>CM061352.1:51249520-53649520 GCA_030867105.1 Liasis olivaceus
ATGGAATCAGGTGCATCTGTGCAATATTGTAACCAATTATACCTATTTTCTTAACTCAGTGTAACCAATTATGTTTATTCCCTTTTTTTTCAACAAGTATAAGAATAGACGTAAAAGTTTGCTTGGGGCTCCTCTTCCTTTAGCAAGATAGGGTCCTTTTTCTTGAAGCACTTCAATAAAAGGAGGAACAGCCAATTCTTGTCTTTGGGGTCTTATTGGGCAGAACCCGGGGGAAGGGGTTCCACACTTTGTGGCAGACAGTACATGCGCCTGCCAAATTCCAAATTAATTGAAATCATGAGAAAGTCTCAAAGATGAATACTACTTTACCAAGACACAGTGGACTGAAGCTGAGTATTAGTGAGTGTGGTGTAGTGGTTAATATATTGCATTAACACAAGGGAAACTCATTGAGTGACTTTGGGCTAGTTGTTCTTTTTCAGCCCAAATATCTCACCAAGTTTTTGTTGTGAAGAAAAATGGGAAAAGGGAGTATGCCATCTTGAGGTCCTGAACAAAACATGGGATATAAACCAATAAATACATGCAAAAGTTCCAACATGTTCTATTCGGAAGTGTCTGAAAAGGGCAGATTCACAGGCTGGATCTCTGTTAAGATGGGCATGCCTAAGTGCTGTATAGGTCAGTTCCTTACATATCCAATTTACAATAATTAAGATGCTTAGAAAAAAACTGACATTTTGGAAAGACATTGCCAGGCAAAATTAACTGTACCAAGCTCTACTGACCACTGGTCTGATTCAAAATAAAGAAATTTCATACACTGCCCTTTTCTGCTATTCTTTGCAGGCTCTCTTATCTCTGTCTGAATGTCTGAAACATTTAACTAGTCCTGTGCACTAAAAATAAAATTATATAGCTATTTTAAAGAAACTTGAGAAGTATAAACATATTGAAAACTGTGCACATGATTTTTTTAATGACTGGTTGAATATATTAAAATCATCCTAAAGTCAGATTATGCTGACTCATATGAAAATAGCATTTTATGGTATCTGGAAAAATATTTGCAAAAGGAATATCGAAGACAGGAAATCAAACATATCTCTAATAGCATTATGGTGCAAATTAATATAATACTATATAAATGTGCATTATCTATCTATCTATCTATCTATCTATCTATCTATCTATCTATCATCTATCTATCTCTCTCTCTCTCTCTCTCTCTATCATGGGAAGCTTTTCCTTCAAACCACTAAGTAAGCATTGGACAAGGATGGACACAGCTAACTACACTTAGCTTTAGCTCCATTAATCTTCATTAAAGGTATGCTGAGATTAGCAGAATCTTAGTAGTTCGCTTCTAAAAAATCAAGGCAGAAAATATGTATCCCACTGAGTATAAGTGCCATAGCCACACAAGAAGATTCTGGTTAACAGCATTATCATGCATAGTTAATCTTTCAGAACCAAAATTAATTTCTTAATTCTACTTTCAATAATTCTGTTTGCTCCTGTTTTATTTAGCTAAAAGGAAAATACAAATATAATATTAAGAAGGAGTAGAAAAAAACAGGCCATAAGTACATTTGTTTGATTCATTTTACAACCAGAAAAGGTTAAAACTCTTACTAAATACATCCATTACACTGTTTAAAAATTTGGAACAATTAGTTAGTAGAAATGTAAGCAGAAATTAATCAGTGCAAAGATTTTTTTTAAAAAAATATGCACTGGTTTTAAAACTGGTCTTTTTATTTTGCATATATTATTACGAGAAAAAAAAGGATTTTGATGTGAAATTAGGAAGCCTTCTGAAGAGAGTATTCCCTTTCATTCCCACACACCATTACATCTTAGATAGGATTCTCCTGCACTATGTTGGGATTATGACTTTATATTTTATTTTTTCCCTTTCATCTTCCATGCTAATTAGTAGCACATGGCTCAATCTTGTAAAGGTATTTGTAAATGAAAGACTTTGGATGATATTTTGATTTAAACTGTATTCTAACTCTGGGTCTCCTGGAAGTTCCATTTCACTACTATAATATAAACAATACAACATATTATTGTAAGATATCATAGAATATCTGCCATAATAACATATATTGCTGCATCCTTTGATTAGAAGAAAATATTGCCTTTTCTAAACAGAAAGATCATTCCATTTCTAACAACCATTCCTTGACATTTGGAATAATTTCAGTTTTCCAATTTTTTAATATTATTCTTTTGACCATCCCCCCCATCCCATGCTTGGTATAACCACAATTCCTAATAAACAGTCAAATTCCAAGGCTTTGGTATATAATTCAACATTACATTAACATCTTTAACATTTAAAGATTTTCCTATAAATCTACTAATACACATTAATATATAAACCCCAAAAGATACTAAATGATCACATGACAATATCATGTTGGCCAGTGAGCCCTCAAATTTCATATACCTCCAGCATAAAAAATCTGATGTCCATTCTTTCAAATACATTCTTTGGGGAGTCCAATACACCCTAAATACATTATTTTTAATGAATTAGCCTTAATCTCAAATCTGTAGATGCCATCATAACATTTTTTAAGGATCTGAAGCCTATATAGCATATCTATCTCCCCCACCCTTTTTTTTATTATTGATTAAAAAAAAAAAAAACTAATGGGAAATAAAGAAAGGAAAAATCTCTGTTCTCAAATCAGAATGATTCTCACAATCAGGCTTCTGTTGGTCATTAAAATGCAATAAATAGAGTATAGAATATCAGTACAAGTAATATGAATGTTAACTCTGAAATTATCTGCACTGACCAGAGAAAGAGCAAAATAAAGCATATACAAAGCACATACTCTTTAAATTCTAAATTTACACAGCTTTAATTTGTTTCTTAGCAGACTTAGCCAGGTTCATTGGATGTCTCATTTATCAGAGAAGAAAGAGTCTAATCTATATCCTTTGACACTAGTTTATCATTAACTTGACACTCTTACATGAATTGTAATTGATATACTACCTCTAGTAAATACCTGAGTGAAATGTCACCAAAGCAGGTTTATCAAACTCACCAAAACAACTTCATTTATTTCAGAAAAGAGATAGTGGTGAATATTTGTCATGGTATAAGTGATAGCATGACACAAACATTACTTTTTGATTCAAATTTCAATTCTCATTTAAAGTTTGCACATTTTCCAGTCTTTAGAAGATCTTTTTAAGATTGTTTTTCTCCTCATCACAGTAATGGAAACATCTTGCTCAAAGCCAATTATGTACAATTACTAAAGCTTATATATATATATATATATATATGATGGATATATATATATATGATGGAGCAGAACCTTTGCTCTGTATATTTTCATATTAGCCTTCTTGCTTCTTACAAACAAAAGCTGCAAGTCTATATGATTTATAGTTAGATAAGAACTAATAGAATGGTTAAATATAGTTTCGTCATAATCTCATATTGTTGTGCATTGTATTTTGTGTGAGAGATATTTCCTATATTAGTTTGGGGGGGGGGAATCTCACCGTCAAACATACATGGTATACTATTTTGACATAATCATTTGGAAGGCACAGTATACACTCATTATCCACACCATGTTATAGTTAGTAAACAAATGTATGTTATTTTGGTATACAACTGTACACATGTTTATATGCCAGTTTAGAACTATGCTTACCAAGGGAGTGTTGGCAAGTCTTGATTATTCAATATTTTTTCAGAACTTTGAGAAAAAAGCTTTAGAATGATTAAAATAATCACCACCACCACCACCACCACCACCAGTTCCTTTCTGCTGGACAGTCCCAGACATTTATTACCCGCAGAGTTCCAGTGACACTTTCTACATTACATTTAGTGCTTTCTTCTTGATCACTTAAACATTTATCATACTGCTAACAGTTCATAAAAGTAGAATGGCTCATAAAGTAAACACAAAATATACAGATAACAACAATTTGGTGCTACAGAACAAGCACTGCACAATCCTTCCTTCCATTTTCTCCTATTTGGTGCATCCCATTTATTTAGTTTCTAATATGATCAAATAAACAAAATGTGGTTTGCAGGTGCTTCCCAAACTAGAAATCTAAGTCAGAGTTTGAATATAGTTTGCTATCAAGTTAGGTAATAAACATATTTGCCTGGCTTAGGTATCATGTCAAAATAGTGCCCAAATAACTAAGCAGAGCATCACCAAAAAGTAGGATAAGAAAAAGTAAGGAAATGCAATATTTATTCTGTATAGGTCAAATTTATGGTTTCCCAGTATGTTTCAAATATTGTTTAAAGGGGCTGTTGTAATTATGGAAGAATAACAGGAAATAAAATGTGTGTGCATGAGTATTAAATTAGCAATATGCTTTAAACTTATGTACAAAAATTCATATTCATATTCTAGAGTAAATATACAGCATATGGATACAGGCTTCCAATTTCTGGGCAATGTAAAACCACTTTGGGTAGCAGGAACTGTATATGTGATATGGTACAAATGCAGTTCCAGAGACACTGTATAACATTATGTGGAGATACATCTGACTCTAAATTGGATCTGTATATTTCAGCCCTCAAATCATTTGATATTGCCCCAAGATCTTTGTTTAACTCCTCTCGGGGGATGGGGGGAATCTCTGCACAAATAAAACAGGAAAGTGTCCACCAGCTCTTGTGATATTACTAAAATTGTCAGTTCTGAGAATTTCTCCTCCCTTAAGATCTTTCATTTTCCTAACTGAAAATTTAATGGGTACTCATTGCTCAGTCCAGCTTTCATGACATTTTCGAGTGTTTAAAGGGATTTTTTCCTCACTGAACTGTAAAAGGGTCTATTTCACTGAAGTTCCAATTCATATTAGTAGCTATGCATGCAGTGAGAGGCACAGTGCAAGAACAGATTTTAGAAATGAACAAATTGCATCACACAATAGATTTCCATGAGAGACAGCATAAAAACAAGCACAAAATGTTTCTCGAATGACATCATTTTCATTAACAGTTTTAAGACACAATATAAGGGCTTAGAACAGATGGAAAGGAACAGTTATTCTAAAAACAGATACAAAACGTATCCTTAGCATTCAACTACAACTTAGATGCAATATTTTTAGTTACAACATTTTTACTTTATTGCATCCAGACAATGAAAACAAAAAACTAATATAAAACTAGTTTGCCAAAATATCACAGCTTTCAAAATTATGCATTGATAATTCAAATTGCTTACAACAGAAACACCAATGTTCCATCAATGTGACAATTTGTGTCATATCCTGCTGGCTACTTTACAACTGTATATAATTTAAACCATGCAGTAATTGAGCTTATAATATAAGGTTTGGGACTTCTAAAATAAAAAGGAAAACACTTGTAATAGAACAAGATAGGCAAATAACTGCTTCGCAAAACCAAGGCAACAGTGCATGAAACTGAACAGAAAGAGACACTATTAGTGTATGACTATTTGGTTGACACAGTCTAGATATTTATAGCTTTATAAATGGGCCACAGAAGAACATGAAGCTTTTACTAGCTGAGAATAATTAATGAATAAGTACACCTGGTAATTATATTGGACTATGTTTTTAAGGAGCCTGACATTGTCATAATGACAAAAAATGATAGGAAGGGCTACCGAAATTATCCATTTGCATGGATCTCAAAAGATTCTCTTACTATTCATTATGGTATTTGTAGTTACTGACATGTCTGAATGCAAATGCACATATTATACATTTGGTTTTAAGCAGAAAAGCAAATAAGGAGACTGGCTGAGGCTGTATTTAAAAACAGCTTTGGGAAATGGTATTCATCAAGACATGTGCTTTGCTAGTAATGATGTTTAAAAGAAATTGGGAACAATAATAACAACAACAAAACCAACAATGATTATGATGTCAGCCCAGCCACAGAAAGCCATCGGATTTAGCATGTTCTCTTTAAAAGCTGTTTCACTGGGAAACTTTTAAGAACACTTATTATACTAATACCATTAATTTTTATTCACGGTACTTATACAAAACCAAATATTAATGCTATTTTGCATAATGCAAAATTATTAAATGATGGTAGCTACAGGTTACATACATAAATTACAAATCAAAAAGGATCATAAGCTTTAAGGATGTAGCACATTTGATCCCTCAGTATCCTTAAAATTCAAATAAGTAGTTGAAAAGCCTTAACATTTTAGATTGCTTCTGCTCCCTGTGGCCCAATGTATGACAACACATTAATGCATAGTGTGCTGATATATAAAAGGATTACAGTGTGAAAGAATCAGCAAACACCGTATGTTTCTTCTTAAAAAAAAAAAAACTAGTGGGAAATTATTCATATTAAATTAAGATTAAGAATTAAATCTCACTTGGAAAAAAAAGACAAATGACATACAAACCTAAATACAAAAGTTAATAAGAAGCTCTAACCTCAAAAATCTTCTTGACATAGTAACTTGCAGTTTGTTAAAAGAGTGAATATCGGAAAATGGGCTGTTACTGATAAAATAAGATTCTCCTTGATGTATTACAAAAGAAGAATGGACTCCAGTAGAGAAGTGTGAAATGAAATGTCCTTCCCCAAGAGGATTCCACCAAACTGGTTCCAAGGAGACTTCAAAGCACCTTGCAGCCTGGAATTGCTGGCTTATACGTTCCTTCCCCCTCCCACCCACCCCCCACAATTAGATTTGCAATTAGATAGTGAAGAATAGATTTCTAACAGAGCTTTGATCTTCATACTAATTACTGATAAACATGGCACTGTTCATTATAATAAAAACCTTTAATCCGGACCTTCAGATTTCAGATGTGAAACCATCCCCTCCCACTTATTGCTAGGGGCTCCTGCATCAGAATGGGAAACGTAAAATACGGCTGAATGGCATTAAACAGCTATTCTTCTGAACAGCTTTTCTCCCACACACATGCTGTCTCCCTTACCTTGCATCACATATATAATATCAGCTAAATGTCCAGGAATATTTTACTTCAGAGCATCCAGCACAGCATCGGCACAATGCTTTGCCATTGCTAGTGTGAAGAGAAAGAGCTGCTGGGATGCTGAATGGCACATCAGCCAACTTTGTATGTGTTGCAAAGGTTTTGTGGAAGATCTGGACTGAAACTATACTGAAGTATGGACTGGATTCAACTGAAAATACAGATGGAGTCATAGAATTCAGGAGACAACCTTTGTAATAAAAAATGCCTTTTAAAGATAGTTCCTTATCTGAAAAGTAATCCTGAACATAAGAATTATTAAAATTATATATAAACTAAATTATAATAAGATGAAGTGAATAACACTACAGAAGGAAAATAAGCATGTCACAATTATCTTATTTGCATTACTCTCTGTGTTCTGTAACTTTATTTCTCTCTTTTTGAAAAGCTATTCCCCCAGCTGCATAGTTATAATCTAGAAACAACAGAAAATACTACACATCACGGAACACCTTATACTCATATTTTAATTGAATTCAGGTAATGCTATTTATGATTTCACCTAAGATGTCATAGCATTTTCATACAGTTGATTTAATAATTAAGTAGAAAGCCAACCAATTGTGCTTTGTACAAATTAAATTGGTATACCATTTTCATCTCCATGGTGTTAGTAAAAGCACTATATTAAAGCATTCCCACAGCTTTAAATATTCCTTAATGTTCAGCAGTGTAATACTGTTCAGAATCACACTGAATATCTCTTTCAGAAAAAGAGGAATTTCAGGAATATTGAACTGAAACAACCCATTGCTCTGATTTATGCATCTGGAAGTTGAGAAGTCAAAATATTTCCATAAAGCAATATCCAGAGCAATTTCATTGACATGGAATGCAATTTATCTTTCTTTTTTACCCCTATTGAATGGTGTAATAGCAACTTCAAGAAAGAAACTTTTGATAAGAGGAAAAAAAAAACCCTAATGCTGGAAGACAGAAATAATAATGCTGATGAAGAATGTTAGTTGTTTAAAATGAAGCCTCAGACAGATACTTTATTTCATTGAAGGTGGTCCTGAGAGATAATCGCTTAGTTGCATAGCACTTATGTTATGGAGTTTCATACAGTATTATTTTATTTCCATGGCATACTTAGCATCTGACTGTAGATGCCACAATATGTATGGCATTCAGATTTACTTAATCTTTTCATATAAATCAAGTGGGACTGTAGATGTTCTGATCCAAATATTTGTACAGTCATTGGTAGTAGATGTTCTGAACCATAATTAATTATAGAATGCCTTAAAAAGTAAAACTCAGTCTGTCCAAGATAGAGGTTCTGTTTGTGAGTTATTTATTTGCTTACTGAAAGGTGTTCTATAGGAAACTGTCCTTTTCCCAAAGAAAAAACTCAGCATTTTGTTGAAACTTTAGGTTTAAGATTTTCAAGATCAGGTACTTAATCTGACAGACTAATTTCAATTATATACAGAGACAGCCTAGCTATCTAACCTAGAGCAAGTATTCATACTAACTTCCTGAATGTGAATCTAGCTGAGATCTAGTCTTGTTTTAGGCACAAAGCCGGCTAGATGACCAGGGGCCAGTAGCTTCCTCTTAGCCCTAGGAAGGAGGCAATGGCAAACCACTTTTGAAAAACCTTATCAAGAAAACTGCAGGGACTAATCCAGGCAGTCACCAGGAGTCAAAAACTGACTAAAAGACATTTTTTAATTATTTATTTATTATGATTATTAAGTAGACTGGACACTATTATCAAGTACCAGAATGCTTTTATTTATGACTCCCTTTTGTTATTTCTGAATATAATGCAATATGCAATTATTAAAATTTTAATCACTTAGAGTCAAATGACCTGAAGAAACCACCCATGTCTACTCAACTTTGGAAGCTTTTAAGTGTCCCAACTATAATGAAGTTGTTGATTAAATACAGATTGCCATTTAAACATGTTGCCTAGTTAAGAATGTCCTTCTCATAGACCTTGCTTGATGTTTAAATTGTGGGATTTTCAGTGTCTGATTAAGACAATTTTATTCTCTAGTATATATATATTTAAAAGCCTTTAAATTTATATATATATATATATATATATATATATATATATATATATAAATAATTTAAAGGGTTTTAAATATATGCTAGTGCATTTAAGAACTTGCATTCCTGCCAATCTCTGTTGTTGATCTTAGAGTTCCAGAAAAATATAATTTTATTTATACATTTTGTGGTTTACACTTTAATTTGTTATCCACCAAGAAAATTTTGGCCATTAGGCAATACAGAAATGCAGTAAATAAGTTAGTAAATATTAATGAAGTTGTTTCCAGGTAGTCTTACTTTACAATCTCAAAAGTAAAATAGGGATATATTTAATAGCCTCGCAAAATATTTGCAGCTACATTTCATATTAAAATAAAGCTTAGGAAGGTAGAAAAATGAACAAAAGACAACACTTCAAAGGTATTACAACAGGGTAATGGTCTTTTTTCTAAGTGGCATTAAGCTGTTTAATCATTGTTTGTTAACTGTCAGATTAGCATGTATAGTCTTTTGGCCCTGATACGACCTCATCAAACAGATGTAATTTTCAAGAATAAGCCTTTAAAGAGTTTATAATGCAAGGTAAAAGACTGATACAAATAATTTCTTTGTTTCTTTTTGTAAATGAACATTCTAATATGCACAGCTTTCAAATATGAGCTCTGGTATGTTTAGAAGAGAGAAAAGCTGGACCACTTTTTTGGCTATCAAATGCAAAGAAAAAAACTATAAATTTCATTCATGCTTTGTCTATTTAATATAGTCAAGTTCTTATCACCTCTCAAACATGCTACTGTGAAAAGCTTGCAAAATTAGTTGGAATTTCTGAATCCTTCATCTGTCTTTCCATCTTGATTTTTATTGAATTTACTAGAAATATCTTTTATATACTAGAAACTATACTATAAGCATATAAATAAGGGAATAGTAAATATAAATAAAGGAAAATAAGAAAAATATTTAACTGAATAGTTAAGTATTCAGCTATTATCTCAGACTACTATGACAATATTAGCTAAAAGATCTATCATATCTCACAAGCAAATTAATATATTAAATATACCACTTGATCAGCTATTATTTAGAGATGATTTATAGTGTAGCAGGATCAACATCTGAATTAGTCAACAAAATTGCATAGCTTATCCTGTTAGTAACTCAGCTAGTAATCTGGAGACAAACTTGTAGTGAATAATTTAATATGCAAAAGAAAATCATGCATTAAGAAAATCCAATTTTGGAGCAAAATATGTAAAATATTGGACTGCTTATATGTATAATGTTATTATACATATAATGTCTCTCTATATAATGTCTTTCTCTCTCTGTATATACATACATATATCTATGTATATTTATATATGTATATAAATATAAATGTCAATGTCCTGGCACAGTTGCATGAAATCTACAAAAATGACCTAACATTAATTCTGATTCATATAGATGTATAATCATTTCTAAAAGAATGATCAAATGGTGGCCCTGAATAATCATCTAGCACTGACTTTGATGCTGCAACAATTTGCAATTTTAACAAGATTCACAGATCACTGAGGACAAAGATTACAGCTAGTTGTAATCTTTTGCTGTTGGCAAAAGATGAGTGGAAAGCCATTCAGTTTTACTTTCTATAGCTTCTCTAGCTTTTTATGATTCTCAGCAAAGGACATTAAAAAGGACATTGTTTTGCTTTGGAAATAGCATGCAGGTTTAACTTACAAAAAGTGGGAAAATATTGCCCTACAATCAATGTCCACAATTATATTAATCTTGTCCAAGCAGATGAAGATGGCAGTTAGTTATGAAAGTAGCTGTTCATCATCAGTAGTTTATTTATGCATTTATTATTCATTAGTTTATTCATCGGGGGGGGGGGGGAACCTACTGTAAGGCAACCTGCTAATGTCTGAGATCATTGAAAATGATTGAGGTGAAGAAATGTTAGTTCTAAGAGGCTAGAAATGTAATAGCATCTTCCATTCCCTCATTCATATATTTAGTGTCAGCTGGTACCAATTTTATTTATTTCTTTATTTGCCTGCCCCAATTTTTACGCCACTTCAGTCATAATGAATCAGAGTGTCTAACAAGTCATTACAAAGGATAAAAATAGACAACAGTTAAAATCAATTCAATAATAACAATACCTTTCAGCCCAAATGAAATATTGGAAATTTCAACTGAATTCTATGATGCTTGTAAATTCCCTATTTTAAATACCTCTCCATTAGTGTTATTTTTGTTAATTTAAAAGTGTCTTATTTTATCTGATTTGTTCTTTATTTTATCTTTTATTTGTTGTTTTAATTTATTACGATGAATCATAGAACATCATACAATACTGTGGATACAGGATGTGATATATATATAGAGAGCAAGAAAGAGACATACAGAGAGATAGAGGCAATTTATTCATGGTTACATTGGTTCTCCGTGGGTAGCTGGATTATTAAATAAGTAACAGTTGTATCATCCTATGTCTTTTAGTCTAATAAGCAGTATTTTAGTGTTGCATTTACCTGAAGGGAAAGGTATAATTTTTTTCCTATAATACAATGGGAGGGGTGTGTCAGATTCACTGAGAATCTAGAATTGGAGGCAGATAAATTTTTGATGTCTAAGATTTTCCTTTTGGATTTATCATCTTAAATTTAGGGTTATCTTGTGTTTAGATGCATGGACAGCATCTTATACAGTTTTATCTTGGTTAAGAAGACTAGACATACCAGGGAAGTTCATTTTCTAAAATTATTCAATCAAATTATTTTAATAAAATCATTTATCAGTTAGACTAAAGACTAGCACTGATATTATTTGTAGTACTTGAATGGACTCATGGTCTACAGTTTACCCTCTTTTATAAGTAGCCATTTTATTTTAAAGGCATTGTAAACATGGGAATGTTATCCTGTGATAAATGTTCTAAGAGTGCAAATGTCCAATAAAGAATATTTGTCAGGGCACCTTAACCAAGACTGATAAAATGATACCAATCTATATTTCAAATATCGAATGACAGTGCTCTTTGAATGAATTCTTATATTCCTTGAGGGGTGTAAATTTTCTATCCTATCTTGACAAAGGAAAAACATTTCTTACTTACCTACGGTACATTCTTTATCATAATGTATAACTTTAAGATCAAATATTCTATTTATTCATTTATAAGTGTATAGGCCACTTGACTCCATCGCTACTCTGTGAGAGGTACAATATTAAACAATTTAAGCATACAAATACATAGTTATTTTCCCCCTCATTAGCTAACAGAGCTAGTGCTTTTTTTTTTTTTTTAATAGAGAAAGTGCTTCAATCCACTGAAGAGTTTGGTTGCCCTTTCCTACAACTCTTCCAGCCTAGCATTACATTATATTATATTCATTTTTAGACAAATCATTATTTAAAATGCAGTATGACTTTTATATTCCCCTAAAAGAACATAAAATAAAAGGTAAAGACAGCCTTGAGTCATGCTTGATTCCTGGTGACTTTATGAACACATCCATGCAGTTTTCTTGACAACAATGGGAAAAACCTGTAGCCAGGGTATTCCCTGGTAGAATCACATCCAACTACTAAACAGGCTCAATCCCACTTATCTTTCCACTCCCATTCAGACAATGTCAGCTAGGTGCTGCCACCTCCTGAGACAAATACAGAAGATAGATTTATTAATCCCTTTTGTGGTGCTAATTGTGATAATAGACCTAAGTAACATGATCTTGAAACTGTAACTGGTACAGAATACAGGTGCCTGATTGGTAAGCAGAGAAGTTAAAAGCTCTGCATTGGTTATATGGGAGCTACTGAGTTCAATTTAAAGTACTGTCATTAATTGATGGGCTCATCCACACAGTCTACTAACCATAGCATAAAGAGGGCCTGGTTGCAGTTTGCTGAAGATATATCCTCACAGTGATAGATAGATAGATAGATAGATAGATAGATAGATAGATAGATAGATAGATAGAGTTTTGTAGACTGCCTGCTAAAGCTGGCTGAAGTTTATCCAATATGTTTTCCTGCTATCTAGCAGAAGGTCTCTCATGTAGACACTCCAGTATTCATGGAGAAACAATGTTTTGGAGGTTGGCAATCTGCTAGGCTCCACTTGGCTCTTACAGAACCATCCCTCCCAAGTGAATGGAGGGCTATGTAAATCTGACCATTTCTGCATTGAAACAACTTATTTTAGGAGAAGGAGTTTAGACATGGAAATATCAACTTTATGCAAAACCAAATGCAGAGATCAGCATTCACATTACTAAGCATCCTCAGATACATGCAGACAAATAAACAATAATTTGCAACATGCCTCACTCTTTTCCAAGTGGTTTTCTGGTGGGCTGAAAGTGATTAATGTGCAAGGGCTTGAGACAAAGCAATCAGGGATGAAATTAATTAGCCTTCTTCTGTCTCTTTTCATCTGACTCATCCACCATGCCCAGACAGGAAGAGTCAGGTGACATCTTTCAATCTTCAACACTTAAGACCAATTTGAAGGAAGTAGTGATACACCCTCTTCTTAAAAGGACAACTGTGGACCTTACTGCATTAAATAGTTTTTATTCAGTCTTCCCTTTTTGAGGGAAGGTTATTGAGAAAGTATAGGCACTTAGCTACAAAGAACCCTGGATGAAACAGATTATCTGTATCTTTTCCAGTCAAGACTCAGGCCAGGTTACAACACTGAGACAGCACTGGTTGAACTTATGGATGACCTGCAGAAGGCTCAGGGTAGCGGTGGTTCATCCATGCTAGCCCTCCTGGATCTCTTGATGGCTTTTGATACCATCAGCCACAGTATCTTTCTGGACCAACTTTGGAGATTGGGAGTGGGACTCACTGTTTTGCAGTGGTTATCCACCTTCCTCTGTGGCCATTTCCAGTCAGTGTTGGTGGTGAGAGAGATCTCAAGGCCTAGCCTTGGGATGTGGGATATCTCAGAGTTCAGGTCTATTGGTATTCTTTGTTAACTTCTCAGGTCTATTGCTACTCCTTGTTAAACATCTCAAGTCTATTGTCATTCCTTGTTAACATGAGACTGCTGGTCATCCAATGGCATGGAGTGCAGTATCATCAGTATGCTGATTATACCCAGGAATATATCTCCACCCCTGGCCAGCCAGGCAATGTCATTCAGGTGTTGACCCAGTGCCTGGAGGCTGTGAGAGTTTGGAAGGAGGGGAAATGGTTCCAACTCAACCATAGCAAGATGAAGTGGCACTGGAGTTTTGCTCTACTCCCAAGCGTTAGGTTACAGTGAGGATGGAGCTCAGTAAAGTTTAATATAAATATAGCATATAAATACTCTATTTAGACTTTTATTTTATCATGTTGGATTTAGACATACAAATTTAATTTCATTATGTGTTATTTAACTAATTTATTATTATTTTCCTTTGATTTGTTCAACAGTACTAATATGACCAACCTCAATAGGTATATTTAAATGACAACAGATGCCTTATCTTTTTGAGATATAACAAATTCTACCACTAAAACAGTCACAGAACATGAAAGAAATTTATCATACCATATTGGGTCTCAGACAAATTATCTTCTTAACCAGCTTGAGGAAAACCAGGATCACTTAGGCAGCAGCTAGTTTAAATTTTGTCCCTACTGAATCAAAGGCCACATTATTTGAAACTAAGACAGAAGTAGAAGCTAGCATACACTTGCATACAGGTAGTCGTTGACTTACAACCACAATTGGGACTGGAACTTTTGTTGCTAAGTGATGCAATCGTTAAGTGAGTTGTGCACGATTTTACGACCTTTTTCGCCGCATTTGTTAGGCGAATCACTGTAGCCATTAAGCGAATGCAGCTTCCCCCATTGACTTTGCCTGTTGGAAGCCCCCTGGGAAGGTTGCAAATGGTGATTGTGTGATCCCAGGATGCTGCAACCATCATAAATACATGCCAGTTGCCAAGCACCCAAAATTTGATGATGTGACAAATGGATGCTGCAACGGTTATAAGTGCAAGTACCAGTATTAAGTCACTTTTTTCAGCATCATTGTAACTTTGAATGGTTGTTAAACAAACGGTTGTAAATCGAGGACTACCTGAATCTATTTCCCATGAATAGGCATGTAAGAAGGAGAAAAATTGCTACATGGATTAAAAAAAGAGATGGCTTGCATGATCTATGCATATATCACAAAACTTAAGAAGCAGTGCTGGGGATCAAGCCTACACATATCCTGGTTAGCTATATTTAACTCTTATCTATTGTAAGATATAATGATTAAATATTAGTTTGATTGACCTTGCAATCTGGTGGCAATATTTCATATCAGTTAAGCTTTTCATGGTTAACCCTATATGTAATATTATTCTGGTTTGACGTTACAATAGCACATTTTCTTTTTCCAGAAAAGGCACATTATTTAAAACAATAAATGATAGTCATATTTGCCCCCATCATCTGTACATTTAAAACAACAGTCGATACAAACTACCCATAAATGCAGACTTGATTAATTCTCCAGATATGCTTTTAGCTCCCACCTGATGATGTTCCACAAGTCATTAAAAATATGGCTGTTCTCCCAGGCCCTGGAGTAGGGTACCTTTGGAACCCTTAGTGGCTGGTTCTGTGGTAGTTTGACTGGACCCTTGGTTCTTTTTATTGGTTTTTTTTTTTTCTGTTTTAAATATAGGCCACCAGAGTTATTAAAACAAACATTTTATGTGATTGTATTTAAAAGCTCTTAGGGAGTAGAGTAAGAATGTTATAGAGACTCTAAAACCAGGGTTGGCTGCATCTTTAACCATCCTTTCACATTTGGGTGTTTAAAAATTTCTATAGCTTTAAAATTCAGCTGACAATGAAAGACAGTAATTAAAGTATAGGAAGAATTATTTTTTAGAAGAGATTATTCATCTGAACTCTTTTTTGCACTCTGTTTCACAACACAAGAATACTAATTTAAGGTTGACAGTAAAGGACAGAAAATAAGGGAAGGCTGTGGTGCGAGAAAGACCTGGTGAACACTTTTGAGATATCTTCATTTCTTATTTATTTAGAAATAGCAGCATCCTGTCTTATTCTAGATCCTACCCCATCCCAGATTCTAGGGGTTCTATGATTTATTAGCCTAAGCAGCAAAATCTATAACTCTTCTAGTAATTAAAGCAAAATGAGCATGCCAACAATAAAAAGTTTCAGAAGTCATAGCTCATAAAGTCACACCTGCTTTAATCAGGTCATTTCCCCAAAGCTCATGAAAGCCTTATATATAGAGAGATAAATAATATCTTACTTTTTGAAGGTTTATTAACTAACATGCATTTCATTCAACAATTTGTTGAATCAAACTGGCATTCCGAACTGACATAACACCAATATCAAAGAAATACTGGCGTCAATCTTAATTTTATGAACTAAAAAGACAAGTAACAGAATGGAAGAATAGAAGTAATGAGATGGGAAATCTCAGTTTGGCAGGGTCAAAAGGAAAGAATGACTTGCCATCAGGCAATTTTACCCAACTGAGACAATACATTTTTTTTCTTTTTTATGCTTCGCTTGAAATGGCCCTTGCTCCTCTGTCCACCATCAATGAAATTTACATTTCCTTGACTGCCGCCCTTCATTGTCCAACACCTATTAAAATCTTTCTATTGCCATCATGTTCTTTCTGGGAAAAAAAGGTACAGCTTCTCAGAAATTGTTGCACTATATCTATCAAAATAACTTTAACCTTTTTCAGGCATTCAAGTATTCTAAGTATGGAAGGGATATAAGAAGACATGGTCTACATTCACCGCCTCAGACCTGATCACTTAATGTTTATAGGCAAGTTTATGAAGGCACGCAATGCTCATTTTGGAAATATAAAATTTTTGGAACTTCTGCATAAACACAAGAGGTCAGGAGTAGAGCTGAAATACATACCTCCATCTCTCCTCCTTGTACTGATGGTTGCTTTAGATCTCCTTGAATGGTTACAGCACAGCTTCTTGTACAGATTTTAATGGGAGTACAGGTGGAAAAAGTATCATATGGAAAACATACATTAAAGATTTAGAAGTGACTAACCTTTTGAGCTGTATCTAAGAAATATCTTAAAAATGGCTATTATAGATCAAAAGGCAGCTCTGTTCCTCTATCAGTACTATAAACTATAAAGGAATTCTGCATCAACTAAAATGTCCATTCAGATAAAGGTGATCCCAATTAGAAAACTCAGGAGGAGTCAGTGATCAGTTTTAGAAGTATTTATACGAGGGTCAGCTTTTCAGATATGTGTGTTGACCGATATTAACAAGCAGGTAAAGCTGGCAGCAAGTTATAATGATTTCAAACAAAGGAATTTATTAAAACAGAAAGTGCTATTTTAAAATTATCTTTATTATATTGTCCTCAGAGTTTTCTTCTGTATTTTTCTCTGTAAATAAATAACATTAAACACCAAATTGGCTGTGATTTCTAATCAACTCTACTATTTTTAATCAGAACATATTACAAAAAAGATTTTCAATTTCAGTAGGGCTGCTAATTTAATGACTTATGGATCTAGCTTATTGTTAGACTATACAGATCAGATGCTACTTGAAGAGGGGATCACAAATGTGGGAAGCTGGGGATTAGAAGTCTGTCACTACATCAGTTTTCCCCAGGTAATTTATTATTAAAAATGATACTGTCCTGGGCAGTATTTCTACACAAAGAACATTTAAGATAACAACCTCCTTCTCAAACAGCATTTAAAATTACCTCTTTCTCAAATATGTTTAAACACAAGCTGTTTAATCCATCTGTGTGGGACTGGAAGGGTTTATAAAGGCATGATGCCTCAGAAGCCACAATCATGGATTGAGTTCTGCCATGAGAACACAAATATGAATCTCACTGGAATATTTAATTGCAATACGTTGTTTTTGTATAATGTATCACTAGAAGAACCAATATTAGCTTATTTACAGAAGTCAATTTTAAACTTCTAGCACACAATGGAACACTGAAGCAACTGTTAGCTTTCAATTTAATACAGCTGAATTCTTAAAAAAAAAATAGGGTTGCTGCCCTACAGGTATAATCCTTTATTACCAATAATATTTAAAATGTATTTTAAGTCTGGTTAAGAGAGTCATTAAAATCATTACCATAATCATAATCACAACCACCGCCATTGTTAATATTCATTCAGAAGCATCACCAAGTCAAGGTGAAATACTTTTTTACCTTATATAGATTTCAGTGAGGAGAAATAAAAAATAGAAATGAGCTTAACTCTCACACTAAAATCAATTGCTTGAAAGTCTTTCATGACTAGATTATATTCTTGGCTGAAATAACTGATAGATTATTTCTTAAATTTTAATAAAGTTTGGGTCAAATACGAGAGGGTACTGCCTTGGTATTCTGCGGCAGATGTTATCTAAGTACATAGACAAGATAAAGGAAAAAGAATCTGGTTCCATTGAATTGTATGTGACATTCTTAAATTCTCTCAGGCTCTTACTATGCTAATTTTTTTTTTTTAAGTAATGAGCACACATAAATTCAAGAATAATTCCTCAGTTCTTTAAAACAGGTTATTTCCAAATCAAATATTATTTTAGTTAATAAAAGACCTGTGAAACGATGATAATTTGTGGTTTCTGAATTTTAATTGAAATTTTATTTAAATTCAGATTTTAAATTTCTGATTTCTAGTTGCTATCATATGCTACTGAACATTTTGGCTATATATGACTTTGCTTTGTACTGAGGTGGAAGTGCCCTAAAATAGAAATATTTTGAGATAAGGTGGGTGAAGTAATTACCTCCAAACCATGTCTACCAGAAATAAGATTATGTTTGTTGTCAATCTGTTCTGACCCCAATTTAAGAACTGCATCAAACATTCCTGGTTGCAGCCAGATTGATAATACCTGGGAGTAGAAATTGACTTCTACCCCATCACTTGATATGTGGTTTGATAAAGTATGATATATGATATATGTGGGGGAAAAATTAACAAATAGAATAAGTTGTGTTAAAGAATATGCAAAACTAAAATATTTTTTATGATGTGCTCATATTTTTATGAATTTTTATTAGTAAAGGTAATAATAAGTTTCCTCAGGACTATAGAATACTCTGATCAGATATTTAATGAGATAATTGAATGTATCATTATATTTAATATTTCTTTTATTGCCTGTTCTATTGTTTTATTTTTAACATAAGTTTTAAAAAATCTTAATATGCTTGTTCTTTTATTTATTTTTTTTGCTTTATTGCTTGGTTAGTTTAATTTTCTAAATTTTATCAGGTTAAATTTGTATCAAACGTTTAACTTATTAACTTTTTACCTGCTTCTGCATTTTCTCTTGCTGTTTTGGGGTGATAATTTTTTTTATGTTTGTTTTATACCACTGTGATAACAAAGGATAAGTAATAAAGATTTAAATTTTTTAAAAAATTGTTTTGTATTATAATTATGCCATTTCCTTGTGTAAATACAAAGCTGTTTCGTATTCTTATTTGATTTTTCTTCTTAATGCAATACTGATTTTCTGTAGACTTAAGAAATTATTCTTTCTGATTTTGTTCTCTTTACTCCACAGAAAATAGACCTTATGTACCTGAATGTTTTCAAATCCTTAGGATAGTTTTGTGGTAGTTTTACAGTTTAGATTTTTGTAAACTCCTTTGATGTTGGATTTAATTATTTAACATCTAACTGATTCATGTTTTTCAAATACCATTGGCTGCTTAAAGAAATATTATAGTAAATTACCACTATAATCATTTTCCAGTCATTAAAATACAGTATTCCAACTAGGATACCATAAATGTAGATCAGTATTTCACTTAAGTTAAAGTGAAAGTGTCTCATAACTGTAGCAACTAGGCTGAACTTACCAATATATTATATACTCAGTGTTATACTTCATAAACCATCAATCAGAGCCAAAGGAACATCCCTTAATAGAAGAAATTTTCTCTAATATAGAAAACTAATTCAGTCAATAGAATACATCTGAAGGTCACATATTTTAAATCAATTTTGGTTCAGAAAAAATGACTGGCTTTAACACTAAACAATGTCCATATCCTCAATCAGTACCCCTGAAAATATGCTGTTAATTTAGACTTTGGCTCCCATTGTGTGAACAATTTTATCAGAAAAATCACAGTTATGCATAAAGAGATAGATTGGAGTAGAATAACTGGATTTCACCCTATAGCTTTCACATTTCTGTTAATATCTTTTGGTATCCCATGAAGACAATACCTACAAGCCTATCATTTTGGCTATTAAGCTAGACAATATTTCCAATTTTTTAAACTTAGACATTAGAGATATGAACTAAAATGTTTTATTCAACCAACTTTGATTAATCGCACTGATACATGCTCTCAGAATTCATAATTCAGCTTAAATACTTTTTTCTACCTACAGGAAAAATAATACTATACTATAAAATATTCACATGTGTTTTGCAATGATTTTTAGAAGAGCTTCTATACGTGCCTAAAAGATGATAAAAAACCGACATAAGAAATTCTCCTTTAGCAGAACATATTAAGTTTTCTTTTCTTCCCTATAGTCTCTATATGCTCCTTCATTTTTTGTATATTAAAGTGATAAATAAATAAAGAAGCTTTCAAATAAGTTCCAAATGGATAAGGGACTACCAAGATTGCACAGCAGGTTGCAGAGAAGTGAAACCTGAAGGAAAACTGAGTGAGCAGAAGTCCATTGTGTAATGTTGGATTTAGTTCATTATGACAAAGCATAGCGATATATTTTAAATCATTTTATATTATACCATTAAAATGCCAAATTTATGTTCTCTCCAGTTCTGTAAGTTTTACCATGAAATGTAAAATATATTTGTTCAGGAAAATAAAACTCAAAATAGAAGAGTGTTGTTCTATAAAAGTTTAAAAGAGGATAATAAACAGAAGTATTTTAAAATATTTTTTTCTTTCCAAAGGTGACAGGAGAATAAGCATTTATATAATAAAACTACATAATGTCCCTGCCCAAATATATCAAACAATCTATAATATGTCGATTAAACTTTATATTTATTGACATCAATGGGAAAACACTTGAGAGGATTAAAGCATCAGCAGAATGTGTTTGAATTCCAGAGCATATAAAATTAAACATCTATCATTGCCTGATTCACCTATTGATCACCTAACTGAAAAAAGTTATGAGTAATTCTAAGGATTATTCCCATCATTTGCAACTGATACATATACAGCTATACAAAATAAAATATGTATAGCTGGATACAAAGGTAGAAACTGAGCAGGGAATAGCCTGAATTAGCTTAATGTAAAACTGAAAGCAAATGTTAAGTTTTTGCTTTCATGAATTAGTCTGAACATTCCAGCATGCATACAAACCTAGGATTCCCAGGTTGGGAAACCTGGATTTCAACCCCAAGGCTTAGTTTAAATTGCGTCACTATTCACTCATACAAGTTCCCTGATTAAACTAACATACTATGCCATTAAACCAATGCAGCCAGATATGAGCTACAACAACAACAAACATTATACTATTCCACAGATTTTGATTAAATGAAATGTAATTGTAAGTTTGATTACAAGTAATCAAATATCCCATCATCAACACGACCCTGAAATTATTATGTAATGTGGCAATGAAAGCAATGAAAACAACTATGAATATAATGTCTGGTTGTATTGTGATTAATTATTCAACATCAGACACTTGCAATATGTTCTTGTAGACACTGCACTCTTGCCCTCAGAAGGTTTGTTCCTTCATGCTGCATTAAAATGTGATTTATCAAATAAAGATAAATTTAACTTTAATATAGCTATGGACCACCTACATGTACACCTACATGTTTTTTCAATAAATTAGTTTTACTGCTTTAATTCTGCAGAATAGTTTGGAACAAAATTAAGAGCAAGTAAGAAAAACTTGTTTATTTCAAATTATATGACCACCCCTCTCACTGAAGTGACTCTGGGTGGCGAACAAAATTTAAGATTAAAACAACAATATAAACAATTCTAAAACACATAATTGAAAGGAAAAAAAATTGTTTATTTGTTTATTTATTTATTTGATTTATGACCAGGTTTCTTTGGTATGTATTTGCCTCTATTATTTTTTAAATGGTGAAACATATATTATTGTCCCTTACTTGCATTTGGTCCATTGATAAGGTAAGCTCTGCCTTCTTTTCCTGATATACATCAAAAGTGGGTTTTTCTAACTTGTGGTGGCTCAAGTGGTGTTGACTTCATTCCATTGGAGGCAAACCCATCCACTCCAATTGGCTACTGGGTGGTATGACAGGAATAACCCCTCCCTTTTCTCACTGTATTCTGTTCTCCATAGCCATTTTTTCCTAGGTTGTAAAACGTTGGATTTTTTAAAAAACAAGTTAACTAGAAGAAATGTGGAAGACTGGCTCCCCCCCCCCCAACCCCTTGTTTTAACATGTTCACTTGTGAGCCTGTGAAGTGATGTTTAAGTTAATTGTTTTAAGGTAACTGATGTTGGTGATCTTTTTCTTTCTTTTTAACTAGGTGAAATTGACAAGAGTCTGCCACTTTACTCTTACAGCCAAAGTACCCACAATAAATAAATAAACAAATAAATGTGTGTGTGTTTGTATGCCTGTATGTCTGTGTTTGTGTGTGTATGTGTGTGTGTGTGTGTATCTATATCTATATCTATATGTATATATTCCTCATACTCCTTCTCCTTTAGTCCTCTGGTGGATTCATCAGATAGAGGTATCTCAAGTGTGAGAGAGATTGGGGCGGGGGGCAGCTCAAACAAAAGGTTTATATCCATTTGTGGAAACCACAGGTGATCAAGATCCTGTCCATGAAAATGAAAGTGATTTATGCTTGACTTGTCAGCATGTTTGGAATGGTAAAATTGGAGGGGAATCCACCAACCTAGGACCATGGTAAGCATGGTCTGCATAGAACACCAGGGCATCAGTGAGGCCAAAGCAAAGGAACCAGTTAAAATCTGGAAAAAAGATTTCTTAAGCCAGCTTCATTTCCAGTTGATCAAGCAGCTTAAGGTTTCAATACAGACAATTCCTCCATTCTAAGTTTGTAGTTCCACCTCAAACCAGAGCTCCCTATAATAACTATTTGGTAGATTTTAAAAGATGGAATCTGTGTTCACTGGCATCTAGGGATTCATCTACTAAGCCCCAAATGTGTTTCTGTGAAAAATCAAACTGACTGTAAAATAAATCACTGAAAAAGAATATATTTGAATTATTTAGATGATTTGACATAAAAGTTAGTTTGCCATCATTCAGAATCAGTATCAAATCATTACAATTACATTTTTAAATATTTGATTATAGAGGCTTCAAGAAGGCAGTCCTTAGCAGTCACACAACAATGGATAAAATGATTTCAAAAATATGATTTTGTGGTAATCACTTGAATAAAAGAGTTGATGTTCCACTGAATTTGATAACAAAACTCTGGAACATGTAAAGCAGCCAGTTCTACTACTCTGCCACAAAACTTTTCATAAGAACTTGGTATCTTCCCATTCTCATTTCCTTGTTAGAATCAAGAAAAAATATAACAAATAAAATGAAAAGATTTTGCAGCTGCAAATTCTGAATTAATGGTAGAAGCTAAATTATAAACATGTGCAATGTATTAGTACACACAAACACACATACATATATATAAATGTGCCATCATCTCAGTGTTGATTCTTAGTGACCTTCTCCAGAATGATCTGCCCCAACTTATCCCTTCAGGTCTTCCAGTTAAATATATATTTATTTATATATACACCCACACACGCACACATACACACAATGTACATATATACATATACATGTGCACGTGTACACACACACACACTTACTCATATACACACACAAATATACACATTAAACAGTACATATAAATATCAGAATTCCTACAAAAAAAAAATACAGGCAATGCATACCTTGATGTATTGCTTGCTTTTAGAAGCATCTGGATCATCAGATTCTACTCTTATTTTAGCTAGAGTTTGCTCTGCTTCAGTTAGCCAGAGGTTAAAATTCTTCATATCATGATGGAAATTTCTCCATTTCTCCACTGATTTGTCAAATTTTCTGCGGAAGAAAACAGAAGCTATCAGGACATTAGCATATTGCAAACAGCAAATAAAAAAATTGAAATATTTTAATAATATAGTGATGTCTTTACTTAAAAATTGAAAAAAAATGAAAGTTTGTTAAAGGTTGGGGTTGGAGAATGGCATCGCAAACCTTAAAGATATATGAATATCACAGGATAAGCAAAGGGTATCTATGTTTCAGTAAACTCACACGTTTTCCTGCTATTCTATGGACATCTTTTATTTAACATTTACATTTATAAAATGAACATGTGAATTCTCCATCTCCCTCTACAAGAATCATGACTTATAATGGACTTTTTAACATTCGTCTGTGTGATTAAACAAAAAATTCAAGGACAGGAATATAGTTTCCCCTCACTTTTTACAGTGATTCCAGTCCAGATCAGCCCAGCACGTACTTCCAGTTAAAGAAATGCATTCAAAAGTGAAGCATAGAAAGTAGCTACTGGGCAAGAACACATGTAGTATACCCCCACTGACATATGACTTGGCCGTATTAAAAATGTGATGTCAAAGAGATCCTTAGTCTAATATTTCTGATCTAACTGGATGCTTCTTGCTGTCAGCTGTAAACTGACTAACTTCTGACATCCTGTATTTTAATTAAGGAATTAAAAGAAATCAGCTCTAAACAAAGAGTGGGAGTGGGGGAAGAATAGTAGTACAAAAACAATACTATATCATCCAGTTACGCATAAATAGAATAAATTAATTCCTGGTTATAAATAAGAGATGTCTTTATTCTACATAAAAGAATGCAAAACAAGACAACTGCTTCTGTTCTTCAACCAGGCAAACACATCATTTGCAATATACTTGTAAATGTTTCAGCTTGTCAATAGGTCATTAATAAAAAACCTTCAATGTTACTTCATAATCACATGATTTGTATTAAGATTTAATTGACATTGTTTATGATACACTGAATTAAAACATGTCCAAACAGGTTTTAAGCTATGACAATGTATTAGACTCTTTTACAGCATTCCGAAATGCAGGGACACTAAAATGTATTTACTAGTAATGTACTAGTTTTCCATAGATAAGCTAGGCTCCTCTTTTTATTGGGAGACCTTTGTCCCTTCTATGGGGACTTCAGAAAGAGAACAACATGATAATCTGGTTACAGAAGGCTGATGTATCCCTTCATTGCCAAAGAGAAATAATTTTGGATGAAAAGTGGTAGAATTCAACCTGATCAGGGAGAAAAGTTCTTCTTTTTCCTCTCATCATTTGACATTCTGCTTTTCAGCCTATCTCTGCATAGTGTTAGTATTTGGCAGACAATTTCTGATAAATTGTAGTTACTATTTTCATTTACTATCCATAGTGTCTTGCCACAAAATTTATTATTTTAGGTTACAAAAAACATTGTAAGATTTAGAAAGCCTATATCCGTTGATGTCTCTAAATGAAATCCTTATCTTCTGAATGGACTAATGCTACCATTTTAATTATTATTTTGATTGTCTGGTTACAATATTCCTAATTAAGAATGGAATAGATATGCGTTGAATATTTATTTATTTATTTAATTTCTATAGTCGCTCATCTCAACCAAGTGACTCTGGGCAGCGAACAATTCTAAAACAATAAAAACAATTACATACAATACAAAAATAAATATATATGGCAACCGAGAAAATTATCCTAATAATTATCAGTATTATTATGTATAAAAATTAGTATTTATTTATTTAGCAAATTTATATAGCTGCCCATCTCACAAAATGTGACTTTGGGCAACATACAATACATAAAAACAATAAAAACCATAAAACACTCAAACAAATAAAAAAACAGAAAGACACAAAACATAAAAACCCAAGATAGCAAGAGAACAACCATCACTTGACATCACACAACCACCTTGCTGGCTTCCCATGGGACCCCCAGGGTTGATGGAAAAATCAAATTTTCAGGGCTTTCTGGAAAGCAAGCAGGGATGGGGCCAATCTCACCTCAGGAGGAATGATGTTCCAGATGGTAGGGGCTACAGCAGAAAAGGCACGCCATCTGGATACTGCCCGATGGAACTATTTAGCAGACGGGACCCTTCCTGATCAGCCTGATGGGATGGGTAGATATAACTGGGAAGAGGCAGTTCGTCAAACATCCCATGACATTTAGGGCTTTAAAGGTCAAAAACAGCACTTTGAACTGCACCTGTAAGCAACCTGTCACCCAGTGCAGATCATGGAACAGAGGTGTAATGTGTGCCATCCTAGGGGTGCACATAATTGTCCACGCAGCCGCATTCTGCACCAGCTGAATCTTCCAGATACTCTTCAAGGGCAGCCCCATATAGAGTGCATTACAGTAATCCATTCTAGAAGTGACCAGGGAATAAGAAACTGTGACTAGAGAATCATGGTCCAGGAAAGGGCGCTACTGGCACACAACATGAAGCTGTGCAAAGGTCCTCCTAGCCATCACTGCCAACCACTCCTCGAACAAGAATCATGAGTCTAGAAGGATCCTCAGGTTGCACATAGGATCTGTCTGGGACAGTGCCACCCTGTCCAGCACCAAAGATGGTAAAGACCTAAATCCAGAAGGCCCCAAAACCTACAGGTACTCAGTTTTGCCAGGGTTCAGCTGAAGCTTGTTGTTCTCCATACAGACTCCCACAGTCTCCAAGCACTGGGACAGGTCATCAACAGCATTGTTTACTTCACCAGGGGCAGAGATATATAGCTGGGTATCATCAGCATACTGATAAAAGCTCACTCCATGGCAATGAATGATCTCACCCAGTGGCTTTATGTAGGTATTAAATAGGGACAGAGAAAATAGTGAGCCTTGTAGAATCCTACATAGTGGGGGTCAAGGGCGAGACCTCTCACTCCCAATTAACACCAACTGGTACTGGCCCCACCGAAAGGAAGTGAACCAGCACAATACTATGCCACCCACTCCCAACCCATGGAGCCGATCCAGAAAGATACAGTGGTTGGTGGTATTGAGAGCTGCCAAGAGGTCAAGAAGAGCACTACCCCTGTCGCACGCCCACCCAAAACCATGATCAATGCTGTCTCTGTTCCATACCCAGACCTGAATCCTGACTGAAAGGGTCCAGATAATCTGCTTCATCCAGGGCCCGCTGAAGCAACCACCTTCTCCACAACCTTCCCTAAAAGAGGGAGGTTAGACACTGGATGAAAATTGTCCGGCACAGTCAGATCCAGCAATGGCCTTTTGAAGAGGGGGCTAACCAATGCCTCCTTAGGAGGCAATGAAACAACCCTCTATCAAGGAAGAATTAACCATTGCTAGGATCCAGCCACACGACATGCCCCCAGGCAGCCTTAAGTAGCCAGAAGGGGCATGGATCTAAGGAGCAGGTGGCTGAGCTCACAGTTACTAAGACCCTGTCCACTTCTTAAGGTCAAATAGGTTCAAACCTCTGTTGATCAACTGTTATATCACTTTTATTACAATATTTTTGTGATTTTTTTTTTAAATAATGTAAATGTGTAGACAGATACAATTTCTTTATATGTAAATATTATTTCCATTTTATACTTTCATTCTGTCAGAGGCACAGAAGCAACTTTGTTTTATTCTGCGAGCTTGTTAGAGACTTCGTGACTGGTTATACACTCCATAATATTTTTTCTTAGACTATCTCACAAGTGGCTTTGGTTGGAATTATTTAACTAATCAAATGATAACTATCCTGTTCAACATCTCAATTTTCTGCTATATTTAGAAATACTATATCGTACTGCCTAGGTGAGACAATCATGGTGCTGGCCTCATTCAGCCCAGGGTCATTCCATACAAAATATGTAATTGGCTGATATTAACAAACTAGTGCAATGTCTTTTTTCACATTCAAACTATTGTAATAACCACAAAGCACCACTGTGGCCACATTCTTCCTGTAAATTGTAGGGGAGATGGGCAGGAGAGAAATCCAATAAAATAAATAAATAAATAAATAAATAAATAAATAAATAAATAAATAAATATAAATAAATAAATAAATTCCAGGGCTTCAGAAGGAATCAGCATCCTCTGTGCCTGGCTTCTATAGAATGGAATGTCTTCCTTATCTCACCCATTCCCACTACGGGGTGGGGGAGAAATAACATGCATATAGTTGACCTCGGCCAGACCAACTATCTCAAGTGAAGGGCATTCTTGTTTCTGGGCCTGCTGATCACGACAATAAAACATTTCCTTTATGTACTGGTGATACAAGAGACAGTAACTTTCTGCTTAATATGATGTGAAAGGGGATCTTGCAATCAGAAGCAAGCAGCTAAAGGAAGGCTAGAAGTTTTATTCTAACACACTGAACAGCTGGCCCTACAAGGACATTTTCTGCACAATGGCATGCAAATATCTGATGCCCTTGCACATCGCACTCTTTTCCCAACGATTACCACTTTACCCATAATAGTGATACCTCGATCTGGCTCACAGGCTTCCTGCTAGTCAATAGACAGATTGCCTAGTATTGCCTAGTACTACATGTGAATGGATGATGCCTAAACAGGGGCTTAATAGGCCATTTTGCTTCAGATGCAGCTTCCAAAGGAGTTTTAAAGGCTCAGAGAGTGTGAACTTAGCACTTCTCCACCACACCTCAAAATAGCCACCCCTTTTTGTAGCATTGCACAGCTTCTGCCTCACAGCTGCCACTCCATTTTCTAAAAAAACAACAACACTACAGCTGCTTTAAAGTATTACACACAGGGGCTTCATTTGTGTTCCTAGGTACTCTAAGATACTTTTAAGAGACTGAATCTGAGGCGCTGCACAACCATAATGCTTAAGCAACACCAGTATAGAAAGAAGTAGTGGTTTTATTCCTACTGTCCAGTCACACACATCAGATTAAAGTAACACAATAAAGGTCCCTCAATGAGCTTTTAAACTCTATTTATTTTCATGGCTTTAGCATCCCACTTGTCCTAGTGTTTTTTCTAGACTTTCTAGCTTCATGACTTTTGGGAAAAAATGGTTTTTATGGAGGTGGAGACAGGAGGAAATCTATAAAGGCAAGCCTTGTTTTAAAACAAAAGAGCTTGGTTAGTATGTGTATTGCAAAGCAAATAATACAGCAGTGCTTTCAATTCTAGTATACAGACCACGTAAATGGAATAATTATTTTCTCCTATATTAGCACACTGGCCTGAGGAAGGGGCTTAGAGGGAGGAGGATAAACTGAAAAGCTAGATCTCTCTTTTTCTCCTTTCTAACTTGCCATTCCTTACACCACTCTAGTGAACTAAAGCATACCAAGATATTACTAAATGGGACATGAAATGAGGAGGAGCTTAGTCAAAGCAGATAGCTCAATGCTTACCAGTGAACCATTAATAGCAGTAGCAGGTACTCTTCTCCAGTCACCGTTAATGGTTGGTCACAGGAGTCCTGCTTCTCTCTGGCAGACTAGAGCTCAGAATGACTCTTTAAACCTGAGTCCTATGCTTAAATAACTGCTACTTTCCTCTAGCACTCTACCCTGTATCACTAGGGGTGTTAAGGGTGGACTTGATGGCCTAAATAGCCCTTTCCAACTTATCCTTCTGTATTACTTTACTCAGTTTCAGCCAATATTGTTTATACTTGGAAAAGAATGGGGGGAAAAATCATAGGCTTCTTGGAATATTTGAAACAATAGCCCTCAAAATGGCCAAGTTTTGTTCCAGAGTACAAGCATTCTCTTTTCAAAATCCAGGATACATTATGGATACAAACATAGAAAGTGTTTTTAGTCTATTGGTTTCTATAGAAGCATTACAGGCTTCATCTTAGTTGATATCTCATCTTATTGTCAATGAAAGGTCTTAATCAAACATTTTAACTTTATGAAATAAAAGGTAAATATCATAGTGCATGCTTTGATTTTTTATTCTTCATTCACGGCTTTGGTTCATCCCCTCCTCAAGAAGCCATTGCTGGACCCCACTGTACTGGACAATTTTTGTCCAGTATCTTACTTCCCCTTTTTGGGGAAGGTGATTGAGAAGGTGGTTGCACAACAGCTTCAGAGGACCTTGGATGAAGTGAATTATCTGGATCCTTTTCAGTCAGGATTCAGACCTGGGTATGGGACAGAAACAGCATTGGTTGTGCTTTTGGATCATATCTGGCATGGGCAAGATGGTGGCAGTGCATTTATCCTTTCCTTACTTGACCTCTTGGCAGCTTTCGATACCATCAACCATGGTATCCTTCTGGATTGACTCAGAGGATTGGGAGTACGTGGCATGGTTTTGTGCTGGTTCACCTCCTATCTTCAGGGTTGATTCCAGTTGGTGGTGATTGGGGAGGAGAGATCCCGCCCTCGGCCCCTACTACGTGGGGTGCCGCAGGGGTCGGTGCTCTCTCTGCTCCTATTCAACATTTACATGAGACCCCTGGGTGAGCTCATCCATCACCATGGGGTATCATCTGTAACTGTTGTAACTTTGAACAGTTGCTAAATGAATGGTTGTTAAGCAAGGACTACCTGTATCTAGTTTAAGCATATCTTTTCATTTTTATCTATTTATGTTTTTTTCATTTAAAAAATTATAAAGCTGACCAACTCATAACCGAGGACTACCTGCATCTAGTTGAAGCATATATTTTAATTTTTATCTATTTATGGTTTTTTCATTTAAGAAGTTATAAGGCTGACCAACTCATAATTATAAGGTTGACCAACTCATAATTCATGATTTGATGCAGTATACATCAAGAAAAATAATTTTTAATTAAAAATTTTAAAAAATCGATATAAACAAATCATAATATAAAACCTGTCTCCCATTTTCCAGGCTGCCCTTTCAACAGTCCCCAGGAAGATTAAGAACAGTTCAAAAGTTCACCAGGAAGGCAACACTTAACATCCCCCTGGGATGAGTGAGGGATTAGGAGTAAGGCATCTAGATCTCAAAGACTCTGCTAATCACATCTTCTATTGTCCCTTCAATCATGCTAGTAAGAAACACAGCCATAAATATCCTGGCACGCTGACCCCTATACTGAAAGTATTTAGAGCAAAAATTGTCCCAATGTTGACCTATGGCACAGAAGTGTGGGTCCTTGCAAAATCTGCCACACTTGAACATGTCCAGACCCGTTTTTTAAGAAATGTATTGGGAGTTGATAAGAACACGTCAGTCCCCATGATCAGAGTGGAAACAGGTACCCATTCTATACAAAGCCAGTCAGTAATTAAGGTCTTTTCTTATTGGCAGAGAGTCCATTTAATAGATTATGATAGGCTCCCCAAATCATGCCTGTTGGAACAAATAAGTATGGACCTCTCCATATCCTGGCTAAAACATCTTACTAAAGTTATCTCACAATATGTGCTTTCTACTCAACAGGTACTCATAAATACCTCACAGGCAAAGGATATTTTTAAACAGTGAGCCCTGGATATCAGTGCCCAAACGGACATGGAGGAACTGGCTAAAAATGGGTCATTAAAATGGTTAGCTAAGAATAAAATTACCTTTAATTCTGAAAAATATCTCTCGATGAGTCTAACTCAAAACCTAAGAAGGGCCTACACTAGAGCTAGGTTTGAATTACTGGACTCCATGGTCAAATATGGTCGTTTCCATCACATGCCTTATGATGAGAGGCTATGTGTATGTGGGGACCCAGCCATAGAAGATATTGCCCATGTTTTGTTCGACTGTAAACTTTATGACTCACTCAGGCTTAATTATTTGTTGGAAAGAACAGTCCATTGGGACTCCAAACACAGATTATCCTATTTTCTTTTGGGCACAAATATCTTTATTGTGAGTAGGACTGCCAAGTTTGTAGACAAGGCAGCTCAGTTGAGACCCCGATACATAGAACAGATTGGAGTATCATGTAGGGGTGATGATCTTATATGAATCTGGATTTATGATATTAGCGATACATTATTATTTTATAGTAGTATTATATTTAGTACTATACCATTTTATTATTGTAATATTTTATTGTATCCTCCAGACAATTCCACCTGGATGACTGAGAATCTTCATAAACAATTATAAAACCTAATTAACAAAGCATGCTAACAGACATATACATAACCAAGGCTGGATATAACATTCATTTTCCCAGCAGGGAGTTCCTTATTTCCTGATTCTGGTGGAGATTTATGTTTCAGAGAGGATGGAAACCACAGTTTTATTCTACAATAAATAACTTTTTTAGCCTCCTTAGTGTCCAGTATTAGCCTACAGCAAGCAGTATATAGAATTCAGAAGTTTCTAAAAGACTTTTACTGAAAAGGAAAAAAACAGGATAGGTGAACAATGAGCTCAAAGTGTAAGGCAATACATAAGCAATTGTTTTCTAACAAAATGCAGGCAAATTGAACAATAATTAGTCTGGGAATTCAAATGCTAAATGTAGGGAATGATACTACAGCAACAGGTTGGATATAATAAATTGCACTGCTAGCTGTGAATGCAGGAATAAGTTTAACAGAACGTTTGATTTATTAGAGGTCATTTCTGCGCGAGCCTTTGAAAGGGTGTTTTGCTTTCATATCATAATGCTTTGAGCAAACAACCACTTTGAAACTGTTTTTTTAAACTACATAGCCTCCATTCATATATATTGTTATGCTTTGCTCCAAGATCCTACCCTCAGTGTGATATACAGAAGCATACTCAGGTCACTAGATTTGTAACACAAAGCAAAACAACATATCCTTTTGTTTCCAAGCCTTATTTAGCTGTTCCATGTCAGATATCTTCAGGGAACAAGGTACCTCATTGAGAAAAAACACAGCTATCTTGCATTGGCTTATTAGATGACTTACAAAATAATTCAAGTTATTTTATTTATCTTAAAGATATATTTTGTATATCAATAATATAGTCCTTTAAAAAAATGGATTATCACTTATGAGCACAGAAGTTATCATAATCCTTTTTACTTACTAAAATCTCAATGCTGGAGAGCCAAAATTACAACTGTTTTCTATCGATGTTTAAATATATGTCTGACCAAAAAGAAAGCAAATAGAATCCCTAGGTGCATGAGTAGTGAATAACAAAAAAAACTCAGCCAGCCGTAATTATAGATTATCATAGCCAGAAGTTCTTATTTCATGAATAATAAAAGGAATTTTAAACAGCCTATAATTGCATAATTGGTAAAATGTTTTAATATGCAGAACTCCATTCAATACATGTAGCTAACATTGTTTATGTTTTATGCAGGTTCTATAAATCATTTAGTATACCATGAGTCAAGACAACAGATTAAATAGCAAGTTGTTGTCATTGCTGAAACAAAACAATTGATCTTTCCAGATTTAATCATCAGAAAATCTTGACTGCTGTATGAGGAATCTACAAATATTTGTCTTTTGCTTTTTCTCTGGGGGAAACACAAAAGTGCCCTGCATTAATATTCTAGTATTCAAAGTATATAAAAATTAGAATTCTTACAATCAATAATAATAATAATAGTAATAATACTAAGAATCCCCCAGTGAGGCACTACCGTGATGTGGTTGTGGGGCTTGTGTGCTTTGAGGAAGTTGAGAACTGTGTCAGAGGTTCAACTATACTGGACAGGTCTCATCAAAGGAGCCAGATAAATATTGTCTCTTCCATAAATACAGTGAGACATAACTTACAGAAACCTATACTGGATTGGCTGTCACCCAGGTCATCAAGGACTATGCTAGGTGTTCTAGTTCCTGGACATTTGGTGACAAGTAAGCTATAGGAATCAGGACTGTTGGCTGAGCAACCAGGGCCAGCAGCTGCAGGACTAGTAGAAGAAAAGTTGCTTACCTGTTACAAATATACAAAGTCTGAAAACAAAGAAATAATGATTTGCTATTCCCAATCAAGTCCAATGAGAAGAGGATATCTGAAAAGAATGCACCAATTCTGGAAAGAACAACATCCAGAATCAGAAATGACAGAAGAGAGGCTAGCAGATCAATGTCGATTTATAATACAAAATAAAGTATTCAGAGAAGTAGAATTGGAAGATCTGCAAAGGTCTACCCAGGGCAAAGAAATCAAAGCCTTGCCAGAAGTAGCTCAAACTATAGAGGCAAACTAGGAGGAATTGACAGTAGAGGAAGCCAGCATAGCTACTGAATTGTTTTATTTCCCAAACCAAGCATCCTTTCCTCTGCCTCCTCCTCAGAAAGAAAAAGCCCCTAACAAAAACCACGAGGAATTTACCATCAAGGCAATTAACATCTAGGCAACTCCAGTCATTAGATATACAGCTGGAATAGTGGCCTGGACTCAAGCTGAACTAGAAGCTCTGGATAGGAAGACCAATGAATCATGCCCTTCATCCACACAGAGATATTGACAGGCTCTACTTACCAAGGAGCATAGGTGGGTGTGGAATGTTGCAAGTACATTAGACAGCTGAAGAAGAAAAAAGGGCATTGGAAGAATATCTGGAGGACAGTGAAGAAGATGCTCTGAAGTTGGTACACCATGAAGGCTTACTGACTACTGAAGAGACCAAACTGGCCTACAAGAAAGACCAAATGAAAAATAGAAGAGACAAGGCAAAGCCAGCACACAAAAAAACTAGCAGGCAAAGCAGATAACAACAAGACCTGGTAATGGCTAAGAGCAGGAAAGTTGAGGAAACAAACAGAGGGGCTAATTCAGAATTGAGAAGACAGCAACAGACAGCAAATGCCACCCCTGCAAAGAAGCTGAAGAAGCAGTGGACTGCCTAGTTAGCTGCTGCAAGAAGATTGCACAGACTGACTACAAAACATGGCATACAAAATAGCAGTAATAGTGCATGGGAATATCTGCAAGAAATACCATTTGCCTGCAAGTGAGAACTGGTGGGACCACAAAACAGACAAAGTCATAGAAAATGAAGAAGCTAAAGTGCTCTGGGACTGTAGAATTCAAACAGAATTGCCATGCAACCCCCCAGATTTCACAATTGTTGATAAGAAAGACAAAAAAGTCTGGTTTGTGGACACTGATAGCAGACATTGGAGACAGGAGAAGAGAACAGAAAGAACTGGAGAAAATCACAAAATATAAATATCTGAAAATAGAAGTCAAATGACTATGGCAAAAGAAAGCAAAGATAGTACCAATAATAGCAGGTGCCTTGGGTGCAATCCCAAAACAACTGGAACACCACTTGAACACCATCAGCACTGACAAAATCACCATCAGTAAACTGCAAAAGGCAGCTTTACTTGGAACAATTTACATTCTGCGACAATACCTTTAACACCATCAAACAACATCTGCCTATCCCAGATCCTTGGGAAGGACTCGATAGGTGAATAAAAATGCCAAATCCAGTCTAAACATCTGGCTGACTGTGTGATCAAAAACAACAAAACAATAACAATAATATAGATTGTGGGTGGGTGGAGACCCAATATCTGAAGATGATTGTGTCATTTAAAAGTATTTAGAATGAGATGCCAAAAATAGGTACAAGCTCAAGCAGCAGAGAATATGTTTTAAGTGGTAGGGGAGTGTTATTAGAGAAGAGAAAATGTTAGTTGTCCTACGGTGAAGACTGAACCAGGACTAAGTATAGTTTCTTTGGGAATTACTGGAAGTAAAATGACTCTGAGTTAATGACCCAGTTGCAAAAGACTTGAGAGTACTTAGAGAGCAAAAGGCACTCTGTGAAAGCTGGAGAATAATCAGCTACCTCTTTTGTCCTGCCTTACCTTTTCTCAATGCAATATCCAAACAGGGGGATAGGGAAGTAGCAGGGAAGAATGCACTTTGCAAATGAAGTATTTTTTTGTTTGCTTGTTTAAATGAACATTATATATAATACTAAGGGGAAAAACATATCTCTGGACATTTAAACATTTTATATAAAGGATTATTCATCAAGAACATTCTGAATTTTAGTGTCAAGTGAAAGATTACCATTTCAATTTTTTATTGAAGACTAAGACACAAATAAAACACCTAATGTCGCACAGATGCTAATGGCACTGTATCTTCTATAAGGTTAATACAGATATTTAATTTTAACTGGAAGATTCCAGAGATGGTGACTTTTCCATATAAATAAAATAAGTAAGCAATATATTTAGACTTCAGAAATCTTTTCTCTAAAATTCGCATAACTAATTCATATCAAATCTATAGAGTTTAGAAGAATCTGATGAGTCCCTGTAGGTAAAAAACAAACGTGTGCAATTAAATATGTAACCTTGGGGTGGGGGATGCACTGGGATATTATTGTATCTTCTTTCTAGATTTGTTCCATATTCTTCAATAAATATTTGTAGGAAAATCCAAAATTATATGGGGACTTCATATAAATTATAATCCCCTGTATGGCATGCTTTTATTTGATATAAGCATTTAATATTTATATAGCAAATACATTTTTTTTCTTTTCATACCTAGGATCAGAACTGTACATTGCATGGCAGCCCACTGTGTTATCTTATTGCAGTTGTTGTTACTATTGTAACTATTGTTACTAACAACTTAATATAAAAATATATAGAAACATTACTTTTTTTAAAAAAAGGAGGGGAATGAATTATACAAAGCTTGATAATGTATTTACATTTAAATTGTAAATTGTACTGTTCAGCCCCTGGCTAAATTCATACGGAAATCTTATAGTGCAAGACAAAAATTATGGAATGTAATAAATGTTGTAATAAAACAACATTTAAACAAACCAGGACTATTAAAGCAAAAGGATAGTGAGAGCTATATAAAATTAGGCTGAACTGTTATGCATTAAACCTTGTGGATCTTTTTGCAATTCATAATGCTAGCACACATTACCAAATAAACACACACACACACACACACAACATGACATTGGAAGGTTTCAATTTTCTTAATTCTCACAGGCTACCATTTCAGTTTCTGCAGTATATCACTACAGAATAAATAACATTTAAAAATCTCTTCCTCCGTAGAAAACTACTGTAAAATCTTTTCAAGGAAGATACTTTATATTCAGAAACTATTTGCATAGATCACAACCATTTTCCTGCCTCATGAGCTTCAACCACTTGTAGAGAAACAACAATAAAAACAACTGGAAACATAATAAATGTATACATTGAATCAATAAAAGTATTATGATTACTGATACATCACTAATTCTAGAATAAATGTGTGAATGAGTACATGTTAACATTGGACCTGTGATTGCTGTTATATTGCAATATTCCTGCAGTACCTCTCCAGAATTTATCATCAGTTTTGGTGCTGTTAAGTCTTATTTTGAACTTTAAAATTTAGCCAGGGGCTGAACAGTACAATTTACAATTTAAATAAAGTAGGTTTAATTTAATTAATATATATGGTTTATATCATTAATCTATCAGGGTCTAGTAACTGTGCTAGTTGACATATATACTAGGGCAGAAAACCTATTTTTATTACTATAGCATCCAAGAAAATGATCACTAAAATGCTATAATTGGGCGGGGGGGGACTTTTTTACATTTGAGCATGGTCTCTTAACATAAAATTGAATGTTTTTATTTCCTTATATAACAAACTACTACAACTTCCATTCCTGGAAAAGATATAGAACTGCCAGTGAACATTGGTAGAATTATTCTCTTCTACATTACACTGTAGCTAATTCATTGCATTTACTATAAATCTTCAGGTAAAATATGAAAAGTCTAGACCTTTGAAGATTTGCATATAAAAATATGAAAATTTGCATATGTATTTTCAAATGAGATAGTAAGAATGGTTAAACAAGAAGTAAGAATGAGGAAACAAATAGTGTATATAGAAGACAGATGATTATGAAAGGATATCACTGCTTCTTTTTATAGTAAAATCTAAATTGTAAAACAAAGACATAATAATTTTTTACAAGTCTGTGTTCTTACATGTTGTTCTCATATAATTCTAGATATAATCGCTTGTCATATTGGTATAATTGCTAAATGCTACTATTTCATTGAGTTCAAATCTTATGAAACCAGACAAAAGTAGGAGTATTACTGAATTTACCTTACTAGTAGAACCTAGCATAGTGGCATATTCATTTATTATAATATATTATTATAATTGCATTAGTCATTTGCAATGTTACCAGAGACAACCTGGACAAGGCATACATTTGGTTGAACTATTGTACAGTGTTTTAGAAGCCATACATAGTGTAGACAGAACTTTATGTAGGTCTCAATCATTCCTTCTTCCACTATATTTACTTATTTGATTATAGCACTCCCCCAATCCCTCCAACTCACAAAAGTGAATCTAGCTGGCTTATAATTGGTTGTAAGCATAAAAACAATAGTACTAAAACCCAAACACAACAAACATCCGGAACAAAAAAAAAATATTATTGAATAACCAAAGCCAACCATCATATATTCCATTCAAGATCTCTGATTTCTTAATAGGTTCATCTCACACTCTGGCCCAATGAGGACATTGGGGTTTTCTGGACCTTACAGAAGGCCAGCAGGGTTGGGATTATCCAAAACTTGGGGAGAATATTGTTCCATAAGTCAGGTACTGCAACATAGAAGATACATATACTGGGTCCTGCCAGGTGACACTGTCTATTGAAAGGCATCTAAAGCATGCCCACTCTGTCAGATCTCATGGTAGAAGCAGAAATAAATGAAGACAGATAGTCCTGCAAATAACCTAGTTCTGTGCCATGAAAGGCTTTACAGATGAATTGCATCCAGAAACCTATTGGGAGTCAGTGTTGCTTACAAAGTAGTGGTATTACATGGATGTACCAAGGTGCACCTATAACTATTCACACTGCTGGATTCTGGACAAAATGACCTTTCCAGGTGTTTTCTAGGGCAGCCCTTAGTAGAATACATTGCTATAGTCCAAATGGGAGTTACAGTTAAGACAGGGTGAAAGATGTAAAGCATGCTCCAAGGACTAAGTAGCATTCAGGTTAGGCTGCTTTAGAGCTTGATAAAATCACTACAGTTTTTTGTCTATTTTTTTTCTGATCAGCTATTAAGGAACAAAAGGATGTGGCACTAGAATTCACATCTGTGCTGCCTTCTTCTCCTTTTAAAACAGCCCTGCCTTTCATTATTTGCCCCTGCTACTTTCCCATGGATGCTTGTGAATAACAACAAAGTGATTCCTAGCTTCCATTATCAGTGTACCTTGATTTCTTCTCCTCCTTTCAACAAGGACTTCAGTGCTCTGCTTTGTGCTGACTCTGCCTTTTTTATTTAAAGAAAATATTAAGGAAGAAGAAGGTATCTTTCTTATGTTATGATAGAGGGGGAAGGGTCACTGTTACAAGTCAACATTACTTAAACAAAAACCAGAAGAAAACAATGAAATTAAAAAAAAAAATGAAAATGAAAAATGAAAGCAGGTAAAGATGTATTCAAAATGTAAGCCCTTGCTCCTGAAAGATTTTCCTTGGAAATTCTCCAGACAATGTGGGGGAAAAAAAAAATCTGCAGGTCAAACATGTGGCTGAAAAAGCATGAAGTTGTTGTTTTTTTAAATCAGTTCTAGAATCACCTTGTTAAGTGACACATCCTGGAACTAGAGAACAGACTCTCAGTTTGTTCTGCTGGAACTCTCATTGGTTTATGATATCACAGAGAATTGAATACTTCTAACTCATCTGTTTCTGTGGTTCCATTTTCAGGGCAATTTCAGAAAATGGTGGTAAGAAATCTCATTTGGTTTTACATTTGGTTTGTGATGGTCATCTCTTGGGACTCAATATGCCTGCTATGCCTTTTAACATACAATTCATATATTCAAAATATGAAAACCACTGGGAGATATTGGGCAGGGATTTCAGATTCGATACCACTATTAAGCTGATAACATCTAATTTTAATTGTCTTTTCCACTGAAATTCAAATAAATCTTTTAGCTTCTAAATTTATGTTTAATATTAATATTGGGGCAGTTTAAGGCAAAACATTAAAACTTCATTAGAACTAGACAGAGGTGCTCTTGGTTAAGAAACAAGCAAAACAAGGCCAGTCTTCCTCCTTGCTCATCTCGGTTTCTTTCCAATCTCTTCTCCTTCGTGCATGTTCTCCCTCTATATTTTTGCCTTTTTGTTAAATCCTGTCTTTCTTCTTGTATCCCTGAAGCTCTTTTCCAGTGTAGATGGATAGCCATTGTCAGAACGTGCTCTTCTGAACTCGGTAAATGTCCTTATTGTTGCCAGCTATGCTATTTTGATCATTAGGTAAAGATAGGATTCCCAACATAGTAAGCTCCTGCAGTTGCCAATAGTGACTCCCATATTGTACACCACTCATACCTACTAACACAATATATAATTCTTTTACTGCCACACTATATTACAGAACATAGTTTCCCATATTATTTTCAGAAAGAGACACAGAGAATTTCGAGTAGGAAGTAATACTCTAAAAATGGTACTCTAAAAATTGTGTTGAAAAGACCAACAATTTGTCTGAAGCTCCATTTAAGAAAACATTACTATTCTTTCAGTGAATTTCTACCATATGATGCAAGTATAACTCATTTTCACTGCTGCAGATGGTACAAAGACAAACTGAAAAATCCTGCATAATGTTGACTTGTCTCTCTTTTTAGATTGCAACAACAACAAGCAATGAACCTGGAAACCTTCCCAGATTATGCATGTGTACCAAGTTACACTTTAGAAGACTAGGCCAAACAAAAATGACATGCAGAAGATTAATGATTTATTTGTTCTACTCCTGTTCCAACTGATCTTCTCAGCTCACTCCTACAGCATCTCAACTAACTAAATGGACTAGAGGAAATCAACACAAGTATCACAGTAGGAGAAAGATGGATGAAAAAGAACAAAACAAAATTTAAGATTAGTCTGTATATTTAGAGAAATGCTGAATAAAGACTATATATCAAATCCATCCACATGCCTGGTGCAGGAATCTAAATTTAAGCATCTCTCACAAATCGTGGCTGGTTGAACTTGAGTGGAAGAGAGCCAGCCAGCTCTCTGGATGATTTCACTTATAACCTGCTTTAGTCATTAGGAAAGTTTTTTTTCCCCTCCCTTTCATTTAATAGGAATATTTTTCTAGTAACTTAATATACATTTTTGTGTCTTCTAGAATAATAGACAACAGGTCTTGTCATTCTTCTGTGCAGCATTCCTTCAACGATCTGAAGAGTGCTAGCATATAGCCACTTAATTTTCTCTTTTCAAGACTAAAGGTGCCATTTCCCTTAATCTCTCTTCCTAGTACTTATTTTATAGTCCACTGATAACCTTGTTGCCTTTATTTAAGACTGATCCAATTTATCTGAATTGTTTTTAATGTGCAGTACACTTCTTCATCATCTATAGTCATAGCAAGAAAAAATCAGATAGAATAAAGATCTGAATTTAAGTACAGTACAACCAGGAATTTTCCGAATCTACTAAGAAATCTCTCTCTCTCTTTTTTTTAAAGTTAGTATCAGTATAGCAAAGCTTGTCCTTGACAAATACACACTGGGAGTGAGGACATTAGTTTCAAGATGCTTACAGATGAAACTCTTTATCATCTGCTCTACAGTCTTCCTAGTTATCAATTTCAGACTGACTAATTTGTAGTTCTTCCTTCTCCCCTTTCCTGAAACATATATCAACACTTGCTCTGTTTCAGTCACATGGCACTTCACCAAGATATCTCAAAGAATATAATAAGGACTTAGTTAGGCAGTGAGTAAGTTTCTTCCATTAATCTACATGCAATTAATCTAGTTCTGTTTTATGTCATTGTTTTATGTTGGTCTATGATCATAATAAAAATTTGATTTGATATTGTTAAAAAGAAAAAAGAAAAAAGCAGGGCAGAGAATCACGTCCTGTGTTTCTTCATACTGGAACACCCAGGAACTCTATTGCATTTCTCTGGGCTCAATCATTCTTCCCCCACAACTGGTGAGTGGAACTGGCTACTCAAGTAAGAATGGAACTACCATAGGTCAGTACCTCCAATTCACAGCCCTTGCAGATGATCCAGAAGGTTACTATGGTCAGTGGAATCAAATTCCATCGAGGCTGGGCACAGATCAGGTGGCAGAACTTATACTCCAGAGGACCCTATCCTGTTCCTCAGGTTCTACAAGCTCAAAGGAATATGAACTAATACTACAATATGTCGCCTTGTAGTCACAGTAATATGAGCCTGTTTTACCATGCTACATTGCAAGAGTTTGATGATACTGTGGACTATTCTTAGTACAAAGAAAAACATGAATAATCCTGTTGGCATACTGCATTTTTAAATAAAAACTAAATAAAAGTAGACTGCTTCACCTACATACCAACTACAATATGTTCAGCCATTGCTGTCAACTGAATTACATGAATACAATTTGTCTTTCACTCTAATGGTGACCATGATTTTCAGGATGACTGAATGCATCCTGAAAATGGATGAGTTTTAAAAAGTTGGGGGTAATATTAACAGCTAAGAGCCATGTTCTGTGCTCTATATGTTCTTATTTACAGATATACAGTATATAAATATAGGGAATTAATTTCCACATTTTTATTTCAATTGGCTAGCTACACATTTTTATTTGGTTGGATGGTTGGTTGGTGTGAAGGGAAAGTTTAATTCACCTTTGTTTAGTTGAGTTTCTCCAGGAAATAAAGTTGATTTATAATCTGGGAATGTTTATGCTTGGATTGCTATATATTTTTTTTTCTTCTACAAATAGTGTATTTATAGGAGACTAAGTTCAGGAAAGGGCACAACTGGTGTACCAGATGAAGCTGTACAAGTGTTTTCCTGGCCATAGCTGTTACCTGCTCATTCAGCAGGAGCTGTAAGTCCATGAAGACATCCAGATTGCATACTATGCATAAATGAGAAAGTGTAACCCCCACCCAAGGCCAAAGATGGAATTTCCCCAGAACCACAGTCTTGGTAGGATTGAATTGAAGACAGTTCCTGCCCACACAGGCCTATAGCCTCCAGGCACTGGGACAGAACCTCCATAGCCTCACTTGGCTGGCCTGGGGTCAAAATATATAATTGGATATCGTCAGTGTACTAATGATACTGGACCCCAAACTGATGAATGACTTCACCCTTAATGTAGATGTTGAGTAGGAGGGGGGAGAGAGTCAAGCCTTGTGGCACCCTTGTGGCAGCCTAGGGAGTGTACTCCTTCCCCCCCAACCAAGAACTAGCCCTGAAGGAAGAGACAACCATAAAACAGTGCCTCTATTCCCAATGTCTGAGGCAGTTCAGAAGGATGCCATGGTCAACAGTGCTGAAAGCCATTGAGGGATCAAGAAGCATAAGGATGGATGCACCACCTTCATCCTGGCTTCACCATAGGTCATCTATAAGCACAGGCTGCCTCCATACTAAATCCTGGCTTGAAACCTGACCAAAACAAGTCTAGATAATCCACTAACTCTAGGATTCTCTGCAGCTGCAGTCTGATCACTTTCTCAAGAGCCTTCCCCAAAAGGGAATGTTGGAGATGGAGTGGTTGTTGTCTTAAGCCATTGGGTCCAAGGATGGCCTATTGAGGAAGGGGTGTACCACTGTCTCTTTTGAGGTTGGAGGCCCCACCTTTCCCTCAGAGGTGGACACCACAGCATGGACCCAACCACAGATCACCTCTCTGGCCAATTTCTCAACCCAGGAGGGACCTGGATCCAGCACAGAAATGTCTAAACTAACAGTGCAGAGGACCCTGTAATTTGTCATATATAATTAAATAAACATGTTATACATTCCTAATGAGAATACCAATAGAGAAACTGATTTACATGGGTAAAATCAGTCCTTCTTGATTCCAACTACTCTACTTAAAAGTCAAGGGAATAATTGCTTGATTTTTATCTATATAGACATCCATATTAATCTTAGATGCAGCAATATAAATAGGAAGTTCTCTGACAATTTTTTTGCCAGAAAATTCTGTGAATCTATTAACTCGTCTACTCTCAATGTCCAAATATTAAGACATATTCAATCTGGAATCAACAAGATATTTCACAAAGATAAAATTCAACCATACGTTGTAAGTGAGATGTAATGAAGCTTATCATGGCTAGCAAAGTAAAATAAAGAAATTACTTACGCCTGTCGATCCCAATATATCTTATTAACTTTTTCCCACTGGGAAGTAAGCTGATTCAGCTTTTCTTGAATTTTCATAGCTTCACCAGGTGTGGCACTTTTCAGAACAGCAGTCTTCTTACTTTGAATGATTTCAATTTGACCTGAGTATCTCCCTAGGGTGTCCTTAATTTTCTGCAGTTCAGGAGATGGAGGAGGACAAGGAAGAAGATATACAAATGTCAAATTATTAAATAAAATTCTACTTCTATAATACTTCTATATTTTGACTAAAAGGAAAAAAAATGAAACAATTCAATTAGTCTACTATGTTATAAGTGGAGAGAGAGATGTGATAAGAATTACATTATGTATGGCATTTGGGAGAATCCTGCATTAAGAAAGAAAAGAATCTGGAAAAAAAAGGGAGGATTTTTTTGTCCTTCAATGTACATTATCTAACAGTCAAAATAAGGATTCATATTTCAAATATGCATGGTACTTATGGAGTATTATAAACTTTTGAATTTTATTTCTATTTTAATTTATTTAATTAGTAATTAGTAAATTGTTATTTTAACATTAACAGGAAATCCTGACTGTTTTGTTCTATGTAACAAAATTGCACTGAAGAAATAAGATGATATACTACAAAAGTATTATGGAGTCAGGTCAGTACTAACACTATCTATATTTTGACCCTAACTTTCACTTGCACATTCCTTCCTAATATTTATTTATTTATATATCACATTTATATAGCTAATTGTAGAGAGTATTTCCACTGAAGCCAACATCATTTGATAATTATCTGTTCCTTGGCAGCAAAGACCCCTAAGTCAAACCAGGTTCTATCAAAAAAGGTCTCATTCAATTTGTGGGCTGTGCAAAAGAAAAGAGGCAGTGTCCTACAGAGGTATCAGTGTCAATAAACAAACTTAATATTCCTGGCTTCCAGATTTAGCTCACTTTGGGTTGTCTGTAGTGCTATTTCTTTGATATTCTTATGTATCTGAAAAGCCTGATCTGTGACTTGAAGCAGTCCACATCAATCTTATGTCCTTAAAAGTGTTGGACTTCAATAAGATATTAGTTGAAGAGCACACATCTGAGGTTAGCTGTCTGATATACCTAGTCTTGGTATATAGTAGGTCTATAACCATCCACTGCCTCCATCAGATTGGCTTCTCTAGCCTATCTGCAGGCAGAATATAACAGATTTCTTCATCCTCTTCTGTTCCTTCTGAGAAAAGGAATGTATGTTTTAGCTTTCAAATGTAGAATATTAATTATATTGTCTTTTTCTTGTAAAATGTTCTGGTAGATTGATCAAAGACAAAGGCTTATTTATTGGATTATTAAACTGAGATGCAGTAATCCTAAATCAGCCCATTGCTTTAATGCCCTTTTGCCTGCAATTTACTTTGATACTATGAATGCCCTTGCATACATATTTTTTAAAAAATCTATGAATATTTCTTAGGCAGGTAAGTATAATTTCCTTTCTATTTTTATGAATAAACATTATGCTTTTTTGTTTTTATTTTGTTTTTTGCATAGCTGAAACAAAGCTTCAAACTTCAAGCTAAGTTTGATGTCATCAAAGATTTTATAACTTGACTTCAAGAAATCATTTTACTTTCATTTTGAGTATAAAGAAAAGAAAGATTAGGGAAGCCCATTAGCAGATTGGGAAACCATTGGGAACAAAGTCCTTATTATTCCTCAAAAACTGAGAATTTTCCATCACTGCATAAAATTCACCTTTATTTGATAGTTCAGAACATTTTCTACATGTTCAGTTCTGCCATTTGTGTATCAAGTATCTATCCAATATTTTTATCCTCAAAAATCAAATTGGAAAGTTATTTCATTCACATAGGTTGACAGATTGCACTTATTCCTGAAAAAAGGAATAGAGCCATTTGGCTCTCATTTATGAAAAGTTTCTTAGTTGTTTCTTTGCCTTATTTGATAGAACCCAGATGTGCATTTCTTTGATAAAAATGCAAATGCATTTTGGAAAACATTGTCCTGGATGAATACCAAATTTGTAATCATCTTTCCGTTTTTTATTCAGATACCATAAATGTAAGAAACAGAGCTTGTAGTATTTATAAATGGAAGAGAAATATCCTCTGTCAAACCACAGTCTTAAATATATGCTAGAACTATGCATTATAATATTCCTATAACATTCATAAATCCAGCATATTTAAGATTAAAAATGCATTCCTGCTGGGCAGTGATTACAATGATTAATGAATAACTACCATAAATCTTATTACCTATATAATTGCCATGGTTAAAGAAGGGGGAGGGGGGAGGGAGAAGACACCATGGGTGAAAGATATGGAAAAACAGCAGAGACAAAAGGTACTTCTTTTCTCCCCAGATCCATTTTCAAAGGAATCTTCTTTTGAATTCATTGAATTACAATTTGTATTTTATGCTAGTCATTTCATGGAAAGCAGTATGGACACATTTCTATATCTTTAATGATAGAGTTGCCTGTTAGGCTATTTTCTAGATCTATTTTCTAGATGTTGTACAAACAAAACAAAGGACAAAAATACAAAAACAGCAAATACACACGATAGAGAAAACTTGCAGAACATGGCTTCTGGAATTCTTTCCAACTCCTCTACCAGGAAATGTTTATATTTTCTTCTGTGTAAAGGAGTTAAATCTCTGTGTATGTGTTCTACTGATTTCCCATTGTGTTGTGTTTCTCCGTGCAGCACTGGGGTAAGCTGCAGATCATCACATTAAGTCATGTGATCAGAAAATAGAAGGCAGAATGATGTATCATTGGTACTTGTTACCAGAAAAATTATCTAAAACATATAAAGGTACTTAAAATGTATGTTGGAAATGTGAACAACAAGAAGAGACATTCTATCACTCTGGGGGATTTGTAAAAAAGCAAAAAAAAAAAAAAAAAATTGGAATGAGATACCTATTTGTGTATGGAAGATTTCAAAGATTAATATTCAGTCAAAATCAGAGACTTTCCTTTTGGGCTTGATGGATAAACAGTCGGAAAAAACTTATGGAACTTTGTTTTTATATATGATAACAGCAGCAAGGCTTTTATAAGGACAGAGGTGGAAAGGTACAACATTACCTACAATGGAAGAATGGATGGTGAAACTGATGGAGTTGGCTGAGATGGTGAAATTGATGGCTTTGGTTCATGATAAGACATTTTATAATTTTAATGCTACCTGGAAACCTTTTTCGGACTTTTTGTGGGAAACAGAAAAAAAAAAGAATGCTGTATGGATTTGATGATTAGAAATAATATGGGTTAATGGAAATAATGAAAGTTATGTTGTTAATTTAGAGCAAGAGTTTAATGTATATTGTTACTTATATCTGTTGCAAGGAGGGTTGGAAGTCAATCCTTTTCTCTTTTCTTTTTTCTTTTTTTCTGCACTCATGATCTTTACTATTCTTTTTTTCTAATTTCTTTTTTCTTCTTCCTATTCTTTTTCTTAACATCAGTTATTGTTAGTTTTTACTGTTTTTTTTAATGAATAAAGTTATTACAAAAAGAAAAAAGAAAGTAAGCTGGAAGCAGAGAGCTTAGAATGGAGATTTTTGCCAACACTGACTTATTGCTAACTGCCTCTGTCACAGGAATGAAGGCATTGGTGGATTTTTTCCCCCTCAAGATTGTTATTTCATAGATTACAATTGTTCATTGCATTGTGGAAAAACCATTGTGCCTTTTTTATTATGCACAAAATAGTCATGAAATATAGGAATCCACATGGTTATTTCAAAAGAATACAGAATGTGGATGTAAAGATAGGTCTTTGAAAAGGAATCTTCTAGGAAATATTAGGATGTAACAAGCAAATATGGTTGTTTGATATAACTTAATCTATGTAGGACTTGAATACTTGTACATACAATACACATAGTTTTCTGATGTATATGCATATGTACATATATGCATATATTATATAATTCACAATAAATACTTTCTCCTTATGCTACTGTTTTTTCTCCTTTAACTTTTTTTTTAATTAAAAGGTTAAAAGCTTTATGTCATTAAAAAAAATGAAAATGAAGTACATAGTAAAATAAACTAAACAATTTAAGTACTATATTTCTATTTTTAGCCCATAATAATGACAATGATAAATGATTTTACAAGAAATAAATATTCATTCATCCCAAAGCTTATATCTAAACTACATGCAAGCATATGAATTTACAAGATCTATTTGGCACATACAACAGATATATCTGGGAGGAAGAGGAACTGTGCCCATGAATTACATCTCTTGACATTGTAATAGTTCAATTAAATTAAACCTTAGGCAATAGTTACTTGTAACGACGTTAATCAATATCATTAAAGTTGGTGTCAGCTGCAATAATAACATGCGTATGAGGTAGAAACATTAGTTTTGGATATAAATCCTTATATGCACAAGTTTATGGCATAAAGACTACTAATAGGGATCTCTTAATCAGCTATTAATTCTTTTGCTGAGTCACATTTGACAAAGTGGAAAATGTCTTAAAAAACAAGAGCTGAGTCTTGGTTTATTAACAATAACATACATGATATCTAACTTTTTATATAAATGTAGTGTAATATTAAGAGGAATCAGTCTTAATGGCAACATTAAAATCAACAAGATAAGTCAGTCTGAATCAGCCACAATTACTGACATTCAGTCCCTGCCACTTCCAAGGACACTTGTAGGATGGCCTTCCAGGAAGAACTACATGGGGAAAAAAAATGATGTAGCCTTTTCTTTCCCATATCATGATCATTCCATGTTGAAGCTGCAAACTGGCCTATATTACTTTTTACTGTGAAAGAATCAAATCAGGAGGAAGCCCTTTCATGAAACTTACCATCAGAATGAATGGTTACCTTTAGTTTGTATATCATCAATCTATATTTTCATATTAAACATTAAACGAAATTATTCCATAAAATAATGAGCATTATTACTTTCTGTTCTTTTAACTGACAGAAAAAGAATCCTGTTAATTTGTTGTTTATGTTGTTTGTCATACTAGTATTTTGCTAAATAATAACAATAGAAAACAAGTAAAAAGCCCTACTTTCTTAAACTATTTTCTTCCCTTTTTGTTTCATCATTCTGGTCAACTCTGACAATTGACTCGAAGAATTACAATGTCCAAATGTAGCTAAATTTGCTTTACCTTCTTAAGCTACAGAAAATCTTCCCTGCATATTTCATTTTCATTTAATATATTTATTATTAAAATTGTGCTGTTCTATCAAATTGATAATCATATAATAAACCTTATAAAATGCATAATCTGCATACACACTCATACACAGTAGGATATCTGCAGTCTGTCATCTTGACATGCTACCTTACTTAAGGCTAAGGGTCTTTGCCGAGATAAAAAATTACTGTCTATATTTTATTGGATTATAGGAATATATTATATTACTCTTTCCAGGAAAAGAAAAAATATTCCTAGTTTTATTTTGCTGTAAAAAAATGTGATAGATAATTGGTAACTGAAGACCCAGGTTCAGTCCTTAACACCGGCACATAAAAACATCTTGTAACAATAGGAATGATGAAACATCATGTATGAATGCAGAACTAAATTATCAAGCAATCTTTCATCATTCCTATATTAATTATTCAAGATGCTTCACTAAATTTACATAAACAAGACCCAAAATGTACATATCCATGATTGTTTTAAAAGGTATCTCCTCCTCCTCCTCCTCCTCCTCCTCCTCTTCCTCCTCCTCCTCCATCATCATCATCATCATCATCATCATCATCATCATCATCATCATCATCATCCAGAGTAAGGCAGAAAAACTTTTATCATGATATTGTGATTCCTGTTTGGCTAATTCACATATCCAGAATAAATAACTAAAGACATATGTATATTTTATGATTACATTATAATGCAATAGTGGCTGAAGCACTGAAGAGGTTTGAAATGGTGCAAGAAAGTAAACATTTCAGAGTTTCGTAAGATAATATTTTGTCATCTCTTAAACTCACTTCTTCCACTTAAGGTAATGCTTTCCAATTTATTTACAGTGAAAATATCCAACTTCCACTGTTAGTAGTTTCACACGTTATTTAAATGACTTGATTTCTTACCTTGAGATCTTCTTCTTTTCTAACAAGATCTTCATAGTCTTTTCCCTGAAGGGTGGGAGAATTAAGGAGGTCTTCCATGGTGGACAAAGCTTGTAGAAGCTGTTGGATCTCTGCCAGGTATGCAGAAGGCACATAAGAAGTTTCTATTTTCATACCTTCAGTCATCAGAACAGTGGTCTCCTCATAAACAGTTTGCTAGTACAGATATACAACAGAAGTCTTCCTTTAGACTGATTATACAAGAATGTACTTTTAAAAAGCAAATATATATATCAAGATTTATATAATGCACAATTGTGTCACTTGGACACTCACCTTTCTAATATTCTACATATAAGCATCCCTATCAATTTATTTAAATCCAGGTTTTTATGACCTCTTATTTATATCTTGTATATGTATCTGAACTATAGTGGTCAACAAAGAACAATGAGACATGCAAAATATTACTGGTCATGGTCCCAGGATCATGAAAATGAAACCCATGAATATATTTGGGGCTTATCACTTTGCCATCTATCTATCTATCTATCTATCTATCTATCTATCTATCTATCTATCTAGATAGATAGATAGATAGATAGATAGATAGATACCCTGTCAAGGAAAAACCAATAGAAAGTGCCAGTTGAATGTACTTTTTTGTGAGCAAGAGGTGTGGGCTGCATTAGGGAGGGTCAGGAAGGGTGTGCAACAAGCACAGTGAAGATTGGGCAGGGTGTATGAGGGTGAGTTAGGGTGTGCAAGGGTTCACAAGATGCGTGGGACAGGGAGGGTGTGCAAGGGTGTGTGAAAGGTGCAGTGTGGGTTAAGGAGGGTTGGGGAGGGTGTGAGGGGGTGCACGAGAGGCATGGTGCAAGTCAGGGAATCGGGGAGGGTGTGGAGGGTACACGAGAGGTGCAGCTTGGATCAGGGAGAGTGCACGGGGCTGCAGCGCAGGTTGGGCAGGGTGGCATGTCTGCCAGTGTGGTGTAAGCAGAGAGAGGCTGGGGAGGGTTGCTTGGGTGGGGGAGACTTGTGACCTTGCCTGCTGACTTCCTCATTGACTTTCTGGGGAAGCCAGCACGGGAGGTTGCAAATGGTGATCCCATGATCATGGGGCACTTTGGCAACCAGTTGTAAGTAAGAATGGGTTGCCAAGCACCCAGATCACCATCATGTGACTGCAGGGGTGCTGGGACAACCAGAACTCCAAGGATCAGCAGTAACCACCATTCATTCAGCTCTGTCGTAACTTGGAATGGTTGCTGACTGAATGGTTGTAGGTCGAAGACTACCTATAAATGAGTTGCCTGTTTTCTCCTAAACCCCTTTCCACTTAGATGGTACAGCAGCTGGGAACAGTTATGTTCCTATTAATAGGATTGAGCTGGTTAAGAAGATCTGAGAATGCAGCATTAAGTGGAAAGCAGCAATTAAGCATGTGGTCAGACAGAAGACGAAGGCTCTAGAAGTTGAATGCATACCATCATGTCTACTAAATTACAAAGTTTCCTTAATTCTTTGTTTTGGACATGTTAGAGTTTATATGGCTGAATGGCTACATGTATGCTGTCATTACGCTCACAGGCAGGTAATGCAAACCTGTGAGCGTGCATGCATTACTGTGCTTCACACACTGTAGCTGCAAATCATACTGTAGTTGCAAATATGTTTCAGTTTCTGTAAATGCAAAGATTCCTTATAAAAAGTTGCTTTGGGTACTTGTTAAGCTTTTGTGTGTTTGTACTCTGCATGTCCTTGTTTTTCACAGATGTTGAGCTTCACAATACATTTAAAAACTCTAAGCTTCTATACTAGTTTGGTGTTGACTTCTTGGGATTTGGGGTACACTTTTGGATGCTTTGATGCATTGGAGACTTCAGGGTGCATTTATGAATGCAAAGACTTTGTGCTGGTTTTGTTGATTTGTAGAGCATTGTTTTTCCATCTGTCTCGTAGCTTCAACACTGTATTTCAATGCTGTTATTACTCGCAAAAGCTGTACTTCATTCATGTAGCACTACCAAAAGCCCACTCCTGCGTTTTCTTTTTTTTACAGCTGGCAGCTTGCATTGTTTTGTGTGTGCAATCAGCAAAGAGCATCATTCCGTCATCAAAGACCACCACCACTGCTTTTTGTGTGGCTGGTAAGCTTTTGTTTGTTTGGCAGCAAAGGAAAACAAAACAAAGCCAAATGCCAATTATACTGCTTTAACTTTCCAAGAAGGTGAGATGCTGCCCTGTACCGTCTGCCTGCATAGGCTAAGAGCAAGTTAAATGTGCTTAATTTTGAACCCATGAAAAAAATCTCATAGGAATGTAAAGAATGTACAGTGCGATTTCTGCTTGCCTGCCTAACTTGTTTATCTCCAAGCTGGGAGAGGTGCCAACGGCTAAATTGAAAAGAATGTGTTGATGAGATTAGCTCTTTTGCATTGTTAATATGTTGGCTGAGCACACTAAGCTTTATTTAAAGATTTCACATTATTTTTCTGTTATAGAAAGCACCATGGGTGATTCTTACAAGAGGACACTCTGGCAGGTTCACCTTTTGGGCAAGGTCCAAGCTGAGTATAATCCACTGCTTGCTAAATCCCACCGTGAACATGAGGATAAGTTGCAGGGTAAAGCACCACCACTTCCCAATAGTTCTGAGTGTAAGACCTTTTACACTGAGTTACTTTTTAAGTCTCTGTTTCAGCCCCACTTAGTGGATATTAATTTTCTCATGTAAATGGATTCGATTGGTAAATCTGCCTGAGATATGGCAAATATGTTAAATTGCAGAAGAACTGTTCATGATTGTATCAGCAAAAACAAATGACTCTCTTATTCCACTGTATGAGAGCTTATTTAGGCCTTCTATCAAAGAAACATCTCACCAAATATAATCAATCATCACTGTTGTCAAGACCAGTCTACATTTTTGTGAACCATGAATATGTGAATGGGAAGAAATGACTCACTGCAGTATACTAGGCTTAAAGATAAAAGCCCCCTTTAGTTTCCCCTCAGGTACTGTCACAGCATAAAAGACAGTATCAATTTTCTGCTAAAAAATAAAGAGAGTCACAATCAAAAAATGGCATGGCAACAACTGATGGTAGCAGCCAAAACAAACACGTTTATCACCTTTTGAAAATGCATTGCTGAATGCCTGAGGCATGGCCCATCTCACATGAATTATCACATCCCAGGGGAAATCTGCGAGTTATATGTAGGACAGGAATTACACTGCACTACAGAGGAGATAAATGAGGAGCCCTCCCAGTCTGTTGTTCCTTGTTACAGTTTCCAAGATATATGAATTAACTAACTGAAACCAGGAATAATACTAGTAGAATATGACCATATTCCATCTGAGGGTATCAGGTGTAACTTAGTATACTACAAACCAATGTTACCTTTATGGATTGATTAGCCTATATGCCAATTTTGTCTATTTTTTTGGGGTGGGGGGGGGAATACATGACATGTCCTAGTTAACTGTCACTCTGTCCGCATTCTAAGAATAACCAGCAGGATTTATGCTAGACTTCAAGAATTCTGAAAAGATCTTGGAGCATTATTGGAACTATCATGACCAGGATTTACTATTGTATTGCTTGCTTAAAAATATGCTCAGAGACTCATATCATCCTGTATGCAACTTTTGATATATATGAGGAAAAACTCTGGAATGAGCAAAAGGTGTCATTGTTTCAACAGCCCGTCTGATCTCATGCATTAACTGTATAATGTTTTGAGAGTCCAATAACCCAGTTAGAGGGTGTTAAGCACTGTATTTTAACTACATTTCTAACAATTTTGTAGAACTCTCTAATTGATTGTTTAAATGGTTTGGAGTAGCATTTTCCCCAAATGTATAAACAAAGATCTTGAGGTACTGCATTATGCAGAATATGCTATCATCTCATCACAGTAATCCTTTGGCTTTAGGAAAGCACTGAAGATACTGTTTTCAATTCCTTCATTAATCAAGTTTATGATGGTTTTCTGCTTCAGAGTAATTACCATCATTTTAGATCAAGCTGTTTTAAAAGGTTATTTATTAGTTTCACCAAATATTTAAGTGCTCTTAAACATGACACTTCTAAAATAATAAAAGACATGGTTCTGTCATGGATAGTTATAAATTCTGAGGCTAAAATGTATTACCACAAGACTTTATGGACAAGGCCATATAAATGGAACTCTCAGTCATCTTAATATTATTGAATTAAACATTCATAATAAATGTAGAAATATAAGAAATGTACTGTAAATGATAAGAATATATAACTTCCAGCACTAGTCTAAATTTATTGATCAGCATGTACTAGGCCACTTCAGATGAAGCTATGTGAGTGTGTGCTTTCATACTACATTTTCTATCCCAAATAAAAATTCATGACTTCAGTTTGGAAGCATATTCTGATTCATATTAATTCTAATTAGTAACTGAAGTTAAATAGGCATAGTGTGTCATTTCAGCCACAGAGCTCAGTCACATGTCTTGCTCTACAAAATAACATGAGAAGGGATAAGATGAAGGTAGATATTGGTTTCACAGTTATACACTATGTTATTTTTAAATACTAGTTCTGGAGAACTATTAAGATTTGGGTTCCATTTTAGGGAACAACATTTGAAACAGTCCTGGCAGATGCGTGACAGGAAAATATTTTATCATTAACAGGTAATCAAGTTAACTCACAACTATTTCAAAACTTGATTCAGCTTCCAAGATTAAATATAAATGATTGAAATCTGTATAATTGGCCCAAGGACAGCTAATCTATACAATTCAACAGTAGATACCACTATGGAAGCAATATAATTCGTGTTTCCTAAAAAAAACATATTACAGAAGATGTTCATGTGTCTTGAAATTACAGAATCCTCTGGAAAGATTGCATGCATTGCATAAGAACACTCTCAATTATTTTTAAATAATAATTAGTATCAATATGTTAACATACTGGAATGGTAATTTCAGTATCAAGACTATGTAACAATATTTAGCGTAAGCATATTTAATTAGGTGGTTTTTTTAAATCAAATCAACCAAACTTTAAATAAAACCAAACCAAAGTTTACTGATTTCATGAGAGGTAGTTATCATATATCTGAAACCTGCAGTGATGGTTGGAATTATCACCCACATATAACAAACTGAGTTTGTAAAATAACAATACTGAATTATATTGTAAATTAAAATATTTTGTTATTTCCTGGTAAATAAACAAAATCTTGCTTGTTAGCATCCATACAATAAATTCTAAAAGTAAAAAATAGATCCATGAAATATAAGAAACAGTTTAATATTTACAGTAAATGCAGTAGGAAAAGTATTGTTCAAATCTTTTAAGTAATTTTAACCAGTTTTGGTCTTCATCAAAATATTAATATGCATAAGTTTCATTTTGTAAAAATGCAGTGTCGTGACTGTACTTCATCTAAAGTAACAGTCCACCAATCTTGAAAACATTTGTTTATCTTTTCAGGGTTCCGCCCCCCCCCTTGGATTTTAACAGCTATTTTGTTAAAACTAAAACCTTTTAGTTTTCTTAAGTGATAAGCATTTATTTAAACATCCATTGCAAGGTATTTTATTCTGATAAAGTTGATCAATCAACTATTTATACATAGATGGGTGGAAAGCAGGAGAAGAAAGTAATGAAGATTTGTTCTACTGCCTGAGTTTTCTATTAAAAAGTTGTAAGTATAGTTAAGATAGAAATCTAAGCATTCCACAAAGATTTTGGTCCACATGCTTAATTTAAAGGAAGTTCCAGTCAAATCACAGCCTGAAAAATTCACACTGTGCCTACACTGAAGCCTTATCCTCCTTTTGCATGTGCTGAGGTAACTAAAAGAAAATTCTGAAATGATGAAAGTGCCACATTAACTGTGAGACTTCTGTTGTATAGCTAGGCAAAAAACTAAAATAACAGGCCACCGGTACTCTGAGAAGTAGATTTATTATAACAATGTTAATGAAGCCATCATGAAAGAATTCCACCTCCCTATTTATAGTGAATTCAAGTTCTAATTCTTGTGTGTCCTTCTCCACCTATGTAAGGTAACCAACTAGAATCCCCTCTCATTTGGGTGGAAATGACAGTTTCCATCTGTCTTTTGTTTTGGCAATATACTGATTGGGTAACAGTCTGTTGCTTATCACATGTGCTCTCCCACTAAAGCAAAATAAAGTCACCTCACAAAGATCTTATTTCCACTGAATTCTACACTGAGAACACTAATTTTGTATGAAGTCTCAGTTCTTGATTTCCTTTTATTCAGTGACCATTACCTAAGTTGATATTTTTTCCCTGCAACTTTCTGTGACCTTCACTAGCTGATTGAAATGCAAACATTCTCTTTACAGGAAAGATGTATGCCAGGAACATTTGGACTGCAGTTCTAGCCCATCGCACATCAGATCTTGATAGCAATTCCATACTCAACCCTAAGAACCCAAAGAAGGCAAATCTGAGGAATAAAGTATATTTGGCATACATTTTAATTCACATACAATAGTTTCCTACCTTCCTTATCTAATATCCCTTTATAGAAATCAGACCCTAACTATAAAAAGTGTATACAATGACTGAAAATATGAATATATTATTAATTTTAAAGGAAAAAATATTTACTTCTGAAACAAACATATACGTTCATTTTATTATTACCTTGTACCAGTATACTGTGCAGGATTCTAATGCTACCCATAACTTAACTGAATTAAGACTGTTTTACATGGATGTGATGAAAGAAAGCCAGTGTATCATCTAGCTGTTTCCAATAAGGATCTTGAAAATGTTGATATTTGAGAAGTATTACATGAAAATTACAGGCGGTATCTCTTGAACTGTTGTGCACATTGCAGACAGTTCACCACCAATTTACATATTTGAGAAAAGTTCTAATGCTGGTATTTTAAAAATATAGAAGAATAATACATTTCAAAGTATGCTTTTAAATATGTTTCATGCTTTTTTTAGACTGCAGATTAATATGGAAATGGATAATGACATGTGAAAGTGACAGGACTAGAAATACACCCACCCTCAATTTTTCAACATACATGTACCTAAGCAACCCAAAACACCCGAAGCACTAAGCTTAGTAGCACCTGCATGGCCCTGTACATAATACCAAGAATACATTTTTATTATATAGCAGCTTATAACTTATTTATTTATGAGATGTATATAAACATTTGTGCAACACTAAGGCTATTTGTGTCTAATTATAACACACTGTAATGTAATTTTATTTTACACAGAAAACTATTGTGTAAACTTTATTGTATAGAATTCATTGCAATATTATGTTTAAAACACTGTATAGCAGGATACTGCCTATTAAATAAACTGATGATACTGAAAAATTATACAAAATATATTTGCTTTGTAACAAGGGGAATTCTGGCTAAATCAGAAAGTGTCATTAACTATATATTAAGAATATTTAGCTTCTAACAATAAGTGAACTATTGGCTATTAAAACCAAATTTGAAAGCTATATGATACTGAAAATATGTAGAAATATGCACACTGCTTGGCAGATTTCCCAAATAACATATTCAGCCATCAAAAGTAATATATCACAGTATAAAAATAATCTCGTGACCTTGTGCTGAATTAGTAAATGGAGTTTGGGAGAAAAATGTAGCTTTAAAAGTTTGATCAAACATAGAAAAGCTACAAATTTGAATTTGATATATTATTATAATCCTTACTAGCATGTAACACTTCTTTGCATGTATGAATACATTTTAGAGCTACCATCAAATAATTAAAGTCCTTCATTTGGCAGACTGATGCAGAGCAATCATTTATAATTGGAATGGTTGTAAGGGAACAGATTTCACTCAGTTCTTTCCTGTGGCTTAATAACACATTGTATTTGAAAAAGGATAAATAAATAGTATGGCACTTTTTCCAGGGAGGTGATTTGATTACTCAAATACACCTGCTTGGCTGCTCAATTTCTGTACATTCACTGAACACCTGTGTCTATAGAGAGTTAGTATGAAGATTCAGTTATCACTCTATAAATATGTAAATATATGTTATGGACGTTTTCTGCATTGTAATCACCATGGTGCACTTCAGTTTGTTTGTTTGTTTAAGTTTCCATACACTCAAGGTACACTTCCAGGACGTTGAGTACTAAGCTTTATTTTTAGAGGCAGGATTTGCAACCACATATGATGAAGCCAAATTCCAACTTCTAGATTTACCTTCATGCAGGCTATTTTCCATATTGTCATTTAGAATAATAATAATAATTATACTAAATAATATATATCATGTATAATTTAATAAAAATGAGGGGATAGACTCTGTATTTCTAATGAAGTTGTTTTTCAATCACCCCAAACTGATAATCTGTACCAGTAAACTTGCATGCAGCAATACTGTTACTATATGTGCATACTGAGAGTAAAAGCATTGGCTTATAAAGTTGTTATGTAAAAGAATAACTTCTAGGGAAATGTCCCAAACATGTCTTGCTAGGAAACATTTTTTACAGTTTTGGATATATTGGGTGAAATACAGTGTGTACCATCTGACCATGTCCTTAAATGCTTATAAGAAATAATCTGAAACACATGTATATAATCTTGTGTTAATTATACCACTAAACCAGATAATCTATTTCTGAATGCCGTAGGCCAATGAAAATGCTATTTTTTAATTAAAAATAAAACCTAGCAAATATGATAGGTGGAGTAATTTGCACCAATTCTGCAGAGAAACATCAGATTCAGAAAAAATTTGGGCTACAAAAGTTGGTTTTCTTTTTTCCTTTCCCTTAATGGAAAGACTGTTGAATCCTAAACTCTCCTTTGAGGGCAACTCAAAAATCTTTACTCTCTAGGCTATAATATTGTTGCTATTGTATACGTATTTTCATTTTCTAATAAAAACAGTCCATTTAAGTAAAATTCTAAACCATGGAATTTCATGTATTTCTTTCTTCTGCAATAAAGATAAAAAGTTTCTACATATTCTTAAATATCCCTGACCATATCATGCATGGATTTCCAAACAGTGACTACTTTTCAGAGCTAAAATGATGTGATCTGATTTCCTAAGGATTAGATGGAATTTTTTTTTCAGCAGTAAGACTTGCAAATAATATTTTCATCTAATAATATGAAACTGAATAAGAAGAATCACAAAGAATTTGAATGGCAAAAAGAAGGCAGTCCATTTTTAAAAACTTACATAGTGAATATTAATATTCTTCAGTTAATCAAGCAGATTACCATAGATTTACTATTGTTATTAGGTTACCAGAAGTTTAATGAGCACAGCCTCTCTTAGGCTATAAATAGAGCCATGGAAACTCTGTTTCATTGGAATTTCAGAACCTTTTTGTCATTTTGCCATTTTAAAGATGTATTGGCAGTTGAAGAAATAATACTTCCTACTCCTTTTCCCCCTTCCATTTTCTTCTTGCAGCTACCCCAGATGTCAACTGGGCCACTTTTTCAAAATGTGGTAATACTCTTTCAAATTACCAAAGAACAATGACTGAATCAGTGAAACTTTAATGGAATAAAAAAAAGAAACTTTGAAAACAAATTGCCTTGCCTTGCCTTTCCCCAAGATACACTTGAATTCTTTAAAGAAAGTGGTATCTGTCTATGGTTTATTTTCATTATAGTGAAAGGGAATTGCATCAATGTATTAACAGTAAACATAATTTCTTTTATTATATGTTTATTATTTATTTATTGGTATTTTATACATCATCACTCCAAATTATTGACTACCACAAGGATTCTTATGTAAACACTGTGGACATGTTTTCTAAAGCTAAGATGATTGCCCCAAATTAAATTCACCTTAAAATGAACATCACATAGTTCCTTAAAACCATATATAATTAATAGTTCCTCACAACATCCCTGTGAGGTAGGGGATTTGTATTCATTAATGGTACAAATTAAATACTGAGATACATATTAAGCAACACTATGTGTAGTATAGCCTTCCTTTCCTCATTTGTTGTTAAACATAAGATTTGAAGTGCGTGTGTTTTTGTGAAAAGCAGAGAATAAAATGTATGTTCCCTTTCTATGAAGTTGAAAAGAGCCTAAGTCATATAAATAATATGTACAAAAATAAAAGACCCTCAATCTCTTCTGAATACATCTGAACATTATGAAGAAATAAAAGCTAATTAGACTGTGCATGGGATGGCAGGTTGAAAAATAAATATTTCTCAGTTGTACATGTTAATTGAATGAAATAAATATATGGCAAGCTGATAGCTTTAAACTGGTAATGTCATGAATAAAATGAGGCAACAAAAACCAAGATTCTTTTTCCCTTAATGTTAATATATTGTTGTCGATTGAACCACTTCTTATTTTAATTTAAGGGCATTTCCTAGAGAAAAATCATATAGCATGAGATCTATATTATATTGTAAATAAAATGGACCTGAATTGCTGGCCAGATTCTCTATTTCAGACAAGTCACTGGGAATTCTCAAGGTTAGTAGGGTTTTGTTAGTAGCAGTATTTGCAAACGTACACGTTTGCCAGGAACAACTCACAATTTGTGCATAGTTGAGTCTTCGAAACTGAGCAAATTTGCTCTCAATATCTTGCCAGCGCTTGCTGAGCTGTATCTGGGTTGGTTCCACTGCTTTTGCAGCCCCATCCTTAGACAAGCGATCAGCTTGCCTCTGTACCACATTCAGCTCTTCCTTCTTCTTCTCCAGTTCTCGATCAATTTCCTATTGAGCAAAACCAATACAGGGCCCAGGACAATTAGCTAACTAGATAATCAATTCCTAAGAATTAGAAAAATACTTTTGTAGATTTATTGTTAAAAAAAGAAGAAAAAGAAAAAGAAAGTATATTATTTTTAAAACTGAGTTGACATGTAGACAGAAGAAATACAGAAGAGCTCTGGGTTATACAGCTCATTGATTTTAGGTTCTTGAGTGAATATATGCTGGAAAGGTGCCACCATAGGCCAAAGTATTAACTGTCTAATTAACCCTAGCACCGTGTGACAACTAACTAGAAAATTACCATAATGTAGGAATCACATACTAAATACCCATAGTGGTTGTCATTAAATGGCTACCGTTTTTTTTTTTTTTTAATTACTATTGGAGAGAACTTAACAAAGAATAAAGCAAAAGAAGACGATGCAAAATAATAGACAGTTCATTGACAACATATAAACAAATCTTTAGAATTTGACCATGATTTATGAATATGTTCTGATGAAAATGAGTGTGCTGCTAATATGAAAAAGAGTTCAGCCATGTACCGATAAGTCATTTGTTCATCTGGAATAAAGATAAAAAATCAATTATTTTTTTCCTAGGTAATATTTCAAGATAGCGCATTCTACATATATATTTATCTATTTTATTAATTATATTATATATGAGATTTACCAAGATACAAAAAAGTTTCAACAAGCACTGTCTCAGTTATTTAAATAACATTAAGTGATGAGCTACTTCAATTATTTGTATTAATTAGCTAGACAACACAGACATAATATTTTGTTTCTAGAAGCAAATGCAATACTATGTATAAAATGGTGTTACCTTTAGTTTATGTTCATCTATGGGATCTGACAGGACTGATAATTTTTTTTCTATGTCATCCAGACACTTCATTAGATCATCTGCCTGCTTCTTATATTGATACCATTGATGTGAAATCTCCAAAGCTTTTTTCCTTCTTTGTGATCTCATATCCTGTTTGCAGTATATACATTTATTAGAAAACTAATATTTAAACGGTGGTTTATAAGTAAATATGCATTATGGAATGGTGTGAAATTGTGGATAATAAAAAAAAATGTTATTTTTAAATAATTATATTATGAACGCAAATTTATACCTTTGAATAAAATCAAAATATTTTGTTACTTCTCTATACTTGTTATGTTTACTTATGAAACACACACACTGCACATTTAAAAACCTAGGATTAGCAGCCTATAATATGAAATAGAAATATTAGCAGGCAGATTGATACAACAACGAATGTTTCCAAACCATAGCATTTCATGCATAAGGTACTGCATAAATTTAACTGCAAAATGTTATTTTAGATTGTAGCCTGCTAATAGTAGATGGAAATCCAATATGTGCACATATTGCCTTCTCTCAAAATTGTTCATTTCAGACATTCTGAAATTCACTGGAGAAGTAGTGCTGGAAAATTTATATGATGCAAGTGACATTTTGCTTGTCCTCTAAATGCAATCCTAAGTTCTGAATGACTTTTGACATAAAATATTCTGAAACAGAGATTTAGTTTGAAATTAATTTCCAAATAAAACATTTTGCCTTCACATTATAAGTTTGACTATGGCCACTTCTGTTTGCTGTTTTATAAGATTTTATTATATTCATGATAATAATTCATTTAATACACTCATTTAATACAATTACACATATTTATTTTATTGCTCTTGATATATCTTATACATGTTTCCTAACAATTCCATTTTTTAAAATTTGCAGTTGAATGTTCAGCTTTACTTCTTTTTGGCCAAATTTTGCCATTAGCTAGCTTTTTCTCTTCCTTCCTTCCTTCCTTCCTTCCTTCCTTCCTTCCTTCCTTCCTTCCTTCCTTCCTTCCTTCCTTCCTTCCTTCCTTCCTTCCTTCCTTCCTTCCTTCCTTCTTTCTTTCTTTCTTTCTTTCTTTCTTTCTTTCTTTCTTTCTTTCTGCTGGTCACTGACCAAAATTAATAAAATCTAATCTAAAGATGACTTACCAAAATCATAACCATAATATCAGTAATCAAGGTTATGCAATATATAAACTTCACATTAACTCCAAGAATATTATATAGCACATGTTATATACTATTGACCTTTATCTAAAAGCCAGCTGAGAAATGCATTTGAAGACATATGAACATAAAAGGCAGACATGAAAGGAACAGACCAATTTGCTGTCCTACTTACTGCCTTGTGTGCCCGCTCTTCAGGAAACACAATTAATTGTAAAAGTTCAGGGTCTTCATAACTTCCCTTACCACATATGCAACATATAGCACTTCAATCACGGTTGTAAAATTGTAAAATCTACCTTGAGAGCATTATGTCTGTTTTGCAACAAATGCTGTTTCATTTTTATTTCCTCTCTTTTTTGTTCATCCTTGATTGTTTGGTGAAGCACATCTCCACGCTGAAGCAATTCTTTTATAGTGCCCTCATGATCTTCACTCTAAAGAGATAGAGATAAAGAAACATAAGAAATAGTAATGACATTTATTTAATCTAGGGCTGGTCATCCTCAGCCTGTTTCTGGATCTTGAAAAAATGGTATAATACCAAAATAATAATTTTAAAAAAATCACTTAATATTATCAACATACTTTATATCTTATTGATATATGTAATGATTTAAAACAAAGACAGACAGACAATAGATCAGGATCTACTGTATACATTTTTGTAACGTGCAGATCTCCAAGGCTTTTTAAATTCATAATGCAAATCTAAATGCCATTGCAAGAGACATTGGGAGTTTAAAAATATACCTTAACTGTCCGCAAAGTTTTAGGTATCCATTTTGCCCCTCAACATATCCCCATGCAAACCTTTTATTGGGCTGGGGTGCTCACTTTGGAGGGGTGGCTCTGTGAAAGGTATGCTGGTAGGCTGCACTTGGCTTTCAGGATGCTGTTGTTTAAATGAGGAATACTAGACACAGACATTCCTATCATACCTGCATGATAGAGCTATAAACAATAACAACTTATGCTGCACAAAATAAAATAGAATACATTCTGCCAGGAAGGCAGAGTTCATAACATGCCTAAATGAAGCATTTTTTTCCTCAGCCAAGTAATATTCATACCCTTCACCTGACCAGTGTTTTTACTAGGTCAAATTCTAAAAAGGGAATATCATGAAGGAGAATTTTATACTTCTCATCCTGCAAACAGAGATCGGTGGAGCAAAATGCATGTATTAGATCTGTATTAAAGAATATACAAGAGGAAGGGATGGGAAGAAAGAAAAGAAAGTCTATATGTATACTCCTCATGGTTGAGGTGCAAACTGCCCCACCATATTATTCATCCCTTTGGACATTCTTCCTACAAGCAGTCAGTCCCTGAGTTACGACTGCAGGGACAATAGTTCTAGGGGTAAAAATATATATTATTTATTTCTGAAATTACAAGTGGGATATTTATTCCAGGCCTCTTTCCTGATAATTATAAAGAACAATCCTATCTTCTTTCCGCTGTAACACTGAAATTATTGCTTAAATATTATTATGCCCATAAACACTAAATGTGATATACAATTTTACAACAGTTAAGAACGCTGAAGTTTGTGAATTGTCCAGTGTTAAATGCAAATGCAGAAGTTCCTAATTTCTGCTCTAACATTTTTTCCTATTCCATTCCTAGTTCATTCATACTTCTATCACAACCAATTTACCATATCTTTATTGAAGTCTTCTTCTTTCAGATTCATCCCCTCCTGAATTTCAGCCTCCAGTGGTTCAAGCAATTTTTGTATATCAAAGTTAAACTGCTCCAATTCCTTCAAAGAAATGAAGGGCTTAAAGGTTGGAAAATGGGAAAGGAGAAAAGGAATGGACATTTATTAGTTTTACTTTACACTTTTTATTACGGATTATAAACCAAAAGTATATATGCCTTGCCTCCAACTGCTAAATTAATTGTCTATACCTTTATTTTACAAACTATTTTACAAATTTAGTATATATGTAGTAATACTAATAGTATCTCACCTGATCAGCTTATATTTATTATTCTCATTTAGCAGTTTATTTTATGTTACCAAACAAACCAAAACCAGACAATTAAGCAGACAATTAACAAGACAATTCATTAACCATACAGAGGTAATAAAAAAGCCAATTTTGCACAGCATGTTAATCATTAGGAGCATATTTGATAATTTGTCAGTATCTATATCAATAAAGCAAATATATTGTGTGTATGAGAGAGTGAGTGTGTGTGTGCTGTAATAAGAGAACTCAAAGATAGTTATCTGTGCTTAATAACAGACTAGCAAAAAATAAGTATCAACCAGTATATTATAATTTCATAAGAATGAGGAGAAAAATCAAGACCCTGACACTTTTATGAAACTTGACAAAGTAGAAACATATCACACATTCCAAAATTATTTTGGAATTACAGAAAAATAATCCAAAAAAATTGACTATATCACTTCTAAGGATGACCTGGGTTCATCCTCTTTCCTACTTCCTCAACCAAAAAGGGAAAGGAAAGGGGAAAAAAAGGGAAAGGATTCAGAAAGCTCTGACAGAAGGCTTGGTTTATACAAATTATAGTGCATAATAGTGATTTCCACTTAGAATCTGCCAAAATCTATTCTACTTCTTTTCCACTAGGCAAGCAACATATGTCACCAGTATGTAGGTGTATAGTTATAATTGATGAAAAAATCTTAAGTCCATTCCAAAATCAAATGGTCAATTATTACAAAGACATGTTATTTTTGTAAATTTTCATCAAATTTCTTTGATGAAGAATATTTTTCATTATTCACAAACACAGATATATTAAAATATGCTTTTCTACTGACTAATATTAGGATATTTCAAAGACCTTCAGGTGTTAGGCATACAGTTCTTCAACTAATGTAATATTAATTCTTCTTGTAATTTAATTCAGAATGAATTAATGGAAAAAAATGAAACTGTATTTGAATTCAGTATCTGTTTCATTTTTCATATAACAAAACCTATCATTCTAAACATATACATATATGAACAAAGCAATACAAATATGGACAAAGAGGTATGTTCAAGTGTTGCATAGCTATTGCTACAAATAACCTGATTTGAGCAAGGGTTAATTGGAAATATGCTAATAAACACTTATTATAGAAGTTTGATTACCTTTCCTAACTTACTTGGAAATTTTCCATCAGTTCCACCCCCAAAGCTAAATAATATACTTCAGGTCTGAGTATTCTTGCATACATTGACTTGGATTAAAATTTGGTAGACCAGATTTATCTATCATATGGATACCATGAAATCACACAGATTTACTCCCTAACCGACAGTATAATAAGTTCCTCTGAATTACCTCCTTAGGTTTCTGGCCCTCTGGAGGTAAGGTCTCGCATTTTTCTCTAAGGCAGTTTTCAACTTGGTTATCACAATATCCTTTTTCCTCCTGAATTTTTGTACTGGCTAGTATAGCACCTTGAACAGAAACCTTCCTTAATTTGTCTGTATTCAGGAAGGCATCTCTTGTGCATTTCTGTTTTCCTGATATAAGACTTTTATTGTTCTCTGTATTTTATTTCTGTTTGTCATTGTCTGTCTCTTTATTACTTTTGTCTTTTTTAGCATAAATAGCTCTCTGTCCAGGCTCCCTTCTATTCTTCCTGTTGTTACTCTCTCAGGTTTTCAGTCTCTGTTTCTTTGCCATTGACCTATTCCAAAAGTATGTGAAGAGTATTTCTGCCTACTATGGATTTGCTCCATCCTCCTAATACAACCACAATATTTAACACTGTTTCAATACTGGTCTAATACTAATAAAAAGTTCCAAGCAATATGTGTGATTCAATGATAATTACATTCTGCCTATAGTTCTTTGAGTAGCCCAATTGGACTATGATAATTGCTTAGAGACTATCCCAATAACTTAGTTGACTGCCTTTTAACAAGGAAATAAAGATAAATAAATAAATTCTATCCTGATATAGAGCCAGTGTGGTTTAGTGCTTAAGGCATCAGGGTAGAAACCGTGAGACCATGAGCTCTAGTCCTGCCTTAAGCACAAAGCCAGCTGGGTGACCATGGGCCAGTCATTCTTCCTCAGCCCTAGGAAGCAGGCAATGGCAATGAAAAACCATGCCAAGAAAACTGCAGGGACTTGTCCAGGCAGTTACCAGAAGTCAACACTGACTCAAAGGGCAAACAAACACACACACACACACACACACACACACACACATACACATACATAGACACATCCTGTTATAAGATTATGGAAGCTGTCCCGCTAGTCTTCTGCAGATATGGTTATTAGGTGCAAATAGGAGGAAGAAATATAAGTTATCTGGTAAAAAACAAACAAATGAACAAACCCAGACCACCACAGGATGGATTTGCCCAGAATGGTTTAGCAACTTTGTGGGTAGACAAGACCTGGGACAATAACAGCTTCTGGTTTAATTTGTACTGCATTGATCATATGGAGTGGAAAACAAAGCAGCATGAAATTGATAAGCAGTTTGCTGCACAGAAATACTAGTTTAAGATTGCTTTAAAATAGCATGCTGGGCAGGAAAGCCACACAATAGCTTTTTCACATACATTAATTCCTTTTGAATGACACCATATATTCCCTTATGATAGAAATGCATAGCTTTTTCTAGGTAGGCTGATTTTTAAACAGATAGCAAAAGACGTAATTGAAAAGGTAAAATGCACCTGGAATAAAAGAACAATAAATACTACACATAACCACACACATTTAGACAAAACCCACATGTTTATTTGGAAAATTGCCTTCTAGAATTATGTACTTAAAACGTTACATTTTCAAATATATAATGCTCTTTGCAAGAGTATTCCTCCTACCTTTTCATGTTTAATTCTTTCTGATATTGTTGCAAACCGCTGGTTGAGCTCTGTTAGTTTAGGTTCTATTACTTTCCTGCAGTGACCTCCACGGTTTGTCATCAAGTCAACTGCCTGGTCACGGACAGAGTCCACCTTTGGATGCATATCATTTAGCTCAGTCTTTAAGCACTACAGACATGAGTAAGACACAGAGCTTTAAGTTAAACATGGAAAGAAAGACAGACAGACAGACAGACCCATGTATCCTGATAGCTATGCAAAACTGTGTTATATTTCTTGTAAACTGATTTATACATGAACCAATTAAAGCATTATCTAGAATTTCCAAAAACATTTTCAATTTAAACAAGATAATATATTATTTGTAGATATGAAGCAAGATGATTTCCAAAGCTTTCAATATAAATACACAAAAGGAGAAGTAGCTAGTCACAGGTGTTTTACTTCCTGCACCAACTCAGAAACTTCTACGAAGTAAAGCTGGTGATTTAAGCTAAATGTGTTATTTATGCTGAAAATGCTGGAATAGATTTCCAGGTCAGTTATGAACAAAAGGAACCAAGGTGGCCTACTTACAGTAAAACCATATAAATCTATATAAATGGTCAACAATAAAACAGTAAAATCATCAATGGCAATTCTGAGTAATTCATATAACTGTTAATGTACTATAAAATGAACATTAAATAAAAGGCTGACCATATATTATATTACAGATCTGTAGCTCTTTAAGATTCAAGGGTTGCTTGCTGATAGATATTCTCTTATAGGACTTAATGTGGAATTTAAATATATATTCTGGTGATTGTAGCAATGTTTCCATTCTCTATGAAACAAGTGTACATAAAATACACTAACTTTTTTTTTTGCTAAATTGTGAATGTTTTTTTCTTATTTAGGAAAAATAATAATCTATACTTCTTGAGATAGTTGCAGATTTCCAGAACATTTGATTAAGAGCAATGTTTATAATGGTAATGGTGTTATTATTATTTTTTTTTAAAAAAAACCTCTCCAATGTTATTTATTAAAAATAGCATGGCTGTAATTTACTTATTAAATTTATAATAAAATGTATTAGTAATGACTGATACTAGTCTAATATTATGATAATCTAGAAGTCATGTAAAAGGAATGCAAATAATATTTAAAAAATGTATAGTCACATATAGTAGAAAAATATATAATTTCAGTACTGTTTTTCTTAGATGATTCAAACACTTCCATTGCCTGATGACAGCTATTGGATAAAGCCATTAGGAGCAATAATGAAGATTATGTAATGGGACAACTGGATATCCAGTGAACCTTAAAACATGATTAACCCACCTATAGGCAATCTGATGCTTTCCATTTATTTTAAACTTTACCTCCAATCAGCTCCAGCCACTGTGGCCAAAGCAAGAGATTGTGGGAGTTATAATTAAAAGCATCTGGAAAGCTTGCTAGACTCTTATCTAAATCATTGCAGCCAGCACTTTTATTGGATACTGAGAGACGATAAAGAAGGTTAAGGAGTTCTGGTAAAACAGAGTTTTCTTCTGGATTCCTTTCCTATTTCAACATTGTTTCTGAACCCAGACAGCAAATGAAGTTGATGTAATCAACATAAAAACGTTTAAAGGGCAAAAAAGGAGGCAACCATGTATAGGAATTTTCTATAAGAATGATATAAAAAAGATGGAAACTTTTATGGAAATATCACTGCATTAAATGAAGGATACAATCCTTGTGATTACAAATTATGAAAATAATTAATATCTGAAGGAATTAAATGCACTGAAAAATAGCTTTTTGCAATATTTGAAATATGCAGGCATAAATCTGTCATGCCACCAAATATGATATTAATTTGTAGGAAAGACTTTAGGAACATATATATTTCTAGGCTTTTCTGTAATATGGAATCTCAGTTCTTTGCATAAATGATAAACCACGTCTACTTTTGATGTTATTTTATACAGCATTATATCAAATTATATTGATATATTTTTAAATTAATATAGTGTTTGAAGAGCTGCAACTGTTGAAGTGGACATAAATATATAAGAAATAACAATTCAGAACAATATTGCTAAAAGAAGCAAATATATATATATAAAAGGCTACTGTGCCATTTTTGAGGGGAGATATACAATATTTAGGAGGTTCAGCCTGAACGATAAATATTTTGCTCACAAGAACACTTCATGTTCTGAAATAACATGTTTGTTTTCTGAAGACTGGTCTTTGCTTTCTAAGAATTTTAAAAGCCATGATAAAATGTTACTGTGAGGAGAAAAATAATGTTCTATCATTTTAAAAGATTATTTGAAAACCTGCAGGGCAAAACTGTGATACAAATATGTACATACACAATCAACTAGACTTTTTTATAAATAATTTTCAGAAGTTTACATTTGTTACCTTAAGAATATTGTCTCTTTGCTGCGGGCTTTGGGTTTCAGATTCATCCAAGAGTATTTCTGTCCGATACATCCATGTGGTGATATTAGCAACATTCTGATCAAACGTTTCCATATGTTTCTGATATGCCTAGAAGTAGGTAAAAAGAAATCAGCATGTTATTAAACAATTAGGATCAAGGGGAAAAAGAAAAAAAATCCATGACTGTATAAATTATTATATTGTCCAAATCCAAAAACTATAAAACCAGTTCCATGAAACTAGTTTAGAACTGCAAACAATAGTTCTAAATACTGGGCAAAGTGAGGAAAGTTTTAAAGCAAAGTTCTAATTCTCTACAAAGTTATATGTAGAGAGACATATACAGCAAAGACAGGTGTTCATCTATATGCAATCATGTAGACATTGGGATCCAAACTGAGTAAAAATCAATCCACCTCTTTTAAAAAATTATACTTATTCAGTGCAAGGAAAGTAGATTAAAAATGATGCCATAACTCATTAATTTAGAAATAACTTTCAGCCTTAAACTGTTATTAGATAATTGCTAATGTTATTTTATGGAAGACTTGGAATTAATAAACAGAAAAATTGTCTTAACCATTTTTAGAATATAGAGCATTTATTTAAAAAATTATTCTGTATTAAAAACACAAAACTGATATCTTTGTAATTTTAAAGACTCTTTACAATTTTATCATGTGACTACTCTTGAAATACTGTGAATGTATCTAGTAGCCCCATCTCAAAAACAATGTTACAGAACTAAAAACTGGGAGGTTGGGAGGCTAGACAAATTGTGGGAGACTGGACAAATTGTGGTGGAGTGATCACTTCCCTGCCCTTATTATGGATAAACTCAATGAAATTCAGTAAAGGTGTAAGGTTTTTGAGAAGGTGGTTGGCTTACAGCTCCAGAGGCCCATGGAAGATTATCTGAACCCCTGTTAATCAGGATTCAGGCCTGATTATGGTACTACAATGGTACTGATCATGCTTATGGATAACCTCTGGCAAGCATAGGATGGGGGTAAGGCATCCACCTTGGTCCTCCTTGAATTCTCAGCAGATTTCAATGCCATTGATCATATTATTGTTATGGGCTTGGGAATGGAGAGGATTGGAAGTGTGGACACTATACTATGTTGGTTCTATTCCTTTCTCCAGGGTGGTTCCAGTCAGTGTTGGTAGGGGTGGAGAGTCAAACATGAGGCCTCTGCACTTCTGGGGGAGTAATGGCAGATTGAGGACAACTCTGTTTTTGCAGAGCCAATGACCACAATGGCTTAGAGGACAAAGGAGATGACTGGATCACCCACAAGAACTTCTTACGGAGGCTCCCTGTGAAGAGATCGCATTTTAGCAATCTCCAGTGGGTTGAGCACTCTGGGAGTCACAGGAAACATTGAGCCCATGCTGTGGTTGGGAGCCTTCAAAAAGACACTAGATTTGCTTCCACTTCCTCTTTTAATTACCATCAGAAATTACTTATTACCAATTTACTTAGACATTAAAAACCTTCTGAAAGGCAAGTAGCTATACACCTGGAGAATTTCCTTCTATCTGGAAGGAAGAAGATTTAAATAAGATTAAAGATTAAAAAGAAAAATCGTAAGACAAGCCCCTGCATGGGATGTACCATTGACAGATAGCTGAGGTGGCTGACACTGGGAAATCCTATCAGTGGCTGGAAAGGGCCGGACTAAAAGACAGCACTGAGGCACTGATCATAGCAGCACAAGAACAGGCACTAAGCACCAGATCCATAGAAGCAGTGGTCTACCACACTAGACAGGATCCAAGGTGCAGATTGTGCAAAGAGACCTCAGAGACACTCCAACACATAGTGGCAGGGTGTAAGATGCAGGCAGGAACAGCATACACTGAACGGCACAACCAAGTAGCTGGCATTGTGTACAGGAACATCTGCACAGCGTATCGGCTAGACCCCCCCAAGTCCAGATGGGAGATTCCACAGAAGGTCGTGGAGAACAACAGGGCTAAGATCCTGTGGGACTTCCAGATCCAAACGGACAGGCAGGTACTGGCTAATCAACCAGACATTGTGGTAGTAGACAAAGACCAGAAGACAGCGGTAGTGATAGATGTAGCAGTGCCAAGTGACAGCAACATCAGGAAGAAGGAGCATGAGAAGCTGGAGAAGTACCAGGGCCTTAAGGAGGAAATCAAGAGTATGTGGAAAGTCAAGGCCAAAGTGGTCCCAGTGGTGGTACGAGCACTTGGGGCCATGACTCCTAAGCTGGGAGAGTGGCTCCAACAGATCCCAGGAACAACATCAGAGCCCTCTGTCCAGAAGAGTGCAGTGCTAGGAACAGCTAAGATACTGCGCAGAACCCTCAAACTCCCAGGCCTCTGGTAGAGGACCCGAGATTGAGGAAGACACATACCACCCATAGGGGTGAGAGGGGAATATTTATTTATTTATTTATTCATTCATTCATTCATTCATTCATTCATTCATTCATTCATTCATGGACTGTTTTAAATGTTATAAAAATACAGCAGATGATTTTGGACTTAAACTGTAAGAAAACCTATTGTGGGAAAGTCTTGGCTCTGAAAATAAACAAAAAATAAGACTGGGCTTTGAAGGTTAACTAGAGGGAGCCACAGAGAAATTAAAGGAAAAGATACATCCAACATAATGGAGGAACATTGTTTTACTATAGAAGAATTTAAATCTGTTTGGGAACAATGTGTTCAGGACTTATGTTTAAAATTGGATCTAACAGAGGTTATAGAAGAAGAAAAGATTTTACTGGATAAAACAGGAGCTGAGGATGTTTTGAATGAGAAGTTTAAAATGGACCTTAAAGAAATGCCAGATTATAAAAGAGATATGGTAGATATGGAAAAAAAGATGTTGTGTATCTGAAAATGAACTTAAAGATGTTTGATTAGAAGAGTGACATGGAGAAAGAAGTTGTAATGGAAGTAAAAACTTTGCTGGCTGATGCTTTAACAATTAAAAGGGATATCCAGATTACAATTCAGAAGAGTGAGTTGGAGAGTTATTTTACTCTGGATCCACAGAAGGGAAGTGTTAAAACTCTGAAGTTGCTTCTGAAAACAGACAGGGAGAAAATGATAAGAAAACACTAGATGGGACTTTATTTGAAGAAGTGACTGAACAGCAAGCCTCTTAATAAGAAGCAAAAGGTATTCGAAGTGGACTTATTTGACCAGGATGAAATTGTATAAGTTTTGATTTTGGGTTATTATTGGAATCTTTTTTCTGACAAGGACTGATGTGAAGTTTACACATATACACACACACGAACACACACACACACAGAGGGATGAATCTTTTATTTCTTATTTGCTTGAGAAAGTTAGAGGTTAGTATGTAAAGGGGACATATTAGATCTAGTTTATAATATATGTGTTACTATTATTGATATTCTTTATGCTTATGGGGATACTTTTTTTTATGTTTTACTCATTAGAGAAAGTTATAAGTCAAAATGTAAAATAGATTGTTTAAGCTTAAAACATATCGGTTATTATTGCTGGTATTCTTAATGCTTTTGCTGTGTAAGACTGATCAATGGTTTTTTTAAAATAATTTGGTTATTTTTTAGTGATGAGAAATGGGAAGAAGAGTTTCTTTTTCTGTAATATCAGAGAAGGTGTTAAGTTACTGTAAATGCTTATACTTGTCTGGAGGGAGGGGAGAGTCACTTTTTATGCCTTTTTTTTTCCTTTTCCTTTTTTTTATTCTCCTTTTTTGTTTGTATATCTTTTATAATTATGTATTAGCTTTTAATTATGTAAAACTAATAAAATATTATGAAAAAAAATGAGGCCTCTGCTTTGCGGGGTGCCTCAGGGCTCTACCTTCTCCCATTTCCTATTTTATTGTGTCTCTAATGTCACCTTGCAACTGGAGACAAGTTTCATGAAAGCGGAAGCTAGAGTGTGGGTGGCCATACTCAGCTATTGGCTCATAATATCTTTTTCCCATTTGGAAAAGTGATGATTTTCAATCTACATGGAAATAGGCTATGGCAACTAAAATTTAATTCTTGGGCATCTCTCCAGGCCTTCTACACTGCATGGGTACAATCAGATCAAAGTACTTATTAAGCAGTGTGTAATAGATACAGAGTAATAGTCAGATCTGGAGAGGATTCGAACCTTTATTGCCAGGGAATTCCACAGGTACACTGTCTGTGCCATGGCATACCTAACTAAACTAGAAATACTTAAACACAGAAGGACCTTTACTTTGGCACAATATCATGCCCTACCCTCAGCTGTCCTTGAAAGCCAGTGCAAGAAAGATTCCTTACCCAGAGAGACAATGTTCCTATGACTCTGGACACAGAGAAACAACAGAGCATGTGCTTTCCCAGTGCCTGTACTATAGGAACATTTGCATTAGTCTCATCTAACCATTAATATATCTAACCCAGGGTGCACAGGAGAATTTTACACCTCCCTGTTGCTTTCAGATACTATCCCTGCTATAACACACAATGTTGTCAGATTCTGTGCAGAAGCACTCAAAATTTGTCAGATGATAACTTATGCTTGAGGCTCAAAGTTTGCTATATCAGAGTGGTTTGCAACTTGGTATAGTCTTTCATACACTAACTTTTATGTTCCTCTATATTCATTAAATCTTCCTACCCTTTCTTTTTGACTCTTGCTTTTTGTATATACTTTTAGTTTTTACCTTATATATCTTTAATATCTTTCAGCTTTTTATAATTGTTTTTATGTATACTTTAGCCTCTTTTTAATTATCATATCCTCACACACCTTTATGCTGGTCAATGACCATAATAAATATTGGATTGGATTGGATTTGAGGAACATCTACAAGAAGCCACTGGGTTGAGGCCATTGACTGGCATGAGGTGCAGTATCATCAGTATGCTGATGATACCTAGTTATATATCTCCATATTGGGCCAACAGGCAATGCCACCAAGGTTTCCCCCAGTGCCTGGAGGCTGTGAGGGTTGGGATGGGAAAGAATAGGCTTTGGCTGAATCCTGGCAAGCTTGAATGTTTTTAAGGCCACCCTGTTTTGGAAATTTTCTATTTTTAAAATTATAATTTTATTAGAGTTTTATCTGTTCTGGAGATTTTCCAGCTGCCTGGGGATGCACTTCCAAGATCAGAGTTGGTATGCAATTTGGGGGTCCTCCTGGGCTTACATGTCTTGCTCAAAGGACAAGTGGCAGCTATGGCTAGGGAGGGCCTTTGCTTGGTTTGTCTTTTGCACTAACTGCACCAACTGCTCTCAGGACTGGGAGGCCTTGCTCACAGTGACTCATGCCTTAGTCACTTCCATTTGGATTACTGTAACAAGTACATGTGGCTGCCCTTGAAGAATATCCAGAAGCTACAGATGGTCCAGAATGCTATGGTGAGGGCAGTTTTGGTATTTCTCATTCCACTTATATAACACCATTACTCTGTGATCTGCAACTGGCTCCCAGTAGGCTTCTGGGTGCAATTCAAGGTGCTAGTTATTACCTATTAAGGCATAGGGCCAGGTTATTTGCAGGACCACCTCTGTCCCATTGTCTATGCTCAGCCCACCAGATCTAGCAGAGAGGACATGCTCCAGGTCTCTTCTACAAAATATTGTCATCTTGTTGAACCCTGGAGTCATGACTTCTGTGGCAGCACTTACCCTATAGAACAGCATCCCCTGAAAACCCAGATAGCCCTGATCCTGTAAGCCTTTCACAAGGCCCTAAAGACCTGACTCAGGAATTTGGGTTAGGAGATTAGATGGGCTGTGCTGCTGTTCATGTGTTTTTCTATGATTGGGGCCATTTTTTTATCCTTGAATGCTGTGCATTATATGCTGTGGTTTGAGCTTTACTTCTAGTATGCTGCCCATAGGCACTGTTGTGAGATGGGCAGCCATATAAATAATTTAAAGAAACCAACAAATAGTTTTCGTTAGATAAGCACAAGCATGGAAGAGTAATCTATATTATATAAAATAACATTTCAAAGACATAAATCACTAGGACACTCTGTCTAAAAAACTAAAAAGGTGTTGCTCCATCTCTGTGATCATGGAAGGAGAGAAGTACTAATAGGTAACTCTTACCAGCAGCAAATTAAACCATTCCTCAGCTCGTGATGTTACTGCAATCCAGTTACTGCTGAGGAGGCTGAGTTTATCATTCACTAATCTTTCTTTCCCTTTAAGCACCATCTTCAGTCCCTCTCCCAAGTCAGTGATAATCTTCAGCTGATGCTGCCGTTTTTCAGTTTCCAACTGTGTTGCCTATGGAAAGCACATATGGAATGATTCACAGTAGAGAAGACTCTGAAATTCGCATTCTGCAAAATAGTATTGCCACTCATATATTGGAACATGTTATGTATTACAATAAATTGAAAGAGAAATAAATCTGGGTTGATCATAAATATAATAACTCTACTCAACAGCTCTTCATTCTGCTGTGGTCACTGAAAGCAGAGGAGTCATCTTCGGTTCACCATTTCTTCCCTGGAAGTCCTGACCAGTCCTCAAAATTCTGGCCATTGCAGTACCCCCCCTAGTCATGTGATCATGATTTGTGCACTTGGCAACCACCTCGCACTTATGACGGTTGCAGCTTCCTGTGGTTATGTGACTGCCATTTGCAACCTTCCTTGCTGGCTTCTCACAAGCAAAATCAATGGGGAAGCCAGCAGAGAAGGTCACAAGTTGCTTCCATAAATCACTCCTGCTGCTTTTTTCCAAGGAGCCCCACTATGGTGTATGTTATTTCAGGGATTTCATATTCCACATTACCCCCTGCCTGCTTACACTCTATAGCAAGCACTTGCCTGCAGCATCCCCCACCTGCCTGTGGCCCCCACTGGCTCACCCACAGCCCCAACCAACCAGGACCCATGCTCTGTACCCAGGACCTATCTGGGATACCCCTACTAGCACCCATGCACCCCCGTGCTTCTTGTCTGGGGCTCCTGCCTCTTCCTGCTTAACAATGCGCATGGTCCTGGGGTTATGACAGAAATTTTACAACCACATCACTTAGTGGCAGAAATTCTGGTCCCAATTGCCTTCATCATCCAAGGACTACTGGGGAAAACTGCATATCGAAGCTGTATTTATAAGGGGAAGCTTTGAACAAATGAAAAATTATGATTTAAAACAAACAAACAAAACCCAAAAATCATTCAAGATTCTTCATTTTAAAAAAAAATGAAAATAAGGACATGTTTGAATGACAGTTTCAAAAAGGTATGTCCAATTATTTTTGCTATGGAATTCCTTTGCTCACCCAGAACAGTACCTCACTGAACAACAGGACACCTGAAACCCATCATGATATATAGTTTAAAGTTTTGAGTTGCCCTTTTTTTATTGTATCAGAACATAGCACGAAACACTAAAGTCTTGTGATAGTAAAAGACAAAAGCAGAACTATTTATGGTTCAAATAATATGCTCTTTACGATGCTGTAGGAAAGTATGATAACTGCAGGAAAAAATACATGAGTTTAAAGGTAAGACCAAAAAAATTTACCTTGCTCCAGGCGAGTTCAGCATCTAAATTGATAGGCACACCTTCTACTGCTGATCTCTTTGTCAGTTCTGAATCTATCATTGCCAGCCATTCTGTCAGAGCATTCATTTCCTTTCTGAGTTTCCGAGATAATTTCAAACATTTCTCTAGTTCTTGCTTTTTTTCTGTTACCTGTGGTAAAAAGGAGGGAAATTTAAGAACCTAATCCACAAATGTCTACCACCCAAACTGGTAGCATTACTCATGCCTACGTGCTTGGCTGTAATTTATTTTTTTTCCCCATTGCCCTTTCACCACTTGCTACAATTGTTTTAGAACTATGCATCTTGAAACATTAGTCTTAAACATAAAGAACTCCATATTTTATTTATTAAGGATCTGTATGCTTCCAGGGACATAGTACATAAAATACCTTTTGTTAAATTATTTCCTGAGTTTGTGCTCTTTACATATTTTAACACATATCCCTGCTGCTGTCAATTTTATATGCCTTTAAATATGCAGCCTATTATCTTCTTATTGTGGCTTCAATTAAGATAAATCAATGCTGAAGAGAAAATACAACTCTAAATACTGTATAATAAACATGGCCAAATCATTTACCATCTAGTTTCTATTTCAGTGGCATAGTAACCTGTGGTTTGCTTTTAGCTTAACTTGAAAACACATTGCATTATATAACAGGAACTTGAATCCCTTGCCCATCACACAAGAGAGATTCTGGTCACACAACTTCATATGCAGAACTTTCCTCACATTCAGGGATTAAAAACTGCACATCACGAAACAATGGCATTTAATAAGCACTGTTGCCTTTTCTAAGGTAATTTGAAGCAACTACTGAAAAAAAATTTGTAATTGTTATTTATTAAATTTATAACCAGAAGTTAAAGATAATGTCCATATTAATCTGATTCCCAGGTTTTTTCCCCACAAACAATCTTGTTTTGGAATGGAGGGGTTGGGAAATAATGACCAACCAAAAATCACTCAGTGATAACTGAAAGTGATCTTGAACCTGGAAATCAGTGGCTCTAGTTCAATATTTTATTATATAATATTGTTTCATGTGTAGTTTAGTATAGGTATTTGCTTGCACTAAAAATTATTTTAGATGTTTTCATTTTGCATACGATTTTAATATGTATATAATTCATTTAGATTTATTTTTGAACAACTCAGAGTCATAACTTGACAGATGTAAGAGACAGATTCAAAAGAACTCTATATAGACACAGACATGTGTAACACACACACACACACACGAAATGGTATGTGTAATTGCAATAATTAGAGATTAGAGATGATTAGAATACTATATATATATATATATATATATATATATATATATATATATACATACATACATACACACACATACACATACACACATACATACATAGTATTACTACTAGCATTAGTAAAACTATTGTTTCTTTGACGTGCTTGTTGTCAATATATAAACAACTTTCTGCCTATGGTTGGACAGTCTAATGATATATAAGTAATATATAATATATGTATATAAGATTATTTATTATTTCAAATGTAGTTTATATAAAAACTTTTTATTATATTTTATTAGACAGCAAAACCTACTGCTCTTTTCCATATGTAAATATTGATTATGCAAAAATTAGTTTACAAATTATCATTTTTCAGCAGATAAACTAATTAATAACCAAATGTATCTGATTATTGTGATATAAGTTTAAAGATTTAATTAAATATTAATTCACTGCCACATTCAGGTTATATAGGAGAGAGAGAGAGAGAGAGAGATGCATGCTGTTTTCATGTTAGGAAGACTGCTTACTTTCAACAATTATATCTTCTAAGAGTTTACAGAATTTAGATGATCAGTTCATGTAAATAATAAATACAGGTAAATGTTTGAATTTATGTACTTCTGCTCCATACACTGTTCAGGTTTGTTTGTTTGTTTGTTTGTTTGTTTGTTTGTTTTTGGTGCCTTCAAGTAACTATTGACTAGTCTCTGCAGTTTTCTTGGCAAAATTTCAGAACTGGTTTGCCATTTCCTTCTTCCTAGGGCTGAAAGAGATGACTGGCCCAAAGTCATCCAGCTGGCTTCATGCCTAAGGGAGGACTAGAACTTGTGGTCTCCCAGTTTTTAGCCTGGTACCTTAACTATTACACCAAACTGGCTCTCAAGCTAATTTTAAACATAGTTAAATATGAGCTAAAGCCATTGTGTTGATGTCATTGTAATTTCACTATTATAAAAAATATAGAAAATACTACCATCTTAAAGCCTGTATTTTTTATATAGTTGTTATATTTACCATCTACCAATATTACCAGTTCTGTAATCACTCAGTTGTTTAAAATAAATCTATGTACTATTATAGCTATATGTTTATGTGCTCCATGCTTTTTAATTTAAGCTCGGGTTGGATTATATGAATTAAGTGATTTTTCTGAATAGCTTTTGGGAAGATTTTTTTCTTAAAAAAACCATTCTACATTAGTGAGCTTCTTCAGCTTCACCATTATCTTATCTCATATGACAAATTTCTTGTTTCTATGTATTTCATTGTTTCTCATCTTCTTTTGACTTTCTAGTTTGCTACATAATTTACACTTGTTTTCATGCCCCATTATTAGTTGATATTATTTCTGATTCTTACACGTCTCTCTCCAACATCTATACAAATATAGTGTTATCTGGATAGCATCTCTTTTTTGATAAAACCAAGACTTGTCAGTCATGACTCTTGTACTGATATTATACTCTAAAGAATTTTTGTTCTGGATTTCTACATTTTCTCTCAAACTTGCCTAATATTTTCTGCAAATTGTTTTTATAAACTTTAAGAAATCTTCTTGTTGAATTTTATTACATTTTAATAAGTATCTCTTGCTCTTATTTCCTTATCTAATTTTCTCTCAAGCCAAGCTACTTTGTAAACTCAAACAATAGCCTTCTAATTTAACTAATTATTTCATTACCTGTTTTAATTTTACTTAGCTTTCAAAGCACATAACCTGAATTTTATTTTTCTTTCATAAAAAGCACCAAACCATTATAACTATTATAAATTCATAGTAACTAATAATCCAGTTTTCACTATATGAAAGTTATACTACAAAGTAATTGCAATTATATTACATTATAATAATTATGTCTACATGATGGTCGAGAATTGTTCTGCATATACATCTACAAATAGATGAAATAAAACATAGCACACACATAGTCCAAGAAAACCAGTTGTGAGAAATTGGTATTGTTTGATGGATGCTTATATAAGAATCAAGGGCAAGATCTTCTGTGAAAATGTACATTTTGTCTATTGTTACATTAAAAAAAATTACTCTTATCTGTCATACTTTACATAAACATCATGGTAGCAAGCAGACAACTAGTTTCTAAGTACATATAAATAAGAGATCAGGGCTGGAATAAAAATTCAGTAATTGGTTCTTTCAAGGGGACGGAATATATTATTTAAATTATGTGCCTTAGTTGACCACTTTAAATATTCAGTAATGAAAGGGATATATTCCTATTTACTTTAAATAAAAATAAGCATGAATACAAAATGTACTTATGTTTTACATAAGTAGTGGGAATTAAAGTAGAAAGCATACCTTGGCACCCAAATCATTATACTGTAATTTCAAAGCTGTCAGTCTTTCATCTAGTTCTTTGGGATTTTCTGTTTGCTGTTTCTGTACAATCTGACGCCCAGTTTTTATTACCGTTTCCACTTCAGATTTCACTTCACTAAGAGTTTTATACAATTTCTAATGAACATAGGAAAAGAGAATTGTTTAAACAAAATGTCACTCATATTTACAGTTTGCCCAAACAGTAATAAAATACATGGCATTGTAAGAGATTACTTCCTTTGAAATACTCACCATGCAATTATCCAGCTGTGACTGCACTGCTTCCTGCTCGACACTTCTCCATTCCAACTTTGGCACTTGCAATTTTACTTCATCTAAAATCCTTTTACTTTCTTGTAATCGCTGCTCAAAATTGGCTGGCTTTTGGAACAAACGAAATTTCATAAAGACATCTTGTAATTTTTTCTGAAAAAAAAAAATAAGACAGGAAAAATATGAGTGCAAAGCTTTAAGTTCAATAATAAATCTAATTCAACAGGCTCATACCTTTCCTTAAACCCTTAAAGCAGGCCACAGTACTATATCTTGGATCACTGTTCTTTACTATTCTTTTGAAAGTACACCAAAATTGGATCTAAACATATTTTAAAGAAATAAAATATGACTGATAGACAAAAGCAGTAGACTATATGACCAAGAAATATTAGACTGATGACAACTGTACAGTGCCCTTTCTTCTACAAGTTAATTTATATTGATATTTCTTTCTCAGATTTTGATAACATGCAAATAATCAAATAGCTATGACCTCATGTTTAAAATTCATTATCTGCATGGAAATAGCAGTTAATTGTATGCATTCAATCTAAGAAATTTATTAATGCATAGATTTCCCTAAGAGTTATTATTCCTCAGATACATTCAATCAGCCTGTGGTGGCCAGTGCAAAATATGTGAATGTAAAAGTAAAAGGATTATCTCATCTACCTAGAAATGTAATTTGAAAACGACATTCTACCAACAGCTATTGTATAAAGCATCTTCCTGGAATCTGCTATGAGACAGATATGCTTACATTTACATAAAGAATATGGAAGTTCTGAACATATAAACCATAGCGTATAATATTGTTCATTTCATGGTGCCACCCACCATGAGATGTTAACCCCACATCTAGCCAAATTCCCCAGCCATTTGGTCAGTTTTATTTACAAATATTTCCTTTGAATTCAAGTGATTCTATTTCTTTAAGTGTGGCCAAATTTTATCATGTAATATAGAGGATATGCAGCAATTTGATTGACATGCTCAGTTAATCAGTTAATATTAGTTTTATAAATGTCATGTGTTTTATGGAGTGGTCATTATCCATAATGAAGTATAAAGTATAAGCTACTTTAGCGTAGACAAAAATCTGTAGTTCTATGTGCTGCAAAGCGCCTTTTTGAATCAGATCCAAAGCTTAGTGCCTATTTCAGCTACTGCCATGATTAGCACATAATTAAACTTTGTTTTGAATATTTGAAGGTAGGTTTTAAACTAATCTGCAAAAGCAAATTGTGTTCACAAACCTGTGCAGTATCAATTTGGGAGAATATCCTTTTGGCAGAATCTTTACCCCGGTTATGTTTCTTCATTTCGTCCAAGCTAATCTCATGGCTTGTCAACTCTGATTGAATTTTCTGTTGGGGGGAGAGAAGACAAGTTTGAATCAAATTATATTATTTTTACAAGATTAATATATCTGAATTTATACTCAGATGCTGGAACAAATAATTTAAGTTTATTAAAGTTGAATTCCAATGGTATTAGTTCACTAACAGAAGGTATATTGTCGGCAGAATGGATTTCCACTCCATCTACATTCACTTGTACACCTTAAAACTTTGTTTTAGAAGTTGTCTGATGCTCTAGACCAAATCTGATATGCATTTTCACAGATGCCCAAGAAAGAAAATTTGGTACTGTGCAAGCTGATATTTGTACAATATGGATGGAACTGTATGATAATGATAAACTTGAGATTTAAATGGGCACAAAATTGTATGACTATTATGTGTGTTCAAAATATAACTTTATTCCAATGTTAACTTACTGTATCCTGTGCAGAGTTTCATTGTTTGTGTTGGGTAGTCATATAAATGCTATAACTAAATAATTAAATACCATAAGCATGAATAGAAGAAATTACTGTTGGGTTAAATAGAAAGTATGACAAAAATATAGAAATCATTTCTTTTTCAAAACATGTACAGTGTTGACCCATGGAAAAAAATTCATATCTTGCATATTTATATAATGTAATTTAGAAACTTAAATTTCAAACAATTTAAGTGCAAAAAAGTTTGAATGAGAATAACTTTTAGTGGCAGAAGTGCTGAATAATTACTGGAGGAAAACTGGCACTAAGACATAATTGGCAGCTTTATTTGTCATCAAGAGAAATATTATAAACCAATACTACAAAGTAAGAAAACAGAACTTGTTATAAAATTTTATCCAAACCATATTTAATCAAGCCTTTCTACATTCCCTATTTGCAAAGATAAAACATGTATTGTCTCATAAAATATGTACTTGTGTGTGTATGTATCATATATTTTTAGTTTGGCTGTCACACTGAAACACAGAACAGCATCCTTAATTACTTTTAATATGATCTTTGTCATACATTTGACATTTTTACATGATTTGTCAGGGGAAAAAGTTCCTGTACTAGCATGGGGTCATGGAGAACCGGCTTATATTAATATAGATATTAATATAGATTATTGATACAACTAGTTCAATCAGCCAGTCTTCAGGTTTCAGATCAGAAGTCTTCTTAGCCCTAACTAGAGGAGGACCTGCTGCATGCAAAGCTCAAGGTCTACCACTGAATTGTAATTCTTCCTATATTCATGGAAATAATGGTGAGCATTTTGTCAGGAGGAGCAGATCATCTATGTGCATCTATGTGAACTATTTTTCTTTTTCTTTTTTGTTTTCTTTTTTATGGATATATTTGGTCACTTTTCTTCCATCAGCTTATTTAATTCAACTCTTGCATTACTTGGAAGTACAAGTTTATTATTTTAACTGTTGAGGTGATTGGAACCCATACAACATTTTTCTACTAGTTACTAAAAGCCTGAGTTAAGTCTTCCAAACAAATGAGGTATTCAGATCCTATAAGAGCATTTGATAATGGATTGTAGAATCAAAACAAACTGATGCTCAATACAAAGGAAATGGTATTGAATATTCTACATTATATGGGACTCATTTGTAGGTTTGAGTGTTTAGAAATTTCAACCACTCAGGAATGCTATATCCAAACTATTATAAGGGCTGTTATGAAGATTATATGACCCTATTATAAAACCAACCTCATTGCTTCAGGCAAAATACAAATTTCTGGTTTATGGCCTACAAAGCCCTATAAGACTTGTAGAAATCCCTGAATGCCTATGAATGCCTGACATCACAATTTCCACACTTGAAATAACAAATGCTATCTTAATGTCCATCATGTCATGTTAAAATGACTCTATTTAAGCAGACTTCTTCATTCTCTATCCTCTCTTCTCCATTGTGAAGGGACTACAAGTCCCTGAATTCCCACCCAGCATTTGCAGTTATTGGTCATTCTGGCTTGGATGATGAATAACTTATGGCATGATAAAATTAGCACTCCAAAAATTATAGTATTCGTTTTGCTACTTTAATTTTATAGTATAAACATTTAAAACTACTAGTTTGATGAGATAAAATAATGTTATATCAGCATCAGGACAAATAAAATAAACATAAAAGATGATTTTACTCCAAAATATATGTCAACTTTTGGATTGTATGCAGTGCCTCTTACATATTCCAGCTAGCAATTTTGTAAGAAATCTACCCTAGAAATCATTATCAATAGGCAAACAAGTTTAGCACAATCTAATAAAAGCAATTCTTACTGACTTCTTGAAAGTTAAAGCTATTGAATGCATGTTATATGGCTTACCTGTGCTTCCTGAGGTACTTGTGCTGCATCAATTCGGTCTGTAATATATCCTGTTAATTGTCGATCAATGATGGCCAGAGATTCTTGAATTAATTGAAGGGTTTTGTCAATCTCTTGAGCAGAGTGGATACTTTGTTCAAGAAACTTTTGTCTTCTCACAGCCTAGAAAATAATAAAAGAGTTACACATCAATATTTTCAAAGTATTGTTTACAGCACAACTTGCAGTACAAACTAGAATTTCCAATTAATACACAACTACCTTTTTGTAAGATAAATTTCTTCTCTTCTTGCCAGCCATTTTACTTTTTAAAGAATTAACTGAGAAATATCTAATGTGTAAAAAAAAAAAAAAAAGGAATATTGAAGAATTCTATGATGAATAGAATATTACAAATTCAAGTTCAGTATTCTGCTTAGTGAGTTTTTATTTTGAGGCCACAGATATGCCTGATCTTATTATTTATCCCAGGAGATTTCCTTTGAGCAGAACAGAATTAAAGACACCACAATCCATTTTAAGATAATCCACTGGAATGAGTGACAGGGATAAACATGCTGTTTATAAAGCAACTGGAACATAAGATATAAATAGTTTCTTAAGGCATGGATTAATCACCGGAACAATTAATTGCTTAGTATTTGCTTTTCATTGCATGGTTCATTACTAAGCCTATCTATAAAAATTCTTAACCAAGCAGCATTCAACATAAAATTACAAAAATTAAGGAATTCAGTAGCCAGACTATTCCTATTATCAATATAGCATATCCAGTTATATCACTTTAAACTTATCCCATTTGTCTGGTGTGAGATGCCAACAACATCCTTAATTTTGGAATTTAAGAATAATCATGCAAATTTCCTTGAAAGGTGATTATTTTTAATGTACATAAAACACACTGAATATTGTTTATCAATATCATCCAACTATCTCAAACACTAGTTCTTTTATTTGTATTCACTCTACTTGCATTATTATCTTTAAAGTATTTACAGAATAGTATATAATATCAGTCAAGTATCTTTACCTTTATGGAGAGGCACCCAGCACTTATGCTAAAAATAGTATTTAAGACAAAAAAGTAAAAGAGATAAATATACCTCCTGTTGTAGCTCTTCCCACCGAATATTGAATTTTTCAAGTTTCTCATTGATCAATTCATCCAGAACTCTACCATCTGTTAATGTTTGTGCCAATTCACGAATCTGATTGCGATTATCTTCTGGATGTTGCATTAGTGTTTCCAGAGACTAAAATATCCAGAAAAAGGATACTGAGATATTTCATTTAGATAAAAGGAAAACAAATATTTCTTTTCTATTTGTCAGGTTTATGAGGTAGACCAAATCAGGAAGCCAGCTCTACAGGGAGAGTAGGCCCATGCTTTACTGAGACAGGCTACTGTAACAGAATCTTGCAGGTCTGATTGTGCTTCACCTTCACTCCCTCTTATGCCCCAGTGAACAAGAAAAGACCCTGCCTGAGTCTCTTCTGAATTTTTCCAGGACTTAAGGAATGTTTCTATTAGTCAAATTAAAATCACTGTGTATACATTCATATTTTACTGTCAAATCAATCAAAAAGTGATCAATATAATATAGTCAATCATTTTAGCAATTCAGTTAGATTTGATTTCAAGGGCTAATTCAATCACATTCAAATAGCAGAATAGTAGAAGGTAAGATTTTGAAATCATTCTATTGCTATCTTCCCCCAAAAATAAAAAATTAAAAAGTGGTTGTTATGTTTATTTTATTCACATGACATTGCCTGTTCTTACATGGGCCTTAATGCAACAGATAGATTGTTAAACGGAGAATGCTACACAGTCACCTTATAAACAACAACTTTGTTGAGCATTTCAAATACTTAATTTTCCAATTACTGCCATTGTATTTTTGGTTCATGTGAACCCGGATTCTCAAATTTTACTTTTGCTTATAATTTCTTTTGTTGGTAATGATGATAATGCCCCAAAATTAAGAAACAAAGGTGATTTTCCACATCCTTTACTGTGGGCATGACTAGTCAAGTAACACTTTGTGCTTTGCTAAACCAATGAAAGTATTTATTTTAAAGGCTGATACTTATTATGTAAAGGTTGATTACCATGAGGCATGGAGGTTGGACGAGCCCTTCAGTGTTTTGTTTTTTTTCTTTTCTTAATATGACTGTGATTGTGTGAATTGAATTAGATTGTCCCTATGTCATTACACTATTATTATGTTATTACTGTTTATTATTATGTTGTTGTTAGTTTGATCTTTTGTTCCTCATCCAGAGTCACAGCTGTGAGATGGGCAGCTATATAAATCAATGTAAGAAAAATTAAATAAAAAAATAATGTATGAACAAGATCTGTACTTACATTTAGTGCTACAGATATCTCTTCTGTGCCTTCTTGAATATTTTCTGTTGCCTTGAGTTTTTGTTCTAACTCATTCAACCATTTGTTTTCAATATCCAAATACAACAGCAGTTCATGCCAACATGCCCAAACCTCCTGATATATGAGTTAACAAAAAATAATTAAAAACAGTTTATATAAAACCCTGAAAAGCATTTTAGTTTCGCAAACAATGAAAAGTCATTAATATAAAATTTATACTAGTTTACCTGGACAAATAATGTTGCAAAATCTCCTCTAAGACAAAAAAGGAAACAACATTGACTGCCAATTACTAAATTCTCATAATTATATTTTTGCAAGAGTTTTTAAAAGAGATATTAAGGTAATTTCTAATAACTCTCCACTATTTTCTGTAAAAATTGTTGGCAGCTTTGCCTACAGGTAGTGCTCACTTAACGACCCTAATTGGGACTGGCAACTCTGCCCCTAAGTGAAACAGTCACTAATTGGGAAATCATGTGACCACAGCTGTGCTTCCTGGCTGGAAAGAGACAAAACTACTCAGTTTCACACCTTTGGCTTCTGTTTGCCTCCTAACCACTCCCCCGCCCTTTGGAATCCTTGAGTGCCTGCTTATTGTCTTGTACACATCAAAAACAATGCGACTGCACTGGTAGACTGGGTCCGGGAGCTGCAGGCAGGCTAAACCAACAGCTTACAGTACTCTCTTGAAATCCCTTCATCCCTCTGCTCTGGGGCGGTGGAGAGGGGGGTGCAGATAAAAAAAAAACAACAAGTAATTTCTGTCGGCATTGTCTCCTTTGCCTGACCTTTTCCCACTGCTAGCTTCTTGCAAAGGAATATCAATACTCTCCTTGCAAAGCAATATCAATGTTAAATGTATGAGAGGTTAAACTAACTTTATGCTAACAGACATAATATGTTTATCTGGTCTCGCAACAAATATTTACTCTTAAATGTAAAAAGATATTGTACTTTGCTTTGTAATGCATTTTTTCTCTAGTTTGTGACACCTAGAGCATTCTGAAAAACAAATATCCATCAACTGGCAGAAAGGTTTTAAATAGGGTAGGATAAAAATGTTGCCCTTTTCTTGCTTCTGGGCAGAAGATTTCATCTTCTCATGTGTATGATAGATAGGTAAAATTAATTTTTGATTCATAATAATCAATTTAATTTGATTAATTATGATTTCTGAATTTATGCTGAGCTTCAATTTATACATATATTCAAATGTATATTAATTTTCATACTAAAAGCACAAGTTCTTAAAACAATTTATATAATTCTACTCTCAGTATGATTAATCACTTTTAAATAAACTCCTTTGCAGTTTAATCTTACCCAGGGTACACACTTCATGCACCCCCCGAATTTCTTCTACTTTCCTTCCATTCTGCCATCTCTGTTACCTTTCTGTGATTTTTCTTCTAGCCAGCAGGCTAGCAGTTGTTTGGATAATTAATATAACCTTCTATGTGATCTAATAAACAGCAATTAATGGCCGAAGGCAGGGAGGACACATAAATTGGACTTAACCAAACACCTTCTTCCTACATGTACACACATACACCCCTTTGCAGTCTAATATCTTTCCAAAAAGAGGCTCAGAAGAAACTTTGAAGGTTTCATTAGCTCCGTATTCCTTTCTTCAAAGTCAGAGGAAGAAAAAGCCCAGAAGCATTCTTATTTTAGTTTTAGAAAGAACTGACCTCCAGGGTTTTGTATTTCCCATTTAGCCTGCTGCATAATCGCTGGTAGTTTGTAGTTAAAACTTCAAGTTCTTTTTTCAAGGCCTCATGACCTGCAGGTGGAGCCCTTGCTATAAAGTTGCTCACAGAGTCAGTGAGAAGCTTCACTTTCACCTCTTTTTGTACTGCTTCTTCTTTTGCTCTCTGCAAACACAGAAATGTAGAAGAAATATTATCATGCCTGCGAGTAAAAAGCCAACAACCAGGATTTTTTTTTTTTAATGCAGCCTACATTATTTAAAAATAGATCTCTCCTGAATTTGCATGACATCAATTCTGTTAAGAACATATACAATAAACTAGCAAAATTCCATTTAATCAATTGCAAAAACATAAAAATCAATAAAACATGAGGGGGTTTTGTTTTTTTTGCATAAACTTCTTTTTCCTACTTTTGTGGGTCTCCAAACCCTCCTGCCTTATATGGAGGAAGTTCCTGCTGGTGTGTTGCTTGTTGCTATATGAGAGGTATGGGCATGGTTACATGATAGAGAATTGTATTAGCAATGATTGGCTGAAAATGGTGAGTTTGGTTAACAATAATACAGTTTAATCCAATCCAATATAATTCCCGATGAGAGGCTTTTCAAAATGATTCAAATATGAAATCACATAAAACTATTTTTAAGCCATTATCTTTTATCCCCAGACAGCTCGTTTGTGGGCTTATAAATCAGGAAAAACATTGATCTATCTTATCGAATTACTTAAACTATATGGAATAGATATAATATCTAAATTGGACAAGTTCTTCATGTCAACTAGATAAACCAGATGAATGAGATTGCCTAAATCTGTTCTACTAATTTTTAATATTAAACATATCACAGCCATGTGCAAATGCATCTTATGGAAATGCTTCTCAAGCACTATAATGAAGACTATTTACTCTTTTGTTTTGTTTTTTTTTAAATAAGGAGTACTTTATTTCTAGTCTTTCTATATAACTTTTCATTTTAAGAACTATTAATGTTCACTACTTTTTCAAGCACCTTACCAAAAATAATTTAAAAAAAAAGATGGTAATTATTAAGAAATTCAGGTTCAGTATTTTTTAAGCAGCAGCAGCAGCAGCCACATTATAGCTTATTTAAAGGCAGTGGATATACTTCTTTATTTAATAATGGACCACTGTGGGAAATATTTCCCTCTAATAAACCATAATGGACAACTATCAAGAGAGCATCTTTCTACAAGAGTCTTATCAATATCTTCAGACTGTATTTTCTTATCAGCTTATGTAAAATATATTATTGGGTACTTCAGTAGGATCTGTACCTAGTGTTGCCTAAATATGGACAATTTTATCTTACAAAGGCATGGCTTCTGAAGTCCCAACCTCAGCCTCCCATCACTCTGAAAAGTCCTGCTGAGAAGCTACTTGAAAATGTGACAGATTCAGCCAAGTAAGCTTTATGTTTTCATTTCTAGGCAACAGACACAGTTATGTACTTTAGAATGATGAATTGTTCTTCATAGTTAGCCCTAAATCAAATGCAGTGTAGCCAAGCACTACTTTTAATAGCCAGAAATTTCAGGAGGGCATTCAAGAACCTCTTAGATTCCATGAGGTTTTATGAGAGAAATGATTCTAAAGGTCATTCATCTTCCTCTCTAAGAAACTTAGAGAATGAGTTGTTGATTGATACAAACTTATTCCATCTATTTATGAGAAAATGTAATTTCTGGATACACTTTGGGAAGAACTGAAGAAAAGTCTGGGAATTTTTTCTTATCATATGATAACAAGAAGAAAGAATGTAAGAACAGAGAATGTTTGCATCAAATAAGAAAAGCACATGCAAATACAATTAAATACTGAAAAAACTTGGCAATAGAATCTTCTGAAGCAATGCCAAATTGACAGAAAATTAAACTACTCGCTCAACTTTTTCAAATAAGCTAGCAGATAATGTACAATAATAACTTAAAAATGGAATTGGAGACAAATGAACCAATTCAGTTTGACATAATACCTTTAATTCTTCAACAGCTTTCTGCAGTTCATCTGGTGTCTTGTATTCAAAATCCCTCTGCAGATATTCATCTTCTGCTTGGGTAATCCACTCATGCATTTCTGACAAATCCTTTCGTAGACTTACAGTTTTATCCAAACTGTTCTTCAGTGCTGCTTTCTTAGCATAGGCCTTATATTAATTAAAAAAAAAAAGGTTTTTTTCCCCCCTCGAAAAAAATAAACTCTACTTTGGAACCCATTGAACAACCAGAGTAAAAGTTAAAGTAAACCTAAAAATCCTGAAATGTTCTGTCATACTTTCAGAACAAATGTATGTTTCAAATATTACCACACTTATGCATAAACCCTGACAAGGTTCTGGAGGAAAAATGCATACAAGAGTACCAAGTTACTTTGTTACACAAAAGAAAATGCAAACTGTTCCTCTGGCCATTTCTAGTAAAAGGAATGGAAAATTCAAAAATCCATGTTCTGCATTCATTTCCTATTTTGTTTTGGGATACCATTTCCCATATGTTTGGAAATGATGCCACAAAGGTGACAAGAGGATAAAGTCACATTGTGACGAAAGTATGAAATGTGCATTTTCATATGCTGTAGTTTTGCCTTTTCCAGTTTAATCATGTTTTCATTTATTCCTTTGAAAAAAATAAAGCTTTTCTCAGAGAGATGCTTTTAACAGACTTATGTTATAATTTGGGGTTCCAAGCTATTTAAAACTGAAAGTAATGGCATGTATCCTGTGTTATTTTTTTCATTCATAACATTAAAATATTTTGAGCTAAGTGAAATCCAATAAAGATATACATTTTGATTAGGTAAAATACCTTGCTATATGTTATTATTCCAAGTGTTTTGTGTATATACTGTAAGTATTCTCCAACCTTTGGCCTTCCAAATGTGTTGTACACTGGAAGGAATTAGTTAATTATCTACTTATCATATTTACCTGCTTAATATGCATTTATATACAGTAGTGCTATTAAATTGAAGGTTTATTATTTTGAATGATATAGGCTGACTCTACTTCTCACATTCAGTATTTGTGCACCGAGTGGAGAAAATTATACTAATGAGGACTCTGGAATTTAAATAAATGAATGCTATATATCCTAATAGACAGAATACCTGTTGGCAAATATTATCCCATTGAACATTCAGTTCTTTAAGATCATTCTGTAGTTTGAAAGAAAACTCTGGCTCTGCTTCATTCTTCATTTTTTTCCCAATCTCATTAATACTATTTAAATTAGGCTGGATTGTCTGGATGTCATTCACTAGAGCCTGAAAACAAGGAAAATATATAAATTTCATTACAAATCTCCAGTATGTCATGACATGTGACATTATTCAATAAATAAAACATAAAATGTTAAGCCACACTGAATAATTACAACAGAAATGTGGTATATAAATAATAAATCAAATAATATGGATATGTTAATAGTTTTTTTTATTATTTTAGTTTATTTATATATCAAATTTATCACCATCCATCTCATTAAAAAACAACTCTGCGCAGTTTACAGAGAAGCTAAAATCAGTAAAAAATACAATATAAAATAGTTATTGTGAAATATTTACACAAACTGGCAATTTCTAGGATTACTACATAGAAACCTAGATATTTAGGAGAAATACTGAACGTTACTGTTTGTACTATTTGCAGTTTTAACTACATCATGTGTAAAAGAAAATGAAAAAAGAAAAAAAATACTAAAGTTCAGAACATTTAAAATAGTGGTAAAAATTAAAAATAAATGTTGAAAATGCCATGAAACAGAAGGAATGTTTTATCACATATGGTGGACATATAAAAAACCCTAAAGTACTAGAAAGATATACACAGTACAATGCAGAAGTTTTTGGTGTTCAAATTTGAAACTAAACCACAACTTTTCTTACCAGGCATAATCTCAGAAAAAATCAACATGACAGATCATAATTTCATGTGCAGTCAGAATAAATTTTGCTCAACACTGGAAGAAAGATACAATTCCAACAATACCTGATTGGGAACTTAAACTTGGAGAATATGCAGCAATGGCAAAACTAACAGTATATATACACATTAGAAGTTTAACTAAATTTAAGCAAGAATGGTTCCCATACATACAATACATCATGCAACATGGCAAAGTCTAATTGTGCAGCATGAATTTTGAAATGTTATAAATAAATATACTAATTTATATTTATTTACAAGCCAGAGTTTATTAATAGCATATTTAATTATTTGTAAACTATTTCAGAAAACAGTCTATCATTTGAACAATTTATTTAAATCTGTGCCAATTATGTTTATTTTGTTAAAAAAAAAATCTAACATGTATGAAAGGTATATTCATACATACACACACACACATACATACAACTTTCATTCATGTTCTGATATGTATTCTTTTACAAAATGAACTATCTAGCATACAGACACAGACACAGACACAACATATACCCCTATGTGGCATGTATATATACATAGAAAGTTTAAGCAAAAGAAAACATAAACTAAAGAGATTCTAAAAGACAGCCAGTTTTGCCGCAAAACAATTGTCTGAGTCTTTATAAAGGTCCTATCTTTTCACCCTTTTTTTCTTTTTGGCTATCTGCCCTCCTTCCATTATACTATCCCTTTCTACTGTTATCTTTAATGCTTATAAGGATATCAGTAGTCTTTCAAAACAGCTGTCTGTTGGTTTTGTGGGCTTTGTTGCATAGGACTGCAAGAACATGTATTACTGTTTTACTTAAGACTACTATTCAAGCAATCTTTCTACCTTTAAAGTAATCACAAAACTCTTCTTTTTCCCTTCCCCCTCATAACCATATATACTTATACAATTTCTTGCAAATATCATACATCCAATGTATTGGGCATTATCCACAAAGCCATATGTGATAATAGAACTGGTTAGTCTTGGAAATACCAGTCTTTGTCTTGACTGAATAGCTAGGACCAACAGAAGAGAATATATGTAGCTCAGGGTTCTCTGAGCTTGGTTCTTTTCTTGCTGACATTTCATTACCTGGCTAGGTAACATCTTCGGTGCTAAAAGGGAGTGGGGTTTGCTCTCTGTTTATATACAGTAGCTTGCCCTGTCAGTGTTGGTAGGGGAGTTATTTTCCTTGGTAGTTCCTAGACTAGGCTGTTGTTTACTGCTTGACTATTTGTCTGGTGTTAATGCTGTTGTTAATCCCTGCTTATCTGGGTACTGATTGCTGGTGAGGAGGTGTTTTGTTTCCTTTTTATTGTCTCTTTTGAATAGTGTGTAAATGTTGTTATCTCTGTGTGCCTATTGATGGCTGACTTGTCTGAATACCAAGCTTCCAGGAATTCCCTCATGTTTTTGGATTTACCTTGCTCTAAGATGCTGACAGTTTCCCAGTTGAAACTATGGTTAAATCTGTCCATGTGTTGTGAGATTAAGGAATTATGTTAGCCATATAGCTAGGCAAGTATTTCATTCAGTGTCATCCAAAAGATGCCATAGTTTTCTAAATATAAAACAAATATTAGTGGCACCCAGGATCATAGATATACTGGTGCTGTACAGCTTTTGTGAATGATTAAGGGAACCTAATTTCCTTTTTGCTCTGGCATAATAAAACAGGAGTATTTTGAATGTTTAGATGTCTTTGAAAAGTGTATTTGTTTTAAAACTAGAAACATTTTGATTTTTTTTTTTTTTTTTTTTTTGGTAATGATGAAAGCACAGATTGGTAGAATTTTTTTTTATTTTTTTTTAAGTAAGGGTTTCTAAGGACCAGCCTGGAGCAATAATAACCCATTTTCTATTGTCAGAAAATGAAATAGATGTGCCCATGTGATCAACAGAACTTTAATTTACTAAGGAATACAAACAAGGACTACCAATACAATTATCTTCAATTGACTTCTCAGGTATAGAATATTGATACGTGTGTAAAAGATGACATTTCTTAGGATACAAAGGAGTATTTTAAATACACATAATATTTTTCTGTTATTGTAGACCTAATCCAACTGATTATCACTTGAATAATTTTTTTCCATTGATTTTAAGATAGGTCTTAACTTAGAAATATTTAGCCTGAAGCTTCCTAGGGGCCTCCCACAGATACTTCCACAGATACCCTCATTTTATTGCATTTTGCTTTATTGTGCTTTGCAGATATTGCATTTATCAAGCAGCATTACATGCTACAGAGAAATCTTTTGTAAAATGGTCATTCATTGTCACAAACTTCATTGTTGTCTTAGTTTAAGAATTTTTAAAATAAAGGTACGTACATTTTTTTTTTTGATAATGCTATTGCACAGTTAATAGAGTACAGTACAGTGTAAGCATTACTTTTATATTCACTGGGAAACCAAAATAAATTGTGTGACTTGCATTATTGCGATATTCGCTTTATTGCAGTGGTCTGGAACCTGCAATATCTCTGAGGTATGCCTGTACCTTGTTTATATTCTGTATTTACATTATTAGAAATAAGTCTCAAATGGGAATTATTAACTTAAGTAGACTGAATAATTGTCCCAGAGAACTTGCCTAGATTAGAAGCAAGCAGTAAAACTAGTGAGCATCCCATTACACAAAGAAAAGTGCAACAGTACAGAAAACAATCCTTTCAAGAGTCTCCAAAATTGAAACAGTAGAGCACATACTTTTGAACTGCATTATCTACTATTCATGGAGGGTAGGGTTAATGTCCCCTCTTATCACAAACTGTTTATGTTGCTCTCACATGGCAATCATGTGCTATCTATTAAATGACCAGGATTGAGATGTCTCTAGAATTGTAGCCAAATGTTGTAATACATCAATGACAATTAGAAGTTTCTTGACTTGATCATTCTACCAGGTGTGCTTACATCAGGCACGAATGAATGTTGTGTTTCATATATATATGAACCATAACAAATCATACAAGGACGAGACAAGAGAACTTGGAAATGATGGAATGCTACTACAACAGCAGACCTAATGAGAGGGGATATATGAAACGTATGAGGGAACTATGGATAGACAGAAGGCCTACATCCACACTAACTGAGAAACAACTAGTTACCCAGCGCTTCAACATAGTGAAGAGGAAGCTGCTCTCACAACTTGAGATAGACCAACTCCACATTACAACCCAGACTCAAGCAGACCTGGAAGAACAAGCAGATGTGCAGCCAACACCTGAAGCTGGAATGTCACTGCCACCCCTTCCATTACAGAGCACAGCAGCTGATATGAGGCATAAGATCATGGATAAACTAGCTACAGTCAACCCTCGAGTCCGATTACCAAGGCTCAGTGGAGAAGTACCATCAGATAGCATGCTAGAAGATGCCAACAAAGCCCTCCAGACAATCCCTACTACCACCATAACTGAAACCAATGAATTGGTATATGCTACAGCTGCTGTAATCCTGGAAATGCTTGGCTACACGATCAAGAAGAACAGCAGTACATACCCACCCTGGAAAATGAGACTGGAGGCTAAGACCAAGGCAACTCGGAGAGAAGTCAGTCAGCTGGTGGAACTACAGAAGCGTGTGGAGATTAAGGATAAGACTCGGCTACTGAAAAAATACATGGGCCTGACTCCATCTGAAGCCCTAGAGACTGCTAAACAAAGGCTCACAGCACTGGCTACCAGGCTAAGGAGATACACTAGAGAAGCAGAGGCCAAGAAGATAAATGCCCTGTTCTCCAAAGAACCATCCAAAGTGTACTCCCAACTGCAGTGCAACCACACAGTAACAGCTGAGCCACCAGCAGTGGAAATGTAACAGTACTGGAAGAACATATGGGAGAAAGAGAAGACGCATAACACCAGTGCAAAGTGGCTGCAGGACCTGAAAGCGGACCACAGCAATCTCCCAGAACAGGAACCAGTCACCATCACAGTAGCAGACATCCAACAGCGGGTCAAGAACATGAAAAGCTGGACAGCACCTGGCCCGGACATGATCCACACCTACTGGCTAAAGAAGCTAACAGCAGTGCATGAACATCTAGCAGCACAGATGAACCAACTGCTAGCAGCAGGCTCCCACCCAGACTGGCTAACACAAGGAAGGACAGTGCTGATCATGAAAGACCCTCACAAAGGAACAGCACCATCCAACTACTGCCCAATAACCTGCCTCCCCACAACATGGAAAGTTCTATCAGGCATCATAGCTGCCAAGCTACTGACCATATGGGCCAGTACATAAGCACAGCTCAGAAGGGCATTGGGAACAACACCAAAGGCTCAAAACACCAGTTACTCATAGATAGGGCAGTCGCCCACGACTCAAGGTCTAGGCAGACCAATCTGAGCACAGCCTGGATTGACTACAGGAAAGCCTATGACTCAATGCTGCACACATGGATCTGTGAATGCCTGGCACTATACAAAGTCAACAGGACACTAAGGACCTTCCTCAAGCACTCAATGGGACTGTGAAAGACAACACTGGAAGTGAACTCAAGACAGCTCGCACAAGTGGCCATCAAGTGCGGCATATACCAAAGTGATGCACTGTCCCCACTGCTGTTCTGCATAGGCTTAAACCCCCTCAGCCAGATAATCACAAGATCTGGATATGGGTACAAGTTCAAGAGTGGAGTTACCATCAGCCACCTCCTCTACATGGATGACATCAAGCTGTATGCTAAGAGTGAATGAGACATCGACTCACTGATCCACCTGACACGGATCTACAGTGAGGACACTGGGATGTCATTCGGACTGGAGAAGTGTGGCAGGATGATAGTAAAGAGAGGGAAGGTAGTTAAGACCGATGGAGTGGAACTACCAGTGGGCCACATAGCAGACATAGAGACCAGCTATAAATACCTTGGTGTCCCACAGTCACATGGGAACCATGAGGAGGAGGCAAGAAAGACAGCAACATCCAAGTACCACCAAAGGATAAGACAGGTCCTGAAGAGCCAGCTCAATGGGAAGAACAAGATCCATGCCATCAACATGTATGCCCTGCCAGTCATCAGATACCCTGCCGGTATAGTGAGCTGGCCAAAGGAAGACATGGAGACTGCCGATGTGAAGACCCGGAAGCTCCTCACAATGTATGGAGGTTTCCACCCCAAGTCCAACACCCAGAGACTGTACACCAGGTGCAAAGAGGGCGGGCGGGGCCTGATGAATGTCAAAGCCACTGTCCTGGACGAAACCTGAAGTATCCAGGAATACATCAGTAAGACGGCACCCAAAGATGAGCTGCTGAAAGAATGCCTCAGGCAGCAGCAGACAAGGCAGGAGGTTCAAGCAGAGGAAGTGCCATGGCAAGACAAGCCCCTGCATGGGATGTACCATCGACAGATAGCTGAGGTGGCTGACATTGGGAAATCCTATCAGTGGCTGGAAAGGGCCGGACTAAAAGACAGCACTGAGGCACTGATCATAGCAGCACAAGAACAGGCACTAAGCACCAGATCCATAGAAGCAGGGGTCTACCACACTAGACAGGATCCAAGGTGCAGATTGTGCAAATAGGCTCAGAGACAGTCCAACACATAGTGGCAGGGTGTAAGATGCAGGCAGGAACAGCATACACTGAACGGCACAACCAAGTAGCTGGCATTGTGTACAGGAACATCTGCACAGCGTATCGGCTAGACCCCCCCAAGTCCAGATGGGAGATTCCACAGAAGGTCGTGGAGAATAACAGGGCTAAGATCCTGTGGGTCTTCCAGATCCAGACGGACAGGCTGGTACCGGCCAATCAACCAGACATCATTGTAGTAGACAAAGACCAGAAGACAGCGGTAGTGATAGATGTAGCAGTGCCAAGTGACAGCAACATCAGGAAGAAGGAGCATGAGAAGCTGGAGAAGTACCAGGGCCTGAAGGAGGAAATCGAGAGGATGTGGAAAGTCAAGGCCAAAGTGGTCCCAGTGGTGGTAGGAGCACTCGGGGCCATGACTCCTAAGCTGGGAGAGTGGCTCAAACAGATCCCAGGAACAACATCAGAGCTGTCTGTGCAGAAGAGTTCAGTGCTAGGAACAGCTAAGATACTGCGCAGAACCCTCAAACTCCCAGGCCTCTGGTAGAGGACCTGAGATTGAGGAAGACACATACCACCCATAGGGGTGAGAGGGGATTTTTTTTTATATATATATATATATATATATATATATATATATATATATACACACACACACACACACACACACATACATACATACACACACACACATACATACATACATACACACACACACACACATACACATACATACACACACACACACATACATGCATGTGTGTGTGTGTGTGAGAGAGAGAGAGAGAGAGAGAGACAGACAGACAGACAGACAGAGACAGAGAGACAGAGAGACAGAGAGAATGTTTTTGCTTTTGTTTTACTTTTTGTATGTTTGGTCTATGACAATATATTTTAATAAACTAAACTTTCCAGAGTCTCTGAATGCCATTTTAATTGTGTCCACATAACTGCAATCTGATAATGATTGGTACAAATTCTAAGATACTAGAAGAGTCTGATACCTTGCTTCATTAGTGCATTTGATGAGAGGAGAATTGTGGGAGTGTGGAGCAGAGGTGTGAAACATGGACTCTCATCCCCAGAGGAGCGGACAAGAGATAAGAGAATGAGACTGGCCCCTCCCTGAGGAATGTAGTGTGACTCTGGGAACTGCTCTCAGTCTGAGAAGATTCTCTGAATGGATTGAAGCTAATTAAACCTTGCTGGATTGAATCTGTATTGTCTCCTGGAGTTTCCTGGGCTAAACCTGACAAGAATTAAGTTCATGGCTCATAATTCATGGCATAAATGTGAGTCCAGATCCAGATGCGTAGCAGTCTACGATAACCCAATCAAACCCATAGCTGCAGCAGATACATCACATTTTTTCCTAAACACAGATCAACATAAACCTGCATGCACAAACTGAAAGTAACTGTATTTGTAGAACAGCTATGTATATGATACTTACATTTACATCCATGAAATATAGCATAAGGTGGTAACTTACCGTACACTGTTCCAACTGTTTCTCCAGTGCTTCTGAATCTCCAAGTGCTGGCCACTCTTCATTTAGAAAAATATCCACTTCAGCCATCCATTTTTTCAGGGTTTTTGTGTCATTCTGTTTTTGAAAAGGAGAGCATTGTTCTGCATGAAACTATCCTGTTTTGACTAAAGGAGGATATAATTTTATCAATCTATCCAAAAAATCTTTAAAAATAAGAAAAATGCAAATAAGGAAATATATTTGTTTGTTTTTTCATGTGTATAATAACTGCCCATCTATCAGGAAATAATTTTTCATTTCTTTTTTTAAAATAAAATTCAGTGTGTGTGTGTGTGTGTGTGTGCACACACATGCACATAAACAAACACACTCATGTATATCATAATTCATCAGTAACATAGCAGCCTTCAATAGCATTTGGGTAAACTTGCTTGTTTGCAACTCTACTGATTAAGCATATAAAAACAAGAAAGCACTCATCTTCCCCCAGCCTGAAGTCCCTTAGCAATCTTATCTAGTAAAATTTAGTCCACAAAAATCAACTTTAACCAACCTGGAACTGTTTCAGCTTTGTTATCTGTTCCTCAAGTTTGTGACAATTTTCCACCAGCTGAGTCGATAACCTCTTCCAACGGCTAAGGATTACCTCAATTTCTGACCGGTACTTCTGACTGACCCCTGCAGGAGCTCTCCTAGACATCTCTTCCACAGTTGTGCTTAAATAATTGATTCCATTTTGCTGTTCTTGCAGAGAACTTTGTAAGGCCTGTGATATGTGAAATTATCAGTTTCTAGCTTCTATCAAGTCAGGCTGAGAATGATCTCACAGGATCTAGCATTCAGAGTGTATGTTTGAAATAACATTTATAAATAACTCACTGCTTTTACATTAAATCTCAGTGTTGATATGCATGACAGTATTTCTCTGTTTACCTTTAGCTCCCTGAGCCTTTTCTCCATGGTTTCTAATTCTGTGACAGTAACTTGTGGGGTGGAGAGCTTCATTTCTGACTGTTGTATCCACAAGAGAATTGTGTTCATAATTTCTTTATACCGTACAGGTGGCAAAATATCAAATGCTGCACAAGAGGTGAGAAAAGAAATACAGCTTTATTTAATTCAGCAATTTTGTTCTACTGTGAATAAAAACAAATTAACACTCCTCTTTTAAGATATGTATAATGGACTACAGCTCTCCAATAACCCCCTCCAAAAAGAGAGGAAAAGCAGTTAATCTTTAGCCAATTCCATTCAGCAGAGTAAATTAAGCCTAGGGTAATTCAGGCCCAGGTCTGACTCCTTTTCCTTTCTATTATGCACTTTTCCAATTATCCATTTGCTGCTTATTTAATGTGCTGGTTCTTACCTATAAAGACTGAGGGCTGGTTACCTAAGATCATTATCCTACCTGCCAATAATGTTATGCTTATTATCGAATATCCCTCTGTCAATCTTTCTGACATCTAATTTCAAGAATAAGGAGGAAATCATCTCCAGTCATGCTGTTAGCTTCAGGAATACCATCTAAAAGAAGGCCTGCTTAGCCCAAGCACTAGGTAGTTAGTATTATGAATATTAAAGAAACTTTAGCACTGGGACAGACATTGGTTTCATGCAAGACACTCCTTATATTTTCCATCTGTTTTATTATAATTTTTCCAATTTAAGCTATTTTATATTCTGTCCTGGCTTATTTTATTCCTGTGTAGTTTAGCTTTCATGTTAATGTTTGGGTTGTAAGCAGTATTAATTTCTTTGTGAAAATAAAGTGTGCTTAAAACTACTACATAGATTAAACAGAGACTAGTTACAGTTCTCAAAATGTCTTTCTTTCCTGACTGATAAACCTTCAAAGTTTAGTTCCTCAAAACAGTCTTCCATGCATAAGAGCTGCATTGATGCAAATGTGTTGTCAGATATGGATTTCCATTACATCTGATACCATACACTAAAAAGAAACTTTATTATGTCATCACCAGCACACTTACGAAAATTTTATTACAACAATCTGTTAGGATAAACAAGCAATAGCTTAAGGAAATGTTATGAAACATTGTTGCTGTCGAGAGAGAAAAGGCAAATATTAAATTAAAGTCCTGGTTCAATCAAAGAAATATTGAGGTTAAAATTATTTAATGGAATGTTATACTCCAAGGTTCTTAAATTGGGGACCATGGACCCTTTGGAGTTCCATGAATACACTTCAGTGAGTCTGTGAACTTAGATGAGGAAAAAAAAATATTTTCACTAACCTCTTACTGAAATGTAGCTTTTCATTCAATATTGAATGTATAGTAGGCAACAAAGGGGTTGCCTACTATACAGTATTATTGGCCCTCACCCAGTGCATTATTCTGCCAAGCACTGGTAGGAACCCCAATCACATATTAGATGAAAACTAAAGATAGGCACCATTCGCATGGCATCTCAGCCCACATCCCTAGATAATTTCTCTCAGCAGTTTCATATAGATGTTAAAAAGTATTTGGGATAAAATAGGACTCCAACCTAACCAATTGCCAATCCCCCAGCACCATCTTCTAAAAACAGCCATCCATGGAGGAGTGGAACCACCATAGTACAGTGCTCCTACTTCCTAATTTTGACAGACTGTCCAGGAGAAAATCATGGTTGATGATACTTAAAGTTGCTATGAAGTTCAGAAGGACCAACAGGGTCACACTACCCCTGTCTTTTTCTCAGCATGTTTCTTTCCATAGCTAGGTCTTAAACGAGACTGAAATGGATCTAGAAAATCAGTTTCGTCCAAGAAAGCCTGGAATTTATCAGCCAGCACCCACTTAAGCACCATGCCTAGAAAGGGAATACTGTCCACTGGTCTATAATTGGTTTTATCCCCTGGGTTCACTTATGGTTTCTTCAGATGCAGTCTGATCACTGCCTTTTTCAAACAGACCAAAACTCTCTTAATGAGGCATTGACCACCTCTCAGTCAGGCATTTACCACCTCCTGACCCAGCCCCTGCAATAGTACTATCCTACTAACCTTGTGGTCAGCTTCCTGCAGTATATTAGATGTTAAATTGCTAGTATTAGATGTCACTCCTTTTAAGTTAATTGTACAGTTAAAACACAGGGAAGTACCTAAATGGAACATGATACTCCCAGAATCATTAAAATCAGATTACTAACAGTTTACTTATATAGATCAAACAATATGTGGTGTAATGACCAGAGTAATTATACAAGTTTTTTTTTTTTTAATTTATAACAAAGGTGATGTAACTAATCTTGCCAAGTGCCATCTAAGCATTGTTAATAAATTGTATGAGAGATATCTTTATTATAAGTAGTGGCTAGAAGATAAAAATTATCTTGGTAGACAAGCAGGACAGATTTGGGGCAGATCAACTACATTCTAGTGCTTAATATTACATTGGTAGAAAAATATTACAGAATCGCTCCTCTATGTAGTGACATATGTATTTGCTAATTTAAAATCAGCATTCAGTATGATTCCCACAAGAAAGTTATGTGTCAAGTCAGAGTAACCTCTGTTGACCAGCAGCTGCTACTGATATAAAAGTTATAAGAAAATACAACGATGCAGATTAGATGCCAGGGACAAGGCTGCCTCCCTGATCAAATCCCTATTTCAAAAGGTTTTTAAAAAGAGAGAATATATCCTGCTCCCATTTTGTTTAGTATCTGTGCTAATGCAAACATTCAAACATTTTAAAAAGGGGAATTGCATCCCCCTTAAATTAGTTGGCATAGTGTTAGGTGTACCCATTTATGTCGATGATTTTGCAATTGTGTCAGCAATCCCCTAGGACTAAGGAAAGATCTTTGAGCCTTTGCCTGTTGTTCTTCAAAGTAAAGAGCTATAATTAATTACAAAAAGCAAAGCTAGCAGCTTGTACTAAGAGGCCTCCAAGCCCCAGCATAAATGGCTAATAATTAGCAGTTAACATGCAGCAGCTAAATTCTTTAAATGCATAGGGACTATCTTCTACACTTCTAGTAGTTGGATTATGCAACAACAATCAGTAGCTGAGATTCCTGAATCTCCCTTCCTTCCCCCCCCCCCCCAAGACAATGGAGAAATGTTAAGGTTTTCAAAGCAAAAGCTACCACCCAAAGGTTATATAGGTCATAGATTTCTGTTTATAAGAATGTTTGACCTGCAATAAATAAAAATGAAAAATCTGGAAGACTAGAGCCAGCACCTCAAAATAAAAGGCAGTAAAAAAGCCAGCACCATCATGGAAAGAACCATTATTTGGAAGCAAGCATATCACATAATCTTCCAAGAGGAATGGGGAAAAAACAAAAACAGATACCTGAGAAATGAAGAAGCTAGTCAAGAAAATAAACAAGTGGGATTTAATCTCACTGGATAGTTTGTGCATAAATTCCCTCCATTACCAAAGCTGTACAATTAATGATCCCTTAGCCCTTGCTGAGCTACGAAGTGCATGCTTCACCAGAAGCATAAGGAGGAACGATAGAATATAATTGAGATATATAAAAATGAATGGCCAGTTAGATTTTGAGAACTTTGTAACAGGCCTTTGACTGATTACCAATCAAAATTCTTAAGAACATTTTTGAATGCTCTGGTAATTAAAGCTGATATGCTCAGAATCCAGGATGACTCCACCAAAGCTGATTCCCAGATTTAGCATCTCAATTAATTGTTTGAATTAATATTTACATTAGGATCTTTCATCCCTGCAGAGAAGATGTAAGTCATCTTTGAAGAAAGATATAAAAGACAAATGGCATCACTCGGCTTCCACTCAACTGCTGATTCATAAAGAATCTCAGAAGGGATGTAATCCAGTCCAAGCCCTTGCTTACTGTAGGATCCACAGGCCACAGTTTAATCTCTGATAGATGACCATCTAGACGTTGTGACAAATCCATGCTGGTTCCCATTCAATAATGTATGCCTATTAAAATGCTCATATTCTTTGAGGTTTGAGAAGCAAGGTTGTTATAAGACAAACAGTGGTTGACATCAAATTTCACAAGGATCTGAGCATGTCTTCTGTCTGTCCCTGGTTGAAGAGAGTCTTAAAAGGCTTTATTCTAGACAACAATGCTGCTGTGATACCTTTTCTATAAAGATCTTTGCTATGTATATATAATACTTTTTAAAAATTTAAATTGCATTTTAGGATAGTGGAAATACTACATGATCAATACAAATTTAACCCCCCCCCCAAAAAGTTGCCAAGTTTTGTTGTATTGCTATCTGAAATGTCAACTATTGTTTCAGTGTTTTAATGGTATCACCAAGGAATTAATTTGAGGTTTATGTAGGATACGCTTGTATTTGTATTCTTGTTTTGATTGTAATTACATTTATTACAAACAGAATCTAAAAAAGTGCTGGAATATGAATACTTCATGTTAGCTACATACCAACAAATGGAAGACAAAATGAAGAAATTCAGCTGCATGTTGAGTTAGAATTATTATGAATTATCATGTCCCTGAATTGGGTTTTAATATTTAAAAAGGCTAGGAAAAAAATGAAGTATTCTCACATCTCCCATTATTTAGAAATGTTAGGGTTTTTTACAGCTATTACTGGATGTGCCAATATCTTTTTATGGTTCATGTTATTATAAAGAAAGGAAATGTTCTTTTAAGGACATCTGTTAAATGCTTATATTAGAACATTAGCATAGCAGAAAATACAACTAGCATTTTACCAAACTGTCCCCATTAGAATGGCATTACAGATGACTTAAATAGGTTAGCATCTGTTGAAACCCTAGATTTAAAAATGCAAATGCATTTAAATTAAATGGAATTTTGCCACTGAGATCAATGGGATCTGTTTTGCAGCTAAGTAAAGTCATTGCTGATAGTAACTGATAACAGAACTGGGAAATCTACTTTTTGATAAAAAGTCTTTAATGTTAATTATAAAAGGAACACCATTGAATAATCTAGCAACACTGTTCAGTAAATTTCACATACATTCTTAAGAAAAGTTGATTTTTTACAGAACGTTCTAGAGTGTTTTCTTAGTAATACCAGCAGCGTTCAAAAACCAACATAATTTTAAAGTTAATATGTAACCTAGGACTGAGAATGGAATATCACTAAGGGGATGTGTTCCAGATATCTTGGGCCACTGTTGTATGGAAGCTCCCGAATGCATTGTGAGGGGCAAGAAAGACAATATGATTAGCATATTGAGTGTTTATAAATTATAAATCTGTGTATATATGTGTGTATATATACAGTACGTATGTTTATACATATGTATCTGTGTACTGTCTGTGTGTTTATATATATGTATCTATGTATCTGTATATGTGTGTGTGTATAGACACACACACACATACATTTCTTAATTCAGTTTTATAAAGAACATAAATAACAATTGAAATGTATTAATTTAAAATCAAATCATTCAAACAGAAGTTACATTCTTAAAAGGAACACTCAGTGCAAATTAAAAACAAAACAAACACCAATTTAATTCAATTAAAAAAGTATAATCAAAACTCCTCACAATAATGCCATAGTACAGTATCTCTGTACCACGATATTAAAAATATTAACATTAGTTATTAATAATCTTAGTTGGATAAACCTCTATAAATAAATTTTAAGCAACATAAGGAGCAGACAGCATCATATTGTCTCTGCTAATGAAGAGACATTTTAGAAGCAGAGCTGACAGATTTTATTAAGCCAAACCAAGAATATATAATCATATTCTCTACAATATGATACTTAAAATCAAGTGTCATATTACACAATATCAATTATTTGGTCAAAATCATTATTCAGAAATTCAGGTTTATTTTTATCCAACATAAAACTCTCTACATGTGAACAATGTTGGCAGCCAGGCACTTTTTTTTTTTTGGTACTTTTTAAGAATGCCTATGTGGATTATATGGGACCTAGAAACAGTTTCCTAAATAAAAATAGTTCTATAGACTGTTGCTCTGTAGCAAGCCTGTAGTATATATGTAATCTGTGTGATGGGCTGGCTGGCTGGGGTATGTATTGATCGACACATTTGTATTTATCTACCCATGCCTTCAGAACATGAAATACATTTATTATGACCCAAGTTTCATGAACGAGATTCCATCTCAGCAGCTGCATGAAGTATTATTCTTCAATTGCAAAAGCATATTAAAATGGGGAAAATGTCTATGAAGTACCAGAAGTATAATCTCTGATAATTCTGTGCAAATTTCAGAGATATGGAATATAAAGCACAAGCTCCATTAGCAATAGCTCTTATAGGTAACACAATAGTTGTAATTCTAATTACTGGCATTTTGAGGCTGGGTATGTTTTATGCGCATTTATTTTTTATTTTATTTAAACATCCACTCTGACATAGTGCAGATTCCTTATACCATCATAAGTACAATTTAGTAAATGTAGATATTGTAATGCAACCCTAGTTCAAATTAACATTAAATTTGATCACTGATTTCCATTTGTGATGCACAATCAGCAGTTTTGAATCAAAGCACAAAATAATTTCCAATAAACTGATGGATTTATATTCTATTTTACCTATATGCTGTACTTGTATGAGTACAAAGGAAGGATAGAAAAATGAATTATGATTAACTGCAGTACCACTGATTTTTGTTATATAGCTAAATATATCCCCTCCCAAACTGGTTTTGGTTCTGATATATTTGTTGACAATAATTAGTATCAATGCTTACTTGTTTGTAGCTGCTTTTCTCTAGCTTTCACATCATCATAAACTTGAACAAAATGATTAGTAAAGGCAACGAGATCTGATTCCAAAAACACTGGACATTGCTGGTTATCTTTTAGTGCTTTGCCTTGTGCCTTCAGTTTTTCTATCTGAGGTTGAATGCTTGAAATGAGGACCACTTCATCCTGCCAAAAAAGTTTTTTTTTAATAATGTCAGCATGTAATATTGGTGAAATAAATTGTCTTTATCAACTGCTATTTAAGCTGCCATTTCAATCTTAAACATGTACACTTTTCCTTTGGTAGCAATACTCAATATTTATTTTATATAGGCATGTCACTTGTGTTAGCTTGTAATATTGATTAACCATGCAAAGCTGAATATACACTTGCACAGTGGTGCTCAAAAATACACATTTCTTTCATAGTACATCAAATAATCGAAACTAAATAGTAAACTTAGTATTTAGTGCTCCTTTATTATTGGAAAGTTGTTCTTACAGGAATTATCTTAGAATTCATGAAAGATTAGGAAACAGACTGAAGGACACATATCTAGGTAAAGGTATGTACTAATTATTAATATATCAATATATTATACTTTTCTATGAAATGGCAATAATGCTCAAAATGAATGTTGAGGAATAACTCAATAGTTCATGTTTATTCAAATTAGTGGATATCCATAAGCATCAGTATGATACAGTGTATACGTTACAGATACAATTAAATTCAATGTAAATTGAGAAAGGTGGTAAGAATAACATAAATGTTTTTAGGCATTTTTTATGTTTTTTTCTAGTTTTGTACACTGTCCAGAGTTCACTGGAGCTGGATGGCATACACACACACACACACATACAGTGTGTGTGTGTGTGTGTGTGTGTGTGTGTGTGTATAGGGAGAGAGAGAGAGATGGAATTTTATGCCATTAATGGGGGATTGGAATGAACAAAAATTGAAAAATGGAGGAACCTGAAATCAAAGGAAGATCTGGTTATGACAATAAGGTAGGAGGTATGATAATAGAGACCTGTGAGAAAAATTCTTTGTTTATTACTAGGATAACTATGATTTATTACTGAGTCTCAGATAAGCAGAAACTCTGAATATTACAGGATGGACAACACTGAAGTTTGTAAAGAATATTCTTTATATCCTTCAATCTTTTCTGAATCAGCTGTTTGTTATATAACCTGGAATAATAATTAACAAATTGCTCCATCATATCTCTTGTTGTAGAAACATATTTAGTTCCAACTCAAATAGAAGTATTAATTCTTTGTGTTGTTCATTATGCAACTGATACAAAATAAGTCAGAGAATTGTTGGTCTTTTTCAAAATATTTTTTAAACAAAATTAAACTTCTTTTAAGTCTCATTTTCTTTCATTAAATCTAGCTGACTTCATATTACTTTTATCTTTGTTCTTGGTGCAAAATTGGGTTGATCTTATGCTGTGATTCTAACTGTTTCAGATCATTTACCAATATATCCTTCTGTTTCTGCATTGTTTTCTTACAACTTGATGCCAGAAGGATAAACAAATGTTTTCATAAATGCTTTGTTTACATTCCGTAGACAAAGACAAAGACAAAGAAACATTAGAGGTTAAATTGATTTGGAAGAAGTTTTTTAGTTCCTGATAATTCAGTTTGATTTCATTCATTCATTCATTCATTCATTCATTCATTCATTCATTCAATTTATATGACCACTCATCTCAAATTCATGACTCTGGGCAGTTAACAACTATTAAAAACATCATAAAACATACAGTATAATGATAAAAAACAACACATACATAATCATCAGCCAAGGTAAAAACAGAACCCACAACAACAAATCAACATAACTGTTGCACAAGCTCTGTCACACATCTGGATCCCCAAGCTCAGTGTCAAAATTATGTCTTTAAGGCTTTGCAAAAGACCAGCAAGGTCACGCTAATCTAATCTCTGAGGGAATGATGTTCCAAAGGGCAAGCACTATAACAGAAAAGGATCTCTTCCTGGGTCCCACCAGATGGTACTATCTAATATATGGGACCTGAGGCATGCCTCTCCTGCTGGACCTAATGTGACAGATCTACATAATCAGGGAAAGGCAGGTGGGTATAGCAATGCCTTCTTAAGCAGGGGGCAAACCATTGCCTCTTTAAGAATTCCCTTAAGGAAGATTTATCACCACCAGAACCCAGCCATATGTCACCTCCTGGGATGCCTTAGCCAACCAGGAGAGATATTGATCTAATAAACAAGTAACTGAGTTAACAGGACCAACTGGATCAAACTCTTGCCATGTAACCAAGCTAGACTGAACTCCAGCCATCTCCATAGGACCTGCTCCAAGGCTAGAGTCCCACTTGGAAATTGACTGACTTTATCTGACAGCAGCCTTGCAGGTAGACCTCTGAGTCATCCTTTCCAAAGAGGATCCAGGTCACCTTAAACAAGGCCACTGGACAGCTATCCATGGATGCAATAAGGGTAGAGAAATACTGACATTTGGCCACCCTTACTGCTGTGAGGTAGGCCTTAATAGCAGCTTTAAGTCATGCTCTGTCTGGTTCACTGCCTTACAGTGGCACTTTAGGTGCCATTTCATCCATTTCATCCTCAACTCCTCTGTAAACCAAGGGGAGTTCCAGGATCCATTGGAAGAAAGAGACTGCACGGGCATAATCCAAAGTTGCCACTGCCTTCTCATTCCAGACAGCAACCAGGGCCTGGTCAGACCATATAGCAGGCCCTCAGGAACAATCAAAGCTCCCTCTGGGACCCAATAGGGACCATTAGTCATCTGGAGCAGATGGATTGAATAGGTCCAGTCTCTCTGCAGAGCAGGGTAGCAGCAGAGAACTCCAGCAATACTGGAGAGTGATATGATCATGACAGGGTAAAAATAGAAATCTCCCCCAATTCCAAATCACATTCCCACTGCTCTGACAAGAAGACTATATCAGGAGTATAACTGCTGTCATGCGTCGGGCCCTGAATGACCCAGGATAGACCCATGCTATCATGGTGGCCTGAATTCCTAAGACACCTCTGATCCCACCTCCCAGGGAAGGCAGGTTGAAGTCCATTGGGCCATAATCCTGGGGAACACCCTTGACAATGCAGTTACAGAGTCTAGAAGCTCATACAGGGAGGTTGCTATGCAGCAGGGGGGCTGGTTCAATAGCAATAACCCGAGTGATCCCTTGAGCCCAGCCTAACAGGGTCTTGCACCTGACAATCTGTTGAGCAATCTGGTCACTACCTATAAACACCTACAGGGCATAGGGCCTGGTTGCTTGAGACTGCCTGTCTCCCACACTATTTGCCCAGCCGGTTCCATCCAGCAGGGTTGCCACACTCCAGGTTCCATCAATTAAACAATGCCATCTTTTGGGACCCTGGAAGCACACCTTCTCTGTAGCAGTGCCTGCCCTCTGGAATGAAGTTCTCATCCAAGTTTTGAATGGCTGCCACCCTATTAGTATTTCGAAGGGCCCTAAAGATGTAGCTCTTTGCCCAGGCCTTTAGTGAGACAACTGACATCCCTTTCCTTCCTTTCCCTTGTTCCTATGTGGGTTTATTTTCTTAGCCATCTTGGTTTTCTGTGCGTGTGTTTCTTGTACTGTTACTTGTTTTTAAATGTTTTTAACAATTTGTAAACCACCCAGAGTCACGGGGAGTTGGCATATACATTTCATATTATTATTATCATTGGTCGCACAGGCATCCAGATGTTTAGACTTGGTTTGGTATTTTTATCCACCTAGCAAGTCCTTCCCAAGGACCTGGGATAGGCAGATGTTATTGTTTGATGGTGTTAAAAGTATCATCACAGGATGTAAGCTGTTTCAAGTAAAGCTTCTTCTTCTTCTTCTTCTTCTTCTTCTTCTTCTTCTTCTTCTTCTTCTTCTTCTTCTTCTTCTTCTTCTTCTTCTTCTTCTTCTTCTTCTTCTTCTTCTTCTTCCTCTTCTTCTTCTTCTCCTCCTCCTCCTCCTCCTCCTCCTCCTCCTCCTCCTCCTCCTCCTCCTCCTCCTCCTCCTCCTTCTTTTCAGTTCCATCTATGAACTTCTGAACTGAAGTCAATTCCAAGTGTGTTGTCTGCAATTATTCAATTCTTTATTCTACTTGAGTCATTAATTTATCATATATGTCATTGATATCAGCCTTAAGAGAGTCTTGTTTTGCTTCCAGATCTTATTTTGCTTGTTGAATTAATTTAGATTATCTTTGTTTGTATGAAACTCATTTATAAGAAATTCTTTAAACTGAGGAAAGGAAGCAGAAAAGTCAGGCTGTAATTCTTCCAGCTTTGATTCTTTTCTGCTATGTTTTTCCTGTCCATTTTTTAAAAATAAAAAAAAGTAATTATGAATTTCTTATGAATTTCTATTTAAATTAAAGCAAAACACATTAAACCATTAAGAGCAATAAATAAATAAAATAATACTGAAATGACATAATGTATAAATAACTGAATAATAGAATAGGAGAGGAAAGGACATAAACCAAGATCTAATCATACTAAGCCGTGAAAAAAACATTAAACAATTGGTTCACATTTTAAAAATTGTAAGGTCTGAATTTCATTTCAAATAAACATTCCTAATGTTGGAGCTCCCTCTTGTGGGTTAATTAAATAAAATAAGGGAATTAAGGGAACAGGTCAGACTAGTTCAAATGAGTCAAACAATGTATGTTTAGTTGAAAAAAGCAAAATAATAATATCTAGAAGCAAGTGTCTCCATATCAGTAAAATTCTCAGCTGTACATCTGCATTAAGAAGCAATTTTGTACCAAAGCAAATTTCCCCTTGTTGTTTTTTTTTAGAAAAAGTGAGATGATAAAGGTAAAAAAAAAAGTTTCTTTTGTTGACCAAATTAACTGTCCTTTTCAATAACTATCCTTGTAAGTAAAATGTGCAGTTCTAAGTTTTTATTGATACAGAATGATGAAAACATTAAGCAATAAAAAAATGAAAGTCAGTGTAGAAAATTAGTTAGATAAGCAATCCTCCCAAATGTAGAAAGAGAGTCATAAATCCCAGTCTGGAAAGTCTCAATCGGAGGTTCAGAAAGAAGCAATTTAGAAATTCAGAGCAGATGATATGATAACAAGAAAAAATGCATTACATTAAACCTGAAAGTTCAGTGTGGGTGGGTCTCATCAGTCTTATATGCCAGCCCTAACGAGAAAAATCCTGAAGATTTATACTCCTATGGGTTCATCCTCAAGATCAATCCCCAGAGAAAAATGCTCTTCTGCTAAATTCTTGGCAATTAACACCCAAGAATGCCTCTTTCTACAGTGAGAAAGGCAGGAGGAAAGGACAGCAGAATCTCTGCTGTGAAAGACCACAGCCTCCCTAGTGAGCTGCCATCTTCGAATCTGCCATATCATTAATATTTAGAAATGTGTATACTTGGCCAAAATACTAATTCAACAATAAAGAACTTTGGGGAAAAAACCTCTACAACAAAAGAAATAATAATTCAATCAAATTTGGTTGGCAGCTGTAAATATTTTAATAATCTTTTTCCTAAGAGATTATCTTCATCTACACAAATTTGGGAGGAGGGTGGCATAAATATCTAATACTGATGTTTAAAATGTCTGTCTACTCAAGATAACATATTTATATACCTCGACATTAAATAGCATTTTTTTTTTTGCTTCCTAAGAAACATCAATGACATGTGCTATGCCAGTGTTGTCCAAACTTGGCCACTTTAAGATGAGTGGACTTCAACTCTCAGAATTCCCCAGCCAGCATGGCTGGCTGGGGAATTCTGGGAGTTGCAGTCCACTCATCTTAAAGTGGCCAAGTTTGGACAACACTGTGCTATGCTGATGACACTACCCTGATAGCCAAAAATGCAAAGGGTGCAATGAGAAAATGGGACTAAAATTAAATATAAAGAAGACCAAACTAATGACAACAGGTAGAACAACCAGCCTTAGAATTGCCAATAAAGATATTGAAGTGGTGGATAGCTTCTGCCTTTTAGGATCAACCATCAACAATAAAGAAACCAGCAGTCAAGAAATATGTGCACACTAGCACTTGGTAGACCAGCCATGAAGGCCTTGGAAAAAATATTCAAATGCCGTGATGCGTCTATACCTACAAAAATCAGAATCATGCAAGCCATGGTATTTCGTGTGGCACTTTACGGAAGCAAAAAATTGGACTTTAAAGAAGCAGGATAGGAAGAGTAGTGATGCCTTTGAACTTTGGTGTCGGAGAAGACTCCTGAGAATATTGTGGACAGCCAAGAAAACAAACCAATGGATCATTGAACAAATTAATCCAGAGTTCTCACTCAAGGTACAAATGACCAGGCTCAAATTATCCTCCTTCAGACACATTATGCGAAGAACTAGCATTCTGGAGAAGGCTCTAATGCTGGAAAATGTGGGAGAAAAGTGAAAAAGAGGACGACCAGAAGCAAGGTGAATGGACTCAGTTACAGTGATGATGACTGCACCATTGGGAGACTTGAAAGAACAGGTTAGGGAAATATAATTGTGGAGAAAATCTATCTTTGTGGTCACTAGCAGTCGAAAACACTTGATGGCACATAATCAATCAATCAATCAATCAATCAATCAATCAATATTGCATCCAGACTGTATATTGTTACTGCTTTTTAATTTTTTAATTTTTAAAAGTTTTTAAAAGGGTTTTAAATAATAAACAATAAAAGATGAAAACCATCATCATTATAATCATCATTACCACCACCACCATCATCAAAATATTACAGCTGTGTGATGAATGACCTCTGGAGCTATGTGAGGCTAGTATAGTGCAGTAATGGTTATACTTTACTATTGCTCACTTACTATTAAATGAAATTTAAGCCCCTTTACTACTACTCTACAGTGAGTAGAAATTGAGACAAGTTAAAACATTCTACTCTTTTAATGATAATTTTAACACTATAAGAAAATTCATTATCACTTACAGCTTTCCTTTTTGCCTGGCATTTGATTTTTCATGTACAACTTAAATGTTTCCATGGTATCCATCAAGCTACTACAGCCTGATTCCCACACAGTGCTTTCAGACTAATATTTACACATGTGCTTCTGTTACTTATGTGTAACATGTCCAGCTTCTAGCAATGTCCAAGACATTCCTCAAACATTTGTGTATTGGAAGTTTCATATGTGAATAGGCCCATAGATCTTCCTGTTCCTTTTATAAGATTATCACTACAACTGAATATCACAGTAGTTTTTATGAAGAACCGGAACCTGAATAAATGAAGCAATATGTATGCAACACAATACTACAAAGATCAGGACAGAATTTCTAACCTTGCACTTATCTAACTGTGTTTTCACTGCATCAGGATCCGCTGCCGGTAAGAGCTGTGCTTTCATCCAATTTTCAACAGTAATTACTGTCTGCTCCAATTGCTGCAGCTGAGAGTAGAAGGCAATGATGTTATTTTGGTACTCCAACCATGCCAGTCTTTCACTCAGCAACTGACAGAACTCAATCCACCGATTGTTCAACTGCTCTGAAGCTTGTTTGATGTTGTCAGCATTAAGTCCATCTAAAAAAAGGAAGGAAAGAATTCAGCAGATTTATTTTTAGTTTATTATAGATACAGAAAATGATGGTAAAGAAAGATATTTAATAACTCTGTATCTGAATCAGATAATTCATAAAAAAGAACATGATTATCATTACCAAAATGATCTTGAACATACATATTTTTGTATGTTAGTAGATAAACCAAGGCATTCACACATCAGGCCATAACATTTCATATGCTACCTATAGAAAGGTAGTTTTGTCTATTTAAAAGTTCAGCACATCATGTAAATTAAAGTATGATTGGCACATTCATACTCACAAACTGCTATTCAAATGAGTCAGAGAAAGAAAATAAGCAGAAAACAGCCTCAGCAAAAAGCTCATTCATCCAAAGGCAAACCATCCAAGAATATGGGATGCCAAGAATAGAATAATAACTGGCATGCAACAGAATGAATGCTGACATATCAGAACCCCTCTGCTGGTATCTTTAAGAGCGGACTATGTATGAAGAGTCTGAAAGACAACTTAAGTGAAAATTCTAGCCTATCATTTTCACTAATAAGGAGATGGCAACTTGAGTCTCTTCTTACTACTATCTCTTTCCAGGATTTAGGGAATGCTTTAGCCCTTTTTGCTTATATAATAATTATATTTGCTTCAAGCTTACCTCCTTGACTCTCTACAATAAAACCTCTTTTGCTTTTGACTCCTAGTAACTTGTACAAATCTATTTTCCTCTTTTAAAGATTCCCCATCTAACTTAGAGCCCCAAGATCCCTAGGTTCTCTCTCACTATCCAGGTCTCTAGCCTGTTGCCTCATCCACTATGTCCACATTTGGGCAAACATCAATATAAGCAAATGTTTGATAATAATGATGCAAAGAAATATACTTCAAAAGTAAGAGCCATCTTTTGATCCGGCAGGATCTTTTTGTTTAAAAAGAATGTGTTGTATGTGATGTAAATTCATATATCCCACACCTGTAAATGTATCTCTAAACATAGCCATTAAGCACAGAATATTTCATAAAAGAATGTTCCAATGTTTTAGTCTCTTATGGAAGTTTTGTGGAAGTCAGGACACCTTTCCATCAGGAAAAGGCATTTGCTCCAATAAATAGTATAACACTGTGATTTCATGGTTAGCACAAGTTATATTATATAATGAGCTTAATTTTGTTTTACATTAACAATGAGTCCTTTCTGAATTCCAGATTTGGGAAAGAGACTGCCTCCAGTGTTAATCAGGCACATAACTGCTGCCATCAATAGTAGGAATGGTGACTAATAAAACTTCAATTCTGAGGCAATATATTATAATTTCAAGGTTAATGGCTCATAAATTGTTTTCCACTTTATATTCAGAACACTCCCTTATACTGGCAGTGAATAAATACATTATGCCCACAGGACTGAGAGATCAGTATCCAAAGTGTCTTCATTCATTTTATTACTACATTCTGTGCATAACAAATGTATTAAACTATTTTAATTGTTCACCAGCTTATATGTGAATCATATAGTATTGTTGAATATAAAATATATCTTGTCAATTGAGTATTATTGCTTTAGATTCAATGTAGAACAGTGTGAATTAGGTTTTGACTTATGCCTTTTTGACTGAAACCATACAATGAATCATGACACTTGATGTGTATCATGGTAAATTTGTTTAGCATTCAGTGTGGTGCTTTCCAACATAATCAGTTCAATGAACCTTTATTTGAACAACAACAAAAACACAACTTGTTCTAAACCTGCTACACTAATTTCAGTAAGCAAAGAATTTGGCAACATGCCATGTACAATATTGCAAATCTGACCAGCCCAATGTTCTCCATTACTAGGAAGTGTTTGGAGTACTACTCCCAGAATTTGTAGTCAGTAGACTTGCAGATCAGAGAAGCATGCCAGAGACTTTTATTGAATTATTCAGTGGGAAAAAAAATTCATTGTTTATTTATGCTGTTTTGGATTTGATTTGATTTGATTTTTTATTTTGCTAGACAGCACCATAAAAATCTGAGCATCAGACAAATTCCAGGGCGAAAATATAATTTGTCAGAGCAGAGGTCTTGCATGCAAAAAGTCCTGGATCAATTCTTGGCATCTATAATTGGAGAATCAGAAAGACAAAGGATATGAAAGATTTGGACTACCATCCTTGGAAAGGCTTCAAACACCCACTGCTCTAAAAACAAACAGACAGACAGACAAATCCCAACATCTTCCAAATAGGGCAGCAGAAGTTGTACTTTTTGAGTGAGCCTCTTTTCAGCTACACAAAGGACAGTCTGGTATCTGAGTGAATAATAATTCTGCACTCCTGAGCAAGAGAGATAAATAGTATAAGGCAGTTTCCTGAGTTCTTACATCAAGTCATTTATTTTCTTTTAATTCTGGAATATTCAACGCACAATGCTGCACATGATTAAGCAATTGGGCTGACAAAAGAGCTTTCTTTTTTTAAAAAATATTTTTTTTAAAAAAATTATTTTTAAAAAAGAGGACTTTATACCTGTTCAATTGGTCAAACCCAAATCATGTAAACAGCATTGGATTATCATTTCTATTAATTGGATTTTTGCCCATATGTATAATGAAGGTGAAGGCATATACAGCAGTTTACTGAATTTGGTAATATTTACTTATAGCAACTTGGTAATGTTTGCTTATAGGAACACCAGGACACACTGCCTACAAAAGAATTGTATTATACAAGAAGTACTACACTTGATTTCTGCTATAATAACAGCTGTGAAGTCTGTGTTTCTATTGTGTTAAACTGGAAAACACAAAAAATGTGATATAATAAGATTCTAACATTCATAAATTTTCTTAAACTTGATTAGAATAGCAAGGATACTTAGGGTGAAATCTATACAAACTTCCCTGGGAGTAAAGTCTGCTAAACTTTGAATTGTCAGGTTAATATTTATTTGTGGGTCAAAGAGACTAAGTACTTTGCAAAGGTAAGGAAAAATAGAACACAAAGAAAAGGCCCAGGAAAAGATAGAATAAACAAATCATGACAAATATCTGTTCAAAAAGCTGGCATGAGTCTTTAAATAGTGGGGGAGTGCATTCCAGTATTTCCAGTATCAATGGAAAAAAAATGTGTGTAATGGGAGAGCAAGGGTATAAATACTGAACATTAAAAAATGACTGCAGATCTGTAGGAAAAAAAAAAGAGCCAAATAACTTTTTGTAAAAAAATGCTAAGAAAATAGAAAATTTTAAAAAAGGAATATGGAAGTCTGAAGTTAATATGAGCCAAGAGGACAGGACCACAAATTATATAAAACGATCACATGGTCAGATGGGCACACATTCAAAATGAGAAAAAAACAAAAACATAGCAAAGAAATAAATCCTTTCAGATTATTTAAATAATCTACAGTTTCCCAAAATGTTATTAACTGTTTTAAAAAGTGAAATTGTAATTCATTTCAGTCCAAAACTAAGATGCAAGCAGAATGAGTATCTGAGGAAGAACAGTATCTTGTTAATAGCCCAGACTTTAAAAAGTGGACTATATTGGGAACATTTTGAACTGTGTTTTAATTTGTGGTGGTAAACTTCTAATGTTTTCACTAATTAAAACTTAACATATAGAAGAGATTTATAAAAGAAATACAAATCTGCTTTAATCTTCATAAGGTGATTCACTAACAACATTATATGATGTGATCCTATGTTTTTATAAAACTCCTAAGAAGGTTAGTAAATCCACTGTCATGTAATTACCATTCAACATCTGTTCCACCAGGGCCTCAGATGATCTGTTGGCATCTTGAAGTTTTCGGTACTTCTCAGGTTTTTCTCTTTCTATGATCTGTAACATGATGAGAAAGTTGAACATTTCACACGAAACACTTTTCAAAGCTTGGTCAACAGAAACCTATCTCTTGATTACATGAATCTGGTTTTAAAAGCAATAGTGTTATCTTCTAACTTTTATACTTTATCTGAAAAATGTTGCTATATTTCTATATTCATAATGTTTCAGTCCACACAAAGTTATATTCTTCCTCATTTACCTAATTCTCCACCTGTCTGGTTAATCTGATTTTGCAAATTAATCAAATATGAAATCATGTAATGTTTCCTTTAGCTATCCTTTTTGATTGATGTGTTTTGAAGCAGTAAATATACTTAACCTAGCAGCAGTAATAAACACTTACTGAAACCATTGTTTTCTCCATATAGTAATAGCTTGTAACTTTTACTGAATATTAAAAGCTACATGTTGCTGCTTTGCATTCTTGCATCATAATTTAGGCTACATCTACTTGTATTTTAAACCCAATCAGTACCACATCGGTGCTCTCTGAAGTATGAATAGGTTGGTAGACATCGTATAGCTATGGCAATCCTCTGAAGCACATTTTTCAACACATGTGAAATCTTCAAATTATTAAAACATCAGTGTTCAGAAACTGGCCCCTCTGCCTCCAATTATATGTGCATGGATTGCCACTCTACATGGAGAGACAGCTGGAAGCTACTGAAGAGCAACTGCACAAATTTGGAAAAGATACAGCTGCTATAATAATTTCTTTTTCCAAAAGATTTGCATAGCCCTAGCGCATAGCTTACTATTTGCATACAGTGGATGGATGGATGGATGGGAAATTAATTATATGGAAAATGGACCTTTCTAATATATAAGTGAGCTCAAAAGTGTATACATGGAAATTCACACTTTTCATAATTTTATAATCTACTCAACAGTAAACATATTTATATAAGTGGTCTACACAGGATTTTAAAATGCTATTCAAAAGTAAACTGGATAAGCATGGTATGCTATGAGAAAATATGTAGGCAAATATGTATATTATTGAAGAATATGCACACAATTATAGCTTATTATGAATAAAATGGTTTGAAAAGTATACACGGAGAAAATGCATGCATTAGGATGTGTACAAGTACATGCACACCAGTATTTGTGCATACCCTTTTGCTAAGTTAAAAAAAAAAAGTTTGGCCAAATAGAATCCTAAGAAATGTCAGTGTAAATGAAAAGATACTATCAGCATTCCTAATGCTACAATGTTATTCTATTCATTTTTGCCAAACATTCAGATATAAAAGTTTTACAGTTTAACTTTCAAACACAACTAATTATATACAATTGCTGCTCTTTATTAAATCATCTTTTAATTGTTCAGATCAGCAGTTATTTTAACTCCAGAAAAACTGTTGAGACTCATCTAGTCACATATAATGACTTGGTTCAGTAAATTTCAAGTTATAAGTTCTCTTCATGCAAGGAAGGCTTCAAATGAGATACTGGTCTTTCATCTCCACCATTCACCTGGAGTTCTGAAGAGCAGCTGTACTTGTATTTGCGTAATTGCAAATATAGCAATCTGCTCAACTAAGAACTGTTGTAGGTTCTGGACTTTGCTCAAGATCAAACAAGTGCAAATAATACTTTCTTTTAGGGCTCTGGCTGGATGGGTAGAAGTCAGGAAGACTGCTGGTACTGTGTGTATGGCCATGTCCTGTGTTGAAGCCTGTTACATGTTTAGCTTTTCTTTTAGGTTTTGCAAAACAGAAAAACAAAATACACAAGAACAATATCAATCTAGATTTGGAAAAAAATTCCTGAAGGGTGCTAGTGGGCTTAGTTGTGTTGTGAATAAAGAATTATTCCCAGTTGAAGTTCCTTTCTTGATATAATTTACTGTAATATATTTCTGGACATAATGTGTGTATCTATACACATACATGCATACATACACTGTTTAGCAGTGCATCTGACTAAAAATATTGGTCTAAACTCCTAACTTGCAGTATATTTCTCGCTGATGGCTGTCAAAGAATATGAATTAGAAAATGAGTTATTTTGTAGGTACATAAACAAAAATTCTGTAAAGATGAAATTGTTGTAGATTAATGTGCAACATGACCAAAGCAGCCACTTGGAATTTTCTAGGGCTGTTCAAAGCAAAAGATACCTGCAGCATCAAAGACAATTACCTAGCATTGCCAGGAAATATTCTCCAACTTCCAGGCTAGAGGTGAAGTCCCAGAAAATAGATTTTTTTTTCTGAATATCTTCCAAGAAATCTCATAAATATACAAGATTACTTCTGAATTGAGCTAAAGGGAATTTCACCATTACTAATTTAATATAGTTTTTAAAAAAGAACTTCAACTGTGCAGAGAAAAAACTGTATGCCAAAGAAAGAGAATGTTTCAAAAAAGGGGCAATTGAATGGAATACAGAAAGCTGAACATTTTTAAAAAAGCATATTAATATGACATGTTAATCATATCTCACTGTTCTATATTTTATAAAGGTTTCCTGTATGTAAACATCTTTTTATTCAAATGTCATGCTCATACATTATAATCTTTTTCAAAGCAAGACATGAAAATATATGACAACATTGACTTTTGTGAAGCCAGGCTTTATATTTTATAGCAGTCCCTGAATATGCCATCCCAGTTGCATTATTTCTATTTTAGGACAGGATGATAGTACATTAAGGCATAAGAGCATTTAAGGATACTTTATCTGCATAAATCAGACCTGAGAACTAACCTACAGCCATTTATCAAATGGTAGTATACTGTCAAGCTTGCTACAAAAAAATAGAAGCTGGTAACATCCCAGTTCTACAAATATTATGTAAATTAAGTAAATAGATTTTCCCTCTTACATTAACTTTTTCTCTGAGATCGGATAGGTTCCCTTCTTTTCTATATATGGCAAACTCAGGACTCTGTAGTACAGCTTCTGAACGGGTCATCCAACTGTGAAGTTCTGTTGTATCAACATCAAATCTAAGGTCAAAAGAAAAAGGTGTGCTTTGTTGTTCTTGTTTTATGGAAAGTAACAGTAGCCAGATAGTCCTTTGACTAAAAACCAGGATAAAAATCAAATTAACACACAACAATGAAAGCAGGATGTTAACATTAAAAAAAGAAAGCTTTAAAAATTATATAATAAACAAGAAGCTGTCCATATTCTTATTTTAAGTATAACATAAATTTGTCAAAATAGGATGCATCAAAGTGTGATTTCATTCATTCTGCCTATACAGTAAATTCAGCCAAATCATATCCTATTCCAAAAGTATTAAAAATATGATTTGAGTTGACATAAAGAACCAAAGGAAATATATGAAGCAGTACAGAGATATGATAGAAGCAAGCACATTTACAGAAACAGAAGATATGTAGAAATAATGTGAACTGTATTGATGTAACTGCTATAGATTTAAAGATAATTAGTTATACTTCTTTTTCTTATTTCATGCTTTTAATTTCTTTAGCTTATTATTTCTTAATCCTCTTCTGTACTTTACATAATGTTGCTTAAAGAAAATAGTGTGACGGGCATGCATGCATATATTTGTTAATATAAAATATAATAATAAAGTAAGTGTGGCCTTTAATAGTTATCATATTTTTATGACTCAACAAAAAGAGATTATTCTGTAGCTTACTAGAGTGGTACTGTTATTTGTAGAGTGACATGATTCTAGTAATGATGTCAACAATGTTCATGGTCTACGTTTATTTTTAAAAAAGCCATTCTATTTATAAATAAATCTGCGTGAAAATAACAGATTTTAGATTACCATACATCCATCAAGAAAAATTGATAATGCCCCTGTCCTAAAGAGTGGAAAAGTTATATGAAAAAAACAGATTGTGTCCAGTACATCAGTTCTGTGGATTGTCTCTTGGGTAAATCAGTAACGTCCATAGATTTTATCATGTCAGTCCTTTTAGGCTTGATTAGCTTACACAGACTTCTGGATACTGTGTCCAATTATGACTGGGTTAATTAACACTTCTTTTTTGCAGGTGGAGTTTTCTGTCTACTTAAAAGAGGTGGTGATGAGATCCTTGTTTAAGAATCCATCTTTTGGCCAAGCTGTTTTCTATTAGCTGATGTCTAACATTTCATATTTAGCCAAGCTGGTGGACAAAGGTGGTAGCTTTGCAGCTACAGGAACTCTTAGATAATGAGCCTTGGTTTAAATGTGGATTTGGCATGAATACAACTTTTGTCACCTTGATGGTTGATCTATACTGGAGGAGAGAAAGAGGTAATGGGATCTCTCTGTCTTCTGGTTGCCAGTGGTATCTTGCTGGGCACTTGAGGTAGTGTGGAATTGGTACTACTTTCCCTTCTGCTCCTATTTCTCTGGCTGCTGTCAAAAAATATACCTAGGAGATTCTGCTCATCAGAGTTCTGCTCTGCTCATCAGAGTTGTTTCTAATTCTAAGGACAGGATTTAGGAGAAAAGCCTGTTCTGACTGGGGCTGTACTCCTTCTTAAGGATCAGGTTGCAGCCTGGGGGTCTGCAGTTTGGTTAACACTGGGCAGCCACAATTTATCAGCAAATGTAAAGAGATTGGGGTGTTTTGTTCGTTTGTTTTTGGTTGTTTTTGTTTGATTTTTTTGAGCAATAGGTGATAAACCTCTACTGGAAGGAAAGTGACCTGGCTCTGATAACTTACGTCCTGATAGCTTTAACATTGTATTATTGTAAATCTTTTGCAGAGCCTTAAAAACAGTCTAGAAAGTGTATCTGGTCAGAAATGCAGAGGTATCGAGGATGAGTGGTGCCTCCCAACATCTTACATCACCTCTATGTTATAATAAGGTTGACTTCAAAGCCAATTCCAGGTGTTCACAGTAGTATATAGTCTTAAGCAACTTAGAACCAAACTCTTAGGATTGCCTATTCCTACATAGTACATCCTACATTCTTAGAACATCAATAAAGCAGCTGCAGATAAATAATTTTTCTTTCTGTGATATATGATATATATCTGTATCTCTGTTTATCAATTTCAAGCTATTTCAACTGTTTTTCTGAAAATCATCCTGAGCTGTTAAGGGAATAGGCAGAAGACAAATTTTCCAAATTAATAAATGACTATTGATTTATACATATATATATATATATATATATATATATATATATATATATATGATTGATTTATTGATTTATATAGGAAATGGCAACCCACTCCAGTATCCTTGCCAAGAAAACCCCATGGACAATGTTAAAAGGCTAAAAGATATGACGCCGGAAGATGAGCCCCTCAGGTCGGAAGGTGTCCAATATGCTACTGGGGAAGAGCGGAGGGCAATTCCAAGTAGCTCCAGAAAGAGTGAAGCGGCTGGGCCAAAGCCGAAAGGACGTTCAGCTGTGGATGTATCTGGAAGCGAAAAGAAGGTCTGATGCTGTAAAGAACAATATTATATAGGTACCTGGAATGTAAGATCCATGAACCAAGGCAAGCTGGATGTGGTCAAACATGAGATGACAAGATTGAACGTCGACATCTTGGGAATCAGTGAATTGAAATGGACGGGAATGGGTGAATTTAATTCAAGTGACCATTATATCTACTACTGTGGGCAAGAAACCCTTAGAAGAAATGGAGTTGCACTCATAGTCAATAAGAGAGTGGGAAAGGCAGTAATGGGGTACAACCTCAAAAACGACAGAATGATCTCAGTGCGTATCCAAGGAAAACCATTCAACATCACGGTAATCCAAGTCTATGCCCCAACCACTGATGCCGAAGAAGCTGAAGTTGACCGGTTCTATGAAGACCTACAAGACCTTCTAGAACTAGCACCAAAAAAAGATGTCCTTTTCATCATAGGGGATTGGAATGCTAAAGTAGGAAGTCAAGGAGTAATCGGAATAACAGGCAAGTTTGGCCTTGGAGTACAAAATGAAGCAGGGCAAAGGCTAATAGAGTTCTGTCAAGAGAACAAGCTAGTCATAGCAAACACCCTTTTCCAACAACACAAGAGACGACTCTACACATGGACATCACCAAATGGTCAATACCGAAACCAGATTGATTACATACTTTGCAGCCAAAGATGGAGAAGCTCTATACAGACGGCAAAAACAAGACCAGGAGCTGACTGTGGCTCAGATCATGAGCTTCTTACTGCAAAATTTAGGCTTAAATTGAAGAATGTAGGGCAAACCACTAGACCACTCAGGTATGACTTAGATCATATTCCATGTGAGTACACAGTGAAGGTGATGAATAGATTTAGAGGATTAGATTTGGTAGACAGAGTGCCTGAAGAACTATGGACGGAGGTCTGTAACATTGTACAAGAGGCAGCAACTAAAACCATCCCAAAGAAAAAGAAATGCAAGAAAGCAAAATGGCTGTCTGATGAGGCTTTACAAATAGCTGTGGAAAGAAGGAATGCAAAAAGCAAGGGTGAAAGGGAAAGATATAAGCAACTGAATGCAGATTTCCAGAGAATAGCAAGGAGAGATAAGAAGGCCTTCTTAAATGAACAATGCAAAGAAATTGAAGAAAACAATAGAATGGGGAAGACTAGAGATCTCTTCAAGAAAATTGGAGATATCAAAGGAACGTTTAGGGCAAAGATGGGCATGATAAAGGACAAAAAAGGCAGGGACCTAACAGAAGCAGAAGAGATTAAGAAGAGGTGGCAAGAATACACAGAAGAACTATACAAGAAAGATCTTAATGTCCCTGATGTCCATGCTGGTGTGGTCACTGACCCTGAGCCAGACATCCTAGAGAGTGAAGTCAAGTGGGCCTTAGGAAGCATTGCTAACAACAAAGCTAGTGGAGATGACAGTATTCCAGCTGAGTTATTTAAAATACTAAAAGACGATGCTGTTCAAGTGCTGCACTCAATATGCCAGCAAGTTTGGAAAACGCAACAGTGGCCACGGGATTGGAAAAGGTCAGTTTACGTTCCAATTCCAAAGAAGGGCAATGCCAAAGAATGTTCAAACTATCGCACAATTGCACTCATTTCACATGCTAGCAAGGTTATGCTCAAAATCCTACAAGCTAGGCTTCAGCAGTACGTGAACCGAGAACTACCGGATGTACAAGCTGGGTTTCGAAGAGGCAGAAGAACTAGAGATCAAATTGCCAACATTCGCTGGATCATGGAGAAAGCACGAGAGTTCCAGAAAAGCATCTACTTCTGCTTCATTGACTATGCAAAAGCCTTTGATTGTGTGGATCACAACAAACTGTGGCAAATTCTTAAAGAGATGGGGATACCAGACCACCTTACCTGTCTCCTGAGAAATCTGTATGCGGGCCAAGAAGCAACAGTTAGAACCGGTCATGGAACAACCGATTGGTTCAAAATAGGGAAAGGAGTACGACAAGGCTGTATACTGTCACCCTGCTTATTTAACCTATATGCAGAGTACATCATGAGAAATGCCAGGCTGGAAGAATCCCAAGCCGGAATTAAGATTGCAGGGAGAAACATCAATAACCTCAGATATGCAGACGATACCACCCTAATGGCAGAAAGTGAAGAAGAACTAAAGAGCCTCTTGATGAGGGTGAAAGAGGAGAGTGCGAAAGCTGGCTTGAAACTCAACATTAAAAAAACTAAGATCATGGCATCTGGACCCATCAATCCCTGGCAAATAGAAGGGGTAGAAATGGAAGCAGTAAGAGACTTCATTTATTTGGGCTCCAGGATCACCGCAGACGGAGACTGCAGCCATGAAATTAAAAGACGCTTGCTCCTTGGGAGGAAAGCTATGGCAAACCTAGATAGCATATTAAAAAGCAGAGACGTCACCTTGCCGACAAAGATCCGCATAGTCAAAGCTATGGTTTTTCCAGTAGTAATGTATGGCTGTGAGAGCTGGACCATAAAGAAGGCTGAACGCCGAAGAATTGATGCCTTTGAACTGTGGTGCTGGAGAAGACTCTTAAGAGTCCCCTGGACTGCTAGGAGGTCAAACCAGTCAATCTTAAAGGAAATCAACTCTGATTGCTCATTGGAAGGATTGATAATGAAGCTCAAGCTCAGATACTTTGGTCACTTAATGCGAAGAGAGGACTCTTTGGAAAAGACCCTGATGCTGGGAAAGATGGAAGGCCAAAGGAGAAGAGGACGGCAGAGGATTAGATGGCTGGATAGCATCACTGAAGCAATGAGCATGAAATTGAGCAAACTCAGGGAGGCAGTGAAAGATAGGAAGGCCTGGCGCAATATGGTTCATGGGGTCACGAAGAGTCGGACACGACTTAACGACTAAACAACAAAAATTGATTTATACACTAATTTGAACCAAGAACTATGCATAATAATTTATGTCTGTAGTACTGAAATGTCTTTGAGAAAAAAAAAATCTTAGAATATTTTAAAGGGCAAGCAAAGTTCATGCAGAGTATTCTCTATTAAAAGATAGACCAAGAGAGAAAAAGAAAAAGAGAGTGCAGGAGGCAGATTGATATTTAACAATCCAATGGGTAAATACAAACATTAGCCCAGTGAATTTCTTCAGGGAAACCATTACAGTGCACCATTACAGTGAAAGCTTAGAATGGATTTGCTGAAAGACATACAGATTAGTTTTAGTACCATGCAGTGATATAGATAGGTTTTAGTACCTATCCTAGATTGTCTCATCATTCAAATACAATAATGTGGTAAAGCAATATCAGAAATGTTCACATTGTTTCTCCATCTAGATGTTACTAGAGATGCATAAGAATGGATTACAGCAGAACAACTCCTATGTTCCTGTTATCACATATACATCCTGTTATATATGCATCAGATGCAATTGTCAGAAGCTACAATCTTTTATCTATTAGTCTGTTTGGAACCTAAATTATTACAGCTTCGTTGTCATCTGCTATTTATTGTTCTGTTTTGAGCAAATGGTACTACAAGAATTCTTGTTATGAGTTTGTACAGCAAATTCAGAATACTCTAATGAAATATTTGATGTTTGTGTTAATATTTAATAGCATATTTAATTTTGGTTGTTAGATCAGCATTTATTTCAGGGAAGGAACAATTTAACTAAAGTTCACTAATCATGATGACACTAGATGGAGCACCAGTCCTGTTTAAATGTACTTGGAGTCTCATAGAAAGATAGGAAGCAAAATTCTTATGGAGAGTTATGTATAATGCCACTCTAATAAATATGTTTGTAAGCTGATAATGTTATTTTATAGGTATACTAATTATTTTATTTATGGTATAAAAATGATTGAAAGTATTGCATTATGTACTAAAAAGTATGTTTACAATGATTTTACATTATAGTGCACTGTTCTTAGAAGACAATAGTAATAAGAAATACAATAATAGAATCCTTAGTGGTCAGATCCTAAGATTCCCTTGTGGAAAAAAAATGAAATATTGTATTTCCTATTACTTTAGTTTTGTTTTTAAAAGAAAGCAGAGAACAGCATAAAAATGTCCTCTATCCCATAGCTTGGACATGAGTCTTAAATGCAGCAGCTGTATCCTGGAGTCATGGGTGCTCTATCACTGGAAATTGTCCAAAAAAGGTTGGACAGACATTTGTATGTGATGGTGTGACTTTTCCTGTCCTGGGCAGGGACTTGGATTAGAAAATCTCCAAGGTCCATTCCAACCTTATCATCCTATGAAATCTTCCAGAAACCCTTCACAGATTCTTTCCAAAGTACCTCTGAACTGCTGGTACATTTTGAGCAAATCTTTCTCCATACTTTTCATCACCTTACGTTTATTTCTGAACATTGTGGTTTCACTTTATGATATTAATTATGGTAGAATGAAGAAAAAATAATGCTCTGCTTATTGTCTAGCACTTTTTTAAAAAACTTTGACAAATAAGGTTTTACTAAGTATTCTATAGTAAATTAGAGTAAGATCAGCAGAAAGCATCTTGCACTCATGCTACTGTTTAGTTCCTGATTTCAGGCTTTAAAACATTATTAATACCACTCCATGTTTACAACATATTGCAAAAATTACACATAAAAATTAGTATCACTGGAATATATGTTAATAAAGGAAAGAAATATTTTCCTGGAATAACCTATCGCCGCAAAATCTTAAAGCCTGGAGATAAAAAGTAATGAATGTGTTTTTTCACTGTTTTCCTCTGCAAAGTTTTTTCAACTTCCTAGTCTAACCTACAGCCCTAAGATTTCCTGGTGGTCTTTCACCTCAGTATCAACCAGGTCCTACTTTTCTTGACTTTTTGAGCTGCGATTAACTTAGTGCTTGTGCATCAAAGAGTCAGTTTTTGGGGAGTAAAATGTTTATTATTCAGGCTTGTTAGTATTCAGACATTTTTCATGGCACTCATTGAGAGATATGGGGCTGGTCATTCTCTCTCAGCCAATCTTCATCACAAGATTGTTGGAACAAAATGAAAGAATATTACATGTATGCAACCTTAACTCTCAAAAAAGCAATAAATGTATAATCTATAAATAATGTATTTTGTCCCCTCTGCAAATGTGGCCTTTATTTCTGCAATTATATTTGTTTTTGTTTTGGTGAGGAGGAATACTGTGGCATTTTATTGATTATGCAATTTTTGATGCCTGCAGTAGTTACCTAAATAATAAATAGATAAAAGTATAAATAGTACAGTATAACTTCAGTAAATAACAATCTGGTACAAAAATGGTATTTGCTTCAAAATCTTTCAGATAAAATGTGTAGAAAGCAGAAATTCCATTTATTAACTAAAAAATCTGCCAAACCCTACTATAAAATGTTCCATAGAACAAAACAAACCTACCCAATAGTACAAAAATATTTTAAATATAAGATATTAAGTAGTGATGGTTTCAAAAATCCTTTGACAAGATTTTCTTCATTTATTTAGTTCTCACCTTTTCCTAATTTCTGAATCAACAACGATTTGTCTCTTCTTGGGAGGTGGCACTTGTGGGAGCTCCTCTTTAGCATGTTTAACCAGGATCTGCTCTCTGGTAGTCACCATAGTTACAGTTTCCATTACTGTTGTCTGTGTTAGTGATGTCTGAGTGGCAGCTACAGCCTGTGAAATCTGTGAGAAGTATTGAAACAGAGGTCACACATTGGCCGAAAGACTTTAATAAAGACTGTTTAGAGTAGCAATAGAAAATAATGAGAAGCTGCTCTTCCTTGTTCATGAGTTGACCTTCAGAACAAAACAACACTATATTGAACTGCAACCAAATTGTTTTATCTGATTCATGCTAGGCGAATAAGACATATGAAAAAGTCAATATCAAAATGAGAAGCAAACTCAAACAGAGTGTATTTGTAGCACTTTTATTACCAAGTCAAGCAAAGGCAAAAATACCGTGGTTCAATTTTGTAAGACAAATCACACAATATACATACTTGGATTCTTTTCTTCTCCCTTCTTAAGACTGCTATTTCACCAGAGAAAAGCAAAACTGCCCAGAGTCACCCCACAGTGAGGTGGGCGGTGACAAATTTGAAATGTAAATAAATAAATAATGCTTTAAAAAAATGATTGAAATTTTAAAAAATCTATCAGTTATTCACAAGCATTTCATTTATTTTCTGTTTCCATTTTTATTATTGAAATTATTATTTTGACAAGTCAATAGAAAATGTGTTCCTGATGCCATTTAAAGCTTCTTTCCTCCATCTTAGAATAATTTTTCTTTATCTTCTAGTGAACAACAACAACAACAACAAATATTCCCTCTCACTGTGGCAGGACATGGAAGGATTCTTTCTACAGCTTTCATAATTCTCAGAGCAGGATCCACCTATTATCTATCTATCTATCTATCTATCTATCTATCTATCTATCTATCTATCTATCTATTCATCTGTCCGTCTAGCATCAACGCCCCTCTTTTCATATATAGAAGTGTTCTTGGTATATGCTCTTCTTAGTCCTTCCTTTCCTAGCAAGCCTAAGATCACAATGTATCAATTGCAGAGATTCTGAATTAGTTCGCAGAATGACTCAGACCTGGTAGCTATGTTTTTGTCATTACATTGAAATGTTAGTATTAACAACATAGGGTTATTGTTAGGCTATATTTGGACACTTTTATGCTTATGGCAGCATCATATTCTGTGAAATTACTGAGTTGTAACTTTCAGAGAAGAATCCTCCAAATTTAAGAGAAACCCTTTTATTTAGCAAGCCTAAAATATTTCAAGTATGAACTTATTATTAATAAGAAAATCTTCCATGGCTTATAACTACCAATTTATCTTGGCACCAGTCATGATTTCTACATCAAATATTTCTCAGAACAGGAGTGTCTACAAACCAATCTGAAAAATCCCTTATCACTGTAAAAGTACACAGTTCATCTCCCAAAATTATTAAATGTCATGTCACAATTTCACAGTCAGAAAGTAGGATATCGCTCATCAATCGGATAGTATTTTTTTATATGAAATCACATGTTGGAACAGGGCTTATTGAAAATGCAATCAGACTATTGGAAATGTAGATTTCAAATAAAATGGTTTGTTATATACACTATGATGGGTTTGATGTGCTAATACTCTATATGCAGAGTTCTCTAAGTTATGTTAGCTGGTTGATAAAAACTGTGCTGAAAATGGACCCATATGCCAATAAACATATGTTAAGAAACGTCAAATCATACTGCCCAGAATGTTCTAGAAGCATGTTGTTTACATTGCAGAAGGGGAAAAAAATAATGTATAGTACAACCATTAAAAAAGAGGGATGGAGGAAAATAAATATTGGGCTTCAAAACAAAACTTGGCAATTAATTTTAAAGCATTATTTCACTTTTAATGAAAGTAAGAAATGCAATGATCTTAGAAACATAAATGATCCATAAAAAAAAAAAAAGAAGTTACAAATTAGTAATCTGTTTGGATTATCGTAGAAATAAACTGAACTATTAACTCCAAAAGTTAGAAACTGACTCATCCTACATCTGAAACAGCTTTTCTTGAACATGGGATCCTTTGACAGCAAATGTAGAATTTTGAAAACTCCTACCTCTAGCCATTAAAGCATTCGTACAAACATTAAAAAATCGTAGTCATATTTTTCAGCCAATTGGTAATCTGTTTGGATTATCCTAAAAATAAACTGAACTATTAAATCCAAAAATTAGAAACTTACATCCTGCATCAACAAGGTTTGACAGCCACAGTTATAACATTCAACCAGTCCATAAATTAAAAAAAAGAAGAAAGTATAATACAAGATCTACATGGGTATAAGACAACTATAGTCCACAGAGAACATTCTGTGCGTCAGACTCAGCCTAGTACAGCCAGTGCCACTGTTCAGTTTCACCACCGCTAGTCAATTTCACCGCCTCAGGCATAGGTGGTCAGGGAAGGGAAACGAGGCAAACCACAAGCTAATTGCCGGCAGGTGGGGGCAATTAACTCATGGCTGAGAAAAATTGGAACTGGCAACATTGTAGCACAGGTGGCTCCCCGGGCGCCCCAGGCAACACTGATTACGATACTTCAGGAACACAGCAATCTGGAGGCAATCAGTGACCAGTTGAAACTTGACTTAAAAAACCCCATTTTCATCCGCATGAGAAAAGCCCCATGAGTATACTGACAACGCGGACAAAAGACGACAATCATGAAGACAATGAAACCTGCTGAATCTGCCATTAAGGAGAGGGGAGGGAGATCACGACAAGCAGAGGGATGACCCAGGACAAGGGCAGGGGCGGAACCCAGGGGCACTACGGGTCAAGGGGGAATCCTATAAAACACTGTAAGAAACCATGCCAAGCCAATCCTGGCTTTGTCTGTAACCGCTATGCATTACGCCTGAGTAAACTAACTTTCAGCCAAGCCTGTGTCTCGCGAGGGATTTTGTTCAGTGCCGAATGCTGCAATCCTTACACTGTGAAGAGTGATTTGACTTTTCTAATATATTTTAGCATATGTGTCCATTTTCCAAGGCTCTTCCAGAGCCCAGCTATCTGTTCTAAGGTGCTGCCTCCCAGAGCCTTAAGCTCTGCCACTGCTCCAGTATTTCTTCTTCTATTCTGCAGTGAAGCTCTCCAGTGTCTCTGCACTTGACAGCTCAGTAAGTTTTCATTTTTTCTACATCTTCCCTCTAAGGAGAAGAAAGAAGAATCTGATATGACCCTTGCCATGACACAATTTTAGCTTAGAGTACCTGTCATTGTAGGGAATTCCTGACCATATGAATCTTTCAAAGGGCAACCAGGTCTGCCATTTGGGAAAGACCATGAGCTTTCCTTGAACCATACAGAATGGTTACTTTTTGCAAAACAGGCCAACTCAAGCTGATGAATGTGAGAATATAAACTGGTCTATTTGAGAGTCTAAAGCAGGCTTCTGGGGATTCCAGCTCAGCCTCAAAGAATCCCTATAAAGTTGTTCTATTAGTTCTGCAGATGTTGCTATCATATGGCTTGTTTAGTATTGATTTCCAGTTGCATTGTACAGCTTTGCATAACCAGGATAGAGTGGGAGTGTTTGAAGTGAAGAAAGGAGGAATAAATTCATATTTTCTTGCTAAAATTTTAATCTGGACTATAGAAGAATATAGGGACTTGAAAAAAATCAATCATTGATGTAGTGTTTCCAGATCATTATGCAACAAATTATCTGGCATCCGTAAGAAATAGTGTCCTTTGTCTAATCCCTATTACAAATTTATGTTCATGGCTATTTTCTACTGGTGAAAATTGACTGATAAGTAGTAAGAAATAAACTGTTTAACAACACTAACAAGGAGATTCAGTATTAACAGTTCCTTTGTTTTTGTGTAAAAATCCAGTCCAAAAATTACTTAAACTTGCCTAATCAAAAATTACTTTAAAAAGAAACACATTTGGTATTATTCAGTAAGCTGATTTAAATGACAGAATACTCCTGACAGGGAAAGAAACTGAGCAATCCATTTTTGCTTTGTGACAAACAATTGTAAAATGATGTGACTATACATATAAGCAAGCACAGATACACATGAACTATAAAAGAAGTACTATTTATACTTTACTATTAATATTAACAATATTTCAACAAAAGCTAAGTGTTTTAAAAATGCAGGAATTTCTCATCAATGTAAAAGTTTTACTTTTTGAAGAAGCTAGCAAAAGTTTTTTGGGGTTTAAAGAAATTGCAAGCATAAGTCTATGTTAGCCTCACATTTTACTTGAAAAATGATTCTTTTTCCATAGACAAAAACTATGATTTTAGTTTGGGCAAGAGTATGCAGGCCAGATTTTGTCTCTTTATCAAGTAATTGAGAAATGTATGAGGCTAAATTTACTGCATGTGATTTAGAAAGAAAGTATATCAGTTAAAATCAGGAAATATTTTGTGTGAATATGGAGTTGAAAGTTGGTTGTGATAAATAGTGTGTAAGATGGAAATAAAGCATGTGTAAGAACAAACATCATGACTAGGAAATGTTCACCGCTGAGCAGGTAATGATTTGACTGTCATCAACTAACAGGCTAATAGTTCTGACAAACCTGCTTGGAACTACTCTCCAGCTTCTGTGCCAAACTATCCCAGCGCTGACTAACGTTTTGTAGCCACCCTTCCAGCTTTTGCGATAATCCTTTATCTTTTACTGCTGACAGGAGATCCTGGCTGAGTGAATTCAGTTTATCTATCGACTGTCTCTTGATTTCCAATTCTCCTTTCAAGATCTGTAAAAGTAACATGGCACAGAAAACATATTAATTGACCAAGCAGAAATAATGGTACAAGTTAACTTGGCATCCTTTTCCAAATCACTGATTTCCACACACTTTTGTTAGTTTAGCTGGTCTTTATAAAGATATTCTCTTTTGGATTTTTGCCTCTAGCAGAATAAAAAAGAATCTTGTCAGAGTTAAATAATGATAATTTATGATCATCATATATTTTCACATATAAACAGTAAGAGAATATTATCACTAATATTAAGAATTAGTTCATGCAAGCACATCACTAATCTGCATGCAAAGCTGCAAACTGTAAAGCTGCTATTCTTACATGACCTTTAGACTAATTAGTTCCCAAAAGATACTTGAAAAATAAATGAAAATAACAACTTAAAATGTTAATATGAAACAATAATATTATCACACCCAGAAATAAATAAATATGTTGGTTGTATTACTATAATTAATATATATGCCAAAAATCTAGAATGGGCAACCTTATTAAATGTAAACTTAGACATTACTTTCCACAAGCAATACACTGTAAACTATAGCATTCACTATCAACAATTGTGGCCTAATGTTTTATGCATGCATTTATTTTACCTAAAAACTCCACTCATCTATATTGCTAGGGTTTTCAGTTTTGCTTCTTGTACTAAGTGGAGAATAGAATATGTCGTACATGCTAATTCTAAACATTTGTTTTGGTAAAATTATTAAGAAAGAGATTTTGGATCTTGTACTGCCCTAAACATAGCTCATGCTGTTTAGATCTTCATAATACACCTGGCACTAAATCAGAGCTAATTGGAAAAGGCCTGGAGTCCAGTTCTGTGCATGTGTCTATTGACTCTTTATGTTGATTCAAAATTCATAATAATTCAGAATAAGAGGAAAACTCAAAATAGATTATGATAACAACAGTTTCATTTTATAATCAGCCTAATAAGTTAGCTAGCATCAAAAGGCAAGACATTTTATATCAATTTTGTTCTTCATATCATTCAATAATATAAAATAGTTCATATTATTCACTATTTTTGGAATGTGGAACTCTTACACTATCACCCTGGTTCAGTGAGCACCATTGTATTTAGAATAATGAACTAGAAATTAAAGTGTCCCACTTTGTGTATGGTGACCTGGATTTGTTGAAGCTGGAAAAATCAAATGGCATCATTGTAAACTTATACAGCATGTTGTCTTACTAGAATTTCAGACTGTGAGGAATATTGTTAGAATATCTCTTCAGATACTTAGTACATTGATGAAAACCCTTTCAGAACTTTGCACTAAATGTGTGAAAATTTCAAAGAGAAGCTAAGACTGTTGGGAATGGGTTATGGCCTATGACTGGGTATACAACAACATCTCTTTTCTGCTTTTGCTGCATTTGACATTATAGGTGAACACCTGAATAGATTTTTCATCAAAGGGCTATATACTTCTCTATCAAAGACCTGGAAGTCCAGCAGGACCAGTCTGCTCTTCCTAAGAATGTTTTTTTGAGCAGTCTAGTCTTTTCGTATAAGCCAGCGAGATACCTAAATTACATAACCATCCCCAAACTTCAGAGGGCATTAACTCTAGCACGCTGTAATGCTCTTCCTACAGCAGTTTTGGAGGGCCGATACAAAAAAGTCCCATACGAGCCGAGATTGTGCCCCTGTGGACAAGGGGCTATTCAAACTACAGTACATGTCCTGCTATATTGCATTTTCTATAAGGATTCACGAACCCATTTAATAACTCCTCATTTGGTAAAATATCCTGGAAATTCTGATCCTTTTTATGTGCGGTTGTTGCTATCTGATCAGAATGATATAGTTTCCTTGAACGTAGCTAAATTTTGTTACACTGTTTGTAAAATCAGGCAGACGTTGACTGCCCATTGATGATCCCACCAATCTGCAAAGATATTATGTTTAGTTTTATTTTATTTTAATGTATTTTAATTCATTTTAATGAATTTTTAATGTATTTTTGTTTGTGGTTCTGGTCTGTGACCGTAATAAAGATGATGATGATGACTTCTCTATCTATGCTGTTGTTTAGAAGAGCTGTGAAGACCTGGCTCTTCACCCAGGTCTTCTGCAAGAGAGGGTGAGACCCGTCATTTCATCATATGTGCCATCTTTCATCTTTATCTTTGATGTTTTATTGATTCTACTGTAATTTCTTTGTCAGATTGTTTGTCTGACTTGTTGAGAGCCATTCAGCACATGTTTAATAAATAATAATAATAATAATCTGTCTTTGCTATCACCCCACTTCTAAAATCATTCCTTCACCCCATTTCTCAGACATACTATTCATGTAACTGGCAACAAGTGGAACATTAAAGGTGAGCAGTGACAGAACCCCTCTTAAGTGCCCTATTATGCTGACTATCCAGAGCAAAGAAAACTCTTGGACATAGTTTTCCCCTTCAAGTTTCCACAACATAATAAGCATCCTATGCCTCATTTTTGTGATAGGCTTATTCTGCTTCCTTTACATTTTTGTGATAAAAACATTGCTTTGAGCAAAACATTTGTGCCACATTAAAAACAAGTTTGATATGGTTCCAGACCTTTAAAACACCTTGATAATTTTGTTACAAATAAATGTAACAGTTTGGGCATACAGTACAATCTAAAAATATAAACTTCAGGGAATACATTTTTAAGTCCAAGTAGACCATCTGGTCTCTCTTTCTTTTTTAAAAACTCACTTGAACAGCCCAGAGACAAGGTTTTGTAAAATTCCTGATGTTTAGCTTTATGGGGCTTGTGCTGATCTACAACTTTGAGGATTTATATGGATAAATGTACATTTTAGGTTGTGGAAATTTTCTCATGTCATAGCATGAACTCAAATTAGTGAAAGCAACGTATGCTTAAAGTTATGCTGACAGATGGTAACCGTTTTTGGTCTCCAATTGTGACATATTTTAATGAACATTAAATTTGTAGTCAGTGTGTGAGTCAGTAGGGACCCTCAGCAGCAATTTTAAACCAGCTGTCTCATACCTGTTAATTAATCTGAACAATCAGATGGCAAGAACTTTAAAATATGTAATATTTCTGCTTTATCACAGGAAAAAAAAACTCAGACATTTCAATGCCTAATTATACAGGCATTATCCTAAAGAGTACCATATTAAAGAACCATATTAATTTCAAAGCTTTTCTATAGATTCATCACCAGAGTGGTTGCTTTTATTTATATCCAACATTTATAGAACAGTGGCCACTTCTCAATATGTTTGTGTGACAGTATTTTTGCAGCTGCTTTGGCACCAATATGAAGGCCTACAGAGATGGATGTGACATTCAAATATTAACGTCAAAAAAAGAGAAATTTACCAAGAGCTCTTAGCTCTTGGTTTTTAAGGTTTGAGCTGGTTTTATTTCAAGATACATTTTTGCTTAGCCACTGTTCTTTTCAGGGAAGTGGGCAACACTCAATGTAGGGAAATAAACCAAATCTAAATTTGATTTTTAAAAACACAAGAATATCTATATATGGCTTTGACTGCTGTTTCTCTGCAAGTGTGAATTAGATCTGTAACTAATCAGAAATAGTGAGAGCAACAGATTTCCTATTCTCTTAGCTCTAGGGAATTTACTTGGAACATAATCAATATTAATAACTCACACTATTCCTATAGAATCTATTGTCATATTGCAATATTAGGGTTATTTCAGTAATGGAGCATGTAATATATTAATGTTACACTTTTTCATTATTGGGCTTCCAATTGCTGTTCACCATTGTCTGATATGAGAATGGCTCATGAATCAATATTACTTGATCAATAAAGTCAATCTGAAGCTTTCAGAATCTCAATAATAAATAAAGTCCTTCAAGAGTCTCTGACATAAGTATCTGTTTAATTTATCTCTCATTCTGAATGAAGAGAGAGAGGGAGGGAGAGAGAGTTATTTCTGCATTGTGATATAGAGGACTGTATGGAAAATGTGTAGTAAGTTATTATTTTTAGTTATTTTTTATATTCAATGCATACACAATCACAGCTATTAAGATGATGATGATGATGATGATGATGATGATGATGCAAATTTTATCTCCTAATCAGCAGTATCTTGCAGCAAGTGACCGTGATACAAAAATAAGAGATGCCTATTGGCACTTGTGTCCTAACTTCTAACACAAGTAATGTGACATCATGGCACATGTTTCATCCCCTTTCCCTTTGTGGACCCAATGCTTTTAATTTTTCAGAAAATAAGGTGTATAAAACAATAGCTTTTAGAAATAAGAATAAGCCAACCATTACATTAGATTATATTAAATCTGTCTGTGTGGGCTTGCTTACCAATATTCCTCAGAACAGAGAAATGGTATTATTCATTGTTATTTGGAATGTTGCCAGAGCTTAAAAATTTGCCAGCTGGCACCTTGTTTTCTGGGTTCAGTTCAAAGTACCAGTTTAGACCCATAAAGCCATGGCTGAGTACATCCAGAATATTTTGCTGCCAGAATTTTGATTAAAGCTACTTGACTGGGTCATTTACAGGTCCTCTACTGAAATACGTGACACAAATGCTGAAAAATGGGATAAAAATGAGAAGTATAAAAAAAACATACAGCCAGTTTTTGCAGATTTTCCAACATTTCCTTCTGATCTTTGAAATCGGTAGTATGGATAGTGGTCACAGTTTCTTCCTTTTCAGTAAACCATGTATCCAAAAGGCCCTAAAAGTTAAAAAAAAAAAGTTTAGAAAGACTGCATATTGAACAGTTTAAAGCAAATAATAAATAGATATGCCTAACCTGTTCTTCAGTAAATTGCAACCATTTTCGAAGAACATCTTGCAGAATAAACCAGCGATCCTCTGTCCATCTACAGATTGCTGCCCAGCGGTTTCCTAAATGCTAAAATAATATTGACATTTAGAAATTAATACATATTCTATAGATTCTTTATACAAGACTAGATTTTTTTATTTAGCCTTTAATACTGTTAAAATTTCAATTTCAATTCACATTTTATTGCTATATAATTAGCAGTAAATTAGTCTGCCAGTTGTTTAGACTGGATTTGGCATTTTTATCCACCTATCGAGTCCTTCACAAGGACTTGGGATAGGTAGATGTCATTTGATGGTGTTAAAGGTATCATCGCAGGATGTAAGCTGTTCCAGGTAAACCTGCCTTTTGCAATTGACTGATGGTCATTTTGCCAATGCCGATGGTCTTCAAGTGGTGCTCCAGATGTTTTGGGATTGCACCCAAGGTGCCTATTACTACTGGTACTATCTTTGCTTTCCTTTGCCATAGTTGTTCTACTTCTATTTGTAGGTCTTTATATTTTGTGATTTTTTCCAGGTCTTTCTCTTCTATTCTGCTGTCTCCAGGTTTTGTAATGTCCACTATCCAGCCTTTTTTGTCTTTCTTATCAACAATTGTTAAGTCTAAATTATTATATATAATTTATAGTTATATCATCATCATCATCATCCTGCATTTTTATACTGTATATATAACTCAAGGTGGTGAACATACCTCCTGCCTCCTATTTTCCCTATAACACCAACCCTGTGAGGTGGGTTGGGCTGAGAAAGAGTGGCAGGCCCAAAGCTGCCCAGCCGGCTTTCATGTCTAAGGGAAGCCTAGAACTCACAGTCTCCTAGTTTCTAGACCAGCACCTTTACCACTACTCTCATGATCCTGAAGTCATTATGATTACATTAATGTTGGCTGAAGCACAAAAGTTAACTAAACTACCAAATAAAGGAATTAAAAAGAACATAAATTTTGGTATTAAAAATGTAGAAAATGCTCTTTTAAGTCAAATTATGTTAAAAAAAATATGGTAGCTGAAGCAATAAAATGTTGAATTGATTTTGGTGGGATATAAGTGTGATGTAAAAATAATAAAATAAAATAACCAAATTCTACTTGCCAGCTAATTGCATTTATTCACTACATTAGCTATCTTCTGTTTACACTGTTACACTGTTGCACCTCTAAAACAGTGCAAGCCAAGAAGTACATTGCTTTGATTTCCTTGTAGCACTCCTGCGCTTTGGAAGGTGAACAGAGAGAGCAATAATGAGGAAGAAGATGAAATTAAGGACCTTAGGCATAAAAGCACTTGTCAGAAGTCTTTTAACTGGAGGCTTCTTAGTGACTTAAGTTCCACTGAAATTTTCCACCTTAAAATTCCACACAGAATAGACAAGGAAAGGTCCAACCATACCCAAGCATAATGCTATGCAACTGAGTCAGTTTATGCATTCATATGTGAGTATATATGAATTATTAATTACATAGTATCAAATCAAATAGCTTTATTACAGCCCTAAGGCCAGAAAAATATAGTAATCATATATTTATTTTTATATATATATTCTTATATATAGTGATACACAAGTTTTGCCTACCTTTTAATCCAGTACATTGCAATGTGATGTTACTGCTGCCTATGAATTTAATTTCTATGTCTTTACTTTTGGAATATGGAAATGTATGCTTGTTTACTTTAAAAAAAACTCCTATAGCACTAAATCCCATCAGTCACTAAGACGTTTACCAACTGCTACAACAATGGTTAAATATATCTAACACATAAACACCAACAGCATACCATCACACTGAACTTCCATGGGGTGTACTGAAACTCTGTATAACCAAATGCATTCCCCAAAAGCCAGATCTTTATGGTCCATCAGAAGCTTAATGATGTGGGTAAGTAAAAAACAACTGGGGGATAAGCTGTCCTATATTGTATTATCTAGCCGAATGTAGCCATTTGGAAAAAGGTAAGTAGAGCTGGATCTAGTTATCAACTGAATGAGATACCACTAGGAAATACCAGGATTATAGGTAGAATGGGAAGCATAAAAGGAGTCTGCAAGAAGCAATATGGACCAAAATAAAAAATAAAAAGGACATGTTAATGCAATCAACAGGTCTTGGTGAGAATTTACTGTTTTTGTACTTTTCTTTTAAAAAAGTATATGCTTGAGACAATTCCACTTCCTAATGGAAATACAATTATTTGTTGTTAGTTTTTTTCAGTAACACAACATTTACGTTTATCAATGTATCTTATGTTATGCAACTTGTTAATGACCAAAATAAAATACTTTGAAATCTTTAGAACTGACATCCATTATTCTAACAATCAGCACCAAGTCAGATGATACAAGGTCAGATTAACACTTTATTTGATACAGTAGTTTTCTAATTTCCTGCCACAAGAAGTTCCACCACACCAAAATGAAATAAAAAAGACTATTTGAAATACAGCATGACTTAGAAGCAAGTACAGGTGAAACTCGAAAAATTAGAATATCGTGCAAATGTTCATTTATGTCAGTATGGCAACTCAAAAGGTGAAACCAATATATGAGATAGACGCATTACATGCAAAGTGAGATATGTCAAGCCTTACTTTGGTATAATTGTGATGATTATGGCGTACAGCTTATGAAAACCCCAAATTCACAATCTCGGAAAATTAGAATATTACATGACATCAGTAACACAAGGATTGGAAATAGAACAATATCGGACCTCTGCAAAGTATAAGCATGCATATGTACTCAGTACTTGGTTTGGGCCCCTTTTGCGGCAATGACTGCCGCAATGTGGCGTGGCATGGATGCTATCAGCCTGTGGCACTGCTCAGGTGTTATGGAAGACCAGGATGCTTCAATAGCGGCCTTCAGCTCCGCTGCATTGTTCGGTCTCATGTCCTTCATCTTTCTCTTGGCAATGCCCCATAGATTCTCTATGGGGATCAGGTCAGGCGAGTTTGCTGGCCAATCAAGCACAGTAATCCCATGGTCATTGAACCAGGTTTTGGTACTTTTGGCAGTGTGGGCAGGTGCCAGGTCCTGCTGGAAAATGAAGTCAGCATCCCCATAAAGCTCGTCTGTGGAAGGAAGCATGAAGTGCTCCAAAATCTCCTGGTAGACAGCTGCGTTGACCCTGGACTTAATGAAGCACAGTGGACCAACACCAGCAGATGACATGGCTCCCCAAATCAACACAGACTGTGGAAACTTCACACTGGACTTCAAGCATGGTGCATTGTGTGCCTCTCCATTCTTCCTCCAGACTCTGGGTCCTTGGTTCCCAAATGAGATGCAAAAGTTGCTCTCATTAGAAAAGAGGACTTTGGACCACTGGGCAACAGACCAGTTCTTTTTTTTTCTTTCTGTAGCCCAGGTAAGATGCTTCTGACATTGTTTGTTGTTCAGGAGCGGCTTGACAAGAGGAATACGACATTTGAAGCCCATGTCCAGGATCCATCTATGTGTAGTGGCTCTTGATGCACTAACTCCAGCCTCAGTCCACTCCTTGTGAAAGTCCCCAATACTTTTGAATGGCCTTTTCCTGACAATCCTCTCCAGGCTGCGGTCCTCCCTGCTGCTTGTGCACCTTTTTCTACCACACTTTTCCCTTCCACATAACCTTCTATTGATGTGCTTTGAAACGGCACTTTGGGAACATCCAACTTCTTTTGCAATTACCTTTTGGGGCTTTCCCTCCTTATGGAGGGTGTCAGTGATGGTTTTCTGCACAACTGTCAGGTCAGCAGTCTTTCCCATGCTTGTGGTTCCTACTGAACCAGCCTGAGAGACTATTGAAAGGCTCAGGACCCCTTTGCAGGTGTTATGGATTCATTAGCTGATTAGAGTGGGACACTTTGAGCCTAGAATATTGAACCTTTTCACACTATTCTAATTTTCTGAGATTGTGAATTTGGGGTTTTCATAAGCTGTACGCCATAATCATCACAATTATACCAAAGTAAGGCTTGACATATCTCGCTTTGCATGTAATGCGTCTATCTCATATATTGGTTTCACCTTTTGAGTTGCCATACTGAGATAAATGAACATTTGCACGATATTCTAATTTTTCGAGTTTCACCTGTACAGTACCGTGAAAAATCACATATCAACAGTCTAACAAGATGCAAATATTGAAACAAGTACAATGATCAAGAAACTATACTGACAGAGAATTACAATTGTGAGTAGCAAATGTTAATTATAGGTTATAAAAAACTTAGCATTAGACTTGCACTCAAAAGGGGAAGTCACTTGAAGCTGCTTTCTATAACAGCTTTAAAGGAATTGAAAATTGGCTATCAGAATGAAAGCAACGCTTCATAAATTGTATTCATTGTTTCTCATAATGTGTGCAGCACACATTCATACTCACAGCCAAATCTGACATCATGATAAACCGTAACCAATTATTCTATCACCACAATTCCAGGTTCATTGAAATGATCATAGCATTACTTCAAGTGATTTTTCCTATGATGCATATTTTTAAATTTTACTGTATAATTCTGTAATATGAATTACATTTTTGGGAGGATCTTTTTTAGTTAAATTGCATGGAAAGGACAAGATAAGTGAAAAATAACAGTGAACAGGAGTATATGCTAGTTAATATTTGCACAATTCAGATTTAGAGAGTAAAATGCTTGTTCCTCCTAGTCATAAATTATTCATTCATTCATGAGTATCTATTTGCTGCATTGTGTTGAATAAAGGAGGCACATGTCTCACACTTTTCCCCTAGGGTACTAACTGGGACGATAGTTCTCTATGGAACATAAACCAACATTAGAGTGACCAATTCAGTTTTAAATAATATTTCAAATTTTTACTTGTCATTTACTGTAATATATTTCAGTATAACTAAGATGTAGGAGAAATATGCATGGAACCATATAGCAATCATTTATATCTATCTATCTATCTATCTATCTATCTATCTATCTATCTATAAAAAGATTTTATACAGCCCAGAGCTTGTTTTAAAATGGTAGTGTTGGATATTTTTTAGTGACATAACCTATTTAAATACTCAACTTAAAAATTTACGAATTCTAAAATTAATATGTAAAATATTATTTTCCTGCAGAGTACATATTATCACAGAAGCACAAATTTAATAATTACCTGAAGTTGTTGTTCTAATGCAACTGTAGCCTTATCTCCACTAGCTTCATCTACTACAACTACCATATGAGTGAGTGAGTTAACCTTGACTTGTTCCTGCTCTAAGTCTTCTTGAAGTGCCTATAATAAAAGAGAGAGAGAGAGAGGGAAAAAAAGTGTTAAAAATAAACACAAGGTCAGCTTGTTTTGCTTTTAATGAACTGAGCTGTTTAGAGCCATAGGAACAGGCATTAATTATTAGGCATAAATATAACAAAGGCCTCACTGAAGATCTGTACCAAAATGCACCACAAACCCTGCTTTGTGTAATTTCTATCACACAACCTTAGGGAGTCACAGATGGAATGTTTAAGAAAACTGCTGAACGCATGAGACTGACTCCACTCCTTAAAAAGTCTTATTATCCTTTTCCTGAATTGTTAAAAGATGAAAACCTAACACACTTGCTAGGAAATAAGCCCCATCAAAGACCATGAAAATTCTGAGCAAACAAGTATAGAATTGCACTACTCTGTAAAGTTACAATAATAACTGTCTTTAGCTATGAGACACAATTTCAGTTGCATTTATTTTTGGTATAACTATACTGTATACTTATTTATTATTAATTTCCTATGCAGCATCTAGACTTGAACGACCTCTCTGAATGTGTTTTATATTTATGATTACATTAAAGGTCAAATTATTACATTCATAAATGACTCAATAAAATATGAATTTCCAGGGGACTTTTTTTAAGATTGTACTATCCTCTATGCATTTTAAGCCAGTGATATTTCAGAAGTGTAGCATTTGAAAGAGTTCCTATATATAGTTCTTTAGGAGAAGCTGTTTTTCTAACACTCATGGCTCAAATAATATGTGGCTAATCGGGACTGATTAGAACAAGCATGAGTATTTTGGTTTTTGGTTTTTTGTTGTTTTTTTTTCAATATAGGGCATGAAATTTGGCCTTCCCACTCTGAGTCTTATTTTTCGAAGGGAGTCTAGGATACCAAACCATGCAGTGTTCTAAAGGATAGTTTTGGCTAAAAACAGCTTTACTTCCATTAATTACAACAGGCATAACTGTCTGCCTGAGTAGAATTTTAATCTATTTTAATATAAATATTGGGGGAAAGTATTGCCACCTCTAGAAGGAACCAGGCAAAGGTCTAGCTAGGAAAGCTCTACGGTTCTTTGCTTTTCAGGCATAGGGAAAAGCCCATTTGTACTGGAAGAGCTACAGCCTCTCCCTCTTATTCCCTGTACCAGATCCAGTGGCAGACAATTTACATCCTGAGGTCAGTATCCTGAGGATTGAGAAAGCCTGTCTGAATTACAGGGGGAGACAGCTGAAATTTTCTTTCAATTTTACCCATCAGTAGAAGTATACCATAGAAGAAAGACCCTTGGAGACTGTGTGTTGCTAATGGAGTTGCTAGTACCAGACAGGGCATCAGGTTTACCTCCCTCTCTTTCCCTTTGTTAGTCAGCCGTCAACAACTTTGGGATGCTGCTGATACCTGATCAGCTGTTAACAATAAATTGCATCAACTGACTTCCATGTTCCCATTGCCTGATCAAATCCTGGAATCTGTACCATTGTAGCAAGCAATATTCCACACTCAACCAAAAAAAACAAAAACAAAGTGGATCTCTATTCCATGTTCCACTTGTGCATTACAAAAAGGAGAAGAATAAGGATAAGCATTATATGAGCATGATCTCCATCCCTTTTGGGATGCAACTTGCACAGAGAAGAATGCTTTCTATTTTTATACCCTCCCATATGATTTAGACTTTTGCTTTTCAATGCTTTCTGACTGAAGTACAAGGGTTGAATGAAAAGTAATGCCTCAACCTTCATAGCTTTAGTTTAAATATGGACACTTTAAAAAATGAAACGGGAAAATGATTTTTGAAATGAATACTTTTGTACCTGCATTTACTTCTCCACATAATCTCCACAATTCACTATATACTTCTGCCAGCAATGGACAAGCTTCTTAAAGCCTCCTTGAGAGAACTCCCCACTTTGTCTTTTCAACCATGTCCTAATGGTCTTTCCACCTCTATACTGAGTCAAACAGATTCCCATGAAGGCATTCCTTCAATTTTGCAAAAGGGTGAAAGTCCCATGGCACCAAATCCAGATATGTGGTTGATGGGGTAAGATGATGAGATCCAGCTTTGCAATTGCCTCTTGGGTGGCTCATGAGGTGTGAGGCTAGCAATTTTTTTTCCCCACTTCTGAGCGCTGTTTAATCATTGTTTGAAAGCTCTGAGTGTTGCAATGTAGGATTCTGAGTGAATAGTTGACAAGGTCCATGGAAATCTAAATGAATAACACCATCTGCAACCCCACCTGCCAAAAAACCTATATAATCATGAGTTATCCTACTGAAAATGTCCTGGGCTTTTTTTTTTTTTCCCCTCCCACAAGTGAAGCTTTGGAACGATATTCCATGGACTGATACTTTGTTTCTGGGTGAAATGATACACCTATGTTTCATTGGTAGTCACAATGCTGTGAAGAAATCCCTCATCTTAATTCTTGTAGAATGACAACAATTGCTACCAAATCCAACTCTTATATGAGGAACCAATCTTATACAGACATCTGATACTCAAGAGCATCAACAATGTGACCCAAATGATATGTTAAAATGTAAGGTTGACAGCAATTTTGAAAGGTCTGCCAATTCTACTTAATCAATTTATTGGCCTTTTTTCTTGTGAAACTGGTCAGTTGCTGTCACAGTTCATTTGCTTTGTGATTATTCACACAATCAGCTCTTTCCAGTTCACCATTCTTCCCAAACATACTGATTTTACATATAAATATAAAGCCCGTATAGGATAATCTGCTTATGCTTTTTAAAATACAATGCAGATGACATCTAGGTGAGTACTCAAGTCTAAAATCCTTACACCTGTACATATTCCTTTGTCCATCTTTTTACTAAAGTTTGCATGTTTTTCTTTTCCTTGCATTAAAAAAAAAATTCTACTATTCAGTTATAATACATAGGTATTTTATATACTGTAGAATCAGTGTTGAGCATGAAATTGAGCAAACTGAGGGAGGCAGTGAAAGATAGGAAGGCCTGGCGCAATATGGTTCATGGGGTCACGAAGAGTCGGACACGACTTAACGACTAAACAACAACAAAGAATCAGTGTGTGTGTGTGTGTGTGTGTGTGTGTGTGTGTGTGCATGCATGTACCGTATGTATATATAGAGAGAGGAAGGGAGAGAATGCTCATGAATATTAATAAAATGTTCTATACAAGACAGCACAGAAACAATTTTTGTTATGATTACAGTTGCAAGAAAAAGTATGTGAACCTTCTGGAATTTCATGGTGTTCTGCATTAATTTGTCATAAAATGTGATCTGACCGTCATCTACGTCAAGAGTATTGACAAATATAATGTGCCTAAAATAATAACACAAAAACAATTCTGATCCTTTATGTCTTTACTGAACACACTCATTCAACATTCAAAATGCTAGTGGAAAAAGTAAGTGAACCCTTGGAATCAATAACTGGTTGACCCCCACTTGGCAGCAATAAGCTCAACCAGGTGCTTCCTGTAGCTGTGGATCAGACCTGCACATCGTTCAGGAGGGATTTTAGCCCATTCTTCCTGGCAGAACTGCTTTACCTCTGTCATATTCTTTGGACGTCTCACGTGTATGGCTCTCTTCAAGTCATTCCATAGCATCTCTATTGGGTTGAGGTCTGGGCTCTGACTTGGCCACTCCAAAAGGCGGATTTTGTTTTTCTGAAGCCATTCTGTTGTGGACTTGCTCCAGTGTTTTGGGTCATTGTCCTGTTGCATCACCCAACTTCTACAGAGTTTCAGCTGACGTACAGACATTCTCACATTATCCTGAAGAATTTTTTGATACACTTGGGAATTTGTCTTCCCCTCAATGACTGCAAGCTGGCCAGGCCTTGATGCAGCAAAGCAGGCCCAAATCATGATGTTTCGTCCACCATACTTTACAGTTGGGATGATGTTTTCATGATGATATGCAGTGCTCTTTTTATGCCAGATGTAGTGCTGCATGTTTTTTCCAAATAGTTCAATCTTTGTTTCATCAGTCCACAAAACATTTTGCCAATACCGCTGTGGAGTGTCAATGTGCTCTTTCGCAAACTTCAGTCATGCAGCAATGTTCTTTGTAGTAGGCAGCGGCTTCCTTCATGGTGTCCTGCCATAGACACCCTGCTTGTTCAATGTTTTACATACTGTAGACTCATGAACACAGATGTTAGCCAGTTCCAATGATGCCTTCAAATCTTTGGCTGTCACTCGGGGTTGTTTCTTTACCTCATTGATGAATCTTCGTTGTGCTCTTGGGGTCATTTTGACTGGGAGCCCACTTCTTGGTAGAGTAGCCACAGTCCCAAAATTTCTCCATTTGTAGATCGTTTGCCTAACGGTAGACTGGTGAATTTCTAAGGTCTTTGAAATCACTTTGTAACCCTTTCCAGCTTTATATAAATCAAAATTCTTGATCGCAGATCCTCTGAAAGCTCTTTTTGGCGAGGCATGGCTCACATAAGCGTATTCTTCTGGTGCGGAGCAAACTCAAAAAGTTTGAGTGGTTTTTATCAGTCAATGTAGCTCTAGTCCACACCTCCAAACTCATTTTCTTAACAAGACTCCAGGCAGGTATGCTAACACTTGACTTCAGTTAGCTTTTTTGAGGTCAACTCAAGGGTTCACATACTTTTTCCACTAGCACTATGAGGTTTTTATGGTTGTTCTCAATAAAGACATGAAGGATCAGAATTGTTTTTGTGTTATTATTTTAGGCACATTATATTTGGCAATACTCTTGACTTAGATGGTGGTCAGATCACATTTTATGACAAATTAATGCAGAACACCATGAAATTCCAAAAGGTTCACATACTTTTTCTTGCAACTGTATAAGGATTTTTCTTCCTGTGGAATATATTTCATTTTGTCTCTTGCCAAAATACTTCAATTAAATATAAATAATTGTCTTAAGTTGCTTTTTAACACACACACACAGACGTTCATTCATTTCAGTGTCATATATATAACCTACATTAGTAAGTCTGAAGTTGGAATCATAATGTACAGTGAATACAGCAACATTCTATTCCAAGAATTTCAGACACTGAAATTGTTATTTTAAAAATCTGACTTCTCAATCAGACTCGATTTGCTATTCCAGTAAAAGAGAAAGAGCCATCTGAAGCCTATTGAAATCCAAATCTGAGGAACTAGTCAGGACGACTGTTGTCTTTCAGGTGAGTTTTAAAAATAAGTCAGATTCATTTTGCTTTTTGTTCTTTCACAATCAGAGTTTTCCTCCATGTAGCCAGCTAAGAAAATAAGTCCCAACCCATATTGGTAGGTGACTGGGAAATTACACAGCAAGCTAGCTATTTAGGCTAGATGTGGATTAGAATTTTGATTTTATCAACCATGATCTGAAATGTAACTTTGTTTTGTGTTTGTGGACATGTTTTCTAGGAACAATTCACTACATTCAGCTACTTTAGAAGCAATTGGTTTTTTTTTTCCTTTTGTTTTTTTCAATTCCTAGGTTCTTTATCATATACATAATAAAGAATTGTGAACCTATAGCACAAGCTGTCCTGGCTTAATTCAGTAAAGGACAAGATAATTGTTTCTTGCCTCCTCCTATACAAACCAGGCAGGGAGACATTTCTCTGGAATAAAGTGGCTGGTATTCTTCCCAGCAGTAAGGTGGTAGGTACAGGTTTGGAAACCTCCTTGTGAGTACATGCATCACAGAAACAGCAGCAACAGGACCAAATTGCACTTACTTCACTTATTCACTCTATAATTAACCACGACATGGTTCACCAATATATATTCTGAGGCTTTGTTCTGTTTGTCCTTTCAGCTGTTTTAATTTTGTCATTATTAATTTTTAATGTTAATAGCCAGGTTCAACAGCAAGAATTAATTGAACTTGGCAGATTTCAAAAAAGCTAAGTTAGCTGGACCTGGTTAGTCCCTAAATAGGAAACTACAAGAAAATCAAATGATGTAAGCCAGACTAGAAAGTATAAACATATATACTTTACATCCTGTGAGAAGATAATGACAAAGTATTTCTGTACTACTGCCAAGAAAATAACATAGATTTATCCATGTAGTTATCAGGATTTAAGGGACTCAAAACTCAAGGGTCTCTATTTTAGTTCCACATAAATAATTAAACAAAGCTGAAGTAATTTTGTTGGATAGTTTTTGTCTGTTTGGAAATGTTTAGCTCAAAATTCTAAATCAAATTATATAAAACTTTAGAATAAAAATAAAAGAAGCAAAACAAAAAACAAAAAAAATGGAATATTATAGCAACATGTAGCTGATAAAAACATGAAGCCATTTTTATATCATACGTTAGAATACATATTTTACATAATGTATCAGACATTTTAATTTAGTCTTCCCCACAGGACTTTAGCTGTTGGTCTAGATTGCATATTTACCATTAAGAAGAAGAAACCCTCTATCAATGCAGGTAAATAAGCAGAACTCCTGGAAATGACTAAGAATTCTGAAAATGTCTTAAGCTTGTAACAATGGATGTACATTTAATGCAAAACTTACAGCTACTGGAATTGCATAACCAGAAGCTGTTTTAGGTTAGCAGGAATAACTAGCAGGCACAATCCTACTTCATGTCACACAGAATACTTGGCAAATCATTGGACTGCATAGGGCTTAAGGGGGTACATATACAATTGCATTGTAGTGAATTTCAATAACTAGAAGAAAAGTGAAGAAGTCAACATTTTTAATCCATCACAGAACTCCAGAATCAAGTGTTTATTAAAAACTTACATCTCACCCATGGAAGGTTATTTATTTATTTATTTTTATTTATTTATTTATTATCACATTTGTATGCCGCCCATCTCCCCCTCTGGGCGGCTCACAACAATAAAAAAGGAAAAAACACACAAGTCCTTCCAACCATGGGCAACGTCCACAAATAATTAAAAACATGTATTAAAAAACATATATTAAAAATATCCTAAAAACCTCCTATAATTTTTTAGGTCTAAAAACCTGCAAGATGCTGGGTGGGGGGACAAACCCCTCACCCCACCAGCCATCTCCACAGGTGTGGGCCCCCCTCTGGCCCCCAGGCCTTCTGACAGAGCCAGGATTTGATTCCTTTCCTGAAGGCCATGAGGGAGGGGGCACACCGGACCTCAGAAGGCAGGATGTTCCATAGGGCGGGTGCTGCAGCAGAAAAGGCTCTCTGCCTAGACCCCACCAATCGAAATTCCTTGACTGGTGGGGTCTGCAACCTGCCCCTTCTGCTGGACCGAGTGGGGTGGGCCGAAATGACTGGGGCGAGGTGGTTCCTCAGATAACCTGGTCCTGTGCCATGAAGGGCTTTAAAGGTGATGATCAACACCTTGAATTGGACCCGGAAGCAAACTGGTAACCAATGCAGCTCACGCAACAGTGGTGTTATATGTGCCCTCCTAGGGGCATTGAGAACTGTCTGTGCCACCGCATTCTGCACCAGCTGTAGCTTCCAGATACTCTTCAAGGGTAGCCCCATGTAGAGCGCATTACAGTAGTCCAACCTGAAGGTGACCAGGGCCTGAGTGACCGTGCGGAGGTCCTCCCAATCCAGGAAGGGGCGTATCTGCCGCACAACCTGAAGTTGTGCAAAGGCCCTCCTAGCCACAACTGCCACCTGCTCTTCGAGCAGGAGTTGTGAGTCCAGGAGAATCCCCAGATTATGCACTGGGTCTGTCTGGGGTAGTGCAACCCCGTCAAGAACCAAAGATGACAAGCTCCTAGATCTTGAGGCTCCCCATATCCACAGCCACTCCGTCTTACCAGGGTTCAGCTGAAGCCTGTTGTCCCCCATCCAGGCCCCCACAGCCTCTATGACAACCCTTAATCAGTTATATATGATGCTAAAAAATAAGTACAGAATAAAGTAGAATTATAGATAGCATTATACACAACATTAATGTTAAAGCACATCTGAGATTTTATTAATCAGAGTTAATATAAGGCAAGTCATTGACAAAAAGCAGTTAAAATGAACGAGAGGAGGATACATTGGAAAGAATTCACATATAAGGGGAATGAATATTTTTGTGATCTTTTAATTCAAATTGATAGTTAACATTACATCATATCATTCCTTATTTCTCATTTCTGATTTAAAGACAATATCTAAAGCATATAAAGTAGGTGCAAATTTAAGTTTTGCTTATAGCTTGTTGCTTTAGTTCTTCATCTACAGTAGAAGCTCTTTTAGAGGTCATGGTGTATGTGCATAAGAAAACTTCTTAGAGCACAACAGAAACATACAACAGAAACACACTTTTATCCAGTTCTTTTGTTCAAGATGTGCTGGCTTGTTGCTTTTATAATTAAATTCATTTTTCAAAAATATTTCATCTTTTCCATACAAAAGCAGGTACTGAGCTTGAATACTTTACTTGCTTAGGGGCTGCATGCACAAAGACACAGCACTGCTAATGAGATTAGAAATCCCAATTATAATAACTAATAGTGTTGATTAGCTAGTGGAATACTCCAGAAAGAAAGCAAAAGATAGCAAAAGAAAGAAACTAGGGAATAATAAAATCTGAAACATTATTATTGTATTTTGCAATAAATAGCATATTGCAATTCCCTTTCCTCTTATCATTCCAGATTACTTTTTATTATGTGAATAATGAATGTGTTAAGGAAAAAAATAAGTAAATAAAATGATGACAGCCTTATCTTATTAATAAGAAATCTACCATTTCGGTGCAATGTTCCAAAGTGGTGGTGTTTTTTAAATATTAAATTAGAATTACAAAATAAGGTGTTTAATTTTATATAAATATTACATAGTACTGTGCTGACATTTTTACAGAGAAACTTTTTTAAAAAAAATTAATTAATATGGTTCTTGAAAACAACAGCTTACCTTATGCTCTTCCACCTGCCTCTTTAAGCCTTCTAGATCAGGCCCCAAAGGTTCTGACTCCATTTTCGCTGTTCTTTTTTCTGTTTTAGTTAACCAGTCAGATAGCTGGCTGAGCTGCTGGTTTTGTAAATCCATTAGAACTTGGTGTAAACTAGAAATAAATATTTTTAAAAATGAATAAAAATAAGCTAGGCAAGAAATTCAATGTAACTGTTGCATCTTGAATCTTCAGCTGAGGTTAACTAAACCTGTTGTTTAGAAATTTTGTCGCAAATCATCATTTTAACACTAGATCTCTAGCTGCATTTCTATAATCAGTGCAAATGGAAATAAAATGTATAAGTCATATTAAATATAGAAGACACTATTAATAGACAAAGACTTTTTAGAGTGCTTACTCGCAAATAAGTCCCTTTTGGCAAAGAACAGAAACTGACAATAATCATTCTGAAGTCAGCTGAGTTGTTTCAATGTTTTTTTTATCTTGATGAAATGGAAAAAAAAGCTATGAACCCTTGACTGAATATTTATCCTTGTTTCGCTTCACCAGTGTCCTTTCCCAGTACTCAAACAGACCAAAATAAATTATAGATAACTCTGTTACTCTTATTTTGGCATGCCATTATCCTTTCATAGTCCTTGTTTTTCACATTTGCTTCTCTTGTATTTTGGATAAAACTGTGCAACAGTCTTTCTCCCACGATAATTTAAGACATCAGTTTGGGGACAATTTCCCCAAGCTTATTGAATTCCCAGAGCCATTCATATTCTTTAAGGGCTTATACCCTTAAAAGCAGCCAGTCAGACATATTATAAGGAAGATCAAAATTTGATCAAAAGCTACCTCTCCTTCAATTTGTCCTTGAGAGACTCTTACCCTGAAATTCTAATACAATAACATTTAAGGTTTATACAACAAGAAAAGCCTTCTTAACATGACAGGTACTGAGCACACTGCAATCTTATGAGGAATCATTCTTTCCTTAATTTCACATCTACTTTTAAATGTGACCATTTGCTCAAGTTAAATTCCAGTACTGCCTATAAAGACAAAACTTCCATTGTAGGCAGATGAAGTAAGCACATATATGTCCTGGTTTAAAAGTTGATTGGTTTACAAACCTCATAAATGTTGATTGCCTTAAATGCATGAATAACAGTGTTTACATATTATTAAGACAAAATTGTCCTTGGGGAAGGAGCTGACTCAATACCCACCTGAATAAACCACATTAGACAGACACAGGAAAGAAAAAAATATTTTTGATCTCATCACTCCATTTGTATATAGCTGAAATCATGCAAGGTGAAGCTGCTGCAGCTGGTTGACCAACTTTGAGCTTTTCTACCTTGCAAACTCTTGCTTAATCCCAGGGAGTCATCAAAGCCTAGGAGCCCTTAATATGATTTCGGCCAGTGCAACAACAAAGTAAGCAGAAGGCTATTCAGGTCCTCCACTGGATTTCCAGTTACAGCCTCAGCTGGGCCTTCTACGAGATAGATGTTGCCTCAGAAACAAAATTTCAGGTTTCTGTAGAGCTCCTGCTGAGTTCACTTTCATAATTTGAAGAGGCAGCCAGCTTCACATGAATAGCTGGCTCCAGATCAGGCAAGAGTAGTATACAAATGTTCATCCTCCAAACTGGTCTGAGTCTCTGCTGGGAGATTTTGAACTAAATCACACATTTCCAGTCACTTAAATCTTAATTCGGTTTTCAGTTAGGCTTGGCAGAAGACCCCCCCCCACACACACAATTTAGGAAGTTTAGAATCTTTATTGCAGACAAATATGAAACTGTACCAAAATATTTGGTTGCTTATGCCAGAACAAACAATTCAGAGCCTTTAAAAATCATTAAGGTTCTTCTGCCACTTTTCTGAGTTAATGAATACCTAAGTAAATTTCATATATTTTACCCAAGAGTAAACAGTGTTTCAGGACTTCAAAGTCCATTTCTCTTCATAGCTGCTACTCAGACACTTAGAGCATGCTCAGCAATTCTTGGAGCAAACTGATGCTTCAGAAGTTGCAGTAGGACCTACTCTCCTCCATTAGAGAAAGAGTGGGGAAGGATCTTCTTCTCATTTGACCAGTTAAATGAAACTATGACATTTTCAATAACATGAATTTGTGGTAAAGACAGCATTTCAGTAATAGATGCATTTCCCCGAAGGTGCTGCCCACCCAATAAAGGTATGCACAGATCACAAGAATGTGGAAGTCCTGCAGAAAGCTCTCACAACTTGGCTAATCATGTGGGCACATTTTTTCTCCTGTTTCAATTTTTATATCAGCTATATTCTTGGCTCATAGAACAAGCTCCCAGATGTCCTGTCAAATAAGCTGAATATAACCTCCCTTAATCATCTCTCCCTACCACAGTACTACAGCTGAGCAACTTTGTCTCTCCCCACGGGTTAGACCTTCTTGAAATATTATGGAAAGGGAGGTTGACTGTAGTTCTTCTAGATTTGACTAGAATGTAAAAGCTGCCAGATAAACATGTCAGGCTTCAAATAGAGGACCTACAGAGAGCCCTCTAGACTAATTCTTCATCTTTCATTTCAGATGACGGAGAGCTATTTCACAATGGCCATTTATATACTCCTCTATCTTTAAGGGAAGAAGTATTGCACTCAGCCATACAACAGAGCTGCTGGGCATGGAGGTATATTTAAAACTCTGCATCAGATATTCATAGGGTTATGGTAGCTGTGGGTGAGAGTAGTTGTCAAGGACTATGTTTCATCTTGTCATGTCTGTCACAAGGCCAAGTCTGTTTCTGGAAAACTGGCCAGTTTCTTCCAGCCCCTGCATTCACAACATTGGGAGTATGTATCAACGAATTTTATTACTGCTCTCCCCCCATGGTGCACAAGAATTCTTGTGATTATGGATTTATTTATTAAGACAGCTCATTTTGTTCCTTGTAAGGAGCTTCCATCAGCTCAGGAAATGATGCAACATTTTTAGATCACTTTTTAGTTGCAGAAGCTTAGTCTATCATGTGATCATGGATCCAGATCTCAATTGACCTCCAAGTTTTGAATTAGTGTCTTCTAATCATTAGATGTATTCATTTGTGATCTTTGGATTATCCTACTTCTAACAGTCTAACAGAGAGAACGATAAATTGATATTTTCAATCCCCTGGCAAATGGTATGTTTTTCATATCTGCTTACAAATCAGAAACAGTACTTTACATGTTTCATCCTGTAAAAAACTATCTGTTCTACACTAACAAAAATGTAAATTGCCCATAAAAATACAGGAACAATGAATAGACTATGAGTAATGTTATTTCAAAAACTCACTAGGAAGCATATAAACAAAAACAAGAGGGAAGAAAAAGGCTTTCTATTTTGTCTTACCCCCCCCCCCCAAAAAAATTCAAGCCTGTTTACACATAGGGATCTCCTGTAATTTTAAAACCCCAACAACACTGTGAATAGCACTTCTAAAATTTTAAAAACTTCACCACAAATGCAATCTAGAAAAAGATGGATAAGCTACTTGGAACCTAACTGGAAAATAAACATTTCTCAATATTATCACTTGGACTCTTCATTAAAACTAACTACACTTCTACGTGTTACCCTTTTCATTTTCTAGTCCTCCAAAGCATCTTGAAAGCAACTCAACATTATCTTCAGTGCTGCTGACCTCAAAATACTGAGAACACCAGGAACCTTTCAGTTCTAGCCATCCAATATGGAAATGCAAAGAATAGAATTCAATTAATGTTTTGCATCTTTGTGTCCTTAGTTCATATTGTATTCATTTCCCTGTTATTTATCATCATCTCCAAGTGTAGTTGATATTTATGAGGGAGAGATTCAAAGTTGCCATTGCACTATAGAAGCTGAATGTCTTGGGGATGAAGTAGGAAAGGCTGGAATCAAGGCTTAGCAAGTCAAGCTTTACAGAGCTTCAGTGCTGTAAATGGATATTGCAATCTTAGATATACAGAAATTCAGCCAGAAATTGGCGTAGCTGCTGAACATAGATGACAACATGAGATTGCACAAATGTGTAGCTGATTTTGGAATGATGCAAAAACTCTATGTGAAAATCTCTTAAATGATTGTAGAGTGGCAATTTCAGAGGAAAGGGGCAGTTTTACTCATCTTACAATCAGTAAAATTTTACAATAAGTAAAAGATAATTCCTATTCAAAACTCCAATTGGCTTAGTTCAGAACTAAACTGGCTGACTTATATCCACCAATCCCCTAAACCAAAACTCTGCTCAAGACTCTTGAAATATCTTTTTCTTTCTTTGGTTTTCCTATGAGCTGAGAAATGGAGACCTCTACCCTTTCATCAGCTGTTTTCTGTCACCCAAAAATTAGATAAGATTTGTTTTGAGAAAACAAGGAGATAAAATGTCAAATTTGTTCAGATTTGTTGTGAATGTATATGTGTAGATTTTGGCAACTTATGCTAACTATGGCACTAAGTAGTAGGCAGTCATTCTAGTGCATGAACAAAGGCTGGCGATTTTTGGAAAAGCTGGAGAAGACTAGGAACATCCCAGAAAGGACCCTAAAACAGCTGTGAATAACAAAAATAAGATCAAAATAACTGGGTAAGTGCCAAGGCTGCGCAAGAGATCTAAACATGGCTGGGAATATAAATGAACAGAATGGCAATATGAGATATGAGACTCTTGTGAGATGCTGATGCTAATTATAAAGTTGGCAAGGACAGTTTTGAGATTCTTATACAGTAACAAGGACTCATGCCAGACATCATAAGTTTCTTACAAGCATGAGACTGAAGAATCCATCCAGGAATGACATCTTCCCAAGCATGGAGGCATAAAACAGAATACTGAAAAAAGTCAACACCTGGGGCTGATTAACACCAGAGAGAGATAACATTAAGGCAGTATGTGCACTGCTGAAAAGCAGTCTTTTTCCTTTGGCCATAAAAGTATACTAAGCTGGTGTCTTAGCTGTATGCTCTGTGAGTATGAATGGGGAATAAAACATCAATGATGTGTTAAATATTCAGCAATCTTGCAACAATAAAGTACTATTATGCAATGCTGATGAGTTGGTCAGCTATTTGGATTGCTTCAATACCCTACCCATGGATCCTGCAGAGGACATTTGATCATCCTATACTATTTTACAAATAAAAATGGTTCAACAATACATAATAACAAAGGCAGGAAAAAAAATCAACACCTTTGAATGCTTGTCTCTTCCTTGAGGTGAACAATGTGAGTTCTTAAATCCTGAGATAGACCATGAGCCTGTCAGCTGATGCTGCTAGAGCAAGCAACATATGAAAAGCATAATTGCAGAGATGTATATGTAAGTTAAAGATCTATGGATCTCTAACCTATATTTTCTTTGTACAAGGCCATTTCATTGCTTCAGCTAACACCCCTAGTTTTATTTTCCTGAAAGCAGCTTCCCATGCAGTGAAGGCAGTTGGTGTTACAGTCTACTACTACTTGAAGTCTTAGCTCCACAGCTTATGCTCCTTTACTACTGACTTGCTAAGAAATAATTTCCTAGCAGTTCAGCAGGTGTGATACTATCATTAAGTTAATACTCCAGAGTAAAACATTTTCATCAAGTTCTAAGAGAATTTTATTAGAAATTTAAAATAGATTAAAGAAAGATACATTATAGAACATCTCCACACCTCCCTATTCCTGTTAGTTTCAAATATAGTGTTTATTGCAGTTGTAGAGTGCTTTCTCCTGTGTTAGAAAATGTTCCTGGTATTTAACTATTCACATTTTTGGAAACTATGTTAATGTCATTCTTTTGTGAGTATAAAACAGTGATTTTAAAATAGGGATAGCCTTAAGCTGTGACTTTAGATGGTGTTCTACTTTCATGGCAATGTTGTGGTGTATGTTGCATACCTTGCCTTTAGAGATGCTTCTAATGGAGGTTACACATAAGTCAAGAGCCAGATGTTCTCAGGGCAGAGATGTCAACAAACAATAACCGCTGAGCTTTAAAGCCATGAAGCACAGGGCAAAGAATTTTTTTAAACTGTGTAAAGGCTGGTAGAAGAAGCAATAGGTTTAAACTGCAATGAATTTAAGAGGGAACTGCATTCCTCATGTTAACAGAGGGCAACTGCAATAAAGATTCTTATATAGCTTCACCAAGTAGAACATCTGAGAGACTTCTGCTGAGTCAAAGCTAGCAGCCTGTTGAAACTATGAAAAGTCAGTGGCTGGAAATGCCAGCTGAGTCCTGGGTTCAGGAAGCCCAACATATATTATGTATTCTTATTTCTCTAGGATGCTTTTTTAGTCAAAATAATTATAGTTTATTCAAAGAAAATAATAACTGTTATATTTAGTACAAAGGTATTTCTAGTTATCCTGAAATCATTCATATTCTTGGGGGCTTGTCATTCAAAAAATTGGTCTATAGTGAGACAAAAATCCCAAATGCATATAAATGCTAAATTACTATGTCTGGGAATAATGCTGGACATAAATATTTCATTAAATACCCCAGCCCACAAAGCAATGCACCACACCTAAAACAACAAAAAAATAGAGAACAACAAATACATCACAATGTAAACAGTGAAAAGAAAATAAAGGGTCTTCAAATACAAGGGGAATGCAGAAGAGGAAGATAATATTCTGCATCATAGAATGTAGTATTTTATATTTCTATAGCACTAGGATGCAAAAGTTGCCAGAATGAGAAGAATTGCCAAGGAAGGGATATACAAATAGGATTGAAAAAAATCATAATGCCTTTATATAAAATCTAAACTGTTGTCTTGTAGCTGTTCCAACTTAAAAGAAAAGGGAAAAAAAGACAACAAAGACCTAGAATAGATGTAAAAATCCATACTACATTATGTCATTATTTTTTTCAACTTTTTTGTAACCCAAAGTAATTTACAAGGTATAAATGAATAAACATAAATATCAGAGCAACAATCTCTCCCTCCCCTCCACCCCCCATTTAGTGTTTATCCTTGCTGGTTGCAGGATTTGTTCTTTTTGCATTACATGGTGAAGCCATCAGTGTGTGGTAAGACCAAGGGTTTATTTTTCAGCCAGCTTGGTTTTTGGGCTAAGAGAGAGTGACTGGCCCAGGATCATCCAGCTGGCTTCCATGCTTAAAGAAGGACTAAAACCAGCACCTTAATTGCTATGCCATGCTGACTCTCAGAGAGAGAGGGAGATACTGAGATTGAAAAAGGGAGAGTTAAGTTAGTTATGACTAAAACAGTTTAGTAACAGAAGAATTTCATAAAATCTAATGCATTTGGTGCAATTCTTTCTACTAGGATTAGATTCATAGAAAAGAAAATGAAATTAATTTATTGAATTAGCAAGGACAACATATAATGATATGAGTTTAATTAGGTTTAGCATTAGATAGATGAAGGCTCTTAAGTGGATCTCCCCCCAGCCCACCCTGGTAAGAGGCAGCATGTAGCCTGATATTCTGAATGTGGATGAAGAAATATTATGAATCACTTTATATCCTCCTGCAAGATAGTATGCAGACACATCAATATTGGTCCAAAGAAAGATTGTAAGTTTCTAGGTATATATTTTTGCATAATTAATATGATTTTATTTTTCTTTTAAAAGTAATGTAACATTCCCTGAACAAAATGTAACAGATATACTGTAGTTTATTAGAATAGAAAATTAAATGCTATTTTTAAATGCAATGATAAGCCTTAATTCCCAAGTGTCCTTGCTTATAAAAATAAACACTTTAATGGAGCTTTAATACAAAGAGTAACAATGCCACAAGTGGATATATATCTGTTGTCTGAACATCTGACATTTCCATGCTAAGAATCCCTGTGTTAAATCAGAACATTCTAAGAACAATGCTGGCATTATCATAATTCTGATGAAACACAATTCCTTTGGGCATATTAGACAGCCTGTTATGAAACTATGGACTAATGAAACTTTTAAAGGCTCACCCTGTCAGCATATTAAAAAAATATTACAGGAACTTTGATTCAAAAGTGGATCAAAGAAATTCACCAGATAAATTTACCAAATTATTAAAATGCAACTTTCACATTAGTTCTCCTTTATCTAAAAAAGAATTAGGTTTGATGTTCATACATTTGCAATAAAACAGGAAGAAAAATTCAAACAGTATCTGTTCCACATACTATATTGTAACAATAATTTCACCCAGTACAACATTGCTTAGCCAAATTTATATTTACTTACTTATTCTGTCGTTCCATACTTGTGACCCTGAGATTTTCCCAGCGTGAATTTAGAAGATTCATTTGTTCTTGTATTTCATTTTCTTCATCTTCTGAAAGCTTTCCAAATGTTCCCAAAAGTTGGCTGCCTACTTGCAAAACATCACCAACACGTCCTTGGTGAGCAGTTAATTCCATCATAAAACCCTTGGAAAATCATTATAACAACGATTACTAGCAGAAAGCAAAGTACGTAGTTAGAATTTATAGATTATATTAAAATTACCAATTTTTCTTGAATAAACTATTTTTTTTTAATTAACAGTGTGATTTTGTAAAAAGGATACCAATGAAATAAAAATATTTCTCAAATGTTAAGTTCTTAGCTTGATGTACTGCAACTACAGAAAAGCAATTTGCAGATGGTGACGTTTTTGTATTGATTATTGAAATATTGTTCATTCATACCTCATGAGTGTGAAACTGTTCTTTAACTTCCTCTACATCAGTAGATATGTCTCCTTGTGCTTGCAATGAATCTTCAGCAGAGAGAAGCCATGAGAGGACTTCTTCTAATGCAGTTTGGTAGCTTTCTAGGTCTCTTTCTGAACCCATGGGTGAAGTTGCGAATAACTTCTGTTCATGGCTTTCAAAATGCTGCTAAATAAATAAAATAAGGCATTTGAGGAACAATTCACTTAAATTGTATTGAAATATTTCGTCTAGATTAATAAATGAAATGTAGTCATTTTAATTTAATCTAATAATCCATCTGGCATCAGTTTCATCTAACAAATTAGATCTGGTGTAGCACACAGATTTTTTTTATTATTATTATTGTTCTGTAACAAAAGTTTTGGAACTGGCATTGGAAACAAAGCCATCTGATAAATATTAACAAAAAAGAGTTATCAGACATTCTTCATGCACAACTTTAGTTATAGATATGTTTTGTTAAAAATAGAAACATCTATTTTTAATGAATTGAGAACAGCTCAGTTTGTATACTCAGTTACAGTATAACTGCATGCAAAGCTAGATTAATGCATTATAAACATTTAAAATATTTATAAAAATGCAGTTGTATGTTAAAATAATTTCTTCAATTTTTTTTAGAGTTCAGTATAGCCTAGAACTTTAAGTATTAAATTACAGATCAAATAAAATATGAATTTTAAACAATTATATGTCTACATTATTATTGTTATACTAGGATCTTGCTTGGCAAGAGTTGAAAAACAATCATTTTTCCTTGCACTGAATATATCCGTCTCTGCTTGCAAAGTATATCTAATGAATGTCAGATATAAAACTAACAATTGTGACAGGGATATTTCTCTGGTTTAAATTAGGAACGTGGAGCTTCATCACCATTTGTGTCTTTGCTTTATTTACATCTCCCTTTTTCTATACAAGACAAAATATGCAATATTAAAGGTCATGTTGTTATAAGAGACACACAGAGAAATTTAGTATGTAAGGTCGCCTTTATTCTTCTGCATGTTTTATTTTTAAACAATTAGGGAAGTCCTACATTTACCTCACAGTACCACACTAGGCCAAACACTTTCCTTCCAACAGCTTCCTTGTAGAATGAAACAAATGCCCCTTTCCTCCTCATTCAAGAGATCTATGCAGAGAGCTATTATTCTTAGTTGCAGATGTCAAAACCAGAAGCACACCTCTATTAACAAAATCTTATATTTAGGAAATATAAATCGACAGGCACAGAACTGAGCTTGGGAATTTCAGTTACAGGGAACATCCTTTCCTTCAGCTGCATTGGTCTACCATGAATCAAGAAGTGACATCCATGGGGAATTAAACATATGTAGACAAGTATTATAGGATTCCATTATCGTTTGCATTTGGAATGCACATTCTAACATGTTTTGTTTTTAATTCTCAACAGAACTGAGCAAAGCTCCAGGGCCTAGTGAAGTCAGTCATCAACATGTCCTTGTCTGAAAGTGCAGATGGCCAAGTGAATGGACATCTGATGAGGAACATAAGGAAGCTTATTGTATTCCCAACAGCATAACTGAGAGCAAGATGTCTATTTTTAAAAAAGTGGGATAATTGGCAAAACTAAATTAATGGCAAATATGTATTATGCTCATGTCTGCATGCACATATACATTCTATCTATCATCTATCTATCCATCCATCCATCTGAAGCATAGTCTATTATACTGAAGTCTTATTAGTTTAAAGATTTAGAAGCCTTATAACATATTGTTTATTCTTTCTCCATTTTTCTCCACTATAAATTGTAATGTCTATGTATTTTTTTTTCCCCTTGCAATTTCAGGTAGCAAAAACATACATATTTCAGGTAAACTTGCATCTTCCATAAACAAGCTTGTCTGATTATTTTAAACCCCTCTGGAGTTCCTCTTTATTTCCCTTATTTTGGGATCCATACAGTAGTTTTGAACTGAAATGGGTCAAGAGAAGTATACTTAATGGTAGTTCTACCTCTTTTAAAACACGCTTTTCTGTATATGCAGACTTTTTGCAGAATTTTGTTGTTAAATAGGATAAAGTCCATTGCTAATAATGGCCCATTATCCATTGTTCAAGAATAAAGATCACTATGGTTCGGTGTAACTTAAACCATAGACCTTACAGGTAGGTGGGCATGGTAGATCTTTAAAGTAAGTCATCAGTATGTTTTGGTATGCTTTGGAGTCTTACATGTACGGAAGTTACTGTTTTATATATAGTTATATTGACATTAATTCACTGAAGCTCAATTTGTCTCATTGTTTCTTTTACAAAGTGCAACTGTATTACAGAATAAAACAAGTGATTTTCCTATGACATGATTGTGCTACTCAGATACTTTCCTTCTCCAGTAAACAATGATCTCGGTAGACATCACATCAAAGTTTCATAAAAAAACAAGATAGTAATTAATCTCTTACAATAAAAAATCTACTTTTAAAATTAAATTTCAATGACTTTTAATTAAATATATATTTTCCCAGTTAGCTTTTATCCCCAAAACCAACCTTCCTACTTGTATTGATAGTACCCTACAGAACACAGTATTACCTCTTTCAATTCTTCTAAAGCTATTCTCATAATGCAGAATACTCAATATTACTTTTAAAACTATCCACAAAAATTTGTTATGGTATACTAGTACTTTTGGATGAAATAATTTATATAATAAAAAATAATTAGTACTTTTAGAGCTGAAAATGACCCTAGCTGGTCAGGAGAGGCTCAAGATACTTGCTTTCTATATTAATTTTGGAGATTGAATACTAAATAATTAGAATTTTAAGAAGAAGGGAGACAGTTTTAAACTGCCAGCAGGCATGTGAGACTCATTCTAATATTATTATTATTGTTGTTGTTATTATTATTATTATAATTTTAAGTATACCTAGTTCTATCACATTCGTTCTTCAATTTCCCTACAAAAATTCTTTCAAACAATGCTATGTTGTGGCATAACATCCTTCTGGGAGCACTGTTCTGTTAATTAAACACACACCCGCAAACCTGTTGTCAATTTCTCTGCATTGTAACCATTTTCTACTATTCTCTCCATAGCTCCTCAATAATTATTATACGCTTAAAGACTTTACTTCATTCCCATTTCATTCCATTTGAAATACAAAAGATGAGCAAGCTATGTATTTACAGTTCCTTGCTGAAAACCACTATGAAGATAATTCTCTAATAAAATTCATTTGATATTGATGAGCTATTTTTTTTCCAATGGATAATTATTGAAGAGAACTAGTTGTGTACATCCTTTTCTCATTTGGAAACTTGCACATTTTTTGGTTAATTCTGTTTCTCCTTAATTACAACTAATGGGACTCTAGAGAAAACTAACTGACGCAATAGTACAATGCAGTTACAGGTTTTCTGGAATAATTTTTTTTTTTTACAAATTATAGATGTTAAGATTAATTTCTTTAGATAATTATAGAAAAACAATTAAAGTTTAATACTTAAGCACTCCAAGGACAAAGACATAATGATTATATCACTTAAGTGAGATGCTTCAACAATTTTCAGTTATCTTATTTCTTTTCTATGACTAATCACATTCCTCAACGATAAAACTGAATTGTCAATTTTAATTAGTTTTGATTATTTATTATTTACTGGACTTGTATGCCATCCATTCCTGGGAGCCCTGGGAAGCTAAACACATGAACATAAAATAAAAGCGCAAGAACCCAAATACATATTTTGAAAATGACAAAAATCAGGAAAAATATAAACAAAACACAGAAATGCTAGACACCCCCCAATCCACCTTCAGTTATAACACAGCTTCCTCCTATGAAAGATAAAGATACATTCACCATTTTCTTGAAGTGGAAGAAGGATAAAACTGTGTGAATCTTTGCCAGGAGAAAGTTTGAAAGAATGGGATGGCTATTGAAAATATACACTTCTGGTACCCCATCAGTGGCATCCTGTAGGGATGGACCTGGTGAGAGCTGATCTTATTTGATCTGATTGGATGAATACAGGAGAAGGTGGGCCCTTAGATAACCAGATCTGGAGCCATGCAGAATCTTAAAGGTGACAACTAGCGCCTTGAATTAGATGCAGAAGTCAACTTGCAGACAATACAGCTCCTGAGATCACCAAGTATAATGGAGTATCAATTACTGCCTGGCCTGCTGCATTCTGTATCCACTGTAGTACAGAAATGCTATAAGTGTTGTTCAAGGGTAGATCTATGCAGAATGTGTTGCAGTTACACAAATGGGAGGTATCTAGGGCATAAGTGAGTGTAAGCAAAATTTCTCAGTCGAGGAATGGTCACAATTGGCATACAAAATGTTGCTACTTGTAGTCATAGCTGCTACCTGCTCATAGAGCAGGAGCTCTGAGTCTAGGAGAACCCCCAAATTGTGAACCATCTTTGACCAGAAAAGTACAAGCCAATTCAAAATTAAATACTGAATCCTCTGTGAGTGTTCAGTCCACAATCCCAAAACTATTCTGTCTTGGAGGAATTCAGTCAGAGTCTTCACTCAGACAACCTTCCACATACTGAGCCAGCATTCCTACCACATATGTAATCATATGTGGCAATGACCTTGGGAAACAGGAGGAAGAGTAATTGATTAGACAACCATCATGCAAAAAATATCTCAGTCCACAAAAGGAGAGGGGACATGGGAAGTGTTTCAGAAGGGACTTTCCCTAGTTTTATGGACAGTAAAAGGAAAGGAGGGGAGAAATACTTTCAGTCTTGCAAGATTCTGTTAATGTAACCTTACAATGAAGATAGAGCTAGCATTCATTGTTGTGCTTCTTGTCTGGACTACCTTGAAGGGCTAACACCAATCTTGCAAGTCTCAAAGTATTACCCAAAAAACTAGGGACTGTCCCTTCTGAAACACTTCCCATGCCTCTGTTTCTGTGGACTGAGATATCTTTTGCATGGCAGTTGTCTAGTCTCTGGGCCTTCCTCCTCTCTTCCAAGGTCATTCCCACATCTCATTACAACATCACCTCCTTGGGTTTTTGTTTAGGATGACATGTATAACTGGATATCATCAGCATATTGACCTGCCTCAACAGTTTTATGTAGATGTTAAAAAGGAATGGAAAAAATAGAGATCCTTGAGGAATTCCACAGAATAGAGGCCTCCAGGCAGATTTCACATCTCCCTTCTGCATTGACTGAAATTGTCCACTCAGGAAAGAGGACAATTACTGAGTGCTATCAAACTATCCCTTTAAAAGTATTCAGTAGAAAAGGTGGATGCTGTAAATCAATTTAGCTACAAATCATAGAGAGATTTTTTTTTTTAAATGCAATAAAAGAGAAATTGAATAATGTGAATTTACTCTAATAATGGGGAAAATGTGAAATACTAACCTTGATAATTACGGGTAGCAGAAATAATATTGTGTGTGGGTAAATATATTTGTGGGAAGGGCAATAGAGGAAAAGCAGATCTGCTGTGATTTCTGTCACTAAATCAAATTACCTAAATATAAAAAATGAAGACTACAGAAGATTAATAATAGAGATGTATGGAAAAAGATATGAGATGTCCTGCAGTTATCAAACCAGTTGCTTTGTGGATTAAAATTACCATGTCCTAAATACAGCTACCATAGTTTCTGTGTCCAAAGTTAAACCTTGGTAAGGGTATGCAAAATTGTCTGAAGTTTCACTTGCCAGCTTAAGTAATTATCCCACCCCACAACATGGCTCGAGTTGTCTTGGAATGTCTCATAATCTGGATATTTTTAAAAACAACTATATGCAGTATGAAGAAAGAGAGAGAGAGAGATCAGTTAATATGGACCAAATACATGTCAGGATCATGAAATGCAAACTCATACAACGTATGGCATTTCTCTCATTTCTACACTGAGTCAATATGGCAGAGAAATGTTTAAGAAACTCAAGAAAAACTTCGCAATGTTCATAGTAGTTGTCTGTATCTTTGAATTTAGATTTATGCTATAAAAGGATTAAGGATTGAATTAATGTCTTTAAAATGATTTTTAATATTTTTCCAGTACCTACCTAATGTACAAAAGAGGTGTCACTATGCCAGAAAAGGCAAGACTTATAGCAAAAAGGATTGGCTGACCCAAATAGCAAACAAAAAATCCTACCAAGAATACCACTGAAAATTAAAATGGACACAAACAAAAAGGGTGCATTTATTTCCCACAGCAAGCACAGGCATGTTAGAAGAAGGGTATTATTCACAACAAACAATAATATTGACAGACCTGTGGAGGGAACATCTTCCCTTTTGGGTCAGGGGACATGACATAAGCAGCTTGTGTATACGCATAGCTTTTGAAACGAGGTTTAGGTGAAGGTGAAGGGGCGCGCACGTGGCCCTGTGCTACACTGACTTTGACCTAAGAAGAAGAAATGAGGGAGAGAAGCAGACATACATGGATGAATGTGGGTACTAAAATGGATGAACTTTAGTATATTTCAGGGGAGAACGCCAGCAGCCATCTCACTTTAAAAAATGCTCAAAGATTAAATAGCAAGTAGAGAGACACTTTCATTATACTTATATTGTTTAATGAGAAATAGAACAAAAAAAATATTTGAAGCACCAGTAATATCCCCACCATGATGCCTAGCATCAGTAAATGTGATTCAATGTGCATAAAGCAAAAGAACATGAACCCAGAGCAGGTTCTGAATAAATATGTTCTGTACTCTGCAACTGTGTCAAATGGTCAAGTGGCCCATAAAGACAGTAGGTAGTGCAATTAATAACTGAAGGCCCTGGAACTTCTAATTACATCACTCAATATAATTGTAAGAATGGTTAGTCTCTCCAGGACTGAAATTCACTTGCAATGGCATGCCCATCCAAAGAAAGAAATTGTTTGAGAATTACTATAGAAATCTAAACCTGAGATACCATGGCCATTTTTAAAACTGAGAATTGGGTTGTGAATATTTGCCTAGGACTATTACTTTGTATATATCAAAGTAATAATAATTACAAAGAGAAATTGTCACAGCCAGAATGGAAGAACGTCATGTGCTTGTATCTGTGTTTCACTATTTGAAATGCAGGTACAAGAATGAGTATTCATACAAAATAAAAGATGTCTTTGCTTCAATATGACACTTTCCTTTATAAACCTTTGTGGTGGGGTGGGGTGGGGTGGGGAATGACCTGGAAGGATTGCAGATAGGATAGTAGGGCTTCTTCAGCCTTTTCTTTGTTTTGTTTCAAAAAGGACCTAAGAACATAGCATCATTAAAACAAACAAACAAACAAACAAAAAAACCTCTGGAAGTATGCAAACCACAGTGTTAGACTATGTGGGATGGCTGATCCTGATGGTTGTGCGTAACAAACCAGGACAAACCAAATTCAATACAAGGAATTCTCTTTGAGATTAGCTAATTTCGTTGTGAGTTTTGTCTACTATAAGCACTAGTTCTTCATAATATGCAATGTTCATTACTTAAAAGTTAGCAGTTTCTAAATCACAGAAATCACAACTGACTGATATTGGAAAAGGCTTTATTTTCACAAACGGCCTACACAGTCCCACACATTATCTTCCTTTGGATATGTGAAGAGCATCTCAAATAGAAACCAAGTATTGGTTGGTAAGTAGTTTTGCTTGAAGAGCTAAGAAATATTTTGTCAGAAAAGCTTCGCAGATGAATTGCTGATGCTCAAGCACATTATGTCCTAGGATGCTTGTTTTTAGATTTTTACTTAACTATTCAAGCTCTACTTCTTTTGACATCCATGTTATCAACAGAATGTAAAATTATAGAAAGAAGCTGCTCTGAGACACACAATAGGACATAACGTATGCTACAGCTGGCTATAAAGAATACTTCTTTATGTGTGAAATGAAAAATGATGATAACCGAATACAAACATGTCCTGAACATATTAAACAATTAATATATGATACTTCCTTAGAAGATCCACTGATGAACAGTTTCCAGTTATTCATGCTTTTTCATATATGCATATTATTAAATGAAACAATCAAATAGACAATGAAATAGTTAAGCAATTTCAAAATCAAGTAATTTTTAGTAAATAGTTATTATAATCCTGAAAGCTTTGGCTTGGCAAAGTCTTAATAATGTCAAAGTAAGTGTCAAGACACCTTACCTTACTGTTTCATACAAAAGTGTGCATGTTATTGAAGCTTAATATACACCATGTGAGACATAACATTAAAAAAAAATCTACATTTTAAAATCAGCAGTTTCTAACATGCATAGCAGTTAAAATATAACCCATGCAAATAAGATCACAAATCATTGGAGAACAACCTTTTTCAGGCCAAGAACCATAATTCAAAAATGGTGTAAGTGTAGGTCCAAAATATTTGGACTTTTGGGAAAAAGTGATTAAGACTTTTGTCTTAATCACTTTTTCCCATAAGTCCGAATACTCTGGACCTACCCTTACACCATTTTTGAATTATGGTTCTTGGCCTGGAAAAGGTTGTTCTCCAATGATTTCAGTTGTTGTTGTTGCTGTTATTATCAACAACAACAACCTCTCCAGCTGCTTCTCAATCCCTTAAGATTTCCACCCAAATTATTTTTCAGCAATAATCCTTGTAAACTGATTGTTACATGACAGATTTTGATAACAACTACACAGAAGTTCAGGGTGCTTCACAGTCCCATAATTGGAGCATCTTTACCACTTAAAGAAGCACAACACATAAACACAAATACATCTGGAGGAATTTACTGTTCACTAGTCTCAAATAACAGCAAAAAAATCACATTACTCACCTGTTGAGAAAAACGTTGTGGATGTAACTGGATTTGCTCTTCTCTAATGTGCCTTACTCCCTGTGGCAATGTTTCAACTTCATGGATGGCTTCTAGAGTAACCTTCTGGGGCAGGACTTGGAAAAGTGATGTCACATACATCAAGATGGACTTCTTATCAGGATAAGTTGTTGCGACATCTGCACATAACATTAAACATACAAAAATTTAGACTATTTATAAGACTTTATAGAAAGAGGCTCCTAAGTAATCCATTCTCCATTTAAGCCCACAGCAAACTAAAAACATAATAGTCAAGATCATGTCAAGGCCCAGCTTAACAGTGTATTTTGTTTCTCACACTGTCCACAAATGCTTCTGGGGCATTTGCAACCCAAAGAAGGGATACCCCTTCCAGCCTTTGTTCCCTATAACTAGGGTTTGCAGCCATGCTGTCCTGAACCTGTATGTAAGAATGACTCTTCAGAACTGACAACTTTGTCAAATATGAAATCTTGATTACGGTCATAGACCAGCATAAAGAACGTGGGGTACCTATGTAAAAAAGCATAGAAGAGTGTATGACTGTCCATCACAGTCTAAAAAAGAAGAAGAAAAAAGAAAAACTAGAAGATATTAAAACAGAAAGTATATATAAAAGTCTGTAAGAATCTAAAAGTAGGGGTAGGGGCATTAGATGGGTATAGGGGAGCATAAAAGGTTAGTACATGGAAGACTGTATCTATCAAATTGCAGAGCTCTCTAGTATGGCAAACTAGATGCTCATTAAGTCTAGTTTATGGCACAGGTCATCATCTGATGAATTTTAAGTGCTGCTGCACAGAGCCTGGCAACATTGTATGTTGTAGCAGAGTTGGTTTCTGAAAGCAACAGGGAGGTGTAGAATTGTCCTGCGCCCCTTGGGTATTTATGAAGTAATGGTAAATCTTTATTTTATTTGAAAAACTGTACAGTGTATATAAATAACTAAAGAGGTTATATCAGTTTAATTTAAATGTTAGCAGTTGGCATTAAGGATGAAAAGAAATAGAAATGAACTGAATTTGGGTGTAACATTGATGGGAACATTTTTTTTTCCTCAGAATAATTGATCTGCATTCACATATTCACTAAGTAGTTAAAAATTTGCAAATTTGTAAAATGAAAGAAAAAAAGCATGATTTTTTTTTTCAAAATGTCACATCAAAAAAACAAAAAATATGTTTAAAATCCCTTCTAGGCATTTATCCTAATGAATAATGTACAAAGCTGCATTACCTAACTATATCCATGGTCATGGATTCCATTTTGTTCCTGCCGGTGGTGTTACTTTCAGAAACCTAGCGTAATACCATTTTTTTTTTTTTTTTTGCTATCAAATATATTTATATCAAATATAAATTATTTTTTAAAAAATCAACTTAAAAAAAAAGCTGACATCTGTATTTATTTACAAGATAATTTAGTTACATTAGCATGTGCTTGAAATTTGTCTTCGGCTCATTTATTTCCTTCACCACTGAAAAAAGAAAAAGAAAACAAAAAGAATACCCAAATCCTGAATCATAATCTTAACTGGAAAATGTTACTCATGGAAGTAAGGGATGTCATATTCTATTTCTCCTTTAATGATCAATCTTAATTAGAAATACAAGAGGAATATGTAAATGTCATTTTAATGAATATAAACATTCAAGCTTTCTGAAACTGCAAACTAATATTGGGATTATGCAGTGGTGTTTACATCTAAGTAGACATGTAGAGGTCTATATTACAATGCAGTTATTGTATGTCACAAATAAAAGAATAAACTGAATTTTTCAGGGCAGTTACAAAGTATAAACATGGAGTTATACATGTTTCAACATTCAAGTTCCATATTGTTACTGGGAATTTAAATGTTGTCCATGAACTTACTGAATTGATTCACAATATAAAGACATACAACTTTATCACTAGTCCCTGAACTACTTAAATATAAACATTGGCAGAAATCTGTGATCTATTAATAGCAAACAATCTATCGTGTACACTGCATATGTAACTATTTATTTAAGAATAGTCAGTTTTCTCATAGGCTTCTAGCTTGGTAGGTTCACTCTTATAAGAATTCTTTTTAAAAGCAAAATGTTGTAATCTGTGAGATGGTTTATTTACTTCATATTAGATAAGAATTAACAAAATCAGAATCCTAATATAGCTACATCTTAGCAGGTAGTGGCAAATAGTTTGACAACTTTCCAAATTTTTACAGTGATTTGTTTTGTCTAATACATTTATTATTTCTTTCACCAACCTATGTTCAAACAATATTAGACAACTGGCATGATCTCAAATACAATGAAAAGAATATTCATTGTTTGTTATTCCAGAGAAGGTGAACGTGTCTATGAAATAAATTTGAACAATATGGTAGGTTTTAAATTAGTGATGTCTATGCAAGATTTTTAAGTCCAATTATTTATTTTTGATATTACCTCAGTGGAATGTCTCAATATATTTTACAAGTCACAAAACACAGAAAAATAATCTTTGCTCTGAATATTTATTACACTTATAAACATTGTACAAAATGTGTAATGTACAACATTTTAAAAAATCTAATTTGTAATTCAATGAAATTAGATCTGGAAGTATGCTTCAATAAGCTCCTCTTCTCATACTTTTTAAACAGTGCAAAACCAACCAACCAACCAGCAGTGAGTTAATTACAGTTCAAATCTGGACTCTACAGAAGGTATGAGAAGGTAACAGTTAAAACAGCTTGAGCCTAGAAGTCAGAAGTTTTGATGAGGACAAAAATCTCACAAGTGAGAACATAAATTTCACAAATTCAACCACAGCATTCTAAGGGTAAAAAAAATCCAGCTTAGATCCAGTTGCTGCTGAGTAAGATAAAGCCAGATCAACTCTGCAAAAAAAGTCAATACTGTACTATCAGGCATGTCCTGAGCTGGCTTCAAGATCACTGGATAGAAGTGTTCTAAAACTTTCCTACGCTCAAAAGACTTTAAGCACAATTGATCAGGCAATACACCATAGCATAACCTCCATCAATTTCAGTCAAATTCTTAAAAATAAATGGAAATTGTCCTGCAGTAAATAGTACAGCTAAATTGAATGGATCATTAATAATGAAGGTGTAGGTGTAAGCTAGATTTTGGCTCAGATAAATGCATGACAGACTTGTGAACTATATAACGTGCCAGCAGTTGAAACATACATTTCCTAATGCAAGCACAAATCCAGTGCACCCAGTAATAGCTTAAATTAAAAAACAAATCAAGGATGATAGCTACGTTTTCAAGAATTCTGAGAGCTACAGTCCTGCAACAGAGGGATGGCACCAAGTTGGCAAACTGTATTTATGGCTCAGTATTATAGCTGATATGGCTTGTTTAGCAAGTCATAGATGACAAACACAGCTTAGCACAAAATATAAATCCAAATTTGGTCTGAAAGATAGTAAAATGCTCCTAAATTACCATGGTTTCTGTTTGGCACATTAAACCTTAAAATGTATTACCAAAACGGAATAAAGGACAGAGAATATATATAGCCCAAGTTGTACTGTATGTATAAGAAGAATGTGTTCTGAAAATGAACTGTTTGTTATTTGAATATCAGTTTCAATTTCAGTTTGTTCTGGTGAGCAGCTTGGATGCCCTCCTAGACTTAAAGCACCTGATGGAAGAGGAGGCGGCAACTATGGCTTAGAGGGTTTTTGCAAAAATCTATTTTGTGCACCAGTTGTGCCCATTCCTGTATTAGGATGCCCTACTCATGGTCCTTCATGCCTTTATCACTTGTCTGGATTACTGCAACACACTCTACATGGGGCAGTCCTTGAAGTCCACTTGGAAGCTACAGCTGGTTCAGAATGGGTAGTTATGAATACACCTCGGTATGCCTATGCAACACCATTGCTATGTGAGCTACACTGGTTGACAATGGGCTTCTGGTTGCAATTCAAGGTCCTGGTGGTCACCTAAAGAGGTATTCATTGCACAGAACTTGGCCATTTGCCAGACTGATTATCTTCAATTACCTCTGCTAATCTGGTAAGATCTGACGGGGCTGCATGCTCCAGATTCCATCTATTAAGCAATGTCATATTTCAGGAGATGTGCATTTTCTATTGCTGAGGCTGCCCCAAAAAACAGCACTGAGATCCAGATGATTTTGACCCTACCTACCTTTTGACATGCTTTGAAGACCTGGTTCCCCCCACCCCCCAAGGTACTAGCCAAGTAATGTGGGTCTATGCAATCTGTTTTAATTTCCTTGCTTTATTATTTGCTGCTTTAGCCTTTTGTTAGCCAATATATGGGTGGCCATATAAATTGAAATAATAAAATAAAAAGATAACAATAACATAGTGATCCCCATTCTGTCATATCTTCTCATATCCACCCATTCATATACATAAACATCCACCCACAAGTACATTTTAAAATACTTGCCACTCCCTGCATTTCCCTTTGGTTTCCATATTTGAAATAAATTAAAACATTCAAAAATACAAGAACTGCAAGTGTAGTATCTGGAGTGGCATGGGGAGCCAATCCTACTCTCACAGTTATCTTATACAGTCTTTTCTGATTCTGACAAACAGAAATCTGTTCACAGTCAGTTTCACTGCATAACTGATGAACGAATCTCTATATTCAGGGCATCTCACCAAAAGTACAGGAACAGAAAGCTTCTCAGAGTTATGGAAAGGAAGGTAAGAATGGGAAAAAACCAAGATGATATAAAATAAGATGCTTTAAAAAAATAAAGGTAAGAAGGAGGAGACAACGGGAAAAAAACAAAGAAGTGGTGGTGGTGATGGCGATGGTAATAGGTAGGATTATGAACCGGGGGGGTTGGAAAAAGTATGAGAGTGGTGGAGAAAAAGACTATGTGGGAAAACAAAGAAGAGAGGTGGAAATATGGCAATAGCAGAACAAAGTAGAAGAAGCACCGGCAGTCTGACTATGAAAAGGGAAAGAGTAGAATGGGAAAAAGCAAAAGGATAGTGCTGGAATGGTATATAACACAATAGGGAAGGAAGCAAAGGCATGACTCAGACATGGAGGGAAAGGCCATAAAAGTAGGGGGAAAAACAGTTGAGTTAATGCACAGTGCAGCAAATTACTTTTTTCAGTGCCATAACATTTCACTTGCATAATTCTGGGAACTTTAGTTTGCATCTCTTCGCTGAGGACCTCAAGTTGTACTCCTCTGATTTGTTATGACACTTAAGACTCTATTTTAAAGCAAGACAATTCTCTCTCCTTTTAACCACCTACTGTGCTATTGGATTACTTCATTGTTATATATTTAAACCAGGTCATATGTTGCTGGAGTAGTCCTTTGGACTTTAAGAATATAACACTCAATTGAGATTGCACAGTCACATACAAAATATATTTTAACCCTGTTGTTTTGTAAGAAATGTTCTCTGTTTTAACAGCAGATTTTTCTTGTCATAAAAATAGAAAAGTATGATTTTTGTAATCAATGTAATAGATTTCTTAAACCGTTTTTCATAGATATTAGTATATAAAAGTGCATATTAATGATATAGAGCCAGTCTGGTGTAGTGTTTTAAGGCCCCAGGCTAGAAACCAGGAGACTGTAAGTTCTAGTCCCTCTAGTCCCACAAAGCCAGCTGGGTGACCTTCAGCCAGTCACTCTCTCCCACCCCAGGAAGCAGGCAGTGACAAATCACTTCTGAAAATCTTGCCAAGAAAACTGCAGGGACTAGTGCAGGCAGTTGCCAGTAGTCAACACTGACTTGAAGACATCCCCCCCTTCCAAAGTAATAATAAGAATCATGCATTGGAATATCTGCAAGAAATACCATTTGCTTGCAAGCAAGTTCTGGTAGGATCACAAAACAGACAAAGTAATAGATAATGGAGAAGCTAAAGTGCTCTGGGACTTTAGAATTCCAACAGACAAGCATCTGCCACATAACACCCCAGATTTAACAATTGCTGTTAAGAAAGATGAAAAAGTCTGCATAGCAGACATTGCAGTACTTGGAGACAGCAGAATAGAAGAGAAAGAATTGTAGAAAATCACAAAATACAAAGACCTGCAAATAAAAATAGAACTGTGGCAAAAGAAAGCAAACATAGTACCACTAGTAATAGGCACCTTGGGTGCAATCCCAAAACATCTGGAGCACCACTTGAACACCATCGGCATTGACAAAATCACCATCAGTCAATTGCAAAAGTGAGTTTTATTTGGAACAGCTCACATCCTGCAACGATATCTTTAACACCATAAAACAACATCTGCCTATCCCAGGTCCTTGGGAAGAGCTCGATAAAAATGCCAAATCCAGCCTAAACAACTGGCTGATTGTGCAACCAACAATAATAATATACTTAAAAATAAATAAAGCTTATTATTCTATAACAAGTAACTATGAAGAATTCAAACAGTTTATACCAATTAAATAAAATGAGCTACATATGGAAAAGGGATATATGTAGAAAAGTAATCAGAATAACACAGATAAAATAACCTACTTTTGCATAAAATTTCCTATTAGAATAAAAAATATTTTACTGGAATAAAAGACTTTTACTAGAATGAAACTATAATGTCAAATATTATTACCACCATCATAATATATTCATTATCAGTGATTAATTTTTTGTGGTTGTTAGATTAACATCATTACTTTCTTAATAACATTGCTAAATGATAGTTAACCTGATAGTATGGATAATGGTTAATGAATGGGATATATACATATTTATATGTATGAGTGTGTATATGTATCCATGCAATATCAGTGCAATTTAATGCATATCTGTATCTAATTTGATTTAAATTAGATTGAATTCATTAGAACTTCATTCCATGTAATTACATTTAAGTCTACAAAGTATGGTTGCAATAATTAAAAATTCTTGAAATGAGTGGACTGTGATATATGTATTAACAGTTAAGGTAGCCTTCTCTAACTAGGACCCTTCAAATAGGTTGCTGGGGAATTCTGATAATTTTAGTTCAATAGATTTGCAGAGCATCAGGTGGGGAAAGGCTGTCATAGATTATTACAACTCACATAATTTTGCAAACCAATAGGAGCCATGATACTCACAGTAATCAGCCTGGTCAACATTCATTCATTAAACTGAAGAACTTTAATGACTGTATGAACCACCTTCTTCTTGAGAAATAATGCTATTCATAAAAAAATGATGTTTGAATTTAAAATATATATTTTTTAATAATGCATAAAATGCATAAAATATTGGGGGTTATTAAGTAACATCAACTGTTATTCTAGATATACTGAAGCCAAAGGAGATCCTGAAGAGGATAATAATTGTAAATTTATAAAGTGAAATTATGAGGACTAGAAAAGCAGTTCAAGTAATGTGATTGTTATTCTTTCTTGTCTAATAAATATGTTAAAAGGATAAAAGAGAAATTGCCAATACTAGAAACTGTCAGTTGAAACGTGGACAAATGCCCCAGATGACAAAATTATATTCATGAATTAAAAGACAAATGAACATTTCTACTAGGTGCTCCCCAGGTAAAATGTCAAGCTATTACTCTTCATATAATATCAGCCACCAATGACTATTTATCTAATGTCCTATTACTGTGTTTCTGTAAAAATCAGAGAACATAGAAGTTCTTCAAAGCTCAGGGATGAAAGTATATCAATATTAAATACTGTAATAACAAAATTAAAGTTGGACGATTATTATACAAGGTCAAATCCAAGAATTGTGAAATGTTACAGAATATATTTCTATAAATTAGAATAAAATTAAGCATAATTAGTGGAATGCAGCATGATCTGCTTAACGCATGACTCAGATTAGAACAAACAAACACCTTGTACTTAATTAAGTTAATTATACAGACTATAAAAGTAGATGCAGTGGATGGACTATATAATAGCTTTTTGGATCACATTAGAAGAAAATGGTCCCTTTCTGTATATGAATAATATAGGCAGTATTAAAGCATTGATTAAGATGAAAAGGATGAAGAATGGCAGGATATCAAGGCTACAGTAACTTTTGTAAAGGTTTTAATTCATGGTAAATTGGCTATTATGCTGAATAGAAAAATGGTTGCTACAAACATATAATGTAAATAAAAGCATACTTTCCAATGCTTTATAACAGATTAGTGAACGTTGTGACAGCCAAATGCTGTTGTGACAATCAAATACTTTGCAAAATGTGTTTCAGAGTAGATGGATGCAAAATTCTTTTATGGGTACTGTTTTGAGGATTGTATTTTATGTGCAACAGTGCTCTTTCTGTTGCAGACTGAGCTGCTTTGAATGTTCTAGAAGTATTCTGAACATGAAATAGAGCGTTTAGAAATGGATGTTTCACCTCAAGTAAGTCCAGAATTCTCTAAAGAGCTTTCACACCCAAGATTCCATGCTCAACACATACAATTACCTAAAATTTCATACCCATAATTTGGTTCAAAGCCATCTCAAACCTTTTTGCACATCCAGTTTTTAGGTTTTCTAGTAGCCCAAAGCAAAATTATCAGCTATATATTTCTTTATTAATATATCATGTTATTTGATTACTTTCAAGTATACCAGTGCAGATCTTAAACCAGCATTAGGGAAATTTGTTTTCATTAGACACTTCTGAGAGTTTATTTGATATAGAAAATTTAGGGGGGGGGGGGTTGGGGGAGAAAATTGCTTCTCACATAGAAAAAGAAAAGAAAATTCCACAAGGTAAATTTCAGAAGACAAGAAAATATTGAATCTAGGAAAGTAAAAATGTTAGAATGATGCTACTGGGGTTAATGAAGTGATGGGACAGAAAGGACTAGCTTAGGACACTCAAAAGAAAGAACAGTCTTATCGCCAACACCTAATTTAACACATGCAGTATTAAATTAGCAGCTGTGGCATACACAATCTTTCTAAATTCACTGGTTTAGGAGTAGGTCAACCTGTACCAAGAGTTGTTATAGAGTCAGGTGCCCTGTGACTGTAGTGTAAACAATGTATTTAAATTAATAACCTGTTCAATATGAAAAAGGTAATTCTTTTTTTCTTAAAAAGTTTATCCATTTTTATTTATTTATCATACATTGATCTAGTAAGTACCTTCTAAACAGATACACACACACACACTGTGTGTGTGTATGTGTGTGTATTTCTTTCAAAGCCTGTTAAAGTATCTATCCCTCACTTCTTTTAAGACCAAAGTTTCACTTGTCCTCTTCTGAGATTATCTCTAGCAGTTCAAAAAGTTGCAAAGATATCTGGGCATATCCAGAAGCCTTTTCTAATGCTTCCCATCAGCTGGGAGAACTGCCAAAAGAGTGTTCCATCTGTGTGTAATGAGCTTTTCATAGTCTGGGAAAATGATGGCAGTTTGCAAAATTATTGCAACTACAGAACATCCACATAGTCCATCAGGAAAAAAGTATAGCCAGCAAAAGGATTGAGAAAGCTCTTTCCTAATAAACTTGAGATAAATAAGGTCCTGAAATAAACATATCCAATTACCAAGACATCTGTAACCTAATTCCCATTTCTGTTTCAAAAAATTGGTTGAGGAAGACTGTGAGAATCTTTCTTTTGAGTATTAAGGGCCTGAAGCTGTAATGTATGAACAGAAGTCTCTTCTAGCTATTGAAACACCTGACTGAGGCTTTGAGGTGAGACAATATTGCATCTTTGTATGGAAAATTACTTCAATTCTATGGTGCAAAGTTTCTTGTTGAAACAAATTCTAGCCATTTGCCCAGTTCTACTACACAGATGCATTATACAGAAAATATATCAGTGTGAGTGATGCTAATATATTAGATTCTTTTAATTATGGAAATCTACAAATATTTTCTGTCCTCTGCTTAATTCTCAAGTGGTTAACTTGTTTCTGATCCAAAATACTAATACCTTCTAAAAATAATTTTAAAGTCTTTTTTTTTAAGTTGATGCTAGTTTAAACTTTGTTCATTAGGTCTTTCTATGCTATATATTTCCCCATATCCTTATTTAATAATAATGCTATGTAAAGATAAGGTAGAAAACTACTTACAATATGAAATACCAAAATGCATCCTTGAAATTAAGTGCAGATATGCAAACTGTTGAGCTAAGTCATTATAAAATAACTGTGTGCATTTATTGTTATTTGGATTCTACATCAGTCCCATAGATTTCCATTTTTAAAAAAAATTAATTATCTAAATTTTGCAAGCAATTTAGATATTCATTGGAGAAGAGGGCCATTTCACAAAAGCAGAAAGATTGCTCCAGTGGAGCAAAATAATTATTTTTCTTCATTGCACCATAATCAGCAACATAATCTTTAAAAGTTAAAAAAAAAATAAGTATTCCACAATTGCTCAACATGCTTAACAGTTACTCAAAGGCAAGGAGTAAAGTCCAATTAATTGCTATTCTGAAGGTGCTTCATTTGTATTATACCCAAAATGACAAATGTCCTTTTAGCCACTATCAGCTATATCGATTAACCATGAAAACCAATTTGTTTCCATGCGCTGAGCACCTATTTTGATCTACTTACAAAAAACAGTAAGAAATCCTAAGTATTACTTCATGCCTAGCAAGGAACTTTACATATTCTAAGCCAAAAATTATCCTGTCAACCAGCAAGTTTTAACGCATGGAATATATTCAGCTACAACTTGTAAATAAATAATAGAAGATTGCATAGCACAAATACACAAAACCAAGGCTAAATGGATATTGGTTTACATATATATTTCCTCAATACTAATTTACTGTAGTTCCTTTCTACAATATTGCTTGGTCACCCAGCAATATTGTAGAAATAATGAATCATATTTTTGGCTCTTACTGGTCCCAAGCCTGGATGAGAAAGGAGGAATATTAGATTTCTGGCTAGCAGCCCAACAACATAATAAATTGCTCACTACTACTGAAACAGTAAATGCAATTCAGTGATGACAGCTGATCAAAATAATTGGAGAACAATTGCTACCCAATGTGTTGTGCAGCATAGGGAGACCTAGTCCAAGTAAGTCAGTCTTATGGTATCCTTGAATTCTATTGGCCCAAATGGTGAAGAAGAATCTGAAAACCATAGGAATAGGAATCACATAGCTCTCTGTTTTTCAGTGGCCCAATATATGGTACTTGCTTTAAAGCCAACATTAGCTTAATAACTTTCCATGAAGATTCCAGAAGTGTTTATCAAGGAACAATGTATCAGGACTGGTTCTCCTGAGCGGGACTCTTGCCTCAAATCCTAAAGCAGGGGAGAAATGCCTGGATCCCATTATCTCCACAGTGTCTGTTCCCACTGCAACTAGTTCTGTTTTGATAGGCTACTCCTACCCACCTGCTACAGAGATTTAGATCTTGTAGCAGTAACAGAAGGAAGAAGAGAGCAGCTTATATAGTTCCTCATTCTGAGGAATTTGTTCTTAGAATTCAGCCTTGTTGAGCTCTCTACAGGGGCATATCAGCTCATACCTTAAGGCAGCAATGAGCTTCTCCAGCAGCAATGGGCTGCTAAATATACATTTATATGATAATTTTAGTGGAATCCAGTTACTGCATTTTTGCCATCTCTAAGGATCATCAAGGGTATGTCTGGTGATGATTTGACATTGCTGGAGGATATGGCTGAAAATATTGAAAAAAGCTGAATTAGCTTTGCTGAATATTTTGTTTAGAAATACAATCTGGAGGTACTGCAAAATGTGCATTGAGGGAGCTCATGTAGCCTATGGGCCACAAGTGTCCACTGACAATCATAAATTAACCAATAATCAATGTAAATCACAGGTCTGTCTATCCATCATCGTTTTCTAAAGTAATTGCTTGCATTGACTCAAACTGTTGCCAGTTATTACAGTTGTGAAGAATAAAATGCTAGGCATTTGGATGTTACTGTTATAAATTCCAGGTGCACAGTCAGTCTGTGTTGTGGAGGGGCAGGAAAATTTAGGCTGGCATGATTTCCTGATTGGCTCCAGGATGATAGGAAAGCATGGCAAAGCAGTCTGAGAGTCAATTAACTCTGGTAGGCCACAGTGGAAAATACATTGCTAGTCTTATTGACCCTTGTTCTTACTTCACCAGCCAAGCCCAATGCCTCATTTCAAGTTATACTGGCCATGACTGAAAAATAGCTGACATAGATGTCCAGAGTGCCTAATTCCTAATTCTGAGGAAAGATTGCTACAGGTGAGGTACCAGGCTGGATGAGTGTCTTGGAAAGCCATGACTGTTGCTTTCCAAGTTTGGCAGCAGGTAGAATGTAGCAGGAGCCACCAAAGTGAACCAAGACATTTGTCACCTTACAGTGGCAATGATGGACCTCTAGGTGATATCATTCATGTTTTCTGACATACGTTTTTGTCAGAATATATTCATTTTTAAATAAACATAATACATTTTTTTTCATCAATATACCTAAGCTTTCAGTTTCCTACATGCATTCATCCATTCTGCTCCACAAGATCAGAGCACCTTCTCTCAGTTGTATTATATGCTCTCCCTTTTTTAGCACCCTCTCTCCCCCATTTTTTTAAATTTAATACATCTTTTTATCCATTTATTCCTCTTATTCTGAGTTGCAATGGCCATCATCATAGTAATCACTGAGCAGAAGCCTCTAGCAAGCTTAGAATGTCTAAGCAAGAAATTAAATTAATTAAATTACCTGAATTGAAAATTAGTCCTATATGGATTATAATTCATCAGTTTGGGCTTAGCCTCAGAATATGTGCAATGGGCTTAGTAAATATGGTAAATAAATGCTATCAATGCCACACTACAACTGTGTGTATGACTGCTCAAACATTCATAATTAGAAATAATATAATTTCTAATGTTATTTTTAGAGCAATCACAGCAAGCAGAGCAAAAGTAGCACACACAGAGAGACATGCTGCTGTTTGCAGCTCTTTAAAGCATCTACACCTGGGATTTTCTCTGAGTGCCAAATAATTCTGGGCAAAAAAAAAAAATGTCAGGTAGGTGGGGGTGGGGGGTGAACGTCTGGGCACAGCTGTTTTAAACAGCAGCAGGAAAATGCTATTAATTGTCTCCACTTGCTTCAAAAATCCTTCTGGAAGTGAAGCTGAAGCTCTGCACAATGTAATGAACAATTCATCTGCCTTAAGGAAAAATAATATTAAGGATTAATTACTGCACTTACATCTAGGAACTTCCTAAAGGTTAATCTTAACAAACTAGTACACTGCACTGTATAGTATTTTAAAGTTACTGACTTAAATTCAAAAGCCCAAGTTTTCATAGCACTGAACAAAGTTAAATCAGGCAAGTTGTATTAAACTGAAGAACATTTTTCTGTGCTCCTCTGACAAAAAGATAAATGATTAGTAAATGATTAAATATTCTTTTAATCTAAGAATAATTACAGCTGAAATAGTCTTTTAATCTGGGAATAATTACTACTAAACTACTGTATGGTATTTAAAGAAATCTAATGTAACAGTTATTATATTGCTTTCAGCAATAGCTTTCTATGCCACCATTAAGTATTTGAAAGATAAGATAACATTTAATGGGGAGGGAAGGAAAAGCGCCAGGAAGAAGTGACTATACTATTATCTTCGGTGGACAGTTCCAGTTCAGTCATTAGAAGGGTTTAGGCATATCCTGCTTAGCTCCATGAACACATGCTTTCCTCTAGCTCTGAAAAGCATTTTGCAAGGCTGTATTTAATTTCCGGTTCCTTGAATCAGAACAAATGTTCTGCCTTAGGAAGAATCTTCAATTAAGTTTAAATTTGGTTTGGGCTGGTATTTGTTCAGAGTGCTGTGTTCTGAGTAGCCAAATGCAAGCTAAGTGTGCCTTTCATACTTTCTCTCTCTATTTCTGTCAAATTTTCTATTTCATGGATTTTTTTTAAAGAGTTCTTGTAAGCTTACCTTCCCAACCTGGTATTTCCATGTATTTTGTACAATTTGTATTTTGTACAAGTCCAACAGGCCCTGATCACTGGCTGTGCTCCCTGGCAGTTACTGGGAATATAGTTTGAAACACGTAGTGGATGATACCAGCCAGTTAAAAGGGCATTAGGTAATTTATAAAAAGGACTGTTTTCTCAGACATTGGGAGGGAGAGATGTGGGATTGACAGCAGGGGTGAAAATGCTCTTCCTAAGGCTAGGCTCATCTGATTCCCTTCCCCCCACTACCACCACCAAAGGGACATGTAGGTTTTAAAGGCTTGGCAATCCAAGAGGGGAAGTGCTCAGTTTCTCTAGCATAACCCAGATCTGTGTAACTTTATTCAGAGTTAAGCCCCACTGATTTAATGAAACTTATTCACAAGAAGATTAACATCGGTTGTAATCCAAATCTCTGATCTATCTAATATGCAACAGTAGTAGACAACATCTCTCCAGTTATTTAACTGAATTAGAATTTTGTGGGGAGCAGAGTTAGCGCTGATTGAATATGGATTCAGAATCACACTAAGCCCAAATATATTACTTTCTATCAATTATTGTTTATTCTCCAAGGAAATAATGTTGAATGATGAACTTAAATGCATTAAAAAGTATTAGAGCTGTCAGAGTTAACATGGAATATTATAGACAGACTATGAAATATTATAGGAAAATTAAATATTTAATACTTTAATAAAATTTTATTCTTCGGCTATGACAATACCATTCACATTATTTGCTAAATAAAGAGGCAAGTATTTTTAAAAAGTAGCAAAGAAAATAAATGTATCCATTTATTTTGAAACGGACTCTGTGCTATGACAATTCTGTTGATCCTATCAGCAGTTCATATGGGCCTTAATAGGATGTTCTAGTGTTTGCTGGAATGCTTAACTGACAAGAATATAGAAATGCAATATAATTAGGAAATAATTATTCCAAATTGCTTTGAATTCTCAAAAACTGAAATCAGACTGTCTCCATCACTACAGCACAGAAAGCATGCTAACTAACTAGCCACCTTATGGTCTTTAAAAATATACGTGTTGTATAACAGATGTCTTCCTTATTATGCTATTTTTACTTGCAATCATGATTACTGAAAACTGTTATAAAATGCATTTTTCTTAATGTTATCTTTGTTTTCTTTATTGTGCCTTAATTATTCTCAAGGAACTCAATTATATTGTTTTATTATTTATTTTTTCTTTGTTAGAAATAATTAGCAATATCCAATAGCAGTTATGACTGAAATAGTCCAATGTAGCTGAAATGACATGGAAAATCATTAGGTTTTTTTCTTCTATATGAATGAAGCTGAGACAAACCACAGGTGCATGTTTCTGTAGCTTCATGAAGATAACTTTCCTTCTTTCTTTTCTTTTCCTTTCTTTTCTCTTTTCTTTTTAAATTTCTTCCTGTGAAGTCTGAATTCAGCCAACCAATAATGACTTCCTTCTACTAACTATCTCAGCTGTGTCTTTCCTTGGTTCTGTTCAGTAGTTGTATAATCCCAGGAAAACCCATGTCTGAAGAGAGGACATGCCAAAAGTGCATCCATGCTCCCTCCAAACTACCTTGTCTCATCTTGCTGGTGCCAAAAATGCTTATTTTCCCAAGATCCAAAGCTAATCTGTTACTGGATCAGCCAGTATGCTATTCATTTATAGCTGAAGCCACAAAAGGCAAGGCAATATGATTATGGCTGCATTCTATGAATGTAAGGTCAGCCTTTTATACTGAAAATACTGTGACAACATTTATTACTTTAATGGATAGAATGGCTTAGAGTTGTCATACCAAAAGGTAATGACAGACTCCATCTACTATCACTTTCAAAACTGTGGTTATTAAACAACACGTAGCTTTAAAAATTTAATACCACAATATTTATAACTTGGTAAATACAGTTCTTTAAAAGCTGAGAATCTCATAACAGTATTAAAACATGCCAATTTATTTTTTTTAAAAATGTTATGCATATTAGAATAAAACTCAAGAAGAATTCAAATCTATGTGTGATTCTTTCCTTTTGAAAGTCATGCCACTACTATGATTACAGAAAAATATCTCATATAAAAGTGTACACAGACCTCAACATTTTTCTTGGACCTAATTCATACAAACTTTGAATTAAGCTTGATCTAATTTTGAACCTGCTCAGCGTGACTTCAGACCAAATCAAAAACATGATTGAAGAATCTGAAGCTTTGTGCACCTTGGTTTTCTGATTCAAAGAAGTGCAGAATGGGTGTTTAGGTTTTTACTTTCTAAACTGATGAAATTTGAAGGTCTGACAAGTAGATGTAGTGCCTGATTTCTGCATCTTTATTTTTAGAAATGAAATATTAAGAAGACTACATATACCTAGTTTGAGACAATGCTGGTTCCCAAAGTACACATCAGTGTGCAAAGAACAGATTATTTTCTGCACTAATAGAACAACTAAGAGTTAATTAACAATTAAACATATCTATTTTATACTCATATCTGATATAAACAGATATACAACATACAATGGAAACACAACTGTACTGAATTGTTCAAAAAAGCTGTCTGATATCAGAATCCACTTCCAACTTAAGCATTCAAACTTGTAGTCAAAGGTGCTCAAAATATATGATATACCTTTCTACAATAAGAAAATAATAACACAGATTAAGATCATACTGGTTTGAGAGAAGAAGGACAGAATTTCAAGAGAAAAACAAATTGTTTCTAGTTTCTTCATATATTTATGTACCTAGTAGTTACTGTGCATTCTCTATTATTAAGAAAATAACTCTGAATCCCAGCAATAGTTGCTAATTGGACCCACTGTGTCTTTAAATAAGTATCACACAAGGAAAATGTGAATTCTGGGAAAATAAGAAACTGATATAATTGTTAAAATACTTAAAATAAAATTCTGTGTCTGAGTGAGGTACAGTAAAAGTGAAATCTGTATAAAAATAATGATTTATGAATCACTACCTGCAATCCTTACATGCATAATTTTAAGTGTTAAGGAATTTTAGAAAGAATTCCTAATTGTAAAAACCTGTGAAGAATAGCACTTATTTTAGTTGGATGCATGATAACAATAAACAGAAACAATAAGCTGGCTATATTAAACAAAAAAAAAGTTAGCTGTAAATCTATAAACGCTAGTTTGCATCCTCTGAGCCCTTGAAAATTTATTATCCTGAAGAGGATAAAGAATTCTGAAGGCTCACTGAGCTAAATGAAAATCTATCTATTTAAAAATATAAACCTTTTTCTAATCATCTGTGTGAAAAAAAAATGTGTCTCTACACAGAATCTTATTTGCACAAACCTTCAGGATCAAGGAGTTTCTCAATTCCTAGGTGCCTTTTAGCTATGTTGAATGCATGGTCTAATCTCTGCACAGCTGACTGTTGATGAACCACATTGTCCCAATTGAAGAGATCTGGCCTGGGGAAAAGCAGGAAGCACAAGGTTACTTTCAGAATCATATATCTGTGTATGTTCACAGTCTGTATTCCAAATGCCAGAGAACTACTGATAACAAGAACAGTATCTTATACGCTTATTTTTTTTTTAATTACCTAATAAAAAATAAAACATGAAACAAAAACCCAGATGATATCCATTAAATGTTTTATGTTTAAATAGTTTACAGGCAGGAAGAAATCCCATTTTAGAGAAACAATATGGAATTGTATACTGTTAGTTACACTGTTGTGGCATAAATCTATTAATTTGTGCCTCTACATTTTTGCTAAGAACAGTCCATTAGAATGTAAATCACTTTTCATGGCTACAGAATAACTTTAATCTTATTAAAGACATTTGTGCACAGAACAGTCCATGGTGGAACAATATAATAATACAGAGGATCGTCTTAGGCTTCATCGAGCCTTCTAAAGTTATTTTGCCCTATGGCATACATACACAAGCAGTGAGGATGGGAAGCCTGATTGTGCTTTCCTTATTTCACTCAGCCCATTTCTTTTCCTTGATACAAGTTAGCTATTGTCCATTCTCCCTTAGATATCAGGCACACATAGATAAAAGACATGTGTGGAGATATACAAAAATGCTACTGAGAAACACAATGTCTAATTTAAGGTGGCTATATCTGCAAAGTACTTACTGTCACTCTATTCCATTCAGTCTTTCAGTCTCAATACTAGGTCAAGTGGTGCTGGCTTATTTGTTGTTTGTTCATTAATTTATTTATGCATATGCAAACTTTCTGAATAATCGCACCAAAAATTCAGTAATATCCCGCCTGTAATATCATGTAATTTCCTGACAATGTAGGAATCTCATGTATAATACCAACTCTTAAATATATATATATATATATATTTAAGTGCTAGGAACAGCTAAGATACTGCGCAGAACCCTCAAACTCCCAGGCCTCTGGTAGAGGACCCGAGATTGAGGAAGACACATACCACCCATAGGGGTGAGAGGGGAATTTTTTTTTTTTTTAATGTATGTATGTATATGTGTGTGTGTGTGTTTGTTTATTTATATATATGATTTTATCATATATTTATTTATATATTTTATCATATATATATATGATTTTAGATTTGCCAGAACTTATCAACAATCATTTGTTTTGCAAAAAGAAAATGGATTATTTTTAAGTTTGACACATTATGCTGTAAATCTGCTTTCTTTCAGAACCCTAAGAATTGTATTACACACCACCTCCAATCCTTTTTTTTTTTTAATTTATATGCTCCCCGACTCACAGTGACTCTGAACATTTCTTCAAAAATCAAACACTCTTATTAGAGTCATGATCTGGATTGCATTCAGTTTTAAAAGAGAATTTGCAGAGACCAGATAAAAATACATTTTCACCTGAATAAATTGTAACAGAACAAATAAAATACACTATAAATACAGACATTAGCCTACCCCAACTCTAAAATACTAAAATGAACCTGACATTTGAATGTAAAAATACTAAAATGTAAAATATTTAAAACTAAATTAGAAAGTAGTAAAACTACTTTATTAATGAAATACTAAGTAACTAGAAGTTTTAATCCATGTGCTGAGATAGTTTACAATAAAATGTTGGTTTGATCAACTACTAAAATATTAACAGGTTAAAATACTTAAATGTGACTTTATTAGTCCTTCTATAAATCAGTTTATTTCCAATTAGAACTTTAATTTTAATGTTTAAATTCCACATAATTACAGCTATTTTCCCATTGTTTTTTAGATAAACTTGTGTTCTGCATTATAATAATGCCATGTCTGGCATTTTGCTGGTAACATGATTCTAGTTTGCTTATCTACAGATAGATACCTTACTTAAGTATTATATTCTGTATAAACAATACAGAAGGTCATGGACCAGAGTTTCTAACATACATTTCCTGCATGGCAGGGTTTTTCATTAAGTGGCGTGTTTTCACATCTATCATCAAGGACTGCTGAAGGGAAACTTTTAAAGCAGGCTTGGGTAAAGGCTTTGTATATACTGGTATATTTTTGTTTAAAGGTATAAAGGTATAAGAGAGAAAGAAAGAATCTGTTCATCTATAGGTTTTTCTTTTTTCTTTTTCCTAGCTTCTCAGTCCCAGTACATGACAAAGTCCAGATAGGCTGTAAAGCATAAAGTTACCAAATTAATTTTCAGCATAAATTGACTCATAAAGGTTTATGCTAGCATGTCAGGATATTAAAAGATTTATCAGTTAAGGTATTATATTTGATAACTCCTGGTTGTAGAAGAATGTGCAGCCTCTGTAAAAAGACTAGAAAAGTTCAACAGCTTCAAAGACACAGAGACAGATACACAGTGTGGGTAAAAATACAAATAAGTCAGTTATAGTTATCCAACAGGACTGATAATGACCTAACAACGAACATCTCTATTCTCTAAGTAAACAGGCATCAATCTGAAATGAACGTAACACTTTAACTGGACCAAATTTTATTAGCAACGTAAAAGTAGTGGTGCAAGTTTGAAGTCCAGGGCAGCAATGTGCTAGCATAGATGTGAGGATAAGAAGGAACCACAATAAGTAAACAGTACTCTTCTATACCACAAGATTATGCATATATTTATATTATAAAATGATTTTGGAAATAATAGTTCAATGTGACTGTCATCCACAGCAAACATTTTTACAAGCAGCATTCCACATTACTTAATCTGCACAATTATCTTTTCTTATGAGATTGGTTGGCATTGTTTTCTTAGGAAGAATGGAGTGAATAATCTCATTGCTGCATCTTTTTCAGAAGCAGCTTTCTCAAGAGAATACCAGTAATGGAATTTAATGTAGATTGCTCTATGCATTTAATGCAGATTGCATATCCGGAAGGCTCCAACCCTGATGACATTCAGGAAGCTATTTTGCCAAGTCCTGGAAGAGAGTGAATAGAGGATTCCCCTGTTCCCCTGCTGAATAGAAGATAATATTATTGTTGTTATTGTTATAGGTTTTTTTGGGGTGGGGGGCTTTCATTATTTCTTTTTGTAATTTGTATTTTTTAAATTGCAAGCTACTGAGAGTGACTGGCAGCCAGACAGCCTATAAACTTTATAAATGAATGAATGAATAATGAATGAATAAATACTTGATTTATCCAATTTATATGACACTCATATAAAACAGGCAATTAAAGTTGAATTTCTATTAAATTCAAACAAAAACAAAACAAGTCAAGGTCAATGGCAATCTCTATAGTTTCCCATCATGTACCTCAGTGCCAGAACTTCCATCATTAATATCCCAGCCCCAGTACCTGGGGCAATAGCTAGGTCTTCATAGCCTTCCAAAAGGCTGATAGAGTTGGGGACATCTGGATGTTTGGGGATGGAGGCTATTCCATAGGGCAACTACCATGACAGAAAAGGCATACTTCCTCGGGCTCAGGTAACATTATTTCACCAAGAGTACCCAGAGCAGGCCAACTCTGATAGTTCTGGTGGGATAGGCAGAAACCACTAGGGAGAAGTGGTCCCACAGATAACCTGGCCCATGGCATGTAGGTTTTAACAGTGACAACCAGCATCTTTGAATTGCATCTGGAAGTCCACTAGTAGCCATTGCAGCTCATATAGTAATAGTATTAAATGGGCTTATTATGGTGTACCCAAAACTTCATGTGCCACTGCATTCTGGACCAGCTGCAGCTTCCTAATACTCTTCAAGAGAGACCCACATGTAGTACATAGTTCAATGGAAAATGAGTAAGGCGTGAGTTACTGAAAGCACTGCTTCCTGATCTAGGAATGGGTACACGTGGTATATAAGGTCTATTTGTGTGAAAGCTCTCTAACTACAGCTGCCACCTGCTCCTCAGGTAGGAGCTATGAGTCCAGGAGAAGCCTGAAATTATGTACCAACTCTGTCCAGATTTAATGATGGAAAATTACTATATTGGGGGTAGGTGGGTGGACTAAAACCTCAGTTACTCAGTCTTATCAGGATCGAGCTGAAGCCAGTTCTTTCCTATCCAGACCTGTACTTCCTCCGAACACTGGGGAAGCATTTCCGTAGCATTGCTTGGAGAGTCCGGGACAGGAATGTACAGTTGACCCCATGCTAAAGCCATTAAATAGGAAAAGGACATCCCACAAAGCAGGGGCCTAAAGCCAGACCTCTCTCCTACTATCAATACTGACTGGAACCGGTTTTGGAGGAGGCAGGAAAACCCATAAACAGGGATGCATTGAAAATATGGTTTGTGAATGTGTACAAATTATGTTGTGTTAACAGTCTGTATTATAAATTGGAAGCATGAAATATCTTTATTCTGTGAATAAAGAATATCTTTATTCTCGTTCTGGTGAGTGACACTTCATTCCAGATTAAGGAAAAGAATAGCAATTTAAAGAATTTAAGATCAATGGCAAAAGGTTTAACAAGGACTTAACCTAAGAAAGTTTAAAATGGATTAAGGGACCAGTTACATTTGAAACATCAGGATTTTTCTTAAAGTGTTTTTAAAATAATTATATAAATAAAATTATACCTTTGGGGGAATGCAGACTGTTTAGAGTTCTAGTAGAAAGACAATTGATGGACTTTGCAAAAGAAAGAGATAAAAGAAAACTGAGACAAACCATGTGGCCACAGAATTACAGAGGGTCAGAAGGTATCAAAGACTTAAGGACTAGGGAAAGGTGAAAAGAAAAAAAAAAAAAGAAGAAGTCCTCCTTCTACTTTGGTACCTGATGAAATGGCTGTTATTAGAAAAGTAGTTAAACCTATATAAATGACAGAAAAAGGTATCACACTTGAGACATTTCAAAAGATCTTTGAGGAATTGGGAAAGAAGGTTACAGCTACAATAACAGCATCAATAACTGCTTATGTGAATGCATCATTTAAAAGATATCTGAAAGGAGTTAAAAGTAGAGATGAAAAATAATCTTGAAGAATTACAGGACAACTAAGTGGAAAGGTAATTCAAAGTGAAGTCAAGGTGGAAATTTTGGAAAATAAAATATAAATTTTGGAAAATAAAACAGAGATAATAAACAGAAGGGAGATATAAACATTAAGTCAAGAAATGAAAAATGATGTGGATAATGGACCTACTAGATTCACAAGAGAAAGGAGGATTTACAGAACAACTTGGTGAAAATAGTTAGCAGAGAGCTGCTGAAGCTTCAAAAAAATGTTTAGGATGGGCAAAAGTGTTATTCTAGTGCACAATATATTATAATTTATTTCAGTATGCTGGCATGTTAAATGTGAACAGCTGAGCTTTTGAAACTTAGCATCCCTTAGGGTAAACCTTAGGGCAACTTCTTATGAGCAAGATCTTTGCTTTAAACGTAGCTTTTGATTGAAATGCCTGTTTTTGTTATTTCTGTATCTAAACAATATAAACTATTTTGTACAGTTGAACGAAGGACAGAACCTCACTGAATGGATGAAAGGATACTTTTCCATCCAAAGCTATATGATATTCACTAACATCCTCAAAAGTAAAATATAGTTACACTTCTGTGATAGTTTTATGCTGGTTGGCAAAGGCATATATGCAATCTTTCCAGATTGATTTATCAAATTTTGACTAGGAAAAATATAACATTCTTAGAAACTATGATTAAAAGGAGAGCATCTGCTAATGAGATCTCTATACAGATGATTCAGAAATATAATTATCTACTTATTAATAGTTCCTAAGCTCAGTATATAATAATCTATTTGTTATGTCCCAGTAATGATTCCAGATGTAAAGGTAACAACCTGATAATGCTATGCGAACATACTTATCAGCTGAACGAGACACTGTGGCTCATTCAACAAAGTACTGTTATAAATCTTGGCTTAGTGGCTATATTTACAATTGAAATGTTTGATTCAGTAAGAGTTAGGAATTCCACAGTGAGCAACACTTTATAGCTGTGGAATAATATAATTGTTATATTAATTGAGAAATTTCCTCAGGTACTATTTAAATGGATGGAACCTTTTACCACACTAAGGCTATAATTTTATGGGGTTCTTGAGTCTTCCCTTCCATTCTTCCTGAGAACTGAGAAAGGAGAGACCCAACAGTTCTAAAAATTTGGGTTCATGTTTCCACTGGAATTATTGAGTCAGAATCCTCCTCCTCCTCCTCCAATATGCAGCAAATTCTGAATGCTGATCCTAGGAGTCTTTCTGAAAAAAAAAAGTGCTTGGAGGAAAAAAAAAAATTTCCTGCAGATTAGATACATATTATATAAGCTGCTACAAAAAATTAGAAGCTTCTCTCAGGCAAAGCTTAAGGTCAGTTTTTCCAGTTTCAAATACCTAAATACTAAATTAAGTCTTGCTGTGTTGCTACTATGAATGTTGTAATTAAAACACTACACTGTTATTAACTGCCTTGCAAACAATCAGCTGGTGCTTGTTGCTGTTATATATGAACAAAGAGGTGGTAGTTAAATGGTCAGGAACATCACTTTCAGTTTCTAAAGCAGCTTGAACAATTCATTTCTCCCACCCTTATTTCACAGTCAAGACTATTATATTGGAATGGATCAGAGACAAGTATATTGCAGGGGCAAAAAGCGTGCAGAAGAATAAAATCAAGCAATTGGTTTGAAACTATATTTTTATGTCATTCTGCCGTTCAAGGCTTCTTTATTTTTTTGCATCCAAAATCTCTGAACTTAGACGTGAGCTTATAATGTGCCTGAGCAAAAAATGGACATCCTTTTCCAGCTTAATAAGGTATAAGCTGATTGCCAGAGGAAGGGGGAAGAGTTAAAGCTTCATTGAACAGATACCACAGAATGATGGCATGTGGAAAAAAATGCTTAAAGTTTTATATTTTTATTTAAAATATTCCTCCATGGAAAATTAATGAAATTCAAATTAGGAAGGTGTAAGTCTTCAAATATGTAGGCATTGATTTTCAGTCTTTTACCTCCTAGAAATTTCAATCATCAGATCTTAAATTGGGTGTGCAAAAAGCTTCTAATCCAATAATCAGATACATATGCCATAAAGGAGAGCACCACATATCTTCACCAATCAATTTACTTAAAGTCAAAGGCCTCAGTCTTCTGTTGCTTGGAACACAGAGCTCTGTACACAGGAATATCTCCATGCTAGAAACAATTCAATCTACATATCTGAGATCTATCCTCAGATCCTGCCCAATTGCAAGCACACTACTTCAATTAGAGCTCATCTGTATCTCTCTGAAGGTTTGTTTGAAGCTCTGCTGGCTAAAGAACTGTCTATCTCAAACAAATATATAGGGTGAGATCTTGATTTAGTTTCTACTGATAGGCATACCTCACCATGGAAAAAACAAAATTTGTTCATCCAAAAGCCTGGGGTAAAGTCAAGCAGTTCTCGATATGCAGAGAGATAGAACTGTTAATCTCACAGCTCTATTACACTGTATGTGTGTATGTATATATCCTAATACCTTATCACATTTTTGTGCCTTTCCACATTAGAATATTTATACCTATTGTGTCTAGATGCCCCACTGTTGATGGTGAAATTTAATAATATTCTCCATCAAAAGTTTTTATGCACATATTCAGATACTGAAATTGAATCAGTTGAACATATATTGTTCAATTGACCTATGCAGGTAGTCCCCAATTTAAGAATGAGTTCTTTTCCCAAGATCTGTCCTTAAGTTGAATTAGTATGTAAGCTGGAACAGTATTATTGTAGAACTTGAACCATTGTGTATTGAACTCAAATTTTGCTACAATAGGCTCTATTCTTAACTATGGGTCCTGTATCCCAGGTGTTCTAACCCAGGGACTTACCTGTACATCCTTCTTAAAGACTGAAGCTCATCCCTCTCTAACTATAATCCACACAGGTAGACCCCAACAGGGACTGCATTTTCTGCTAAATAATCAGTATTTTGAAGTTGAGAAAAGTAAATAAATTCTGTGATATAGCAATTGCTATTAAAAACTCCAGTTTTTCTTAGTTTCTTTTATGAACAGAGCTTTTATCCTGGATGCTTTAAATTTTAACAGTGTATGCATGCATGCATGCACATGTATGCACACACACAATCACACACACAAACATCATACAAAGAGAGAAAAAGAGGCAGAGACATAAGGAAAATTGCTTTTTTACTACTGAATTTGTAATAAGTTTCGTACCTGTGACTGTGTATGAGTGCATTGAAAGCCAAACCATCAGACCAGCTATTGGTGAAATTAAAAACATTGACCTGTGGATAGTTCTGAGTTGATTGACGAACCCAGCTCAACAAGATCTTTTCACTGTTTGTTTGTTGCAGTCCAGCCATGATGTTTTTCATTACATATTTGACCTAGGTTGTAAGATAGAATTTCAGCATTAGCTAGATTTGTTTATGAAGGCAACCTACTTCCCTTCTATAAATCCAACTCAGCTTTTTCAACTCCATTTTAGCTTTCATCATAGTATTTTTTTTTTTCAGCCCAGTTATCCAAAGGGCCTAATGTTCTCAGCTGAGAATCTGCTAAATTAAAATGGAATAATCTATTCCTACATACAGGTGAAACTCGAAAAATTAGAATATCGTGCAAATGTTCATTTATGTCAGGATGGCAACTCAAAAGGTGAAACCAATATATGAGATAGACGCATTACATGCAAAGCGAGATATGTCAAGCCTTACTTTGGTATAATTGTGATGATTATGGCGTACAGCTTATGAAAACCCCAAATTCACAATCTCAGAAAATTAGAATAGTGTGAAAAGGTTCAATATTCTAGGCTCAAAGTGTCCCACTCTAATCAGCTAATGAATCCATAACACCTGCAAAGGGTTCCTGAGCCTTTAAGTGGTCTCTCAGGCTGGTTCAGTAGGAATCACAAGCATGGGAAAGACTGCTGACCTGACAGTTGTGCAGGAAACCATCATTGACACCCTCCATAAGGAGGGAAAGCCCCAAAAGGTAATTGCAAAAGAAGTTGGATGTTCCCAAAGTGCTGTATCAAAGCACATCAATAGGTTATGTGGAAGGGAAAGGTGTGCTAGAAAAAGGTGCACAAGCAGCATGGATGACTGCAGCCTGGAGAGGATTGTCAGGAAAAGGCCATTCAAAAGTGTTGGGGACTTTCACAAGGAGTGGGCTGAGGCTGGAGTTAGTGCATCAAGAGCCACCACACATAGACGGATCCTGGACATGGGCTTCAAATGTCATATTCCTCTTGTCAAGCCGCTCCTGAACAACAAACAACGTCAGAAGCGTCTTACCTGGGCTACGGAAAAAAAGAACTGGTCTGTTGCCCAGTGGTCCAAAGTCCTCTTTTCTGATGAGAGCAACTTTTGCATCTCATTTGGAAACCAAGGACCCAGAGTCTGGAGAAAGAATGGAGAGGCACACAATGCACGATGCTTGAAGTCCAGTGTGAAGTTTCCAGAGTCTGTGTTGATTTGGGGAGCCATGTCATCTGCTGGTGTTGGTCCACTGTGCTTCATTAAGTCCAGGGTCAACACAGCCATCTACCAGGAGATTTTGGAGCAGTTCATGCTTCCTTCCGCAGACGAGCTTTATGGGGATGCTGACTTCATTTTCCAGCAGGACTTGGCACCTGCCCACACTGCCAAAAGTACCAAAACCTGGTTCAGTGACCATGGGATTACTGTGCTTGATTGGCCAGCAAACTCGCCTGACCTGAACCCCATAGAGAATCTATGGGGCATTGCCAAGAGAAAGATGAGGGACATGAGACCGAACAATGCAGCGGAGCTGAAGGCCGCTATTGAAGCATCCTGGTCTTCCATAACACCTCAGCAGTGCCACAGGCTGATAGCATCCATGCCACGCCGCATTGCGGCAGTCATTGCCGCAAAAGGGGCCCAAACCAAGTACTGAGTACATATGCATGCTTATACTTTGCAGAGATCCGATATTGTTCTATTTCCAATCCTTGTGTTATTGATGTCATGTAATATTCTAATTTTCTGAGATTATGAATTTGGGGTTTTCATAAGCTGTACGCCATAATCATCACAATTATACCAAAGTAAGGCTTGACATATCTCGCTTTGCATGTAATGCGTCTATCTCATATATTGGTTTCACCTTTTGAGTTGCCATACTGACATAAATGAACATTTGCATGATATTCTAATTTTTCGAGTTTCACCTGTATTTGGTGCCAGTCACTAAAACTGAGTTTCAATTCAGACAATTGTAGAAATAAATCTTACTGTTTATTTTCAATACATTTGATGAATAGAATATCAGTGTAATTATAGACATGGATCCAGTAAGGGGGCAGCTTTGACTACTGTAATTTTATGCTCAACAAAAACACTCATACGCCTTTCAAAAACATATTCAAGAGTTGGAGCCTTAAGTGCTCTGGAGAGTGTCGCTGGGGAGAAACTGTTGGTCAATATTGCCTCCCTCACTCAGGATCTACAAATTGATCATGAGGATTTATTATTATTTTTTTTTTTATTCATGAAGCATAAAGTTTGGATTTAATATATCAAGGAACATAATGTTATAACATAAAAATAATCCTGCATCTATTCTTATATCTCAGAGCTATTTGTATGACAGAAAGAGAGGGACAGAAAGGAAACACGAAGATTTGTTTCTACAGAAGCAGCCATATTAATCTTGTGGCTCCTAAAACGATCACATTAGTTACAATATATGATATTGAGGATAATCAGATGTATGAAGTATAGTCTTAAGAAATGAATATACCATATTTTTCCATCAATAAGACCCCCCCATGTACAAGACGACCCCCACTTTTCCAACCCAAAATTAAGAAATCAATATTTTAAAGATAGTGCAGAACACATTTTTATTTAGTAATTAGTTAACATTTACCTGATACACTCGGTGGGAGGAGGTCCAAACCGTCTCTCTGCAGCTCTATTTCCATGCTCTTTTGCATAACTGATTACATTCAAGCACAAGTGAAACTGCCCATAGCTTGTCTCTGCAAACAGACTTCCTCCAATTGGTTTGTTCAGCATCACCTGACATCAGTTACATAAGGCTCATGATTGGAGGAAGTCTGTTTGCAGAGACAAGCTATGTCACTCGTAATTGGAGGCTAGCAATAGGAGAAAGCCTGTTTGCCGAGACAAAGTATGGGCAGTTTTGCAACTGCACAGTTCTCTCCTCGGCTTACTTCCTTGCATAAGACGCCCTTCAATTTTTAGTGTAAGGATTTTAGAAAAAAGTACCGTCTTATAGTCGGAAAAATACGGTAATTGTTTTGTTTTTATTTTCACGGATTTTTGCTTGTTTTGCCAGTGATATAGAAGCTTTAAAAAAAAAACAATAATACACTTTTCCTTTGAGTGACATGTTGGGAGCCCTGAAACAAGTGGTAACAGGATAGTGAAATAGGCACAGCCAGGACAACGCATTTTAATTAAAAATATTTATTCCCATACATTTGATTATTTGCCATATATTTAATAATTTATGAGGCACGTTAAAAATAACAATCTGGTAATAACTGCTGGAGAATGTCTGAACTTTCCCGAGGCTTTGGGGAACTGCATTTTTTGCACCCCACATTGCAGCATTTCTCAAATTGGAATTAATAATAGTAGAAAAAAATGTATATTTTCCATGTCTGTATTATTCCTTAATGTAACAGAAGAGAGCCCAGATAGTTGTTTCATTCACATTATGCTGCAAGTCTATATTCAACAGCTACTTTAGTGTCCTTGTGTTATTAACCGTAATACATCCTACAGCTTTTCCAAAAACAATCAGTTGATACCTGCCAGTGGAGAATTATACTCCAGACCAATCCAAGGGTCAGTTTATGATTTCCATCCACAATATCTATACTGCCAATATTTACCAGATCTACCTGTTAGAACAAGACAAAACAGAACAATAGATACAAATTAAGCAAAGGAACTGCTTTTACTTTGCAAAGTAACAGTAATAAAATGGAAGTAAATGGGTTTACATTTCCAGGACAATGGCAAAATAAATCATTGCTGAATTAATATAATCAGACTTGTAAAAGTCATCATATTTTTTAAATGTTTCCATTCAGGGTAGTATATATATGTTTGCATATTTATCTATCATTTAGTTTGTAGAGATGAATAAATATCTAACAAATATTTGACAATTTGTTGACAGAATGCAAACAATTGAAGTCATTAGAGGAAAATGAAATTGGCAAGGATGCAACATTATACTACAAAATAAACTTAAACTCAAATGATTAAATACTATTTAATAAAATGCTTTGGTTGAACAGTGAAAGAGAGCTTGCAGAAACAACTATATTTATAGCTCCTTTCATAGTATACATTTTCTTGAAAATTATCCAGTAATAATAGGCTGAAAATTTAGGAAAGATATGGAATGGGGAAAACAGAAATAACATATAGGCATTCCACTAATTTATGGAGGGATTAATATAAAATATTTATTTATTATATCTACTCCATTGTAAAGTTTTTTTAGACATTATTTTGGATCAGCTCTCAATCCAGAAACAGGAAACACAGTGACATTTAAAATTGACCATATTTTTATTTGAATACTTCATCTATGATATCTCATATTTATCTGTTCTAGACTTACAACCATTCATTTAATGACCATTCAAAGTTACGATGGGAGTTATGACTGGTCTTCGCACTTACAACCATTGTAGCTTCTCTGCAGTCACATGATCAAAATTTGGGCACTTGGCAACCAGCATGTAGTTATGATAGTTGCAGCATACTGGGGTCACGTGATTGCCATTTGTGACCTTCCCAGGGGGCTTCTGACAAGTAAAGTCAATGGGGGAAACCAGATTCATTTAATGATCACTGGTTCACTTAATGACCACAGTGATTCACTTAATGACCACAGCCAAAAAGGTTGTAAAATTGGGCATGAATGACTTAACAACTGTCAGGTTTAGCCCAGGAAACTCCAGGAGACAGTACAGATTCAATCCAGCAAGGTTTATTTGGCTTCACACCATTTACAGAATCTTCTCAGACTGAGATCAGTTCCCAGGCTCAGTAAACAACATGACTAGCATTCCTCAGGGAGGGGCCAGTCTCATCCTCTTATCTCTCCCCCGCTCCTCTGGTGATGAGAGTACATGTTTCACTACCCTTGCTCTATCTCTCACATCGACCACGTTACTAGCGATGGAAGTTCCAGTCCCAACTGTGGTCATAAGTCGAGAACTACCTATAGTGGGATTGTATGACTTGATATATTTCTACATGTGTCAGTTCATAAAATTTTCAGGTTCTCCTTCATTAGATTCCCCCAACTAATTTTCATATCATTAGCTTTTAAAACTCAAACACCATGCATGCAATTTTGCTCCAAATGTTTCCTTAACAGGACTATGTTTCCACATTTCTTTATCATCCTGTATAACTGGGTGATATTTTTTGCCTAATACTTCATTTCAGTGGCGATACTAATTATTCTAAACAGATTTTTTCTTATTTGATCTCTGTGTATTGCTTAATCTCTAATCAATATTTCCACTGACATTCCTGCCTCTCTTATCCATCATTACAACCCCCCATTTCTTCATTACAGACAATTTATTTATCCATCTAAGGGGTCATTTACTACATGTATCATGCAAAATCTTTCTTGAGATTTTCTATTAATGCACTACTCCTCCCCCAGTTCTAGAGCTTGTCAACACAAAACTGACAAGGCTCATACGTGTACATTATGTATCTCTGAGGGAGATGGCCACCATATAAATTTAATAAGTAAGTAAGTAAGTAAGTAAGTAAGTAAATAAATAAATAAATAAATAACATTATAGTCATTTCTACGTATCACTAATTAGGTAGCATTCTAAGGAAATATTTGTTACCAAAATGAAATGCTTTCTATGATGCTGAAATGAAGAGTAACATTGGTTTCAAGGATAAACAATATTAGCAGGCTTGACTTCTGTTTCAGTTCTTACAATATCATTCTGGATTTTTTATAAATAGAAAGATCAACATGAAAGTCTAGTATCTGCATACTCTCCTCTTCATGAATAACATGTTCCCCACAGTCTACCAAAGAGGTATTAGAAACACTATGTTACAGATAAGAAATTGGCCCATTAACCTCTTCAAAACTGCAGTTATAAATGACATTTCATGGTGACATTTTAGATTTTTGCCAGGGAGAATTTAAAATAAAATCAAGAGAAGACTTGCTATCAGAAGGATATATGTGTCAATGGTTTTCACATGTACAATTAGTAGAAAGATTTAAAGTTGATTAAAGGACATATGGTTTTGAACATGATAAAACTGTATTTGAAATTGAGGTATGTACTAATGATGAACGTCTTATTGCTAAAATGTATACACTTTTGTTGAGATTTGAAATAGAAGATGAACAAGTTAAAGACTGTATGATAAAATGGGCTAAAAAGTTTGGATATAATATACAAATGGAACAATGGGAAAGTATGTGGATGAAAGGGTTGAAATTTACATTATGTTATAACATTAAAGAGAATTTTAATGTTGTAAGTGCTGTATTGATGGCATCTGTCACAAGAAAGATTGTCAAAAAAGTGCAAATGGACTTCAAATATATGTTGGAAATGTGAACAACTACAAGGGACTTTTTATCATCTTTGGTGGACATGTAATAAAGCTAAAAAAATTTGGACTCAAATACATATATTAATTCAGAAGATTTTGAAATGAATATAAAATCGAAACCAGAGTCATGTCTTTTGGGGCTAATGGATAAACAATTGGAAAAATCTCATGGATCTTTGCTTTTATAGTATATGACAACAGCAGCAAGACTTGTATATGCTCAAAGATGGAAGATTTGATATTACCTACAATGGAAGAATATATGGTAAAATTGATGGCGCTAACTCCATGAGATGGTGAAATTGACAGTTTGATTAGCAAAAAGACACTGACTAATTTTAATGCTAATTGGAATCCCCTTTTGGACTTTTTATGGGAGACAGAAAAAATGAAATTATGATATATGGATTTGATTAGTAAAATTAATAGTTTACACAAAAATGATGTTAAGTTGTAATCTTAGAGTAAGAGTTTAATGTATGTTTTATTTATATCTGCTGTAAAAGAAGTCAGGTCATTCTTTTTTTGTATTTCTCTCATTTTCTTTTTCTGCACTTTTATGCTTTCCTTCTTTCTTTTCCTTCTTTCTTTTCTTCTATTCTTTTTCTTGATTATTAGTCCTTGTTAGTTTTTATCTGTATGTTTTTTTTATTTAATAAAGTTATTATAAAAAAAACCTGCAGTTGCTTTCTGACATACTTTGACAATGCCTAACACATTTCAGTACATTATTAAACCTGAAAGATTAAAAAGGAACTGTTTTAAGGTATGTATAGGCAGCACAGAAACACACACACACACACACGCACACACACACACATACATTTAATATTGAATAAATAAATAAACAGTTTTTAAGACCAGTTACTGAACTGATGGTAGCTGTGAGCCATATGCTTTGATCTCTCACGTTCCATGTGGCTACACTGAATCTTATCCATTGTGAAACATATTTCAGAAACAGCCTTGTGTTTTTTAAAACTTGTGTGCACTATGGATTCATGCAAATTATTACTTACATTATTTTTCTGCAAGACTTGTAGTGCTTTATTGACGTTGTTCAAGGCATGAACTCTAGTGGAGCCCTTTTCTTTCCCCTATAAATATAAACAGCCATTTTCATTTATAAAAAGAAAACATTAAGTCCATAAATTAATATTTTTTATGACAGAAAGCCTACAGTACCTTTGTAACAGCCAATAAGAGCTTAAAGAACAAAAGTCCCTATTTTAGTAATATATTTTCCCTATTGCATTTATCAGTGACTATATCGATCAGGGGAACAATAAATTGAAATCAGTTTCATTCCTTCCATTACAAGTTTGAATCATACTACCAGTTTGTCAGTTACTTACATAAAAATGACTGAGTGAGGGAAAAACATGGAGGAAAACTATATTTCCACAGTTTTATACTTATGCAAACTATGATCTGACAGGGAGAATTCTGCCTGCGTTATGTTAATAAAATATGCATATATATTTGCATATTATTCTAGAAAAACCAACAAACCTACTGTAATGTGAATTTTATAAGAGTCTTCAGCAGGACATTATGTGGCTTATTTTAAAATCCAAATCAGGAAGAGATACTTCGAAGTATGCAAAAATTTAACTTGCAGATTGAAATCCTAAAATTACAGTGGCAACAGACAGATTTTTAACTATGGCTATAAAAACAAGGTTTTTAGTAACAAATAAATGTGTTGGGGTTTTAAGTGTATTATGTAATATTTATTAAATATCTTATTTATTAAACTGCTGGGAAAAATTGAAGGCAAAAGGAGAAGGGGACAGCAGAGGATGAGATGGTTAGATAGCATCACTGAAGCAATGAGCATGAAACTGAGCAAACTCAGGGAGGCAGTGAAGGACAGGAAGGCCTGGCGCAATATGGTTCATGGGGTCACGAAGAGTCGGACATGACTTAATGACTGAACAACAACAACAAAATTTATTAAACTGTTTTATCCAATGCCGAGTTCAGATTATATTTGTAACTTGCTTTTGGGCCTTTTGGCCATGAATAAAACTGATTGACTGGGGCAGTGTTTTAAAAAAAATATGTTCATCTTAATTATATTTAAAATTCTATAAATATTTTTAATCTATGAAAATGCTTTTCTAGTATTTTATGCATTTTTTTATGGATATAAGACAACATATTTATTCTGAATTGGTCCCAGAGACAAATGGTAGTGGGAAAAAAAAGGGTGGTGGTAGAATTAATGGCCAATTTTAAAAGTTATGAAATAAAAAAGAAATGTAAAAGATAATCATGATGAAAGTAACTGTTCACCTTTATTTTTGAATATGCATACATTTAGCTATAACAGCAGAGTTGACTATAGGCAACTAAATACAGTTTGAACTTTGAAATGAGTCTAATAATATTTTATAAATTTCATAATTCATTTGTATCTATGACTATCTGATACTGTACTTTTTTTACTGTAGTTTATCTGAAAATCAGAAATCCCCATTTTTTGTGCCAAATGTTACCTAGAATATTGATATTTCCATGTTTTTTATTCACTATACAATGAAATACATTAGTAAAAGAACAGCAATGGAAAATGCTGTCACTGCATGATTCCATGAAGTGGGCTTAGGTCAATTTGTGCAATCTTTAGGGACTTTTGCTCAGAAAAAGAAGAAAATATCATTTAAGCCAAAAATTATTAAAAAGGAAAATCAGTGACTTTCCCAAGTTGCACTATATGCTTATATATTTATAAAGTATTATAAAGTATTTACCTGTCCACAAATGCTAATTTTACAATGGATTGTATACATATAAGCATTGCAAAGATATATGCTGTAGTAGATAGACAGATATACATACAAGTTTTTTGCCTGTAAGACCTTCCAGGAGCTCCAAAAGCTTTCGACCATCTTGAAAATCTTTGAAGAGATCTTCGATTGGATGAATACCAAACTAAAATGAAATGAAGTTTGTTATACTGTATGCTAAACTGTTAACAAAGCATTATATCTATTGCCCACACAGAATGGAATTTTTTAAAAGAAAACTAGCTTTTAAATTAAACATATTAAAAATATTTTATTTTGTTGTTAATGTTTATGAAAAATACCAGGCATAAGATTCTCCTTTTACAAGCAGGGTGGATTAAGATAAAAGAACAAACAGTATAATTCTCATAAATTATTGCTCTGTATTCTGCATTACATCCTGTTTCGTTTATGTTCCACTTTTCAGCTCATCAATTTAAAATATTTCACAAATGGCTACTAGCTAGTTTTCTATTCCCCTACAGCCAGATGATCCTTGTTCTAGCAATATTTTTGTTATGTCTCTTCTGACATTCTTACCTAAAGAATCAGACAATGAATATATTCTTAGCACTGCTGATACTAGAATGGAGAATGGCAAATTGACATCTATGGCAGCATCTCTTATCAATAAACTTTTCTCCTATCATTCATGAATCTATTGGAAAAATAATTCTATAAGGACAAGTCATAACTTCTGAAGACCAGTTTCAGTGGGTGGACAGGTATCAGGGTTTCCCTCACAGAAGCTAGTGGGACATCAGACTCTGGCATGGAAGTAAGACTTGTGCTATATTTTCAGAAAAATAAATAATGTCTGCTATGGAAGCAAAGCCAAATAATGGCAACACAAAGAAGTGGTGGTTTGAAGAAAGCTTCTCAGGAGTAACTTGCCTTGTTATGAGGGAGGCTAGTATTTCCAGATGAGATTCTACACACTAGAGCATGAAAGCCTTCACTTAAAAGCAGCCCAATAGTAAAGCAAGCTTTTCTCATTTTATGTTTTTTACCCTACTGCTTGGGATCCTACCAGCTGATTCCTAATCTGCTCTTGCACAGTGTTTTGGATTCTCATCTGGTTATGTGGATTTCATTATTTGTCCAGTTGCTTTAGATATTCAGACTGATAAACATTTGGGATCATTCTCATAGTTGTCCGTACTACAGCTAACCAGCTAACCCTGCTGATGCCAAAATGATGAAATTTGCAATGTGATATTAGAAAGGAAGCTTTACCTTTTAACATTTGCAACACCATGTCACACCAAGCATGTAAGGGGCAGAATTTGCACTGTGATGCACATTTCATTACTTGATCCTCCCTGTGGAAGCCCATGACACTTTGAAATAAAAATATTACTAATATGAGCTTTTGGACTCTCTTTCCTTCCATTGTGTATTATAAGTGTATTATATTATATTATATTATATTATATTATATTATATTATATTATATTATATGTATAATATTTATATTATATTATATTATATTATATTATATTATATTATATTATATTATATTATACACACACACACATATAGTATAATATTATATTATACATTGTGTGTATAAGTGTATTATAAGTTGTCTACTAATCCACTTACAGGATGAAAATACTGCTATCATTTTTTTAAAAATCAAACAGGATAGGCATGACCCAGAGCACGGCATAGCAGAGAATATGCTTCTGCCACAGGCAGCTGTGAAAGCTTCCTGTTTTTTCCACAGCACTTTAACACTGCTTTCATCATTTTGGCCCTCCTTGACATCTCCTTCATGGACACCATTGGCTCTTGCCCACTTTTCTGCTGAAACAGCATCCTCCTGAAAATTTTGTTCCATGGTTCAGGCACATATACAGTATGTATGATAGCTACTTAAACCTTAAATTAACATTTCTCTCCCCCCACCTTTTTTTAAATAAACTTCTGGTTTAATCTGATAACATGTAAACCATCATACGGGAGGTTGACATTACAGAGAAAATAAAAAACTCAGGAAGGAAGCATCTTCACCATAACATTTAATTATAACTATGTTACAAGTCAATCTTAAAAGAAAAAAAAAAGATATTGACACGCAATCTTAATGATCACCTAAATATTACAAAAGTTCCCAATTCTTCCAGCACACATTCTAATAATCAGAAGAGTTTGTCATTTGTCTGGTGGTGAGGTAATTGAGTTACCTTTCAAAAACAGATTGAATGTCTTCTGCAGATCAACAATCAATAAGTCTTCAGTAGAAAAGGTTTAGAAAGAGAGAAAGAAATATGTTGCATTTTCAAAGTTATTGGAAAGTACGCATTAACATGTGAGAAGATTTAGGAAAAACGAACTAATACATGTAATATCATTTTAAATTGTAGGCATGCACAGAATCTAGAGATGCCTTCAATACAAAAGCTAAAATTATCTGGGTTTCTTCATTATAACTATTGTAATATAAGTATTAAGTAAAACTGAGCATTAAAATACTTGATTTATATAATACATGTTAATGTATATAAATAAAACATTAAAGCAGGGCACTTCAAAATTCATTGTAACTGTTGCTGTGCTTCAGGCAAACCAAATGTATGGGTGCATTAGAAGTGTTTTCACAGGATGCATTCTTCAACTTTCTACCTGAACCTGGTTATAATATACTGATCTGCTGATGGCAGATGGGTCCCATCCAGACTGAGCAGCCTTTAGGATACCTATATTGTTGACTTATTATTTACTATTTGGGGGGGGGGGGGTCATCTCAGGGCTGCAGGCATACCTAATACTCCAACCTCCTATTTTTCCTGCAACTACAACCCTGTGAGGTGGGTTCAGCTGAAAGAGAAAGTGACTGACCCTAAGTCACCCAACTGGCTGCTGCTGCTGCTTTTCTCCTTCTCCTTCTCCTTCTCCTTCTCCTTCTCCTTCCTCTTCCCCATCCCCATCCCCATCCCTATCATCAACAATAGCCACCCAGTGGACTTTAATGGGCATTCATGCCTAATCAGGAACTAGAACTAACAGTCTTAGATTTCTAGCCCAACACTTCAGCACGACACCAAACTGGTGCCAAACAACTAATTAGCTACTACATCAAATTTACAGCCTGGCCTGTTAATTGCTATGACCTGAGGATTTTTACTTTTCAGTATGTGGATTACAAAGATGATGAAACATAGCCTGCTTTTTTAAAGAAACACCAGTTTACTCTGGATTCTGGCCTCTTGTGGTTTTGCCATCATTTATTTATTTATTTATTTAATTGGATTTATCCCCCGCCCATCTCCCCCACAATAGGGGACTCTGGGCGACTCACAAAAACATTAAAACTATAAATATATCCAAAATTTAAAACAATACAGATAAAACATCCAGAATTTAAAACAACACTAAAGAAAGGAGGATCCAAGCAGATGGAGAATCAGGCTGCAGAGAGCTGACCACTATGGGGCTAGCCACCCTCCTGGTGGAAGTATTCCCTCCCCACCCCAGGCCAAGTGGCAGAACCAGGTCTTCAAGGCCCTTCGGAAGGCCAGGAGTGAGGGGGCCAATCGCACCTCCGGGGGCAGAATGTTCCAAAGAGCGGGGGCTACCGCAGAGAAGGCCCGCCTTCTGGACCCCGCTAGATGGAATTCTTTTACTGAGGGGGTCCGAAGCATGCCCTCTCTGTGCAATCGGGTGGGACGGGTTGAAGACATAGGGGAGAGGCAGTCCCTTAGGTAACCTGGTCCCTCCTCACACTCATCCTCACACTCTCACTATGAATCCTTAATAGAACCTCAATTTCTTTAGCTTTACAGGTGTCTGGTACTGTAAAATTAAGCAAGATTCTTTAATGGTTCAGCCAGCTTCACATACATGGTGGAGCTGTCATGGTTGTCTACCTAAGGTTTCAGCTGGTTCTACTGTATTGCTGAGAACTTTGTCTTATTACCTTAACAGGACAGAACGTCAGCCTGCAGGACTCTCTTAGATGACTCTATCAGAAGGCCTGCTGTACTTGCTTACTTCATAGCAGAGAATGTGCCCTTAACTCTTCCTCACAGATGTTCTCTATGAGTCTCATAAATAGTAGAGACATCCTGAGATTCTCTCAGACCTGTTTCCCTAGGTCTATTTCCTGGTGATATCAGAGATTCAATGAAAGACCGTATACAATATAAAGACCATATACATGTCGCTGCATACTTTATTTTTGTGGCATGTTTGCAGCTTTTAACAAGCTTATTTTTTATTTCAGATGTGGTAAATAATATAAAAAACAGAATGTTGCTGACAGATAGATTTCAGATTTAATAGCAAAGTGATAGACAATGCAAATAAAGGAAAGAATTGATGTGTGAAATACCTTTACCAGGAAACTCATATATATGAAAGAAAAGCATCTGAAATTACTCTTTCATTCTTGGAAATAATCCTATGATCCCACCACAACAAGTAAACCTGCAATAATACAATATCCTTTCAGTTCCAAAGATCAAATCACAGGCACTTTCATTATTTTTGCTAAGGAGGCTGGTGGATGAGGTTGTTTATCTTTACATGATACTAGCAGAACTGGTAAAAATCCACAAGAAGACTTTAAAAAGAATAGAAAGACAGCTAAAAAGATACAACAAAAAGAGAATACACTGATAAAGAAGAAATTAAACCTTCTATTCTACCAATCATATGAATATATAGAGAGAGATTCATTGAAATTGGTGCATCTCCAAAGAGATTGTGCAAAATATCTTTTCTAATAAATAACAAATATGACTTTTCTTAGCGATTATAGGGTCAGGTTGCATTTATTAGTAGAAGTATACCATAGCATATCTACCTTTATATGACTCAAAATAATGTTATGCCAGATTCAACTAGGAATCATGTAGATCTGATATTGCCATTCTGGAAGCCACAGTGTAGACATTCCTTTGTACCATCAGCCCACCAGTTTTCTGCCTAACTTTTGTAATGAAATTACCATTTGGTTTAACTTTCATCTTTAATATTTTGTTACCTTCTTGTATAGTTACTTCCAATCACTTCTACTTTTTGTTAATTTCTGTGGTTTCCTCAGGCTTATTTCTTCAGGTCTTCTATTCTTTCTCTCATTCCTTCTCTCTTTATGGGAATCATCTCAACAGTCTTTCTTTCACATATGCATACAAACACAAATACAGAACAAATACAAGCAATCCCTGCTCCCCAAAGCATCTAGTCCTGAATTTTAAGCTCAAGCATTTGTCCAAGAATAGATTATGAAAGAGTTGATATAAAAACTTGGCACAACATTTTCAAGGATGATTTCTTATATGAATATTTTTCAAAAATATACAGATCACCTCCTTCTACAAAGAGGCATTTAGCACTTCCAGAAGCCAGTAAGCATATAATTGGTATATTTCCAAGAATTCTGTTCACATCTTTGGGCTGCACCAATTGTAATGTTCTTAATTAAAGTAGACAATCAAATATAAAAGGTAAATTTATTCGTATTGCTGTTAAGTCAAAGTACTTTGATGAATAAAGTTTCTCATAAATTGGTCAAGTGAACTGTCTCTCATAGTTTTGCCTGTTCAGTCTGACAAGTTTAGCACAAATAAAACATGAAATAAACAATAGCACCTATTGGGACCTGAGAAGCATGCCTTCTCTGTAACAGCGCCTCTGAAATGAAGTTCCCCCCAAAATTCAAATGGCCACCATCCTATTGGTATTTTGAAGGGCTCTAAAGAGTGGCTCTTTGCCCAGGCCTTTGGCAAGGATGTTTTATGCCCGTTTCTTTCTTTTCTTGTCTGGGTTGTTTTGGTTTTGCATTTTTGTTTGTTTTTGTACCGTGCATTTTTTTAAAAAATGTTTTAACAATTTCTGAAACACCTACAGTCTCTGGGAGTCAGGCAGCATTTAATAAATTGTTGATTGCATAGTCAGCCAGATGTTTAGACTTGATCTGGCATTTTTATCCACCTATCAAGTCCTTCCCAAGGACCTGGGATGGGCAGATGGTGTTGTCTGAAGGTGATATTTCTTGATCAGGTATTCTTTGGTGTTCTTGTTCTTCAGCTTCTTTTCTTTCATCTGTTCTAGCTTGCTTGCATCTGATCTTAGCCTGCTGAACTTATTTTCCAACCTGATCTTCCATTTTGGTGGTGCACTGTTTGGATTTTTTTCTTGTTTGTTGATTTTGCATCCAAGGTATTCAGCTATAACTTCAGCTGTGCTATACATTAGTTGGTTTGTTTCTGGCATGGAGCTGGTGCTTATATTTGATATTACAATATTGGCATCTTTTAATACTTGTGCTAGCTGTTTCTTTGTAACAATCTTCAGTGCAGGCAACCTTATTCTGTTCTTTCTGTGTTGTTCTAGATGCTGAGCTATTCTTTGTTTCAGTTCCTCTTGTTTTTTTAGTTGGAGGGCTGTATTCTTTCTGAGAAGAAGGCAGAGAAGAGGGTTTCATTGGTAATGAAAATGATTCAATAGCTATGTTGGCTTCCTCTACAGCTGACTCCCCCTGGTTTGCCTCTACTGTCTGAGCTACTTCTGGCAAGGCTTTGATTTCTTTGCCCTGGGTAGACCTTTGCAGTTTTTCCAGTTCTACTTCTGTGAATACTTTATTTCATGTTATATATTGACATTGATCTGCTAGCTTCTGTTCTATTATTTTTGATTCTGCATATTGTTCTTTCCAGAACTTGTGCGTTCTTTTCAGATATCCTCTTCTCATTGGACTTGATTTGTAATAGCAGATCTATTTTTGTTTTGTTTTCAGTCTTTGTATATTTGCGACAGGTAAACAACTTTTCTTTCAGTAGTCCTGGAGCTGCTGGCCCTGGTTGCTCAGCCCACAGTTCTGATTCCTGTAGCCCGCTTGTCACCAGATGTCCAGGAACTAGAATACCTAACACGATCCTTGTTGAATTGGGCGATGTCCAATCCACTATAGGTTTCTGTAAATTGCATCTCACCAGATTGTTTATGGGAGAGACACTCTTTGTCTGGCTCCTCTGATGAGACCTGTCCAGAATGGTTGAACCTTTGGCATAGGTCTCATCCTCCTTGGAGAATGCAAGCCTCACAACCATGTCAAAATAATGACTCACTGGGGACTATTTCTGTTGTTGTTGTTGTTGTTGTTTGCATGGTCAGCCAGGTGTTTAGACTGGATTTGGCATTTTTATCCACCAAGGAACTGGGTTAGGCAGATGCTATCATTTGATGGTTTGAAGGTGTTAAAGGTATTGTCGCAGGATATAAGCTGTTCTAAGCAAAGCTGTATTTTGCAATTGAATAATAATAATAATAATAATTATTATTATTATTATTATTATTATTATTATTCCTTATTTCAGTTTTATAAAGTAAATAACACAAGACTGCTAGATTATTAGAATAGGTTGTATCATAAGCTTCAGAGTGTATTCACGATATTCCAAATGAGTTCTCTGTCACTGACACACCAGTAAGCTTCTCTGTTGTTTTCTTGTTGCCAGGATCTCACATCACCAAAAAATTATTTAGGTCTTCTTCCAGAGAGCATATGTGCAAAAATAATCATATCAATTGCTATAGTTTTCAATTCCAAAGGTCAGCCAGGATTTCAATTTGTTTACAAAAAATATTCTGATCTACAGTGTCAGGGGAAGGACCCTGCAGTTAGGTCTCCCATCACTGGAAAAGTGTTTGGGTACATGAGTCATCATAACTTTTTTAAAGAGTGGTAGAACTGAGAAAGTGTTGCATGTTTTAGCTCATGAGGTAGGATTTTTCATTAAGGATTTGTTGATACTGGTGCCAAGAGACCAAAGAAGAATAAGGAAAGTATATTCCCTTGAGTGCATCAGAGTTTTAGTCAGTTCTAGTGAAAGAAGGATTGTAAACGTATCAAAGATGAATGCTCTGGTTACTTTTATAACTTTCAGCAGTTGTTCAGCTTTTAATTATATATTTTTTTAAAACCTTCAAAAATATTTGCAGTAAAGGGGCTGTGAAATTGGTCTGTATTCTATGGGATTTTATAAGCTCTTTTTAGATTCCCTGAAGGGTATATTTTTTCTATCTTCTGTTCACTATTTTAAAAGTCCTCTCCTAACAAAAATGATACATGTATGTGTGAAATTCCTTTAAGAATAATAAGTAAAAATAGAGAGAGGGCCTTATCACACATGCTTTTCTTAGATAATTTAGTTGCAAAATCATTATCTGAACATGTCTAATAAAAAAGATGCTTCAGAAAGAAGCCTGTGATCAAACAGAAACCTGAGTAGCTGATTACAAACAGAATCAGACAACTGTGTGATGTAGCAGCAAAATTGCCAACACAATTTTACGTTGCATAAGTTTTCAAATCCTAAAGAGTCATTGTTGAATTTTATTTTATTCTGTGTTGGTCAGAAAACACTGCCTCCTCCCCACTGTCCAGTTCTAGAGACTACATTTATTAAAGATTCACACATCTGAAGCAGATTCAGAAAAGGGCTATAAGGATTATTCGGTAACTAGAAATTAAGTCCTTATAAAGAGAGACTGAAGGAGCTGGAATGTTGAATCATGAAAAAAGAAGACCAAGATGGGGTGGGGCCTGGGGGAGTTATTCAGCACTCTTCAAACATCTGAAGTGAAGTAATACAGAAAGGCAAGACACTTTATCTTTTGCTAAGAGTGCAGGATAATGAATTTAAGTCATGATAAGATTCATACTGACCATTAAAAAAACAACAGCAACAACAAGGCAAAATAAAACAGTGCACTTTGGTAGAGAACAATATCTCCTTCAGTGGATCTCTTCTAGCAGGACCTAAATTGTTATCTATTGTTGAAGCTTTGATTTAAATTCCTATTGTGACTCCATGGCCTAAATAGCCCCTTCCAATTTGTTAACTCTATGATGTGTGACCACAGTCTTAGCAATACAATAATAAAGAACTCTCGGGGTTACATTTTTAATACAATTAAGATGAATGCATTTTTCTGCACTAAATAAAGTAATATAACAATGTGTTATAAATAAGTATATTGTTTTTAAAAGGCTTTGCTGGATTACAAGGAATAGAATTTTTTCTATGTTCTTCAGAATAGTTTAAATGGGAGCAAAACTGACAACAGTTAGGAAAAAAAAACAAACACATTTTGCTAGATTTTGGAGGGAGAAAATAAGTCCTGAAATACCATATGAAAAATTCAGGTGTCACTGTAATTGAAGAGCCCTTGGAATACATAGTTGTTCTGTTATTGTTGTGGTGGTTATTATTATATGTGGTTAACTGCAACAATTTATTTTGGATTAAAATAGAAAATGTCTTAAACATTTCTTTGCATTTTCAGAGTAAATGTAACATGAAACATTTCCTTTCTTTTTAAATAGCCATATTAAATTCCTTGAATCACATAAAAACACAAATTGGTTAGGGCCAAAGGAAGGCTATCACCTTATGACCTTATAAGCAGTCTAGGGATGTTGCTTTATTTATTATAAGCCAGGTTTGGACAGCCCAAAACTTCCTTTGGCAACCCTTAAAATTGTATTGTTAAAATTGGAATTTAAATTGTATCACTGCAATTCAGTAACAATGTCAAGTCAGACATAACAAAGCTATTTTACTTCTTAACATCCCCATACAAAATTCCTCTAAATTGGGAAAATAGGTGCCTCTGGGGTGCAGCACAAAATTAAAGATTTGTTGTTGTTCATGCTTGAATCAATACAGACCCAGTCAAAATATTCTTTTGAAGTGTCCTGTCACTGGATACAACTAGAACCCTTTGCTCCTTTGTTTCTCATCCTATCCTTTGTGCTATTTACCATACAACTTACTGAAAAAAAAATGCCCAAAGTTTTTAAAAAGGTTGTTTGAAATACTTTAAAAATTCCCATAACAAAGAATGGAACCAACAGTTAACTCTTCACAAAGAGTCAAAGGTCTTTTAAACTTAAAAAACCAAAACCAAAATAAAAATAAAAATAAAAACCTTAATTGATAGAATTAATCTTATTGCAAATATGGTTGGTTTAAATATGATATCTGGAATCTCCATTATGGATGAATGATAATTGGGCCTTGAGTATTCAATCTTTATGTTATTGTGAGAGCAATATACAAACTCATTTGGAATTTAATCATATAATATTAACACTGGTCCCCCTTTACTTATTTATCTTCCTGACAGCGGGAATTATACATTCTGTACCTCACTCTTTTCCTCTACCTTTCTTGATGTTATCTTTAATCTGTTAATGAATTATATGTTGCTGAAGAGAAATTAATCCTTAATTTAAGTATAATAGTTATATTCATTTTTATCCCTAGTACTATTCAATTAAACATGTGAAAATTAAATTGCTTGTTTCGTAGAATGAATAATTTATCCAATCAATTGCATTTGTCTAATTATCTTAATAGCATATCTAACATATTGTACTAGAATAAAATGCTCTTTCAAATTCTCTATTCCAGTTCCCAGTTTATGTTTTACTTTTCATGTAGTTAGATTAAAAGCAGAAAACTGATAAAGTACACTACTGTTTTGAAGTTAGGTATCATGGTTCAGAAGGTCCATGGGTCATAGGTGGTCAAGTGCCTTAAAGAATGTTAATATTCTTTGATTACTAATAATGTTGTACTTTGACTTTGGAAAGGTTAAATAACTGAGGAATTGAAGAAATAATCTGAGTAGTTGAAAGATTCTAGTTGGACATAAAGGAAGAGAGATGGAAATCTTTATATGGAAGTAGGCAAATTACAGCATGCTAAGATACAGATAAATGACTTCAGAAACTTGATGTAGGATAAGTAGCTATGGTAATGCTATTCTTCAAATACCCCATTTTCTTTCATAGTGGAAAGATTTCTGTTTTTGTTTTTGCATTGTTTTTCTCTCCTAGAGGCAATCAGAATGGCAAAGGTTCCTAGGATGAGCTCTTCCTTCCTTCCTTCCTTCCTTCCTTCCTTCCTTCCTTCCTTCCTTCCTTCCTTCCTTCCTTCCTTCCTTCCCTCCCTCCCTCCCTCCCTCCCTCCCTCCTTCCTTCCTTCCTTCCTTTTTCTTCAGCCCATATTTCTTAATTTGAAAAGGCCTCATGATGTCAATCACATAAGGCATCTTCTTATAGCATGAGAAAATTGGAAGGAAGGATGTATGTTGTATTCAGTGGGTCATTCACAAGTAAATGTGTATAGGTAGTCCTTGCTTAACAACCATAGTTGGGACCAGCAACTCTGTCGCTAAGTGACATGGTTGTTAAGTGAGACATCACATGACTGCAACTTACAATTTTACTGCTGGCTTCTCCATTGACTCTGTTTGCTGGAAGCTGGCTATGAAGCATGCAAATGGTGATCATGTGACCATGGGATGTTGTGATGGTCATAAACACCTATCAGTTGCAATGTGCCTGAATCTTGATCATGATTTCAGGGATGCTGCGATGGTCATAAGTGTGAGGACTGGTTGTAAAGATATGTTTTCAGCACTGCTGTATCTTCAAATGTTTGCTAAATAGGACAGTTGTTAAGCGAGGAATACCTGTACAAAATTTCACTTCATGTTTCACAGAGCTGTTCCTGGATTTCTCAGCATTATGAGAAGTAAAAAAAGATGGAATATAGCTCTAGTGACAGCTTGTATGATGTTAATAAAGAAATTAAATATTAGGGAGCAGGTAGGATACATCCCTGTTTGACTCACTTGGAGGATGGAACAGGTGCAATCAATTCTATGTTCATATATCTAACATGTATTGCAGTATCATTACTAGTTGGAGAATGTGGCAGTGAATGGAGAAAGCTGCCAATTTTTGCCATAACCTCTTGCTAGGAATTGAATCAAGTGCCACTTTGAAGTCTATAAAAGTGACATAAAGGGAACTACTTGATAGACTGGTTACTTTACAGACATGTAGTAGAAGATGATACATTGATTGCTATTGAGAAGCCTGGTCTAAAGCCGGCTTCTTCCACGGCTAAGATTTTTTCTTTGTTCAACCAGTCAGTGACCTTTAATAAAACATTTTGCATAAACTGATTATAAATAGTAAGTTGATTAGTGGTAATTTCTTCTTCTTCTTCTTCTTCTTCTTCTTCTTCTTCTTCTTCTTCTTCTTCTTCTTCTTCTTCTTCTTCTTCTTCTTCTTCTTCATCATCATCATCATCATCATCATCTGCCTATCCCAGGTCCTTGAGAATAAAAATGCCAAATCCAGTCTAAACATGTGGCTGACGGTGTGACCAACAATAATAATATAGGTGAATATAGAACAAGACAGAGGCTCACCATTTAGAGTTTAAATTCAGCATCTCCAGAAAGATCAGGTGTCCTATGCAACAAAGGTAATGTTAATCAGAATGGTTTCACTATCTGACAAAGGCTTTTGATCTAACAAGGTTTTTCCTTTGGTGGAACAGAAAAGGAGGTTCATTTTCCTTCCCTATATTGTTCTGAATGTTCTTTTCCTGCCAATCTACTCTGGAGAATTTGGGAACTCTTCAGAAGAAACCTGGAATGCATCCTGAGACCTGAAGAAGAAAGGGTCAATATTCCAGGATTATTTATCTTCCTCCTGCTAGTTGGAGACTCTTGATTTCAATTAGAAAGAATTCTTACCAGCATAAAACATTTAATGTGCACAAATTAAAAATAGAATGCTGAGTGCAGGTCCATTACAGTTCCATGAAATATTAAACAGATGGAGTTTGATTTTTTGTTTTTACTTTACACTTAATGTATTTATCACCTATTTCATTACTGTGTTTACATACAATATTTCCCCCCTTTAGACTACATTGCACTGCCATTCTACAGGGAATGAACATGAAAAATCTGGATGAATCGATAATGTACATAGCACTGTCAGTATACACAGGCACTCTGCTAATGAGTGGCAGGTGAGGATATAAAAAAGATGTAAGATGGGAATAAAAAAAAAAATGCAGTGGATGACTTAAGCACATTTTACACAATAGTTTATCCATGTTGAACTATATTACTACTTTATTTTGGACGATGATCACAGCATAAACATAGAACATACACATATTATACTCAACATGATATAACTGAGAATAAACATAACCCCAAATCTAAATCATAAAACAAAATTACCTCAGTTACACAGTTAAAAGAAATTAGGAAAACTATCTTTGCCTATTAAGGGAGATCAACATATTTTTTCTTCTCTAATCCTAAATGCCACTACATAAAACTTAGCTACCTTTATATAGAGAAAGATTTAGAGGTCAGAATTGACATGCAAAAGGTGATACATCTTGGTAACATTGAAAGGACCATAAAAGCAGGACAATGAGAGACTGTCATATATCTTTGTAAATTATATATCTTAGGAGGACATATTCTCCTCCCCAAAGCTACAAGGGCAAATTGTCTTACATTATTAAATTTTCCTATATTTCCCAAATAGAACTGTCATGGATAAGGCATTGTGCCTTACCCAGCATGAAGGCCCATCTATAATTTGAGATGGATATTAAATAAATAATCTGCTAGCTTTAGAAACAACAGATTCTATTCAAATTATATGAGCTTAGAGTTAATGCCATATCCAGCTGGTGACCCATATCTCTTATATTTTGCTTAATATTGGCTATAGCACTCTCAACTCTAGTGCCAAGACTGCCCCTTAGAGCACAGTTCCAAAAATGATCTCAAGAAGACTAATAATATTCTTCAGGGTTTTGAGAATGGATCTGTGGGGTCTGTAAAAATGTAGGAAACAAGCAGGAAAATGTAAAACAGCAGATGAAACAGGTAGAAAGGTAGCAAAATCCCATTATAAAAACCTAAAACACCAACACAGCAGTTCCTGTTTAAATTTCAGTAAGATGTTAGACTAAAACTGAGTCCTAAAACAAAATCAAAATGTTATTAGTGTCAAACAACATCTCTCCTCTAACCACAGATTTCTGATGAGTCATCAAATAGTGACCTTGCATTAAAATAAAATCTTTCTGCTTACATTTCAATGAATGCAATACTGGGTAGGATCCAAAGAACTACTTCCAGTATGCTCAAATAGTTGATTCTGTACTGTTTACTTATTTATTTGAACAGTAGACTAGAAGCAATATGATGATATGCTTTTGCAGGCCTCTCACTTTCTGAGTTGTCATATTTCCTATGCATCTTGGGGCAGAAGACTACTTATGTAATACAGGGTCAAAACTTTTTGAATGACTTTAAAAGAAAGGTAAACTACCACTACCATTCAACTTTTAAAATATACATTGTGAGTGAATTCTATTCAGCCAACATGTTTGCACATACTTCAGTCAACCAATGATATCTCCCTGCCATCCAATCATAGCAAGCTTTAGGACTAGGACCAAGAGGTAAGTTTACTAGGAGCATACTCTTTAATACATTTTTATTAATAAACATAGATAAACTATATTTTGTTTTACAAAATTGGTTTAAGACATTTTTAATTAGGCATACATTATTTTTAGAGCCTATTTAGACTTTGATGTGTTACTTTAATAGTGAAAGAGGAAATACTGAGAATTCCACTGTAACAATGGGTGGTAATCTTTTGTTTATTAAACTGTAAATTCTCATTCTTTCTTAAATATCTCCATTGGGCATGTATAATGAAGTTTTTAGTAATATGTAAATTTATAATATGTACATTATTTATTTAATATGTACAAATTAATAAAATATTATGATTACTTAAATAATTTAAATTACTGCAACATCAATAACATACATTGTTTTTATATCATGCTTGGATAATCTAGTTACTATACAATAAATGAAATCTATAGGAATTGTATGACATTTTCATTTTAGTTTAAAAATCTGTCTACATGTTTAAAACCTTGTCAATATTTGTTTTTACAAATCATGAATACGTATGGTGAGCCACTTACTGAACTATTATTGTGGATAGTTTTCAGATGGTATTTAGTCACAAATTCCTTTTGTGCGCATGCATGCATGTGATGAATCAGTCAATTTAGATGAACTGGATAAGTAGGACATTGTTCAGTAAGCATTGCTGTTTCAAAGAACAAATGAAGATATGGCTGAATTGGAGGAGGAAGAGCAGGAGGAAGCTAAAAAAACATTACTATCTAATGAATGGACAGCTGCTGGCTGGCATCTGAGCAGAAGCTAGAAGAATATCGAATATTTCCAAGTCCACAACAGCAAAGACATATGTGAGTTGACAGAAAGAAGCAGCAATAACTGGGTGGCCACCTGTGGCCTCTGATAATCACCATGGTTTTAATTTTCCCGGTTACATGGCATTTCATCCCTGCCACATACCACTGGCAGCCATTATCAGTCCACAGATTTTTTAAGAGGCCTTCAGACCCAGATGACTAACTATTCTTCAGTGTTATGTCATATTGGGTTGGAGGAACTGTTATAGCAGAGGAACATTAAACAGCATAAATTAGAATGGCCTCTTTTATTTCACAGCCATTTAATTTTCTTTGATATACAGTACAAGGAAGAGTTAAAAAGCAATTATTTCCACACCTAAAAGTACTTCATGTCAAAATTGTGGGTTACCATTTTAAAAGCTTATATCTTGCCATTTTTTTTTAATTAGCTCATTTGTACAAATTAAAAATCAAAACAAAACCTCTCTGTGTTGTGTGTGTCTGTCTAACTGCCATGCGTCTAACTGCCAAGAATGTTATACTCTTTGGGAAAGCTTTTCAATACAAAATGCTATAAATTTAAGCAGATCGTTCTCTGCTCTTCTTTCCCAATGCTCCCCCCCCCTTTTTTTTTTTGCAAGCATTTTGGAACAGCTGTGTCTCAAGAGTGTTTTTGGAAGTAATAATTGACTGTTTTTGAATTCATTTCAACACCATTCAAAATTTGTAGCATTCAAACTCCTGTGAAATAATTTATGCAGCTTCTTAACATGACTGAAATTGGCTGTAATTATTACAATCAATTCTCACAACATTCAAGGCATCATGATTAAACTCTGGTGGGTAGAGCCAAAAATAATCACACCCTGTAACTTATCCTTGGACAATGATAATACTTTACAGTGCTCCCAGTTATAAGTGCTCCATACGTCACAGTTGTCAGACGGTCTTGTTCTTAAAGACCTTGAAGTTAGGTTCCAGTCCAGTCTTGTAAAGTGAAGCATCTATAAAAAGCATCATGACACTACAGGGTGTTATTGCCTTCCTAAAACATGATACTACTCAGGGAAAGACACACAAAGAGTATTAGACTATCACAAAACCTAAGAAAACAAAGCGTTTTCTTGGAGGAGGATGGTACACAAACTATACATTTATTCAAAGGTGCCTAGACCATTTATTTATGTTTATTATCAATTTACAGGTGTTTAGAAGAAATTATATTTACAAATTTGCAAGGTAAGTGATGTCTTATTATTAAGAATGTTAGGGAGAACCCTGAGCTTTAGCACAGGATTCAGAATATTTGATTTTAGATTTGAAGCATGAAACTGATTTTTTCACATGCTGCTTTTACCATCAAAATAACCATTTTTATTCCAACAGAGTACCCACCAAATCAAATCTCCTCTTTCAAAGCAGATAATCAAAAGCTATTACTGAAAAAATGGATGAAGAAAATTATGCATTCCTAGTATTTTTGAAGCCATATTTCCAATACACAATTATATTCCATAACAGAAAAGCAACGTTTTAAAGATATCTATGTAAAGTGAAAGGCAACTCAGTAGCCATGAGCCTTGAATGACCCCCAAGCTCCAAATCAGTTCCAACAGCTGTAATGCTACTTCACTAAAGTATTAAGTACAGTCAACTGAGAAGCAGATTGTTACTAGACAACAACACTTCAATCTTCATTGATTCAGTTTTAGTTTTTTCCTTCCCCTCCCATCCTTTTTCATGTCATCTCTGGCCTTGTCTGGGATGGTGATGTATACCTGATGATCTCACCCCAAACCAGATAAACATGTTTATTAAAAACAATAGATGCAATCCATATAATCTGAAGTTTCCTAACTAACAACAAAGCCTGCCCTATGTAATTATTTTCCAGATAAGTGCCTATGGTTACATCCTAGGTGCATCAGTGGTCATGGAATGTTGCAATTACACCAGACAGTTGAAGAAGAAAAAAGGGCATTGGAAGAATACCTGAAGGACAGTGAAGAAGATATACTGAGGTTTGTACACCACAAAGGCTTACTGAATACCAAAGAGATTCAATTGGCCTATAAAAAAGACCAAATGAAGAATAGAAAAAGACATGGCAAGACAAAGTATTACATGGCCAGTACACAAAAAAACTAGCAGGTAAAGGGGATAACAACAACACTTGGCAATGGTGAAGAGCAGAAAAGTTGAAGAAAGAGACAAAGAAGCTAATTCTGGCTCCACAAGACCAAGCCTTAAGAACAAATACATACAAAGCCAGAATTGAGAAGATAACAACAGACAGCAAATGCCACCTCTGCAAAGAAGCTGAAGAAACAGTGGACCACCTAGTTAGCTGCTGCAAGAAGACTACACAGACTAACTACAAACAATGGCATGACAAAGTAGCAACAATGGTGCACTGGAATATCTGCAAGAAATACCATTTGCCTGCAAGCAAGAACTGGTGGGACCACAAAACAGACAAAGTAATAGAAAATGAAGAAGCTAAAGTGCTCTGGGACTTTAGAATTCAAACAGACAAGCACTTGCCACACAATATCCTGGGCTTAACAATTGTTGATAAGCAAAACAAAAAAGTCTGGAGAGTGCAATACCCGAAGACAGCAGAATAGAAGAGAAAGAACTGGAGAAAATCACAAAATATAAAGACCTGCAAAGAAAGTAAAGATAGTACCAATAGTAATAGGTGCCTTAGGTGCAATCCCGAAACATCTCGAACACTAACACCACTGGCATTGACAAAATCACCATCAGTCAATTGCAAAAGGCAGCTTTACTTGGAACAGCTTAAATCCTAAGACCATCAAACAACATCTGCCTATTCCAGGTCCTTGGGAAGGACTCGAAAGATGAATAAATATGCCAAGTCTAGTCTAAACATCTGGCTGATTGTGTGACCAACCAGAAGAAGAAGAAGAAGTCGTCAAATTATTTCCTGTCTGTAGTACTTTATTCCATTCTCTCAAGAAGTCATCAATGCTCTTAAGAAACAGAATCAAACTGCTTTTGCTGTCAGCAAATATAAGGAGCCCTGACAATTACCTTTGATATATTTAGGTGTACTGACCTTCTGCAAACCCCCTGCTTCTTTTAGTCCTCACTGTAGCCTTTAAATTGTCTTTTTTAGATGCCTCCCACACATCAATTCTATCAGCAGGCTGTAGCTGCTTAGAAAATATAAGGAAACATAAGCTGAGTTACTCTTCAAATGTTTTAGCTGTACCTAATTTAAGCATGTTGACTATGGCTTCCCCAGCCAGATTAACCTTTTCTGTGAGGGAATGGCCATATATAATCTTGACATGTTTATTTCCATTAATGATCTATTGTGTATTGTTCCAGTCATTCTCTGAAGAATGGCTGGTACACCACATTTCTTACAGGTCCTTTCTCATGCATTGTGGCATAACCTCTCTTGTGCCAAGAACAAAAAAATTATCCATTGCATGGATTCCTTATATTACTGTGGCAACAATAAGGTCTACACTTAATTTGCATACTAATTCTGAAATGCTTTCTTGGTTTATTACTTGATTTAATCCTTGTATTACAGTGGGTCTTTGTGCACCAGAAAGGTCTTACAACTGTGACACGTGCCTTTATCACATTGTGTTTAGACTTCTACAATTTACTTTACATGTGGCTGCCCCTGAAAATGACTTGGAAGCTGCAATTAGGTCAACATGCAGGTACCCAACTATAAATGGCAAGGGATAGACTTGTTAGTATTATACTGCAATAATTAACATTAGGCTTCTGGACCCAATTCAAGGTGATGGTTTTAATGTATAAAACCTTCATGATTTGGCACCCTGTCATGGTATTTTTTAAAAAAACAATGCACAATGAGATTGACTCAGACTCAAGAGAAACCCAAAAGCACTGAACCCTGACTAAGTAGCCACTTTATATCTCCCTATAAGAGTTGGGGAGACATTTTATTTTTCAAAACAAAGATATAAAAGTGCTGTGTGAAACTTATACATGTATATATGTATGTATGTGTGTGTGTGTGTGTGTGTGTGTGTATATAATATATATACACACACACTTCCCATTGCCTCTATCTTATATTCTATTCTATTACAATGCTTCCTCTATACTATATATTATTACAATCATCTATATACTATGCTCTATACTATTACTATTATATAGCAATGTTTTCTTCTTACACAGCCTGTTCTGTCTTAATTCCTCTATCTTGGATTTCTTTTACTTGTTTCTTCTGTGTTAATAGCCAGCAAGTAGAGCTCTTGCACCCTTCCATGTTGTGCTGTGCTTTGCCTTGCTGTGCCTCTGTACTTCTTTTTCCTCTGGATTGTTCACCCCCTCTGAAGGAAACATGCCTTCTTTCTTTTGGCTGTTGCACTTCTCTGTTTGCTGGTGGCTGCTGAACTCCAAAATGTTTCTCCTCCCCTCCCCTCCCCTCCCCTCCCCTCCCACACCTGTGTCAAGATTGCTGCTTCATTGGCAAATCTGCCATGTTGACACTGGGAGAAGACTCAAATGGGATGGAAAGAAGGCAGCAGAGGTGCCTGCAATTTTGTCAAGCAGTCTGCTCTTCCACACATCCCTGTATTTAAAGGATCATCTCTCCTGATCAGAATTAGCCTGCACTGTTGGGCTTTTGTGACACTGATAAAACTTGGGTTTTCTAGTAAGTCCTTGTGTAAGCTCACAATGATCTACTTTCTGGTAGTTTATTTCTGATTGTTATAATTGTTTTTAAGTTGGTTACCCTTCCCAGCATTTGGCTATGTTTTATTTTGTGTTGTATACTCAATTGTTTATAATCCTAACATGTAAGCTGCCTAGAGTTATTTTGGTAATTGAGGTGGCATGCTAACTGATAAACAAAAATTAGACTAACAATGTCTGGTCCCTACTTATCTTTTGATATGATAGTTCATCTTTGGAAAACCAATAATTAAAAGCCTTTTTGGTGACTAATTCCCTTCAAACTTTGTATGATCGAATTACACAATATATAGATTTGTTTCTAATTATTAGTTGTAGCACACAAAAACCATAACTGGCATCTAACATAAGACACATTTCCAACTATTTCAGAATTCAAAATGCAAAGTGTTGCTAGTGTGCTTCAATCTTCCCCAAAGGAGGGTGGGGGGAGAAATCTGGTATCTATCTACCTCCGCCTACCTCACCTAAAAAAATAGCTAATTTTTTCTTTGTCTAGATTTGGATAGAATGTGACTTCAGTACATTGCTCCTATGTTGGCATTTTCTTTGGGAGATTGTCTGCATGTCATCCATCTCTCACCTCACTCTCTTAGCACAGCCCAGGGAATATCCTAAATGCAATACAGAAAATAAGTGGAAAATGAAGTGTGAAAACATGTGGTGCTATCAAAGTTCTTTTGGGGTTATCTGAAAATCAAAAGATGATGTCTGAGAGAACATGAAGCCAACAAGGTGCAAAATAAGTCCAAAAAAGAAAAAAGAAAGGACTTCCAATACCATGGCATGGGCTGCAGTGTTGGTTATAAAAGGAAACAAAACTAGAAAGGAGCTGAGAACCTTCAGGATCCAGACTTCACTTCTTACAACACTAGACTCTGTCTGGCCAAAAGCAGACATGGGGGGAGGGAGGCATGTGGGACATGCTGTGGAGGTGTTTGACATGCATAACTTTGCTTTGATTTAATAAAGAAATTGTTGGAAAAACCTCTCAGTATTCACTGGGGCATTAATACCAAGAGTATTAATTTTACATAGAAACTCATGAGAATGTTGAATGCAAAAATTTATGTTTTCCAATAAATAAATCCACTGTACCAGGATTGGGCCTCATACCTATCTCTGTGCTTTGGCTAGGCAAAAGCACAGGTAGGTAAGAAAAGAAAGGAGGAGAGGTTGACACTCATGTCTATTAAATTACTTTTTGCATTAATTACATAGACTGTAGTTGATTCTTTTAAACATTTTATTCTCAAGAGCAGGGAAACTGATCTGGACTTCTGTTTATTTATTTATTTGTTTATTTAAAAGAATCTGTGCAGAGGACAGGTTAATACAAGCAAATGTGCTGGGGGGTGGAGGAGTGAAAATGCAGTGATTGTTCATCCTGCCAGTTGAGAAAAAAAAAAAAAAAGCCAAGACATTACACTAGTCTACTGATGCATTTGAAATAATGTGTAATGAATGCAAGAGAACTAACACTAGTAATGCTAATGAGATAAAAAATTTAAAAATTACTATCACATAATGGTACTAATGGATAAAAGAGAGAATAGCAGAAGATTGGAAAGATCTCATTAACATGACCCTCACCTGACTACTCTTCTGCCCACCATCTGGATTAGAACTCTTTCAAGGCAAGCTCGCTAAAAACTTTGGGGACTTGTTTCTTTCCTACCTCTGCATGTGTTTATACTCACATTCTTGCTTGTTTATTCCTTTTGCAAAAACACCATTTAGTAAAAGTATGCAACCATCTCTCTCTGTGATTGAATGTACTTAGTCTGGGACATGACACCTGCCTTGGCAACCACCATGCAGAATTAAAGATGTTCAGCATTTGCTTGGCTTCCCAATTATTATAGCAATTTCATACCAGGCTTTGCAGATCAATGCACCTTTGACCCACCTGTTGCACAAGAAAACACCAAACAGCCGAAGCATGGAGCAGACCATCAGGAATAACCCCCAGTTCCCTATGGAACCCATCAGATCCATTAGTCACTGAGGGTGGATTGATCTAATAGGTCCCACCTCCCTGCAGCAGGGGGGAGTGCTACAGAATCTCATGGTAACCAGGGAGTGATTTACCCATGATGGGGAGCTACAGAGAGCTCCTCCAACTTCAGATCACATTGCCACTGGTCCAACAGGAAGACCAGATCAGGGGTGTGACCACTGTCCCATGTCAGGCCCTAGAGAACCTGGGACAGGTCAGTGGCTGTCATGGTAGTCATGAACCCCTGAGCCACCTCAGACCATGCTCCCAGGGAAGGCAGATTGAAATGTCCCAGGACCATAAGCCTGGAAAATTCCACTGCCAACTGTGAGAGAGAGTCAAAGAGCCTAGCAGGGAAGTTGTAGCACAGCAGGGAGGCTGGTACAGTAGGTACAGTTTTACATCAGAATTATTTCTTTGTATGATGTGCACTTTATGAAAGACATTTTAAAAGAAGATTCAAGTACTGATTATTGTTCCATGACTGAAATTGTTCATAATGCTTAGAGCAACTCTGACAGTGCTAGAAAGTTTCTTACACATATCCTGTAATTTAAACTTCTTGTTTTGTCTTGGAATGCTAGATAATAGACCTCTCGTTTGGACTATTGCAATGTGATCTACATGGGGCTGCCCTTGAAGAGCATTTGGAAGCTTCAGCTGCTACAGAATGCAACTGCCCAGGTTGTAAATAGTTTCAGCTACTCAGCAGATGTAACACCACTGCTTTGGGAGCTGCACTGGTTGCTGGTGTGTTTCCAGATGCAATTCAAGGTGCTGGTCATCACCTTCATGGCTTGGGACTGGGTTACCTTACAGACCATCTTTTTCCAGTTGTTTCTACCCATCCAATCTGGTCCAGCAGGTTGGGCATGGTCCAGGTCCCATCAGCCAAGGAATGTCGGCTGGTGGGGACCCAGAGATGTGCCTTTTCTGCTGTGGTGCCTGCCCTCTGGAATATCTTCCCTCCTGAGATTAGGAAGGCCCTGACCCTTTTGGCTTTTCGGAAGGCCTTGAACACCTGGCTTTATGCCCAAGCCTGGGGCCCCAAGTGTGAGAAGGGCCCCATTTCATGGTTGTGCTGATACTGACATTTTTTAAAGATCTCTTGGCTGCATTTATATTATATATATATATATATATATATATATATATATATATATAAATAATTTTTTTTGGATGTTGACTGTTTTTATTGTTGTTAGCTGCCCAGAGTCACTGGTCTGAGATGGGCGGCTATATACAGTAAGATAGATAGATAAATAAATAAATAAAGCCACACAATTCAGTTAGACATTTTGAAGCAAGTATTCTTAAATAGGAATAGAATACTCCTACTTATTTGAAGTATCAAAAAAGAAATTTAAGCTCACCTAGCAAATGTCATATTTTAGTGTCAAAATTTGTATGCTTCAGCTTATTTTCATCATCTTCTTCTGATATAAAACCTTGCAAGCTGTCAAATGCTAATGCTAAATATCGAGAGAATGCTTGAAAATGGGAGAGATAATTCATCTCAGTTCAGATCATCTGCATTTGGGAGTGGACCAAGTTATTTTGCTGCTGGAGGCAAATAACAAGATTCTGTTAATGTAACCTTATAATGAAGGTAGAGCTGGTATTCATTGTTGTAATTCTTCTCCTTCTCTTTTACCTTCTGGAAAACTAGGAAGGGTCCCTTCTGAAATGCTTACCATGCCCCCCCCCTTCTGTGGACTGAGAGACCTTTTACATGATGGTTGTCCAGTCTGCAGTTCTTCCTCCTGTCTCCCAAGGCCATTCCCACATACCATTACACTCTGAGGAAAAATTTTAAGCAGTTTAGGAAATGTTTTGTTCATAATCTAACCATACCGCTTTGTTCCAAGGGACATAGATTCATAGACTGTTCAAAACTAAGAACAAATAAGGAATATTCTTAAGTAATATAATTGAACTAATTTACATAGTCAGACTATTACATGTTTGATAATAAGGAATACTAAGTGAATGCTTATGGAATTGCTTGCTGCTTTTTAAAATTTTATGTCCTTTGACCATATATTTTATATTTCTCAAAAACTTTATTTAAACACTTAACCTTCTCCCTGAAATGCATATCATATCTTAGTTTCATATTTTCTATATAGATATAGAATATTTCGATATTCATCTGCCCAGAGTTTGTTGGAGTGGGCAGTTATAAGAAGTTCAAGTAAATAAATAAATAAGTAAGTAAGTAAGTAAGTAAGTAAGTAAAACTAATCGACAAGCAAATGTATGCTTTTGAACAAACAAAGAAAGTTCACAAACAAACAAAGTTCACAAATCATTGTAGGCCTAAAATCCTTACACGGAAATATGGAGAACATGTAGTATATTATATTGTATATGTTACAATAAATCTAAATCTCTGATGATGAAAACATCTGTAATTCAGTACTAACTGTCAAGTATAATAATGGAAATTGTTTTTGGCAGGAAATACATAATGAAATTTAACAGAATCTCACATTACCTAAGCCAATTTTAACTTACTGAACTATTGCAAACCCAAAAACTGAAATATCACTTGGAGAAGAAATCTCATTGCCAGTGAAAGAGTCAAGCTCTATCTACTCCTTTTTCTTTTTATATTTGAGGAGAATAGCTGATCCTCAGGTTAAGTCTACCTTAATATGAAGGGTAGTAAGTATTAGAAAGTATAGTGCCCATCTATAGCCAAATCTTAAGAAGTGTCAGTGTCATTTTCTGAATATATTCCACACTTCACAGAAAGTCACAACAAAGGATTATGTTTACTGTGACAGTAGCACAGGCTCCTCCCCTTTTCTGCTATGTAAGAACTTGGAGTCAAATTATTCCCTTTGCAGATTTGTACTATTACTGTGTGAGTTTATTAAGCTATATTCTGTGAAACAGAAAACTGGACTAAATTATTCCTGTTTCATCTTGCATTCCTGTGAAAAGGTATCCATATTTAACACTATCCTTACCTGGATTAGATTAAGTGCATATGCTAACTAGCTAGTTTGCATTATTAGAGCTCTGGTAACACCAATCTTCATCAAAAGCTTAAAAAAGAACTTTTCTTGAAGCAGAAAAAATGTTTTGTAGTGATAATGCTTTATCAGAAGATGTACAGTATCAAGATGTGTAGCTCATTCATACAATTTTATGGAGCACCCAAGTGAAATTATTACCTTTTTGGCAGCAAACTTTGTCTTATCTGCTTTTTCTTATTTCTATTTTTTCCTCCCCTTTAAGCAAGGATATAGATTTAGAAAGACCAAATCAAATGTGCAACTCTTAGAAGATACAGGCTTAGCTCCTACCAGGTATTTGGAGGAAAAATACTTTGGTGTCCGCTGTGATTCTATTCTGCTTCTTCTGTTCCTTATTCTAAAAATCTTTTTAAAAATCGAATTTTATGGAAAGTTTTAAAAACAAGAGTGAAAATTAATACAAACTAAAATAGAGTAAGAAGGAAAAAATAAAAAAGGAAAAAATAAAAGAGGAAGCTGAAGTGCAAAAATAAAATAAAATAAAATAAAATAAAATAAAATAAAATAAAATAAAATAAGGTAGAAGAAAAATAGAAAAGAAAGAAAAATGATATAAAGAGATGGCTTCCAATCTCCTTCATAGCAATTGTAAGTACAATTGTAGATTTACCTCTTTCTCTAAAGTTACATTGTGACTTTCTTCTTTCTATAATCTATCCTATCTAATCTTCAAAACCATATATCATAAGTTCATTTTTTTCTGCTTTATGCAAAAAGTCATAAAGGGTCTTATTCTAAACATCTGAGTTATTCTGAGGATATGCACAGATGTTTCACACATCTGTGCATATCCTTTCATTTTTCATACCAACATTCTACCATTTCAAACACTCCAGCTACAGATTTGAACATCACTTCTAATTCTCTGTTCACTTTTCATGGTTAGAGTTAAATAACCTTTTGTCTCTTCCAGAGCAGAAGTAAATCTACTTGCCAGTACACCATAATCATATTTTCCATTCACCTTTCTCTGTGCCCTACAATCTGCTCTGGAGGATCTCTGACCTTTTCAGAAATATTCTGAAAGTATATAAGGCAGGGTCAACAGGGCAGGGAGCCATTGAAGGTTTATGAACAAATAGAGTTTACCATTCATGATATTGGATGCTACATATGTTGCTTATGATTTTATAATCAGCAATACAGTATTATTTTGTATTTATTCAATTTCACTATAAAACAAAAAAGGAAATAAAAGAATATTATGTATGTTTAGAATACACGAATATTTTATATTTCTGGAATGTTATAATTCAAATATAAAATTAACAAAAGTTGTATGGTTATAGGTCTGTTATGGAGACAATAGAAAATGAACTGGGCAATATTTTAAAAAAGGCACATTTTATGTGTGGGCTACCCTTTAAAAGTGCTGCGGTTAGTTTGTTGACTGATATAAAGTACAGTGATGGCAAGATGCCCATCTTGAAAGATTTGTGCCAGCTGCCACATCTCCTACATGAAATAATTTAAGGTACAGATATTAAACTTTAAAGTTCTAAACAGCTTGGAGACTGATTATTTATCTAGTGTTTCCACATGAATCTCTCTGGTCACTTAAATCAGCAACATAAGTCCTGTTTAAAATACTTCCACCGCTAGAACTTTGACTCTCAGGCAGCCAACTAGAGCCTTTTTTAATATGTCTCATAGGCTATGGAATATTTTCCCAGGTGAGCTTGGCCCCTACTCTGCAGTACCTAATAAAATGGCAAAAACACATCAGTTTCACCAAGATTTGAACAAATATTTGATTATAGGTTTATTGAATTTAATATCATGTTTAACATTTTGTACTATTTTAACTGTTGTAAGCTGCCTTGAGTTTTTATATAACCAAAAAGCCAAAGGATAAATTTAATAAACAAGCAAATAACTAATACACGCATGGGAATCCAAGTGCATTGTATCATGATCTGTCCACTTGCATTAACAAGATATTGTGAGTTTATTTGAAATATAAGCATAAAATGGGAACAAGTAGTGTAGACTGTATAACATCGTTCTGCAAACAGCAAAACAGAAAGCTACCACATAACATTGTATTTGTAATATGTAAAAGTAGTTAAGCTTTGTAGATCTTGAAATTCAGGATATTAATGTCACAGTAATGGACAGTAATATCCAGCTTTATGTGAAAATGTGGTATTAGACTTTTATGCAGCAGTCACTGCATTTTTTTTAAAAAAAGGCCTTATTGATAAAATAATAAATTTCTCTAGCCAATACACTTCTCTGTGGCTCTTTTTTCTGCTACAAGCTAATATGCAGATGGAAAAGATGAAAAAAAGATGAGGAAAACTGAATATTGTGAATCTAACTAGTTTAGAGAATAAAAAGTACTGGGGAAATAATCACAGAATCATAAAGTTGGAAGGGACCACTGAGGTTATCAGTACAAGCCCCTGTTCAATGCAGAATCCACTATACTATATCTGGCAGATAAGTATCCAGCTTCTGTCTGAAGGCTCCTACTTGCCATCTCATGTGGCAGTCTGTTCTTCTAATTGCTTGCCCCATCAGAAACATCCTTCTGATATCTATCCTGGGGATGTGGTGGCATAGCAGCTTAATGACACTGGAAGTTGCCAGCCAGAAATGGTCGACACTTCAGTGGTTCGAGCCCTGCTCTGTGTGGCAGAGTAAGCTCCTGTCTCATCCCTAGCTTCTGCCAACCCAGCAGCTCGAAAGCATCCGCGAGTAGATAAATGGGTACTCTCAGCCCGGTGGGAGGAAAAACACTGGCGTCGCCTTGTACAGGAGACGGGACCAGCTGCCAGTAATGCGGAAGTCACATATGTCGGAAAAAGACGTGAAGCAATGGAAATCCTGCCTTCCTGCATCTGCCAGCTGGGCTCTGCCCTAGGAAGGAGGCAATGGCAAACTACTTCCAAAAAAACCTTGCCATGAAAACTGCAGGGACTCGTCAAGGCAATCGTTGCAGAATCGTTCACGATTGAGTATGGATTAAAAAAAAAAAAGATGTCTATCCTGAACCTCCTTCCTTGTACTTTTAAACTACTGATTCTGATCCTGCCTTCATGGCCAGTACAGAGTAAGTCCATATATACTTGAGTGTTCCAAACATCTCCACTTAGTTGTCTTTTCTGTAAGTCAAATGTATCCAGATCCTTTAACATTCCTCACAGGACTTAGTTTCAGACCTTTCATCATCTTTGAAGCCTTATTTCGAGCTTGCTCAAATTATTTACTGTCCTTTCTGAACCATGATTCCCAGAATTGGGCACAGTATTTCTCATGACTAGGGCAGGGTAAGACAGGATGACAATTACTTCCTATGATCTGAACTCAGTTTTCCTATCAATGCCACCCAATACAGCATTTACCTTTTTAGCAGCTGCATCAAACTGCTGGCTCATTTTCAACTTGTGGTTGACAAGCATACCTAAATCTTTAACAGTCCTCACACTAAGTCCTGTGAGGAATGTTAAAGGATATAGGTATGCTTGTACTACATGTGTACTGAATAATAAAGTATTTTTTTGTGTGCCAAAATTGTTAATTCATTACAGCTCATCAATAAATTACACCAATTCAAAAGAATTCTTTGTTGCTATATATTTTATGTTTTGTCAGTAATTCACTAGCATAGTGTATGTACTATTACCAAGCCAGTTCTCCATCACCTTACAGTTTTCCTAACCAGATGCAGAACTTTATATTTCCCTGTAACTTATCCTGTTAATTTAGCTCATTGCTCAAGCCTACCTAAATCTTTTTGAATATACTCTTTCACAAATAAAGTATTAGCTACCTCTCTCAGTTTCAGATCTTCTGAAAATTTTATTAAATACATCTTCAACTTTCTCATTCAAGAACAAAATGAAATCAGCTTAAATGAATGCATAATTTTGTTAATGCAACCTTAAAATAAAGTTAGACCTAGTACTTCTGGATGTGCCTCTTGTCTGGACCACTTCACCGGGCTGACAACAATCATGCAAGTCTGAAAGTACATCTCTTCCCCATTGCCTTTATAGAGTCCCTTACTTACGAACAGGTTATGTTCCAAGAGGCTGTTCATAAGTCCATGTTGTTTGTGAGTCCAACCAACAAAAAAGTTCTGTAAAAAGTTTTTAAAAAAGAGGAGGCAGAGGGCAGCAATGTGGGCAGAGGAGTCCTGTCTTCCAATTCAAGGAGTGATAGCACGCAGACTAGGAGAGTGCAATGGGATGAGCTGGTGGAGCATGGCACGCTCCATTGCCAGGTGAGTCAGGATGGCGACAGAGTGTGCCATGCCCCACCGGCTCATCCCTTCACCCAGGGAGCCACCACCACCTCTCCTGCCTCACCCGGTAAACTAAACCCTTTCCAGGAACTCCAACTCCAATGCAAACCTCTGTGAGAGGAAAATTATTAGTACCCATTAATATGTTTTAATGTTAATTTTGATTACATTTAAAAAAAGCCAAGCTACCTTGGAGATGACCTTTGGGGCAATAACAGGAAATAAGTAAACTTGTAAGACTAAGCAAACTGCTGATGGGAAAAGACGTGACAAGGGAAGTATGGTAAAGTATGGTAAAATTAGCACCAAGGAAGTTATGATTCAGTTGCACATCCTGGGAGTCATGTCTGTGGTTTGTGGTTTTTGAGGATAAAAGGGATTGCAACTAAGGGGTCGGTGCCACATGGCTAAGCTGTCTTACCTGACAGCTTGATCATGCTGGTCCGCATTGCAATGTGTATCTAAGTAAGTACCTTGTATGCTTTTGACTAAGTTTAACTTGCCTGTTGATCTAACATTTAATAAAGCTTTTAGAACTTTGAAGTGACTTGTTTTATGATGTGTCTGTCTCCCGTGTTTAATGTGGTTTGTATTAGTTTGTATTAGTTTGTATAGATATTTGTTATCAATTAATCAATGCTAAGGGATGAGTGGAATAAAGAATTAGAGGTTTCTATATTGCTTCTGTATAATTTCTATATCAAGAGTGTCAATAGACCTTAAATTATGACTTATACAGTACAACAAAAAATAATATTTAGAATTTATTGGACTCCACTACGTATGTACAGAAAAGGACTGACAAAAACAGTATTTTGTTGGAGGTGTAATAAGGACAATGCTTCTTTAAAACACATGTTTTTACAATGTCCTATACTTATCAGGTTTTGAGAGAAAGTACTGGACTATATAAATATGATTGTGTGACAAAAGTTAAAATTTTCAGAGGACAATATTCTTTTGAACTATATACTTAGTACATGGAACCTGACAACTGGACAATGTAAATGGATTCTCTGTGCCCTTACTATGGCCAAAAGACTGATGTTGCAACATTGGAAAGATAAATGTATGGCCCCATTTAGTCAATGGACAGAAGATCTGATTACATTTGCCACCTATGAGCAGATTGCCTATAGACGTAGACTTTGTATGGACAAGTATAGTGAAATATGGGACTCATTTATACAAAGTGGGATAAAAAATGACAGCTATATAAATAATTGGAAATAGATATGCATTTGAATAATGTTTGCATTAAATAAATATAGATGTGTAACTATTTACTGTATAATGGCATACTAGAGGTTTTTTTCTTTTCTTGTATTTTTGTTACTTTTTTTGTAATACCACTTTTTAATGTTTTCTTTCTTCTTATGTATTATTACTATGTTTGTGTTTTTTTGCTTTTTGTTATTAATTAAAAAGTAATTAAATTATTTTTAAAAACTCATGAAAATAAGTCCTCTTTCTTTGTGGCTTTTTTGGATTTTAAACAAGTCTTCACCTCAATTTCTAGAAATATCCTCTGGAAAAAATTAGGGAATTCAACCATTGATAGACACCTTCTGGTTTTGAAGCAGACGTTAAATGCCAATACTACCCTAAGAAGGAAATATAATCCCCAAGGATCCCTCTCCAACATAATATGCATCCAGAAAGGAGTGCAACAGGAATGTATCTTGTCCATCTGTATTTAATTTATACATCAATTCTATGTGGACCTCTTTCACAATCTGGCTTTTCATGGCCCCAAAATAGCAGAGTGAAATACTCCCATACACCTCTATGCTGATGATGCCACCTTAATATCACAAATTGCTGTTGGACTGAAAAGAACAATGGTGGCAATATTTTGGCACTGTAGACAAAACCAATTGGTACTTAATTTGACAAATCTAAGATCTGGTTTTCACCAAGAGGGCCAAGCAGCATTCCTGTAGAAGGACACAAAATAGGGCAGGTTACTGCTTTTAAATATATTGAGGTGTTTAAAACACTTGACCTAACCTTAACCTGGATTGCACATCACAATCACATAGTACAATCAGTCCTAAGATCCTTAAATTTATTAAGCTCTTTTTTTTTTTTTTTTTACACAAACAGAAGTCAACTAATTCCTGGGACACTAAAAGTCTTTGAGCTAGCGAATCATTAGCTCAGTCCTCTATAGTGCACAAATGAGAACTGAGACAAAAAGGATATGCTGAAATCAGTGCAAACAAAATTCCTGAGATAAATTTTCACTGCACCCAATGGAACTCCAAATGTCTGGCTAAGACTTGAGACAATCATAGTAAGGACCTGAAAGATGACAATAAACTACTGCCTGAAAATCCAGGGTTTTTTTCCCCCCCACATGGACTGACTCCTTTAGTTTTCACCCATAACTTCTCTTCTTCCTGGCACAAGAGAGGTTGTAGAACAGAAGTTGGTACCAATGGCCTCTCTGTACCATTCCTAATCTGTCTAGGATTTGATCCTAAACAACTACTCACCCAAAGAATAAATCATATGGAGTTCCAAGCTGAAGTTAACAAGCTGCCTCTACATGCCAGAAATTGGATAAACAAGGGCATTTGGGAACTGCAGCATAGTTACAGACCCTTACCCTCTCCAGGCTGAGGATTGCATTCTTCAAAGATACAATATCTTGCTTTGTTGCAAGGCAGATACGCTAAAATCCCATTAATTGCCCATGTGGTGACAAAGAGTCAAACTGTTCACATGTATTATTACACTATACATTTTACAGGGATATTCTGCCCCAGAAGAATAAATCCCCAGAAAGGTCAGAAAATTTCTATGGGAATCTTATTTTAGAAGACACAAAACTCATCATTTAATGCCAAAGTAGCCAAATTTTGTGTTGCCCCAACAAAAATAAGACACAGCTAACTCCAGGGCTAACTATTGACTTATTTCTCATTTAAGATCTTAATATGCAAATTTGTAATTGCTTTAGATATTTTGTTTTAGTTAATATGTATTTCCACTTTACAGACTGTATTTTAGACTCACATTTGTACAGCTTATTACTATACTGTATATCTTTATAGTAGTTTATGCTGTATTTTACTATGGAGACTGTCTGCTATATTGGTATTTTATGTTATTCATTTTGATCTGATTTCTTGTGTGGTTTATATCCTATACTTTTACTGGTCATTGACTGAATAAACTTACTGACTGACAAATACAGGCATTAAACATTCTCAAATTCCCAGTAAGCAATGTTAATATAACATATCCTATATTTAATAACATTAAAAGGAACTAAAAAATCATTTTTTATATATTGCTGTACATTTCTGGTACAACAGCAAATTGAGTGTTGTTATATCATTTTTTCCTCTTTATTGGCCAGTACTACTTATGCATTCTTCTCCTCCAGATACACATGAAAACACTGTCATGAATGCAAAACTCCTCAGAATTTACACTGTCTTGGTTCACTCATTATTCAATAAGCTATGATGAATTGTGATGTGTGGCACTAATAAAAAAGCTCAAGTCAAGCTTTGCCCCTAGTGACTCCATGTCCATACCTATGTCCATGTCCTTGTAGTTATTTTGGCAATAGTATGCATGATAAATACTGTTCTAGTCTGATCTGTCTTCTTCCCTTTTCTTTTTTTGAGATAAGCTAATTATACAATGTGAGCAAGAAAAAGCAGTAGCTGTTGAGCTGCTATTTGGTGTATGTATCTATGCATCTACAGAGCTTCTGCCCTTTAGGATTAATCATCAACAATAAAGGAACAAGCAGTCAAGAAATACGCTGCAAACTAACACTTAATAGAGTAACCATGAAAGCTTTGGAATAGCTATTCAGATGTTGTGATGGGTCTTTACCTATAGAAAGGAGAAGCCAGATGAAAGAGCATAGTTGCTTTTGAACTTTGGTTTTGGAGAAGACTCCTGAAAATACCATGGAAATCCCCCCACCACCAAAAAATCAAACAATCAAGTGGGTCATTGAATTAGTCTATCTGGAGTTCTCACTCAAGGCATGAATGACCAGGCATACATTATCCTACTTCAGCCACGTTATGCAAAGACCCAGCTCTTTGGAGAAGGCTCTGATAGTGGGCAAGGTGGAAGAAAAGAGAAGAGAATGTTGAGCAGCAAGGAAAAGGCACTCAGAATGGCAATGGGTGCACCACTGGAACATCTGAATGACCAGGTTAGGGACAGATCGTTATGTAGAAAATATATTTATGTGGTCACTAAGAGTCAACACTTACTTGATGGCACATAATCAATTTAAAAAATGTGTGTATGTATGTAATTTATGTAGAAATATGTGAGGTTGCCCAGCAATACAATCACTCTGGGTGGTGTACAGTAAAAACAATCATAAATGCAAATAAAAAACCCAAATGCCAGAAGAAAAAAAAAAGCAAATATTGAAAAACAAACAGAACCCACCATCTACTCTAACCCAAGACCTGGGGAAAGAGCCAGGTTTTCAAGGCTCTCGTAGGCATGTCTAGGGTGGGAGTCAGATGTATCACAGGCGAATGATGCTCCATGTGCTACATCAGATACTTCCTAGATCCCATCAGGTGGCACTACTTAATGGATAGGAGATGCCAAATCTGCCTAACCATGCAACTTGGGCAGAAGTCACCAAAGCAGACAGGCCTTTAAATAACCAAGCCAAATGGCATGAAGGACATTATAGGTAATAAGCAGCATCTTGAATTGTACCTAAAAGCCTACTGGTAACCAATGCAGCTCACAGAGCAAAGGTGTTACATGGACCTGATGAGATATATCCATAATTGCCTGTGTAGCCACATTCTAGACCAGCTGCAGGTTCCAAATGGTTTTCAAGGGCAGCCCCATGTATAGCACATTAGTTCATATATGGGATGATCAATGGGTGAGTGACTGTCTGAAGGGCCTCCTGGTCCATGTAAGGGCATGCTTGGCACCCAAGATGGACTTCTGTGAAGGCCTTCATAGCCATAGCTGCATCTGCTTCTCAAGCACTGAGGATTCAAGAAAATTCTCAAAATGTACACCAGAACTAGCAACCCCATTTCAGACTAAGGATGAAACATCCTTGGCCCAATTGGTCCTAAAACACACACCAACTTGGACTTGTCATGGTTGAGCTGCATATTTGTTCATGTTTAAGAGAGGTTTACAACACTGAGTTCCTATTGTAAAACTGCCATTTAATTATGGTTGTTTTACTCTTGTTCTCCCTTTATTTGTGTGACTTTCTTGCATATGAGTCATTAAAATTTTTAAATGTAAACACAAATAATTTTGAAAACTTGTAAAACTGATGCAACTCTGCAAAAATATCTATCTATCTATCTATCTATCTATCTATCTATCTATCTATCTATCGCCAATTCTTACATCTCCCTGAAATTCCTGCATTGGTTTACATTTCTTCAAATTCTATTGTCCAGCTGTATGGTGCACTTAATGTATTCTGTATGTGTTGTCTGGGCTGACAAATGAAGCATAAACAGATGGTTTAACTGATGTTTTCCTATATATTAACAAAATGCTGAAACCTGTCTAAATCATGTGGCATCTTCTCAGGAAGAAACATAAGAGTTCCATCTGTTTTTAACACGTTCTTTTTAGTTGTCCTTAGTTGGTTATAAAGCATGAAAGGATTTTCATAACCAAAGTCAATATACATAGAAAAAGCTTCCTCTTTTACCCTCAACTCTACCTTAAAATCTAATAGTTCTAGCTATAGCAGTCATTCTAAGTAAAATTACCACAGTGATTCCTTCCAGTGTTTTGCTTATTACCTGTCATAATACCGAAGTATTCAGGCAAATGCCTATTATTGTCTCTGGATGGTTTACCAGCCATGCTCCTTTTTTAAGGACTGACCTATATGCACTGATTACCTATTATTACCATTACCTGCAATGATCCCTGGATGGGATGCCTTTGAATGACTTACAGAAATTCTCTTTATGGGGATGCTCTGGAAGACCATCCAAAAACTTCAAATTGTGCAAAATGCAGCTTTCCCTGTGTTTACTAGATGATCATAGTTTTCTCCCATGACACCACTGTTACAAGAGCTGCATTGTCTACTGATCTTATATTCCTTATAAGGAGATAAGATAGGAGAACATGAAAGTAGGTGTTCTAATTGGCTGTTTTGCGCTTTCAAAATTACCTATTTCTTGAGGCATAAATGATCCCCACCATTGTGGCCTTCCACTGAATAGTTAAAACCTGAAGGCCTTTGGTGATTGAACAACCTGAGGAAGATCTGTGCCATTCTTGTCTATGATTGTTTACAGGGTAATATTGATATTGTTAGTTATATTGTTCCTTGTCTTGTGTTCTGATATTGTACATTGCATATAGTCCTCAAATGAAGCAGTTTATAAATCTTACAAATAACAAATAAATAAATAAATAAGTAATAAACAATGGGTTCAAGATGCAGCATTAAGACTTTTGTCACCTATTTTATATAGGCTGAGTTTGCCTTACCAAGAAAGGAAAGTGTGTTATGTTTGTGAAGCATATACTTGTGGCCATATTACTGCTTTTGTTTCATGGAAAAAGAAGAATTTTTTAAAAATGAAACAAGAGCATTGGTAAAATAACACTCAGGAGCTTTTAAGTATATAAGCACCTGAAAAGCCCTGAATGGCTTAGGTCCTCATCTTCTCCAGCCAAAGTCTGCCCATCATGGGTTTTCTACCAGGTTAGGTGTGTTTGTCATTCATCCCCACTGAGAGACTATGGGGAAGGTGGTTGCAGAAATAGATTTTTTTTTACCATTTTCCCCTTGACCTAATGGAATACTCTTCCCCAAAGCCAGGGCATCTTCCCCAAAGCCAGGGCAGCCTTCTCCTTGGTTTCATTTCAGAAAGAGGTGAAGATTACCCTCTTTTGCTGTAGTTAATAAGGGTTTTTTTTAAAAAAAAAAAATCTTGAATTTATGATTATGTTTTTATACTGTCTTATGCTGATTGTTATGTATCAGTGATTGGGATAGCATAAAGTTTGGCGAAATAAATTAATTTGCTATTAATTCATGGGCCATTTAATGTGTTAATACTTTAAATTAGCTAATTGCCACTCACATTTTAAAATCACTTCAGGAGTTATTGCAAGAGGAATTTGGATTGTCTAAAATGCAAAAATAAGTCATATTTTTTCATTTCAAAATGTGGTCCCGATGCTTTAAAAACATCTGAATCTCCTGAATTACTATAAGGCAATGAAATGTACTGTGGATGATTCCAAATCTGCAATATTATTTAAACAGAATATTAAGAAGTATTGGTAAGGTGGATATTAGTTATTTGCAAGAACGTTGAAATAAAGAGTTGGAATACAAATAAATGACCAAGGGCCCTAATGTATGTTTCTTAGATCTTAAATTGAGATTAATTCGGCAAAAGTAATTCATGTTCATTGGAGACTTCAGGCAATGTTTAAAAAAGGTTAACAATATAAATCATAGAGGGAGTAGTTATGATATGGATCTGCCCTGCTATCCTCCTGTTTTTGTTTAATATCCATGTTTGGGAAAAGTGATATGATTCAAATGCATGATTGGATTTTATTATTCTATGAAGAACTACGGATCAATTAAGCATGAAGCATAGTAAGAAACATTATTTTTCATAATGGAAAGGCAGCGTTACCCCAGTTTAGAGTATTGGATTGATATCTGATTGCTCTCTGCTTCTGAGCTGGTTCTCTACTGACAATAAAAAGACTGACAATAAAAAGATAAATATTACTTTGTGTAGTCACTGCTTAATACTGTGTAAAAACCTGAGTTCTTTTCTATAGGTATTGTAATATCTGTCTTTTTTTTTTCTCTTTCCTCTTACCCTTCTTTTTTATACCCTTTTCCTTCTTTTTCTTTTTCATATCCTTTTCTTTCCTTTACCTGATATGTATATTAAAGCAAATAAATGCATAATAAAAAAGGAAACTGTGATCTTTCAGCTCTGTCTTAAACAGTAAGTTATATTAGATTTGTACTCAGTGTTTCAGTGATAAAAACATAATTCTATTGATAATTCACTTTTTTAAAATTAGGTGGTATAATATCAGAAAAAACTGTTAAAATTGTTATATTTTCCAATAGTACAAGGCTGTTTTGTTACTATAATATTACATTTACAGGAAAAACAGCATTCCCAGCCAAAGAAATTGCTGTAATTCCTAGGTAAACAAATTGTAGCATTTATGATAGCTTAAATGTTCTGTTCTCTTCAAGGTGCACCAGTTCGCAAATAGATATATGGAATTTTCCATATAGAGATTCATTATGCTTCTTCAAATATTTGATCATTAAGTTTTGCTTTATTTTCTTGATTTCTTTTATTTCCAGATATGTCTATGCAACAAACATATCTTTTGCATTATACTGAGAACTCTGTAGCAGGCTTTCAAGGGCAACATGTAATATCCTCAGTTTGACAGGATGGATGTGATATAGCATCTGTAAGCGGCTTGATTAATCTCTAACTGTGGCCTAGCTAGACCTTTTGTATCTAAACTTCTTCCTACTCTTTGAGTACCGGAAATCTCCTTTTTTTGTGTTGATTTATAAAGCAAAGCACATTAGTCCATTTTCAGGGTGCAGATGGTGGAACTGAGATGTGTTAGTAAGGAAAATTCAGAAAATAAGCATTTATTATCTTCATTTTGATAAATATATAAAATTTGCCATGAGTATGGCAAGATTTTACTAATCATATGCATTAATGTGGTTCCCATAGTATAATATATTCCACTCTTCTTGTAAAATAAGAAAGACCAAATTGGTCTAAGCCAGTTTAACATCATGAAAAATGACATTATGAATAGATGAACATTTACAATAGCAAATTACATGAAGTCATTTTTTAATCACGTTAAGAGTTCAGGAATGGATAGCTTGCATTATGTATAGTATGTTAGCTCTGTGTGCTTGTTTACTTAGATGAAAGGAGAAAGAGAAGGCAAGGGAAGTGACTACTTCATCTGTTCTTCAGGAACAATATGAAGCATATTAAGTGACATATTATCTTCTCCTATTCTTGGTTCTTTCAGCATAAATAAATAAGCAATAAAATAAGACCATGATGCAGCCATTACACATGCAAACTAATGGATCGTATCTTGAAAATGGGAAAAGAATGTAGGATAAAAATGTTAATATTCCATTCTCATTGTTGAAGCAGGATCTCAGTGACATTTTACTGTCTTTTTTTTTTAAGTCACACAACTATATTATATTATAGATCTTTAGAAGATTATCTATAAGACATAAATAAGATAGACTACTGCAATGCGCTCTACATGGGGCTACCCTTGAAGAGTATCTGGAAGCTTCAGCTGGTCCAGAATGCACCCGCGAGCTATTTTTGGGGACTGAAGGAGGACCCATATAACACCACTGCTTCGCGAGCTGCATTGGGTACCGGTTTGCTTCCAGGTCAAATTCAAGGTGTTATCTCCTTTAAAGCCCTACATGGCATGGGACCAGGTTACCTGAGAGACTGCCTCTCCCCCATGAGTTCATTCTGTCCCACCCGATCACACAGAGAGGGCATGCTCCAGACCCCTTCAGCAAAAGATCTTCAACCAGCGGGGTCCAGAAGATGGGCCTTCTCTGCTGTAGTCCCCGCCCTTTGGAATATCTTGCCCCTGGAGGTGAGATTGGCCCCCTCACTCCTGGCCTTTCAGAGGGATTTGAAGACCTGGCTCTGCCATCTGGCCTGGGGCGAGGAGGGAATCATCAAGTGTGGGGTTGGCTAGTCCCTTAGTGGCCTGGCGTTGCTGCCTTGAACCATCGGCCTCCTGGATTTTTTCCCTTTAATTTTTGTAAATGTGAATTGTTATAGATTTTAACTGTATATTTATTTATTGTTTTAATGTGTTGTGAGCCACCCAGAGTCCCCCATTGGGGGGAGATGGGCGGGGGACAAATTTAATAAATAAAATAAATAAAGATATAAGTTACCCCAGTCTGAAACGCATTCTTTCAGGTATGCCAAGCACTCAGTTATATTTTTCATATGTGATAATAAACAAGTTAGGGAAAATATGCCTAGCAAGCCAATCCCAATAATAGCTTTACTCTGGGTCATGTGAGCAGAAAGGAAAAGTGTGTGTGTGTGGGCGGGGGGGGCTTAAAATGGAATAGCCAGCAACATTATAAGCCACTGCCTGGGCATCTATTTCATTTCACATCCTTCCTCAAGAGCTACTTATTTATCAATATGTTCAGCTCATTTTCCTATACCTGTCACCAACCATGCCCATATAACTGAAATAATTTTATTTCAAACATTACCCTCTTCCGTTGTATCTTGTCTCTTCTGCACTGAATTTCTACTCTGTTAAATACCATGCACAAACACACACAGATGGCACCATGCAAATAAATGTCTTATTGGTGTATACACTACTTATAAGGACCACACAGTCTTTAAGTAGGATGTCAGTGGTGTTATTTTAGGGTACTGTGTACCAAGGCAATGCACAACACAGCGTTGAGGTTGGGAAAAGAATTTAGAAAATAAATAGGTGCTTAATTAAATCAGTGTTCTTTTTAGTTACTATATATTCTATTTCTGAAGTTGTTCATATCTTTTAAAGCTTGTTAAGGTGATTTTTATGTGCTTCAGTTACTGTTTCTATGCCTTGCAACCTTGCTTTATATCTTCCATCTTTCTCTATTCTTTCCTAATTAGCTACTAACAAGGAACTTTGTTTATTATTCTATCCCCTCTATCTCACCTTACAAGGAAAAGTCATCTTGATTTCCAGGTTATCCCTGTACTCTCTTGTACAGTACTTTACCCAGCTGGTTGCCTTCCAGGGAAAAAGAAGGCACATAGAAATTTAGAATACACTGTTGCTTTTCTGAAAACATCTCTTTCTCTTCTTAAAAATGGATCACTGTCCTTTTCATCACTGGACCTTTTCTCTCAGCCAGTTTCTTTAAATCACCACTGCCTTCAATCTAGATTCCTTGGGTCAACAAGCACCTCAATCTCTCTCTGTCATAGTTGGAGTCCCATCAATCAGTTGCTGTCCTCTCTCTGGATTTTTAAGTGCTTTGGATGCCCTAAATGTTCAGCTTCTTTGCCTTTCCTCCTCTGAGGCCCAATTTCACCAGCATCATCTGCCAGCAGTCTTCTCAGATAACAGCAGCAGCAACAATAGCAGCCAACAGCAGTTGTGGCAGTAGCCAGTTATAAGGCCAGCCACACTGAATAAAGTCATGTCCTGCTTAAAAAGCCAATTATCCTATCTTGCATCCTTATGACACCTAGGTGTATGTGCATGACAAATATTTGTCTATGTGAGGGGGAAAAAAAGTCTTCTTAGTTATCTGGGATGAGACAACTTTGTGAGAGAAGGGCCTGTTGTCTGTCATCTGCTCATGAGATGAAGTATGATTAAAAATAGCTGTACCAGAGTAGAAGAGAGTTATTATTAGTTCTGAAGAATTAAATAACTCTATTACATTAAAATTACAATTTTCTATCAAATTTGGAAGGATCTCTAGTGGTTATACTTTTGACTTTGGGGGGGCATATGTAATTGTACAGATTACGCTTCTCTGTTATTATCATAGTTAAAAAGGGATGCTTATCTGTTTTAACTTCAACCTAGAAAGACCATCAGCAAAGTGGATGGACTTAGTTACAGTGGCGATGAGTGCACCATTGGAAGACTTGAAAGAACAGGTTAGGATTAGATCATCATGGAGAAGATCTATTCGGTTGCTAGGAGTGAAAAACAACTTGATGGCACATAATCAATCAATCAATCAATCAAAGTATACTGTTTCCAGGCAAGAACATTCTGAGTAAATAAAACAGTAAAATAATTTCTGTTGTGAGGCTTACTTTTGCAGATATATTTTTATCCCTTGTAGACATTTTAGAAGGAGAACAGGTAGCACCTTTCCCAGTTAACAAATATTATTAAAAGATATAAGCTTCCATGACCTGCAGCTGTTAAACTAAACTTTACCCACATCTGATGAAATGGGCTATAGCTCACAAAAGCTCATGCCTTTTAATAACATTTGTTAGTTGGAAAAGACACTACCATACTCCTCTTGATTTTTATCACTTGATATATGTAACATCAAAAGATCACCTCAATGCTGAAACAGCTGTCACAGGTCAAATATCACTGACAGAATTGTTTTATCTGTCAGCACATTAAATATTTCCTTTCAAAAGTATCTGCCTGCATGTTGAATATGAGACCTACAAATGATCTACAATGCAATGGAACAAATTCCAGCAAATTTAACTCCGGGAGGGGAGGGGAGGGGAGGGGAGGGGAGGGGAGGGGAGGGGAGGGGAGAGGAGAGGAGAGGAGAGGAGAGGAGAGGAGAGGAGAGGAGAGGAGAGGAGAGGAGAGGAGAGGAGAGGAGAGGAGAGGAGAGGAAAGGAAAGGAAAGGAAAGGAAAGGAAAGGAAAGGAAAGGAAAGGAAAGGAAAGGAAAGGAAAGGAAAGGAAAGGAAAGGAAAGGAAAGGAAAGGAAAGGAAAGGAATGGAAAGGAAAGGTTTCATAAAATATTTTCTTTGGAAGCTTAATATTCTTAAAGCATGTCCAATTTTAAAATATTTATTAGTTTAATTTTTTGGGGGGGAGGGTTCCACATATATTTCCTTTTCTCAGCAGCTTCCAACCCAAACCACAGTTATATCCTGTTAGTAGTTCTCCTGATGGGCATTACCTAATAGTTAAAATAGTCATTCCCCATCTTTCCATTGTAATATACTGTATAAACTGGAATTCAAAAGCCTTGTTTTTAACTGGGATTGTGTAGCAAAAGTAAACCTGATCCTAAATCTACATTTTAAGATGGGCTGATGCTAATGCCATTAACTTTCTGTCTTCCTACATTACATGGGGGAAAAATAACATCCCCTTTTTAAAATATTAATGTGTATTTTATTTTTAAATATGTTTATATTTAATATATTTATATACCACTTACTAGGCCAAAGTATCTTTAAGTGGTTTATAGTAAAAAAAAATCAATAACCCACATAAAATACATAACAAATATATTAAAACAATATAGAACAATATTTAATTAGAATGCATTCCTTAAAAAGCTTGTGGGGAAAAACATTTTTACAACATTCATAGAGGGAATGCCTATTGGAATATTTTACAGTTAAACTTTTATTTTAAAAAAATCCAAAAATGTAAATACATTGTTGATATTATGCAGTTCCAGAGAACAGCAAGACTAGACGTTGATCAGCTACTGAAAGCTGATTCACAGGCCCTCTTAATTCATAATGATGGCTCAAAATGACCCTTTATTCTACAGTTAAACAGATTTCAATTTAGTATGCAACGAACAAGACAACTGCTTGATTGTATGAGTAGAAACCACAGTATGGACTTAACATTAGGTTCATTTCTATTAAGATTAAAACACTGCATTTCTTCTTCCTTTGCCGACCAAGAATTGGCAAGTAGATTTTGCTTCCTGATAGAGAAGACTACATTCTACTTTTGTGACAAATACCTGCCTATAAGGAGGGTTGTATATTTCAACCCTCATAGGCAATTTATTATATAAATTGCATTAAATGTTTGAGTTGGTTGCCATTTTCCAATTCATTTAAGGAGTAATACTTCCTTACTCTTTTGACATGTGACATTTGGACATTCCTAAGTACAGTAACATTTTCTCTGGGAAAAAAATAATAAAATTAATAAACATATTGTGAGTGGCCTATTGTCCTGACATTTGATACCCCTGTATAATATATATTTAAATGTGTATCAACATACACAGAGTCATACACACAAGCTTTTCCTTTTCCAGCATCCATAAGATACATACACTCAAATATAAGCCATTCATCCTAATGCAAACATTAAATTTTTTCTCTACCTTTGCCTGCAATTGTACTCAAGTTTGCAGTTTAATACAATCTCATGTCAGAAAGATCTCTGAAAATGTTTAAGCAGAAGTCTCTACTCTGAGGCAAAGTGCAGCTCCATATTTTATCTATTTATACTCCTTTTGTTTGGTATAAGGCAGCAAATCAAGAAGCCTTGGGAAAACATAAAGATTCAGTCTGAGCTGAGAAATGAGGCTAATAAACTGAGAACTGTAATAATTTCAACCCCAAAAGTTTATGGCAAATTACTATGTTACAGACACAGATCAAACATTATTATAGTAAACTGCAGTGGCCTTAAGAACTAAAAGTTGTACTTTTTACATTTGCATTGTAATTCATCAATGTAATTTACATTTCCATTGTAGTTAATTTTATTGGTGTTGTATACACTTCTGAATAACTGTTGAACTATAAACAATAATCCAAACCACCAACCACAACTTTTTTTTACCAAATACACAACAAAAGTGTCATAGGAAAGTTGCAACAATTTTAGTGGTTGTTTAACAGCCATGGATTAGCCTGAATGTACTATTTCTACAGTGTTTCACATTGCAACATTTAAAAATTGATCATACTTAACACAGCATTCCAGAGTTGGAAGATTGCAACTTTCAAGCAACTTTTCACAACTTTGCCAGGAAAAAATATGTATGTAATGAATGTGTATGGAATCTTCTGATGATTTTTTAACTTTTCCAAATAGGGATGAACTTGTACATTTTGCTTTCTATATTGACAAAATGTTAAATGTTTAATTGTATCATCTTTCCAGTTAAAATTTTTTTTTCAATAATATTTGAAAATATACTTCATATATATTTTAATGTATTTGAATATGCATATTTATTTATTTAAGTGCATTTTTGTTTACAATTTCCAAAATAGGGGCACAGTTAAAGCACTTTCTATGATACATACTTTCTGATGTGCAATTTTTCTTAATGTTCACATTTTTATACTTTTTAAACATATACATCAGGCAATAGTATCACAAACGTCAGAAGGAAGAAAGCTAAAGAATAAAGGCATATTTATTCAGGAAGTGTAATTAAGTTAGCTCAATGAAACATAGGCAAAATGAATATCATCCCTATTGCTAGTTTTGTATGCAAAGTATATGAAGCATTATTTACAGTATATATTTTATTCACTAGCGGTTGAGCAAAACATATTGTTTCATTTTGTACTTAAGCTTTTAGCAAGCCAGAACATCCTGAAATCATCTTATAATTTAATTCTAAGTATCTCCTGGAAGGTTATAACTACCATGCTGCACAGCATAACTGTAAGTTTGGCAATGAACTGTGAAGAGAGCAATAATTAATTACACTGAAGAGCAGTCTCTGTTCCCACCTCCCTATTCAATGCCCATACAGTCTGAGTGCTTTATCCTAACATGTTTCAAAATCATGTTAAAAACAATTCCTAATTGTTTTCCCCTCAGCATTTCGTTTCTTTCTTTTATCCTTTCATTTTCACTTTTTTAGGCTACAATGCCATAATTTTGCTTTTACTTATCAACAAATATATTGAATCATTTTTCATACACATTATGTTATACATGGCTTCAGCTGTTACTTTAAAAACTTGTTTTCATTATACACCAAGCTTTTAATATCATCTATGATGTCACTATGTGTATCATAACTGGCTTACAGGAGAGAGTGAGTCATGGGGGATGAAAATGAAACTTTCTATGAAAATAAAAATTAAAACCTGGCCTTGCTTTGTACACCTTAATTTATTTTCAAATTTTAATGAATGTTCTGAATTCCATCAAGCTGATTAAACAAATTCTGCACTATTACTTCCCTGTTTTTGAGCAATATCATCCTTAATTAATTTGCCTATGATTTTTTTAGAATTCATGGTGATCATTGCTAACCTGGAATAAATATAAATACCAGAAATTGTTATGAATAAGAGCAGACAACAAATAATAGATAATTAGAAAATATGATAATTATGATTTTGCAATTAACAATTATTCAGTTTTACTAAAAAAAAAAAGTTTATTGTTGTGTTTGCCCTTTATCTCAAATAACACAAACAAGTATAGCACAGTAAAAACTGAAATTGGTTTAAATATATAATGTATATGTGCAAGGTACCACAGCTTAAGTATATGATGAAAAATATTTCTACTTTGGTGGAAAGGACAACTCATATACTAGAATTTTCATATGGGATAAGAATTAAAAATAAATATTGTATCTTGATTAGTGAAGATTTGTTTCAATGGAAATTTATTTCAATATAAAAAGTGACATGGGAAAGAGATCAGGAATCAACAGTAGAGAAATTATGCAAAGTTAATGAAAGAGCCATATGTTGTGGTGAAATAATAATGTACGGAAAGCCACAATCTACCAGATGTATTCTAGGAGATGAAAAGTCTAATGTCTATGATGTAATACTTTTGGAAGCAAGGAGTGATGATAACAGAAATCAAACACACATTATTTTTCATTGTTAAAAGTATAATGGGGCTGAGGATGACTTTGTGATACTTATCTTACACTACTGTATATAGGATTTCAATCTTGGGAAGATTCAGGCTATGATGAAAATAATTGACTATTTTTTTTTCTGATAATTCTTTTAAGCTCTTAAAAGTTTCTCAAATTTCTGAACAATTTTTAAATACTAATACTATTATTATATTCCAATATTTCTAAGTGACATTATGAGTTCAGTTCATGGCTTAGTTGGAGATTTCTATGACAGTTCAAGAGCCTAATTACTGTTCTATACCAAACCATGACAGTTGTTTTCTCCAATTTCAAACTGAGATGTTACACTTGTCAATTATTCTACAGAAAATCTATTTTTCCATTGTATAAATATGACTTTCTTGTAAGATAGATAGATAGATAGATAGATAGATTGATTGATTTACAAGCATAAGAATGTGAACAGTGTTCTACTTCTTATAGAGTAAGAAGAAAAAAAAAGTACATATAATATATAAATGGCATTTTGAGTCCTTCCTTTACTATACAAAGAAGGAAAAGGCAATGTTGTTGTGTGGGTGTAAATATGATGTGAGCAGAATGGCATGAACAAGGCAAGCTGTATCAACACATAGAAAGCTATGCAAAAATATGAGAAGCCAAGGCATGAATGCCTTAAAAACAGGACTACAGATGTTGAAAGAAAATGAAGTGTTTCACATTGCTAACAGTATCCTTCAGCATTATTGTTCAGCAAGTTAAGGAATTCCTTCAGCAGGCTAGCCCAAGGCAAAGAGCTGACTAAGCTTCATTTCTTTAGTGGGCCCTGCTCAGTTAAAACCCTGAATGAAAGGGTCTGAGGAGGATCAGAGTGTTGAAGGCACTCCTCCAACATACTTTGTTGTCTGCATAAAGAGAGTAGTAGTGAAGCAGCTATACAGCTATTGCTTCTGAATACTCTGGTTTAAAATTCAATAATTAAAGATTGTTGAAATGAAAAGAGAAGCAAAACTTTAGAAAGCAATGCTAAATATATTTTCTTCATTTTAAACTGCCACTGCTAGCAGTAAAATAATTATATTTTGCTAAACCTGCAGAAATAGTACTGCACATTAGTAATGAGGATTCAAAGGCAGACTCTGGAGTAAGTTGCCTAAACTAACTAAATATTCAGAGTTGCATGCTGCAGATATACCTCTTGCTGCATTTTCTGTTTCTGCCTCTTCTTTGTAATTTGATGATTTCACTGAGTCTTACTCACTGCACTTACAGCTCTGGCAATGATAGCTGAGACCAATGAAACCAAAATATCCAGAGAGCATCAAACTGGCTAGAACTTAGGTGTTGATGCTTAAAATTACACTACTGGTTACTCAGAATAATATAGATTAATTTATATAGGGTGAAGGTGTAAACAAATATGCTTTCAAATTGTAATATTAACATTAAAAAAAAAGCCAAATGTTATTTGTGGTGACTGAATAAATGTTAGAAATTTAGGAACTCTTAAAAGGCCTACAGCACAGGTAAATGTTCCTTTATATTATGGTATGACCATAAATAAACTACTTATTGTATTCCTGTTATCTTTTAAAGTATGACTAATCTTGTTTATGACAGAGATGCTCAATTAGTGGCTTATTTTTGAAGGATTCTTTTTCAACTTTTAGAAGTTAAATGCATTTTTCATTTAACACATAATCTGATGGTGAAACAGAAGACAAATGTTATTCCGAGCAGTATGTTCATTTTTATGTAAATTACCAGCAAGTAGTGGGTTATAGAACAGGTAATTCTGTGTAATCACATGTCATTGCTTTAGGCCTTGTATGGCAGTTACCCACACCTGCCTTCTCTATTCTTGAGTATCACACTTTCTACAGGAACTTCAGACACTAGACTCTGTCCCCAAAATACAACTGGATCTTTCTAGAGCTTCATGCATCTATATTGTTAACCATTAATGCCCGGAAGGTCATCCCACTTAGCTCTCTACCAAGAAACTAGACACCAAATTTAAGGGACTATTCCTTATATCAGCACAGATCAACTGAGTTGTCTTTTCCCTTCCACTTCCTCCTACAATGAAAATACACATGGCTTTTCAACAATCTCTTCTGGTCCCTTAACGCCCTCCATGATTCTTATTTTCCTGTGACCCAGTTGGAGTGAGGAGAAATTAAGTTTTGGACTATTTAAATTTATTAGATTATTTTTAAAGATTTCCTACATTCTTGTAATGCTTTATATCATTCTTGATATTTAATTCTTAATGCTTTATAACACCAATGGCGTTCTCTTTCTTCCTTACAAGCAATCAAATTTTGGCTATTGCCTTTGCCTGTAAGGGCATGCAGCTCCTGTTGCTTGCTTTGGTGTAATCTTAAATAAGGCTCCATATTGTCAGATAACTATCCTTTATGTCTAACTGTTCACAGTCTAGCAGGTGGGAACGTGGGAATGTTTTAACACTGATTTGTGGCAACACTGGGGAAACTATGTACTGTCAGATGTTGCTGAATGATTGTTCCTAGCATTCTTCTCTGTTAACCATACTGTCCTGTCTGTAGCTTAGCAATATTTGATGGTTAACAACTTCATCAGCCTGGTCAATGATGACCTTTGTATGGAAGATTTTCTTGATATATTTTCATATATTTGCCAACAGTTCTTATATGTCATAATCACAGGTAATATTTTAGAGGGGGAGGGAGGGAGGGAGGGAAATAGGGATTTCAAGGAGTGTAGTTGAAAATATTTAACCTATAACTCTGCAGCTATTGAACAGGTTCAGAATAATTCTTTTGCTTACTTTGCACCTGAACTTCTAAAGGCTGGCTTTAAGTCTTACAATTCAATAAAATAAATCAAATGCACCAATTTGATTCATGACAATTCCTGAGAAAGAGCTCGTGTATAAACTGAAAGGAAACAGACCACAATCTTGTTCAATAAACTATTCAAGAGAAAAAACCCTGTTACTTTATCTGGTCTCCTGAGATCAACTAATCTTCTTCTTTGTTGATGTGAATGACATGGATCAATATGACTTTTTTCATGCAAATCAATTTGTCTTTGATCTCCAGAAAGTCCAAGTAATATAAAAGAGTTGGATTTGGCCGCTGATGTGTTATTATTCCTGGAATGTAAAGGGAAAATGCTTCAGCTTTAGCTCAAACAAACTACTTAAATTCAGTGATCCCACAATAAAATGGAAGACAGGCTTCTTTTGGTATATAAAAAGACTACAGAGGAAAACATTTAAACTTTACAAGTTAAGTACTATTAACTTTTGATGAGACAAAGCTAAAGTAGATCTGATTGTGCAAAAATTATGTTAATACTTAACTTGTCACATAAATATTCCTAAATAAATTGAATATAGTAAAGGACTACCAGAACTCTTCAGGAAAATGTACTCCTGTGTAAAGAAATCCTTTGTGTATCTCATTAATGTCTAAGCCTTTCTAAATGTTACATTGAGTGAAAACACAATCTTAGCTTGATCCCTGAAAAAATGTGCTAAGGATATGTTTTTATTTCATTGTGTGTTCCCTTAAGAGAATGTGAAATCAGTTTCAGCATCTTCCTAATAAACTAAATTTTATGTAATTATTACTTATTTTACACTTCTTTATTCACAGTTTTCTAATATATGGAGTTTGGTATAGTTTTAAAATTGTAAATGTGTTGCAAAATTTGGAAAGAGTAACTTTTATCCTATTAATTTCTTCTGATTTACTTAAATGTCCAGTAAATGCAGGCTTGATAACCTTTTCTCAGAATCCAACTTGAAGAATTTTCTCCCCATCCTAGTAGCTTTCACCTTCTAGGTAAGCAATTATTTTCTCTCATAGTTCCCCAACAGTAGAAATAAAGTGTCAACCCCAAATTTGGTTAGTTACATTTCATATTATGAATTATTATTAGAAGCAGAACATGTAATGTGACATAAGGAAAAGGGTTATTTTCTTTATTTTAAGTAATCAATATTAAAGACCTTCATGCATTCTTAAAGAACCTTTTCCTATAATTCTCCATAGAAAAGTTGCATGTTCAAAACTATCTTTTTTCTAAAACTTTGATGCTTTGCTAGATGCAGCCTTCATCTATATAGAGCTATACATAGGAGTACTCACACAAATTCAATTAATCATCAGGTCTGGAAGATCTGTATGTCACTTCAATAGGATTTCCTTAGTTTGAATTTTTCTACTTTATTCCACATAATTTTCTTCAGTTGTGTTGAACACAAAATCAAACTAGGCAGAAAACTCTATTTTGTTAATTACAAAATAAAAATATACCTGTAAGTAATTTGCATTTGGATAATGAATGTGGCATTTATAAATATTCTATCAGATCCTACCATAAACATTGTAATATATGTTGGCAAAATTTTCAGTACCGATAAAGAACATTTCCAAAGACTCTCCCGTCAACACCAAAGACTGAAACTATCCATTTGTAAAGGATGCAAACCACCAACTTTCTTATGATTGTTTCTATCCAATAGCTGAACTTCACCTAAGTTCTCATAACAGCTTTATCTGATACAAATAAAAGCATTTCATATTTAGCATTAGTACTGTAATGTATATTTATAAGAAGCAGGCAATAAGATGCTGTAATGATAATTCTATCAGTGAGAACAGGACTGGCCCACTTGGCCCAGGATTTGGAGACAAATGATTCAACAAATATATCCATGGACAAAGCTGCTATGTGATGTGAAGGACCAAAAATAAGACAGGAATTGTGTCAAAAATGAACACCTATTAAATCAATAAAATGCAGTGCTGAAGTATAAAGTAGTCCAATGAAGAAGTTTCAGTTGGCAGTTTCTTCAATAATTAATTTCCTCAATAATGGCTTAGAGAACTCTGTCTCTATAAATTTACTGCCCACAGTGGTAGTGATGGTGGCTTTCTGGGAATGCTCTAGAAAATACTAACATACTTAATATCACAAATCTAACACAGAAGTCTATAAACGTCCAGCGAAAATAATTTATTATACAGAATATTTAGTTGCCAATACTCACAAGCCTGTACAGAAATGAAAGCCAGTTTTTTTTTTTTTTTCAGAACAGACTTGTATTATTCTCTCCTATTTTCACAAGGGATTTTTTAATATCAATAAATCAATTGGCATTTATTAATCAACAAAAGAACCAAAAGAATGATATTTTTTTATAAGTAATGACAAAGTACAAGATTAGCAGAAAGACTCTATTTTAATTTGCAAATTGGATTTTGGGGTTCATAGTTTTTTAATTTTGAGAGACAATTTACATTAGGTTTAGCAAATTTTCTTCTTGATTCTCTGCAGCTTTTGATTCCACTGAATTGCCTCCAAAGATTGGGAATGGGAAGCACAACTTTGAAGTGATTTACTTCCTTTACAAAAGGATGGTTTCAGTTGGTGGTGGTGACAGAGGAGACAAAAAGCTGTAGGCCCTCAGCTATACCACAGGGCAAAATGCTCTCTCTCAACATCTACATAAAGCCACTGTATTAGATCGTCCATGGGCATGGGGTGAGGTTTTGTCAGTATGTTGACAATATCCAACTGTTTTATTATTGACTTTTTTAAATTTTAAAATCAACTTTACATCTTGACCCCTGAACAAATAAGAGATGCTTTCAGACTGCTATCCAAGTGCCTGGAGTTCAGGTCAGGATGGAGAGAAATTGTGAAAATCATTCACAGCAAGATGGAGGAGCTCTAGGTTCAAATGACTCTTTAATTCTGAAAGGAGTTGCACCTTTCCAAATACAGCTGATTAGCAGTTTGAGGGTGTTCTTGGACTCACAGCTCCTGCTCAAGGCATGATTTAAGTATGAATGCTAATACAAAAGTCAAAAGGTCTTCATCTGATATAAAAAAAAAAGCTAATGTTTCCAAAGGAAAACATTTTAAGACTGCATCACAGCCCAAGTCACATATCAGAATGTAGAATTCCATAATCTATTATTGTTCCTGATACCTCCATGTAGTTTTCCTTCAAATATAGACATTTTTACAGAAAATAAATCAATAGTGTCTCTCACAATATCAAATTCAGACTGACTAAACAATTCTGCTTTTGTCTGCATGTGTCCAATCTCTTCATGACTTATTTCCAGCATCTTTAAAGGACAATGGTTGGGAAGAAATTTAAAATACTGCATTTTTACAAATACAGTAATTGTATCCAATTATAGTTGTTCAATTTCCTTTTCATTATTTTTAATTTTGTTTCAATATTAGCTTATGTCTAAAAAAAATACTGCTGAACCAGCCAATGTTCATCTAGGTCCAGGATTTGCTTTTCCACTAAGTTCTTCCAGGAGTTAAACCATGTAAACATCTTATGAATTTTTCAATAACATTCGCTACATACAGAAAATGTAAACAATGCAACAAGATTGTTAATAAAATAACTATTTTTTCTAATACAAGTTGCCAATGATGGCAAATATCTTTCCAAGTGGGTTTGCCATTGTTAAAGAAAATTCCTTTAATTGTTCCTTGGTTTTCATGCAGTCTTCCCCTTTCAAATTAAAATAATCTAGATTTAAGTGTTTGCATCAGTTGTGCACAGTCTTACAATTTATCATAGAAACTTTATACATCAAAACTGTGCATTTTTTAAAAACAAACTGTAACTATGGCTTATCCTATAGGACCTATTATTATGGTCAATTGTTACAGTTTTATATTTGAACATTTGAAAAACATTGTGAGGACTGAGAGTTTGTCTATTAGCTTTGCTACAAAATTATAGAAGAACAGAGGACTTTACTACACAAAAGTTACCAACTCTGAAAGATCAAGCTCACAAAGCATACCTCATAAAATAATACAATTTGCCTTGATTATTTATTATTTAAATTTTCGACATCAGCTTACACTTTATTTTAAAACCTTACTTCCCCTTTATACCATCAGTTATTCAGTAATACAGTTTAAATTAAGGTCACTTTAACAGATCCTGAAATTAATTTAAAGCTTAAGAAAGCATCTATTATTATCAAAAGAAAGATTTAATAATTTATAAATGGCATTATCAATACCATTTCCTTACTTTAGAAATCATAGAAACTTATAGTACACTTTACACTAATTTACAAATTTTTATACTGTCAATTGATTTCCAAATAGCTTGGATCTAGGAGATTTGAGAAAATGAATACTTCTACAAGATTGCCACAGCCCACTACGATCACATGCGGCAGCCAGAAAAATAGGGTACTACTAGAGGTTGAATTTTGTTGTGGTTATCAGCCTCTGTGGACTGAGTTCCAAATACAATGCAGAGATCGAAATCCACACTGATCTTGAAAAGCCTTTAAAAACATATCTCTTTCAATTGGCCTGCAATGTTCATTTTTTAAAAAATTCTCTGGCCAAAAATATAACTTAATCCTACTTTAATGCAACATTTTACAATGTTTTCTGTATTTTATCCTTTAATAACAAATTAAAACAAATAGATTTTTGCCATTTTGCATACCACCCAGAGACTTAGGTGATGGATTATCCAAAAGCCAAATATGTACATGCATATGTACATAAATTATAGAGCTGGAAAAGACTATTTAGGGCAAAGAATCCAGATTTTGCTCAGTTCATGAGTCTAAATTAAAGCATCATTAACTGATAACTGTACACCCCTTCTTAAATACATGTGGTATTTAAGGCCACCTCTTCCTTCAGTACTTGTTTCCAAAGTCAGATTGCTCTTACTCTTTAATCGTTTTTCTCATATGCAATTAGAAACTATAACATAAATCCATTACTTCATATCCTGCATTCTGAAATGAAGGAGAACAGGACTTGGTCTTCTTATATGTGATATCCTTTAGCGTGTTTAAAGAGTGCTATCATATCACCCCTTAATCTTTTGTTCTGAAGAATAAATATTCCCAGTTACCTCAGTCTCTTTTCCTAGGGTTTGTTTTCTAGTTCCTTTACCATCCATGTTACTCTTTAGGAATATGTTTCAGGTTGTCTGAATCCTTCTTAAACTTGTGCACACAATTTGACATAATAGTTGAGGTGGGATGTGACCAATACAGAATAATGTAGAATGACTACTTCACATGACAACAGAAACTGTTCTTTTGTTGATTCAGCCTAAAACTACATTTGGGTTTTTCTTTTTTGCAGCCACTTCACATTGCTATACACTTGGCAATCAGTTACTATTCCAATATCATTTCAAATCAGGTATATCATATACCTGTTCATTTATAGCCTAAATCTGTGCCTTTGATTTTGGTTTCCCAAATAAAAAACATTATAATTATCTCTTAATGTCATTCTGTTTTTTTTCAGCTAAATTCTATAACCTGCATATGATTTTTGAGCCAGCTATATATCCAGCTAAATGTCATGTCATTCAGACCATGGTAATTAGAATGCCATGAAATACTTCATGAAATGCTTTGTTGAAATCAAGATACATCTATCTACTGCATTCCTGTGGCCTTTTAGATAAGTTTCTCAATCAAAGAATGAGATCAAGTTACTCTGGTGATACCGCCTCTTAACTAATCAAGGTTGATTTCTGGTGATGATTACTAGATTGTTGTCAAGATGAATATAGATTGATCTGTTTATAATCTGCTGTAGGTTTTCCCAAGCACCAAGAACTAGACACACATCATCCAGCACTGCACCAAGTGGTATCTTGTATAAGCCGCGATGATCCAAAAATGACAAAATATGTGTTGTGATGTCATAATGCAAGCTCGGTCCTTTATGTTTTTATGTGCAGCATCATGATGCAAGTGTGGAAGGAATAGAATGTGTTGCAACTCCAGTTTTGTCATTTGCCTTCCTTACACCCCCTTTGCAGAAACCCAAGACTGTTTTCTAGAATGTGTCAAAGGTAGTAAGAATTCCCCTTAAATGATTCCAGTTATATATCTTATTTTTAATTCTTGTCTTTTGGATTTATTTCTTCTGTCATTGATCACTCCTACTGCTCTCCATTAGTTATTAATTCTATTTTCTCCTATTTAATCACCCCACATGTAATATAGTTTCAAAATTATTTGATTATATATGAAGAACTAAGATTTTGAAATAATCTTCTTACTAGCAGTTAAAAATGTACAGTTCATAACAATTATGCTATATTTATAATATAATGATTATATTTCTGGGGAAAATGAAAACTAAAATTCTTGTTTCAGTGGGTCTACATTTAGAGATCTTTGGGTTGGGATAAAACCAGGACTTATGAAAATACAGATAGGATGGGAAAGGAGTTATTTATATATTTATTTATCTTATTTCTACAGCTGCCCAACTCAAAAAGTATGACTCTGAGTGGTATACAATAGAAAAACAGTTAACCAAATCCCTAACATAATATTAAAGCACACACAATATATAAAATACAAAATATAAGATGGCAACCAAACACAGTAATGAAAACTAGCAAAAGGGGACTCTACTCAACCGAATCCAAACACCTGGGAAAAAAACAGGTCTTAATGTCCTTCCTAAATGCAAATACAGTTGTAGCCTGTTGTATATCAGGAAGAGGCAGAAAGAAATTGGTCAAGAGCACAAGGGCATCCACCAAAAAGTCACAGTTCCTGAGTCTCATAACATGGTAACATTTAAAACAGGGAACCTGGAGCACGTCCTCCATATGGAAGGGTGTAGAGTGGGTAGATATTTTTGGGAGAAGGCAGTCACACAAGTAACCTGGTCCTATGCCATGTAGTTCTTTAAAAGTAATAACCAGCACCCTGAATTACACCTGCAAGCCTACTGTGAGCCAATGTAGCTGATGGAGTAGCGGTGTTACAACCTGTGCCTATAATTATTTGCACTGCTACATTCTGGACCAAATGAAGCTTCCAGATAGTTTTCAAGGGCAGCCTCATGTGGCGTACATTGCAGTAATCCAGTCAGGAGATGACTAAGATATAAGTGACTATGTTCAGGGCCTCCTGGTATAGGAATGGGCACAAGTGGCACACATGACACAGTTTTGCAAAGTTTCCACTGGCCATAGCTGTCCCCTGCTACTTGAGCAGGAGCTGTCCAGGAGGATCCCCAGATTGTGAACCAAGTCTGAATGAAGCAGTGCCACCCCATCTAGAAACAAGGATGGAAACACTCCAACTTCCTGATCTGGGGGACCCAGAACCCAGAACTACTCAGTCTTGGCAGGGATGACTCATAATTAGCATGTTTTCTTCTGAGACATGATTCTCACTGGTTAGAACCATAGGCTTGTCACAAGCATGCATCTCCTAATCCTCACAGCACTGCTGGGAACCATGCTGGCTGGGTGGCTGGCTGGCTGTGTGGCTGGATTGATGGCTGGCTGGGTAAGAAGTATTACTGGATGTAATATTTTGAGTTTGTTTCTGGAAATTCCATATGCATATTTTTAATTAGATTCTATATTGATTATCATCTATCTAACTATTCATTCCTAGAAAGCCTGTTTAGGTCTTAACCTTTAGTGCCCCTCATCTATATTTCAATCAGTTTTGAATACATTTAAATAATATTTCTTAAATAAAAAATAACAACTATAACTTTTACTGGCTCATTCTTTCTGACTTCCTGTCCCTTTAATTCAACAGAATTTTGTATTACAATAAGACCAAAGATTGCTAGCAAGTTTTCCCAACACAAATTGTTCTTATAGTCAGCCATTGGGCTAAGTGAATTCAAACTGAAGAAGCTTACTGTATCAATCTGTCGGAATAGTAACAATTAAATTAAATTCAGCTAATAAACTGCTGACATATTCATGTTATTGCCACATCAATAGGATCAGATGTTATTTATAATGCAGAGTTATTTAATAATTTGCTTAAACTTAAGACAGATTCTATTATTCCTGAAGATCTGAAATACAGACAGGTTCAATTTAGTCACTGTAGCATATTCAGGAAATAAGATTTTGCAAAAGCAAATGAACTAGAATTACATCATTCATTAATAGCAACATTAAAATAAGTATTAATATGTCTGGTTTTTTGCAGAGCCTGTAGGAAGTATTAGACTCATTAAATTATAAAAAGGAAGTAATAGCTCTAGTATACAAAGAGGTTTTGGAGAAGCAGTTCCTACAGATGTGGCAATAACATGAATATGTCAACCTATGAGAATTTAAAATTACACTGGGACTGCTAAAACGAGAACCCACCTATAAAAGCTTTGGATAATGTCAAAACCAAAATTTCTAATTATCTAAATGGACTTTCCTGTATCACTAATGATACAGGTTTGGAGAACTAGATTCCACAGCACTACTTAACAACATAAACACAGCATGTCTCCTGAATAGCAGAATTACCTCATTAAAAGCTATGGAAAGTCGTTGTGACAATGCTTAGCATAAGGCACCTATTTTGATTTGCTTAAAATAAGTGCTTACTTATTAATAACAATCAAATAATATTTGTTTCCTGTAGCGCATTGCTTACTGCGGTGCAATGTGTTTCTGTATAGTGCATTCAAAGAGTCAAAGTTCTACTTGTTATAACTACTCCATCAACTAATTATTAGTACTGAGACCAAGAACATAGTACTTACAGAGAGTAACACAGTACATTCACAGCAAACAAATTGTTTCAAGGGTGTACATCAAATTTGGCTGAACCCACATTCTAAGCAGAAATAGCATTTCTAAGACCAAACGTATCGTTAAAAGAGGGTAAGCATAACACAAATTTTAATATTTTTGTAAGCATTTTGGGCAATGCAGAAGTTTATTGATGCATCTGCAAAAATAATTACATTTCTCCATGAAATACCAAGACTGAGAGTGGGCAATGAATAGAGGATGAAGTTAGTATTAACTTGGCAAATCAATCTTCTATTTATGGTAATGGTTGTACTTCGAAACAATATTTTCTTGGGATAATCTGTTTGAAAGAAGTACAGTGAAGTTATTCATTATGAAGGAAAGGGTTCTCGGGAATCCATGCTGAGATGACACCAGTTGCAGTAGAACTAGAGTTCTTCACATAAGAGATTCTTTTCTTGATTTTCATACCTTGCAGTATCTTCTGAATTGATCAGTAATTTGATTTAAGTAGACATTTACTTTGCTAAATTGTTCTTATATTTTTTTATTAATATTTAACACTTAAATACTGTTATACTTAAACAAATAGTTTTAGTGGAAAAAAAAGTTAATCTGTGACAGCCAAATCAATTTTGTACCACTTGAATCACATATCTGGCAATGTAGTAGCTCAAATTTAGCATGGGTTCTGCTATTTTGAAACACACCTGAAAACTAAAAGAAAATCCCAAACTTTTAAGCAGTAGGAATCCTGGTCCTATCCATTCATATGATTTAGTGCCACCAAGTTTGTATCATTACCTTTCTTCTAAAGAAAACCCTAAGTATGGTTCTCCAACCCAAAAGTTTGGTCATCTCCAGCACATAATAGGACTATTTCTATATCACATGCAGAATTCTCAGCTATAGTATAGAGCTTTTTGTATGTATGTATGTATGTATGTAATAAATCTATATGGCCTCCCATCTCATATGTACAATTATAGGCAACTAAGGGCTGTACAGGTAACCACCAGCACCTTGAATTGCACCTGGAAGCATACCGGTAGCCATTGCAGCTCATGAAGCACAGGTGTCACATGTTCTGAGTGACCAGCACCCATAACTGCCTGTACTACCACATTTTTACCAGTTGAAGCTTCCAAATACTTTTCAAGGGCAGCCCCATGTAGAGTACATTGCACTAATACAAGTGGGAGGTGATTAAGGCATGAGTGACCATGAGCAGGGCCCCTCAGTCCAGGAATAGGTGCAACTGGTACACAACACAAAGTTGTGTAAAGGTCTTCTTGGCCACTACTGCCACCTGCTCTTCAAGCAGGAGCCGCAAGTCCACCAGGAACTCAAAATTGTGCACAGGATCTGTCTGGGGCAGTGCAGTCCCATGCAGAACAAAGATGGAAGATCCCTAGAACCAAGGGGCCCTAAACCCAAAGCCACTTGGTCTTACTAGGGTTGAGCCGAAGCCTGTTGTTTCCCATCCAAATCCCCACAGCTTCCAGATACTGAGACAGGACCTCCATGGTATCATTTTGATGACCCAGGGTGGAGATACTGATGATACCTCACCCAAAACTGATAAATGACCTCACCCAGAGGCTTCATGTAGATGTTAAAGGGTAGAGGACAGAACAGAAGCCCTGCAGCATACCATATAACAGGGCTGTGGACTGGACCTCTCATCCCTGATCAATGGAAGAGAGAGGAGAACTAGCATAACACCATTTTCCCACTCTCAAGCCCCAGCATGACTGATGGTATCAAAAGCCATCAAGAGGTCAAGAAGAACAAGGATGGATGCACCGCTCCTCTCACCAAAATCATGTAAGAGATCATATTTCTCATATCACATCCTTTGGGGATAGTGGCTGGCTCAATCCACTGGATGAAGGCTTGTGTTTTAATTAGTACATTATTTCATTGATGTCCAGTGCACTTATGACATTTATGACACCAGTCTTGGTAACCTGTTGTTTTAAAGCAGGAATACACACACAGAGACATACACACACACACGTTGGATTAACAAAATACACTTGAAGATAATTTTTTTCTTAGCACATCATACCCTTAAATGGGGAGAAAAACACAATTATATAGTCTCTCAATTTTATATTTAAAATTGTGCTTACACAATATATTTAATACAACTACACTGCTTAAAAAAATTATTTGGAAGAGATGCTTTAGAAAGCTGCATCATTTTCAGGCTTTAATGTTTACTTTTAGCAGATGTGTATATGATTACCTTTGATATATTTTGTGTTGGTGGGCATTAGAACACAAAGCAGAAATTTTAGTTTATCTCTGATAAGTGTTAGAAAACATTATATTTGCAAAACACAAGAGCCCCCTCAAATTTAGGCAGATTTCTAAATCCCTGTCAAATTATTTAAGGAGAAACAATTTACATTGCTAGCCAGAATTTATGGCCTTTGTATTATCTTCAGTCCTTGTTTTGTAATATTTTGTATTTCTCATGCTTCTACTTGTAAATGTATTTACTGTATCCATCCATGTTTATTGCTACTTCACTATGTCTACTTTTTATTTCTTAAATTGTATGGTTCCTTTAGCTGCCTTAAAGATTTTAAGAAACATCTGCTGCATCGAAGTAGAAAGATTTTAGTAAAGATTAATAAAAAGCTCCTATTTTCTCTAGCTCTATGTATAATTTAAAGGAAAAGAAAGGTATACAGGTTGTCTCTGGTTAACTACAATAAACGGGACCAGAATTTCTGTCGTTAAGTGATGTGGTCATAAAGTGCAGTGTCATATGACCGCATCATGTAACAATGGCAATCCCAGCACTCCCTGTTGACATCATTAAGCATGGATTGTGGGTCATTAAGCAAGTCACAGGCAACTTGCAAGCAGGCTGGCAGGCAGGTAAGGTGTGGCATGAGCACGAGGAGTGGCATGAGCACAGCGGGGCTAGGGTGGTTGTTGCCAGACAGGGGAGGATGTATGGGTGGCCCACAAAGCACAGTATGAGCATGGCAGGGGCGGGGGTAGCTGCTGCCGGGTGAGTGACTTACTGGAGTGACTTGCAATCTTCCTGCCAGCTTCCCCACTGACTTTACTTGTGGGAAGCAAATGAACTGGATCAGTTCTGTGGTTACTATAAATGGTTGCTGAACAAGTGGTTCGTGCTCTGTACATTTGTAAAATGATGTTTAAAAATCATCACAACCATTGTGAGAGGGGAGGCATGAAAAGCAGCCATGGCATCTATCAGCTTAGTCCAAAGAACTGATGAAGTACTGGCATAAGACTATGGTACTTAGTCCCATGGCTGGAAATAAACTGGCTCAGTTGCCCAACAGCAATTATGACATTTGGTAAATGGGACATGGAGCCATTCAAAAAATAGTGCAAATGTCACATGTGAAGATCCCCCAGTAGACAAAGAACTGATCACACTGATTCAATATCTGCAATTTTCAGATCATACATCACTTAAGTGAAAATTTCAGCACTTTGTACTTCTAAGCACTCAACCAGTGATCACTTCCCAAAAGAAATGAAGGATTGCACCATCTGGCTCAAAAATAGTGTCTCTTCCCAAACAATGTATAGGACTATACTGGGACCCTGAAATGAGAAAATGAGAAATGTGTGCTTGAAATTTTGTCTTTTACAGCCTTCTCCATATTTATAATTTGCATGTTTTAAGCTTCCTGGTTTTGATGGTGAAATTTTGTAAGGCATTTCTTCTATCTGCTAATAAGTGACAAAGTGGACTAGATACAGATGGAAAGTGCACCTTTTGAACTTAGTTTTATTCATGTCTATGTGTCCTGATTAATAATGTAAGGGGAGAGAAAGCACTGCAGTTATTTTCGGAAAATATTTTTTCACATTAGCCTTAGTTCATTCATTATTTGAAATCGCTTTTACAGCCAAATTAATCTTGTTTCTCTAACTGCTATTTTTAAAGCAATTTAAGAATTTTAATTTAATCTTACAGAAAAAAATTGAATTGAGTAAAGAATTAATGATTAAATATTTCTTATTCAAATATCAGTATGCTAACATTTATTAGAAATATGCAAACTGGGTCTAATTCAATTTAAGCATTAAAATAATTTAGAACATTTATCTCACTCAATTCAGACCAAATTTCTCAAATGAAATTAAATTTAAGTCATACAATTCAGACACATGTGAATGGACAAAAAGTGTCCAAAGATGTCTAAAATCAATTCATATTTGTTTGATGTGATGCCCTGAATTAGTCAAACATTGACTTACAGGCCTAATGCCAATTAGCCATATTAATATAGACTATATATTAGTATACAGAATTTGTTAAATCCAAATAAAATGTAATAATAAACACATAAAATTAGTGACCACAACAGAAGCATCTACATGAGCTTGCTCTAGTCATAATGACCAAACAGCATTGCAGGATCACAAGTTCTGCTTCTTTTGTTCATGTACAGGTGAAACTCGAAAAATTAGAATATCGTGCAAATGTTCATTTATGTCAGTATGGCAACTCAAAAGGTGAAACCAATATATGAGATAGACGCATTACATGCAAAGCGAGATATGTCAAGCCTTACTTTGGTATAATTGTGATGATTATGGCGTACAGCTTATGAAAACCCCAAATTCACAATCTCAGAAAATTAGAATAGTGTGAAAAGGTTCAATATTCTAGGCTCAAAGTGTCCCACTCTAATCAGCTAATGAATCCATAACACCTGCAAAGGGTTCCTGAGCCTTTCAATGGTCTCTCAGGCTGGTTCAGTAGGAATCACAAGCATGGGAAAGACTGCTGACCTGACAGTTGTGCAGAAAACCATCACTGACACCCTCCATAAGGGGGGAAAGGCCCAAAAGGTAATTGCAAAAGAAGTTGGATGTTCCCAAAGTACTGTATCAAAGCACATCAATAGAAGGTTATGTGGAAGGGAAAAGTGTGGTAGAAAAAGGTGCACAAGCAGCAGGGATGACCGCAGCCTGGTGAGGATTGTCAGGAAAAGGCCATTCAAAAGTGTTGGGGACTTTCACAAGGAGTGGACTGAGGCTGGAGTTAGTGCATCAAGAGCCACCACACACAGACGGATCCTGGACATGGGCTTCAAATGTCGTATTCCTCTTGTCAAGCCACTCCTGAACAACAAACAACATCAGAAGCGTCTTACCTGGGCTACAGAAAAAAAGAACTGGTCTGTTGCCCAGTGGTCCAAAGTCCTCTTTTCTGATGAGAGCAGCTTTTGCATCTCATTTGGGAACCAAGGACCCAGAGTCTGGAGGAAGAATGGAGGGGCACACAATGCACGATGCTTGAAGTCCAGTGTGAAGTTTCCACAGTCTGTGTTGATATGGGGAGCCATGTCATCTGCTGGTGTTGGTCCACTGTGCTTCATTAAGTCCAGGGTCAACGCAGCCGTCTACCAGGAGATTTTGGAGCACTTCATGCTTCCTTCCGCAGACGAGCTTTATGGGGATGCTGACTTCATTTTCCAGCAGGACTTGGCACCTGCCCACACTGCCAAAAGTACCAAAACCTGGTTCAATGACCATGGGATTACTGTGCTTGGTTGGCCAGCAAACTCCCCTGACCTGAACCCCATAGAGAATCTATGGGGCATTGCCAAGAGAAAGATGAGGGACATGAGACCGAACAATGCAGTGGAGCTGAAGGCCGCTATTGAAGCATCCTGGTCTTCCATAACGCCTCAGCAGTGCCACAGGCTGATAGCATCCATGCCACGCCGCATTGCGGCAGTCATTGCTGCAAAAGGGGCCCAAACCAAGTACTGAGTACATATGCATGCTTATACTTTGCAGAGGTCCGATATTGTTCTATTTCCAATCCTTGTGTTATTGATGTCATGTAATATTCTAATTTTCTGAGATGGTGAATTTGGGGTTTTCATAAGCTGTACGCCATAATCATCACAATTATACCAAAGTAAGGCTTGACATATCTCGCTTTGCATGTAATGCGTCTATCTCATATATTGGTTTCACCTTTTGAGTTGCCATACTGACATAAATGAACATTTGCACAATATTCTAATTTTTCGAGTTTCACCTGTATGTAATGTCATAATCCTCATACAAAAAGGGTGCTTACATATGATGCTGCAATTCTGCTTCCATCTTTCTGGCCCCTTACCTTCTCCTTTAGATGCTGTTGAACACAGTAATATAATAGTACTATCCCCAAATCTTATAAATCAAAACATATTTTTGTATCACTTAAGTGCAGTGAAGTTGGCATATGATTTATTTTTAGGGAAAATTCCAGAGGCAAGCGTTCTTTCTAGATCAAGCCAATGAAAACATGCAGGATGTAGTACAGATTCAATCATTCTGACAGATTAGGTGATTAACCATCTAGCTTCATAATCTAATAAACTGAATTAATTTAAATGTTACCAAAATTTAAAAACAGATTTTTGGGGACACAGAAAACAAGATGCATTTTCCCCTAAGCATATGGTAGGAACATTTTCTGTGGTGCAGAACAAAAAAAAAAAAAAAAAAATCATATCAGTATTATGGAAAATGTAGATTTTAAAAAAAAATTGTACTTAGATCCATTTATTTTAATCTTATACTCAAATTAATGAGAGAGAGAGAGGAGGATAAAAATTTTATGCACAATTAAAACATGAGTTGATGAACTATCTGATGATCTTGTCTTACTCTGTACTATGTATTCCTGCTAATTTCTCAAGGCAGCTTTCACTGTAACATTTAGAACTATCACATTAAAAATATTAATTAGCAGTAACCACATTTTTTTAAAAAAAATTGCTTCAATAAAATGTATAGGAACAGAAAATAAAACTGAGGACAAATGCATTCTTTAAAAAGTACATTTTAATTGCCTGATAAATAATGATCAATAAATCACCTGTTTACATCTTCAGAGTGAGGACCTGACTCATATTATTTGCCATGGCAAATAAACCGTATTTTTTATTGTCATTTAGATATTTTGTCCTATCAGGATGAAAAAGCCACTGGGGCTTGATTTTTAAATAGTATATACTTTTATTTCTAGTATTTTCTCATCACAGCCCAAAGAACGTCTATTCTACAAACTCTACATTTAATAGTAGTACTGCCATTTATCTTTTCTTCTTCCAAACAATACATTAAGCATTCTTTTTTCTTATATCAAAGAAGCATATAAAGCAGCAAGTACCTAAATTGCTATCCTTTTCTTTCTGTCTTCTGATTTTTATTGATGTTTAATGACTTACATACTTTTAAAAATTCCTTACAAATCTATAAAAAGAAGTGTCACAATTTATCAAACATTAACATTCTTTGGAGTGTTGTTCAGTATTTAATATAAGTTAATTGTAGTAGGCTAGGAATAAAATTCATTATCACAGGAAAACTTAATTACATGTTTTAAGTAAATAACCAATTTCATACTAAACTATAAATTAGTAAGAAAAGTAATATTCAGATTTAAACTGAATTATGGCCAAAAAAAGTTTAGAAACATTCATCTGTAACTTTTGCCTGATATTTCTTCTCATTCAATAAATCTTACAAATTAAAAATTATATATTAAAGTTGAAGAAGCCAGCTGTAAAGTGGTCATAAAGATGTCCTTTAAAAAAAATCATGACGATAAAGCAGTTCAGTCTTTAAACTTTTGTGAGCTTAACAGAAGAGGAGCTTCGAACACACAAGCCCAACATTCATTACTTTTCCATTTTTGTTGTGCTGAACTGTTAGTGTATCATTCAAACATAATCAATGTTTCAGGCAAGCAAAATGCTTTGATCTCAAAGCAGTCATTTCAAAAGAAAAATGGGTTTTCTTCTACCATTCTGGAAGCATCCTCATCATTCCATTGTTCCAAAGATGAAACACAGCTAACCTGATTTTGGAACATTTCCAACATGGTTGAGACAGTACAAGAATACCTCCAGGAACGGCTGTTTAGGACTCAGTACTAGACACAGCATGGTCCTTTTAAAGCTAAATGTCATACTGCAATGTCCTTTGTCAATAATGACAAATACCATTGAAGTAATAAGTTGTTGTCAAAAAGAAGAAAACTGTAACCGTACTGATGCACTGCTCACTGGCAAAGAAAAACACTGATTAAATTGCTGTTAACTTCTTTAATTATGTAAATAGCAAAAGCTGTGTCTTATATTTTGGAATAAGTGCATGTTAATTATGTATCAAAAGCTATTTTGATCTTAGAAATATCAGTAGCCTGAAATCTAAATTATTTAGTGACATAATTAGTAATCTAAGCAGCAGTAATACCAGCAAACTTAATTATCAATTTAAAATATGAACAATGGGAAGCATGGCAACCTGCTGTTCTTAAAGATGTTGGGTAAGGAATGTATTTTCAAGAATATATCATATTTTTGCACCTGGGAGGATGACCCAGTTTTGTTCTAGTTGATTGCACAACAAGCTGCTCATTTAAACTATTACAAGACATAAACTAATTGTTGCATCTTTCGCTAACTACCATGCTCTGTGGTGCTACTCGGTTTAGGCTAGCAGTATCATACCATTTGTCAAGAAATGAATGGGAATGAAGATTTTGTAGAAAAAAACATGGAGTGAAACACTGTAGAAAAGTTCTGTTTGTGTTCATGGAAGGGAGGGAGGGAGGGAGGGAGGGAGGACAAAGAACAAAGAGACAGTTTGGTCTAGTAGTTAAGGCACCAGGCTAGAAACCAGGAGACTGTGAGTTCTAGTCCTACCTTAGGGATAACAGCCAGCTGGGTGACTTTGAGCCAGTCACTGTCTCTCAGCCCAAAATCACCTTACAGGTTGTTGTTGTGGGGGAAACAGGTGGAGGAAGGCATATTAGGTATGTTTGCTGCCATATATACAAAAATAATGAAGGTGAGAAAAAAAAATCTAAATAGAGAAAAAGGAAGGAAGGAAGGAAGGAAGGAAGGAAGGAAGGAAGGAAGGAAGGAAGGAAGGAAGGAAGGAAGTTAGATAACAACAGTATAATGGTATCTCTGAATACTCACTCCTTTTAATGTAATTTATCTATTGAAGAACAAGGGAGCACTGGCACTCACTGGAATCCAGTAGGCAAAATATACCTATAATTTTAGAAACTTAACAATCTAAATCCAGATGTAAATTTACAACTAGATGGAAAAAGTCTTTCTGACAATTTCCTAAATACCTTAGGACACCTTCTAGAATTCTGTGAGTCCCAACACATTTTGAGACTGTCATATATAAAGAAAATGCTGCTGTGACTGAAGAATGTTTTTTTTTTTTTTGGCAAGTGTAGTTCACATAATCCAGTAGTAATGTATGGCTGTGAGAGCTGGACTATAAAGAAGGCTGAACGCCGAAGAATTGATGCCTTTGAACTGTGGTGCTGGAGAAGACTCTTAAGAGTCCCCTGGACTGCTAGGAGGTCAAACCAGTCAATCTTAAAGGAAATCAACTCTGATTGCTCATTGGAAGGATTGATAATGAAGCTCAAACTCAGATACTTTGGTCACCTAATGCGAAGAGAGGACTCTTTGGAAAAGACCCTGATGCTGGGAAAGATGGAAGGCAAAAGGAGAAGAGGACGGCAGAGGATGAGATGGCTAGATAGCATCACTGAAGCAATGAGCGTGAAATTGAGCAAACTCAGGGAGGCAGTGAAAGATAGGAAGGCCTGGCGCAATATGGTTCATGGGGTCACGAAGAGTCGGACACGACTTAACAACTGAACAACAACAACAAGAAGTTCACATAAAGGAACATATGGATAAGTAATCATGATCAATACTTGACTGAAAAATATGCAAGGATAGCATGGTCCAAATCACATGTTTCATTGTAATTTTTAATCAACAGACCTTTTTTAGGCAAGGTACTAACTTGATCAAATATGTTGCCTCTGCAGTTGCCTCTGTATTCCTTATGCACTGAAATAGCAGCTGGGAAAGCTTTTTCCTTCATTCACTAACCCCAATGCACTTTAACTGATAAAGCAATGTTGTATGCTGATATACTTTTTTAGATGTACTTTCCCTTAATGTGAAATTCAAAGTCTATTCTATTTAATTGTCTTGTCAGCTTGCCCTTGGTAAAGTCTCAGTTGATGATGACAGAACTGTCTTGACAAGTCTACAGAATGCACACACAAAACACATATTTAGTCAAAGAACAGTATATAATCTAGATGCTTGAATGCAGTTTCTGGAAAAAAATTTAGGATGTAAAAAATGGTTTACAAAGAGTGTCGCTGTAAAAGGATTTCATTACTAGTCTTCAAAGAGATAGGGCTTATAAAATTAGGCAAGGAGACACTTTATTATTCCAAATACTTTTCTTTTTTAATTAAAGTCCTTATATAAAGATAGAAATGGGGGGAAAGTGGAAAGAACAAAATATGTTCTCAGCTGATACTCTATCTGTGTTACACTTTTATTATTGCTTTCCAAACTGCAACTAGCACAAATGCATCTGAAACATGGAACTATTACTAAGAATAATTATAACAATTTTTAAAAATTAATTTTTAAAAAAATTAAAAATGTTTTAGATCAAATTCCAAAGAAAACTAAAAATAAGATGATACTAGGAAAGAAATGCAATCAATAAAATTATTGGTTAAACAGCTAAAAATACTCCAATCATTGCTTATGATTAAAACAGAAAAAATAGAACCGAAGTGGGGAAAAAAGAAAACCCTGGCTAACAGTGCAAACTGCACTGAGTGCCGGTCTGCTTCCAGGTCCAATTCAAGGTGTTGTTATAGTCTTTATAGCCCTTCATGGCATGGGTCCAGGTTACCTGAGGAACTGTCTTGTCCCCATTATATCGACCCGTCCCACCCAGTCCGGCAGGAATGGTATGTTATGGACCCTTTCACCCAAAAAGTTCCAATTGGCAGGGTCCAGGAGGAGAGCCTTTTCTGCTGTGGCTCCTGCCCTCTGGAACACCTTGTCCCCTGAAGTGAGATTGTCCCTCACTCTGTTGGGCTTCTAAAAGGGCATCAAGACCTGGCTCTGCCAACTTGCATGGGGACCCAATGGGGGTGGTTGATAGGTTGAGGATGGTCTCTCCACCTCTTTAGTTTGTACTGTAGTTTTAACCTTTACTTTTAATTTTAACCTTTTGCTGTTTTTAATTTGTATATTTTCCCCAAGATTTTATAGTTTTTTTTAACTTGTAATGCCACCTAGAGTCACTTCTACAGTCAGATGGGTGGCATATATAAACTTGAAAAATAAATAAATAAACTAGGAACAAGAGTTATATGTATAAGAAAACATAACTTTCCAATTTTTTAGCAAAAAGTTTAAGGATTATATATAAGGACATTGGAAGGAACATATTGGCATGTTAAATGGTAAGATAAATAAGATCTGAATACCACCTTTCATAACAGCATTAGAATCATGTTTTTATCACTATTTGAAGGAAAAAATTAAAATATTAAAAAAAAAAAATACAAGATTTATCCTGGTGATAGTCAGAATATCTATAGCCCAGAAATGGAAGGATACTAGTATTCAAACTTTAGATCATTGATACTAGAAATTATTAGAAAGAATTTTAATGGAAAAATTCATGGATACACTACATAACATAGAGGCTAAAAGAGGTAGCAGCTGTTTTATCTAATTTGTAAATATGGGCTTAACAATTCATATTAAGAGACAGCAATGATAATATGATTTTGTGGGGTGAAGATATAATCAGGGTGAAAGAGAGGATTTTAAAAGGGTGTTGTGAATCAGCCATGTATTATATTAGATTTTTTAAAATTTAATTATATGAAAGCCCTGATTATTTTCATTCTACTCTGTTAATTGTAATCTTTATATTTAATTTTTCAAAATAAAGTAAAAATAAGCTTGAGAACCAGTTTGGTGTGGTGGTTAAGTCACCAGGCTAGAAAGCGGGGGACCATAAATTCTAGTCCCACCTTGGGCACAAAGCCAGCTGGGTGACCTTGGACCAGTCACTCTCTTTCAGGCCTAGGAAGCAGGCAATGGCAAACCACTTCTGAAATCTTGCCAAAAGAAAACTGCAGGGATTTGTCCAGACAGTCATCAGGAGTCAACACTGGCTCACAGGGACAAAAACAAAACAAAGCAAAAACCCAAATTTATTTAAGTATTCCACATGAAAAAATAAAATCAGAAAGTATAAAAATCCATGTAAATCTTACACAATTACATTGTGAGCATTGAAATAATAAATAGTGTAGTCTATGGGTCAGATGTCATCTATCAGCTGACTTTTTGTGTCAGATCCAAAATTTGGCTTGGTTTCACTTTTTTAGGGGTGCTTCTGAGTACTACTGAAACTGAACAAGCTACTGAAACAAGTAACTTGAGATTGGAGAAGTTTACACCTCCCATTTCACTTCTTCTCTATCACCCCGCAGGATTCATACCCACTTTGGTTCCTGCTCTAAGAAACCATCAATATCCTATGCAAAATCTGACGTACTCCTCAGACTGACAGAAGGTGCACATCACTGTTACAGACTCATCTTCACAATGGGAATTTTTCATTATTTCATTTTGGTTATTTGTAGTGGTTTGCATAATGATAAATCTGTCATAACCTTAAGGCTTAACCCTTCTAAAGATATTTTATTTTAAAAGCATTCAACAGCACAATTTCTATTATGCTCATCAGTTAAACAATTAACAAAACAATTGATTAAGTCATTTTCATTTAAGTTTTTTTTTTTCATTAGACTATCTGAAAATATATAATGACTTGTAATTGAATTTATGTTATTATTATCCAGGAAAAAAGTTACATTGCTAATACATTGTTTCATATGGTGATATGGAATAGCTGAAATACTATGTCCCTGGAGTGTATCACTCCCAATCTATCAGGTAAGATTAAACTGCCCCAACCAATTAATTAACAAAATATTTGAAGCAAACTATGTATAAAGTCTTATGTTTTAAAAATCTTATACAGATTTTCAAAGGCTAACTCTTTGTTTCTGAGAAACGAAAAACAAAAGTGTTCACAACAGTTAAGGGGTTAAATACTGAGAATTTAAAATATAAAGGTTTCCCATATATATGTTTAATGAAACAGTTCATTGTCTACACAGCAAACCTTTACATACAAATTAAGATTATTTTCTGTTGAGTATCAGAAGTTTCCAGCAGTGCAGAAGAATGAATTTCACAATTAATCTCAGGGCTATTGTCAAGCCACAGGACAAGAAATCAGGATCTTGACTTGTGTTTAACTTTAACATTTTTTTATTTTTTAAATCTCCAATTACTGTTAAATTCACTAATCTGAAAGTGATGAATGAAGCTGGTTCTCATGGGTATGACTTTGTCATAGTAAAGAAAGACTACATCATCACAGATGAGAGTATCTGTTTTATTCAATGAGGGTTTTATTCTGCCATTCCCCTGTGTTCCCAAGTCTGCTTATAAGTTAAGTTTAATGATGTCTGTCTATTGCAGTGTGCAATCAGCTCCAATTTTGGATTATTTGATTTGAATGATCAATTCAGTCTGATTCACTAATTCAATAGATTGAGAAAGTTGAAAAGGTTGATTTGGTTTTCCAAACTGATTAGGAAAAAATAATGTAATTTTAAATGATGAAGAGGTTTTTTTTTAACTATGCAGTCCAATTCAGAAATTTTATTTGATTCACAGATTCAGCTGAATATGCTTGTAACTGAATCTGCAAATTGAACTTCTGCTACCACATTTCTGTATATTACTTATCCTCCCATTCAACTGCTTATCAAAGCCATCTTTAGCATTATAGGTACAAGCTAATCAAAGATATATTACATTATACTGAACTGTTGGTCATGTACATTGTATCATGTGAAATAGCTTTTTATAGCTGCCTGAAATAAAAATAAGGAAGAGTGCCAAACCTAGAAATATTTACTTTGGAAAGAGAAAATTGAAATTAAAAAGAGTTACTGCTGGGTAGTCATCCAGAGAACTCTGCAGTAAATTGTGGTAACAACTGAAATCCTAGTGCTATTGTGGATTAGATGGTCAATGTTTCTTCCCTTTCATTTTGTAGCAATACTTCCTGAATGTGGCTTTCCCCCCCCCTAAACTCATCACGTCTTCTTTTTCCTAAATTGGAAAATAGTCTATCACATTAAAATTAAGGTTTGTATTAATGCTAAATCCTTCAGAAGGTAGTTTCAAATTATTCAGATCTGTATTCTTAAACTGAATAATATCCAAGAGCTGCTCTGTTGGATGGTGTCATTAGCCTCTAATTGTATATTGCATCAAATCTGATGTTTTCATTACTTAGAGAAAAAGTATAATGACTTTACAATTGACTCCCACATTTTCATCTCAGCTGCACACATTAAACAAAACTGCTTGCCTTGATCACATATGGAGTCACAAAAGCATTGTGTTCCTGTTAAATTTAATTCACTTTCAGATCAGTGAACTTAACAGTAATTGGAGATTTAACTGACTGTAGAATCCCAAGACTACTCATCAATAAGTAGTCTAATCCTTACAATACTGAATCATTTTTGACTGAATACATGTACACATATGCATATGCAAGATTGAAGGTAGAGTGAGTGTGGTGTTGAGATTAAGGTACTATGCTAGAATTGGGATACCCAGGTTTTTGTCCACCCTCACTACTGAAAGCTTGTTGGGTAACTTTGGGCCACTCATTGTCTCTTAGCCCAAACTTCCTCATAGGATAGTTGTGGAGAAAAAAAGGAGAGAGGTATCTGTATTTATTGATACACATCTATCTATCTATCTATCTATCTATCTATCTATCTATCTATCTATCTATCTATCAATCATATTTATATAGCCGCCCATCTCACACAAGGTGACTCTGGGCGGCATGCAACAATTAACAGAGAGAGAGACAGAGGAAGTCACATGCCAAAGCATAAAAGTTCCGTCCGCTTAATGATCTGCAATGCTTGCTCAACGATGGCAGTCGCTAAAGTGGTTGTGTGATAATTCGCTTAACCACATCACTTAGTGACCTAAATTCTGGTCCCAATTGTGGTTGTTAAGTGAGGGCTACCTGTAATTCAAAGAAATGTATGCTCTTTCATAACTTTTTCCCCTCAGTATCTAGCATTCACTGCTATACATTACCACTGGAAAGACCATTGCTTTAACTATTTTAATCTTTATTTTTATTAAATTGCCCAAGTTTGTCATTGCCTTTCCCCTAGGATTAATTTCTTGAATTAACACACAATAAATATCTTCATTTATTCTTCAGACCAAGGCAGTTATGCTATATGCCACCTTAACTTTGCCAGGAACTGTTAAATTCAGTAGACATGCAAGTTGACATTATTTTTGTCCTCTTATTATTAAACATTAATCCAATTTTTTCATTTGTGTTTTTATTTTCATAGCAAACTCTTCTAATTCTTATTTACTTTTGGATAATATGCATCTCAATCTTCAGTTGGCATTCAAAAAGTGTCTAAAAATTGTTGAAGTAGGAGCTATCTTTGAGGAATCCATGCTGATTCTACTCAGCAAAGTTCCTCTAGATGTTTAGTTCTTCTTGCTTGATTACTCTTTGAATCAATTTGCCTAATAACTTCCTGGATTTCCTGGGTTTCTTTTTAAAAATTGGTGTTATATTCATACACAACTGTTTCCCAGTATTTTTTGACACAGAGTTGCTGCTACTTCACAAAGTAGCACCCCTCATTTTATAACATGAACAAAATCCACACACTAATTCACAACAGAATCAGCCTGATAGTAGAAGCCTGTAAAGTGAAAATGTTCTGCTTCAGTGAAGCACTTTGTGCATGGAGGCAACTTGTTCCACCATGATAATGTGACATAATGGTAACATGCTCTGCTTTGACACTTTGATTAGAAGCACTGAACTGGAGCTGATTTGTCCAAACCAGCTACATCTTTCCAGAAATACTGAGTAGACTGAAGCAGCCATCCTGCTGCTTTCAAATTGGTGTCAGGTCTAATTTGTATGGGTGCTTCAAAGGAGTGCTTCAGTCAAACTGACAAGTGCTTTATTTCTTGTGTTTATATAGGACAACAAACCAAAATTGTAGTGCTGAAACTGTGGAAGTTTATGTAAGCCATTTTAGGCTCCTAATATGAGTATCCACAGGCATCACTTGCTTTAATCAAAATGACAAAAGTAGTGTCATGCTGCCACGATGCAAGCTCTGTGCCTTTTGGACAAGCACGCAACATCATGGATCACATACAAAAGAAGCAGGGCTCGTGGTACAATGGCGCAGTGCTGTTTTCATCAGACTAACACACATACTGTAGTAATGAAGATGACCTGGATGGAAATATGCAAGAACCATTATCTAGTCAAAGGGGGAAAAGATACAGAACAATCAGACTTGCAAGAATGTGTCATTTTAGACAATATCAATAAAAAATTAATCTTCTTGTGGTGTTGATTTTCTGGTCCCATCTATCTAGTGGGGCTGACACATACCTAGCAGATTGCACTAGCTAATTTTCTAAGAAGCCTGGAAAATGAATATGGGATTACATGATTGTTCAGGGATGAAAGCTTTAATATTAAATTCTTGCATATTAGCTTGCAGATACTTCACTCTGCAGTTTCATACTTAAATGTATCTTCAAAAAGACATGGCTAAGGATATGCAGGTATTTCAGCCTGAAGCAAGAAAGTTAATTTGAATGTGGCATGAGTGTACCTCCTGTACCTGTCAGAAACTGTGGCTGTTCCTGGACTTGCATGATCGCCATACAGTCCCCCCAAAATAAGTGTTTGAGTTCAGGAAGCATTAATATAGTTGCAACAGGTTGTCAATCATTACACCCCATTTGAAGTAGCTCAATGTACTTTATGTGGAACTACCATTAAAATAAGTTTTAAAAATAATGACCAGGCTGCTAATAGATATAAAATATGATCACCTTGTGGCCAGGTTAAAAGACCTTCCTGTCCAAATGCCCTCTAAAGGAGGATTGTCTTTACCACAACTCTGTTCCCAAGAATGTCCTTCTCCAGGTCCCAGCATTTCTTTATGGGTGGACGTCTGAAGCATTTGGTTGCTGCTATACCATGTGGGCATGCAGATTCTACCTGGAAAAGATAGGCCAAAGATGGCAATGGCCCAAGCCATTCTGGAATATCCATCAAAATGTACTGTAATTAGAGGTTAGTATTTGGACTATTAGGTCTGAGTAGGTTCAAGATAAACAGGTAGCCATGCTGGAGGATCTTGAAAGGAAATGGTATGAATTTCTTTAATACTCTCCCATGTGGCTTGAGTAGAACTCCTTAGCAGATCATTTGGATATGTCTTCTTTTTTTTTTTTATAGCGTACAATTTACAATTTCAAACACACTGAAGAATCAAACACATTGAACATTACTTAGTTATGGCCATAATAAAGATAAGTGATCAGGTAATATTATCCCATTTGCAAAAGGCAAACAAAGAATCATCAAGGGCAGAAAATCATTACACATTTTCTGGAGTTGCCAACACATTTTGAAATTATTCTGTTTTGCAATAATCAATAAAGTTTTAATTCATCTAATTTCAAATTTGTCGTCTATTTCCTTTTAGTCTGGATAGCAAAGCTTAGTCCTATTGATCCCTGAATTGATCTACAGCTCTACCTGTACATCCACAAGTAAAATATCAAATTAGAACTTATGTATAATGCATGCAGCATTTTCATGTTGTCCTTCAGTCTGATAGAAATCAGCTAGAGAAGGGTGAGGGCATGTTCTAGAATAATGAAATAGCAGAGGGAGCAGGGAAACTTCACCTGGTTTGTAACAAACTTAAAAAAAAAAATCAGTTGTTACTGTTACATTGTATGAAACCTCAAGGCCACTTTGAGCTGAATATTGACAATATACCTGCAGGGGAGTAGTGTACTTGTTACTGTTGAAAGGTTTCTGATCAAGTGACAAAATTTCTTTCCAATCACTGAAAATGTATCTGTTCATATTAGATGACATTTCCATACCAGTGATTAAAATCTTCTTACAGTTCTAGACAATTTTTGTCCAGTTGCCCTATAAGAAAAGGTTAGTGAGAAGGTAGTCTGGCTGTAGTTACAGAAGACCCTTTATCTAGATCCTTTCCCATTATGGTTCAGGTCTGGACATAGTATTGGGACAGCATTGGTTGAGCTTGTTGATGACTTCTGGTGGACCCAGGATAGGAATGGTGCTACTACTGTGGTCCCCCTAGATCTGTCGGCCACCTTTGATATCAACCATGATATCCTTCAGAACCAGTTTCAGGGAGTGGCAATAGATGGCACAATATCACAATGCTTCTCCTTCTTTCTCCATTACTGGTTCTAGTCAGTGTTTAGGGTGGCGGAGAGAGGTCATTCCAGAAGCATTTGATTTTTCAGGGTGCCTCAGAACCTGATATTCTTATCCTTCCTGTTTAATATCTACATGAGTCTGCTAGCAGATATCATCCTTCAGTTTGGAACCAGTTATCATCAGTATGCTGCTGCTACTTAGTTGTACATTTTGAGTCCTTGCAGGCCAAGCTATGTAGCAATGTCTTGTCCCACTGCATAGTGGCTATTTGGGCCCATATGGGGAGGAACTAGCTTAGGCTCAACCCTAGCAAATTCACATGATTAGCTATTGAAGCTTTCTTGTTTTCCCCATGTTTGTGTTTGTGTGTGTGTACTTTCTTGCAGTCTTACATTTACTATAGACAATGAATGCCAAGATCCATATATGAGAATTCTCTGTCATGTTCTAGTTATTCGATAGAGGAACAACTTTCTGAATTTGTGGCTTACATTCCTTGGAGAAAAGTTACCTGACACGTTAGCTCACAGTAAAAGGGAATGAAGACACATTCTGTCTCTCTTTGCTCTTTGTCACTACCATCATTGTCCCCAACATACATTAGACCCATGAGTAGATGAAAAATTTAAATTCCCACATATATACTACTTAATTCTGCAATACAGCTCCATTAAAGCTTAATCAGAGTATTTTCTTTTTCTGATAACTGTTACATCCAAAACCTTCATACCTGAGGTTTTCATAATGGCCTCTCTCTTTTTTCCCCAATATATCCACTATTGGAACATTGCCAAAGTAATATGGAGAATCTTCCTACAGGGAAACATTTCTAGAAATTGAAAGGAAACTATAATAACTCTCATAAGAGTAAGAGATTTCCCGGGGTCAGGAAACCTTGTTGTTTTATCAGTTCCTCATAGTAACCATATATAAATAATAAATAAGTAAAATGATTAATTCAGGTTTATTCTCAAATAAAGCAAATGTTCCCAGAAGGATTAGTATATCTTGCACTATGCTATAGTATGGTACCTCTCTTAATAATAGAGGCTTAAATAAAAGTCTTCAGGAAATATTTATTCAAAGAATGCTTCTATGATTTATCTGAATATACTCTATTTTATTTATTTAGGAATATCTATTCTTTCTCCCATAGTGCCTAGCAAGGATGCTAGGTTTTGGCATTGCAGATCATGAAAAATGGTGGCCAGACTGACATTGGTTCCTGTGTCTGACACCTTTTGCAGCAGGAAGAAAATACTATAGAACATTGAAAAATGGAAGAAATGTTTTATAGGTTATAAAAATTAAAATCCATTTGTTAGCACTTCTCATTCATAGGAAAAATATATTAAAGTTTCTATCTTCTTATTTACACATTATAGTATCTAAAATTATCTCTAGTTTCTCTTTTTCTTTCTCTCAGGAACCCTTTGTGTTTTACCTAAGAATTTAGAGCTACAGAGAACTGAGAAGCTTGTGCATTATTTATTTATTTATTTTGTTACTTTGAGTTAACATATTACATATGTTATTCTAATATATGTAACATATTACATATGTTATTCTAATATTGATTTTGAGGGGGTTTTTTTTGTTTTGTTTTGTTTTGTTTTTACAGCCAGGCATAACTTTATTTGTGGGTTAAATCTATAAGTGGCTTATATTTTCCTCTTCCTGAAATATCATAAAAGAAAATAACTCGATCATAAGAATAGATTTACTTAATGATCCAAGTTATATTTCTCCATATTGTATCTACAAACTAGAAGGAAAAAAGCCCAAGGAGAACAAGTTTAACTAAAGCAAAACTATAAAAAGAGCTAATCAAGTATAAAACAGGAATGAAGATATAAATGAATAGCTTATTGGCAACCCCTCCCTGCCCAACAGTTCTGTTAAATAATAAAGCTAGCAGTTAGTTACATTTTCCAGACAGAACATGAACACTGCATATGCAAGGCAATTGGTGTATACACTAATTAATGTATGTACTAACTTCAAATTTCATTCATCACATAATGTATCAATGAGAATTAAAAGAACATGGAAGAGGTCAAGAGGCCAATGGTTTGGATGCAATTTTTTTTTTTTTTTTTTTGCTCTGAGATCATTATTTGTAATCCAAAACTTCCAGAAAGCAGGAAGGTTTCTTAGGGATTGAGAGCCACTTAAGTAATTTATCATGAGAACTCAAACTATTTTGCATATTTTAATATGATTGGGGGATGTGACTGTCTTAACACAATTACTTGCTGTAGAATAAAAAGCTTAAGTAAATTAATACTTCCTGCATATTCAGAATAATAACTCACTTCTCATATGAGCTCCATGCTCATCTGGAATTCAATGATGTGAGCTTTACACATATTACTTCCTGATAGGAGAGCAGCCACCTTAGTTGTTATATAAAACTATGGTGTGAACAGAAGAGCTAGGTATGTTAATCTTACAGAACATAGTCCATTCAGTTTACTTATCCTACTATATTTTGTTAAATGGAAGATTGGCTAACAATAATGAAGAAGTAATAGGAAAAATAAAAACCATAGTTAGAGCAGGTACATATAACGCTGAAAATGTAGAGGCTGGATAGAAGTCTCAGATGATGACAACAAAGGGGACACCATTAGTTTATCTTCTTCCATTGCAAAACTCGTATTACAAAAAGCACAAAAAAATGTATCCTTCATTACCTTTACAGACATATGAAAATGTTTTGTATTTTAAAAGATGTTCCTTCTCTGTCTATAAATATAGCAGGATACATTTTCTTTAAACTTCTACTGTTTCAATGTTTTAAGATGCTGAGATTTAGCATAATAAGCTCTAATAATAGGAACAATAGTATGTTGTCAGAGACAGCTATACAGTATATCTATGTTTACAAATCAGCCATATGCACAATACTGCAGTGTGATATTAAGCTTGTTTCTTTTGTTCCTCCAAGATACATATAAATCAATGTGGTTTAGAAAAAAACCCACACACATTTAGTATAAGAAAGGAAAGGAATCTGTATTAGAACAAAAGCTAAAGTAAAAAAAAAAACCAAAACTATGAAGACTTTTATGTCATTTAGCAAAGGGTAACTGTTGAAAAAATGAGGAAAAACTGAACCAAATTAATCTAACTAATTATCTTTAGTCAGAATATCAGCCTTATGACTCTTATAACTAACCTTTTATAATTCCTACCACTAATTACTAGAATTATTAACACTGAAGATACTGTTTGAATCAGTTAACAAAAGACCTCTTGATAAATTACTCTGGAATAGCATTTGCTTTGCTCCTTTTCTGTGGAATATGTTTCAGAAAAAAATTTATATCATGTCACCTATCTTGTCTTCAAGATACAATAATTTTCTATTACACATGTTTGGTTGTTATTAAATGGGTTGTTAAATTTAATTTTTAATTATTACTTTGTGTTAGTTTAAATTTATTTATTTAAACTAACGAAGAGGCAGCAGAGCCCATATATGGGACCATGGGAAGGAAACATTTCAAAAAGAATCCACCGTAATTGGCTTGCTAAGTCTGCCTGGGAACTTCTACAGTTTTCAAGATTATGCTTTTTACCCCCAACGTACATGGCTTTCTGAAATCTGCATGGTTCTCATTTCCTGGATTTGCCAACTATGTGGTGCTTGACAGTTAGGTATATTGCTGTCTGATGGACTACATTTCCTACCCTAGTTTAAACTTTGTTATGATCCAGTCATAAGAGGCCACAATTTATAGTACACATCAGTTTTCCCTTTTCTTTTCTTGACAAATTGATTGGCTATATGATCACACGGTCTCCAAAGGCCTATTTCTAAAACATATCCTGAAATCTACCAGATGCTTTCAAAAATATAATAGCAAAGACTGGTTGCTTTGAACAATTACAGACAGGTGCACCTTTTCACATTTTTGACAAGGTGAAATATATTTAATTTCATGTATTTCTGTTAAATTTTTCCCCTCAAGGCAGCATATACTATTCTCTCTTCTCCGACTTTTCTAGGAAGAACAACTCTCGGAGGTCTCCCCAGTTCTAGACTAATAATAGGTTTTAGGTTGTCCTAGAAGTGAAACACATGTAACTGTTTTGTTTTTGTTTTTAAATGCACAAACATAGCTTTGGTTCCCCACTACCACCATCACCCCACAATTATTGTTCATTAAGCATAATAGGAAGATTGGCTTGCTGCAGAAGTTTTAGTTCAACTAAAGCATTTTATAGTTTCCTCTTTACTAATTTTATTGCAGATATGAATGGAATATCTAATGTGTCTTACAAAATGTTAATCAAGTGCATAATACAGTTTACAATATCCAGTTGAGAGTTGTCACAAACAGAATTTTTCCTAGTATATTTTATTTTATACTATGAAGATATAGCATGTTTTATATTTTACACTTTCTACCAACTTCTTGGTCAGTGAAATTATACTATGAATTCATAAGACTCAGACAAAACAGGGAATTCAGAATTATTTAAAATATACCTTCATGCAAACATTTTTCCTGGTAGTACATTTTTACCATATCTATGAGCTCATTGTTTATTTTTGTGGATTAGGAAACTTTTTTTAGTTTTTCGATTTCATGGAAAGTGATTCAGACATTTTTTACCAACTTTAAATTGTAATGTTATACTTTATTATATAATATACAGCATGCATAACTAAACTGAACAAGATAAATATGAGAACCCCTCCTTAGATAACAGTAACTTTACCTATCTTTCCCGTCCCCTCAGAACTCCCTTGGGTGCACACACACAAATACATTAAGGAGGATGCAAATGCCTAGCAGGTGCCTGCCTGTTCCAGTCAAGCTTAGACTCAGGACAGAGATACCTTTTTAGGCAGTGAGAGAAAATCATGAGGGAGCTACATATTCTACTTCTTGTGGCATCTGGAAATTACTGACTGCACTGTCAAAAGCAGCAGCATTATGATGGTATTAGGTACAAATGCACTGTTAAGAGATCGAATCAGCACAAACAATTCACTTGTCTCTGATAAAACAAGGTGAAGTTCCTTCTTGTAACCTCTACAATTTAAGCCCGGTGCATCTTTCTCCCACCACTTCCATGGATATTTCTCCCTTGTTTATCAGACTATTTTAGATGATTGGACCTAAGATATACTAAATGTTAGATTCTTTATTTAACCATGTTTTTGTGTCCATGCATACAGGTAGGTCATGATTAGTGCATGTTGAAATAGTGCGATATTCAATTTAATTTAATTTAGAAATTGATACCAGGCTTTGTTTAATGCAAGCCAAAATTCAGTTAGTGTGATGCTAGCACACATGCGGTTGAGGTTAGCACATGCACAGTTGCTTTTGGGGTTTTAGATGCTAATCATTGTATGTGCAAAATGGAGGAAAGGAAGCTTCTGTCTGAGGAAAGCTCAAAAAAAGAAGAGGCTCGTTTTGAAGAACTACAGCAGGATACAGGAAATAACAGGTAAGCTCCGGATATTTCTGCTGAGCTGGAATAATTTACCCTATTTTCTATAGAAATATCATTTAAAACACAGTGAATTCAAATAATGTGACCATTTTGTGAGATTCATTAACCACATTAATTGAAACCTACCTGTATATGAAGTTCTGCCATGTTGTTCTGTTATGTTATGTTATAAAACAATACATTATTTGGTGGAACCAAGACAAACCAAATTAGGTCGAACCGTTTATAGATGTACTGGCTTATATAAATACCAATTCATTTTAAAATACTTTAGAACAGGACACTTGGCCTACAAGGTCTTTGAAAACAATTCAGTTTTAAAAGTAAATAAAAAGTTATTGCAACAGATTATCAGAATCTATCAGTCACACTGGCTATAATGCTTGCAGATACAGTTTTGCAACTTCTGGATAGGCACCATATTCTATTAGGGTCTGGAAAGATGTTGAATGAGCAAGCCAGGCCAATTCTACAGTGTACAAAGTCAGTACCTTACACTAGGGTTATAATCCAGGCCAAAAGCAGTAAAGTCAGAGTCCACGCATGAGGCAGGGTTTCATTAACCATGGCAATATGCAGACATTACTAAAGTGAAAAGTTCATAGTGAAACATTATTTCCCCAAACAAGACATGAAGGATTTTAAGTCTGACTTCCCAGAGTCCAATCCAGGGTTCGGCTTCAGGCCACACAAGAGACCGTTAGCCATTATATTTTTCTTCTCTACTTTTTGTTCCTTAAGTAAACCCCTCTATAACTGAAAAAATATTTTATTACTATGCTTCTTTCTAGGACTGAGAAGGGATACCCTTTCCTTTGCAGAATCAGAGAGGATACCATCTATATCTGGGAAGGAAACTCAACAATGTATCCTTAAAAGAACTAGCTTTTAATAAGGCTCAGAATTTCTAGGGGAGGTGGTGGAATTGCTCTTCCCACAGCTACAGGTTCTATAGATACTAATGGGGAAGGGCATGGCCTTTATATAATTTCCATTTTCCATAAATAATTCCACTACCCCTTATTGTTTCCTTTTCCAAGAAGACAATAACAGTTTGCATATATTTTCAATTAAAACACACCCTTTTATACTGATTCTACCAGAACCATTTCTAAAACCACAGCAGTGAGTCACATCAGATCAACTCTGCAATGAAGATTATTTTATAGACAATTTATTATATATATAATTTATTATATACATTACATTGTGTTCACATTGTTTGCTATGTTCTTCTAAACACTTGCTTAGTCATTTGACACATGATTGGCCTATGTGTCCTAATTTTTAAAAATCTCTGGAAAACCTGCATTACCATCTAATCCTAAAATGAATACATTTTTAGCTAAAGACCCTCAACAGGACTACTAACTCAATTTTTGTTTCAAAACCTAGTCTGATTTATAAATAGAATCCAAAATGAATACATAGTATCACATTCGTCAAAGATGTTATATTATAAATGTATTGATCATTTGCAAAATGGGAGCTTATTCATAAATGCTTCACAAATCACAAATTTTGTTTCTTTGTATTCATTTGTCTTTGTATTCATTTTCTACAAAATTATTCAAAAGAAGAAACCAACCAGCAAAACTAACACAAACTAAAACTATACTGATTGACAGCATTCTGGTTAATGTTCTCCTTAAGTTATAGCTACACAATATGATTTATTTATGAGTTACATCTGATTTTTAATGCAAAATAAATACATATTTTCTTACCTTAGAAAACTGTGCATTTATCCATTTTGTGAATGTTTTCTTTTGAACATCTTCCCTTTCATCTATATAAGAGAAAACACAGTTGTTCATTCAAAATGGTGACTAAAGCATTCATTTCTATTTGGCTGTTGATCAATATTACTACTAGCACAAGCTTCAAAGATGCAAACTATTTTTTTTCAGAAAGTTTTAAACCTCTTTTTAAAACACAGTACTAAATAATCTATAATTAAACTAAAAAACAAAGCTGCAATCTCAAAATGCTGAACTTCTCAAAATGCCAGGAACTGTTCTTGTATGGAAGACCAACACAAAATCCCAGGCTCATTTGGAAAATCAGATCCATCCATCCATCCATTCAACTCCTGGAAGGAGACCATGGAAACACTTTGGTGCCTATTGCCACAAAACTACATATGTGTGTCCATGAAGTCAACAGTTCAGTTTAACTCAGAAATATCACATTTACCAGTTGAACTAAATGCAGATGTTCTGAGCAGGTGTGCAGTCTTCAAATATAAATTGTGATATAAGTGGCATGATTGTTTGGAATAGCAGCTTGAAAAGGAAGGATTAATTTTTTACATATGATACAAAGGTGGTCTGCTATTGCCTTCTTCTGAGATTTTTTTTTTTTTTTTAACTTCACAGTCTAACTTAGACCCATAGATTTCCTGGTGGTCTCTATTATTAGTTCAACCATTCATTTTGGGCAAGAGTTTTAATTTTAACTACCTAAATTCAACAAAGTAATATTGTGGTTTTCTAGAATGAGCATTATGTCAGAAAACATCTTTCCAGCTCACCTCCCCACCCCCATCACAACCATGTGAGGGACTAAAGTTGGGATTGCTGTTTTTGCTTGGGAAAAGCCAGGCAGAAACACTTCTCACCCCATTTCCCTCATACATTCATTTATTAATTTAAACCCTACTCCCAAGCATCCAAGCTGGCATTCCAGCTGCCTGTGATAATTGAGCCACACCATGGGGTTTTCAAGTGTTGGACGTGTTGACGTCCAAAGGCTGCCTCACTCCCACCCAGGTTCTTAGCTTACAAAAGCAAATGCTAAGACAGAGTGGGGAGGTGTGTGTGGGAGGAAAGGTGATAAGCAAATGGCATACAGACAGGGAAGTGGAGGTGATGTTTGGATATTGGCAGCTATTACAAACAGGCAAGAGGACTATCATTCAACTGCCAGGACCACAAGTACTGGTAAGCAGCAAGCCTGGAGCTTGGAGCTTTGCCAGGAGCTCAATAACAACTAGAAGAGGAACAACCACACTGAAGCAACACCTCGTCCCAACCAAAGTAAGAATGTCTGAAAGGAAGCATGGGTTGGATGCCACTTTACAGACTTATAACTTGAACTAAGTATTAAAGGACTGAATATTAAAGACACATTTACATGGCAACATCACCGTGCATGTCCTAGATGGTGTGTGCTGCAATAAAGCATTTTGTACAGATTTGCTACACTGTGGGGTGTCCAGTCCTGGAAAGCAAAGAACCCTCATACCAGGAAAGAAGACGTAGTGCAAAACAAATAAAAAAGTGATAGGACTGTTCTGAGGATATAGTTTAATAGATTCATAAGTAGCCAAGAGAAGGATGCTTATAATATGCAATCAGACTTAGCTCAAGAATTAGTGTTGGGTGGTTTCCAGATAATTTTCATAGTTATATAATATTTCACATTTGTAACCTTCTAAAATGCTGAAAAAGTATAATCACATGAATAAACTATTTTAGTAAAAAAATTGAGTTTTATGCACAAAGGAACAGAGATGACAAACCTTATAAGAAATTCTGAAATTAAATTGAAAAGTACTTTGAAATATTTTACTAGGATCCCAGCCATGGTGAAGTAGTAAAAAGGATATCCATCCATCAAGCCACCCACCCATCCATCTGCACAAAGTGAAAACATAATCAGTGCTGATGTCTTAAAAATGAATATATGTTATTAGGGATTGGCTGTGAACTTTTTAATGTCCTGAACATACCCCCTTGCTCCTTGTATTTAACGTTAACAGATGTTTCAAATATTAGTTAGCATTAGAACTAGGTTATGATGCAGCCAATATACCTCTGTTCAAATTAATCTGAATACCTTCAACTCTAGTCCATGCTGATACAAGCTTTAAGCTTATTTTTTTTTAATGCAAACAATGAGAGACACAGAGAGTGAGAGAGAGACAGAGAGACAGAGAGAGGGAGGGAGAGAAGAAAGGAGAAGCTTACCATCCACCCTAGACATGTAACCATGACAACATCCTTCCTACTAAGCATGGAACATACTTTATTTTCTTTTTAATATATCTCTGTCTAAAGCATCTTCATCTTATCAGGATTAAATTTTAATTCTCTGGTCCTTCCAAGTCTACTACACTTTGCAAACAACAATTCATTTTTTTTCACTCTGAAAAACAGGAAAGTACAATTGGATGTAATCATCACCTTAATCTCCATAATAATAACAATAACAACAATAATAATATTCTGTGTCACCCCTACAATTTACCCTAATCAGATTCACATATGTAGTTCTCAATTGTACTGTTTTGTTCATATAAAAAGCCCTATTATATGCAATTTTTTGGATTCTGATCGCACAGGAAATATGTTATTTTTGATGTAATCTCCATGTTACATCACTCAATAGATACATGTTAACTAGAGTCACTGGGAGTTGGGAGGCATATAAATTTAATACATTATTATTGGTCACACAGTCAGACAGATCTTTACACTGGATTTGGCATTTTTATCCTCCTATTGAGTCCTTCCCAAGGACTTGGGATAGGCAGATGTTGTTGTTGTTATTAATTAATCTAAAGATAGTTCTACTTCACTAACTGGAAAGCAGGAAGCTCAATGATTCCCAGAATCTCAAACAGTCAGAATCATTCTAAACAACCTTTTCACACTGAAAGACAAAAGGCAACAGGGTGGAAGCATGGTTTATAAGGACAGAATTGTATGAAGGAGTATATTGAATGGTGTTGGTGTAAAATTTATTTAGCTATTTTTTTTCCTCATATATCATGCCTTTAATTTCTTTTGCTTGCCTTTTCTTATCTTTTTGTATGTTTCATATAATGTTGCTTACCTTGAACAGGAAGATGCTGATTATGTATATTTATATACTTTCAGATTAGGAAGGATCTTGTTCATAATTAAATACCTGACTTTCATAAGGATAGTGAGTGGTTGTTTGTATAATGGCAGGTAATTCTGGGGGCTTTTCAGATTCAGGTACCTTGGAAAATTTGCATCACCCTGTTATATTTATCTTTGAGTATTTAGTTTTTATTATATTCACTGATGTTTTCTAAGATTGTTAATTCCATACTCTGGAAAAATATATACATTATTAGCAGCTGAATCTGAAGAAAATAATGTTATTTAATATCTTCTTTCATGACGCACTATCATATTAGGAAAAAATTGACAGAAGTAACAGTACCATACCAGTACCATTTTTTTCAGTCAAGCAACTTGGTGAAAAAAGTTGCATTTCAATATTACCTGGTGTATTCCCAGAACAGTCAGATAAGAACAATGATAATTCTTAAAAAAAAAAAAAGATAAAGTGATTAACTTTAAAAAAGAAAAAGATAAATGAAGAATTCCAGTGTGAGTCATGGCTGACTGAAGACATCTCTGCGAACGAGCGGAGACAACTGCTGTGAAGAACGAAAGACCAGCAAGTAGGCCAGTCCTTCAAATCTCTCTGGAAAAGGAAAGAATGGGAGATCACCCACAAGTGCTCTGAATGGCAGCTCCTCATGAGGAAACTGTAAAACAGCAGTCTCTTGCAGGTTGGAGTGACAGGAGCCAAGGGAGATGACATCTTTGCTCTCAACAGTGGTGGAGCCTTTAATAAAAACATTAAGCCAGTTGAATTCACTTTCTAATCACATTAGGAAATGTTCAGTTTAACCACTTTATGTATAGTAAAGACCTTCAAAACAGCAAGCTTAATTTGACACCTGGTGAGTTTTACCTCCTTCTTTGGGTTTATGAAATTTTAAACAGAGATTTAAGAATTTAAATCGGCAACAAGCAAAAAAAGATTTTGATTAAATAAAGTTTTAAATGGATTGGGAAACCAGAGAGATTTGGAATATTGGTTATTTTTGCTTTGAAAAACAAGTATATAATTAAATAATATACTTGTGGGAAACAATTGAAACAGAACTAAACTCATTAGGAACTGAGGCTTGATGAAGGTTGCAAACAGACACTAGGGAACTAAAGGACCAGGCCAAAAAGTGTTAAAAGCCAGCTCTTTTTTCTTATCTTAAAGAGTTTTTTGAAACATGAACTGAAATATTAATAATGAATATGACAGAAAGGATGCAGATTTCAATTGATAAACCTTTAGAAAATGATAAGAAAAACTTTTTAAAACTTTTACCTGAGAAAGCCATTATGGAGTTTGAAGGCATGGAAGACAACAAACTGAGATTACCAAAATGGGAATACAAAAGACAAATCAAGAAAAGGATATGGACATGGAAAAGCTGTGACAACAAATCCTGGACAGTGCCTCTTTATGGGATTTACAAAGTAGGCTGGTGAAAGCCTTGAAGACTCCTTTTAAATGCCAAAGAGTGATGAAAGATCAAATCCTGAGATGCCGTTGGAATTATTTAAAGGCCAAGATCGTGCAGAACAAAAAGAAAGAATACAAAGTTGAGCTATTTGACCAGAGATAAACAATCTGACATTTCTGGTAAGTCCTAATGGATGTTTTGTTGAACCAGGACTGAAAAGATGACAATTTCTAGATTGTGTATAGTTACGTAAAAGTTAAGCTATAGGGAGAACAGGCTTTTTTGGGGGGGGGGGGGTAATTTTAAAAAAGGGTGAAAAGTTACCATATTAGCTTATGCTTGGTGAAGCTTGGAAGTCACTTCTTTATTACTGCTTTTATTGCCTTTTTTTCTTTTCTATTTTTTTCTTTATCTTTTGTTTTTCTTTTTATGTACCTTTTTTTCCTTTTTCTTTTTTCTTCTAGTTTAGTTTGTATTCGTTTTTACAGTGTTTATTAAAAACTTCAATATAATTATTTTCAAAAAGATAAAGTGATCTAACATTTTACCTTTAGCATCAATTCCAGCAAAATGCACACTTTCATAATCACTACAAATTATTTTGTCTTGATTCCTAAACTAAAATTATTGTTTACTGTAAGTAAGAGGAAATATGTCATCAAAGTTAGTGAAGTGTTGAAGAAAATTCAGGAGTTTATAGATCTTGTTAGTTGTGTCATACCAATGAAGTGTATCTGGACTATGTATTTTGCAATTCCTTATTTGTGATGGATCACTTTAATTCAACTTTTGTTACACTCCCTGTTCAGGTAATCGCATAGCCTTTTTATTAGATCTAAAAATAATTCCTAGAATTCACATATTAAAGAACACAATGTATTGCCTACTTGTATTTGTATAAAATATATTATCTTCTTTGCAGTTTACAATCACTTCCAATAAATACAGATTAAATTTATGGCACCAGGAAATCTATTAGTTAAAATTGCTTTCAAAGCCTCCTTTTAGTTTTTATTTCATGTTTAAAAAAATATGACATCAAATACAGTTTCACAAGTACTCTCCATTTTAAAATACTCTGAAATTTACTATCACAAATGCATTCCACTAGTAAGTATTTTAAGTTCAAAATTTATAAAGATTACAGATCGGCAAAGGCATTTATATCGCAACAAACATAATTTTGTAAAGTATTGCATGAACTGCTGTTTATCATGTCCTATAAGATATTTAATTTGTTTCAATACCAAGTAGAGGCAGTTTGTCTATACAAGTTAAATGATATATGCAAATCATTCATAGTTGACAGCTCTCTGGTTAGTTCTTAGGTGGCCTTCCCATATCCTATGTATTTGAAAGCCCAATATTTACAGTGACCATTTTGACATAATTGCTCATTCTCATTTGCCATGGCAGTTGAAGGTAATGTAAATGACTTCTACTTGTGCCCTCAGCGTATTCTCCATTCTGCAACTTGCTTTATGTAGTCATATTTGCTCAGTGAATCATGGGGCAGTTGTCACATGCATGTAGCTATCTATGTATTGATAATTTGAGCCCTGTGGAATTTTGTTTTGCTTACTACCTAGCAAGCATGTTTACACTGCCACCTTAGATGGATTTTAAAAAAATGCAAACATAATATCACAATTGGAACAAAACTGAAGATATCTTGAGTGCTAGCCAATAAACACCCTTTTCAGCTATTCTGTTCTATTTCCAATTAAACTTATAGTATGCGAGGCTCATGAAACAAATAGATAACCAAGGGCAAATTTCTAAACAGTAAATTACTTGTCTGAAACTAGCAAAATCAGTGTCAGTGGAGCTCTTTGATCCCTCCATTGAAAATCAGGGTGTACTGTTTTCCTGAATAAACTGAATTTTAAATGACAGCTGTTCTATCCATTACCTTAGAGCCCTGAGGAACAGTTCCACCTCCACTACTAGAACAGAACATGAAGAATGTCAGGGACTCAAGAAAACAGTGATTTAGAGATTTTCCTTAGGGAAATCTAGTTCAGAATATGTTTGAGCACTATTTCTCAGGCATGATGGAATTCCTCCTCCTGATGAAATTCTTGATCTAGCTGGTTCCTTCTGAACATTAACATGATGAAATTCTACCTGATGGAATTCTTGTTCTAGCTGGTCCCTCCTCAACATCAACATGGTGGCTTCTGTTCTTGGTGTTTCATGACTGAAAGTTTTCTGAGATTTAATGTAAAGAAGGTGCTTTTGATTTAGGCCAGCATTTCCTAAAATTATAATCTATCTTAAACCTGCATTATCCATGTTAAATTCATGCTACTTTATAATTTTGTATCCAGACTACCACAGCTCCTACTTAGATTTATTTCTTAATACATTCTGAATTGTTCAGCTTTCAACAATCTGGTACTCTCCTGATGTACTGAATCAGTTTCAAAATTCCCTGCCAGCATGGCCATTAGCAGAAGTGTCTATAGAATCTGTACGTTTTGTCAGAATAACGAAGCATGCCCTGTCATTTTGCAATGCAAGCTCTGCAACATCATCACACACATGCAAAAAGTTTGCATCACAAGATCACAATGAACATTTCCTTATTTGTTCTCCCTTATCTGTATACCTCATGAAATTCAAAGACGCTTGCTCCTTGGGAGGAAAGCTATGGCAAACCTAGGTAGCATATTAAAAAGCAGAGACGTCACCTTGCCGACAAAGATCCGCATAGTCAAAGCTATGGTTTTTCCAGTAGTAATGTATGGCTGTGAGAGCTGGACCATAAAGAAGGCTGAATGCCGAAGAATTGATGCCTTTGAACTGTGGTGCTGGAGAAGACTCTTAAGAGTCCCCTGGACTGCTAGGAGGTCAAACCAGTCAATCTTAAAGGAAATCAACTCTGATTGCTCATTGGAAGGATTGATCATGAAGCTCAAGCTCAGATACTTTGCTCACCTAATGCGAAGAGAGGACTCTTTGGAAAAGACCCTGATGCTGGGAAAGATGGAAGGCAAAAGGAGAAGAGGACGGCAGAGGATGAGATGGCTAGATAGCATCACTGAAGCAATGAGCGTGAAATTGAGCAAACTCAGGGAGGCAGTGAAAGATAGGAAGGCCTGGCGCAATGTGGTTCATGGGGTCACGAAGAGTCGGACACGACTTAACGACTGAACAACAACAACAAAATCTGTATACCTAATATGACTGAATAATACCTTTGTAGGCAAATAAAAAGTACAATTAAAAATAAAGCTTTCTCCAAAACACTCAGTTTAAATGATCCCAGTCTCATAACCAGAAAATGTAGAAAAGTTATAGTGGTTGGAAAAATAGATCTGAAATATCACTACAGTATGAATGGAATCAATGTAGAATTAAAAATGTTTATGCTATTTGAACTGAGTTTTATTTGTTTATCACAAATATAGTAAAAAGCACCTAATTTGCCAGTTATGGGCCAAGTGTTAGAAACTTAGCAACTAATTATGCAGGCACAGGGAATGCCTTGTCCATATCACCCTTACAATGTAAGAGTGTCAAATTAGCCAAGATCTGATTTAAATTTGCAATTGAGATGATCATATTACAATGTTTTGATGGTTCTACTCAATTAGCACGTGTTTGTGTGGGCATGCCTGTGTGCATGGGCAAGTCTGTTAAATCTTCAGATAAATTTGCAATCAAGTTGAATCAGGCTTGAGCTTAATAACTTTCAAATCAAAGCTTCATTCAGCTCTATTACATGTGTATACTAGAATTATACAAGAAGGGCATCTGTCACTCTAATTGAATTCAAAGGAAGGGTTTAACAACTCTTTAAATATAGCATATTTACAACTATAAATAATCTGATGGACTCTGAATGAAAACAACAGCAGTCACTGTACTTTTATATTTTAAATTTCAAACATATCAATACTAGTCCACTTATAAAAGTAAAAATACTGAAAAGACAATGAAAAGAAAGGAATAATAAGATAATAAGATAATCATATTTGGTAAAAATGAAATGATTATAGGATTATTAACACCATAATCCTATATATTAACTCACAAGTAAGTCCCACAAGTTCAAACGGACTTATTCTTAAGTAAGTATGCATAAAAATATAGCCAAAATTGTTTCTGCCTTCTTATTTTTGAAAGATTATTCCAAATTGCTTCTTCACCTCTCCTTTCATTGTTCCATGAATATTTCTTCATATATTCCATTTCCAGGGGCCCATTTTTGTCTTATAACAACCTTAGGGTTCATGCACTGACAAATATGAATTATCATCTTTTGGAAATGTAGTCAATGGTACATATTTTCAGAGTCCTTCTCCATTTATATGACATGTTAAAATATTTCTGACTCAAGACTACTAGTGGGTGTCATTAAATCCTATCCTCTCCTAAAAGAGGTAAAAATTTACAGAGCACCTGCACCTTGAAAATAAACTAATAAAAGTAATAGGCAACTTGAGTCACTTGCTATTATTTTCATTCAATCACCTTGTCTGAGCCTACTAAATCTTCATAATTAACACAGCACCACCAGTATTAGTGAATGTGAAAAGTTAAAAAATTAAGGTTCAGAGAGGGAAGGAGCCAGTTTAATATATGCTAATAGCATTAATTTATTTAAATGTCATTATCTTATTCTTCCTTGAAACTTTGCATTCTTTCAATTTTGCCACCTATTTAAAATATATGATACCCTTTTTAAAGTCAGTAATGCATGTTGTATTTTATAATTCCTTATAATTATTATATCCATTAGCAGAATTGTGTCATTAATTACCACAAGGACAAAGTATTTTAGTAAGGACTTATGTGGCCAGAAGTAATCATGGAGGTCCCTTGGACTCAGTAAAAATGCATGGTAGAAGATTTCACTAAGCATAGAGTAACAGCTATTTTGTTTTAATTCATAGGTAAAGGATTTAAAAAGAAAAAAGAAAAGAAAAAAGAAATGGTCAGGAATTATCAAGAATGTGAATATGTATATTAATTTTTATTCCCCAAAATTAACTTAAGAAATTTTTACTTTTCACTGTATGTTGTTGAAACAGTGAAAAAAAAATGCCTTCTAAAAATACGTACTGCTTTATGGACTCACAATACTTTCCCATTCTACAACAGATCATAATACACAACTACCAAAATGAGACAATGAGTATTAGCTACTTATTAAGCTAAAATGCAGATGTAATTATACCTGCAATAGTGTTTTTAGTTGCCTGTTAATGACAAAGCAAACCCAGTGCAGAACAGTTGTACTTAAGCATAACTGCAATTATTTTTTTTCAAAAGGGCTGAATAACCTGATAAGAACCTCAGGCACACGAAATAAAGAAAAATGCACACAAAGGAAACACTGAGAATTTTAAATGTCTTCATTAATGTAGCACTTCAATCCTAATCATGTACTTAACATTAAAGCCAATACGATTACCGAAGACTAAGAAAGGTAAATTGCTTTAACGCTTTGACCATAACTTTGCAGCCCTTTGCAGTGAGTTCCACACCTTCTAGCCCTGCTGTGGTTTGGATGACTCTGAAGCAAATTCACCTTTTCTTTTGGCATGCTAAAGTTCTGCAGGTATTCTGACCAGTCCATCCTCCACTGACCAGTCTTTCACCTCTTCTAAGCTCTTTTCTTTTCCTTCAGTGTTCTTTTCTTCAGTTCAAAATCATCAATCATAAAGATAGCTGTAAGCCATTTTACACAACTTTTAAAAATTGTGGAATGGAAACAATGATGATGTACAAGTCCCATAACTATGGAAAGATGGAAACCTGAGAACATACACCAGATGTGTATCTTAGAATTTCTTAAGGAACTCAAAGCACTATATACAATACTCCTTCACCCAATTCTATTCTCATAACACTCTAACATAGTAATTAGTAACATGGTAAACAAGTTACAAATCTAGTTGACTGTAGATTTGAACTAGGTACTCCAAGTCCTAATCCAATATGTCAGCCCTTACAGCATTGTCAAAGGTGTTGAACATTCATCCCTAACTTTTCTTATAGATCATAGCTACTGAACTGTCTTATCTACTTGGAGATATTTACATAACATTATTTTTCTAGATTCTCTCAATTATACATTCTCTCTCTCTCTCTCTTAATTTAAAGGTTGAGCTAAAGCATTCTCTATTTAAAGCAGCCCATGATTCACTACATAAAATACTATACACAGAAAGTTTCAAACTGAGGCATTCCAAAACTACACCTATATTACTGATTTGAATAAACAATATTTTGCTTTTTTGTTTGATTGCATGTTGGAAACCTACAGGAATCTTACTTCAGTGCCAGACTGCTTGACAGCAAGATTTAATATAACACTTTTTTTTCTTGCTCTCATTTAACCTGTAGCCTTGACAATTGCATAATCAAATCTGAGATTCTGACTTTTGGCATTCAGACTCTTCCCCTCACTTTCTATGATCCATGTGTATGTCATCAAAGAATTCATTTTCCCATTGTGTGTGTGTGTGTGTGTGTGTTTGTGTGTGTATGTGTATCTCTTTATGCAAAATCCAATATAAGAATGGAGTAATCACTACCATGTCAACAAGCTGTCTCTAGCAGGGGAAAATAATTCCCTAAGTGTTTTGCCTATGACCAGCTATGACTGCTATTCAGATTTGCTTGCTGCATGCATAACACTAAAGGTTGTGTTCTCCTCAGGCTTCCTTGGCCTTAATCAAATGATTCTCTGAGGCAGCAAAGATTTAAATTATTTCAATCAAAGGAAAAACCCTGAATATTAATCATTCATGTAATATAAAACCATCTGGCATATATCTGGAAAAAAAAAACATTTATTTTATTTATTAAACAAATTTGTATTTGTTAAACAATTTATATGGTTGCCCAGTGAACAAGAATAAAAACACAATATAATTATTTTTTTTAAAAAATGAAAAACAGCAATGTCCCGCAAAGCATTTCATTTATTTACCATAGAAAAATCAAAGATATTTAGATTTGTGAGATTTCCATATCATAAGATTATTTATTTATAGAAATTTATATTCAAATATATTCTAAAGAGAACTTATAATAAAAAACCAGGTATACATTGAATTATTTAAAAGCAAAATAAGAGAGAAATAAATGGGAAATATACAAAATTATATTTAATTTTAATATACCACTAATATATAACAGTTTTTCTTTATTCTAAGTAATCTGCTCTGAAAACTTTGCACCGAGATTAAAAAAAAAAGTAACCAAGCACTGAATAGTAATGGTAATGAACCTCCATTATACAGATTAATGAAAACATCAATCAGTCAATTAATAATGCTTTTAAAGACTATTCTGTGACAATTAATATTTTGCTACCTAATGCGTATGGGCAGAAGAATTAAGTATAAATTGAAATATTAAATAAAATAAATTTGCTCATACATTTTTACCACAGACAAGCCAAAAATTTGGAGCAATTTTGTTCACAATTGCATACATCCCCAAAAAAGTATGTAACACTGTCATAGGGATAGGCATAAGGGAACTATTAAACAATCTAATAAGATCAGTGCTTCATTTGTTTAACTGATGGTAATTGGCTGCTCTGGATAGCCTTAATTAAGTTATAAATAATCACAAATACATGTTGTTTGCTTTTTAATTCTTTATTACATTATTTAACATGCGTTGCTGGTAGATCAATTCATCTGCTATATTGGGGAAAAATTTCTACCTATGAATGCCAAAAATACCCATTTAGCTATTGAACTTGTCATAGGTAATAATAATAGAAAGCACTAGTATTATAAAAAGTACTCAGTATATAAAACTTATTATAGTCACTTGAATCTTTCTATAAGCCTGGAAGTATTCTGCTTCTTAATTTATGTTTGTAAAATTAATGCTGATTTAATTAAAGCTAATTAAAAATTCAGGAACTCGTTTCCACTGAGTTTAGAAACACCAGATCCTTTGAAAGGAAATAGAAATTAGTGCTATAAATAATGAATATAATGTGGCAAAATTAATTGTTCAACTTGAAACAGACCACCAAGGTGTACAAACTGTTGCTATTAACTTAGAAACAACACACCATGCATAATTGGTCAACCTGTTCAGTCTAGAAGTTGATGGCTAGTTTTTTTCATTGTACAACTATCCTTCAACTATAATGAAAAGTCTAAGATGTCTGTGAAATCACATTTCTGTAGAAATCTGTTAAAACAAAAGCCTTCTATAAACAGAATCTTATTAACATCTGTTTAGCCAATTATGATGCCCACATCTGCATAAAGATAGCCCTGCCCAAAAACTTTGGGTAATGTGTTACATATTTTTACCATTTATGCATGGATTTTTATATAATGTGATGTCTCAGGCAGTAAATACAATGGATGTAATAATATTCCAACAATAGTGTAGGTTTGGATGTTGGGAAGACATTCCTTGGAAGCTGATGTGGAAACAGAATATTATAGCCCTACCTTTTCACTTGAAAAGAGGAATCTCAGAAAACCATGGAGGAAGCATTTCCCAGGAACATAGCTTGAAATAAATTGCCTGCATGTCTTCATTGCTATCGCCTGCAAACACTAACTCTGGAATTCTTTGCTAGAACTTTTCTAAAATGTTACCATTTCCAATAATCTCAAAACAAATGTAGCATCACATAGATTTTTTTTTAAAGTAACAATTGACTTACTAAATCTATATTTCAATCTATATGAATTTTCTCAATGTAATGTGACATTAAATGCTGCAACAGATTAAACAACGCTTCTTGGTTAACCATTTACATACAAGCAAACATTAAAAATCATACTCAGAAAGAGTGCTAAACTATTGCATCATATTGAGTTTAATGTCATCCTTTCAGTTCTGTTGAAAAAGTACTTTAATGTATAATTTACAAGCCCAGTGGTTAAGTCTTTATTACAAACAGCATGACCTATTAAATGTTAAAAATGAAAGTCTCCTTCAAATCTGATTCAGCATCTAGTGACTTCATGAAGATGTCCATGCAGTTTCCCTAGCAACAGTATGGAAGTAGTTTGCCATTGCCTTCTTCCAACATCTTTTGATTTGCCCCTGCAGTATTCCCTGGTACTCTTTCATCCAGTTACTAACTAGCTTTGACTCTGCTTAGCTTCCAAGCCTAAATATGGTCAACAAGGTGCTTTTACCTGCTGAGAGGTACTAAATGTTAAATTGGGTAATTCCAACTTATTTGACCTAATATCAGGTTCCTGCAGTAGATTTAATTGAAAGTCCTATCTATGTAAACAGCTTCTATGATTTCTTTTAAACTCAGCAAGAAGTACAGTCTGCTCTATTTTATCACTTTAAAAAGACAGCATACTGTCTTAATAAATTGCTATCATCAGAAAAGGTTATCTCTGTCTGTTTCAGACTACACGTAGAAAAGGATAGAATGCAAGATACGATTTCAAAAGTCAGATCAAGTTTGACAGAAAAGAAAACCAGAATAAAATGAGCAAATATGGTAACATTTAAAAGGCAGAATCCTGATCTGGGCCAATCTTTAACATCAGAATGACCATTTCATTTGTTTGCATTTGATTGTTTTATGAAGAGAATGGTTTGTCCTCACAAGTACATTTGATAAATGTGCAATCTGGATTCCTTCCAAAGTGTTGCTACTACAATTCTAAAAAAGGATTTTCTCTTAACCACAGTATGTTTTGGAATGTGCTTAGTAATTTATCATTTATAAAAGAAGGATGATTTGCTAATCCACAATAAACAGGGTATTTTATAGGCCTATTAATAGTTATGAAAAGGTCTTCTGGCACTTTATTTTTTAAAAAAATGCAAATGATCTCTGCATGAGGAAAAAGAATATAAATTTGTATTTTAACATCACTGCAGCTCGAGCCACTAAAATAATTTATGTCCTGTATATGCAAAGCTAAAGTTTCCATAGAAACAAATACACAGTTCCACAATTGTTTGGATTTTCTTTTCTTTTCTTTTCTTTTCTTTTCTTTAGAACTACTGAACTTGATGTCCCTTTCAAAAATGCAGGTCTTTTAATACAAAAATATAAAATTATATTTTGGTGATGAAATATATTTAAAAATATAAGCAGTCAGTTAAAAAACAAAGATAATCAGCTTATGTCAATGAATCTGAATTTTTTCTGTCTCTTTGAATTTCTAGTAAAAGCTATTTAGCGGATGATAATGAAACCCTAAATGTAGAAGCCCCTTCATGGATCACTGCACTCAATATGCCAGCAAGTTTGGAAAACGCAACAGTGGCCACGGGATTGGAAAAGGTCAGTTTACGTTCCAATTCCAAAGAAGGGCAATGCCAAAGAATGCTCAAACTATCGCACAATTGCACTCATTTCACATGCTAGCAAGGTTATGCTCAAAATCCTACAAGCTAGGCTTCAGCAGTATGTGAACCGAGAACTACCGGATGTACAAGCTGGGTTTCGAAGAGGCAGAGGAACTAGAGATCAAATTGCCAACATTCGCTGGATCATGGAGAAAGCACGAGAGTTCCAGAAAAGCATCTACTTCTGCTTCATTGACTATGCAAAAGCCTTTGATTGTGTGTATCACAACAAACTGTGGCAAATTCTTAAAGAGATGGGGATACCAGACCACCTTACCTGTCTCCTGAGAAATCTGTATGCGGGCCAAGAAGCAACAGTTAGAACCGGTCATGGAACAACCGATTGGTTCAAAATAGGGAAAGGAGTACGACAAGGCTGTATACTGTCACCCTGCTTATTTAACCTATATGCAGAGTACATCATGAGAAATGCCAGGCTGGAAGAATCACAAGCTGGAATTAAGATTGCAGGGAGAAACATCAATAACCTCAGATATGCAGACGATACCACCCTAATGGCAGAAAGTGAAGAAGAACTAAAGAGCCTCTTGATGAGGGTGAAAGAGGAGAGTGCGAAAGCTGGCTTGAAACTCAACATTAAAAAAACTAAGATCATGGCATCTGGACCCATCAATCCCTGGCAAATAGAAGGGGTAGAAATGGAAGCAGTAACAGACTTCATTTATTTGGGCTCCAAGATCACTGCAGACGGAGACTGCAGCCATGAAATTAAAAGACGCTTGCTCCTTGGGAGGAAAGCTATGGCAAACCTAGATAGCATATTAAAAAGCAGAGACATCACCTTGCCGACAAAGATCCGCATAGTCAAAGCTATGGTTTTTCCAGTAGTAATGTATGGCTGTGAGAGCTGGACCATAAAGAAGGCTGAACGCCGAAGAATTGATGCCTTTGAACTGTGGTGCTGGAGAAGACTCTTAAGAGTCCCCTGGACTGCTAGGAGGTCAAACCAGTCAATCTTAAAGGAAATCAACTCTGATTGCTCATTGGAAGGATTGATACTGAAGCTCAAGCTCAGATACTTTGGTCACCTAATGCGAAAAGAGGACTCTTTGGAAAAGACCCTGATGCTGGGAAAGATGGAAGTCAAAAGGAGAAGAGGACGGCAGAGGATGAGATGGCTAGATAGCATCACTGAAGCAATGAGCATGAAATTGAGCAAACTCAGGGAGGCAGTGAAAGATAGGAAGGCCTGGCGCAATATGGTTCATGGGGTCACGAAGAGTCGGACACGACTTAACGACTGAACAACAACAACAACAAATGTAGAAGACAAACTGATACATAGAAATCAACAATTCATGAGAATGCTTCCCCCCGGCCAAAAAGCTTTTCTGCTCACTCCACACTGTTTGAATCAGTTATGTTTATCACACTCATGAAATCATATTACTAATTTTAGAAAAGAGACATAGAATCATTTCTCTATATCAATGATTTGACCATTCTTGTAAGCCTTTAGAATTACACCCATTATTACATATAATACTGACCATCATTAAAAAAATAGCCAATCATTATTTATGGACAGTTTTGAATTGTGTTTATTTCATTACAACAGGCTACATATTGTAGAAGATAGAACATATGGACAATTATGGAACCACTTAAAGTGATCCAACAGAAACAGCTAGGCTAACAAATGCAGTTTATAGAGTAAAAGTGGGGCTTAAATATATAAATTGTTCAACATTTGAATAGTCTGTATAATAAATCAAGGTCTCTTGGGTGCCACTAAGCATCCGTATATTATTGTCCACAACACACACATCTTGAAAAAAGCAGCCTTAGTCACTGAACAACATTAGAAGTTATAGTCTTATGAAGTCATGTGATTTTATTTTTCATTCAGAAAACTACGACCACCTGCTGGGTTCAAGAAGGAACCATGTTTGCTAACCTTATCACTTCTTTATAATTTTCCCCTCCCCGTCTGGCAGATTTAATGTATATTTATCCTCATTATGTTGGATATAAATGTTTCAGGTCACTGGGTCAATGGGCAAATGCTCCTTGATGATAACCACAGGGGAAAAAAAGTGGTTTAGATCCTAAATTTCTGCTCCTATAGAAGAGATTATGAGAATGCTTCAATTTAGGTTGTAAGGAATGGACTTCAATGCAACAGATTTTAGATGCATCATATGAAATTCCTGTGTATTTCTATCATTTTACATCAGTTCTGAATTATATTATTACACAAAAGACAAAATGACAAAATACAGTATATAATTTGAATCATTTGCATAATGGCATTGCTGTAGATGATATACAGGTGAAACTCGAAAAATTAGAATATCGCGCAAAGGTTCATTTATGTCAGTATGGCAACTCAAAAGGTGAAACCAATATATGAGATAGACGCATTACATGCAAAGCGAGATATGTCAAGCCTTACTTTGGTATAATTGTGATGATTATGGCATACAGCTTATGAAAACCCCAAATTCACAATCTCAGAAAATTAGAATAGTGTGAAAAGGTTCAATATTCTAGGCTCAAAGTGTCCCACTCTAATCAGCTAATGAATCCGTAACACCTGCAAAGGGTTCCTGAGCCTTTCAATGGTCTCTCAGGCTGGTTCAGTAGGAATCACAAGCATGGGAAAGACTGCTGACCTGACAGTTGTGCAGAAAACCATCATTGACACCCTCCATAAGGAGGGAAAGCCCCAAAAGGTAATTGCAAAAGAAGTTGGATGTTCCCAAAGTACTGTATCAAAGCACATCAATAGAAGGTTATGTGGAAGGGAAACGTGTGGTAGAAAAAGGTGCACAAGCAGCAGGGTTGACCGCAGCCTGGAGAGGATTGTCAGGAAAAGGCCATTCAAAAGTGTTGGGGACTTTCACAAGGAGTGGACTGAGGCTGGAGTTAGTGCATCAAGAGCCACCACACACAGACGGATCCTGGACACGGGCTTCAAATGTCGTATTCCTCGTCAAGCCGCTCCTGAACAACAAACAACGTCAGAAGCATCTTACCTGGGCTACAGAAAGAAAAAAAAAGAACTGGTCTGTTGCCCAGTGGTCCAAAGTCCTCTTTTCTGATGAGAGCAACTTTTGCATCTCATTTGGGAACCAAGGACCCAGAGTCTGGAGGAAGAATGGAGAGGCACACAATGCACCATGCTTGAAGTCCAGTGTGAAGCTTCCACAGTCTGTGTTGATATGGGGAGCCATGTCATCTGCTGGTGTTGGTCCACTGTGCTTCATTAAGTCCAGGGTCAATGCAGCTGTCTACCAGGAGATTTTGGAGCACTTCATGCTTCCTTCCGCAGACGAGCTTTATGGGGATGCTGACTTCATTTTCCAGCAGGACTTGGCACCTGCCCACACTGCCAAAAGTACCAAAACCTGGTTCAATGACCATGGGATTACTGTGCTTGATTGGCCAGCAAACTCGCCTGACCTGAACCCCATAGAGAATCTATGGGGCATTGCCAAGAGAAAGATGAAGGACATGAGACCGAACAATGCAGTGGAGCTGAAGGCCGCTATTGAAGCATCCTGGTCTTCCATAACACCTCAGCAGTGCCACCGGCTGATAGCATCCATGCCACGCTGCATTGCTGCAGTCATTGCTGCAAAAGGGGCCCAAACCAAGTACTGAGTACATATGCATGCTTATACTTTGCAGAGGTCCGATATTGTTCTATTTCCAATCCTTGTGTTATTGATGTCATGTAATATTCTAATTTTCTGAGATTGTGAATTTGGGGTTTTCATAAGCTGTACGCCATAATCATCACAATTATACCAAAGTAAGGCTTGACATATCTCGCTTTGCATGTAATGCGTCTATCTCATATATTGGTTTCACCTTTTGAGTTGCCATACTGACATAAATGAACATTTGCACGATATTCTAATTTTTTTAGTTTCACCTGTACTCCTTGATTTAAAGAAGAATGAAGAATATCAGACACCCCCTCTACTGTATTAGTTGTGGTTTCACTGTGATATCTCTTGACCTCAGTACAGCATTTGATAAAGCGCTCTATGAAATATTTGGGCTCGAAGGCATGAAAATTAAGCAGATATACAGTTGGATTCAAAATGTTTACTCAAAAAGTACTTATCAAGGGTTCCTCAATAAATAGGGGAGAGATATCAAGTAGGGTGCCATAAGGCTAAGTCCTATACCCTCTGATTTCATTAATATTGCAGATGACAAAGAGAGGAAATGCATATCACACTGTCAAAAGATTCAAAATTAGGTCTGAAAACTAATACCCTAAAAGACAGGAACAACACTCAAAATGATGTATTGTCGAAGGCTTTCACGGCCGGCATACGAAGGCTGGTGTGGATCTTCCGGGCTGTGTGGCCGTGTTGTGGAAGTTCTGTTTCCTAACGTTTCGCCAGCATCTGTGACCGGCATCTTCAGAGTGCAGGAGCACAGACAGGAGCAGTTCTCTCTGTGCCCAGGATGGTATGACCCTTTTGTGGGTATTTATAGAGATCTGAAGGGGGTGGGGGGGTGGGGGGGCTGGGGGGTGGGGGGGTGGGTTAATGAGTGGCTGCTTGTTTTGGTATCAGAATATCTGTGTATCTTCCTGTGGGACCACATTGGGACCACAAAACGCAGCATCCATACCAGGATAAAAGAACACGAAAGACACTGCAGACTACAGCAACCAGAAAAATCTGCAGTAGCTGAACATGCTCTCAGGCACACTGGACACAAAATCCTATTTGAAAACACAGAGATACTGGACAACGCCTACAGCCACTATACCAGGCTATACCGGGAAGCCATTGAGATTCACAAACACCAGCAGAGTTTCAATAAAAAAGAGGAGAGTCTAAAAATCAACAAAACCTGGCTACCAATCCTGAAAAATACAGCCTGCAAAAGGTCAACGAACTCAGCTCAACCACCAGGACATGCGAACAGCTCACACAATGAACATGCTAATCACCCTCAGCAGCCACTCGTTAACATCTCAATAGAAGAAGAAAAAAAAAACCCTGCCTAACCCACAGGAAGATACACAGATATTCTGATACCAAAACAAGCAGCCACTCATTAACCCCCCCAACCCCCCCCCCCCTCAGATCTCTATAAATACCCACAAAAGGGTCACACCATCCTGGGCACAGAGAGAACTGCTCCTGTCTGTGCTCCTGCACTCTGAAGATGCCAGTCACAGATGCTGGCGAAATGTTAGGAAACAGAACTTCCACAACACGGCCACACAGCCCGGAAGATCCACACTAGCCTTCACTCAAAATGATCTTGAAGGGCTGGAAGTAACAAAATAAAATTTAACAGGCACAAGTATAAAGATATTTACTTAGGAAACAATATTAAAATGCACAAGTATAGGATGGGGAATACCTGGCTTGATAATGGTGCTTGTGAAAAATATCATGAAATGGTAATTGACTGTAAACTGAATATGAACCAGCAGTGTAATACGGCTAGAGAAAAAGCAAATACAACTTTACATAGCATCAACAGAAATGTCACAACTACTTTTTTTAATATAATTTTATTAAAAATTACAATTAAAAGGTAAAAATTAATACAAACTAAAAAGATAAAGGAATAAAAAGAAAAAAAATAGAAAGTGCAGACATGAAAAAAATAGAAAAATAGAAAAGAAAGAAGAAAGAAGTATATAGTAAAGAAATATATAAAGAAATTACTTCCCCCTTCATCACAAGTATAAACAATTTTAGTAATTTTTCACCTTCTCTTAAAATACAACAAATTATCTCTTCTTCCTATATTTCATCTCTTTTCTATAAACAAATCCTTAATGCCTCATTGTTCGGTCATGATCAGCAATAGTCCATTAAGGGTTACCAGAAATAACAATGTATCTATTTTAACCTTGATCAAATAAACCAACTTTATATACTTTCCCTTAGTTTTAACAACCTTGCTATTTCATCCACTCAAATAATGTCCTACAACGTGATTTCATTTTTTCTTTGTGCCTTCTCACACAATTCTTCAAAGCTTTAACAAGTCTCTTTTGTAAATCCAATATAGGAAAGTTATCCAGGTCACTCTTTTGGTTTCTTATTTGTATAGCCCTTTTAATTATTATGACATCAGCCAGTTTCATCTGTATATCCAGTGTAGCATCTTTTTCCATATCATTCTTGTAGCCTGTCCTTTTAAATCTATTTTCAGTCTTGTACAGTAAAATCTGTTCCTCTTTCATAACATCTTTTAAATGCAGTCTGTCTATAATGGCAGACACTCTTAAAATGAACTTTTGAGTCTATTGTTCAAAAATATACTTCAATATGTCTAATGTTAAAATGTTTTGTTTCATTCTGTATTATTAATCAAATTTAAATGTTCTTTTCCTTTAATTGTAATCTTTAGTTCCTTCTATTTCCCTCTAGTGTCCAACATTCAGATTCCATCCTATCACTTTTTTTTTTTTTAAGAGTTCAAAACAAAAGCATTTTCCCATGGGAAGGATTCTTATCATTAATTCCAGTATCATATTTCGAATCCATTTGGACCCTTAGTCCATTTGTAACTTTCCAAAAATCAAAGTTCTAATCACCCTTTTGCTATTTATTCCAAAAGAATTCTTTTTTTAATCCTTAAACTTCAATTTAAACTTCTTTCACTAAGGATTGAAGGAAACTCACCCAGTGCTGTAAACCTTGTCAATCCAAAGGTTACTAATAGCTGAAAAGTAGTTAACAAGCAATTTCCAAAAGTGACTATAAAAGGAAGTATGTGAACCCACTGTCCTTTGAAAAGGTGCTGACCATAGTTTGAGTGAAGATGGCTATTCCCTCATCTCGCAGAGCTCTAAACCCACCAGAAACTTCTGTCTTGCAGTCTCCTTGTACGGAGCAACTGTATGGAGCACTTGTGGTTGATCTCAAGTCTTCTCCTTGTCCGAAGAGGAATTACAAAGAACCAGTCTACTTGCCAGCTCTTCACTCTGCTGCAGTCGTTGGCTCTGCTTTTAGCAGAGCTGTCTTCAGTGTGCCATTTCTTCCCTGGAAGTCCCAGAAATGTCAGAAATACTTCCAAAACAGAGGGTGTAATAATAATTCCATTCATTTCTGCTTTGCTCAGATACACTTTCAGTGCTAAAGTCAGGGCATCAAAGAAGAGCAATGAAAATGGCAAGGGAATTAGAAACTGAGACCTGTGAAAATATATTGATGTCATAGGGTGTCTTTTTAAGATAATTGAACAGGGATATGATAGAACTCTTGTAAAGATATCACCATTAGAAAGTCAAGACATGTTCTGTATTGTTCCAGACATAGCATAATAGATTTGAATTGCAGAAAGGCAGATTCCAATAAATTTTAGAAAAACAACTTCTTAACTGTACGACCAGCTTGATGTGGAACCAACTACCCAGAAAGATGTTGGGTTCCGCTTCATTGGATATGTTCATGCATAATCTAGGAAGCCATCAGCTAGCTAAGCTTTGATTTGCCTTCATGTGCTGAGCAAAGGTGTTAGACTCAATGGTCAAATGTCACTTTGCAGCTACATTACCAAGAACTCAAAAGCTAGTGAGAAAGCCTGGAAGAACTCCAGAAGGAAGTTAATAATTATGGAATCCAATCACTAAGAAGCTTAAATAGCCTTGATAAGTCTATATGAGAGAAAAATGAATGGAAGGTAATCTTGTTATACACACATTGTGACACACGTTGAAGAATTACTTGGTTGAAGACCAGAGATTACTTTGGAGAAGGTATGTGATTATCATCAGTAAAACATGAGCTTGGCCTAAGAAAACAAGAAAGCATGAGAAACAAATTTAAGATTTCCTTGCCTTGATTCTCTTTGGTATAACAGGGAGGAAAGGAAAATGCTTTCAGGCTTTAAATATTCTATTATTATAAACAGATGAATAGAGTTCTAGTATTTGTTGTGATGTCTGTTTCCTGACCAGACCTACTTCAAAGGGCTGACAAATTATTTATTACATGACACTGTGTCTTCATTTAAGAGATTAAGAAGGCTACTCTGCTCTTTGACAAGATGGATGATGCTAGTGACAGAGGTATTTTATACATTCTTTAAGATGAATCTAGTAAATAAAACTCATATATTAGAGGGGAAAATACCACACTTTACAACAGTCCAATTTATGTATAGTGGGAATATGAGAATTATTAAAGATACTGACTGCTTTACTGTTCACATTAATGGGGCAGAATTTGGATCTGTGGTAAACAAGGTATTTCACTGCTTAATAGCTCTTGCCATAAGGAAAATCTTAATGCCTAGTTTTAATATCCTTTTTAAAATTCTATCCCATTGTTTCTGTGCACTATTATTTCTTGCACTACATAGAACAGGTTCACCTCCTCTTGCATATAATAGCCTTTTATATATGTGTAGAGCATTATCTATTTTCCCTTAATCTTCACTTTTTAAAGTCTAAACACACCCAGCTCCAGACATGACTCAGTTTCCAGACTTACTATTCTGACAGCTCTTGTTGAAAGCTGTTCCAGTTTCTCTGTGTCTCCTTTAAAAATGTAGTGCCCAAAACTGTGCACAATATTCTAAATGTGATTTAATTAGCTTAATATTCCATGATCTAGATCAATGTTTCAACACTGATCTAGATGCAATCTTTTGTTAATGCAGCTCAATATTGTTTTGGCCTTTTCAGCTGCTATACCATACTGCTTGCTCATGTTCAGCGAGTGGTCCTTATTTCACACATTACAATGGATTCACAATCCTGTTCCAATGAATTTAAGTTTTTGTAGTCAGAAGCAACACAATTCTCAAACTGAGCATCATCCCACTGAATTTGACCCGATGTTCAAGTCTACTGAGATAATTTTCAATCATGATTATATTCTGGATATTTAGCCAAAGCCCCTATATTTGTGATATCTGTAAATTAGATAACTTCCCTTCTATTAATCCTCTAGATCATTTATAAATATGTTGGATAGCACTAGACTAACATGAAGCTCTGGGGAGCTACTTAATACTTCCTAACTGGATAAAATATAACTATTTATAAATACATTTTGGGGGCAGTCATTCAGCCAGTTGCAAATGCACCATACCATGGTTCTGTCTACCTCAAATATATAGATTTTGTTTAATAGATGGAATAAAGCATACAAGTACACACATAGCAGCTTTGAAAATAATTGTATCCAAGCTAATTATAAACACAAAATCTTATCAGTTGCTACTTCTTCACACTTGACATTTTATTGCCATTGTAGAAAATAAATTACTAAGTTGTCTTTCGGCTAGGTCAGAATCACATTGCATCAGGCTTTGCTAATTATATCCTGTCACCTATGACAATTACATCAGATGGGTGTGCTTCAGCCAATGCTTCCTTTAAGCAATTCAATACAATAGTAGAGAGAAGTCTCTGCGCTGTATTTCATATTCAAGTCAACCTGGCTATTTCCTTTGAATATAAGGAATCCACGAGGAAACCTGAGAAAAATAATCACACTGCAAAACCTAAACAAAATAGTTAATCATAGTCAAAAGTTCTTTCTTTCTTTCTTTCTTTCTTTCTTTCTTTCTTTCTTTCTTTCTTTCTTTCTTTCTTTCTTTCTTTCTTTCTCTTTCTTTCTTTCTTTCTTTCTTTCTTTCTCTCTCTCTCTCTCTCTCTCTCTCTCTCTCTCTCTCTCTTCTTTTCTTTTCTTTTCTTTTCTTTTCTTTTCTTTTCTTTTCTTTTCTAGCAGTATAAGAACTAAAGCCCGCTAAATAAAATTATATACCTATCTCAAACTAGTAAATGATATCAGCATATATAAGGAGAAGAATGATTAATAAAATAAACACCTTGATATGCCTCATTAAAGGATATATAACTCTGGTTTAGTGAAGACAAAATTGATTTTCATCTATGGGATGCCTTCATTATTTTTTCTAATGTCATCAACCAGCGAAAAGTGCAACAATTTAACACCAGCATAACAGGTTTTCAGGTCTTCTGCATAAGGGATCCTCCTTTTTGGTTTCATCTATTAACACAAATATAAACAAAACTGGAGTGTTTCTCAGAGCCACAAATTATATTCAGGTTAGTATAGCAGTTATACTTTCCCACCTACTTTTCTTGGCAGCAAACTCAGATATGGGATTATAAAAAGCAATTTCTCTCAGAAGATCCCTTTTGTAGAGAGAACAAATAATAATGCTTTTGACTGTTGCATTCTTGACCCTGATTTCTCTTTTAATAAAAGATAATTTGGACAATGTTCTTTCTTCTACAATACTTGAAATGGTGAAAATTGGTGGGCTAAACCTCAGAAAGCATTTACAGTAGCAAAACCATTAGATTTCATGGCTTGGTTCTGATGTCCCTGAGCACTGCTTTTCCTAATTAAAGTAGTTATACTTCAGTAAAACCTTGTAAAGCCCATTTCAATTTCAGCTTTCAATAGATAGATGCAGAAGAGAAAAGAAGTAGAAGGCTGAGAGACAGCAAAACTCTTGAATAAACCCAATGGTATACTGGTGGTTACAAGATTACATTAACACTATAGAACAGCTGTACACCCATAACTGCACTTTTGCATGTTACCAATTATTATTGGGCTCAAGAGATGAATATAGACTCTTTCAGTATATTCATATGTTTATAAATGCCAATGTACTTAGACCTGTCCTGAAGTGCCAGCCCTTCAAGGTAAGTGAAGTCAGGAAAAGACACCACAAGGACTACTAGAATTCCATTTTATTATTGTAGGGTTAATAACAGAGTGTTGAAAGCCTACCAGAGTTTCTCTCTGTCCCTTTTATATCTTACAGAAATAAGGCTCTGTCTCACACTCCCTCCTTTCCCAGGGCTGAGATGTTGTTTATCATCTCTTTTACCTACCATCCCTCTTGCATATTCTTGCCATGAGAGACAACTACAGACTCATTCCCTACCCCCCTTACTTGGCAGTTCCCCAAAGTTTTTGGGGATAGTTTTTGCTGTGGATAGTCAGATTTAGAAAGTTCTTCCATCTCTTCCTGTTCCATGGTAACTGTTCCTGGGCAGTCTATCATGACAAGAAGCACAAGTCTTCTTCATCCTGGGGTTCACTGTCTAGTGATAGTGGTGGCAGGTTACAGGGATGGGACTTGTGCAGGAATTTCCTATTAAACCTGTGTATTAAGTGTTGCAAATGTTGGGTTCAAATGCATATACTAATAGAAATAATTTTTAAAAGCTAAGTTTCAAGTAAAACCAGAACTTTTTTTGTTGGGATTAATGGACAGACAACTAGAAAAAAGCCATGGAAGATTATTTTTATATATGATCACTGCTGTAAGACTGCGAAATGCACAAAAACGGGAAGATTCTGAAATACCCACAACAGAATAATGGTTGGTGAAGTTGACAGAACTAGCAGAGATGGGGAAATTAACTTGTTTGCTTAGAGAAAGATCAATTATTACATTTATTAGTGACTTGAAACCCCTTATAGACTTTTGCTGAAATAAGAAAAAAAATGAACTGATAATTTATGGATTTTACGATTAGAAAGGGTAGATTATGGAAAGAAGGAAACTTTGATGTAACCTTAGAGAGAGAAGGTAAAATATAAATGTACTTATAGCTGCTGTTAAGAAGATGAGAAGCCACTTCTTTATATTTTTTCTTTTTTTCTTTTTCACTTTTATATTACTTTTCTTTATTTCTCTTATCTTTAACTTAAAATGTGTATTGTTTTTATTTGGTGGAAAAACTTATTTAATATTAGTTAATATTAATATATATATATTAATATATTAAATGCACACAGAAATAAATTTAAGTTAATATATATATAATAAACTGAGTCAGCTTTATAGAGAGGCAAGCAGAAGATAAAAAACGTAGTGGAAAGCTACTAAGCCTCCCACCTCAATCTTGGCACCCTGTGCATGTATCTGCAGCATGCTAGACCTCTGAGAAATCTAACTGTTCCTTTAAGGAGCTGTCTCTTCCGCATAAAGGCTAACATGTGATACTGGGCTACTGAAGGACAAGATGTGGGGTTGGTAGCCATAGACTGCCTGAAAAGCAGACATCCCGGTGGAGAAATATGCGAATTTTTATATGCGAATTCTGAAAGAGACAACAAGTCAGTCCAATTGTCTTGCTGATAAGAGACATAGCACCTCAAGTACTATTGTACTAATTGGTTCACTCTTTCCATTTACCCGCTAAAAGCAGGTAATGCAAGGTTGACAAATTAATCTGAATGTGTCTAATAGCTGGAAGAGGACTGCCCAGAACTTTGATGTAAATTGAGACCCACAATCTGAAATTATACAATAAAGCCCTGTACTAAAAACACAGTCTAGAAAAAGTTGCACAGTTTCCTAAGCCAATGGAAGACGTTTGCAAGGAATAAAATAGGCCATCTTGCTAAACAAATCCACTATCACAAAAATGATCATTTTTGCACAGGAGAAAGATAGGTAATCAGATCTATTGAAATAGAATTCCAAGGATTGAATGATAAAGAGATGGGCTGAAGTAAACCTGCCAGCCTTTCAGGAATAGTATTGCCTAGCAACAAACATGACAGGATGAAACATAGTCTTTTGCATTTGTTGTCACCTTTGGTCACCAGAACTCTTTGGGAACCTTATGTAATGTTTTAAACATTCTCCCATGCCCAGCAGTTCTATTGTCATGGCAGAATTGCAGTATCTCTTTCCTGAACTAGGGGAACATACTGTATATATGGCCATTGTGAAGCAATTCTCCATCATTTATCAGAAAAGTTAAGAATCAATCTGTGGGGATTCTTGGAGGTCATGCATATGAAGCTTGCTATATGAATCCTGTTTTTCTGTGGGCAAGGAAGTTTTCTGTGGGCATGGAATGTAAGTAATATAAACATCAAATGGGAGAAAAATCTGACAAGGTATGACATTGTCCTTTTTATGTATGTTCCTAATTCTGTATATACTTGTACTGGGTGGATTGCTTCTTCCAATAAATGTCTCCATTGCTGCAATGCAGCTTTTATTGCAAGCAATTCTTTATCGGAAATGTCATATTTCCTTTCAACTGGGAGCAGCAATCAAAACTAAAATAGACATGTAGAAGATCTTCATCCCCCTCTTTTGATGCTTGGATAAGAATGTACAGGAATGCCGTTTGCATAAAAGGGACAAGAGGGGTTGGAATCTCTGCAGTGGCTAGGAAGAAAAAATAATGTTCAAGTCCTAAAAGGTGTTTGCTTTTAAGCATACCATTTGAACTTATGTACCTTTTTTAGAAGTAGAAAACAGGTCTTGCGTGCTTTACAAAATTATATACGAACTTTCTATAAAAATTTGCAAAGCCCAGAAACTACTAGACATGATTCACATTTCTAGGTGCCTGCCATAAGAGCACATATTGCAGTTTTGCAGGATGTATTTGTATTCCTTCTCTAGTGATCTGGTAACCCAAATAGTTCAATTAAGGAAACTCAAATGCACAATTTTCCAACTTAGCAAAAAGTTTGTGTTTATGGAATCATTCATAAGACATTTCTGGTGTAAGTCTCATCCAAGATTTGGTCTTTTGAAACAAAAATAGCATGCCATTCAAGTAGACCACTAAAAATTGGTGCAAAATATTAGAAAATAATTAATTTATGAATCTGGAAAAGATTGTGACACAATTAGCCAATCCAAAAGGCATCACTGTGTATTCTAATTTGCCATACTGGTATTAAACATAGTTAAACAGTCATAGTCCTCACTGCATTCTGATTGAAATGCATTCTAATTGTATGCCTTCTCAAGACCAATTTTGTGAAAATTCATGCCTTTTGAAGGTGTTCCAGTAGGTCTGAATTATTTATTTCAGGCAGCAGGTGGCGACCCCTAATGGTGACACTGTTCAGGAGCGTATAGTCCTGTACAGTCCTAAAATAATTATCTACCTTAATGACAAAAATGTGGATGGATATTCTGGAGATTTAGAAGGGCAAATAAAATCTATATTCTGATTATTATCCAGAAACTCCTTCAACATGGATAACTCTTGAGTAGATATGGGATGTCTCTTAGATGGGATCTGAGGTCCTGCCTTCAAGTTGATGATACAGCTGATTATACAGTCATCTGCCAATGATGAAGCAATCACCAAACACATCAGAAAAATCTGTGTATTTTTCTGGCAAGGAAGGGAATTCAATGAGCAAGAAGGTTGAGAATGGGAAGCTTGCAAATGGTGAAAAGCATTTACTTCCAGTTAACATATGGATTATGACTTATGACAAGGTTCTATGTCTCTCTGATTGTGAGGCTTTCACGATTGATGTCAACCCTTCCATGTATGCCAGGTCAGAAACAGGCACTGCAATGAGTATAAGAATTTTACTTTATTGTTGTAGAGTATAATTAGAGATCTTTGTAGCCAGACAGATATTCCCACTGCCTCTTCTTATACCATAAAGGATCAAGACAAGGTTATCATGAGTCTCCTGATCCCTTCATTCAAAGGCTGAGATGTGAACAAGTGAACCGACATCAAGGGAAGCTATTTTTAATACAAGCATAAGAATTCATGTATACACAAAACTGCAACTCACATTTGTGTTATTACTGCTGGGAATTCCTTAAATATATGTGGATAAAATATTTCAAACTTTATTTTTGCTATCATGATTTGGGTATCAAATCATGATGTATCAATTTGATACAAAAAAGTTATAGACAGAAACGGAATTCAGCAAACAGATATAGAAAATAATACTTCTTGTTGGCCTCTGACTACCTTTATGGACATGTCTCTGCTTTTAAAAGCACTAGGGTTTTTTTGTTAGTTGTTGCTTTCAGAGACATTTTTAAAGTTATTCAAATTGGACCTTGAAAATGAGACAATAAAACATCTCACAATTGTTCACAAATAGCACTTAACTTGCTATTGGTTTTTTGATGACCCATGTTTTTTGGTGACCCATGTTTAGTCCATTCTTTCTTGCCACAGATTATTGTAAATTCAAATAGAAAACAATGAAAAATTACAACCCCTAAGGGGAAAAATCCAGGATATTCAGTTACGTCAAATAACTTGACAAGATAAAGTTCCCAACTCTGCCGGGACACCAGGAGTTACACTTAAGAGTGTGCACAATATGGATGAGTTTCCTACCAAAAACTGCTTCTCTGCTTTAGAAGGTTCTGAATAGAAACTCAGAACTCTGTCCAGACATGTCACCCATGTATGAGATGCAGTGAGATCATAAGATGTCCCAACGTTCTTAGTAACAAAAAAAAAAAAAAAAGAGTTAGACCTTTTTCTCAAAACCATATTATAATCAAGTGGCATGAGCAAAAATATTGATCCTTATTTCACCCTTTTTTCCCAAATACAAAGAATTATTTTCACAACAAAATAATGCCCATTCCAATGTGTCTACCAGCAGGACAGCAGAAACAACCTCCGTTTTAATTCTGTGGCAATACAGGAATTATATTGGAAATGGTACAGATCCTGTCTGGATTACTCTAAGCAATAATGCTGGCTGATTGCTCTAAGTCACAATTTATTTTATTTTGGCATAGTATTAACATGCTAAGTCAAAATAAAATACACTGTGACTTAGAGCAATTAGCACCATCTAGGCACCATGGTTTATACTTTAATATGTACCAAGAATAAATCCAACTATGATGTATTCTGTAAATCATTGTTAAACAGACATGGCTTGCAACAGTATATGAACCCAACCATTTTTGAAATTAAGAGCATTTGATGGGCTAGCATTATAATGCCTACGTTTCCCATGTCATCAATAATATATCCCCAATGTTGCCATTCTGGCAAACTTTCTAAGATTTTACTGTTCCTGTCCCAAACTTAGCAAGATTTTATAAGAATGTGGAAATTATATCAAATAGAGTAATCTTGTACAATTATGACCATTTGAAATGATGGAGTAGGCTCCTATGCCAGCATGCAAAATGGCATGATCACACAGCCTGAAAAAGAGGCTTGCTTCAGCTATAATGTAGAAGAAATATAGACTTAGTTGTAAAGTATGGATAGCTGGGGATGGAGTACAGGAAATAAACATTACTGTATGTTTCACAACCAAAATAATTTATATAACATCTAAAGCTCCAGCCCTTTACTCATAAGACCACTCTGTTCAAGCAACTGAATTATATACAATTAGAGGCTGATTTGCTACACATAAATAGAATTTCAAGAATGGTTGTTAAATATAGTTTCAAAATAAAATTAAATTTGAATCAGAACACAATGAAACAAGAATCTTACATAAAATATTTAAAGTTAAAATTCTGGAAAAAAAACTGCATCAAAATGCACTTGCTGTATAATAAAAAATAGCATATTCAGTATTATAAACTTTAATTTTTAAAAGCGGGCAAATTTTGAAAGTTTATGGTAGACTATTTTAATGCTAACAAAATGTCTATATGAATATAATTAATTCATAGAGATCTGATCCAGAACAATAATATTTTTAATCTCATACCTTTCTAGAAATATAGTTACTATTTTGTAATTGAAAGTTATATTTCTTCCCAGAGATTACTTGGGATGGAAATTAAGTATTAGTCATGCTTCAATCATTTATCAAGATAAGAGATTCCAGATTTCCCAGGGGACAAAAACATGTCTTCTTTACTAAAATATGAAAATCCATTTACTGACTGTTGGAAGATGAAATATGGATATGAGAATGTTTAAATTTTTAAAAATAAATTTTGTTTATGAGTTATCAGTTGTAGAGCTTAGCCCTAAATTGATAGATATACAGAAACATTCAAACCCATAGATAGATAGATAGATAGATAGATAGATAGATAGATAGATAGACAGACAGACAGACAGACAGACAGACAGATATTAATTTATGTGGAAAAGTTACACTGAATCTGAAATATGATTCTCCTAGTTTCAATCTTACTGACTCAGAAATATGCCCAGCAATTTAATATATGCCTCCCCCTCTGCCCCATAAAATCAGAAATAATGTTTTATTTGCCTTCAGTGAAGGATCACAAACAGTACTTGAAGCTTTGTTGTATTCATTTCCCAAAGCACTGATTTTATTATCTATTTACAAAACCTATGAGAAACTGCAGTGTCACACAAGGGAGTGAATACTGATTGCTTTTTCCTATGGAGTGTTATTTCCACGGTCCTTCTCTTCAGCCTTCTTTTATCCCACAGAAGGCTGGATTTCTTTTATAGAGGCCTTTTTTATTGCTGGGGCATGCAAATGCTAATCAATATTATTAGATGTAGGCAAAACATTGTGTTGCAGGCACCGAACACAGAAAATGGCTGAATCTACTTATTCCAGGAAAAGGGAAAAAATGGAATTTTCCAGGAATATTTTGAATATTCTGTTTGCCACACTCGGTTTCTACACTTTGCATTTTGACTGTAAGTGATAAGTAAAAAATATATGTTTTATTGGCACAATTAGAAAAATATGTAAACTTTTGATGTTACGTATACCACATATTTGTATTTCTCATAATAAAAGTTACAAGTCCTGATATCACATAGCTTTAGATTCTATGTTCTATGAGATCTCATGCTTCAGATGCCACTTGTTCAAGTTCTCTGGATAAAAACAATAATAATATTAAAATAATAATAATAACAAATGCATACAAAGCCAGAATCAAGAAGACAGCAACAGACAGCAAATGCTGCCTCTGCAAAGAAGCTGAAGAACCAGTGGACCACCTAGTTAGCTCCTGCAAGAAGATCACACAGATGGAGTACAAACAATGGCATGATAAAGTAGCAACGATGGTGCATTGGAATATCTGCAAGAAATACCATTTGCCTGCAAGCGAGAACTGGTGGGACCATAAAACAGACAAAGTAATAGAAAATGAAGACGCTAAAGTGCTCTGGGACTTTAGAATTCCAACAGACAAGCACCTGCCACACAACACCCCAGACTTAAAAATTGTTGATAAGAAAGAAAAAAAAGTCTGGAGACTGGACATTGCAATACCTGGAGATAGCAGAAGAGAAGAGAAAAAAAACTGGAGAGAATCACAAAGACCTGCAAATAGAAATAGAACGACTATGGCAAAAGAAAGCAAAGATAGTACCAATAGTAGTAGGAACCTTGGGTGCAATCCCAAAACATCTCAAGCACCACTTGAAGACCATCAGCATTGACAAAATCACCATCAGTCAATTGCAAAAGGCAGCTTTACTTGGAACAGCTTATAACCTGTGATGATGCCTTTAACACCATCAAACAACAATATCTGTCTATCCTAGGTCCTTGGGAAGGACTTGATAGGTGGATAAAAATGCCAAACCAAGTCTAAATATCTGCCTGACTGTGCAACCAACAATGAGACCTGTCCAGTATGGTTGAACCTCTGGCATAGGTCTCATCCTCCTCGGAGCATGCAAGCCCCACAATCACATCAAGATGTGCCTCACTGGGGGTTACAGAATTGTATATTTTGATCCCAAATAATTAGATGAATTGTAAATGCTTTTTAATTATGAAATTAGTTGCTGAGTTTGTAAAGCTAATGTGTTATACTGTACATCTTACGTATTATTTTATCATTATTTGTCTTGAATAATTACTTGTGAACAGCTTATGGGTCTTAAATTCCTAATAAGAATAGAAGCTGTTCTTCCAGCCTGGGGGGGGAAAAAGAATTAACAAGAGGAACAAATGTCTTCAAATGCAGCTGCTAAAAAGCTTAGATTAATTGCTGCTTATGAGACACTGTTTTTTCAAGGAATTCCAACCCTTTCTAGCTTCTAATCAGGATCTGTCTTGCTGAATTATTAATTCCCTAGCCACTTGACTCATTCAATCTGCCTTCCTTTCCTTTCCTTTCCTTTCCTTTCCTTTCCTTTCCTTTCCTTTCCTTTCCTTTCCTTTCCTTTCCTTTCCTTTCCTTTCCTTTCCTTTCCTTTCCTTTCCTTCCTTAGTCTCTGTTCTTGCAAGAGGTAAAAGACAAGGGGTGCCAACAGGAGAAGATAAAACAACTAATGTTGATAGCTGCATCCATGTGATTGAAACTCATCTATCATCATCATCATCATCATCATCATCATCATCATCATCATCTTGTTTTATTGTATTATTATAAAACACAAGTAGTACATTATATTATTTGGGTATAGTGGTATTTATGCAGTATTGATTGGAAATTATTAAGATTCTAATGTTTAGATAACTTAAACCTTTAAAGATAAAAAGGAGTTTACGTCAATATTAACTATGATTTCTAAAATGTTAATGTTGATAAGCATAAGGTTGTTCTGTTTCCTAACGTTTCGCCAGCATCTGCGACTGGCATCTTCAGAGTGCAGGAGCACAGACAGGCACAGAGAGAACTGCTCCTGTCTGTGCTCCTGCACTCTGAAGATGCCGGTCACAGATGCTGGCGAAACATTAGGAAACAGAACTTCCACAACACGGCCACACAGCCCGGAAGATCCACACCAGCCAATTGCAAAATACATTAAATTATTTGTTATATAATAAAGGTTTCTATCTTAAGCTTAATACTTAATACTGAGGTCTCCACTCTTTTGCTATTTATTATTGTTTATGCATATTAAAAGGAAAAAAACTATAAAAACAAATTAAACAACAAAAAAAGAAAAGAAAAAAAAACTATTTGATTTCTAATTTCCCACTTCTGGTGCCTCTACCAGTTGTGAAATCCATCCATTTTTTAATGAGCGTAAAAGAATGTGTATGTTTGTGTATATGTGTATGTGTATCTTTGGAACATTTGTAAATCTGAGAGTGGCTTGTATGTGCATGGCAGAGAGAAGAGTAGGTATATTTTATCCAATTGTTTTGGAATTACTACCTTGTTTCACAAGCAAGTTTTTAATTTTAATTCATTCAATGTATAGTCTTTTTTTTATTTTGGCCTGCACTTTTTTCCCCCTCTTGTTTCTCTTTTCTCTTTTGCAATGGGTGTCTGATAGTATATAAGTGTGATATACATACACATTGATTGGGAAGTGGGAAATCTGGAATATTTTTGGCTGAAAGTCATAACCTTGGTTGATATAATAGAGTGCCTAGCACTATTTAAGATTTTCGTCTATGCTTATAATTTTCTCTATTCTTCCTTTTTGTGGAAAACAGTTGTAAATCCAAGACATCTTCCTTTCAGGTAAATACTATGTAATCAACTATTATCAGTTTACAAAGAAAGTAAATAGTTTCCAAAAAAACTTATTTCTAAGGAAATTAGAGAGAGCTTTTGTGGTACTAATTACAAGTACAGGTAGTCCTCGGTTAACAACTGTCCTGTTTAGCAACCATTTGAACTTACAATTGTACTCAAAAAGTAGGTTTACAAGTGGTCCTTGAACTTATGATAGTCACAGTGTCCCTGCAGTCATGTGATCACCGTTTGCAACCTTCACAGCAGGCTTCTGACAAGCAAAGTCAATGGGAAAGCCAGCAGTAAGTCTGAAGTAATGGTCATATGACATTGTGCTTAATGACCATGGGTGATTTGCTTAACTGCAGCAGAACTGACATCATAAGTCCGGTGCATTCACATGATGTTTCCCTTAACAACCGCATCGCTTAGCAATGGAGTTGCCAGTCCCAATTACAGTTGTTAAGTGAGGACTGTCTTTACTGTATTTGTAAATGCTTCCTATTCATTACCCTTTCATAATTTATCACTGCACCAATCAAGTGTTGATGTTTTTAATTATTCTTTTGTGCATAAACTGCCACATCTGCACAGGAAGATTTTCTTAATTTTAAAGCTATAAACACAAAGTGTCCAGTTTAAATATTATTTTTCTTTTTTCATTTGTACCTACAATATAAAATTCAGGGACATCTATTTTTATGGACCTATTGATTGGTAGAACTTCTTTTAATTAAATTGGATTAATACAACAACTCTTCAATAATATTAATCATCATATTCCCTAATTTATCTTCTTCAATAAAAGGTTTCTGAAAACAAAAGGTCAACTACAAATCAACAATAGCTCACTTAGCACATTCACAAAAATGTATGAAAGTCAATTATTATTTAATCAATATAATTAGAGAGAAGCAGTAGTTTACAGAGTTACAGACTCAAACTGATACTGTAGGGATGAAATCCAATAGACATTTTCGATAAACAATGAAAACAAAATTAGGTTTGCTTGACAGTAAAATGAATCCCATGTTACACATACTATTTCAGATGTCTCTAATTTATAATCATTATATACTTCTCTGTCATTTTATGAAAATAGAAGATGAACGAATGCACCAGGTTTTGCAAAATAAACTAGCCATCTTAATGTGTTTGTGTGTAACTTTGCCACAATGGAGTATATGACAGTTTCTGTTGGACATAATTGAAGATATTACTATTTTGGCCAATAATTCAGGACTTCACATGGACTCAGTTTGCCTTACTTGTAGGCAGGCCTGGAATTTGTTTCATTAGACAATGGTTGATCCTTGGCCTTAATTCCCAATCTTTTTTGTGAATAGTAATCTCATTAGAGTCAATCTGATTCACCTTTATACTTATATAATAAATTCAGTTAGAAAAACTGAATTTATTATATAAGTATAAAGGTGAATCAGATTGACTCTAATGAGATTACTATTCACAAAAAAGATTGGGAATTAAGGCCAACATACACAGGCATTGAATATTGTTAAACTAGAACTACTATTTCTAAATATGAAATTTGCTTAATTAAAAAGATATTAAAATATTATAATATCGAATTCATACTCAAAACATGTAGCTAAAACACTGCTTTTAATCTCTATTTAATGAACTAGAGAAGTTTACATAAAGACCTACTTGAAGAATTACATGGAAGTATATTTTGATGTGTGTGTGTGTGTGTGTGTGTTTTAAAAAACCAAATCAGCATACCAATCATTATTTCAGAGGATTTGTACACCGAGTATATGAACAAAAGGTTCAAAGATCAGACATTCATTTATTTGTTAGATTTATAATCTGCCTTTCTCGTAGGAGTTCAAATCACTCTATATAGCATCCTTTCCTTCAGTTTTTCTCCAAAATACCTGTGAGATAGGTTGAGATGAGAAAGAACAACTAGTCCAACTAGTCATCTGCCATGATGGAAGACTTATACATGGGTGTCCCTGGTTGTACATTTTAACACTTTAACCAAGTAGCATATGGCTTCAAACAGACACATACAGTATGTACACAGTACTTGATTTGTAAAGCAGTAGTTACATACTTGTTATTTCAACATTCATATCTAACTGGTGTAAGATTTAGGCATGGATGGCCATGTTAAGGAATAGAAAGGTGGATTTCCTGACTAGTTGACTTAGTTATTAGCTGGATCAAAACTACAGTGGAACCTCGAGTTACGAACGACCCTCCTTACGAAAATTTCACGATAGGACCAGCTCCGGCTGCAAAAATTTGCCTCGCCGTGCGACCTCCACCTTGCGATACGAACCGGATCCGCGGCCATTTGCCCTGCTGCCACATGGTCGCGGCTTCCTGTGGGCGAGATCGCGGTAGCAAGGAAGCTTGCTCCACGAAGCAAATTTCCCCATAAGGTTCAATGTGTCAGCCGGCTTGCACGGCTAGGAAATTCCCCAGGCGTGCTTTAGTCAATTTCACCGCTCGAGCCCTAGCGCAGAAAGAGGAAGTGCTAATGAAATCTGAGTGCGCGGGGGGGGGGAAGGCTTTTGTCACGCGTGCACAGCTGGGAGCGGGAGCTTCCCCCCCTTCCTCAAATCTTTCCTTTGTCCATAGCCCTTGGCGTGGTGCGCGCGGCAAAAGCACAGTGAAATCAATCAGCGCGCGGGGGGAAAGGCTTTTGTAGCACGCACAGCCGGGAGCGGGAGCTTCCCCCCCCACTGATTCCTCTTAATTCCGCTCTTTCCTTTGACAAAAGCGCAGTGAAAGCAATCATATCAGCCCTAGCACAGAAAGAGGAAGTGCTAATGAAATCTGAGCGCGAGGACAAAAGCCCAAGGAAAGCAATGACTACGCCAAGGGCTATGGACAAAGGAAAGAGCGGAATTAAGAGGAATCAGTGTGGGGGGGGAAGCTCCCGCTCCCGGCTGTGCGCGCACGACAAAGGCCTTTCCCCCACCCCCCCGCGCTGATTTGATTGCTTTCACTGCGCTTTTGTCAAAGGAAAGAGCAGAATTAAGAGGAATCAGTGGGGGGGCCGTGCGCTGATTGATTTCACTGGGCTTTTGCCGCGCGCACCACGCCAAGGGCTATGGACAAAGGAAAGATTTGAGGAAGGGGGGGAAGCTCCCACTCCAGGCTGTGTGTGCGCACGACAAAAGCCTCTCCCCCCCCCACACACGCGCTCAGATTTCATTAGCACTTCTTTCTGCACTAGGGCTCGAGCGGTGAAACTGACTAAAGCATGCCTGGGGAATTTCCTAGCCGTGCAAGCCGGCTGACACATTGAACCTTATGGGGAAATGTGCCTCGCGGAGCGACCAAATTCGGAGGGCGGATTAGCTGTATTTACATTGAGCCTTATGGGGAAATTTGCCTCGCGGCACGACCAAATTCAGAGGGCGGAACGGATTAACCATATTTACATTGAACCCTATGGGAAAACGTGCTTCACGTTGTGACCAATTCGAGTTGCGATCAGAGTCATGGAACGGATTAAATTCATAACTCGAGGTTCCACTGTATATGAAATAATTCCATAGTGTGTCCCCTGAATTGAATCACTCAGTTCCATTACCAGCCAGCCATGCAATGTTGGATCAAAATCAAATAGCAACATTTTCGTTTAGGTAAATTACTGTATGATGTATGTGGAAAGGAATACTCATTCTTTACATTCAAAAGTGCCACCATCCTCATGACAATCATCAGCTCATCAATTTATAAATTTATGAATGAGGCAGTGGGTATTGGTTTGGTGCTAGAGAGGGAAGCTTGGCATAGAAAGGGAAGATGTTTTCAACTGGTATGGCCATCAGAAGTTCCATGCCAAAATCTTGCTCTCATTCTTAAGTCATAAAACAAGAAATATCTATTATCTATCTATCTTATCTATTATCTTAGAAAGCTATGATATACTGTCACCATATAAGGTATACATTCAGGAACAGTTAAGACGAATTTACACATTTAACTTACAAAGTTAAGTTCTTTTGTTTCTCATACTGCTGAAATGGTACAGGAGCAGTTTTTGTATGACTTTTTCTCATAGTTAAATACCAACCTTTGGAAGCTTGGAACTATAGTAGATAAATGTGTAGGTAGGATATAGGAAACAAATGCAAAGAGTACCTCATGCCACTTGAGAAAAATAGCAAGGTATAACCTTCTATTTCATTAAAATAAATCACTTGCAGATTTCACTTGTAAGTAAAGCAGGCAACATCAAATAGCTTTGGTTAAATATTTCCAAGCATATTATAAGACTGGCTAAAACTGTTGCTCACTGAAAATATTAGCTTGATCTAGAACCATTAATACCAGCTTGAGCTACAGAAACCTACCAAAAGATTAAAAGATACAGTTTTATCATCTGATAATGCATGCAATTTAGACAATTAAATGAACATGAAATGTGAATTCCTAAAACAAATCGTTAACCATGATCGTCCTGCACATACAAATCACACAGAGTGCAAAGCAAAGCACAACATACTAGCAGAGAATAATAAAAGTAGTTGAAAGAGGGCTATCAGGTCTGGATTGCCATAATCTGTGGTCACTAGATAGCTGCAGAAAATATCCTCAAACTCTGACTGCCTGCCATTTAGTGATCATCTGGATTTCTGCAGCCAGAGCTAATAGCCCTAGGCTGGAAATGCAGGAATAGCTTTTGTAGTTAAATATTGATCGACTGTTTTCTGACACTCTTTGTATCAGTGTTCACTTTACAAAAGTACTGAATAATAGTTCAGCATTTTTGTATTCACCCTTTTTAATGTACACTTAAAAGTATAAGATGTAGACAGTGTTTATAACAATTGCAGGGGCCTAAATCTAGCACTGACACTCATTTTCATAAACAGCCTTGCATTGTATGCAAATTATAATTTTGGTTCCTATGCAAATGCTAATAGTCATTCTGAATTGACAAAGACAAAATAAAATTCTTTTCTAAATAAATTCAAAATTGCCAATCCACACTAATGACCTTCACATTTAAGTTCAATAACTCCTAATCTAGGTAACTCATGGAGATCGGAGTATTTAACTCTGCAGAGTATTTAACTCTGCAGAGTATTTAACTCTGCAAAGATTAAAGACTCTGCATACATGGTTATTTTCAAATTAACAGTTGAGATATAAACAGGCAGTTTTTCATTCCAATTGATTTAATGAATGTTATCAGTTACAAACAGAGTATCTTTATTCACAACCTTTGAGTCATTTCATTTTTTGGTTTGAAATTAATCCGCAGAATGAGCCAACGATTGCCTTTTCTCACTTTTCATTTTGTCTGCATATGTACGAATGTGTGTGTTTGATAAAGCCATAAACTGGACCCTTGCCTTCTCTTTCACAGAACACTTGCTAGAAATTGCACAAGAGACATCTATTCAAAGGAAATTTGACTAATTTGTAAGACCCACTTTCACTTTGTTTAAATTCATATATTTGGGACAAATGCTATTAGATTAGCAGTTCCTTTTTTTTAAATAAACATGTATTTTTTCCCCAAACCATTCATTGTAAATTAATTAGGGAACAAAACATTTGAAATTGTTCATATGATACCTCAGAAACATACATTCATAGCTATATAGAAATTACTTGAAAATAAAATATATTACTCTTCTGATGTTCCATTCTTTTTTTTTTTTACAGCTTTTTTTTAAAAAAGAGGAAAGATATTTTGCAAAAATGGTATTTAAGACCCCCTGGGAAACTTGTAGGAGCATAATAAATGTGCTTCTAGGAGCTCTCCTTGTAATAAGAAATTTGGGTGATATTCTACCAAAACATAGCAGTTTAAAAATGATAAATCCTGGGACTTGAGGATCATGAATTCTGAATCACCATGGCAAAGTATAATCAGACATTTATTTACACTTCAACAGTCAATGCAATGTTACCCAGGTATCACTGTAAAATTTAGGTGAGTATTTTTATGGTTTGATTTTTTTCGTGACTGAATAGTACAAGATTTGCATATCTTACCCACAAGTAAAATGTTCTCAACCTCACTTAAGTCAGTCATTGTTTATGACTACGACATGAGTTTTTTCCCTTAGAAAGTCATGAAGAGCCTTTCTCTGCACTACAGCATGAAGGCTTTCTGCTGTTGACAACCAATTTTATACCAATGGAGGAATCTGTTGTTGTTGTTGTTCAGTCGTTAAGTCTGTACACTGCTCCTATAGCACTACTTTACAAAGGCGAAAGCCCTTCAGTTCTGTTCATATGTTCATTTCCAGAAATCATCTTATTAGAATGATAGAATAGAAGGGGCAATATGAACTAAATTTAATCTCCTTGTCAGTGTAGGAATCCAAGTCTTTCAGGCTACCTGGAAGCCTGGAAAAAAAGGGGCAACTTGAACCAATAGCAGAAAACTGCTATGATTGCACAAGGTCCAAATTACTTCTTTCAAATCAATTTCAAAGCATGCACAGTCCTACTTTCTCTAAGTATAACAGTGAAGAAGACAGCTAGGCAGCAGATTATCTGTGTCATACATTACTCATCAGTCACAGAACAAGAGAAACGCAATGACTTTGCTACTTGTCCTCATTCCTTCAATAAGCATGAATCCAGTAAACAACTGCCAGGCCACTAATGTATGTGGGCTAATATGTAACTCCTATGCTTTCATAAATTATAATCTGCCTTGCTTCCAAAGTACATAATTCTTGTTCTGAAGTCCAGCAAATCAATTAATTTCAACAGTGTATAAAAAGAAATCCATTATTCTAGCAGTCTGTTCCTTATAAGTCTTCTTTCAGTATAAGGGTCATTGCCACAATACAATTTGTGCCAATAGGCTGCACTGTCCATAACAATTAAATTCATGTGTGATCTAGTGATAATATCTGTCTGTCACTCACTTACTTCAGCCTGGGAAGATGCCAATTCATTTAAAAGCTAATGTTGCTTACCTGTCAAATAGGCTACAGCAGAGTATTTCTTAACTAACAAGGTAATTAAGAATCATGAATATTACAGGACACATTAAAATTATATTTGCTAATAGATAATATATCAAGTCAAGAAGACAAGCAACTGTCAAGAGCTGATTTAAGGTCTGCATCAGACAATTTAATAGGATTAACCTTTTGTCCTACATATTGAACGCATATTCAGTGCAACACTTTAGAGACATTTAACTCTCCAAAGCCCATGTATAAAAACATGCCAGCCCAGTAGCCAAAGCAGAAAGATCACTAACAAAAATAGAAGGAATGAATATCCTTTCTCCATGACTGCAATAATTATAATCTCTAACCAATATGTTTGCATCAACTATATTCATTCCAGAGAAACTACATACATATTTTTATCTTTAGTGCAATGGCAGAGTTATGAATAAACAATTCATTTGCAATCAAGAAAAACAAAACCTTATCCTCATTACATCACAAAGAGGTTATTATAATTCTATTAAAGCATGACATTGAAAATTCAAATATTCTAAAATTTATATTTCTCATATCAATGTATTCATATAGTTTATCCATAAAAACTGGTTCATGTGTGATTCTCCCAAATCACTGCAAGATATAGTGATATGCTGTTAACTTTAAATGTAAATATGCAAATTCCTAGAGGTATACATTTATTTTGGAATAGAAATACTTTGTGTGTGTGTATACACACACACACACATACAACATCAAAGCTCTCTGTCCAGAAGAGTGCAGTGCTAGGAACAGCTAAGATTCTGTGCAGAACCCTCAAACTCCCAGGCCTCTGGTAGAGGACCCGAGATTGAGGAAGACACATACCACCCATAGGGGTGAGAGGGGAATTAAATATAATATTAAGAATTTTAATTACAACAATAAAATCTAATACAAACTAAAAGAAAGACAAAAGAATTAAAAGAAAGAGTGAAAGGTCCAAAGGAAAAGAAAAAAAGTAGAAAAAAGAAAGAATATAGTAAAGAAAGAGAAAAGAAATATATAAAGAAGTGACTTCCAACCATCATCACAACAGTATAAACAATTCTTCACCCCCTCTTAATATACAACCAATGATCTCTTCATCCCATATACCATATCTTATCTATAGACAAATCCATAAAGCATCATCTTTTCAGTCCTGGTATCAGCAGAAAGTCCATTAAAGTTTACCCAAAATAACAACATATTTTAACCTTGATGAAATAAACCAACTTTATATTCCTTCCTTTTCCCTCTAACAGTCTTAATCTTTAGTCCATTTAAATAATGTCATAAAACTTGATTTCATTTCTTCTTTGTCCCTTTTCACAAAATTCTTCAAAGTTTTGACAAGCCTCTTTTGTAAATCCAATATAAAAAAAATGATCCAGATCATTCTCTTATTTGCATTTCCCTTTTGACTTTTAAAACATCCTGGTTTCTTTTGTATGTCCAGTGAGACATCCTTTTCCATGTCATTCTCATAGTCTGTCATTTGTAGATCCAGGTTTGATGCCATTTCTATCTTGTCAAATAAAACTTGTTCCTTATCTGCTATTTCTTCCTTGATTCCATTTTTCAAAAGCGTCCTTTAGTATTTTCAATGTTATAATATTTTGTGTCATTTTATAAGTCCCAGTTAATTATCTGTCAATCAGGCTTTTCCTTTAACTAAAATCTTTAGTTCCGCCTAGTGTCCAATTTTTTAAATTGATGATTTTGATTGTGCCTTGCAAAAAGTCCAAACAAATCTATTTCCCACAGTAAGGATTCTTTATAATTAATTCCAAAATCCTAATCCATTTATAACTTTCTAGGATCAAAGTCTTATTTGGCTTTTTGCTGTTTATTTCAATTTTTAAAAAATTCTTAAGCTTATGATTAAAATTTTATTTCATTAAGGATTGATGGCAAACTCACCCAGCGCTTTCAGACTTGTCGATCTGAAGGTCTCTAATATCTTAAAAGTAGTTAACAAGCAATTTCATAATGTGATTAGAAAAGGAAGTTTGTGAACCTAGTGTCCTTTAAAATGTGCCGACCATAGTTATGAGCAAGATGCTTATACCTGTCATCTCCCAGTGCTCAAAATGCACTGGGTACTGCTATCTTGCAGTCCCCTCTTGAGGAACAACTGTTCTGGGCACATATGGGTGATCTCCTGTCCTCTCCTTGCCTACTCACCAGCTCTTTAATGTTTGCTGTGGTCGTCATCTCTGCTTTTCATAGAGCCATCTTTAGTCCACCATTTCTTCTTCCAGAAGTTATAAAAGAAATACTTTGTCAAGGGAAAAAAATGTTGAAGTGGCCACTTGAGATAGGATCACACACCAAATAAATCAACATGTATGTAGTTTCAGTATAAAACAGTTTTACATGCCTTATTTGTTAAATTTTATTGGAGCCTCCTCCCATGTCTTTATTCTTATTAGCCTTCCTGTGATGTAAAATAAAGCAGCAATTAAAGCTAGTATTGAAGCAGAGATTGCTTCTAAATAAATTCACTTCCATTCAGAGAAATTATTTTCATTAACTTGTTAAAGAAGATCTAAATAATACACATATATTATTTTATAGAAGAGTGAAGGAGAAAATACTTAATATTCATTCTGTACTTCTCTAAAATAGGAGAGGTGGGTTCACTATAGACTATTATAAAATCATATTTTAAAGTGTGTGGTTATTACTTACTCTACATTTCTACAACTTTTACAGAAGGTATCTTAAGGCAGTCATATTCACCCTTACCCCATACAGTAGTGGCAAAGTTTTGATGAAACAAACTATACCTGAGGCTTTTCCATCTGTCTCAGAGCTCTATCACTACAAACAGGAAACAATAATATACAATCTATTACAGCAGCTGTTATTAAGCTAGGTTCTAATAGGGCTTCTACAAATTACTGTGCAACTCTTACTAGACTGCTCATATAAGAGCTGGGAAAACTGCTACAGGGACAATTCCTGTGGAAGACTTTTATAGCCCAGATTTGTATCAGGTTACTAGAGTGCATTAGAATTCAAAGCAAGAATCATGGAACTGTGTGTCTCCATCTCAAAACCATCTTAAAATTATGTGGCTGTGCTAGGCAGAAGTACAAAATAGATGCAGTTGTCAGGATCTCAGGACAATGTGGAAAAGGAAGAAGGCAAGGAGGAAGTGGGAGAAGCTAGACATGGGGACAACCATTGTCCAAGTTGACCCTCTAGCACTTTGGCTATGAGAGGAAAGAAAAGATGTTGTCAGTCATGGTGTGACTTTTGAAAGTGAAGAAGCAGCAGCGGCCTAAAAGGGAGATGCAACCAGTAAATGCCTCTTGTGTGACAGTTACTATGAATAGTCCCGGGTGAAAACCATTTAGTTGGGATGGAACTGTCCCTTATGTCTCTGACCCTTCCTCAAAGCACTGGATTAATGATAAAGAAACTTTTTGGAAAGCAACTCCAGAAGCATGTTGCTTGATCCAGAATAGAACTAGATCTGATGAAGAACCTGCAACATACAGTATAAGGGCAGTCAGAGATTTCTCGCAAACTGAATTAGCTGACATTACCTGATCTCACAGACAAAATCATAAGAAGCTTTCAAGGGCTTGGCTAATATTCTTATGGGATCAAGGTGCTAATAATGGTGTTAAATAAAATTTGTGACTTATGAAGAGTTCTTCAGAAGAAAAGCATTGACAATTAACCAGATACTGAATCAATAATTGTGGAGGGCAAATACAGGCATTCTCTCCCTATTTGTTTACAGTAATGAAGCTATGCTAGCCTGAGCCCATGGACTGGAAAGACTCCCACACTGGAACAAATGACAATCATAAATGGCATTTTATGCTCAATAATTCCACATTGTGAGGACCCATTTAATGGGAAGACCATCACCATCATTCTGAAGAGTGCTATTTGCATTGCTGCGGCTTGCTCAAGATACATAGTATATGAGCTGATTCAATGTTGGCATAATTGAAATATATGAAAAATTAAAGCCACAAAACTGATACACATCCCAAATGGGCAAAATGACAGTGCATATAACTGGAAAATTACTAAAAGAAAGATGGTCATGGCCTTCCTACATGGGATTATCAAAAAGGCCTTCCTACATGGGACTATCAAAAAAAGGACACTGATAGTATCTTAAGGCATGGGAAATCTTGAAGCCTGGGGTGTCACCACTGGTCTTCTCCCATTCTTCCTCCCCACCAGCACTACAAGGGTTGATTGCAGTGGCCATAGATGGTGATGGGTTGTTCTTTTTTATATTGTATATTTTGATGAGTGATTTGATTATAGTTGCTAATATAGGCCTTGACTGTAGTGCTGCCAATTTCTGCTGTCTATAGTAAACTGCTTTTCTCTACTGAGCCAGGTATTTCTTATCTGGTAACTGTAGCAACATTTAGTTTGAGATAATACACCTGCTTACCTAACTTTTTTCCCCCTTTCTCAGTGATGCTTTGAATCTAACCATTGGCAGACTGCCCAACTGCATGACAGAATATTACATTGCTGAAGTGAAAAGGGCTCCTGGCTGCTGAAGGGACTCATACTACTCTCTTCCACAAATGCAATTGTGTGCCTATCTTAAAGAGAGATGGGTGGCTATATAAATACGGTAAGTAAATAAATAAATAAAATTCATCAAAAACAAAAACAAAACCTGTACCTGGAACTGTTTTACATCCTGATTTTTTTTTTTTAACTGAATTGTGTTCTTACATCTGATTCCTCTTCAAGTCCTCTTACCTAGTTTTTTTTTTTTTTTTTTAATGCGAGAAAACATTAGGCAAGCCCTGAAAGACTGTTCACACACCACTCAAAGTCTTTCCTACTAAGAAAAGCATTCTAAAACTATTTTTATGTAGTGTTACTTGTTTAATGCAGGTCAAGGCTGTTTTAATTCCTATGGCTTAGGAGTAGACAGTTCATGCCCTTAGCCTGCGTGCAGCTGCCATTCCATCCTTTTCTGCTGCCCCCAGAGCTTCCCAAGTTCATGTTATGAAAATTCATTAATTGATGCTGAGTAATGAAACACAAACTCCCAGATGCAGAAGGAGGAAAAATAAAGGCTCTGTCAACTTTAACAAATCTCTAACATTTGAGACAAACAAGCAAGCATTTTTTAAAGAAGGGGTGGATGAGCAAAAATCCATTCTAATTACTCATCCTATATGTATGTTGTTCAAGTAAAATAAAATAGCCCACACTCTCTCTCACACACACAAACCCTGCACCAACCAGTCTAGATGCAAGATGATACCTGGCCCCAAGATCCAATATTATCTTAATGTACATTGAAAAAGAAAGCTTCAATCTCCAATAAATTGTTATTTTTAATAATACTGTATAGATAATAGCTTGAAACACAGAGGAAAAACAGGACCTGGAACAACATTTGCATGGACAGTTGTACCATCCTGAAAATGAGACCTCAGCCAAAATTTAAACTGATTGTTTTAGAGCATGGAGACACTTACTTCAGGATAATTCTACTTTACTATATAATTATAAATTATAATTATAAAATTCTTGTTGCATTAATTTCCACTAAAGACCGCAGCAGATATTCTTAACGATCATAACCTACTTACCAAGTTTAATGATTTCTTAAAAGAGGCAATGTTGATCCACAAGTCTGATGAATGCAGAAGTTTTACAAGGACATTATTTTTCTTAAATTAGAGATGGCGCATTAAAACTAAATAATACCAAGTTGCCCAAGGACATCTAGCTAAAGACTGAATAGGAAGAGTTCAAAATATTCCTGATTTATGGCCAACTGGATATAGATGTTATCCCCTAATCATAAACAAGTCATATCTATATGGATACATTATATCCATATGCAGAACAATCTGGGACACACACATTCATAATTTTTAAATCAAGTGGAGCAAAAACTTTACAAGAAAATAACTTTGAAATGGTATAATATCAAGTATTAATAAATCTGCAGCGTAATTGGAAATGCATCAGCAAACCCACCTATAAGATTGCCCTTTAATAAGATCCTGGCAATGCTAGCAGGGGTTGGTTATATTATAATACGATCACTGTCTTCATGAGTTATGAATGTCTCCACAATTACCACAGAAACAAATTGTTTCCTTCCCATAAAAGTTTATTCTGTACAATGGTAAAAATAACCTGGCATGTAATTCCAGTGACTCTTCTTCTGTATGAAAGGAAACCAAGAAGAGGAACAGATAACAACATTCCAAGATTTTATTTTTAAATAAAAACTACATTTTCATATTTTAAAGAGTGGTTATATAGAATAATGCTGTGTTTAAATGCAAGAGTTTCATTACATGGTCTCTTTTCTCAAACTTATAATGATTATTCTCTGATCAAAGCATAAATATTGAGATATTAGAAAGTATCTATATAGAAAAGGCCATCCCTGTATGATAAGAACAACAGATTATCAGGGTGTTTATAACTTAGGGAATAGGGTAGCATCACTGGAATTCTCTGTTGTTCTTCCAATTCAGACACTTCATTCTTTCAGAGCAATTCTTGGTAGCTTAGTACCTGTGATATTGCCCTTCCTATTGGCTTAGAGAAAAGTCTGTTTCTGTTCTAGGATTATCATACTTCTGAGTTGCACCTGTCTTCAGAACAATCACCCTCACATTCGTCTTCTGTAGACCAATTTAGTAGATGATGAGGAAGCATTTTAGGGAGGACTGATGGCACTTCCCTTATCATCCATATATGGGCAGAATCATCTGCCACAGCTGACTGGAACAGCAGCTTTTTACTTTAAAGAGATAGCATCCAAAAGCAAAGTAGTAAAATTGTGGAACTTCTGCAGACAACCAAACACAAAGCAGGTGTTGAAAACTTAGGGGGAAAAAAGCCAAAGGATTAAAAAAAAATAATGGAAAAAGTTAGAAGGAAATAGCTTGAGATGTATACCCTGGGACTGATAGCCCCCCCATCCCCATGCTCAGCTTGACTTTTATTTTTTGCCTCTGGCAGATCATCTGCAAATATACCTTTTTTTCTTTCTTTCTTAATTAGCAACTTAGCTAGCAGTATCAAGTCTTTGTTGTTGTCTAGTTTCTCAATATGGCGTTGAGTTTCCAAAGAAGAAAGCTTATCTTAAGAAGTGCATATCCTGAAGTCTAACCAAGTGTATACTTCCCCCCTTATTTCCCTCAGTTTTAATTTTCTGTACAATGAAAATTGTACAAAAATGCACAATTCTGTATGTTCTTCTTTTCACTTTCAATTTAGGATGCTAACTTTGTCTCAGTTGAAAAAGGCTATTTAAGAAGAAAAACTAAGCAGAAAGTCTGTGTGACATGATTCTAGCCCTCAATCCTTTGTTTTGACCCCAAAACAATGGTATTCATCAGCACTGCCAGATGATATGTAATTGTAATGCATTACAAAGGTGTCCTTAAGATCTTCTCAAGGGAATGCAGTGGGAAGATAATAGAATAATTTGTTTTGTGTATTAACATTTATTAACCCGGGTAACATAAATGGCCATGATGTGGCCCTTTTATCTATATAGTATTTTAAGGAACAAACATTCAGGTTTCTTTAGTTCTGATGTATAGGCTGTGTGAATCCAGCCCCTGTGGTCTATAAACCATGTTTTTTCTGCTGTATTGTCAACACAATCAGTTATCAGTAATCCAACCAATTATAATTGCTCTTATTATAAATGCAGCTCTGTGCCAAAGAGAGGAAACTTACTGCTATTCACGTTTTCACATTTGTTCTCTCTAATATAACATTTGAATTGGGTAAATAAATTGAAATACATGCCTATTAAGTATATGCAAAATTCTACCTTACAGAAAAAATTTGAAATATATGAGCTTTTTCTTCCTGTGCAGTGTTAAATCAATACTCCCAAATTAGTTTCCAGGGTCTTTGTTGTGTGTGTTGGCTAGTAGAAAAGATCTTATGCAAAAGATATTTTTTTATTCCAGGAATGAAAGTGTTATCCTTTAGAACTTGGTTAACAGAGCACTGTTATAAGGCAATCAGGCTAAGTATGGACCAGCTGCTAAGTAAAAAAAAAAAAAAGGATACAGACTGTTGACATCACTTCAGTAACAGGGTTTTTCACCCTCACTATTTCATAGCTAAAACACTCTTTCACTAAAATCAAGCTTGCCAGCAAAACTTTGGGGAAGTTTACTAACTACGAAAGATTAAAATGGATAAAGCCCACTTCTAGTTTATGTCATTCAGTTGAAATGAATTTGAACAAAAGGCTAAAAATAAATATATAAAATAACTGGGAATTCATGGATAGGTGTGTTAAAATGATAGAAAAAGAATAAATAAAAATGTATTCAAATTTCATTAAAACCATATTCAGTATTATGTATGAAAACAAACAGGATTGGAATATGAATCAAATTTCAAAGAGTTGTTTAAAAGAGTAAACATTCAGCCCCCACATTTTGTCTCATTCATAGTAATCGACAAAATCTATTAAAATGTATTTTGATTTGTTAAAAATCATTCTCATTCAATTTAATATAAAATAATACTTTGGTTAAATTTTCATAAATACCATGTTGAGTTCTTACAACTGTTGAAGTACAGTTCTGTCTTTCATTGATCAATCACCTCCCTAGCAGTTCACAGACAACTGAAATTTCATTCTGGATTTAAATCCCCATATAATACATTACCTTCTACTACCTTACTATCAGGATTTTCTCATGGGAAGAAGGTCATCCCGTTCCCTATACAAAAACAGGTGTTGAGATTATCCTATGCGTAAATGTAAACAAAGCATCTTGTGACTGTTATGCTTTTTACTGCCACCTACTGTAATGTGTATGTTAGTTATTCAGTGGGGGGGGGGGTACATGCTGGCAATATAACGGGAGGGTTAGATGTCCAGCCTGTCAGTGTTGTCTTGTATAGTTAATCATGTAGGTTTTTATAGGTTATGTAGTTATACCTAGTAACCAAGTAGTGTACCTCTTCTCTGAGAGTGTTTTTTAGCTAGAGACTTTGTTGTGGATAAGTCTTGGAAGCTAAGATGAGAAGAAGTCTTTGTTATATCCTATATTTTGTATGCAACTTTGCATTTTTATCAATAAAGACCAGTTAGTTTATATTTTCTGACTGGATTTTCTTTGGAAAGCAAAATATGGATATTGCATTTTGCAAGCTCTCATGCTGATGTGTAATTTTCCTGAGAGCAGGATTTTTGGGACCTTTGCTGCACTCTGCACAACACTTACAACATAATATAGGTCACAAACTCCACAAAAAAGAAATGTAAAGCACTGACAATTACGTAGGGAGCAAGGTTCTTTTTCAGAGAAATAAAGCTTAAAGAAATTGGAGTACCAATTTTGGAAATCTCATACACATACAGTGTTTCAACCCCCAGAACTAGAGGGTATCAAAATAAGGGGGGGAAAAAATAGAAGAAAGGGTCAACATGTCTCTCTTTGTATTTTTATTTTCCTCTAAAATCTAACTATGTAATTTATAGTAAGTTAAAAGCTGTCTCCTGTAGTTTTTTTTGTAAGCAGATTCTTAAACACACATGTACCCACATATGCATACATATATACAGCATCATACTCTTCCTCTTGAATAAAAAATTGCAAGTTTAATCCATAGTATGGTAACTGCTGTCTCAGATAAGCTGAGATGTCCAACAGAAAGCTCCCAGATGCCTGCTGCTCTTGCAATTTTTAGAGAAAACATTGGACTGCAAAATATTTATCTCTTACAGACTTAATCAGTACTAATCCTAAAATGCTTAAGCTGTTACATAGTTCAAGTATTCTGATCAGTACTATTGTATTTGGGCCAATTGTACACTGCACATAGATTTACATTCAGGAAAAAAAAACCAAGTGATTGTTGTTACATCAGAGCAATGTCCATATAAAATGGAAGGTAATTTCAGATTTTTCTACACTAAGTTTGGTCTGTTATATTCAATTTACTAGCTAATGCCACAACAATAGTTAGAAAATAAACTGCCACAATTTTTGAATAACATGCTTATTTAGATGACTTTCAGTAATGATATTATGGAATCAGAAATTTAACTAATACTAGTTGATGCCAAACTTAATTCATGTATCTTTAAATAAGTATCACACTAGTCATTGCTACAGATGGTAGTAATTTATATTTTAGAATTGTATTCTGTGGATACAGTAAGGATTTTATAATTATTATATCCCAAGATGGAGGCTAAGCTTAGAACAACTGTGTCATTCTTTTTCATCATCACAAGGGGGCTTTTAAAATAAAATTAGCATGAACAGCACAGTACACTGATATTAATAATCTCCTTGTTTCACTGTATTTGACTTTGATTTTCATTCTAGTAGTGTAGCATAAAAAACAGACAGTCCTCTGTTTGGCAAAAGAAGCTGTTGCAGGGTTAAGTCCTTTGGCAATCAAAAAGCTAATAAAGTTACTATTGCAACCAGAGTGTTCATAGGTGAGGTATTTCTTAACCTGGTGTTTTTATAGGTGGATTGGGACTATTCATTCCCAAGTATATCTTCAGACACACTAGCCTGGGCAAGGCTAGGCTGGATCTCACTTTATTAAGTCACACATTTTTATTTATATATTTATTTTTACTAAATAAATATATAAATTGCAGCATCATTTCAAATAAAACATTCTGACCTCCACTGAAGGTGATGATGTTGTATGGGTCTTTAGAAGCAGCCCATTTCCATCACAGCTGGTCATGATAAGTTTCATAAAACATTGAAAAATAGCTGCCAACAACTATTAAGGGGAAATATAGACACATTAAATTTATTAGGTCAAGTGAATTTACAAAAAAACTAAAAGCTTTCCACTTCTTTCTATTCTTAAAACCCATCTTTGTTTCCATTAAATCCATATGCAGCTTGCCTTTTATTTGAACTTTCTCTTTTTGAGGATCTTATCCATTCTGTCCAAACGTGCCTTTCTCAGTCTCTCCCTTCTTCTCAATTCATTTCTTTTCCTCCATACATTTATTTTCCAGTTCAATCTCTATTTTCTCTCTCCATGACCAAAACACCTTAAGGTATGTACTTTGTCTTGGTAACTAATTTTCATTCAGCATCAATTTATTCCTGACTTCTGGCCAATGTGGCAACTTGTTGAGCCACTTTTTTTTCCCTCCCTCTGTGAGCTGTTGAAAATTACATCTGGACCACTCATTCAGTAGAAATTTTAATTCATTTTTTATTTAGTATCTAGAGAGAAAAATCTTGAAGGTGTAAGAAATGAGTCTTTTCCCTCTATTTTGCCCATTTGTATTGCTCCATCATCTGAGGAGACAGAAAAATTCTAACTAACCAAAAATTCTACTTAAACTTGGGAGTATTTTCCTTTAAAATTATTATTTTGATAAAAATAAAATAATAAATTCTTCAATATTAGGTTGTTTTTGTTGTAACCTTGACCAGAATCATGTTGTATCTTTCAAAAATAAAACTATACAACTTTCTTTTTCTTTATGCTAGTATTATTATTGTGGACTGCCAAATAATCTGTCTGTCTGTCTATCACAAAATAGGTTTTTGTTTTTGTTTAGAATTAAAAACTTTGATGGCTGAAGTGCATTTGTTGGAAGAAACTCATATTCTCCCTGATTTAAAAACAAAAACAAAAACATTTATACAAGGAACTAGACTGATCAGATTGATATTACTGGGAATTCAAAAATATCCAGGGGAGTAGATTTACTAATTAACAAATTTTCAAATTATATAGTTGAAAAAGACATTCTGGACATTGTTATTATATAATATGTTGTTAATAATGGTGATAGACTCTGATTTTTTTTTATGGCCCAATCAACAATTATCCAGATATTTTGCATAAATAACGTTAAAAATGTCAATGGTGAACCATATAACTGTGGCTAGAGAACTTAATTTAGTATTGGATCCATTAATAAATCAAGATAAAATTTTCAAGAAAAATGTTTATATTCATGAATTTAATTGATGTATGGAGACAACTGAATTTACCAAGAATATAATTTCATTTCAACCCTTCATAGCATATATTCTCATTTGATTTTTTAAAATAAATGCTTCAATCTATAGTTAACTTGGATAAGTACTGTTCTATAAGTTCTATTACAGTTTCCAATTTTACTCCAGTAATACTGCCAATAGTGTTTTGGAAGAAATGTCAGGCTGGTGCAGCATGGTTTTTAATATATTATTAAATACTCTTCAGTTTTTTAATCAACAATGAAGTAATTACCTTTTTTAAAAAATATATGATCAACAAATGAAACAATTTCAGATGTATTTAAGATTTTTATATGGAAGAAGGCTACAGTGCATGCTGCAAAGATAAGAAAATAAAATAACTTTATTATAGCAATTCAGAAAAGAACATAAAGGAAGCTTTGAATATGAAGGCTAAATATCCTACTTTGGAGTGTTAATGTCTTTAGTATGTTAAATTGGCAATTGATCAATTGCATGCTTTTGATATGGAATACTCATTAAAGCATATTAGGCAGACATACTGGAAATGGAAAAGCCATGTAAACTGTTGGATTCTTAATTGAAACAGCATAATGTAATTCCCATAATAAAGGACTCCACAGGAATAATAAATAAGGATTAAAGTGCAATTGATTTTTAATTTCTCAAAATTTACGTACATCTTTAGAGCACAGATGTGAAGATACCTGTTGGGCAGATAACTAGCTTTTAAATAGAATAAATCTTAAAGTTCTTCATGTTTATTCAAATGAATCAACCATACCTCTAATGTTCAAGAAATATTTTGCACAATTGGATCTCCCATAGAATATTATATAAAAAAGCATATAGCTTTTAGCTCCTATATTGTGGAATTTTCTTTCAGACCTGAATAAAGTCACAACCACAGAGAATCACTGCAGCCTTCTTTGAGACCAAGAGTCAGGCAATCTTATATAGCATGGGGCATATAAGACTGGCTTTTCTATTTATATGGTCTTTTCACTCTAATGACAACATTTGACACGTGCAAAATCTAGATCATGTATGCATTTTGGGCATGTGTAGTTCACTTAGCTTACTTTTTCAAAATTCAGTCTAACACTGGTTTTGGGGGCTCTATGTTTACACATACATCTGATCTGATAGGATCTGTTTGTATCTGTGGTTTGTTGGTAGTCTGGCAAAGTCTATATATTCTTTCTCCTGAAACAAGCATTCTGCCCAGCACATGCACTTTTATCATAAAGTGTCCAGGCCCTTATATTTACGGGAAGCAAGGGTACTGCTTAAGGCAGCTGTTTGCCCATCAGTCCATGTTTTCTCATAGTCTTTGGATTCCTACAAAGGCAACACATCAATTCAAAAGTCATGGTCTTGCAGAACATAACACTCTATAAAAGGTTTTTATCCTAAACATATAATATGCTTTTTGAAAAAGGGGGTTGTTCCTTATCATTCTATGAGGTTCATATAATGAGTATTTTGAAAGCAGAAAATGACCCTAAAATTGTAAGAGTTATCCCCCAACAACTTTGTTAAATATAAATTTTAAATCTTTGCCTGCAACAGCTATCTTCAATAATTTATCATGCACTAATCAATAATCACATTCAATAATTTATCATTCAATAATCTCTTCTATTAAAAGGATGCCAACCTTCTGATAATATCAGATTATTGACAGATGTTTTGGCAATATATTCTGATATTTATAAAATGACTTTAATGACATTGGAATAATTCAAATTAAAATGTTGTAACAAGTTATGAAAATCAGATTTCCAACTAATGTTATTGATTGGATTAAAAATCTGATCAAGTAATTGGTAATATGATTATTTCCTTTCCAAATAAGTTATACTGTGGAGCTTGTATATATACTGTGATAGTGCAAACGCTGGCTTGTCTTACTAGACACTTATGTGATATTCAAAATGTACAGGTGGCAGAAAGTGAAAACAAGTTGTATGGGTATTTTGGACCTTTTAAAGATTATCCAAGTGATAAAACTATGTTCATGGAGATATTACAACAATATGGGCAATATTCTGGGTATAAAAGAAACAAGAAGTTTCTATGCAAATATGCAAATCTGTGGGTTTATCATGTTAAAATTCTATTAATATATGACTTAGTATATCTGAGTATTTCAGATTAAATAATGCAGATTAATGGTGAAATTAATAAATGGTTAAAATACCTGTGACTCTAGGGGTAAGAATAAATAGTATGAGAATAAATATTTTTTTACCATCTATGTTTATTCTAAGGAGGATGTCTATGTTAATTGCACTTAGAATTAAAATTGAACTGAATCCTTTTGTTACGGTCTTGGACCAAAATACAAACTAGAAATACATTCAATAAGGATAATGAAATAATAACAATAGTAGTAATAGTACATCAGTATTTACCATTTCTCTGATTTTATTGTCTACACTTACAGTCTTAGCATTTTTCAAATTATTACAGCCTTTCTTACTTCCTTTTCATCATTCTTTTTTTCCTTAAACATTAACATTTATAGCATTCATTTCTTTTCCACTTTTCAACCTATCAACTTTCATTCCCATGCAAATTTTCAGAATACTTTCAGTGGCATTCCCTAACTACATTTTCATCCCAAATAATTTCATTCCTTTAATTTTGAATTCCATTCATTCTGTTGCAGGCTCCATTTTTAGTTCTTTTTACTTGCTTCCAAGTACAGTACATGTTCCAAATCCTCTATTTCTTTAAAAATAGCTCAGCATTTTTTCTACCTCTTTTATTATTCTCAGTTTGTTTCTGTATATATTACACAGTATCTTTCATCCTTATTTTGTGTGATAACCACTATATAATCTTTTTCACATCCACAAACTCTTTAACTTTATCAGTCTACGTTTTTCATACTTCCCATTATAATAATTCCACACACTTCTATAGCACTCTAGATAATTGTTTTTACTCTGTTCCAAATGGCTTCCACATCCTCTTCCCTTAAAATAAGTGTCCATTCATATTGTTGGGACCCATACTTTCTATTCCTGCAGTTGTTCTATTTTCATATCAAAGATCCAGTCTTCAATCTAGCAAGTAATTATCTGTCCCACATTCCAAATCTCTTATCTTGATCCTTCATGTGTTATCCCAGGCTTTCAGCATAAACAAATCAGTGATTTTACAGTTATATTCATTCCTCTGCAATATGTACATATGAATAGACTTATTTTTGTCATATTATTGAAACAGCCTTTTTTCTTTGAAAATACTCACTAGTCACAATTTTAATTAATTCTTGGGTTTACAAATAGCTCAATGGTTTTCAGTAGTCCCTTGTCTTATTCTCACCCATCCACAATGATGCATTCTTTTTACCAAAAATTCATATCTGTTTTCCGTTATCATTCATTGGAATGTAACATGCAATTATCACCAAGCTACGGATTGTTACTTTTATATACACAGAATATAAACAGCAACCTACAGCCACTCTTTGCAAGTGCAATCTTTGCACTTACAAGGATCGCAACATCCCACGGTCACATGATCGCCATTTGTGTGCTTCGCAACTGGCTTGCAAAAGGCGTAGTTAATAGAGAAGGTGGAAGTAAAATTATAAGTTATGGTCATGTGATGTTTCATTTAACCACAGAACAGGCTGTAAGCCTGTCATGGTCATGTGGTGTTTCACTTAGTGACTACGGTGCTTAGCAGTGGAGTTGCTCGTCCCAATTGTGGTCGCTAAGTGAGGAATACCTGTACAAGGTGTCCAGTATAATCTCTGCCTTGTACAAATAAGCATATACTATATTGTTGGCAATGGATTCAACATGAGGATCTTATGTATATTGTAAATTTTCAATTAAAACAGACTCTTTCTAACAGAAACCTGGATTATTAAAGCTTAATCACTATCATATTTGACCTGAAAGTTACTTTCTTAACTAGTAGAAGGCAGAGAAAAAACCCAGCTTTTCCAAGCAATATTATGTGGTTTTTCAAATGTGGAAAGTTCATAAGCATTTCAAATCAGCAGTGTCAGACAAAGCCATAGTCTAGTTATATTCATCTCACATGAACTCAGAAATCATTAACTGTCAGTCTTAGTTTTCCAGAGAATTACACAAGCAGAGAGCCATGAGAAGCAAAATAATTTAGAAGTAAAACAAGTCACATATTTACCACTGAAAATATGGATACTTATCACAAAAAATATAATGTATGCATTGTTCATGTCATAGACCTCTGAAATAATTATAATAATGGGAAATAACTGCAATAGGGCCATTCAGAAAATGGTAGCATCCAGGCACAATCCAGCATTAAAAAAGTAGAATTTTTAAAAATAAAAATTAGGCTAAATATTTTCATTTTTTTTCCTCCAGAGAAGTGATATATTATTGAGCTAAATCACTAATTGTTATCCTACTTATGTAGAAAGCAGTAAGTTTCATACTAAGAAATAAGTATTCCATTTGAAAATATTTGAATAATTGTCCTATGTGTATTGCACATAACAATGTATAACAATTACGTTAGACATGCCTGCTATTGTATAAAAAGGGGGTGGATCATATGAATAAGCAATACACATAATCAGGCTAATTTATACAGAGTTTCCTCATTTAAAAATATCTATAAGTCATACCAAAGCCTCTCAAACATGGAGATGTTTAACTCAGTGACCCAGTTTTCTAACTACTGTCAACAAGCCTTCAACAGCCAAATAATGCAAATTTATTTGAAAACAAGTAGGGGACTTACATCTAAGTAAGTATGAATAGCAATAGGCTGAGCATCTGTGTATTTCCTCTTATGGCAGCCTCACTGTTAATAACCAATTCCACAGTATACAAAAATACTAATGCCCCCAAATCACTAAGATCTATTCCTCTTCTTATCATTTCACAAAAGTTAAATTCATGAACACTACATAGGTTAAATTCTTGAGAACTCAGAGTAAATATTCTGAATTCCTGTGGTCATACTTTCCCTCTTTATAATTATAACAAATATTAATATCAAAATTATGCACTGAAATGATGAAAGCACTTTCCTTGCCAATATGCTCAAGCAGCAATTGCTTTCAACATCCTTCCTGTGCCTTAAAAGTTGTTAAATACTAACTTTTAAGGTCAAAACACAGCACACATACAAACATATCTGAAGATGATTCAAAGTGACCCATATTAGGAAATGATTCTGTTAAAATGTTAGCACTTTTCAATGTGCCATATTTATCTTCAATGTTTTGTTGCTGTTTTTTTTTTTTTTTTGTTTTTTTACTTACCAGAGGAATCACCAGACATTTCTTGCTAGTTCCATGAAAAAGCTTTTCTTTTAACTTCCCCACTGGTTCTTCTCAAACACAGTAAAGATAATGTCTGCACATATATACCCGGTACAATTTTCAGGACAGAGAAAATAGCACAATCCTTGTAGCTGCCTACATTCACTGTTGCTGTTGTATCCAGTAACACTACTTTGCCCTTAGAGTGCTTGTGTCACTCCAACTGTTCCAGGCAAATGGTTGCTTCCTGCACAGTGTCAATCTACCTGATTATGTTCTTTGCTAATCAGTAATCTTTGTTTTCTCTGTAACTGCCATGTGAGTTTTGCAAGGAGAGTGCAGCATCAAGCTAGCAGTGTTATGCAAGGACGTGAGTACAGCTGGGGGGAAGGGACACTACCACTTGAACTCACTTGTATAGTCAGACTGTAACATAAACATTGTAATTTACCACCTAAGCATATGTGTTTTTGACCAAGGCTAATCCTGTGCTACCCGGTTTGTTCCAACTCCATTAAATCCTTCAGAAATCCTGCTGAGTGTCTCAAAGCATTATTCAAATACTGCAAAGGGAACTCTGAACAACAAAGCTCACCAAGCATTTTCTTTCCACTTTCATTTATGATAAACATACTGCCAGTGTTGATACATATTGTATATATGATTTTAGCTTCTGCTACAAAATGCAGTGGAATATAAAGGAATGTGTATGATCAGTGAATAAATTGTTTCTCAGAAAATGGTCCATTTTATATGTGGCTGGAGGAACGGGAGGGAGAGGGAACAGAGGGATTACTCAGATTTATCTAGGGATAAGAAACAGTTTCTTCATGATTTAGGTCTCAATTTAGCACAGACAATAGCACAGCAAAATCTCAATTTCATTAGATTCTTCAAAAACATGTCCAAGTGAAATCTATACCACTGAAGAACAATAACCTCACAATTTGTATCATTTTTAATTGGAAGTAACTTCTTCTCAGGAATCTATCCAAATTGTGACAGTATCATACAGTAGTACATACTTCCCCTGAGTAGTCTTTGAAGAACCATGAACTCCAGCTCAGGAATTAAAAACAAACTCTACTATGTTCATATTCATCTGGGATGTCAAAATCATATACAGTACACAGTCTTTCAGTCTGTAGAAGCACTGAGTTGAAGTGTGTTTGTAGAGAATAATGACACTTATTTCTAGATAAAATCAGTTGTTACAAAATTCTAACACTAATTTTTGCCTGCTTTTTATTGTCACATAAAAAATTGATTAAAGTTTTAAAAAAATTAGTAGTGGATAACAAGAATAATACTTGACCCTAACTCATGTCCCCTTTCCTTAGGTATAAGAAATAATGAGGAAATATGATACTAAGATGAAGAATAATCTTATATGATGGTTATTGTCCTGCTTGGTGTTTAGATAAGAAGATGCTATGCAGAACAGAATTGTATTCATCTCAGTTGGCTTGACAAATAAATACTATTTATAGTCAGAAAATGACCCTGAATTATTTAAAAAAAACTTTAAAAATGTAGTCAAATCAGTTTCAGTTAGTAAAAATGTTTAAAAAACTGATAAAAATACATAATACATTCTAATATATCTTCATTATACCGAGACAGCATGAATTTTAATTTTTGTCCTAAATTTAGCACAGCATATTTATGCAGCAAAATAGCAGTTATATTATGAACACTATTTTTGTACTTTGTACTTGTATAGGTAACATTTTAACATAATTATTCTATCTTCCATCTAACTTAGTTTTTCTCTAAAACAAACTATTGTCTGGAAATTGTGGTATGAAACTTTGGAAATTGTCACCTAAAATTCAGCAGTGCCTCAGTGAGTGCTCCAGTGAAAAGAAATAAAAAGTTTTGGGTTTGCATATGCAATACAATCACAAAATAACCAAACTGTACAGAATTTAACTAGGTAAAGCATGCTGTGACTCAGTATGAACTGAACTATAGTTAAATAATGCATGATATTAAAAAGTAGCCTGTCTCCATAATTACAAGAATAATATAATTTTATTACTTCTGATTAGTAACAGTTAAAATTGGTGACAATGAGCTCATCCATAGCCAAGCCATTATAGATAGGAATCAACTTTTCCTATATTTCAATAGACATAGTGGGAGGTGGGTAATGGGAAGAACAGCACAGGTAAGACAGCCAGCATTTATCAGTCAATATTGAGGGTTCACACTGAATATACTAACTACCTGGCTATTCTCCTTAAATACTCTGTTAATTTAATGAAGTATTCAGTAAATAGATTCATATATTCCATAATAGACAGCTAAATGAAGAGAGAGTTATCCATACCAATGCTGGGTTAAATTAGTAATTTCAATTAATTCATACTGTATACATCAGAGGAAAAGCACAATCTTACCTGCTGTTTAGTAATATTTAAAACGATTGAGGGAGGGAGGGAGGGAGGGAGGGAGGAAGGAAGGAAGGAAGGAAGGAAGGAAGGAAGGAAGGAAGGAAGGAAGGAAGGAAGGAAGGAAGGAAATGCACAGACTGTTCTCTCATAGAGTCTAGTTTAAAATATTATGTACAACAAATTGTTACCATGTGGTGGGATCCTGTTCAGGATTTCAGCCAGCCAGGAAGCCCATTTGTCCTGCTAACTGATTTTTCTTCTCCTCCCCACATTGGCATTTCCTGCCCATTAAGCATATTCCTCTCTTACTAGGCTGCTTTTGGACATCTACACATACACATAGGTTCATATGGTTGATGTTCCCCAAAATTAACAGCACTACAATTATAATATATAGGAATAATATAAAACATTGGCCTTTTGAACAGGTTTGGATTAATAACTATCACACACACATAACAGTGTGACAAACTGTAGTGGCATCTTGCTGTCTGATTACTTGACTCAATAGATATCTCTGGTTGAAGAGTGATTTTTTTTCTTTAAATTTAAAAAGCTGGCTGATTTTAACAAAAAACGGGGGGGGGGAAGAATTAGGTTGTAGTTGTAACATGTTCACATATATGTACATGGTATAACTAATAAATAAATGTAACCAGATCTTAATTTGATATTTCACTTGATAACTGAATTTGGAGTGAGGGAAGCTTTTTTGTGTCCATGTGTGTGCCTTTGAATCATCTTGAATGCTGGCAACTAATTACAGTTGTTTGGGTAACATTTTTCAGAAGTGGTTTGCTCTTGTCTCCTTCCTAGGGCTGAAAGAGAGTGACTGGCTCCAAGTCACCCAGCTGGCTTCATGCCAAAGGCAGGACTAGAACTCAGAATCTCCCAGTTTCTAGCCTGATGCCTTAACCACTATATCAAACTAGCCTCAAAAGAAGCAGTGCAATATCCTATTTCTCATGTCTTCCTGCCATCTCTGATCAAACCAATTTAACTAGTTAAATACAATCCCTACAAAATTTATTCAGCTCTTGGACCACAAACAACAACCTCTCTTTTCAAAAGTGTGTTCAGCAGCTCTATGAAAGCAATAGAATTCTTGTCTGACTACAGCACTTAAACAAACCAGATAACATAAATTGTGAGGAAAAGATTGCCACATATCCCACTGAGGTTTACAAGGTACAGTATGTTGGCAACTAAAAAAACAATACTATTCCAAAGTGCATCTGAAGATCTCTAACATTCATATTGCAGATAAGACTAAACTGAAAAATGAACGGATGGATTTGAAACTCCAAAGAAATACGGTGCAGAAAACGATGACTTTCCCAAATCAGTTATGAGGTGCAAATATCTTCCTTCTCAGCATGTAATTTACATGTTATCTTAAGCCCTTGAGATTGGGAGAAGGAAAGCAGTAATTGTCAAATAAAACTTATAATATTCGCCAGAATATTTGAAATGTGTATTGTAAAAATAGCCCTTAGCTAGAGATATACTGTATACACAGGATGAAAAGTAATATAAAACTGGATCTGAGTCTAAGTGAGATACAAGATTTTTTTAAAAAAAGACAGACATAAACTTAAATAGTATGATTCATTCTGCTTATTAAAAAGCACTATTTTGCATTTCATATTTTTAAGATTATTTTTCTTCCTTTTACATTTACTTTTTTCCCTTTCAGGTTCATTTTTTTAAAAATAAGATACAAATATCATCTGGGCTAGAGAATATTGTGAAATTGGAATATTTTCTTATGCGTCAGTCTTTTATTCACCAAAAATTTTCTGTGACTAAAACACAGAATTCAAATTGAAATTGGAAACAATTCCAATTGTTAAATTGGAATCTTTTCTTATGTGTCAGTTTTTATTCACCAAAAAATTTCTGTGTCTAAAACACGTGGTACTAAAGGTATGGCATTTATTTCTGAGTCAGTGGTTCATCTGAAGCAAATTCTCAAGCTGACACCCTACAAATACATTGGAGTGCGCCTCCCAAAATTCTCAGTGAGCATGCTTAAGTCACAGAATACAGTGGGCTCTGCATGCACTCTGCTCAGTTTGCTAGCCATCCCGAATACTCTGTGTTCCTCCATGCAAGAACCCAAGCTGAAGCAGAGAGTATGTCAGGGAATCAGTTATAAAGCAAAATGTCAAAGAGAGATGCTCGCAGGTATTTTTCTGCTCATGCAGAGGCACAGAAAGGGCCTCTGTTTCTGTTATGTGCAAAGCACTGAGAGTTTTTGGATGCCTGCAACAAACTGGCTGGGATGCAGACATACGACTGACATGGTTTTCCCTGTGTGTGGATGGACTTGTAGGGGTAAAAATGAACACACAAAATTCTGTCTGCATAGGCTTTGCCTATCTCAAATTCTATTCCTGCAGGATTCCAGAACACAATAAAGGCTCTAAACATTGTACCTTTTTCAGATATATGCATCTAAAACTTGGATGATAGGGATGTGGTAACTGGCAACCTGTTTTTTATGTGATTCCTCTATTAAGGATGAATGCGTGGAAGAGTGAGTGAGGAATGGATCAATTAGTTCTCAAACACTAAATTACTCCAAATGTTCAATTACTGTGAGCCAATTTTATTGTTCCTTAATATATACAACCTATTTTTTCTGATCTTTAGATTTTGTGTAGTTATTGTACTATTAGGACAGCAAGTGACAAGTATAATTAACTAATAATTATATAATAATTAACTATAATTAATTGTATTTTATAATTTACAACCAAATATAAAATATATGCAATAAAATTAATTAGATTAGATATAGGAAGAAATAAATAGGAAGCTACTTCATTATTGGATCACATGTCATTCAGTAAAAGAGCTGTCATCTATGCCACCCAGGACAAGTGTGCTACAGTATAAATTGTGACTACCATCAACCAATTTATCCATTTTATGACACTTGGAACCCTTTCCAGAGTGGATGTATTTTTATTTATTTTGATTTTTCCAGAGTTGTTTGGTGAAGGAATAAATTAATCCCTTAAACCTTGCAGATACTTGAAGGAACCCAATGTATCCCTTGGAACTCTTCCATTTTCCTTCCCTGTCTTTATTGGCACACTGTCATCATACTCTTTCTGCCCTTTCTCCATTTTGTTTCTTTAATGTCCATTTTGTACATAGCTACCATAAACAATAATTTCTGCAATTTATTTTCCCAGTATTTATTTAATTCCTGACTACTTTGTAAATCAGTCGTGATAACTTATCATGTATGTTTTGTTTTCTAGAGGTGTACATCATATCCTTTATATACATAGGCCCTAATGTCTCTTAGCCATAGACCAATAAAAGTTGAATTAAAGTGAAATCTAACAGTTAATGACCTCCAATAAATTATTTTTTGAGGATGGGAATGAGATCCTGGTTCGGAAAGAGTCCCTACTATTACTAAAATGTAAATGCTTGTAACTGTTCCATGCAATTTATGATATGATTTATGGGGTATTACAAACTATGGATGACTTCAGACCATTTTAAAGCACTCCAGTTACTGTAGATGCTTCTAATAAATTGTGCATAAAACCACATTGTGGAGCTGTTGTGGGGAAAGGGGGTTAAAAGACCAGAGTTAAAGTTGGAACCCACACAAACAGCCTCCACTTCACACAGTTGTTTGTACAGCAACACAAAATCAGAAGAGAATAAGAAATGAAGCAACTAATCCCAAATATTGATAATTGTACTCCTTGATTTCTACATTGCCCAAAATGTATTTTCCAAATGAATAGTAAGTAGCTCTAAGGTTCATAGAGATATCATCCACAGTACTGAATCTCAAGTGAGATAACCTAGTTTGTGCTCTATAATTTATTAGATAAGCAGAGTTTAGCAAAATTGAATGTATGAAAAGTGAGTTAAAATGTGAATCTTTCTCTGTTCTGAATGAGAGGAAAGACTGCACTGCCCTTTCCATAAGAGTATTTGTCAAATGTCATTTCTAAAATGTCAGATCCCAATCCAGAACTCAGTAACGTCAATTGTATTAATTCAGTTGATTCAGCAGGGCCTCAATATCATTGTGCACTGAACAATCCCCCCCTCCCCAGGACAATTGTATACTTTCTTTTTTGCAGTAGAAGGAAATAGAGAAACTCTGGACTCCTTCTATTTTGAATCCCTTCCTTTAAATTTAACTTTATACCTATACATACATCTTAAGATGAAAGCCCTTGATGGTTTGATATCATTGTTATTTCTTGAGGCAAAGTTAGAAGCCAAATATTGTGTATTTAAATTTGCCAAGACAGAAATTTGCAAACCAAAAAACATATTTACCAGCAGAATTAAAATCTGAATTTACATTATCTTTGTTGTAAAGGTAAAAAAACCTATAATTTTAATAAATGAAAAATATATTATGATATAAAAGTCAGTTTCAGGTTGCTGAAACCTAGAGTTCTGTAGGCATAATAATATGATCTAAAAACCCTCAACTTTCTATTCAATAGTTTTATATTTTAGATGGAACAGAATGACAAATAAGTCAAATATTTAAGAGTACTAAACAGTCAAGCATTCTTTTTCTTAAACATTTTATAATTGTACATTTTTGGGAATATGTAGGCTATTATAGAGACATTACCGTTCAGATACCAAGAAGTGGCCTGATCTTTTTTTGTGACTGTTTTTCTTTTACAGGTGAAACTCAAAAAATTAGAATATCGTGCAAATGTTCATTTATGTCAGTATGGCAACTCAAAAGGTGAAACCAATATATGAGATAGACGCATTACATGCAAAGCGAGATATGTTAAGCCTTACTTTGGTATAATTGTGATGATTATGGCGTACAGCTTATGAAAACCCCAAATTCACAATCTCAGAAAATTAGAATAGTGTGAAAAGGTTCAATATTCTAGGCTCAAAGTGGCCCCCTCTAATCAGCTAATGAATCCATAACACCTGCAAAGGGTTCCTGAGCCTTTCAATGGTCTCTCAGGCTGGTTCAGTAGGAATCACAAGCATGGGAAAGACTGCTGACCTGACAGTTGTGCAGAAAACCATCATTGACACCCTCCATAAGGAGGGAAAGCCCCAAAAGGTAATTGCAAAAGAAGTTGGATGTTCCCAAAGTGCTGTATCAAAGCACATCAATAGAAGGTTATGTGGAAGGGAAAAGTGTGGGAGAAAAAGGTGCACAAGCAGCAGGGATGACCGCAGCCTGGAGAGGATTGTCAGGAAAAGGCCATTCAGAAGTGTTGGGGACTTTCACAAGGAGTGGACTAAGGCTGGAGTTAGTGCATCAAGAGCCACCACACACAGACGGATCCTGGACATGGGCTTCCTCTTATCGTCGTATTCCTCTTGTCAAGCCGCTCCTGAACAACAAACAACGTCAGAAGCGTCTTACCTGGGCTACAGAAAAAAAGAACTGGTCTGTTGCCCAGTGGTCCAAAGTCCTCTTTTCTGATGAGAGCAACTTTTGCATCTCATTTGGGAACCAAGGACCCAGAGTCTGGAGGAAGAATGGAGAGGCACACAATGCACCATGCTTGAAGTCCAGTGTGAAGTTTCCACAGTCTGTGTTGATTTGGGGAGCTATGTCATCTGCTGGTGTTGGTCCACTGTGCTTCATTAAGTCCAGGGTCAATGCAGCCATCTACCAGGAGATATTGGAGCACTTCATGCTTCCTTCCGCAGACGAGCTTTATGGGGATGCTGACTTCATTTTCCAGCAGGATCTGGCACCTGCCCACACTGCCAAAAGTACCAAAACCTGGTTCAATGACCATGGGATTACTGTGCTTGATTGGCCAGCAAACTCGCCTGACCTGAACCCCATAGAGAATCTATGGGGCATTGCCAAGAGAAAGATGAGGGACATGAGACCGAACAATGCAGCGGAGCTGAAGGCCGCTATTGAAGCATCCTGGTCTTCCATAACACCTCAGCAGTGCCACAGGCTGATAGCATCCATGCCATGCCGCATTGTGGCAGTCATTGCTGCAAAAGGGGCCCAAACCAAGTACTGAGTACATATGCATGCTTATACTTTGCAGAGGTCCGATATTGTTCTATTTCCAATCCTTGTGTTACTGATGTCATGTAATATTCTAATTTTCTGAGATTGTGAATTTGGGGTTTTCATAAGCTGTACGCCATAATCATCACAATTATACCAAAGTAAGGCTTGACATATCTCGCTTTGCATGTAATGCGTCTATCTCATATATTGGTTTCACCTTTTGAGTTGCCATACTGACATAAATGAACATTTGCACGATATTCTAATTTTTCGAGTTTCACCTATATTTCTCTGAACTACCTTTTGTAAGTGTTATATATGCTGAACCCTGCACTAAGTGTAAAAATGACACTGGTACAGAATTTGGAACCTGAGATAGTGAAGAAGACACAGCAGTGCTTCTGCTTATGAATCTCAAGCAGGCTTTTACAATCTCAGAGCTTATTGAAAACAAATACCTTGCAAAAGACCTTTTTTAAAAAAAAATCAAATGCCCTAGATAAATAACCTCAGTTGTTCTGGAAGTAAAAAGCATCTGGTTCCTTAAGAAGATGTAATTATTCTGAAAAGAACAAGGATATCAAAGTGTTCATATGAACACTTCTGTTTACTTTTTTTCTCAATATTCTTGATCAAACCTATATGCCTGCAAGTAAATTATCTAAAAGCATCTTGTACTTAATGTGTTGACAAATAAAAAGCTGAATGTTTTTGTAGTTTGTTATGAACTTCTTTCTCCTCATCAAACTTTACTAAGTGGAATTCAAGTCAGATAAATATAGTTGGATATAATTTGTCTTCGATTGCAGTCCAAATAGGCATCATTTGCTCTGGATCAGCCAAACCCACTTGTGATGCAAACACATCCCTAATAGTTTACAAACACAACCCATATTTTACAGAGCATTTATGCAGAATCATAAATCAGAGAGGTTTTTGGTATGGTTTGCTTTAAATATCAAAAAGAGCTGCACCAGCAAGAGGAAATTTAAAAATTATCTTCTAAATAACTCTATTCCAGCAGATGTGGAAGTATTAGAGATGGCATTGCTCCATTATTCAAGAAAAAGCACTTCAGAAAATCATAAGCAAAACCAGTGGTCACTTATAAAGGTGCTACCCTCTATATTTACAATAATTTGGTATTCTTTTAATAGCTCAATATTTTATTTTCCATTCTCCACTTAGGGATTAGCAGCACATCTTGCTGGTTGCATTCCATTCCTAAAATCTAGCAGCAGTAATATTACTGAGACCTCCTCCTCCTCTTCCTCCCTAAGAAAAACACTATTCAGTTACAGTACATGAAGTTATATACTGTATACACCTTCTTTGCCCTCAACTACTTCTCCTAATTTCTATCTTTGTTTATGGTTTACAAATATCTTTTCATGGCCCAAGTGCTCTAAAATATGGATAATTCTCCCCAATAAATAAATGAACAAGTATAATATTTCTGACTAACTTAATTGGGTTCTCTTTCTCTAGATTTAGGACTTGTGTGATGAGCAAATCACACAAGTAATATTTATATGACCTAAAAAAAAAATATTGAACATTCAAAAGGGTACACAAACTTTTAAGCACCACTATACAAGTGTTGCTTTTATATAAGTGAATACATTAAATCAAACATCTGTAATGTTATTTGCTGACTTTAGAATCTATGCAATAGTTAAACATTAAACATACATTTCCAGAACATAACCTCAGGGTAAGTTGTATTATATAAAAACATTAAAATAATGATTATAATATTATAAATCAGGGATTGGGAATTGGTGTCCTCTGATAGTTTGGAATGCAATGCCCATTCATAGTCTCTTGCCACTGAAACTGGTAAGGGTCAAAGTCCAGAATGGTGTTTCTCAACCTTTACAACTTTTAAGGTGTGTGGACTTCACTTCCAGAATTCTGGGACTGGAAGTCTACGTATCTTAAAATTGCCAAGGTTGAGTAACACTGGTCCAGAGCATCAGAAAGGCATCAGTTTGTCTACTTGTGACCTAAGCTAATATTTTCCTTAACTTGTCTCCTTCTCTTGTCACCCACTAAGTCTGTCATCCATCTCTTCCAACTTTTTCCGTCTTCCATACAATCTCTTAACATCATCACTGATTCACTTTTCAAACCCCATAATATTCTGTGGAAGGTTGACAGATGTTCAGAAACACGTTTGGAATAAAAAAAGAGGAAAACAAGGGGTTATCGGTTATTTAACTATGTTGCAGAATTTTTAAGGAATCAGGATTGAATTATTTTTAATCATCTTTAAGAAAATGTATGTAACAATCAAACAGAAAGTAAAATGTCACTAAATGAGTTTTTTATATGTAACCAGAGAATATAAAACTAAAAGCAAGCAACACAAAAAAATGTGGTATGGTTCTTTAATTGATCATCCACTAGCACAAATAATGTCCCTTCTTTCCTGAACATCACAGAATCTCTCCCTTTCATTCATCTCTACAGGCATACAGCTGGAAGCAGACCAAACACAATTCAGCTAGTAACCCGTCTGCCCTAGAGGAAAATTCTGCAAGCATTAAATCATGTTCATTCATACTGTAAATTAATCTCACCACTTCAGCTGTCTTGAGTTTATTTATTTATTTATTTACATAATTTATATTCCAGCCTTATCATAATACATCTAGTACTGCAATGCACAATTACACCTGCTTCTGTGCTTTCAGCCAGTTATATTGTTGTGAAATTTATGGTCTTTTGTATTATTTGTTGTTGTTCTATGTTGAGTCTCATAAATTGGGACAGATATATGTTAAATAAAGATTTCATAGCATCATTGATCTGCTTAAGTAAACTGTATCTTGGACAGGAGGTCTCTGTCCAAGAACGACAACCACAACGCTAATTAAAATGATTTAGTATTAGAAATCTCAACAGTAAAGCATATATAAAGTAATGTTATCAAAATAGCCATAAATAAAACTCTTAAAAGAAATTATAATGCTGCAAAATTTAAAAAAGCAGAGGAAAAAAATCAAGGCATATTCATATTCCATTAATTCCTTCTTGTGATATGTCAATATACATTGAGATCAAGACTTGATTTACAAATCAAAAATTCAAAGTCAGAGTACAGGGACCTAATATGTAGAGAACCTCAGCCTAAAAGGTTTTGGGGATTAATTAATTAGTTAATTATGTTCTGAAACAAAAAGGAAGATCTGACAGGGGCTTAACAATAATAATGTATCTCAGTTACATGGACTGAAACATTTTACATTAGTAGATTCTAGAATCTCCAAGGGAACTTATATGGTGAATATGATTATCAGTTATTGCTTGATGATTATTGAAATCCAGGTGAACTGTGTTTTATAGTGGTAATATGCTTTGTCCAGCCAAGATTTGTCTCATATAATAATAGGGATGCTCGATAATTTGTTTGTTTGTTTTTTGGTACATTCCTATGTGGACTAACATGACCTTCACTTGCAAATGAATGTGATTAGAAAACAGTTTTCATATAAAACTCAATAATTCTCAAAATTTTATGATGCAGCAAGCATACTACAAAGCATACAGAAATGTGAATCTGGAATAAGTATGTGTAGAAATATGTACTTTGAAAGAAAATAGTTTATGAATTTGTATTTTATGAGAAAATGCATTAAAATATTCATTAAATGATGACACTGAAAACAATGTCTTAGCCAACTAGTTTTCCAAGCACACTTTACATGTTTTTGCATTCCCTCTTGCTGTCTTTCATTTTGATAGGGCCGCAGTAAAAATATTATTCTAATTGACAAGTACAGAATCAGTTCTAGTTCATTCACACATCCATCTAGTCCATAAGAAGGACATCCCCTCATTTTAACATGTTTCAGTTACATTAGCTACATCTGTAATTTTACTATTTTTCAACATTCTCATAGCATTCACGCCCCCTACATAATTTTTCCCCTTATACACTACTTATTGCTTTTGTTTCTGTTTCTTTCTTTGCTATATCCCTGTAATTTCCATAGTAATCTATAACACACTCCTCCCAATGTTCACTCCAAATGATTTCATCACTTTTGTTATTAATTCCACTGATTCTGCTGGAGGCTGCATGTTTAGCCACTGTTCCTACTTCCAAAGAAAATTCTTATTTCCATCAAAATTGTTCTGCATTTTTCTGCTTTGTCCCATCTTAATTATTCCTTGCTTTCTTTGATTACATGCTTCCCAACTATATACTTTTTCATTATGCACATGGCACAATATATTTCCTTCATATTCATTTTTGCAGCAATTATTCTTTTACATGCATTTTTCTTATCTACATATTCTTTTGCCAAGCATCCCTTTTTCATACTTGTCATTAGTTTACCACCATAAACTTCTATGTCCCTCTGTAATGTAATGTCTTTCACTTTGATCCAAGTAGTTTCAAGCCTCACATAGCTGGCAAGCTCAAGAAGTGAAAACTTTTAGAAAGGCATATTTAATACTTGTTGTTTGCTTGTTTTTTGAGCTAATACTAGTCAGAGGTACAGTATAAACATAATCTTGAAAACTGTAATTGTAAGTTCCTGGACAGACTTAAAGCAAGCTAATTAAGACAGTATCTCTTTGAAGAATTTCTTTCCCACAGTAACCACCACTGACTGGCTGTTTCTTCTCTCACTCACTGAAATCTCAGTACTGGTTCCCATAGTTTCTCACAAGCAGCTTTGTCTTCTGTAAGTTGATTTTCAATACATTATGTTGGGAGTTCATTTCTCTTCCAGGAGTCATTCTAATTTCACTCTAGTTTCTTTGACTTCTTTCCTTTACTGCATTACATTTTTCTTTTTAAGATCTACTCCTGGCACTATCAAAAAATGGTCTGATCACATTCAGGACCTTTAATCATCCTTGTATCCTTCTTCCAGCAGAATATATATTTTTCTTGGCTAATATTTATTCAGAATGTTGTATGATTTTTACCAGAACTTATCTCTGGCTCTTCTGTTAATCATTTTTCATTGTAATAAAAAAATGCAACTAAAAATCTGTGAATTCCTACTTTCATACACAATATCAACAATCTAGATATTACCATTTCATACTTTCTGACATACATTTTAGTCTTTTCATTCACAATTACATATATACCATCACTTCTTTATATTCATCAACTTTCCACAAGATCAGATCACCATCTTTAGGATTTACTACATTCTTATCTTAGTTTCAGAGACAGAGAACACACATTTTTCTTTCTTTCAGGGCATTTGTGTAAAGAGTATAGAAGATGACCTTGACAGAGAGAGAGAGAAGATCTGTTTCCAAGGCAACAAACAGATAAAGATGGCTTAAGCCCATATGAAGAGAGAAGTTTATGAAAACATGTCAGACAGGCACCATCCTAATTCTCAAGAAGATAAGAGGAGGATGGAAAGTACACTCAGACTTGCAAGATCCTTTCAGTTTAGCCTATCTATAGAAGTAGTTTTTGGCCTACAGGATGTCTGTTTCTTGGTCCAATCTACCTAATAGGGCTGACAGTTTGCTAGTTTATGGTCCTTACTGCTTATGCAGCTTATATTTCAAATCACAATCTTCCATATGCCATGGTGGTTACCAGATGGGTCCTCAGATCCTGAATGGCTATAATAGCTTTGGTCAATCAAGGCTTTCACATACCACTTTTTAGTAAATGGACACCAACCTTAGTCACACTCATGTCACAAGCAACATTCCTTCCTGAGACAAACCTCCCCTCCCACAAGTCTGCTTTGCTGCCTCATCATGGTTGTCCTGTCCTGGACCAAACACACACAAGCACAAGGGGAGGTGATTGCAAGCTTTACTAAATGGTTTTGCAAAGTCAATATATGAGCAGCAAGAAGATGTAAGTATGAACACACACAAACATGCAGTAGAGAAAGAAAGTCCCTCCAAACTTTAGCAAGCTTGCCTTAAAAGAGTTCCTATCCAAAACAATGGCCAGAAGAGTGGTCAGGTGAGTCCAAGGGTCAAAAACTTTGTAGAAGGTTCATCAGCCAGTCTGGTTCCAAAGTCAGGGTAATGAGGTTTGCAGGTCAGGGATCAATGTGCACGAAGTAGGAGTTAACAGGAAGTTGTTGTCAATGGAGAGACTTGAACTCACTGTTCTTCTAAAATAGGAGAAGCCCTGGTGTAGTTCATTTGGAAGGGTGAGGCTCCTTCCTTGCAAGAAGCTTTTGCTCTGCTCTCCTCTCTGCACAGCGAGCTTTGTGCTGAGAGGAGGTGGGTAGCTCAGTCTCTTGATCTTCAGAGACCAATGGCAAATGTGCCTACTGGTTACCAGACAGCCCCATCTCCTCTGCCTGCAGCTGCTCAGACAGCAGTTTGTCCGGTAACTCTGGAGCTGGCTGTTGGTCTCCTCCTCTGAATCTGAGGTCACCATGACAATGGTAGGGTGGGAGTGAGTTCCTAAGAAGGATGAATGAAGAATGCTGGGGTAATATGTGAAAAGTATACTCCAGCAGGATCCCAAAGGCATGAAGGTCATCTCAACTGCCCAGCTAAAGCAAGCAGCGACCTTTATCAGGCATCAGAAATATAGAAATATGCTGAAGGTGCATTATCACATTAGGGAAAACAGCATACACAATGTTTCATACTGTGTGGAACAAGGCAATGGTAAATCATTCCTGCATTTTATCAAGAAAACCACATGGATAGAAAATGGCATGTGCTTCATTGATTATAGAAAGGCCTTCTATAATGTTTTACAATTATAGCTGTGAAATGTGCTTAGAAAAATGGAAATCAGAAAACATCTTTTTTTTAAAAAAAAAGTTTTGATTACAAAAAGAAGAAAAAAATACATAAAAGTGGTTTAACAAAAAAAGTGAAAAAATACAGCAGAGGAAAAAAGTGTTAATATATCATTGTAACAATAAACAATTTCAATTTGTTATATACTTATCTAATACAAATATTATTCAACTACATATTTCTAATAGATTTATATGACTATTATATATATTTTTAACCTACTGTAGTTTGTATAAATGAGTCCCATATTTCATTATACTTGTCCATACAAAGTCTATGTCTATAGACAATCCGCTCATAGATAGCAAGTGCAATCAGGTCTTCAATCCATTGAATAAATGGGACTATACATTTATCTTTCCAATCCTGCAATATCAGTCTTCTGGCCATAGTAAGGGCACAGAATTTTTTTTTTTGGTTTTGGTATAACTATAATATAAACCAGATTAAATGGCAGTGATAAAATGCCCTTATCTCTTCATCTACTTGACAAACTTTTGGCACCAAAAGATCTATAAATGTTTTGTACCACTTGATAGGGAATCCATCTAACCCTGGTGTTTTACAACTTGCCATTTTTAAAATTATTTGTTTAATCTCTAGCTCAGATAGTGGAGCGAATAAGAGTTGGTTTTGTGTAAGAGTGTGGTAGGTTAATTTTATTTTTAAAAGCCTCTATATCTTTATTTGATGTACCTTCTGGTTTACTATACAATTCTGAACAAAATTTTAAAAATTGACAATTAATATCCATTGAAGTTTTATACATTTTCTCTCTTTCACCATTAATGATTGGAATCATTGCCCTATCTTTAAAAAAAAAAAAAAATTGCCAAGATCTTACTGGATCTTTCACTGTTTTCCTGTATCTCTGTTGTAACCATGTTAGCATAAATTCTGTGTATGTGATAGAATATATCTACAAAGAGGAGAGTGATGTGGGAGATCAAGGCTATCAGGAAGGAGGGGGCACATTCCAGGAGAGAGGAGGAGGCAAGAGGCAGCTGAGTCCACAACAGGAGCATGGGAAGCCAAAGAAGTTCAGAATAGCCATTCCCTAAAATCTCACAGCGTATATCCACTAGCTGCTAGAGTATAGATTTAGTTTGGCAAGATTCTGTCTATAACGTGTTAGCTAATAAAGGAACTGGACTGGACTCTTTCATCGTTGTTCTTGGGCTGGACCTGACAGTCTGCTGTGATATTATAGTAGTTAATTCATATGTCTATTTCTCTGTAGATAGGGATCTAACCATCTATGTCATAAAAAAGAAAAAAAAATACGTAAAGAAGGAAGAAAAGAAAAATCACAAAAGTTGATGATTTCCGAGAGGAAATGGCATGGTGATTTCATCTCTTTTCTTACACAGGAAATTACAAAACAGTTTCAAACATTACTAATTGAGGAGGAGGAGGAGGAGGAGGAGGAGGAGGAGGAGGAGGAGGAGGAGGAGGAGGAGAAGAAGAAGAAGGAGAAGAAGAAGAAGAAGAAGAAGAAGAAGAAGAAGAAGAAGAAGAAGAAGAGGAAGAAGAAGAAGAAGAAGAAGAAGAGGAGTGTTGTGTGTTAAAAATCAGCAACAGAGTTGGCAATATGCCCAGACCCACTATCTTGAAATAAGCAAAACAACACAAATAGGAGTCCAGGAAAAAAAAAAAAAAGCATGTAGATTTTTAAAGTGACGCTTTTACTGTAGGCAAACTCCGACTTCTCCTGCAGCAGATTCCATAGAATGAAACACAATCAAGCTTGTTCATCTGCAGATTTTAAAGATATGATAAAGGCATTCAAGGGATTATCAAATTTGTGAATCTGATATTGATGATTAATGCAGAATGTAGCTGGAGAACACATGAAATATTGAAGTTGTATTGATCTGGCAAGACTTTGGGCTTTTGTAAACATATTTCTTTTTTCTGAAACCTCTTTACTAAAATCAGGATATACTGATATCTTGCTTTGACTAGAGCAAAGGAGACTTTACTGATTCCTGGTGAAATATACATAAAATATCATCTCTTGTAGTAACATGGAAGAATTGCACAATAATAATACTGGACCTAGTTCCAATCTTCCTTCTCATTGAAGGAATTGTAATCACATGTTCAATCTCAACTGGAAAGTCCGTTCTCAAAGAAAGGAGTTTTCTGAAAAAAATCTTCCATAAATTCTGCTGGTTTGATTGACTTGGAGGGTTTTCAATACCAATCACACATAGGTTTTTCCGATGTAATTGTGACTCCACAATGGTGAAAGAAACATCAATTACCTGTGCTATGCTGTTGACACTACTCCGATAACTGAAAATGCATAGAATCTGCAAGTTCTACTAATGAAAGTCAAGACGCAAAGTGAAAAAATGGGACTAAAATTAAATATAAAGAGGACCATACTAATAACAGGTAGAGCAACCAACCTTAGAACTCACAATGAAAATACTGAAGTTGTGAATAGCTTCTGCTTTTTAGGACTGACTGTCTAGAATAAACCACAGACCAGCACTTGGTAGTAAAGCTATGAAGTCCTTAGAAAATATATTCAGATGCAAGGATGTGTCTATACCTACAAAGATCACAATCATTCAGGCAATGGTTTTCTTATCATACTACCTATGGATGCAAAAGTTGGAAATTTGAAGAAGCAGGTTAAAAAGAATATTGACACTTCTGAAATTTAGTGTTGGAGAATACTCCTGAGAATACCAGGAACAGCCAGAAAATCAAATAATCAATCTAGGCTTCTCACTCACAGAAATTAACAGGCTCAAATTATCCTTCTTTGGATATAATATGTAAAAAACAAGCTCTCTTTCTACAATCTAATCTATAATTCTACAATCCTGGGAAAGCTGGAAAGAAAGAGAAGAAGAGCACAACCAGCAGCAAGGTGGATGGACTTAATTATAGTGGCAATGAGTGCAGCCTTGAAAACTTAAAAACAGGATTGGGAACAGATCCTCCTGGAAAAAAAATCTATTTATGTGGTTGCTTAGAGTCAATACTGACCTGATGGCACATATTCATGATGCTGCAAGCAGAGCAAAAGCCCAGTTTTACCCCAAATACATTGACATATTCTATGCAAGTTTGGATGTCTAATTTAGATACTACCTATAAGCCAACACTGTGTTTCCCACATCCAATGTACCAGGAAGTATATAAAGTGATTGGAAGTGATTTGACAATTATACAGTATTTACAAGTCTGAAACCTGTTCAGCATTATCTGTATTCAGGCATTGACTTTGAGTATTCAGTCCAACACTTGAAGTATGATGAACAGCCTTCCACTTCTTTACTTGTGTTTGTGACCTAAGTAAAGAGGCAGTCTGTTCTTCAAAGGGGAATGGTCTGCATCAAGGACCTAGCTTCCATGATTGCTTCCATGCAACCTAAAATTTTCCCTCTTGCTTCCATTATTGTTTTGCTTCTATGCAAGCTTCCACACAAGCTAGAAACTGTCCTTCTGGTGTCCTAAGGGAAAATATAGTCCCTAGACATATGAAGGAAGAAAAAAAAAGATTCAGGAAAAAAATGCCTATTTTCCCACAGATATTTTTTTTAAAATACAAACCATAATTTCATGAAGACTGAAAAAGCCCTGGGTGAAACATTTTCTTTTAAAATAATGAATGCAATAAACAAGTGCACTTATATTGCTATATTTTATTCCCCAAAGTATTTTCTATCAATTTGTAATAGAAACATTTTAACTAGAATATCAGAGCCCTTTCAGTTACTGTACACAGAGGATAAGCAGTGCAGTATGATTGTCAAATGCAAAAGCAAGGTAGAATTCTGCCCTAGGAGGAGCTGCTTGTATGCAAAGAATGAATTCAGTGCCTGATTTATTTGTGACTTTGTCTATTGCTGATGTTTATATGAACCTACTCTTTACTAGACCTCAAAATGCAATACAACTCATAAGAATCTTAAATTTAGGTTCTGTTTATTTATATCTAAGTAACTTCTCTCAATTAGAAAACCAGAAAAGTGGATAAAAACACCATTCACTTTAAGAACTGTGTATATTTTTGGTAAATTAGATATGACCAAAATGCTTATTATACAGTATTGGAAGGACAAATCTGTATCTTATTTGTAGCAATGAACTGCTGATAGATGTGGTCTGACACTCTCTCCTCCCTGATGAGGGGGGCAAGAAAGAGATTTCCAAGCAACTGGACAATTTTGCCAATTGTTTGTTCATCAGATAAAATTCCAGGGAGGCCAGGATTTTGTAAATACTAAAGTTATGTCAACTGTCTTATCTATGCAATACTTTTGTTTCTTAGTATGATGCAACGAATACATTTTATACAAAAATAGATAGTATAGTTTTGATGCATTCTCTCTAATTATATCTCATCTGATTAATATAATTTTATAATGATTTATCTTTTTTTAATGTGATCTTCTTTATATATTGCACACAGTGAAAATGGCAGAAAAGTAGATAAATTATGCTAAAAACAACACTTCTAGTTATTTCCATAATAAGAAATGGAGAACTAACTCCAATTAACAGTTATTCATAATATGAGAAATAGAAAATTAACCTCAGATCATTTAGATTGCAATATCACATTTTGTTAAAGGGTACTGCACTGTGTATCTTTCATTCTACTAATTTCCTAAGATTTTATCACTTTCTAATACCAGATTAATATAGTTTCTATAAAAGATTAAGGTGAAATAATAAATGTGAATCTTTGTGTTTTAGGTTCCTAAAAATGTTTGTGATTTTCAAGCTTTAGTAAATATCTTTATATTTGTTATTAACACATATAGATAGTTATAAATACATACCTAATTATTCCTAAATATAGCACATAAAGAAGATACTAGAATGCATTTGAATTTATTTATGTTAATATTTTATAAGGCTGCTGTACAGAGTGGAAACTTTGTATATTTTCTAGTTATTTCCATCTACTATACTCATAAATTCTTCATACAAGGATAATACAGAGAAAATAAACAATGGAAAGCCATGAAAAATGATTTCAATTAACTATTTTATATAATATTTTCACTGTCTATTTAAAAAAAAAACTAGGTGAGAATATATTTTTCTAGGATTTTTTTTTTAATTTCACCTTTTAATTTTTCAATATATTTGATGGTCTAAGTGGTGGTTTCCAACTCTATGATTCTGTGTTTGTAAAATGTTTATCAACATATTTTTAGTACTTGATAAAACAAAGGTATATGCTGGTGTGTGAAGAGGTTTGTATTCCATTCATATTTGTTATGAATGCCATCCTGCAAATGTATTAAGTTTATGTTGTATGCTGCTGCACAAGAGAAGTTTAGAACTACTAAAAGGCAGTGGAAATAAGTAATTTTCCAAGTAATCACAATGGCCATATGCTTCTAAATAATATATTAGGTAATCGCTGCTCTGTATTTTCATCATTTAGATTTTCTTAAATAACATGTTGTAACTTTTAAAGATGTCAGAGTTCTACCAACAGTCTTCTTCTTTTGAATAAAATAGCATCCATTAACAGCTGTAACCTCAAACAAAGGGGCAGGGGAAAAGACCCACAACATCAAACAACCTTCTCTGCAGTAGAAGGCTTTTTATTTATCATCAGCAATGTGCTAGGCAGGTCAACAGGCTAATAGGTCTCTGCGCAGAAATGTTCTCATGAAAAGCTTATACTTGGTTGGGTTCAGTAAGGAAATCTTTTCCCCCCACCCTGAAGCCCATGACCTTCACTAGAAAATACTCCACTATAAACCAGCTGCTATGATAAGAATATGAAATCTCCAAAGAGTATGGCAATGCTTTCTGGGAGAATAAACTGTTACCTTGTTCAGAAACCATTCAAAGGCTGAATATACTGAGCAAAAAATAAACCAAGGTCATCATTATTCCTTCTCTTTGTGCTTCGCTTGCCTTCAGATTGCTTATTCAGTGCTGTGAAATAGCAACATTGCCTCCATTAGCTGACTTCCCCCAACAGTTGAATCAAAGCATATTTCAGAATTTAAAACTAAAGTGTAAGAGCATTGAATTCCTGTTTTCAGTTCCCTGAAAACTGCTATAAAACATACCAAACAAAGTGTAAGCTTGGAATTTAATTGTATTTCTAAGTAGTCATGTACTGAACTGCATTTTAAACGCAGGGTTTTTTAATCATAGTACTTCACACATATGTAGTTTATATTAAAATGTATATATTAATTCTACTACTGATGTCTTAATACTTTTTTAAAAAATTAGTTATTGTGCAATAAAATAAGGTTTTACTGATTTTTAAGATTAAATCTTGGGGTCTGAAACTATTTTTCCTTGTATGCCTGTGCATGATCACATTTTGTAAAATAAAGGAAAGTTACAGGAGGTTTGTGGATTACACTAATATAGGATGAAGGGAAGGGGCATGGATAAATGAATATACAAGCATAAAATATATTTGTATACATTTGTTTTTAAATCCTCTGATCCTAGTCACAAATAGAATTTAATGGGTCCCAGGCACCTGTCGCTAGGTCAGTAGACACTGTCTTAGGCAGTCAGCAGAGCACATATATATTGGTAGCCTTGAACATTTTCATGCATAGGGAACACCTGCAATCCCCGATCCCCTTTTTCCCCAGCTATTTATTTTAAAACCATATAAAATTCTTTTTTTTTTAAGCTTACAAAGCTGTATGCAATATAATAGTAACATAACAGTGTAATACACCATAATAAAAACCAGTCCTAAAACACAAAGTTGTACAAGTCATAGCCAAAGACATAATATAAAATATAACCAGAGATAGACGACACAAGAAAAGCTATATGCTAAAATCCAATCAAATCAGAAAAGTTTAGCTGTGTAAAACAATGTTCAGAGAAAGTGAGTACTTAATTTTAATTATCATTATTATCATTATTAATAATGATATTATCATTATCAATTATCATTATTAATAAGACCAAGTGTCCGGTACTTTCTACTAGAAATGATATCTATCCAGCCCAAAAGCTCACCTGCCTTGAGTAGTCCAGAGCAAAGCAATAACAACAATTAATACTTCATAAGATATCATGGTAAAAGCAAGAATTTCCACATTACCTCTGTTCAGATGTTAAAATCTGGGTAGTATTAACAAATACAGGGGAACTGAGATCATAGATCATCTCTCTCTCCCCCCCCCACCTCAACTTTCACCTTCAGATAGTAAATCTTACTGATGGGCAATCTTTCATGAATGAAAATATGACTATTAAGACATCATCAGGATTAGAACTTGCTTGTACAAAATGAGTAACTTATATTCAATTTTGTTTATAATTATTTCTTACTGAATACATGAGGCAGGAATTTTATTGAGATCTTAGTCATTTCATCTTTAATCTTCCAAAGGCACACCAAAATATTTAAGATTATAATTATTGAACCTGATGCACCATGCCAAGTGCTTTTGTGGAATGAGAAATAAAAGACAAAGACCATGTTAGAATAAAAGCCTTGTTAAACATTTCAAAGGAAGCCTATGAACTTCTAGTCCATCTCAGTTTCTCCAAAATCACAGTGTCCCAAGCATAAAGCCTGATTTGTTTTTAAATACAACAAATAGTAGACTGAATTTCTGCAGGTCTGCTGGAAAAAGAGGGGAAAGGGGAGATGTATGTAAAAATCCTATTCCTTTTGCCAGGTACCTTTTTTCCTTCTACCAGCATAAACAGACTATATTGAATCTATATATGAAATCAAACCTATTTTCTTTCTACAAATTGTTGAACCTATTTTGACTTTTATTATTCTTTTTTAAGCCCATTGACAAAGTTATAAACACAAAGAAGAACTTTATATACAGGAAATGCTAGATTTCAGGTATGGGAAGGGTGAAAAAAAAGGTGTGGTGACAGTTCAACTATTTTGATACAGATAATGAGCAAAAACCCATCAATCAGAGGAGCAAAGCAGCATATGCCATTATACTTCAAAACAGCTGATTACTCCTTTGAATTCTGGATAGAATATTAAAACAATAATGAAAAATCAATTTTATACACATCACTTTTATTTCCCTAAGAATCTTTAGAAATTGCATTTGTGATTTGAGACAAGAGCAATCTATTTCTATTGCTCTCTGTATTTCAACATAATGGATTTGATCACAAATAAGATCCAGGTATTAGTTCTTGCCTTCCAGACACTCTATCTTTGACTCACTGGAGATAAAATATTCAAGAATGCATGCTGTTAAAAGATTTTTCAGGTTCTCTCCAACAAAATGGTTAGAACTCAGTTCCATAATAATGTATTTCAGACTATTTGTACTTACATTCTTCGTCTTCCTCATACCACAGCATGTAAGCATAAGAAGTCCAAAGCAGATGCCCAAGGAAGACTTTCTCAGAATGCTATCATCCAACGTTCCAGTGCCATTTAAAACAACAACAACAGAGCTGGCTGTTGCAGAACAAAACTGCTACTCCACCAGTCTCAGCATTATAAACAAAAATCTACTTATCTCCTTAGTATTCCCTTACTGAATTCAACACAGAGGCAGCTTCTTCTCAGATACGGATCCAGCAAAGGGAAAAACATGATTCTAACTTCGACTAAGCTGACACTATAACTGATGCCAGGGCTCTGTTGAGGCCCCAAGATATTTCAAATTCCAGGATCTGCGCAGAATCACTAACACATGCTTCCTTCTAAACAAGTGGGCTTCCCATAATAGGGCAGCTGATGTGTTCTACATATAAGGCTCTGTTTTCAGAATGGCTGGCTTAATGGATTTAAGTGATGTGTAGCAGCTCTCCAGATAGTATTCAAAACAACTCTGAAGTGCACTCAGCACTGCTGTTCCTGTAACTTACTCAGCATGCTCTGTAGGACAGACTGTATTTAACTGGAAGATGAAAAGTTTATGCACACATGCACACATTATTACCTCATTCTGTTAATAATTATAGGTTTGGAATTATCAGCTCCTACTTTGCATTCATTTAGTATTTCATAGATGTGGCCATGAATTTTACTGTTTTTTCTGCTTGCTCTGCAGCATTTTATTTTTGGATTTCAGCTCCCATTACAAATCCCCCCATTAGCTGTATTCATATTTAGCAATCACAAGTGACAGAGCTAGAAGAGATTTCACATCTAACCTTACTTTTCAGAAACTATTTCTTGTACAGAAAGATCTCCTGAAAAATGAGAAGCAACCTAAGAAAATGAAAAAAAGCAAACAAATCAAAAAGTGCATGATTACATCTACACACCTACACACACACACACACACACACACACTGAATTCATGCATATTGAACATGTAAATAATAACTCAGTATTGCTACTGTATACCTGTAACTCTCTTTAGAAAGATATTTCATAAAAGTGTTGGCATGCCCTAGACCAGGGGTTCTCAAACTACGGCCTGCGGGCCGGATACGGCCCACCAGGGTCATTTATCCAGCCCACCTGCCTGATTGGCCGCCGCCACTGTCTCTCAGAAGTGGTAGTGTCGGGGCTGCATCAGGAGCTGCAGGCGAGGCACGAGGAGGGAGATAGCAGAGCCGGACTCTTCTACATTACAGGTATACCGGGTCCGGTGGCTCTCCTCCTCATACTCCGCGGGAGGGATCCTCTGTGCAGGGTGATTGGTGTGTCGTTCTCCAAGCTGCTTGTCTCATTCTTGCTCCCAATTGCCCACCCCGTTCTTGCAATCCCTCAGAAACCATCTGGTCTTCCCCAGCTCTCATGAATACAGGCGCCCTATTTGGAGAACGGCAGGAGCCTCGTTCTCATGGTGCTTCGCGTTTGCATTTTATGTTCCTTCCTGTTTTACCCACACAATGGATTTCTTTGGGAATGTCATTAAAATATTCCCAATAACCTGCTGCCATGACTAGGTTTCAGTCAACAGAAGGCACTATCAGTGCCTGAAACTTATTTCCAAGATTAAATTCCAGTTTTACAGGGACAGTCCTGATTTTGGGGAAGGCATCCTCGAACTAATGGGAGGGCTCAAGGTAGAGCAGGCAGAACAGTATGGGAACAAGTAGCCAAAGAAATGATGTCTTTCCATTACTCATCAAGTCTCGGGGTACCTTATGGTGGAAGGGAACGTGGGAATGAAGCTATTCCATTATCCATTTTACTGGCTGATTGATTAGTACTAGTCTGCAGAAATCCAGAATAAGACGCAAAGTTAGTGTTTCCTGTATCTCTTTGCTGACAACTAATGGATTTTTGCAGATCAGGTCTGATAGCCTTATGATGGAGAGAGTGGTCAATTGATTGTTAGTCATTTATTAAATTAATTTGGCCTGGAAATAATTTTTCACAGAGTGTAAAAGCACAACAGGGAACAGGAATGTTTGGAACTACTTAAAGTTGCTTCATTCCAGAGAAGCTCTTCTAAACATCTTTGTGTCCTTTTTTTTCTGGTAATTTTTGCCTGTGACTGGGGAAATTGACTTGTAGATTTGTATACATGTATGCATTTTTAATATTCGTATATCCAAGTTTTTAGTTTTGGAAATCAGGTCAGCCTACTTCTTTGCAAATTATCAGGACCGCAGAAAGCATTGTACTCAGTTTCTGTTTCACTTTTTCTTCTCTTTTGTTCTTTGCATTTATATCCAAACTCCTCTTCCTTGCCCAGACCTGTTCCATCATCTCAAATTCTTTGTACAGGTAGTCATTGCTTAACAACCATTCATTCAGTAGTTATGCTCAGTCCCCAAAGTTACTGTCAGAACCTGCATCAACCAAATGTCAATTTAAAAAGCTGTAGCAGTCAATGGGTGTTTGCTTGATTGGATTCTGCCATTCCTGACTAGGGAGGGGGGATGTTAGTTAATGGTTGTAATTGGGATAGTGCTTTGGGACGCAGAGGTACTTAACCTTATATGGGCAATTTAGGCCGGAGCTATGTTATGAGTGGGAGGAAGGAACGAGGTCACCACCAGGTGATAAAGAATTGTGGCACCAAGACAAGGGGGGGAGGGCTTAAAAAGTGGCACTTCAACTCATACTTCCTCATACTGCACGGTAGGGATCCTCTGTGCAGGGTGATCGGTGGGATCCAGGGCGCCCTATTACTTTCTCCATTTGGACTGTGTGGTTGCCCCTCAAGTAGGAGAATGGCCACTGGCACTGACCAATAATGTGGGGGGCAGGGGGTGGGGGGGCTGGGATGGGGGGAGGATAACATTTACTGACACTGACCACCAATGCAGGGTGGGGTTTATGTTGGTTAAAATTGTTCTTTATTTTAATTATTGTATTGTTTTTTTCCTGTTTTTTTTTTGTACTACAAATAAAATGTGTGCATAAGAATTCATTCATGTTTTTTTCAAACTATTGTGAGCTGCCCAGAGTCATCCGTTGGGGGAGATGGGCGGCATACAAGTTTAATAATAAATAAATAAATAGCCCGGCCCCCCAACATTCTGAGGTACTGTGAACTGGCCCCCTGTTTAAAAAGTTTGAGGGCCCCTGCCCTAGACTATTGGTGTTAAACTGCCACCCCAAATCAAAATACTTAACAATATTACTGTGACAATATGAGCAGAACGTGTGTTGAACAGATTTCAGATTCAGGAAATTCCTTTCTCTAAAATAGCATCACGTGAAAATAAGTACTAGTTTCATAAAGAAATACAGTTTGAAAAATAATTTCCTTGTTTGCACAAGAATGGAGAAATAAAGTCTGCTTTGCAGGGTACTTCAGGGCGCTACTGTTTCCATACCTCTGCTTAATATCTACATGAGTTGCTTTGAGAATTCATCTGTCAGAATTAGATAAAGTATGAGGAAAGAATACTGGTGATAATCACTTCCTACATCTCTGAGCAAATGTTGCTGTCAAGGTACAGTTCCAGGCTCTGGGGGCTCTGGGGGTCTTGATGGGGAAGAGCAGGCTTTGACTCAAGCTCAGCAAAATTGAGTGGCTATGGCTTTGGGACCACTGTGATCCTGGAACTGGAGATTTTCCATCATTGGCTGGAGGATGGGTTGCAATCCCCTACTCAAAGCCAATGTACAATTTGGGGATCCATATGTCTCAGAGATCCTTCTCAAGGAACACATGGCAGCTTTAGACAGGAAGTCTTAACAAAATTTAAATTGGGGCACCAATACTACCCATTTCTAGACCAGGAAGGTCTACTGATAGTCACACATACTAGTCACCTACTGAATTACTGCAATATGTACTATGTGGGATTGCCCTTAAAGAGTTTTCTAAAGCTGCAATTGATCCAGAATGCAGCACCATGGTATGCCCATGTATCACCACTACTTCATGAGCTGCACTGACTGTCAATAGACTTCTGGGAGCATTTTGTAGAGAGTAAGGAAGATTACCTTGATGGAGATATGCAAGCTCTGTTGCCAAGGCAACGAGAGGCAAAATGTTTTAAGTCCAGAACACCCAGAAAAAGTTTGGAGGTGGCTCAGACAGACCCTTCCCTAATTCATTGAACTAGGGAGCACAATCAGACTAGCAAGTTTCTGTTATTATAGCCATTCTCAATAAAAGTAATTTTAGCCTTCCTGTGGAGTAGGCTTCTTAGTCTGGTCTACTGAGTGGTGCTGACAACAATCTTAGAAATCTTCCTGGGCTTAAAACATAATTTACACCTTGTTGTCTTGTTTATCTCCATCAAGATCATTTTCCTTACTCTCTACACATTTCAAGGTGCTGATTATCACCTATATAGTACTACATGGCATAAAAGCAGGTAGCTTTGGGCATTGCCTATCTCCAGTTATATAATTCCATCCCATACAATCTTCCAGGTTGGGCACACTTTAGCTTCCTTTACTTCACTAATGTCATCTGGTTGGACCTATTTCAAAAATATGAAGAATATATTTACTGTGGCAGTGCCTGCCCTCAATAATAAACTCCCTTCCAATATTGGATTGGGGTTGGATTGGGCTCTGCTGGTCTTTTGTAAAAACATGGTTTCTCCTTCCCCAACCCTGTCCAGCATTTGAGCCAGGATGTTAGATGAGCCTGACTTGGGAGATAGTATGATGTGGTTGATGACTGGATTGTATCTCTGTTTTATTTTTATTTATTCTTGTTTTAAATGTTCTCTGAGCCACCCTAAATCACTTTGGCAACTGGGTGGCCATATAAATTGATTAAATAAACAAATAAATAAGAATAGTTTTATACCATGATGCTGAATAAGCAACAAAATATGGACTGCCTCTTGAGTAAAGTGAAAGGCAGCATTCCCCAAATTGAAATATCCCCTGTGGAGTCCTTGGGGTTCTCTGAGCTTGGCTCTTTTCTTGCAAATGTTTCATTAACCGGCTAGGTAACATCTTCAGTGCTAAAATGGGATGAGGTTTGCTCTCTATGTATCTGCTGTGGCCTGCCTTGCCAGTGCTGGTGGGGGTGGGGGTTCTGTTTTGCATTTCTGGTAGTTCATTGATTAGCATATGCTGACTGCTTGATTGTGTGCCTGGTGGTGACCTTTGCTTATCTGGGTGATGACTGCTGGAGATGATTGCTGGTGATTGAATGCTGGTGAGGCGTTCTTCTGGTCTTTTGTCTCTTTTGAACAGTATGTAGATGCTGTTTATCTCTATGTGTCTGTTAACTGCTGCCTTGTCTGAATACCAGGCTTCCAAGAATTCTCTTGCATATTTGGATTTGGCTTGGTCTAAAATGCCGACAGTTTCCCAGTTAAAACTGTGGTTGAGTCTGTCCATGTGTTGTGCAATTAAGGAATTTTCATCATGTCTTCTGACTGCTAGTTGGTGCTCATGGATGCTTGAGGGGATGAAATATTCCCTCTAGATTTCAACTTCTAGAATTTGCAGCAATTGCCACAGAATTCTGGGAGCTGAAGTCTACACATTGGATGACTTTCAGATTAGGGAAGGCTGGTGTAACATAAGGAAGTGGGTATGAGGGTAGTTCTAAGCATGGTCATTTCTCAAAGTTTAATCTATTACATCACATATTTTAATTTGTGAGATTAACAATTTACTTCACAGGGTCTTTCATAAGGACTGGGTAGATATTTTCTCAATTCACTATCTGCTAACCTTGAGTTATTTGCTGGCAGACTGAACTGCCCTACTGGAGCACTTACCTCTCTTAGAAATCTCATACAATTAATGAAAGACATGGAGGATAAATAAGGTCCTAAGTAATCTCACAGGCATACATAGTTCATAGATATAATCATGCTACTATCTTTTGAAGTAAATAGAGAATAAGAGTAGCGAGTAAAAGAAATTAGAGACAGCGAATTAGAAAAGGAAATCTAACTAAATTTAGTTTATAACAACACTATTCAGTATACCTATCCATAACTTTCTGCCTTGCAAACAATCCTTGCTTCCATCATGTCCATATTGATTCATACATACACCTTTTATTGTTTTAACTTCTCATGTCTCTACAGGTGAAACTCGAAAAAGTAGAATATCGTGCAAATGTTCATTTATGTCAGTATGGCAACTGAAAAGGTGAAACCAATATATGAGATAGACGCATTACATGCAAAGCGAGATATGTCAAGCCTTACTTTGGTATAATTGTGATGATTATGGCGTATCACTTCATCACTTCAACATATTCCTCTTGTACTGTTAATTTTCTTAACCAGTTCCCAATCATTTATCACCAGTTCTTTCTTGGCTTTATTTTTATTTTTTTTTCACACACATTTATTTTGCATATGCAATCCATTCTCACACCAATCTTCTAACTGAGTTGTTTCCTCTGACATACTCAATTGTCACATACATATAAGAAAGTGGGCAGAATCATACAGTCACTTTCATTTATTTCACCAGACATTTTGTTAGGTACTTTAGCAGCTGCTTAAACCCAATTGGTTCTTTTCCAAGCAGAGTTATTACAGAGTTCTCTTCAGCAAGATTTATTCAGGTGGATGGTGTGTTTTGAACCAATATATCCCTAGGCACATTAGGTGGAGACTTTCTGATTGTCTTTCTCATGGACCAGTGATTAGACAAGTCTCTTCACTGATAATGGGGAACATTGCAGTAGGTTGTTGTTTGAATCTCTATTAGTCTGGGAACCAACTCTTAGGTTCATTCATCACAATAGACTATATAGTATCCATTACCTTTCTACTAAAATGTGCATGTCTTAAATTTTTTGTTCATTCATTTCCTGTCTTTGGTAAACATTCCAACAAAAAATACAAATTCATCTATTTGTTCTAATTTTTCACTTATTTATCTATAACTTGAAAATGTTTGCTTCATCTCCCTACTGAAACACAACTACCTTGGTCTTTGATATATACTGTAAATCTTCAAATCTATGCTCTATCTAAATATTTGCCAATAAATATATTTGCACATTCAAGCTCTTAACCAACACACTCATCATAAACATTCCTTATAAATGTATTCATAAATACATTAAACAACCAAGGGACCTAACATATTATTGTCTTATTCCTTGCTCAGTATTCAATTTATTCTCACAAATGCTTTATTTCCATTATATATTGTTCTTAGTAACCAATATTGTACTCTGTATTTGCACAGAATGTTCCATAATTCAAACCTAACCACGTTATCATTCATTTTCTCTAAATCAACAAATATGCAATCAACCTTCTTTCTCAGATTCAGACCTTTTTCATTGACTCACTGAAGAGCAAAACTCTGGTCCACACATGTACTGCCCAGCATAAAGATGCACAGTACTTCCCAAAGTTTTCTCCTTTTTACTTCTTTTATGCTTTCAATCATAATTCTACCTAAGACTTTCCCAGGCATGCTTCACCTAATTCTTTAGGGTTTTGTTTTGTATTTATTCTTAACTCTTAGACAAAAGATCAAACACTAACTTCTCAGTCAGATCTGCTGGAACAGTAACAGCATAAAGATGGTTTTCCTATTAGCTAACAGATGGACCAGAAGAATATCAGAGTTGATTATAGGATGTACCCTACCTAGTTAGTGGCATAATTCATCTACTAAGGCAAACCAGGATTGTTATCTCCAGAATCTGCTTTAAGACCAAACTGAAATCATAGTTTTGATCTAGACAACCAGTCTTAGCAAAGAAAATCTGGAATCATCAAGTCTATTATCAAAATGCTATATTTTAAAAAGGAAGATTTCAGTTGGCCAGTAATTTATATACTTTCTCTGTAATGAAGCAAAGCAATGAAGAGAAAACTATTATACTAGAATTCATAGCAAGTCATGACTTCTATCCTGCATCTCTTCAACATGCTCAGACTTGATTTCCAGTTTGTTATATTTGTAATGGTCAAAATGTTATACCTTAACACACATTTAAGCTTGATATCTGTATTTAAGTGCATTATTGGGTATCTCACCCAACATTTTTAAAATTTTAATGCTTTCTTCTGTTTATTTATTTATATTTCAGATTTGTCACTGCCCATCTCACTACAGAGTTCTTTAAGATTCCTATCATTTTCCTGTAAGTTACAGCTAAATTAATTTCTAACAACTGCTCAGTGAGTGAAATAGTTAAGCTATCTGTAAAGGATTAATTTGCAAGCCATTGAGTCCAAAAGTCATGCATTTGACATTCAAAAAGTATTCAATGTCAAAAGAAAAGTAGCAATGCATTGAGGGGTTGAGAATAACAAAGACTAAGGAAAGAAAATAGAACATAAGTAAAAGAATCTCTAATTACTTAAAACCTCACTTTAAAGAAACGTTTGACAAAATTACATTATTGTACTAGATTTGAAACCTTGAAGCAAGACCCCTTGATATTTTAACCAAACTAATTGGCTAAAGCTAAGCAAGCCCTTGTCTGTCTATTTTTAAAACCTGAAAATGAATTATTAGAATAAATACTTCACATGAATCTAATGGAACACAAACATTACTGATACACTGTTCAGGATGTGCTATAAACAAATCTCCCATGCAACTTTTATTTCAGCATAGACTAGCACTTATCTCCCATTTCTGCCGGTCCAATATTGAATAGATGTCTCCAATATAAATTATAGATGTGGTGCTGGAGAAGACTCTTAAGAGTCCCCTGGACTGCTAGGAGGTCAAACCAGTCAATCTTAAAGGAAATCAATCCTGATTGCTCATTGGAAGGATTGATAATGAAGCTCAAGCTCAGATACTTTGGTCACATAATGCAAAGAGAGGACTCTTTGGAAAAGACCCTGATGCTGGGAAAGATTGAAGGCAAGAGGAGAAGAGGACGGCAGAGGATGAGATGGTTAGATAGCATCACTGAAGCAATGAGCATGAAACTGAGCAAACTCAGGGAGGCAGTGAAGGACAGGAAGGCCTGGTGCGATATGGTTCATGGGGTCACCAAGAGTCAGACACGACTTAACGAGTGAACAACAAATCTGTAATAAGGACTACAATGCCTGAGATCTTCCTGAAATGCTACAAAACCTGCCAGTCAGAAAAATTACATTTAGCTACATAGACTAAAAGTTGCCAATGCCATAGAATTGGTTGTTCAGTTACTATTCCTTCCCATAGGTGCAGTGAAATAGGCTAGTATTCCTGAAATAGTTGAAATTATCTGAGGATATAGGGACTGCTACATCAAGAAAGTTAAAGAAATCTCACTTCAAACTACTGTCTAGAGGTCATAGGAAATAAAATATTTGAGTATAATAATTAACAAGCCAACTAAATACATATTAGTGCTATTTTCAAATGGTAGAAAATTACCTGTGTTCTCAACCACATAGTAGTTACTGCATCATTTAAATTATTGTTAATAAACAATTGATCATTGAACAATTGGCAAACAGCAAGGCTTATTTACAAGTAATCATGTTATTCAGTGTAATTTAGTTTTGAGCTCGTCTGCATTATTACTAAGATGAGGAATAAAGTTTTTTTAATGTATGATTTTCCAGTAAGAAAGCTACCTTGTTTCAGATTCTGCAGCCATTGGGATTTTCATCACTTTACGCAGTCTTCTTACTTAGAACTAACAGAAGAGTCTTTATAATCTCAGAAATCTCTTCTTATGCAGTGTCTTTAAGACTGGTTTCATCATAGCAGACCTGCTGTAATTTTTTTTTTGTAAAAACCTTCCTCCTTTTATTACAAAAATATGTCACAAAACACCTTCTTCTCCTTTCTGAAGTTTCACCTCACTGGATTTTAAATAATAGTGCTGATCCAGTCCCTCTTTGGAAATACATCGTTAAACCTCATATTCCAAGAAAGTATACTGAATGAGTTCTGTATATGGGAACTGCTGAAAAAGATATTCTACACTTCCTGTTGCAAGATACTGTATGCTCAATTTTTCTGAAGAAGATTAGCTAATTAAGTAATAGGAGTTCACTTCTATGACTAAAATAATGTATTTAAAAATAGGTGCCAGTTTGGTGTAGTGGTTAAGGCATCAGGCTAGAAACCAGGAGTGTGAGTTCTAGTCCTGCCTTAGGCACAAAGCCAGCTGGCTGTCCTTGGGCCAGTTACTCACTCTCAGCCCTGGGAAGAAGGCAGTGGTGAACCACTTCCAAAATCTTGCCCAGAAAACTGCAGGGATTTGTTCAGTCAGTTACCAGGCACTAACACTGACTCAAAAGCACTAAATAAATAAATCTGGTACAGAATATAACTCAAGTTGGAAACCATTTGATATACTATACAGAGATATCTAGGCAGATAGACACACATGCACACACATGCACACAAACATATACACAGGCTTTCACCACATCCAAAATTTAGGTTTCTCTTACCATAGAGTCTTTATTGCTTGGAGAAAAATTAAAATAAAGAAACTGGCCAAGAATTCATTATCTAGGAAAGATGGTGTCAAGCCCCTCTCAGCTAGGCCTGATTACGAAAGCAAGAACTACACAGACCTCAAGTAAAACATTTTTAATGCTAATATATAGGGGAAATACAGAAGCTTGGAAATTGTAAGAGGAATTCTCATGCTTGTTTTGAATGAGTTTTTTAGGCTAGATCAGTGCTTCCCAAAGTTTTTCCTTCATTACCCAAAACTCAGGGGGAAAGGAGGGCACGGTGAACATGAGTGAGTGAAGCGGGGAAGGAGGGCACAGTGTGTGCATACAACTGAAGGGGGTAAGAAGGGTGTGATGCAAAGAAAGGCCAGGGTAGGTGAGGGAGACTTACCCGAGCAACATCCAACCTCCCTACTGACTTTGGTTGTAGAAAGCTGGAAGGGAAGATTTCAAATGGTGATCATGTGACTGCAGGACACTGCAACTGGTCATAAGTGTTTGCTGGTTGCCAAGTGCCAAAATTTTGTTCACATGACCTCAGGGGTGCTGCAACGGCCAGAACTTTGAGGACTGGTTGTAAGTCCCCTCCTACAGCACCATCGTAACTTCAAATGGTCGCTGAACAATGGTCATACCTTGAGGGCTGCCTGTATTATAAAAACAGTATCACTGAATTATCTTTATGTCATTTCAACAAATTACCATTGGTAATTTCATCATCTTAATAGGAATACTTTGGGAAATTTTCAAATATATTTTAGTACATGTGGCAATCCTTAAGTCAATTTAAATGTCCCTGTGAATGGGTTCATGCATCATTACTCAAAGAAAAACCACCCAGGTTTGGGAAGCACTGGTCTAAACTGTATTTGAACGATTAGAAATGACTTCTCCAGTGTTTCTTCTTCCTGAATGAGTTGCCATTTATGGGATAAGATGCCAATGGAATTAATTTCTATTTCTTGATTGTTGATGTCTACTCTCCTTCCATTAATTTCTCCCCACAATCTCACAAATGGGAGAAAAAAGCCTAGTGTTTAAACTCTGATGCACAGACCTATATAAAAGCTCGGAGTTCTTTGAACTGCAGCAGGCCAATCAACTGTTGTGTTTAAAGATTCATTCTTCTTTGCAGTAATGCTTCTAATTTACCTTCAGAAAGATGAAATAAGTTGATGTTTTAGTAAAACAAGAACCACCAACATCCCACTACATTTGTATGATAGGATTTCCATTCTTACTGAATGTTGTCTTGAAATAAATATGATATATATGCTCTTTTTCATCCATGTTTTCTGAAAGTTATTTATAGTAATTTTTAAAGTGTTTATTAAAGCTTGAGCTGAAACATAAGGGAAATGTTTCTTTTTTTCTGAATTTTGGATGAACATAATGTTTTGTGTTGATTAGTATCATGATAGTTGGGTTTGTCCATTAAATCACCTCTATCTAACCCTGAGGTAATTATTGCTTAGGCTTCATAGTACTTGAACCTGAAGAGTTAAATTAGCGTATGAACCTTTAGAAGACTAAGGAGAGAAGAAGGCCCTTATTTGCTATGCTTGTAGATATAAATTTCAAATATTCATCTAATATAATCTAGGCTACAGGAGAAGTATTTAAACAAAATATAAACAGTACCTTATGTTTATATTTTGTTTAAATACTTCTCCTGTATTAAATACTTCTCCTGTATTTATACTCCTTCAGAATAATTACAACATAATCTACAGAGTACAAGTAGATTGAAACAGCATCCTTGCAAATACCTTTGGAGATAGAAAAATGTTTTCAGATATCAGAAATGGTATAATATGGGTGCCAATTGTTCATCTAGAAGAAAGCATTTCAGAATCAGAGAACATCACAAAAATACCTATTATAAAATGGAAAGATGGAAGTACAGTTATTCTGGCTAATACAAGTTTAGCTAAATTAGAAATTGGTGACTCTAGGAAATCCAATCTTGGTTTTCCCTCTTGTTGATTTAAACTATATCCCATAAGCTGATCTGGTAGAATATATAATTTAGCAATGGGAAAACCGATAATGTGCCCCTTCACACAAGAATCACATCTCACTATCTTACGTGCTTCCAGTAGTTTCTCCATAGAACTGAGAACATTGAAAATCTCATCATTGTTACCTTATGTGCTCCATAGTTCTGCACCAATACATGACAACTGTTAAGATACAACAACTCTGTAATATATATAAATTATCTAGCAAGCTAATCAAAATATCTCTATTATTTATTACATTAATATTTCTTTTAAGTGATAATATGGCAATCAGCATGAGTGATTTATTTATAAGTGATTGCCACTTGATTTATTAAGTGATAATCAGCCAAGCTGTTGATAATATAATGGTACAAAAATGGGTACAGCATTTTTGGATACAGCAACTCTTATTGCATAGCCAGGCTCAGAAACAAAATATTCTTTATAAACTCACCAAAGAGAAAACAGAAAATAGGTCTCCAGAGTTGCTTAATTAAAGTTATTTAATGTAATTTATATGTATCAGTGAAAATATAGGCATAATTTGTACAACTGGAATGGAAAAGGACAAATGCCACAATATATAATTGAGATGCTATGAGTAGATAAACTGGGTCCCCCTCTAGTTTTCTCTCCAACCTGATGGGAAAATTTCAAACCTAAGATTTCCTTTCTTATGGTTTACTCAACTCCTAGTGATTTACATATCCATGTAGTTCGTCTGGCAAATATATGTATGTATGTATGTATGTATAGTATATGGGCATTCTAGTTCAAATATGGAGTTAGCTTTCCAGAGATACTGGTTACAATTCCATTGTAGAACAAATATTATGGAAAAAAAATTAAAATATTTTTCCCATTACTCACATCTATTTTTTTTTTTTTTAATTAAAGGGGGCACTTGTGCTTGGGCAGACTTGAAACAACAGAAGCAAACAGATTCACTGATAAAAACAATCCTGAAGTGGAACTAAAGCGAAGCATACCGTTCGTACTTATGTTGATGTGAAAACTACTACATTGATTTCTTTTTAACTCTCCCAAGATCACAATGACTATAAAGTTAAGAGAAGCAAAAGATTGTCACATTAAATCTGTGAAGACCTGGTTATTAGAAAGGAAAAAATCTGTTAGTTCAAGTCTAATGAGACATTACAAGGCATGCTATACTGAATGATAAATTATTCTGTCCAGGTCTTTAGTAGAATTTGGCACATCAAACTGATGGCTAAATAAGGTTAACAAAGCCTGCAGAGCTGACATTATATATGTAAAAATTATCACATAATGGTGGTGCTGAAGATATAAGCATGATTTACACACAGGGAAATAATTACTAAAATATGCTGAGATTAAAGCTATAAAATGAATCTCCATAAAACAGACATAATTAAAAGCAACACAAATTAAAATAAAATATACAACCTGAACCTTTGTTTTGAAGTTTTATAACAGAAATTAAAATACAGCTTTGTACACAGAATAGATTCAGCCAACTGGAATTCATTGGAAACCATACAAATGCATTTAGAAAACCTCCAATTACTAGCACTTTATTTTATTGATACACTATAGCAAATGGGATTGTAGCTGAGATTCAAGGATTTCCAAACTGAAATCTCACCTCTGCTAAGTAAACTACTATTCATTCAGAACTGAGGCTTGATCTATATGATAGAGTTGCTAAAAAAAACAAACAAACACTGATCTCACACTGTATATGAAACAATTTTCTCACAGTACAAGAAACCTGACCTCAGAAAATTCCACACCATTTGACACTGAAGGGACACATCTTCTGTGATATGGTCCTTGCAAATGGAGTGACTTAATTATCAAAGCTGACTCTCTAAAGACATATTGAGCTATCTGCTTTCAGTGAAAAGCTGGCTGGAAGGCAGGGATTCATCTTGGGAAATTAGCCATTTGAATAAGTAAATCAGTACATAAACACAGTTTCCCATCTGTGTGTGTGTGTGTTTTAAGACAACATGAGGTATCTTATTCACAAATCTCCTATGGCATGAGTTTGACTTTTGGTTCTTTAACCACTGTGCTATACACAGCATTCCTGTATTCTTTTTGTTAAAATCATACAATATTACGATCTGTCTACTTTGCCTGCTATACCTATGACACTGACAATTGTACTACTAGGGAAAAAAATAAAGTTAAAATTATCTTTCAAACATGTTGGTTAGTAATGTGCAACTTTTTAACTGCAAACACATGATTTTATCCATGTCAAACTGAAGAAAAAAATAAAAACAATTGTAAGATAAGAAACATTTTACAAAAAAAGTTTAAGTAGGTATCATTTAAAAAGTATTTTTAAAAACTCATACCATTTGATAGAATCTAAAAACTGCCTCTAAACTCACTTGCATAAGAGCTATTGATTTATTAAATGAGCTCTGTTGCATGTTGGACATACACAGATCAGTCTGAAGTAATACCAGTAATCCTAAAAGTTTTTTTGAATAAGCATAGGTTATCTGCTGGACATGATTTATGTTTACAGCACAGATAACCATTCTCTCCCAACTTCCCTCACCTGGAAATTACCCAAGATATCCATTCATTCATGGTCTCAGTTCATTCTTCTACAGTTATATGCACGCTCACTGGATATTGTAGGCAGCGGTGCTACATACTAATCAGGACAACAGTAAATGGGCACGTATGAAAGAAGCCAACGACAATACTCAGGCCAGTCTTTGTAGATCACCTCAAATCAAAATACTTGCAATAGGAAACATTAAGTTATAAATCTTTAAGAAACTTTCTCAAATCAAAATACATGCTAAAACAGTGATATTGAACATTTGCCCACACGAATCAGCAGGAATTTTGCCTTGGACTAAGTATCATGTTGAAGCATGAAGGTTTTGATTCAATCTTCATTGAGGGAGAGGTTTTGAAGTGTCAGATTAATCTTGTATTCAGTTAATTCTCCTAATGTGTATAGTTTGGTTATCAAAACAGAAATATATGCGTCCAAAGTTTGCTGTGAATTCTCCATTTACAATTTAATGTGTGTACTCTCCATTCCTAGATATATACCCATCCAAATCTTTTCTGTGTAACGTCTAGCTTCTGTAGATTAAAAATATTGATTTGTATTTTGTGATGTCGATTTCTGATTTTCACCAAAAACATTTTTCAAGGCTTAATTTAACAAGCTTAGTTTCAAAGAATTGGCATGTTGTGTTTCCAAAAATTAATGGAATCAGTTTCCTTGTTAAAGGACTTATGTAGGCTGTGGCAATCAGCTGGTGTGAGTGTACACTTATTCTTCAAACCAAAACTACTTCTATCAAAACATTGAGAAAGAATTTGGATGGCCCAAAGGCAAATTGAAGGAAGAAGTATGCAAGCTGAAACTCAAGAACACATAGCCTTCTAGTTAATTAAATTAAAATACTGTTTAAAGACAAGCATATAGATATCAGTTTACTAAGTGATTTGGAAATATTAATCACTTTCTCACTATTTAAGTTGGCCTGACTGCAATACCTATATGGAATCCACTGTTTCAAAAATTAGAAACAATTCCATATCAGTTTTACAAACATTTGATGGATGCTTCATTATTATTAACATATATCATTTTTACTTGTCAGTTTGAACAACTGTTATTAGAAAGGCGATTTAAAAATGCTCCAGATAAACAAACTGTATCACACATTGCATGAAAATACATTAAATATAATTCTCCCTCTCTGAATTTTGGTTAAGATTTTCAGTTAATGTCACAAAAGAAAGGAATATAAGTATTGTGGTTTTTTGTCTGTTTTGGCATCGGTGTTGTTTTGTTTTGCTTTTATCAGCTACTTCATAAAAGAAAGGGTCATATATCAACTCAGTGTATCCTGTTTGTAAATCAATTACTTACATTTACCAGCTTATTACCCCACAAATTTTTAAATTTTAGGCTTCTATTTTAATAAGGTGATTATTAACAAAGGTTCAAGGTAAAGGAAATGTCTAGACAATCCAATAAGTTAGCATACATTTAGGATTATCTTTTGCAATTAAATTTATATAATGTAAGAACAACAAGAGGTTAATTGTATTCCCAGAATTCATCTGCTGAGGTACTGAATCAGTAAGAATATGCTTCCTCCTAGATCTGTGTGAATTACCAGAAATGTATCATTTTCAAGCCACCTTAATGCATGGTACTGACAAGCAAAATGTATAGTAGCCCTGTGAGCTTACTGAAGTAACATAGCTTAGCATATGAAAACTTTCTCTAGTACCAATAGATAAATATTATTTTTCTTCCAATACTTAGAGATTATTTTTAAGAGAAAATGTTCCTTCTCAACAAAGGTTGCATAACCATACATAATAATACAATAGCAAAATTTAATAGTTTAAATACCCCACAGTAACAAAAAAATCTGTCTAAATTATAAAGTACTAACATATGCCACATAATTCTACTATGTATCATGAACAATGCGTGTTTTCACTGTACTTGCCAGACTAACTGGCTTTGAAAACACGCAGACAGAAGAGTCTCCATTGCTTATATTCAGGCAGGATAATACAGGTGAAGGCCAAACTTTAACAGTCATCTTTTGTACAGTCAAATCAATGCAAATCACCAATAAATACATTTGGCAACAAAAAACGTCTCTCAGCTATGGCAGTTACTAACATGGAATTCCACCACATGGAAATAAAAAATGATAGTGCTGAATAACACTTTTTTTTAAGAATAACTTCTTTCCACTTCCATTCCCTGCCATTAGGACTAGAAGGAAAGGGCTAATCCCAGTTGCTTTGATTACTTTAGACAGGGTAAACAAACTGCAACTACAATTCTGCCATATATTTCTGGATTATAATTATCTTTACCCAGCATTACAAAAGGGAAAGTTTGGCTAATATTAGAAAATAGGTAGATTAGAACCTACATCCTTTCCTGCAACTTGTTTCAGGCTCAATAGGAAAGATTAGTATTGGCACAAGCTAAATAGGCTTGAATGCTACAAGGGAGAACAGATCCTGTTATGATCTCCCATCTGGAGGGTAGAAACCAACTAAGCGTTCATTAATTTTTACTACCAAAATGTGCAACAGGAAAGGGATAGATTTAACAGGAATATAGTAATATCTTCCCTTTAGTCCAAACTCACCAATAACTCCAAAACAATAATCTCAGCAAAAATTAAGATGAGAAAATTAATATACTTCCATATTCATTCCTTCTACATATTCTGCAAATCATGGATTCCCAGTTGTCTTACTCTGATTATACCAAACATATGTAATCCATATTATATAGAGCAATGTATTCTATAATTTAAAAGTCAAAACAATGACTAAACATGCATCATTATCATTAATGTAATGTATAGACTGGTGCTTAATATCATATATAAAATCTATAGTGGTTGACTAATTTTTTAATCCTGTGATGTAGCAAATATTGGTATCCAAAAATATTAAGAATTGCAAAGTCAGTCCTAAATATGAAACTTTATTTTTCATTGTTTAAGTTCAAAATGTAGCATAGTCTCTGTTCTTTTACATTAAAAATGGAAGCTATAGTTTTCCAGATACTGTTGGCCTCTAATTTTTGACCACTAGTCATATAAGATAAATCTTGTAGAAGCAACAGTCCAAATATATGTACAAGTGGAAAATTGACTTTTATGTCCAAAGATACAAAATAATCCAAGTGTGCTACACTTTTTTCCCCCATCATGACAGATGTGTTGTGTTTGTGGTTCGGGCTCTGGAGATAAGTTGATTTGAATGTTGTGGTGGGTACGTGGTGAGACCATTGGATGGGATGTTGGTGGAGTCCTCTTGGCTTCCCCCCAGCTGGACCTGAGCTCTTTTGCACTGGGCCTGTACACCTTGTATTCCTTGTCAGACCTTTGGATGGAGAGAGACATGCAGGGTGGATGGTGTTTACCCCTCATTTTGCTTGGCGCAGGGGAGAAACACCAATCTGGTGGTGGTATAGAGGAGTTGGGCTGCCACGTTTTGTGTTTTCCAATCAAATTAGCTATTTGGCAGTTTTTGTGCTAATCAGCTGCTCAGAGGTGTTCCATGCAGCAGCAAGAAGGAAACTAGTGGTTGCAATGGAAAAGCTTCCTTATTTGCCTTTGCAGAGGTTGTGAGAGCCAGAGATTTGGAGTGTTGCACTGATCCAGAAAGATCTTGTATACAACGTTGGGGTCCTTCTGGACAGCTTGAAGAACAGGTAGCCAGGAGGGCCTTTGCACAGCTTTGTGTTGTGTACCTGTTGTGCCCATTCCTGAACCAGGGGGCCCTACTCACAGTCCCTCCTGACTTAATCACCTCCCAACTGGACTACTGCAATGTGCTCTACATAGAGTGCTCAGAAACCTCAGCTGGTGCAGGCAGTTATGGGTGCCAGTCATTTGGCCCATGTAATACTTCTGCTTTACAAGCTGTATTGGCAACTTTCTGCTTCCAGGTACATTTCAAGGTGCAAGTTGTTACCTTTAAACCCTTCATGGCTTAGAGCCAGGTTACTTACAGAACTGTCTCTCCCCAGTTGTGTCTACCTATCCTGATAGATTTGGCAGGAGATGATCTGGATCCTATAAGCAGTGCCATCTTCTGCTATGGCACCTGCCTTTTAGAACATTATCCCCCTTGAGGTCAGACTTGCTTCAACCCTACTGGCCTTTTGTAAGACATTAAAATCCTGGTTCTGTCATCATGTCTGAGGCACGGATAGTGTAGGTGAGCCTGTTCCTTGGCTATATTGATTGTGGGATGCTGTGAGTGTTATTGGCTGCTATTTTATATTATTTATATTTATAATTATTGGTTGTGTTTTTATTCTGTTTTAATTGTCAGCCATCCAGTCATGCATATGAGATGGGCAGACATATAAATTCATTAAATAAATGAATAAATATTTCTGTACCTCCTTGAAAATTTCACTAAGCAAAATCTCTGAGCAATTTTTGAAATTCCATTTATCTGAGCTCCCATCAAACTCTTTATAGCATCTTCCATTTTTCAGAAATATGTGCTATTTTTAAAAAGCAGATCTTTATAGGTAATTCTTTGTGCAGAGAACATGAAATTATGACTGCATGTTCCATTAACCTATTTTATGCATTTTTAAATTTACTATTTTTAGGTTGTGCTCCATACCAGTGCTAATTGATGGAAATGTTGTCAATCTGGTAGCTGTGAACAGCCCTACTCTACTTGAAAATTGTAACATTTTTTTATAAAATGATGCACATATTCTATACTTGGGCCTCAGCAAGTAGAGTTGTAGACTCAAATACATGCAAGACATTAAATATCTGACAAGTTAAAATGCATATTTACATACATACATTCCCCTTAAATACAATTAACTGCATTTGCTGGAATTATGTTGGTCTTTATGGGAAGAATTCTGCCTATCAAATGAAGTGCTAGTATACACTGATGTTTGATATTGTCTTTTTTATTAGTAGTGATCATTAATAGATATAACAATTATGTGACATTAAAATGTGTTAAATTCTATTTTAAACAATTTCAATAATGATTAGTTCTCTTCTCTTTTGATGATGTAAAGGACATTTTGAGGTTCAAATCCTGTAAATTTATTCAGCTTAATTAAGGGATATTGAATGATCTTGGTATATATTTTGCAGTAAAATTAAATTACAAATTGTAAGGCAAACTGAAATGTGTCACATCTGATACTCTTTCCAGTGTTTGACTCTATATTTTACAGAAGCTTTGTTTATCTGAAATAAAAACTGTTCTTCTGTTAAACATATCACTGTAGTTTTTGGTTCCTGGCACAAGACTTATTGGAAGCTGAACCTCTCTCTCTCCACACAGACATATATACAATACAGACGCAAAGAGGTTCCCCAAGGTTGATCATTTTCAGTAGATCCTGTGCAACAGATAAAATTACCAAAGTTTTGCTATGTGATTCAAGCAAATTAAAGAGGATGGGTTATCAATTTCACCCTCCTGCCCATACTTGTAAGCTTCCTGTGACACAGAATGCTGGACTGACAACTTAACCTAAACTGGCATGACTGCACAGGACATGTACTATGATATAGACCTATGCAAGACTTTTTATCAGAAAACACCTAAGAGTACACACTGAGCAAAGTGAGAAAAGGGAATTAGCATTTTGATTTAAATAGGGTTTACTAAAGAAACTTTCTTAAAATATTAACAAAACAATATGAAATCAATAAATGCTTATTTTAGTTTGCATAGTGGGCACTTTCTAGTAAGGATAAGTTACATATTTGTGTAATATATTGGCTACAGTTTTGATATCTTTAAATATGATTATTGTAACATCATTAACAGGCCTTTTACAGGGAATAAGATTTCGAACAGTGCAGACCTGCATTATATATGTCGTCATTTTACTGCAGAATTCTTTAGCCACTGGTGAATTTTGTAACTTATTTCATTAAAAGCATTATAACTGAAAATGTATGAAACTGCAGTCTACTCTCACATGTGCAAATCGCTAGTTAATGCTACTGTAATCCAGTAATTTACATTTATGACTGAGCCTTGGTACCAACCAATCCATCAACTTTGTTATGGTCCCAAACCAGTATCAAAGCTATAATAACAAAGTAAGACATATATAGATTATATAAATTACATTCAATAACAGTTAAACACTGTAATATGCAATAATAAAAACACAGGCCAGTGATGTTAGAAAATTATTGTGGGAAATTTCTAGTTTAGTTTGCACCTAGCATATTTCCTGCCATTTTGTATATCCAGATCAGAGTAACATATACACCATTCAGTGCAGCTAACAAAAATATATCTTGATATTTATTTCTTAAACATAAAAAAATTACTAACAAAAGCAGAGAGAGAGACATGAACAACAGGCAAAGATTTACATTATCACTATATCTCTATATCAAAAAGCACAGAACTTTCCAGAAGCCTGGAAACAATTCCTTTTGGCAATTAGCGTGGACAATCCCAAAGGAAGTGGCCCTTGGTTATTCCAGTTTTAACCTTTCTATGTACATAAGGGCAGCAAAACAGAGATGAAAAGTAGGATACCAGGCTATTCCTCCAATATTATGTACCATAAGGAAACAATTTAATGGATGGTATATCTAACAAGTGATTTCTATCTTCCTACAAGAAATTCCTCTTATAAGATTCTTTTGATAGAAAAAAAAGGCACAAAGTTTTCCTCAAAATAACTCAAAATCCATAGAATGCATACAACATAAAATTAATTTATAATTTTATTCAGACAACCATGGATCTAAAACAGTTTTACTGGTGAATAGTTATGACCCTGCTATGTTTTGAAGGGATATAGATATAAGTTAGAAAGCTAGTTTGGTGTAGTGGTTGGTGCGCCAGGCTAGAAACTGGGAGAGTGTCAGAATCCTCACAATTTCTGGCAAATTATTAATTAAGCTGGTTGCTACCTTGATTTTCTGCTTGCTGCGGTTCTGCCATTAAAACATGGGAGGGGGGAGAATGTAAAGTATGAGAAGATGAATGCTGGACCGTTACAGGCAGATGGACTCTTATCACAAGCCTGGAATGCTCAACAGGAAAATGTGAGAAAACTAGGGCAGCAGGGGGGTGAGGGGAGGAGAAGGGAAAAGGGGAAAAACAATTTTTGGCATGCACGGGCTCAGTCTTAGCAGTGCTCTGGATCTGTACACTTAATCTTAATAAATGAACTTTCTCTTGAATCATGAATGGTTGCAGAGAGAGTTACTATAATTGAGAGCAGGAGGGGTCAGGTTGTTACAGTGAGTTCTAGTTCTACCTTAGGCATGAAGGCAGCTGAATGACCTAGGATCAGTCATTCCCTCTAAGCCCTAGGAAGGAGGCAATGCGGCATATCACTTCCAAAAATCTTGTAAAGAAAACTGCAGGGACTAGTCCGGGTAGTCACCAGGAGTCAAGACTGACTTGAAGGCACATGCGCAGAGAGAGAGAGAGAGGGAAGTTAGGGTCCATGAAGCTCTTCCTTTGCTTAAACCTTCTTCCCAATAGGGAACTGAATTCAGATAGGACTAAGCAGGACAACTGACATAAAGAGGGACTGGCACCCCAAACAAGTAAAGAAATAGTTAGGAAATATGTGGCTACCATGAATGAGTTTAAGTCCTCAAAACCATGTTTAAGTTACATCCCAGAATCTTCAGGGAGCTTGCAAATGACAACTCAAAACTTCTTTCTGGTTGAGATATCATGGAGAACGTGCCTAATACCTAAGAGAGGACAAATATTGTTTGTAATTTTAGAAATAAGGAAAAGATTGCCTCTTTAATTATGGATCAAGTCAGGCTGATATCAATAACTTGGAAAAAATCTAAGGTAGATTCTTAAGCATTTGGTTTATGAACATTTAGAAAATAATTCATTGCTTAGTAGCAGCTAGCATGGTTTTATCTGTTCTGGGCAGAGCTTGATCCTGATAGCCCCAAGGAAGTAGACAGGGTTTTGAGAGCTGTAAGCCTGGCCTTCCCTTTTTAGGGAAGGTGGTTGAGAAGGTGGTCATGCTTCAGCTGCAGGCAGCTCTGGACGAAGTGGATTACAGGTAGTCCTCAATTTACAACTACAATTGGGACTGGAACTTCTGTTGCTAAGCAATGTGGTCATTAAGTGAGTTATGCCTGATTTTTTGCTGCAGTCATTAAGTGAATCACACAGTCATTAAGTGAATCTGGCTTCTCCCATTGACTTTGCTTGTTGGAAAGCCCCTACAAAGATCACAAATGGCAATCACATGACCCCAGGATGCTGCAACCATCCTAAATACATGCCAGTTGCCAGGCGCCTGAATTTTGATCATGTGACTACAAAGATGCTGTGATGGTTGTAAGCGCGAGGTTGTCACTATTTTCAGTGCTCTCATAGCTTTGAACTGTAAATGAACAGTCATAAGCCAAGGACTACCTGTATCTGGTTCAATCAGGTTTCAAGCCTGAGTACGGGACTGAGAGAATATTGATTATACTTGAGGATAACCTGTGGTGGGAATGGGATAAGGGTAGTGCATCCATATTTCCTCTCCTTGACCTCTCAGTGGCTTTCAATATTAGTGATCGTGATATTCTTCTGGACCAGTTTTGGGGGTTGAGAGTTGAGAGCATGATCTTATATTGGTTCTTCTTCCTTTGGGGTTAATTCCAGTTAGTGGGAAGGAGGAGAGCGGTCCAACCCACACATCGCCTTTTGTGTGAGGTTCCTCAGGGTTTGACACTGTCCTTGCTCTTATCTAATATCTACATGGGGTTACTTTTGCATAGCTTTGCATCAGGAGGCACTGTGCACAGTCAATAGTGCTTTAGTCACCTTCCATGTGAACTACTGCAGTGCACTGTATATGGAGTTTCCCTCAAAGAACTTCCAAAAGCTGCCTTTAGTCTAGAATGTGGTGGTGCAAGCAGTTATGGGTGCATCTAGATATGCCCATGTTATACCTTTGTCCACTTCTGGGTACTGCATTTTAGGAAGAACATTGGCAAACTAGAATGTGTCCAGAGGAAAACAACCAAATTGTGAAAGGGCCTGGAAGGATCCTACAGGGAATGGTTGGAAGTGTTGGGTATGTTCAGCCTGGAGGAGACTGCTGGAAAAAATATACAGTATAGCTATCCTCCAGTATCTGAAAGGCTGACATGCACAAAACAGGGTATCTTGCAAAGTATTTTTCCAAAATAATTCAATAGGTTTAAATTACGAGGAAGTTGAGTTTGAACCTCAGAAAGAATTTCTAACAGTAAAAGCACTTCAGCAATGAAACAGATTAGGAGGTGAGATGCTCCTTTATGTAAGTGGTTAAAGAGAGGCTGGATAGCCATACATAAGAAAGGCTATGGTAATGTTTTCCTGAACTATGTTGGACTAGATAATCCCCAAGATCCTTTCCAACTATTATAACCTAAGACATGAATTAAAGAAACTTAAATTATACCAAAGAAATAATTAAAGAATGTGTAAATTCTTTATACTAATGGGTATCTTTTAAATTATTTAAAGTAGAAAATTAAAGCATGCATCATACCTGTCAAACTAAGAGACAAATGTCAGACTGCTGTATTGTGTGCTGCCTATGGGGAGAAAATTTACTGCACTTACATTCATCTATGTTATATTTTACAGTAGACAATTATTGTACACATCTACAGCATGTTTACAGAAACTCATTTTGTTTGACTTAAAACAGCTAGTGTTCCGAAACTGAAAGGCAGAAGTTAGGATAAATTTATATTTCACTTCTCAGAATCCTGTCTGCATGGGGATATCTCCTATTTTAAGCCATCACAAATGTAAAATATATGGTTTACCAACCAGTAAACATCTCAACAATGTAACTCTAGTCAGTCTCAAACCTAAATTGCCTAAAACTTTGTTTTTCTCTAAAATGCCCCATGTCTATGCATAAAAAATTCTGTTCTTCATTCATTCAAATACAGTGATACAGTGCCAAGCACACAGGATATATTTGTAGAGTTATCCAAAAAAGGAGACTAAGCCATGACGCAAATTGTTCCCTAAGAATAGATATAGCTGTTACAGCTGTAAACAAACAGTCAAACAGGCAGCCAAGGAAAATATCAGAATTACAATCAGCTAATTCTGTCCCATGCTGTATGCTAGCTGCTTTTCCCTAAGCCAGTACAAATTAAGGCAACAACTGGGAGGCAGTGAGAAGATAGCTGTTTCCCTCACTAGTATTTATTTATTTATTTTTACTCCTGCACTATGCGTGACAATATGTACAGCTGATTTTAAATGCATCTGTTTCCAGTTTGACTTTTCTCATGCTGGAAACTGGAACCTGGAAAAAAGAAAAGAAATGCTTTCTCTGTGGACAAATTTGAGTAAAGGGTTTCATTTAAAAATGATACCAATTTTCTATATTTATATACAGTGACAGAAAGAGAGAGAGATTAATACTAATTATCCACAGAAATAATTGGCTTCAACGTTTTTAACTATTAGAACATTTGCTTCCAAACGTATGACCTTTCGCAATCTATCCTTAGTCAGCCCAGAGTTCTCAGTTGTATAGTGTGCCATAGTAACACATCATCATGGAATCTTAATGTGAAGAGATAAAATCCACCAAAAGTTCAGATTTTAACAAATATTATGACATTCCTGATTTCAGTCTATGGGGCAAAATAAGTGTTTATGTTTTTCCCAGCCATTACATGATAACACTTGGTACAATATGAAGAAAATTAGCATATTCTTTACCAGGGCCCTTTAACTACAGCTGAAATTAGTCACAGCTTAGGGTTTATGTATAAACTAGAAAGTAACTTAAAGCTTTATTTGTGTTTTGAGTTGTAATGAAAGAAGAGGAAGACAATTTAATGTAGTAAGATTTAATGTATCTATCATGATATACTACTATTAAAACTCAATATTTGAACTATCACACTGCAGTTATATTGGAAACACATTCATAATCACTGTACACCATCTGATAAAACTTGGATGGCTAGATTTTCTTCCTGTGACAAGGGAACTGACCAAATTTTTTAATAATAACCTGCTAACTATGAGAGAAGCAAATGGGGGAATAGTTTCAGAGGGGGAAAAAAAATCCCACTACTTTTCTTCTTCTGAGTTCTTTCTCTTGCTCTCTTCTTCCAAATCCTCACCTTTCCTTTCCCTCCAGTTATTGTTTCTTCAGATTAAATATTCTATTACCTAGTTTTCTTCTCTGCCAATCATAACTTCGACATGTTGTGAATGTGCAATCAACCATATAACTCTTTCAACTTCTAAACCATGTTCTCTTACTGGCTGCAAATAAGCTGATAGACAAGACTTGGGATACTAGCAGAATGAACCTCAATGCTTGGTACAGAAGTGTAATAAAGTACTATTAAGTTAGGTTGCTAATTTAAGGTTTTCTACCCATATGGTTTACTTATCAGCCAACTAAGTCATTGTCTTAAATTACTGGTTTATAAATTGTCTACGTATATTTGTATGCCATTTATTAATGCATTAATTAATTCATTAATTTTTATTCTTTAATATTTCTGTAACCTGCCCAGAAGAACTCTTGTTATTAGTGGATAAAAACATTACAACTAGCCTGCCCTGAAAGAAATTTGTACTGAGAATTTACTGCTCAGATTTCTAATAGGTACATACTATATTTCATGGTGAAAAAATAATGTGATTTGGATGTATTTATTTATTTTATTAAATTGATACAGCCACCACACTCTACAATAATTATTTAAATACAGTACGAAAATATGAATAGGCATAAGAAAACAGCTGTTGAAAAACAGAGAGGATCCATCAGCAACTGTCACCCAAGGCCAGGGGAAAGAGCCAGGATTTTAAGGCTATTTTAAATATAGCCAGGATCCGGCCAACCATATCTCAGGGGGGATGGTGGTCCAGAGGGCAGGTGCTGCAACAGACAAGTTACACCTATGTCCTATCAGGTCACGTTGCTTAATAGATGGAACCTGGACCATGTTAACTTTACCCAATCATACAGGTTGGGCATAATCCATGAAAGAAAGTCAGTCCTTTAAATTACCAGACCTTATGCTATGAAGGTAATGTTGTTGTTGTTCAGTCATTAAGTCATGTCTGACTCTTCATGAAGGTAATCATCAGCTTAAATTGTACCCATAAGCCTACTGGTAACCAATGTAGCTCATGGAACAAAGATGTTACATGGTCCTGACAAGGTAACCAAAAACCCTTCTCAACTATCCCTTTTTAACAGCTTTCCTAAAGAATTGGTATAATGGAGTCATGTGGATTTCTGGTGGGTTGCTGTAGGTTCTACTATAGAAAAAACACAAGCTCTTCCCTGGATATAATTTGGGAGAAGACTGTATCCAGGACATACACAATGAATATGTAGGATCCACTTGAAGTAGCCAGTTATATACAGTAGGTATCCAGATGTCAAAACTCATAGGCTTCAAAACTAGCACAAAGTTACTAGGCAGTGTAACAGTTATAGCTAAGAAGATCCAGGTTAAAATCTCCAGTCATTCCCAAAGTCCATAAGCCAATCCTTCTCTTTTAGTCTGTCAGAAAAAAATGAACTCCTTGGAAGGGGTAGGATAAGAATGTAATAAAGAAATGTTTCAACTGTTTGTTGCTTTTTTCATGCAAGTGCCTTTAGTACCAACTCTAAAAGTATCTCAGCACAAACTATATTGTTGTGTAAAGCTTTGAAGGAGCATTTCAATAAAGCTTCTGTTCAATCAACTTACTGAAGAGAATTCAGAACTGAAGCAGAAATTTGCTTTGAAGCAGAAAATTGAATTAGACAGTTTTCAAAGCACTTCATGTGGCTTTTCTACTGCTTCTGGAGTTGTTACAAATAATAAAACTTCATCACATTTCACCTCATGAAATGAAATGAAGCAGTTTCAGGCATTTTGCTGTTTCCCCATTATAAACGATGGACTTTCTTTTTGCAGATTGAATCTCAAATCTTGAAACACTTTGAATCAAATTGGGTTGTCACTGAATGTCAAATCACAAATCAAAGAATACCCTCTTCAAATCTTGAATTTCCAATTCGTACTGAATCGTAGTTCATTTTCACAGGCCTAATGCATCATAGATTAATTAAAGATTATTTTCCTGCATGTTTGATTTTTATCAAATCTCATTTGTTCACAAAATAATGACATTTCTCAACCAGCTATTAAGATAAATATGATAGAAACTATCTCTGATATTCTTTTTAGCCAATATTATTAATTGCAGGAAAATAAAATAGTTATTTTTGTCATTAAATTACTTAGAGTTGTCTTGTTTTCTACTCTAAGAGATGCAGTCTAATAGATGAGCATGGGCCTAGCTGTTTAAAACAACATGTGCAACATGGAAGAAAATTAATGATCTAACAGAAGTCTGGAAAATTGTTTAGTTTGTGTTTCATTTCACTTTTTTCTAAAATGTTTCCAGTACTAAAATAGCAACATTACGAGAAGTGACCTTCAGTTTGAAGCTCTTGAACTATTCCTTGAAATTTTATTTTAGCAACATAGATTTATTAGCTATTGTATGCATGAGGTTGCCCAGCTACTTTGAAAATAAAAACATATTTTGAATATAAAATATCTGCTTGTTTCCTTTAGACACAAGTTCAGAATGCTTTTATTCTTAGGGAGTCCTTCAGTCTGTATTAAGATAAATGCTTAACATACACATGCTATTCAGCTGCACAAATCTATTTCTCATCAATCAGTAATCAGCCAGATCTCTGTATCCGTTTCAGGCACTAAGCACAGACAGTTATTCAACCTTTTAATACTTTATTTTCCATTTTGCAAGGGAAAAAAATCTTCTGCATGCTCACCCAGGATATAAAAACACTTGACATTAATGTCAGTATATTAGAGAAAATCTGGTCAAAAGAAGTAGCCAGCACATGGACAATGATATCTATTCTGTGGTATCAGGTGTCCTGAACAATTCTAAAAGCTATACTGTGTTCAGCTGGGAAATGAAGTCTATTCTCCATGTCAGTTCTTTAGTTTCAGGTCAAATATTTGAATGATAAACAATTCAGAATTTATAAATATTTTTACCGAGTTGCAAGGTTTTTACTGAACAAATAATACAAGCTTTTAAATACTGGGGGGAAAAATCCAGAACCCGTTTTTATCAAATATAGCCATGGCATAAGATCTACAGTAGTATTAGTGGCTTCTCCAAAAAACATTTCTACCTGTTGGAAACCAAAGTTTCCTAATGTAAGAGAAGTAATGCCACAAATTTTATATAATTATCTGTATCTGTTGCTTCTTTTCTAACAAAAGGTATGCATTTGTCTGAAATTGTATGTAGGTAAGAATTCATAGATTGGTTGAATGTTATGCTTGAGTAAATCATGATAATGAACCAAATAGGATCAATTTGGGGAAGAAAAATGCCACATACTGAATGGATGTAATCCAGGAGAAAAACATATATTGTGTTGGATTACATGAATGAAATAGGTGGGATTAAGTGGACAAAAAGTAATTTGGTCCTTTGAACAACAAAGAATGAATACAAGTGGTTACTCTTGATGAGTAACTGCATAGGAAAATGTTATTTTGTTTAGAGTACATAGTTTAAGACTACTCAGGTGATACATGGTAAAAGGTTGGCTCAAGAATACAAGAGTGATCAGATGTTCTGCACATTGAGCTGACCATTACTTCACAGTATTAAGAATGGATCCTGGGGAAAATTCAAATCTCTTGGATGGAAATCAAAATTGTTTTGGAGTGGTCAAAGAGGACAGAAAAATTAAAAGTAATGAAATGGGATGAAACTGAAGTGAATATTGGAAAGGGTATTTCAAAGATTTGTACAGAAATGATACCACTGTGTTAAAGTATGGAACTGAAATGAATCCTATAAATGTTTGTGTCCAAGAAAAATCTCATGAAAAGAAAGCCATAAACATTCTTGAGAATTTTTGAAAAATTGAAAGGCTGCAGATGAAGACTACTGTAATGTCTGTAATGTAATGGAAGAAATAAGGAATATGGTTTTCTTCAGCAGTAGCGATGTGTCTTGTTTAATATGTGTGTAAACCAGTGTCTTCATTTGTGTATCTAGTCTCTAACCAGCTTTCTTAGAGAATTTTTGTGTCTTAGCCTGCTGCTTAACTATACTCTATGCTAGCTCCTCTAATTGTGCAGTAATGTACTTGCCATTTTGGATTCCCAGGCATGATTTTTATTATATTTGCTTCTTTTTATCTGTGTTCTTGAACTTGCTTGCCTCCCACTGGACACAACAGTCACAGGTAGTGCAGAAGGCAGAAAATACTGCCTTTGTAATTATCTATTTTTTTTCTTCTTATGACAAGTTCCCTTCTCTAATATTTCCTTACTCATCTTGAAATAAAGCTACAAGAATGTCCACTGTCCAGGAGTTCCCAGTATGATATATTCCATCAGTCTTTCTTCCCCCAATCTTCCCAGTGCTTTCCTCTCCCTCTTTCCCCTAGCATCCCTTAGCCTAACTATCCATGATATTCTCAGTGTATTCTCTTGCCTCTCTTGCTTGTCTCTTCTGCCTCCATTGAGCTACCACTTCTGATATCTTGCCCAACTCCAAAGCATGTCTGCTTGAAGTAACTATGATTCCATATGCATTTGGAGTAAAGCATTGGACATTTTTTGTCTGGATATTAAACAAAAACACATATTTTGTACATCTTTATCTCAAGTAATACATTCTGTCCCTACAGTAGAGAAAATTACTACTTGGATTGGACATTTGTGAGATAGGTGGCTATATAAATTTGATAAATAAATAAATAAAATTATATCAGCAACATGAGGAATCAAATTAATATCTCTGGAATACAATTCTACTCCTTCAGTTTAAACATACCAAAGTTTTCCTTTATGTCACAACAGATGGAAGCACCTAGCCAACTTTGGCAAACTTCAAAAAAGTTAATGTTCATACTTGGTTAGTATTTTAGTGGAAATTAACAGAGAATCACAAGACTGGGAAACAGAAAGACATTCTGGAAAAATATTGTGGGAAATGCTGATTATCAACAAAATAACATGGATGTGTCTATGAAGCAGACTGGAGAGAGACATTATACTTTTATTTTCTCCTTATCACCACTGAGATTTAAAGAATTAAAAGATACCCCATCATTTTGTCAACTTCTCATTTTTACAGCTCGTAATCACATTATGCATATATAACTCAGTGAGTTTTTTTAGTACAATGTTTTATGCATGGTATTTTAAAAGGCATAGAAAACACAATCTTAAAATTCTAGAGTGAAAAATAATGACATTATGGCTCATTACATTTTCTATTATCCTAATCTGAACTGTAAGTAAAGTACTGTCATCCTGTCATTTCATTCTGAAAGATCTGATCTGTTTTACACAGTATCATTTACTGCACTGCTGTAACAAGCCTGGAGTGTTCCAATTCTGAAACAGATTGTAAATGTTTTCCAACATTCACCTTAGAACAAGCTTCACTGCAAGCCAGATCATCAAGTACAAATAGCTCCAGGGGGGTGGGGGGTGGGGTGGGAAGAAATCATATCAAAACAACAAAAAGTGAAGAATCCCAGAGAAATTAATTTATAAGCCACTTAATAAATAAAGCAAACTGGTTTCAACTGTTTCAGTGTTCTTAATAATTGTCTTACCCTGTATCATTTAGCACATTTTTCAAAGCAACTAATGAATACTCCAACTACTAGGTACTTATGCAAGCTCCCAACCTCAATATTCTTCATCCTGTTAGCCTTTCATAAGGCACTGAAGACCTGGCTGTTCCCCCAGGCATTGGACTGCATGGTTAGTTGAGCTCTGCTGGTTAATGTGGTTAGGTTAATTCTTTATGAATTGGATTGTGTTTATGGCCTTGTGCATTTGGTGGTTGTTAAACTGTTATACATCACCAAGAGTCCCTTTTGAGGAAATGGGCAGCCTTATAAATTGTATGTTTGTAAGTATGTTTCTATGTATAAATAAATCTATCCATCCATCCTGGTTCCACTCATTCTTGCTGTGCAAGATCAGGAAAAACAAGAATGTTGGGACTAGGTGTTTATCTCTCATGTGTTCAGGAAGAATGGCTGACTGGAGCTCTTTGGTCCTCTAAATCAAGCCTAAGGGGGGAAAATCTGACTGGCAGTAGCTTCCCAATATTTTAGGTAGAGGTCTTTCCCACTGTGTGTTACTAGATTCTTTTAAGACAAGATACCAGGCTCATTTGTGCAGTTTCTGTATGTAAAACCTTTGTTCAGTTTCTTACTTGTATCCACCCCAAGTACATGACACAATAAATACCGGTTAATTCTCCCATAATCCATATGGTTATGGATTATTTAATTGGTTAGTCATATCTTGCTTAGTAAAACTTCATGTAATAGCCAATGACTAGACATGTAATAAATCAAAACGTGGCTAGTATTCATACAACAAAAACAGACTATGCTCAGCCTAAGCCTATAATTTACAGCCAACACAAGAACTCAAACAGGCTTCACCTCTGACTTTCACTTGTTTCTGTCCTTCTGAATTAGCACTGGAGGTTAGCAGCTGCAATGATGAAGTGCCTGATATCCATTCTGTGTACATTTTTTAATCTGTCATGGTGCTTCACAACTTTTATAAGTTTATCACAAGAGCCCTTAAAAGCAAGCAGAAAATAATATGCTAAATTAGAAATCACCTTATTTCACCTTCCAGTTGATTGTAGCATTATAAGTTGCAAAGTCTTAGTATGAATAGTCTTTAAATATTCCTTTGCACTGTTTTTGATCAAACCATATAAAATTCCCATGTAACCATTGATTGGGATCCTATCATAATAAACTTCAGAAATTTATATTAGCTCCTTCCAGTTTCTAAATTCACTTTGAAAATATATAAATTTCTACACAGTTGAAAGTAGAAAATTAGTAGTGATGTTATTTTTGTTTTTTGATGAGCTAAATAATGCTATGTAAGCTCCTTGATTTCTTGAATGAAACAGGATATAAATCTAATATAATAAGCTAATAAAAAGATAAATGTTACTGTTATACCATGCGTCATTATGAAATTATAATTCCCAGTCATCCTTCCTTGACGATCCCTCACTCCAAATCAGTGCAGTTTTAAAAAAATTAAGCTGATTATGGAAAACATTATCACTTTTAATATAACTAGCCCAAGGAAAAACATAGCAAAAACTGTCTTTATTCATCTCAGCCTTTTTCCAGGGCAGTCAATTAACAGTTCTATTCCCTTACAACCACTCTTATAGTATATCTTCAAATGAGAAGGTTTTGAAGAACATGAACATTCTGTCCTGCTGAGACCTAGGGACTGAGAGACCAGAGAGTCAATCCACCAAGGTAATAATCCCATAAATCAGTCCTACAGAAGTGTATGGGCCAAATCATTGTCAAGCTAGTCTGCAGATCTAGAACCAAGAAATAACAGAAACAAGAAGGTCAAGAAAGAAAAGCAGTGCAGAGATCAAAATGGACAAGACAACAACTCATGCTCAAAAAGTTCTGACTGCTGGCACTCAAGATAGACCAAAATTAACATTGTGTCCATCAATCATCTTAGCCTGTAGTAGTGCCTTATAAAGTTCTGGTAGTTAGCCTGCCTCAAGGTCAGTTAATACTCATTATGATTCTGATTTCCAAGGAGGTTATCTCTCACAGAAACCTAACTTTGTAATTTGTTCTTTCATTCAACTTATTAACATAACAGTAAGTCAAGGCCCATTTTAGTTCAGTATTTTGTTTCTCATAATGGCCAAATGACCAATGCCTCTGGGCTACTCTCAAGCAGGAGATAAAGACATCTCCCCTCTCTTGGTATTGTTTCCTGTGCACCACTAATTTATCCAATCCCCTTTTAGATGACTATCTGTAAGAGCGTAAGTGGTTGCACTGCTTAAGGCTTAGAGGCCAGAAATCAAATATTAGTAGCAGAATCTAAAGATATTGCACAAATCAGTTGTGTTTCACATTCAGTCAAAACATGTAATTCACACTACTTGTTCATATCTTGTAACATCTCTTATTGCTCCAAGAAAAACTGAAAATGAACATGACAAAAAGGCATGTACTAGTATGTGATGTATTAATTGCAACATTAAGCAACATTAAGCACAGCATTCTTAACCCATATAAAAATGAATTTTATAATGTGGATGGACACTCCTGTGTGTGAGTCACCTCAATTCTTGTTCCCCCAATTTTAGGAGAGTGTTTTCTATGAGATGGCATAGAATGGCATCCAAGCTAATCTTTACTTTTAAAAGCTTATTTTATTTTAGCTTATTTTTATTTCAGTTACAAACAACATATTTAACATATTTAAAATAAATAAGGAAATAAAGATGCTTATTCCCCAGTATGTTCTTAATCTCCCCAAATCATTCCCCATACCTCCACAAGAAATGGTATTGAAACATATAGTATCTAGCCAAAAACTTAGTTTTGATGCAAGATATCACCAAGCATACTGTTTCCTTCCCAACAAAAGCTAATATAGTAAAAATGTACAATGCTTATGATGCTCAGAATGATTCCTTAAATCAAACACTATATTTTGGAGATCTTACAAAACAAGATGCACCTACTGGGAATTCTATTGGAATATAAAATGTTGGCAGTGGCCTTTCAGAATCTGGGACAAGGATTTTGATTTACCCTATCTGGAGATGTTAGGGCTTGTAACTAGGATTCTTGCATGGAAAATATGCAAGCTGCCACTGTAAGATATTCCTCTTCTTTCTGGAGCATCTTGGTGAAAAGAATCCACTAACTGGTTAGGATGGGGGAAAAAAAATAATAATAAGGATGAAGAAAATAGAGAAGGAAATCAATTGCCAACTTTGAAAGCCAGTTGAATATATAACAAATTGCAACAATTCACATGGGAAGCTACTAGAGTATGAATAGATGTTAACTGGACAGTATTCCCTTGGTAGGATTGTAGCTTGTATATCAGATAATCTGCGCTAATTGGCCTTCAGTGACAATGTTGAAGCCAAAAGTATGCTTGTACAGTATGTAAGAATAAGTATAGTCCTGAGCAGAACAGGATAATACAATTGAAATGGGCAAACTGCATGCAAGTAATATTTATGCTTTAGAATGTCTTAGTTTATTAAACCTACATTGTTTTTCAAAGGGATTAGGAAAATGGAGAAATGAACCTAAGAGTTTTCTCCATGTTTCAGTTCACATTTCTGGATTGTACAGATTAAAATGGAGCACATATGTACATTGTACATAATGTACATATTAAAATGGAGCACGTCAAATTTCCTAGAAAAACTTTTGAGTTGAATATAATATATAATATATATTTATAATAATAAAGCCTCAACAATATTCAGAAACATGAAATGTAATACAGCCCAATTCAGAAAGCCTATCCAAAAGATATCATTCCTTCGAAGGTATTGAAAGTCACTGGGAAATCCAGAAAAAATAATTCAGGGATAAGGCAATTTCTCTACTAAAATTAAGCCTGAAATTAGACTGGAATTAATCATGAAAATCATCCAACACTTCACCTAAGTATAGGAAAATAACAAAACCGGTAATGGTTGTTTTCATATCCTGGAGCTAGGTGTTTGCTGATGAATACGAGATCACTGTTTCTTAAAAAGAAACTAGTAACATCACTTCTCTCAAGAAATGTCTTAGAAATCTCTTACCAGTATATGCAAATAAGCACAGTAACACTTATCACATTAGACTAAGAATATAATTTTTAAGAGATTGAGCATCCACAAGGATAACAAAACCAAGGATAACATTATCAGGTATTGCTTGTAAAATTTCTTAAATTAGAAAGTATAAGTAAGGATATTAAAATATAGTATACATGTAAGCCAGCTTTTACTGCAATCAAAATAGTTAAACCAGTTTAAGAGCCCAATTTCACATGAAAATTGATTTCCTGATAAATGCAATTACCTTGCAACAGCTATTACAGATAAGGCATCCAAGATAATGGCTGATGCACTGAGGCATCAGTAGAGGAAAGGCTTATCAATAATATCACCATTTAATAATTACCTCATAAAAGCATGCCTCATTTTCTTTGCTGCTATGTCCTGATTTGTGGGAATTACATTTTCTCAGGAAAGAAGTTTTGAATTGTTTAGGATCTAGAGGGCAATACATCTGCTTTTCCTAGTGAGAAGTTTGCTTTCCTCTTAAGAATTTAGACTGACATCTATTGACTTGACATGTGACTACTGCTTTTTAAAAATATATATATATATACCAGCTCTATAGTCACTATTATGTGAAGCTTCCCCTACTGGACATGACCTAGACTTATACACATTTAAAACAAATTTCTTAGACATACCCAAAAACACATAGCTTTTGCCTAAAAACCAAAGATAACTATTTTCTGTTAAAAAAGATACAACTTATATTCTTTAAAGACAAGCTTTAGCTATTCCAAAACTGTAACATAATCTGTTGATTTTGTCAATTTACAACACATGTAAAATTTCCAATGTATTTGGAAATTTTAGAACAGGGGTTCCTAAACTTTTTTCCATCGCACCTCCTTTTAGTGTAATCTTAATGTACACACCTTCCCTTAAAATCCAAACATTACAATAAACACAAATGAACAATAAAAATAATACAATGAAATATTGGGTAAAGTGATTTATTGTAACAATGTACAACTAAAAGGTTCTTCATACTTCTGGACTCTGTCTGCACTTCCCCAAGGAAGGTACACCCCACAGTTTGGAAACCTTGTTTTAAAGAGATTCTGAAAATGTCTGTAGAATTCCCTAAATGTTTTTAAAGAGTAGAAGGTAATAAAATATAAGTTAATGTAGAGAAAAAATGATCTACACTGTGTATAATTACATTGAATATACACGCATGCCCCTCCTGTCTTTTATATTTGAATATTATTGTTGTAAAATATTATTTTAATATTTATTTTGTTTTTACTGTAAAACGTCCAGAGTTGCTCTGCAGTGAGATGGGCTGTCACAAATTTGAATTATAAATAAATAAAAGTTATATTTAAATACACATAAGCATATATAAAATGTGGATTTATTGTACTTTATTTTATGATACTTTATTATTTTTCGGATATCTTCAAGTAGAGCTTTATTCTACAATTTCAGTACTTGAAAATAGGTTTTTATCTTAAAATAAGAATGATTACAATCTTGGTCTTTCATATATTGTTATCACTTGTATCTATAGGTTAAGCTGGATATATGCTTGAAATCCAACACCACTTTGATGATTACATGGTCCACCACTGTGATAGTCATGGAAATATCAGAATTCAAATTATATTTTGAACGTTTGTGAAATAAATACTAACTAGAATGCTGTGGACCACTTCTTCCATTTGTGGAAGGTATTACCCACTTGTAACCTCTCATATTGTGATGGAATAGAATTATGGAGGCCAGACTCAGGGAGGAAAACATGTTCTTTCATCTCCTGAGGAGCAGGGGAGAGATAAGAGGATGAGGCTGGCATCTCCCTGAGGAATTCACTGTTGTGACTGGCATTACTTGGGAGCTGGGTTTCAGTCTGGGAAGATTCTTGCTGGAGGTTGTAGCTAATAAACATTGCTGGGCTGAATTTACATGGTCTCCTGGAGTTCCTTGGGCTAGGCCTGACATCAATCTTCCCAGACTGAAACCCAGCTCCCAAGTAACGCCAGTCACAACATAGTGAATTCCTCAGGGAGGTGCCAGCCTCATCCTATCTCTCCCCCGCTCCTCAGGAGATGAAAGAACATGTTTTCCTCCCTGAGTCTGGCCTCCATAATTCCATTCCATCACACATATATCCTCATTATCCACTCCAGGAGACTCTTTAGAATAGATTTTGGTGGGTGTACAGAGATTAAATTTGCATGGGAGAACTAAAATGTCCTACAGCATGAGTAGATTTTCATTTGTGGAACACAGGATTTCACACACTGTGCATACATATTCTCCTTACTTGCCTGCATGCATAATTCATTATTTTCTGGTTGAATTTAATTAAAATATAGTCTTCTGCTAAATCATAATCAGAAACCATGACTTGAAAAATTCTTTAAATAGTTGGTTGCACAATTTAAAGCTTGCAAAATTTTAACTTTTAATGCATAATAAGGCTATTAATTATAACTGGGCTATAGAAAAATCAAATATATCTTATCTAATAATTTAGCATTTAATGTTAAAACTTTTTTTTTCCTGAAATTGTGTTCAACCCTCTTTTACTTAGTTTTCCACAGCTGATGCCAAGTGGAAAATGAGTAAGTCAATCAATCAAAACATTTCTTCTGAGAATGAAAATGTAGAAAACAGCTCTATGTTTTCTCTTTTCTTTCCTTCCACAGATGAATTCCAGTCAAGAACAATAGTCTTGAGAATTGGAAAGGGTTTGCTGAAATCTATATACAATTGAGAAACAGTATTTTGAAAAATGAAAGGTAGCTATGTTGATTATTGAACCATTATATTTGTTGATATTTAGCACTTTTTCAATATCTTCAAATAACTATATTATTCTTTGTTGTACCATTTTCATGCTGACAGTGCTGTGTAACATCACAAAAGCTAATGTGCAAAACTGCCTAATGTGCCAACAACCTGGTTAAGCCAAATCATTTTCCTTATGTTTAACAATAAACAATGAAACTGGAAGCATGGAAGAACTGGAAGTAGTTACATGGAGAACACATATTTCTACAGAATTGTCAAAACAGGATTCAAAGATACATAGGAATTCTTTCTTTTAGCATACCTCAGTTTTTATTGAAAAAAATGATATCATTATTGACTTAACTGTTTTATTTCCAAATCTGAACTTGTATTATAATATTTCAAAGAACCTTTCAACACTGAACAAAACTAAAAGATAATTTACTTGATAGCCTTTTAGCTATGGAGTGAAATTTCTAGGATGGCTTGCCTTGTTTTATTTTTTGCTAAATGTTGTTTTATTTACTGCTGAAATTTTATGTTGCTTCTTCACTATTTTACTGTTTCCTGAATTGTTATTGTACTTTAATGTTTTATTATTATAAGATTCCTAAAGAACTGTGTCTTAGGTGGTGTATAAGCTCTAAATGGATAAATAAATATTTATGACAGTCTAAGAGCAGGCAAGCATTTTAAATATTAACATCTAAATCCAGGTGACTAAACTAGCATGACAAACATGCATTAGCTGAATAGGAAAGATAAGAACCTTCAGCTGCAAATGTGGTCTCCACCTTGATAAAACAATGGGATATCAGGTCTGAATAAATAGCAATAAATAGGAATTGGATGGCCTTAAAGTGGTGTATCGCTTCCTAGGCCAGTTGATTTGGTGATGCATGTAGTTCCTTTTTCTGATCAACAGAAAGTCTGTGATTGAATCATATAACTCTAATTCTAAATAATCACACAACACTAAAAGTTGATGAGGTTTTCAGTAATTAAGATTGTCTGAGATTTGATATTAATTTTATACGCAATTACCTCAAAAGTGTCAAGTTAACAGGAGAATGGTATAAACTCTTATTTGAATCGAACTTAACCTGTGAATCATGTAATGATTCAATGCAAGAATCTTTCATCTGCATCTCTAGTTTGAGGGGAACTCCATGTCTGTTGCAGCTGTTAGTAGAAATCCCTAGACTGTGTCTGATAATGATAGCAATCTTTCCTTGTGGCTTTCCCCACAAACAAGAATTAACATAATGATAAAAGAAGACTACGGTGCTTGAGAGGGAGGCTGGCGCTGAATATTTGTTTGTGGAATTTAATTAACTGCATTATTTCAACCAACCTCGTATCTCCCAAAGGAATTAGAAGCAGCAGCTTTGGTAGAAGAAGCAAAGTAGTTATCTGTCCTTCTTAAACAAGTTACCTATTTGCTGAGACTGAACTTCAAGATATATATAACTGTAAACTTTTAAATATAAAATATATTTCTAATAACCCATTGTGAATTTACAAATAAAACTAGGGTAGTCACTACCTATAACTACAGTACTCTTTATAAAGTATATTTATACTATTAGTATAAATATTAGTATAATATTAGTATTTTTTTTTCATATACTAAGTAATTATATTTATTATTTTCGTTTATCTCATGAAAAAGTACTAACCATATAATGTAAATACTTTAAACTAACAGAATCTGATTGTTTACTTGAATAGAGATTATTGCATCTGGATCTATTCCTCATTTATTTTTGCACTCTTACAAATAGAATTTCAGGTTGGGATATCTGGACAAATCTTTTGTTCAGAAATTGGAAGTCAACAGCTGTAGAGATATTACATTATGTTCAGATATATATATTTTTAAATGTCTATACATTATGTTTGACCTATGAGCACTTTATGGTTTATTCATGAATAGTTGAATAAAAATCTGAAACTTTTGACTTCTAAGTTACCCTGTTAAATATAGCCTTTCATATTCACATCATGCACTTGTTCAGATCAACCAGTTACCAATTTTCTGGCCACATCTGTTGAGGGCCTTCTTGACAGGTCATTTGGGGCCGAGTTGTCCAGCCTTCCTGCACACATCTGTACCAGTCTGGAGAAGGCTGCCAACTTCTACTCTTATTATTCTGACTTCAAAGTCCTAAATTTCACAAGAAGAACCAATCATCCAGAGGTATCCCTATACATTTCCAATTACTATGAAAAACAAATTATGGTAATTAAATCTAATGCTTTATTTTGGGAACAATCCCCAGGTTTCTGTAAAGAAATGCCATTAGTTAATCATTTTTAAATTTTGCTATGCTGAAATTCTGTAGCAGCATATGTAAATCTAAGTTAAGTTGTTAAGAGGGTTAATTTAGAAATACATTACTAAAAAGTAGTTTACAAAACACAATATAATCTCTATCTCAAAGAAAGTAATATTATAGGACAAATTTATAAAACATGAGTAAATGTCATGACCTATTTATCTATTGTACACTTTCAATAGCAGTTTAATGAGTGAAGTACTTTATAACTATATTACAGCAAGCTCTGAAGAATAGTTGATATAAATATGAACTATTTGGTACTGAATGTGGACTTTAGCTTTGAAACATGTATTATATCATGGGCCTTTTGGGGTCATTTCCACTGATATTTCATATGCATTTTTCTTGATAGTTTATTAGCCTCTATCTTGAAAACATGTATATGAGATATGCCTCCTTTCAGGTGAAATATGTATTCTTCCTTGTGTCTCCTCAGTCAGTTTCATTGCTGTTTTCAAGTATTTGATGCTGAAATCCTTTTTTAAGAAGCAACAAGAGCTTCATTAAAGAATTTATTAGACTTTATCTTCATACAAGAAAACTGTCTCTTCCTGTATGTATTCATTTTCACTGCTCATTGGACTTGTAGCTTTAAAAACTAATAAACCATATTGCCATGCCATAATAATAGTGCTTAAACATTTCAGTATGAACTCCAAATGAATCCACTAATTTGTTCTTCATTTTGAAAGCTGTCTTTCCATTCTTGCTTATCTGAACCAGCAGTAATTGTGGCAAATCAGTTTTAATTCTTAACACAGTGGGTTAACTTTTGTATGTTAACCCAGGATAAATTCATCTTCAGGACAGGAAAATAATTAAGTTTCAGAAAAAAAGAATATATCCAAGCTTCTAAGTACTCATGAATAAAATTTTGTTTTTGCAATGCACTTAAAACCTGTATTATGAGGTATGGTACTAGAACTGAATGCTGAATCTTAAATGCCAGGTACTTAATGAAAATTTCAGACTCCAAAACAAATAAGGAATGTGGCATTGGAAAGTATGATTCAAATATGTCTATTAGTTAAGAGTGTTTCAGCCTAAAAATTATTATTTATTTTAATTTATTTATTTATTAAATTTTTCAACCGCCCATCTCCCCCCAATGGGGGAACTCTGGGCGATTCACAACAAACATTAAAACATAAAATATATAAACACATAAAACCTTAATTTAAAACATTACTAAAAAGAAGAAGGAGATACCAAGAGGATGAAAAATCTGAGGCTGAAGGCAGAAGGCCTCTATGGGGCTAGCCATCCCCATGCTTGAGGTGTTCCCACCCCACCCCAGGCCAGGTGGCAGAACCAGGTCTTCAAAGCCACACGGAAGGAGTGTGGGAGCTAATCGCACCTCTGTGGGCAGGATGTAATAATAATAAATTATTATTCAGACAATTTGAAAGTTTCAAGCAAATTTGTTTTGAAAGAGATTCAGTAAAATCACCCCTTTAAGTTTCATCTATAAGCCAAATGTATGAATCATTCTGAGGCATCAGATTAAAGCAGGTTCCTTAGAATCATTTCATAGACATTCCAAGGTAATTCAGAAATTCTATGTGCTTTCTGGCTTTGCAGACTTTCAAATACTGTTGCAAGTTTTGTTTCATATATTGGGGGTGGGGTAGGGTGGCGTGTAGCCTGATGGACTCTTTGATTTTGAACCAACCTGGATGACTTAAAACAAGCCACCATTAGCATCCTAATATAACAAAATGGAAATGGATCTCTAATCAAATGGAAGTATAAGTCCACTAGTTAGCAGGCTTGATCATAGAATTTTAAAACTACAAAGAATATTAATAGACCGGAATCCTATTTGGCACCCAGTTATATATCTTGCTTGTTGATGTAATGCTATTTCATCATTTCAGCCTTATATTTTAGTTCCTCCATTCATAATTAAGCACTTGCTCCATGCATCTATTCATTACTTCCATTCCACAAGATCAGACTCCTTTCATTCAGTCTATTACATCCTTTGTTGTTGTTCAGTCGTTAAGTCATGTCCGACTCTTCGTGACCCCATGAACCATATCGCGCCAGGCCTTCCTTCCTTTTATCTTAATTTCACATGACATTTTTTAATAATTTTCCTTTGTTTTAATTTGTTAATTCATGCTCTTCATTATTTGTTCCTCTAACATTCCAAGTTGTAATCTTCCATATGTCATTTTCATCACCAGTTGGGCTCATATTGACATCTTCCACCAAACATGTCTATACAGACATATATTCCTATCCTTTCAAGACTATCCTGAGATCTGTGTTGATTTTTTTTTTCTTCTGAAGTATTAGAACACAATTTCTAGTCGGCTAGTTATCTCTAAATCTGATCAACGTCTAAGTAATTTATAATACGTTGGGGAGTATTGGATGCAAGGAAGAATATTGTGGCATCACATCTCTCCTGTGTTTCCACATAGACAATCAATCAACAATCAAACAACAATAAGCCAATCAACAATCAACGTATTTCAACTAACAAAATAAATAAAAGATAAAAATTAAAGCACTGAAAATATAAATAATAATTTAAAAAATCAAGAAGCAAAAGCAAAGTCAGTATGCAATAACATTGTGTCAATATAAAAATCTATAGAACAAAATTGAAACTAATAATAAAAGAAAGATGTACAAATTGTGTTAAGGATTTTTTTTTTCTCTTTTTTTCTGAAAAAAAAAGCATGCCAGAAAAAGAGAATGAAGTGTTGGGGTCTCTAATAAATTTTCAGTAGGCCACTAACCTGCTGAAAAGGGTGGGTCCTATAGAACTCATCTCCTTGTTTACTACATATGGTAAATGCATTCTTCTAAGTCAGTATATCCAAAGCCTTTAGGGATTTATATGAAATAACAAGAACCTTGAATTTGTCTCAGGAGCTAATGCAGCTATGTCAGTACAGATATCATATGCATTAGCTGAGACAATAGCTTGGCTCTCCCATTATGAAGCTGCTACAATATCTAGATCTCCCTTCAAGGGCACCCCCATAATCTAAACTGGAAAAAAACTAGGGAGTAGTGTACAGTAACTAGACCTCCCCAGACTGGAGTATAATAGATCAATCATATGTAAATAAAAGAGGTGGTACTTACCACCATACTGAGCTGAGCACTCAGTGACAGCACAGGGTCAAAAAGCCCCACTTGTGCCTTCATGGCAAAGAACTCCCCCCCCCCCCCTTCCAACTGGAGCAGGAACTATAACACAATTTGGCTAAATTGAAAAACAGATCTATGTAGCCCTAATGCTTTGTAAAAAAAATTGTTTTTTAAAAATAATACTGCTTTTTTAAACAATACTATTAAAAACATCCTAAGATAACAAACAGGAAATTATTATGATGTAACAATTATTACTGATTTTATTGCTAATTCTATACATTTACTGTTCTCTTCCAAAGGGATGAATGTGTGTTTAGTGAACTACTGATATAATTGTTTCAAGAAGGAAATTCAGGCATAATACAATATAGTGTAAAACAATGTTACAATATAGTATAAACAATATAGTATAAAATGTAACTTTTAACATAACTGAGTTCAGTATGAAAAGTTTCCTACATCATCAAGCTTAGCTTCCTCCCTGATATACCTGTCACTGTCATTTTGCTATATTAATAATAAGAGCTGATATCTGTGGGGGTGGTGGGCATCATGGTCACCATGCAATAAAAACCATGTTCCATTTTTACGTGTATTACACATAGAGCACATATAAAAAAGAGGTGGACCTTCAGCTGCACAGTTGACCTCACCTTCCATGCCTAATATCAAATATTGCATGTTGCTGTAACATTCAGCACTATTGGTCTTCTCCTTTCTTCTCTGAGCCCATAAGATAATTGAAAGTGTGTTTTTACTCATACTATCTTTTGAATAATTGTAACTTTGTTCCATCACTAGTAAGAATACCCTAACCCTAAACAAGCCAGTCTTCAGTCAGAGGTTGCCACAGGCACTGCTAGAATATAGTTGGCCAAATAACAATTTACTATTAGAGTAATTGAAAAATGAATTATTGCACCTTCCTTCTGCACTTGGAAAGTCTTGTTTCTAGCAATATCAGTATGAATAAAATTAACATTTTGGGAATGTGCAAAATTTGTCAATTCAAGTTTGCAATGTTCTGAAAATTTCTAAGTGTTCCATTTTACTTCCAAGCTTTTCTGGGGCATGGTTTGCAGCTCCCAGAAATAAATATTGTGAATGGGAAGTGTTTAAAGTGTCATAGCCATATCCCAGATGAATCAGACTTGGTCCAAAAGAGTTTTAAACAGATCCAGAAGGGACAGAAAATTCCAGAGATAACCGAAACTGGATTTTGTTATTGAATTCGTGTATAATGTACTCATCTATCATGTTCTTTGCTGCTCTGATATACAATCTCACAATCATGGTCTTTAATAGTTAATTACAGAGACATTGTGACATTGTAGCTTCACTGCAACGATTTTATGTCTTTTTTCTGGACAGTGTTGTTCCACTTTATTTCTTAAATGTTCATGTCTACAATTAAACTTTTATATTCAGGAAGTGACTGAGAACATATGAGAATAAATTCAGCTTCGGATAACAGTTACTGAATGATGATCCACCAGTAGCTAGTTACATGCACGCAAGGTGTTGAACATACCAATAACCTGTGGCCACCTTTAGAACACACTTCCACAGAAGCTAATACACTGTGGTATGTAAAACTTTTATGGATTGCATTTGATGCCTCTCAGTTGTTTTTATCATGATGCTGTTTTGCTATTTTATTGTATTTGTATTTAATTTTTCATGCTTCTACTTTTGTTCCTGCAAGGATGAAGAATAGTTTTAAAAATATTTTAAATGTTTTAGAATTTATCACAAACAATACAATATATTATACTATGTACTCTATAGACATTTACAATAGAGCTAAAGTGGGTTAGAGTAAGTATATAGGTGTATATTTAAGGTTATTTCTCCAATATCCTTGTAAGATTAGCTGCTAACTGTATGCTTTACATATAGATCTGCAAAAATGTTTTGTAAAAGAGACTTACCATATGGGAATTGAATATGCTTATCAAGCACTTTCCAAATCTTCCTGCTGAAAGTAATACACATGCTAATTTGCAGTGTGGACCTTAAATGCAAATATATACTCTTATAATTTAGTTAGCTGAATGCCTGGATACTACAGTAGGCAACACTTGGTATTCAAAGGGAGAAAAGTGCTCATATGGCAAGTTTAAGGTACCTGTCAGCAACTTGGTCAAGCAATACATCTTTTCCAGATGGCTGTCTTCTGGAGCTACACATCATCCCAAGAAAAGATATGTTTCATTCAAGGAGTTGCCAACAGGTGTGATATGCCTATCCCCATACTGTCTGCAACATTATTTCCCTTTGAATCCAAAGGTTCAGCATTCATTTCCACACCTAGAAGTTTGTGACTAGGTTCTTAATGAAGTTATTTTGGTTCCCTAACTGAAGTCTTTTTCCAAAGATCTCTCTGACTGTAAAGAGTCAGTGAGTAACTTTGTGGGAGCTAGACTGGAAATCATTGTCAGTATCAGCAACATAAACATTATCCTTGCAATAAGTGAATGAATAGTCTGAAAGATTACAACTACTACACTGAAATATTTTTATAACAGGGAGTCTCACTAACTTGCCAGACTATTTTTTGAGTAAAATGCTTCATGATCTTAGATGTTTACTTTCCAAAAATTATGACCTCCTTTGTGTTATTTCACTTTCATACCATACTTCAAGGCCAATGAAGTCATGTAATCCCATGTCAAAAGTGAAATCATGATCAATGTTCCTTGTAATAGTAAAAGTTACCTTAGGACATTATTCTGTAATGTAGGTAATCTGAAACTATAAATCTGATAGCTGAACACTAGAGTTTGATCAAAATCATGTTGGACATTTTTATTACAATAATGACAGATAAGACAAGGAATGGAAAAAGGTGCTCTGATGCTGACATTTCCACAGTACCTGTCAGCAACTCTTTCAATCACAAGAATCACTGTGAATAAACAATTGTTCTGCTATATTATTGGATAAACTTATCTTATTTGCAAAGAAAATGATACAATGTCTCAAAATAGAATTGTGTATTTTGTAGAAACCAGTAGAACCCATCTCAACATTTCTGTAAAAAGTGAATATATTTCATCAGTTCTACATAAAAATGCATGTGTTAGGGAAAGCTGTATATGAAAATGAATGTATATTCTTACAATTCTATTTTAAAATTCACAAAACAATGGGGTACTTGAACTGAATCATAACTGAGTACATATGATACTGGCACACAGACTAATACATACTGCAGTTGCCTCCTAATAGGGCTATGTGAAGATTCAAGGAGATGCTTCCTTTAGATGAACATTAAAATGAAGGATCCCCTCAAAGCTGTTTCCTGAGCAATACTACCCTTTCTTTTCAGACCAAATTAAAATGACTAGGTTGTTTCATAAGGCAGAACAAGGCAAAAGCAACATACAGCTCCCAGCCTGGTTGGCTTTGGCAAATGCTGTAGAACTGTATGCACCAAAAGCATTCCAGCTTTGTGTGAGGCAAGTAATGCATCATTCACTGTGCTCACTAAGAAATATGTAAGTGGTCTTGAGAATGCAAGATGCAGGTCCTCTACACTGCTTGCCAAGTAAGATGAGACTCAAAACTTGTCTGCCTCTGGAGGCAGCACTGTTCACCTTCTTTAGACTGGTCACCAAAAGCTTTGCACACTAAGATCTCCCAGGCTAGATGGCATTAGCATTCTATGGGCAATTCTGAAGCCATTCAGTCTGGAAACACTTTGACTTCCAGAGGAATTAAAGCATGAAAAGCTCTCAGATATCCACATAATCAGAGACTTGGCCAGATGATTGTGTCTCTATTTCATGTTCAGTGTAGCACAGGGTGAGATGGCAAAAAGATAGCAGGTGCCAAAAGTAGTATATGGTGTGCTAATTAGCAGCTTTGGAATTTTCTAAAAGCCAGAAGAGACATTATAGTCAAATTTGCATACTCTTAAACATTACGAAAGACATGCACTAAGCCTAAGATTTTAATGAAGGAACTTTCAATTACTATTCATTAGTTTAAAGCTTTCCATAAATTAAAAACACTTAAAATATTAAGCTGAAAGACGTCTGCATTCAACCAGGCTATTTGCATTTGCATTAACATTCTTCTGGTTAATTTTGATATGGGATAAAAAGCAGCACAAATCTACTTTATGAAAGCATTACATCACTCTTCATTTTGTCCATTTTATTATGCACATGTATACAAGGTTATAATAAAATGGGGTTTCTTTATTTGGCTCTTTACTTTTCATTTAACCTTTTTGTGTGTACATTCTCTGCCAGTGTACAAGCACTGAATTACCTTATTAAACTTCCTGCTTTTGAATAAAATTACTTTAAATTACATTTCTTTGCTTCAGAGACCAAACCATTAAAAAAAAAAAAAGTTATATTTTCACATGAAGCACATTTTATTGCAGTGAATACGTTGGCATAATTTTGTTTTGTTTTCCCTGTGATACCAGGAAAAGAAGCATTTGGTTTAAGGGCTTCAGGAAAATGCTGTTTGTAGCCCCATGCTCCAAAGTATTATTTGTCACTCAATACAAAGAGTTAAACAGCCCTATTCTTTTCCTAAATATAATGTATCTTTGTTATTTTCTGTAATGTATGGCTTTTGTATCCACTCTCTGTGAATACATACAATGTTTATGGATTCCCCCCCCCCCCCCCACTGGAGAGCTGCATTCAGAATTTGGAAGAATTCAAAAGCTGAATAACTGCAGTAAATCTGAATTATGTGCATAACGAAAACCAAATGAATTTCCCCTCACCAAATATATTACTGTTTGCAACAAAAGACAAATGACATTTTTCCAGCATTTCATGCACAAAAAAGTGATTAGATTTGTAGCTAAATCTTACTTCGACCTTGGTGATAGGAGAGTGTTCAGCCTCACATCTGACAGGGCAGTTTAGGAAATAAATAGTACTTTTATATAGTTTTGTCCTTAACAGAAGAAAACAACTGGGCATCCAGAATGAGTAGCCAGTAGCCTGTTGCAGTAACATCTGCTCCTTTAAGTGACCCTGGAATCTGCTACTTGAGATACACTAATTAGTTCCCTTTATTTCTTGTACAATGAGGGACTGAGGATGGTGTTCAGCAAAATATTGAAATTTGGTAAAAGGTAGTTCATAATGATTAGAACCATATTGGTAAAACTTTTTTTACATGTTTATCACATCAAATTAAGCCACTGAATCAGGATTTTTGTTTTCTCCATATTCACAAATTCATACATATCATACTATTTGCTTTCAGAAAAAAACATTAGGTAGAGTGCAAAAAAGGAGTAAGAGATACTAAGCCAAAGAAATCAAGGCCTGAAGGAAAAATTTTAAAAAGGAAACATAGTTGAAACTATTTTATATCAATACTATTTACTACATCTTACCATACCTTTCTATCCTTACAAACCATCTTTGCCTTCTATACCCATATACCACTTCATACATTGGCTTTGTTCTTTAAACTTCTCATGTCTGTTTTTTAGAGATCTCATCAACACCATACAGCCACAATTTATCTATGTCTTCCTTCTACTCAAACCATTCACTCTTCCTCCATATAAATGCTTTGCAATTCAACCCCTATTCATTTTCTCTATGTGACCAAACCTCAACGTATATATTTCGTAATGCCTTTGCCACCCATTACCCTTGAACTTGTGTGTTCCTGCTATATTACAAACATTTCTTAACTACCCCATTACTTTTATATTTCTTCTGATATACCCACTATCATCTTTATATCGCAAACTGGACCAAAGAACACTGTCCTATATGACACGTTTGCTTCTTTCAACAGGCCATATACTACTAGTTTACAACTAATAATTGCACATCTTCATTTTTTTTCTATCCAATTTTTCCATCTTAGTAAGCAGTCTACTAAGATAGAATCTACTTACTTTAGTCTATTGCCAGATTCAAATAACTGACAATAGTACATTCTGTTTGTTTCTGTTAACACAGATATCTTGGTCTTTAATAGGCTCATTTTCAGATGCAACTTCTTGTTGCATCATAAATGTATAGCATTAGCTACAGAACTTTTGGCTTCTCAACCAAATTGATGGCATCATCTGCATTCAAAAGTACACATTCTCAGTCAATACACCTTGCAATCATCACAAGTGTTCTTCATACATACATCCATTAATATATTAAAGTACCAAAGGGACATCACACACTCTCGTCTTGCTGCTTGCCCAATAATGAACCATTCACTAAGCATTCCATTTACTTTCACGCATACTTTACTTCTACACACACATACATGTACCACTCTTAACACATGAAGATACCACTTTCAACTCCATACTCACCCAAATCCATCCATAATTCAAGCCTACTGTTACCAACTCCTTGGACTTTGAAGCTGGATAGAAGAACCTGATGGATTCCCACCCTATAATTGGGAAGAAGCTAACACACACAATGCCCATATTTTAACATTTCTCCAGCTGCACCACTTACTCCTATATCCTTACCATTTTTCAGCATTCTGATGACATTTATTATTTCCTTTTCATCAAATTTTAATGGGCACAATCATTTATGCCATTTTTTTCAATTCCATTCTTCAACACATCATTTTAATTCCCATATGTATTTCTAAAATATGCCTTCCATTATTCTCTCACTTCATATAGGCAGTTCTAAGTGACTTTACATGATTCCAAAAGGTAGAATTGATCTTGCTAGCATATGTGCAACTTGCTGCCATTTTCTGTTCTTTTTAGATCCTGCTGATTTTTATTACCTAGTACTATAATATAATTCACACCCTTAAAAATAATATACCAACTTGTAAGTAGTCACAATTCTCCACAAATAATGTGAGATTCAATCTAGTATAAAAGGAACATAAATAGAAAAACAAATTATATTTTGTATATTCAATCACTTTGTCTTCCAGGAACTGATAACTGAAAACTCACAGCTGTGTGGAAGTAGAATACAAAGCCCAGTCAAAACCCAACATGGCTCTATAAGAGCCACTTTTAAGCAAATATACATGTTATTCTAAAATAATTATTTAAAAGAAAGTGCATGATTGATAATCCTCGTTTAGCAACAACCTTGTACAGTGACCATTCAGAGTTATGACAGTGATGAAGAAGTAACTTTGTGACCAGTGCCTGCACTTATGACCTTCACAGGTCTGTAAAGCAAAGGAAAGCTGAAGTAAGATCATAAGCACAGTCACAGTTTCACTTAGCGACCATTTCACTTAATGACTGAATTGCTGGTCCCAATTGTGGTTGCTAAATGAGGACTACCTGTAATGCATCATTATATAACATTTACATCTCTGAGTGTGTATATTATAAAAATGAAAAGGAAGCAAAACTGTGTGCCCTGTTTCCATGAATAAATATTTTCTTAATATAGTTAGCTCAGATATTTGCTATGTCAAGATGTACCCAACTGGGTCACTTTAGATGAGGATTAAACCAATTCATTAATGATAAGGCTCATGGCAGCTATTCTATTAATCACAATATATTAACACCAGTAATGGAGGCAGTGTTCTTCTGAACACCATTCAATATAATTAGTTGGAAAACAAAAATAGAAAGATGATATTGCACTATCCCAAACAGACCCAGTGCATAATCTGGGGGTCCTCCTGGACTTGCGACTACTGCTTGAAGAGGTGGTGCACCAGTTACTCCCCTTCTTGGATCAGGAGGCTCTCTATTCAGTCACTCGTGCCCTGGTCATCTCTTGGTTAGACTATTGCAATCCACTCTACATGGGGCTACCCTTGAAAAGTATCCAGAAGCTACAGCTGGTTCAAAATGCAGCCACACATATATTAGGTGCCCCTAGGATGACACATGTAACACCTTTGCTGTGGGAGCTGCATTGGGTGCCAGTTTGTTTCTGGGTCCAATTCAAGGTGTTGGTTATCACCTTTAAAGCCCTATATGGCATGGGTCCAGGTTACCTGAGGGACTGTCTCATCCCCGTTACATCAACCTGTCTCACCCGGTCAGGCAGAGAGGGCATGTTGTGGATCCTGTCAGCAAGGGAATGTCAGCTGGTGGGGCCAGGAAGAGAACCTTCTCCGCCATTGCCCCTGCCCTTTGGAATATTCTCCCCCAGAGGTATGGCAGGCCCCTACCCTCCCGGCTTTCCAAAAAGATTTAAAGACCTACCTCTGTCAGTGTGCATGGGGTGATATGGACTCTACCCACCCCTGGGGGTGGTTAGCCCCCTGATGCTCCCTGGAAGTATTTGCCAATTTTCTATCTTCTTGGAATTTATTTATTTTCAGGATTTTTTTTATGTTGTATGTTAATAAATTTTTATCTTGTGGTAAACCTCCCAGAGTAGTTTCATGAGATGGGCAGTGACAAATTTGATAAACAAATGAATATAAAAATAAAAATTGTATCCTGCTTAGGCTATCCTGCTGAGTTTCCACAAAAACCACTACTTAGTTATCACAAAAACATAAATTCAGTTAAGTGATTCTGTGCCTAATACAGCTGGCTGTTACATTTTTATGCTTTATGGATAAGTATTTCAGTTTGTAAATTTAATTTATTCCAATTATTTCTATGGCCTTTAAATAGCACTTACTCTTTTGATAGCTTTTGATAAATATGAAAAATCTTGTCTCTCTCTATATGCTGTTATTATAACATAATTATTGTTGGACACACAGTCAGCCAGATGTTTAGACTGGATTTGGCATTTTTATCTACCTATCAAATCCTTCCCAAGGACCTGGGATAAGCAGATGTTGTGGTTTGGTGGTGTTAAAGGTATTGTTGCAGGGTGTAAGCTGCTCCAAGTGAAGCTGCTTTTTGCAATTGACTGATGGTGATTTTGTCAATGCTGATGGTCTTCTAATGCTACTCTGGATGTTGTTGCTGTCGTCATTTATAATCTTCCTTTCTGCACAAAAGGAACTCAAGTTCAATGAAGTGGAAGTGCAATTATGTCCACAAGTTCCATGCTTCAACATTTTCTTTTAATTGTTTTTGTAGTCTCCGTATATACAATTTGTATAAAAATGTGCTGTTTCTATTGGTTCCTTCTACTCTGCATATTCTAACATATTGGACAGGGTCAATCTTTCTTATAAAGCAAACACAAAGTGTGGTGATGGATATTTGAATTCATGCATATAGGCAGGGCTTTCCTCACACTTTCTTTATTTAAGTTGAGAGAGATAACTGGTTCAATATCCTAAACACAGATTACAGGTAACACATAAGACTTTTAAACTGTGCTAATTGTTTTGATTTATTGCATATGATTGGCTACTATTTAACCTCAATTTACATTACTGATACAGGACTGCCATAGTATAATCTGAAGTGAAGGATGCCCTTCGAAAAGTCACTCATGCCCTTGTTATCTCCCAGATAGACTACTGCAATGCGCTCTACATCGGGTTACCCTTGAAGAGTATCCGGAAGCTACAGCTAGTCCAGAATGCGGCCGCATGGGCTATTTTTGGAGCCCCAAGAAGGGCCCATGTAACACCGTTGCTTCGCGAGCTGCATTAGGTACCAGTTTGCTTCCGGGTCCAATTTAAGGTGTTGGTTATTATCTTTAAAGCCCTACATGGCATGGGGCCAGGTTACCTAAGGGACCACCTCTCCCCTATGTCTTCAACCCATCCCACCCGATCACACAGAGAGGGCATGCTTTGGACCCCCTCAGTAAAAGAACTCCAATTAGCAGGGCCCAGAAGGCGGGCCTTCTCTGCGGTAGCCCCCGCTCTTTGGAACATTCTGCCCCCGGAGGTGCAATTGGCCCCCTCACTCCTGGCCTTCCAAAGGACCTTGAAGACCTGGTTCTGCCACTTGGCCTGGGGTGCAGAGGGAACAGCTCAAGCAGGGAGATGGCTAGCCCCATAGTGGCCAGCTGTCCGCAGCCTGATTTTCCATCTTCTTGGATCTTCCTTTTTTAGTATTGTTTTTAATTCTGGATGTATTATGTATGTTAGATATATTTATAGTTTAATGTTTTTTGTAAGTCGCCCAGAGTCCCCTATTGTGGGGGAGATGGGTGGGGGAGAAATCCAACAAATAAAATAAAAATAAAATAAAGTGATGATGGGATGTTTATATTAACATAGGAAAAATAAACTCAGAGCTCTCCCTGCAAAAAGAAAGAAAAAAACAAATATTTTTGAAAACAGACATAATATCATAATATTAATGATATTTCTTTATTACAGAGATAATTGTGTGTGTGTGTGTGTGTGTGTGTGTATAATTTTATTGAAAAATTTACGAACAAGAATAAGACTAATACAAACTGAAATACAGCGAAAAAGAAAAAAGAAAAAGAAAAAAACTAAAGGTACAAAAAGAAAAAGAGTAGCAGAAAAATAGAAAAGAAAGAAAAAAGATATAAAGAAGTGGCTTCCAATCTTCTCTATAGCAGTTATAGGTACAATTATATTCTAACCTCTCTCTCTAAAGTTACATCGTGACTCTCTTTCTATAATCTATCCTGTCTAATCATCAAAACCATAAATCGTAAGTTCATTTTTTTATTTTTTACGCAAAAAGTCCATAAGGGGTTTCCAGTCACCAATAAATATATATGTTGTCTTTTCTCTAATCAAACAAGCCAATTTGGCCATTTCAGCAAGTTCTGTCATCTTCACCAACTATTCCTCCATTGTAGGTAGTACCAAATCTTTCCATGTTTGTGTGCACAATAATCTCGCTGCAGGTATCATACACAAAAACAATGTTCCATTACTTTTTTCCACTGTTTATCCATTAGTCCCAAGAGGAAAAGCTCTGGTTTCAGTTGAATGTTAATCTTTAAAATCCTCTGAATCAGTGTGAACCCAAAATTTTGTAGCCTTTTGCATGTTCACCAACCATGATAAAATGACCTTTCTTGTTGTTCATATTTCCAACATAAATTTGAAATACCTTTATACATTCTATAAAAAATTTTTCTGGTGTCATATGCCAACAGTACATCATTTTATAAAAATTCTCCTTAAGATTGTAACATAGTGTAAATTTCAGTGCTTTCAACCACATATTTTCCATTGTTCTATCTGTATAGTATAATCAAAATTGTTAGCCCACTTTATCATATTAAAGAGCTAATTATTGATGCTGTCATGACAACTGTACTGTTCTGAACTAATATTAAAAAAGAAAAAGAAAGAAAATTGCTACCATCTACACCTTCCCTACAAGAAATTATGTTACCATGTAGTCATGCCACATATTTTAAAGCAGATTATGTTAACAAACTGACCAGGTGTTTCTAACCATCACCTTTCATATCATTTCATACAAAACCTAACACTGAGCTTGCTGGTATTGAGTGGAACATTTAATCTTCTACTTACAGAAACATGCAACAGAATTTGCCTGTGACCCTGAGTTTATAATTGCCAAATTAGATCAACAGGATGAATAAAAATTTCCCATATTCCAAATACTGAAGTATAAACTCTGACCAAGCTAATTTTTGTTCAGACTAAATTAAGAACAGTACGTGAGTGAAAAAGATTATCAAACTTTGTTTAAGCTTATGGATAGGTAGGGAAAGAGAACAGAAAGTACCTATAGCAACATATGACATAAAGCCGTTCTCCCATTTTTTTCCCTAGTGCAGCACCTATTGTCAGTCAGTTGATGCAACAATGGAGGATTGAAAGTCAGACCTAATGAACTAATTGTAATAAAACTTTCAATAACAGTAATAGTAATAACAGTAGTAGAAATAATACAATAATAATAGAAAGACTGTCAGATGATGGGCACTTTAGGCTGAATAGCACTCCCCATGCTATTGAGAAAGAGCTAAGGATTTTTCAGATTACTAATGGTGTTTATGAAGGTTAGATTAAAGTTTTATGACATCTAGTTGCTGATGTTGTCATGCAGGAAAAGAAAATCCAAAGCTGTAAAGACAGATACACTGGAAACGTGGAACATGAAATATGAACATGGAAAGCTCAATGTAGTGAAAGATAAAATGACTAAATTACATATTGACATCTTAGGGATCAACAAATTGAAATGCCCTGGAATTACTGTTTATTACTCAGGACACGAAAAACAAAGAAGAATGGGGTTGCTTTTGTAGTCAGGAAGGATATCGCAAGAGGAATACTTGACTATAATACAATCGATGACTAGATAATATCAATTAGACTTTGCAGACAACCCTTTAATGTAACAATTAATCAAGCTTACGCTCCAACCACTGATGCAGAAGAAGAGGAATTTAATGAGTTCTATGGTCAAGTTCAATTTGAAATCGACTGAAAATGCAAACAAGATGTGTTCCTTGTGGTTGGATATTGGAATGCCAAAGTTGTAAATATTAAGGTGTTGTACTGTATGGTCCAGGAGACCAAAATGAAGCAGGAGAACAATTTATCAGTTTCTGCCAATCCAACAATCCTTTAATTGCTGGCATAGTTTTCAAATAACCAAAGTAATGTCTATATACATAGACATCACCAGATGGATTATACAGAAATCAAATTGCCTATATCATTGATACAAGGAGGTGGAACAGCTCAGTTATAACAGCAAAGACACACAGGAGCTGACTGTGGAATAGATCACAAACTGCTCATGTGCAAATTCCAAGTTAAGCTAAAGCAAAATAAGAAAGCAAACCAGTTTCCCTGACATTACCTTGACCATATACCCTGCATTTGAAGGAGAACACTAGGAATCGCTTTGAAATCCTGAACCTCATTGATAGGGAAACCAGAGAAACTGTGTCATGAAATCAAAGAAGCTGTTATGGATGAAGGTGAAAAGAGACTGTAACAGACCAACAATAAGAAAAGAAAGAAAGAAAGAAAAAGCAAACTGGATGTCAGAATAAATGGTGAAAATTGCCAGAAAGATATAATAAGTAATAGGCAAGAAAAACAAAGATCTCAGGAAAGAACTTTATTGTATGCCACCAAGAGTCAAGTCCGTGAGATGGGTGGCTAAATAAATTTGATGAATAAATAAATTTAACAAAGTATTTCAGAAAGCTGTTAGAAGAGGCAAGAAGCAATATTACAATGACATAGAAAAGGAAACAGACACACACACACACACAAAAATCAAGGAACATCTTCCAAAAGATCTTTGAAGTCAAAAGGACGTTCCAACCTCAAATTTGTATGCTAAAGAATGCCATTGGACAGATATTAACTGATTCCAGGATGATGAAACAAAGGTAGAATAAGTATTCTGAAATCCTGTAATTAGAAATGTCAACATTCAAGATACCTTAAAAGATACTATCTACTTACAAGAATGTATTGTACTAGACAATAAAGTTAGATCAGCAGTCCAGTCATTATCAAGTTGGAAGGGTGCAGGAAGTGATGGAATACCTACAGAAATATGTCAAGCAATAGAAGAATTACTAAAGGTTATGTGCAAATTATGTGAGCAAATCTGGAGAACAATACAGTGGTTAACAGATTGGAAGAGATCAGTCTGTATACCAATACCAAAGCAAGGAGATTTAACAGTGTGTAAAAACTCTCATACAATATCCTTAATTTACATGCTAGTAAAATAATGCTTAGAATCATGCAATGAAGATTAGAACCCTACAGGGAGAGGGAGATGCCAGATGTTCAAGCTGGCTTTAAAAAAGGCTGTGGAACATGAGACATTGTTGCTGATGCAAGCTAGATAATTGAGAAAGCAAAAGAATACCAAAAAGCAGTCAATTATGTGCTTGCTATATAAGTCAGCCTGGGAACTTACTTTTACAGTTTTAAAGATTATGTTTTTACCTGAATAGTATTAAAGATGCTTTTCTGCAATTTGTGCAGTTCTTGTTTCTTGAGTGTGCCAGCCACATGGGATGTGACAACAGTAAGTTTTCATGACTGGATTTGTATTTGGTATCCCAAAACCTAGTCCAATACCTTCACCACTACACCAGATTGGTAGATGCATATAGATTTAATGTACTTTTTGAATTCTGCCATCCCAAATATACGTTATAGTCACTTTCTTTTATCGCTCTCTAGCTCACTTCTTCACCAGGCAAGAAAAATGCAGAAACGGGCTTATCACCAAACACATGAACATAACATATTGCTTTCTGAAGACTATAAGCGCCACACCCTACACCAGAAATTTCCACATTAGGCATCAGTGTGCATTCCAGGCTACTAGCTTTGTGATTATATTATTTTACTTTGAAAGAGAAATCTCCCATATGCATAAATGGGCAACTACATCCAGTTGATTATTAAGAAATATAAGTCACCTGCTTAAAACACACTCAAATCTGGTAAGCAGGTTTGGCTGGAAATATCGTGTGTGTGTGTGTGTGTGTGTGTGTGTGTGTTGAGCAGATATCATCCCAAGTAGGTTCCTTCTGGTAAATGGGTATTTTATAGTATCTCCTAATTATAGACATTTTATCAGAATACTAACAATATGTTCTCAAAGTTTTAAATGTGCTCATTGTCCTTGACAGTTTAGGAGAGAAGTGATTTACACAGTTACATAAAGCAATGAACAAAATGCATTTCTGAATTTTTAAATCACTGAATAATTATATTTAATAAAAACAAAGGACCATGGTTGTCCATTTCAATTTATGTTGCTTTTTCTATATATGTTTTTAAATATCTGTAAGTGATTTTATTTTAAAAAAATAAGCAGGATAAATCCTGTAAAGCACATTATCAGGAGTGATTTAAAGCATTCATGTCTTTCTCAGAACTGACAATATGCAAATTTAAGGGTGCCATACAGTTATCTTGTCTGCACAGGCACAATGTTTCTCACATGTCTTTCAAGCAGTACAAAAACTTATTTCAGAAATACTTATAGTATCCAAAATTAATAATAAACACTAACTATTTGATTGTTTCTATAGTACCAGTGTCAAGTGAAATTCAGGATGAAGAGTGTAATATCTGGAAAAAGTGTTGTACTTTCAACAGTTCAGAAGATGATGACAGCTTTTCATACTCCTATCACAATTCCATCTTTGACACAATTGTTAATAGTTACAGTCCTGCATCCTATCATCTTCTTGTAACAGTGTCCTTAGCAACTTTTACTGTAAAGTAACTTGGGGATATATCGGTTATTTGACTAACAAATACATCAGGAATTTAATTAGCTTGATCCTTCTAGCTCCTCAGATTTCCTGATGCACGTGGAATAGGGAATAGTCCATTGTCAATTCTCAGAGCATCCTTTAAGATTTATTTATCAGCAGTCATCCTGATTTTTAGCAGCTATTGTTTATGCTTTATTCACAATAAGGAACTACTATCAATATCGCTTGGGTAACATGGATCAGACTCTGCCAGTGGCAGATTCAACCAAATATTGCAAGTTTATAGTAGATATTAAAGATATAATTGAAGATAGTAGCAGAACTACTTTCATTGGTTGAAAGAACTAAGATCTTGTCTGTTGAATGACTGAGGTTCAACGTAGTTAATGCAACTACCAAGGTGGTTTACTAATAATATTACTATATTTCTAATGCTTCTATATTACTAATGATAATACTATTATTTCAAACTTTATATATGAGCCCGCAAAAATTTTTAAGCTAGTTTAAAAGCTTCATTAACTTTAATAAACTCCTTAAAGCAGACACAACTTTTTTCATACTTGCTCTGAAGCTAGAAAAAACGTTGGGTCTTTCAATAATTAGCAGTAGCCAAGTATAAAAATACTGGACTAGGGGCAGGAAGACCCAGATTCTTATCCTCCCTTAGGCATGAAAGCCAGGTTAGTGACTTTGGGCCAGCCCCTCTTTCTAGGACTAGGTTGGAAAGTTGAAAAACATCTACCAATCCATACTGGACAGCATGGGGCAAAACCTTCAGTGACAAATCTTCATTTACAGTATATTGATTTAGGTTGAGTATTACTATTAGTATTTCATTTTGTGGGATTTTGGTTTTGGTTGTTATTTATACTGTGTTTTGTTTCCATTTTTTTTGCTGCCTAGAATCACTGTATTATGAGATGAACAGCTATAAAATTTGTTTAAATATATTTTACACACACACAAACACACACTTAATCCAAGCTTTTACATACCATAATATAAAGCTTCATACACTTTTTATTACAGGGAGTAGTCCTAAAATAGATGTTATTTCCAGAACTTTATGTTAATTTAATCAGGTTGTTTGTTACTGAACTTACCTCATGTGGAACATATATAATATTCTGAACCAATAACTATACTTCAGTTATACAGCTCACTAGGAAGTATGCATGCCTGAACACCATAGAATAACATCTGGTTACCTGCATCACACAGTGACTCTTGGTTATCATTGTAACTGAAAAATACAGGATATACTCTGTGTAAGAAATAAAGAAATCCCCCCTCCCCCACAAAGAGGGATGTGGAATTTATGTAATGATTGGGATGTCAAAAACATTCTGGAAGAAGTTACTGACAAACTATTTCTCAAAATGTTGCAAAGTAAATTGCAGGGATCTGTCCATGCACTGATCAGGGATGAAGACTAGCTCAGCAGACCACAGAAACAGCACAACTGCCTATACATTATAAATTGATATCCAATAGCGATAAACAAAATTTATGTAGGATAAGGCCTGTCTTTAACCAAATGATTTAATAATGAAAAGTCCAACTGAAAATAAATATTAGAAAAAAGATGAAAGAAAACTCATCACAGATATCTTTATTCCCATATAGTCATCTGCCACATTTTCCACTAAAGCATAGATGGCAACAATAATTATTGGTTTATAAAATACTAGCATATTCTCAGGAAAGCTGCATAGAAATCACAGTATTTAGAAAATTTGTATTAAAAAACCCTGTATATAAGGCTCAGCAAATTCGGAAAATGACCTTTAAAAAAATTATAGGATAATTGCCTGCACAACTCAGATTAGATGAAATATTAGTGAATTAAATATATAAAAACTCCAAGAAAAAGCTCTTGCTTATACAAGCAAAATGAAACGCAGTTAAGGATTTGGGGGAAAGAAGCTACTTAAACACAACATATATGCCCTGGAGACTATATCAGGCATTTGGTAATAACTCTTCAGTTAAAAAGAGACTATGTGATGTAGTGGCTAACTTATTACACTAGGACTAGATAGACTTTTCCTGTAATGAAGCAAGAAAATTTTCCTGTAATGAAGCAAGAGTGGTCACATGGCAGCTTCAGAGGACCCTGGATGAAGTGGATTATCTGGATCCCTTTCAGCCAGGGCTCAGACCAGGGTTTGGGACTGAGACAGAATTGTTTGCACTCTTGGATGACCTCTGGCAGGAGGTGGGTGGGGGTAGTGCATCTATTCTTGCCCTTCTTGACCTATCAGCAGCTTTTAATACCATTGAACATGGTATCCTTCTGGACCGACTTCAAGAGTTGGGGGTGGGCGGTACTGTGTTGTGCTGGTTCTCCTCTTTCCTCTGGGGTCAGTTCCAGTTGGTGTTGATAGTGGGGGGAAAGATCCATCCCATGGCCCCTACTTTGTGGAGAGCCTCAGGGCTTGGTTCTCTCATCTCTCCTGTTTAACATCTACATGAGGCTGCTGGGTAAGGTGATCTGTCAGTTTGGGATGAGGTATCATCAATATGCTGATGATAACCAGATTTATATCTCCACCCCAGGCCCTCTGTGTGATGCCATGGATGTCCTGTCCCAGTGCCTGAGGGCTACAGGGATCTGGATGGGGAACCATGGGCTTCAATTCAACCCAAGCAAGACTATGGCTTTGGGTATTTCGACCTTCTAGAGACAAGGTTTTTCCGCCTTTGGTTCTGGATGGGGTAGTACTGCCCCAGACAGACCTGGTATACAATCTGGGGGTCCTCCTGGACTCACAGCTCCTGCTTGAAGAGCAGGTGGCAGCTGTGGCTAGAAGGGCCTTTGGTGGTGCGCCAGTTGTTCATTCCTACATTGGGAGGTTCTGTTCACAGTCACCCACACCCTCATGACCTCTCACTTGGACTACTGCAATGTGCTCTACATAGGGGCTACCCTTGAAGAGCATTCAGAAGCTTCAACTGGTACAGAATGTGGCTGCATGAGTAGTAAATGGTGTCGGATATATGTGTTGCAACACATATAACATCAATACTGCATGAGCTGCATTGGTTGCCAGTGTGTTTCCAGGTGCAATTCAAGGTGCTGGTTGTCACCTTTAAAGCCCTGCATGGCTTGGGACCAGGTTACCTGAGGGACTGTCTTTTCCCAATAGTTTCTACCCATCTAAATCTGTTCAGCAGGCTAGGCATGCCGTGGGTCCCGTCTGTCAAGGAACTTTGGCTGTCAGGGAGCAGGAGACATGCCTTCTCTGCTGTAGCTCCTGCCCTTTGTAACATCTCCTTTCAGAGATTAGGATGGCCCAGTCCTGTTGGCCTTTCATAAGGCTTTAAAGACCTGGTTATATGCTTGGGCCCCAAATGTGTTAAGCACCCTGTCTCTTGGCTCTATTGATAATTATAATGATAATTTTCTTGGCTGCTGTATATTACTTTGTGTATTATTTTTAACTGTTTTTATTGTTTTAGCACTGTTTGCCACCCAGAGTCACTTGGTTGAGATGGGCAGCTATAGAAATTAAATAAATAAATAAAATAAAAGTGACAGAGGATCCTTCAATGGAAATGCCAAATCAGTGAGTACCACCTGTGAAAAAGGCAAATTCCACACCAGGAGGGATTGAAAGTAAAACTACCAACACTGTAATGCCCTTATACAAATCCATGTTATATCTTTATCTGGAATATTATGTATGTTTTTTGTTTCCAGATTTGAAAAAAGGAAGTAAAAGAGCTAGAAAAACCACATAGGACAGCAACTAAAATGAATAGGGACTCACCTTCCATATGAGAAAAGACTAGAATATTTGGGATTTTTGAGCTTTAAAAAAAGGTGACAGAGAAGATACATGATCGAAGTGTATAAAATTATGCATGGCATGAAGAAAGTGAAAAAGGGAGAGTATTTTTCTCATAGTACTAGGACAAGGGTTTTACTAATTATGGATGATAAGAGGGAGATTTAGAATTAACAAAAATAAGTATTTCTTCACATAGGACATAGAGAAATCTTTACTAGATGCTGTGATGACCATTAACAATTATGGATTTAAAAAGGAATTGGATAAGTGCATTGGAGGCCTATCAGCCTTGTCAGGATTACCCTCAGGGCAGCATGCTTACAAATAGCAGCTATAGGATAAAAATAATGGGAGAGGGGTATTGTAATGGAAGGCATAGGCAAGGAGGAGACTGGTATGAGAGATCAAGGCTATCAGGAGGGAGGGGGTGCATTCCAGAGGAAGGGGCCAGGCAAGCACTTTCTCAGCCCACAGCAGGACCGTGAGAAGAAGAGGCTGAGGCTAGCCCTTCCCTAGACTCTCATGGGGTATATCTGCTAGTAGCTTTAGGATAGGTTTAGTCTGGTGAGATTCTATCTATAGTGTATAAGCAATAAAGGAACTACACTGGACTGGACTGTTTTGTTGTTGTTCTTGGACTGAACCTGACAAGTATAGTTCCATCTCCTGCTTGCCAATATGTCAGAGGCATATGCTTAGGCAATGTAAGAAAATAAATGATGGACTAAAGTGGGTTTTGGCTGGATAGGGCTGTTCTATTGTTATATTCTTATCGGTATAGAAAGAAATAAGACTTTTTAGACAATGTTAACATATGCGGTAAGAAAACAGATGAAATTGAAGTGTACGGAGCACAGTTTATCATATTCCATATATCTGTATCTGTATAAGACAGAAACCAGTGTTAAGGTCCTTAGTAGCTTGACTCTTAGTAATTACATGGATCCCTATATGTTGTTTTCTTGGCAATAATAACAAAATGTTTTCCTACTGCATTTTTCCTGAACAATCTTTGGACTTCTCAGTCTAGCCTACAGCCTTGGGACTTTTTTGATGTTCTACCATCCACAGAACATCTGGATGGGATGCTCTAAGTCCAACTCTACCTAGGCTTTTGGAGATCAGTTATGGTGCTACAACCAACTGTGGTTTGTAATTTCCTATTCAGCAAATAATAGTCAATATTACAATTACTATACAAGCTAAAATCAGCACATTAGTTGGGAAACAATTATCTTGCCTGCATTTTGCTAAAGGCTTTTAATTGCTGTTCATTATTTCCTAACATTTGACCATCTCAATTATCATGAGTGATGGCATCTCAACCATCTATAAGTACCCTGGAAGAGGAAATAAAAAGACTGTACCTCTGTAGTTTGTTGTATCATAACAAAATTAAGCCATCTTGAGCATTAACTTCCAAAATAAAAATTAGCTACACTATTTTAGAAAGGAAATTCTTAGACTTCCAGCCATCATTAACACAAGCTGGCCAATTAAGCTTCAAAATAATCTATTTCTCCTTTTCTCTATTCTGAATAAAACTGAGTGAAGTGATACAAGTTTCCTAATCCTGGGCAAGATGATAAGGAGGAAAAGGAAAAGGAGGATATATTGAAGGTCTTAAACCAAAATACTTTTAGGTGACCAAGTTCTATAATAAGATTTTATAAGTAGAAGGAACATGAAAGTTAACACTAACAAAATAAAAGTAGAAAGGTGTTCCTGTCTCTTGACTGGTTAGATGTGAATTACAACAAGGTCATATTTTATTGTTAGTCTGCTTGTATGGTGGCTATGTAAGTAATTCTAGCCTTGATGTAGAAAGCTGACTCCCAGAGGAAAAAAAGAATAAAAGGAAAAAAACACAGATTTGAAGAGAAATCAGAAAAAAAGTCTTTAATCATGCAATCAGTAGCAAAGGAATGAGAAAGAAAGAGGAGTACACTCTGGTAAGCTTGAACTACATCTTGTAATCAAGTCCAATTCAAGCTCTCCCCCAACTGATGAATGATTTAAAAAGAAAAAGAATTCCTTTTATGTATCACTAACATCCACAAGATATTTTCTACTTTAATAATAACTGGCAGGAGAGTCAATCTGATATGACCAGTACAAAGCAGTAGCAACTTGCCTGCCCTACACCTTTTACACTGCACAGAAGCAAATCTTGAACAACTTCAGAAAGGATAACAACAGCATGCAGAACAGTGTGATATGTTATTACCCAAAATATGCTGTCATTTTATCTTTCTTGAAGAAGAAAAGTCAGATGGTCTCTTCTCACATCTCTATAAGAGATTTCTTATCACAGGATAGCTTGGAACAGGTAAGCATTGATCCTGACAAGAGCAAAATACAACATCAACACTCAAGGAGAAAGATAGTGTGACAGATACTGGGAGACTAAATACACAATGGTTCAAGAAAAACATGATGAAAGGAGAATTACAATTAAATTCTATTCCTGAGAAGCACAATTCTCTTTATTTTGCCTATAAAATATTTAATAACATGGACATTGTTAGCTTGTATTTTATTTGCTGCTATTCTCATAATCATCTGATGATGAGGAACAGTGATACATAAAAAATGACCCTTCCTTGATCCACTTTTAACATTTCATGTGATCACATTAAGGTTTGTTTATCTTAAATTATCTGTGTACAAACTAACTATAGGTTTTGCTGGAATTACAGCAGTACTTTCTTTGAATACTGAGATTACAGAAAATGGAGGCATGCTATTTCCATGTAGCACCCAATTTTTACTGGAGATTTTTATCATGCAATCTCATATACTGGAAAAAATAAATGGGGGGGGGGGAACCCATCCCATACACATATAATTCCATCCTTATAATGTTTTATTCACATTTCTATCCATTTGCATTTTTCTCAGATAGCATTTGAGACAAAATAACAGAAAACTCTCTCTCTCTCTCAGTAAATATGTAGAGATAGAGACAGAGATAGAGATAGAGACTGAGGTAGGGTTGGAGGGATAAAGATGGACAGCATCCTATTATTATATCAAAACCATTGTTCCTTTACTTTTTCAACTAAAAAGTGCAGGTATTTTACCAAAAATACTTCTACTGCATGCATTTATGTCCCTAACTCAGGTACCAAACAGACAGCTTTTCAATATACAGTATTAGAATTCCTAGACTTTTTACCAGTTTGGCAGAAAATGGTAAGTTGCAATCCCATTTGTAGGACATTAGATTTAGATGGTTTGTCCTGAAGCAATAAAGCAGTGAATGCTATGTATTTATTAATTTATTGATAGAGCAGGATTTCATTACTTTATTGATAGAAAGGAAGAAATGGCGGACTGAAGACAGCTCCATGAGGATTCTCTTCGAAACCTCTCTGGATAAGGAGAGGACAGGGGACCTCCCACATGTGCTCTGAACAGTTGCTCCTCATGAGGAGACCACAAGACAGTGGTCCCCGGTGGGTTTTGAGCACTGGGAAACAATGGGAACAGCCATCTTGCTCACAAATGTGGTCATCACCTATTAAAGTCCTTTGGACTGACAAGTCTGAAAATGCCGAGTGAGTTTGCTTCAGTCCTTAATGAAAGAAAATTTCAATCATAAATGTAAGAATTTTTTTTTTAATTGAAATAAACAGCAAAAAGACTTTGATCCTAAAAAGTTATAAACAGATTAAGGATCAAGATAAATTTGGAATAAGATTTTGGAATTAATTATAAAGAATCCATCCCACAGGAAATAGATTTGTTTGGATTTTTGCAAGACAAAATAAAGATAAGCTATGTTAAAAATTGGAGAGTAAAGAACAAAATATTTTTGTTAAAGGAGAAAAATACACAAGGCTGATTAACTTCTAATTAACTGGGATGTATAAAATGGTGCAAAACATTTTAACATTGAAAATATTGAAGGACACTTGAAAAGTGGAATCAGAAGTTAGTATCAACAATGCTGATAGCAATATTTGCTTCTATGGATAGACTGTGTCCAAAAGATGTTATGGAAGAAATGGCTGATGACGAGCAAGTTTTATTTGACAAGGCAGAGATGGCATCAAAAATGGACCTATGAATGACAGTTTACGAGAATGATATGGAAAATGATGTCTCACTGGACATACAAAAGAAACTGGTTGATGTTTTAAAAATCAAAATACAAATAATAAACCAAGAAAGTGACCTGGATAAATCTTTTATACTAGATTTACAAAAGAGGTTTCTTAAAGCTTTTGAGAAAGAAGAACATGAAAAGAAAGAAGAAATGAAATCAAATTCTACATTATTTGAATAGACTAAATATTAAGACTGTTAGAAGTAAAAGGAAGGAATCTAAAGATGGTTTATTTGAGGTTATTAAAGGTTAAAATATGATATGTTATTTTGGGTAAACCTTAATAGACTTTCTGCTGACACTAGGACTGAAAAATAATGCTTTATGGATTTGTTTATAGATAAAAGATAGGATATGGGATGAAAAGATCATTGGTTGTAAACTAAAAGAGCATGAAAAGTTACAAAAATTGTTTATGCTTGTGATGAAGGTTGGAAGTCACTTCTTTATATATTTCTTTTCTCTCTCTTCACTATATTCTTACTTTCTTTTTTCTTTCTTCTGTTTTTTCTTCTCCTTTCCCTCTTTCTTTCTATTCTTCTTTCTTTCTTTTAGTTTGCATTAGATTGTACTGTTGTAATTAAAATCCTTAATAAAAATTAGATAGATAGATAGATAGATAGATAGATAGATAGCATATTTGTCACTGTAGTTATTATACAGCATTTGAAAAAGAAGAAGCAATGTAATAATACAATAAATAAATGTATAACATTACAATATAATGCAGCTTAATAAAAAATCATTCTGTCACTGGTGGTTCCACACTGATCAAACACCAAGGCCCAAGTTTCTAGACTTGGGGGAAGCTACTCCAAAAAGAAGGAGAGCCCCCGGAAAGAATGGCCTCAATTGAATTGCCACCTGCCATACCTAGAATAGTAGGAGAATCTCAGCAAGTGCTACATGGTTAACCAAACTGGACAGACAGAATCTACATTGGAGAAATGGTCTCTTTGACATGAAGCAGACTAAGACATAAGTCTTTTCCTGGTATCTGGAGGCTGTTCAGATCTAAAATGGACAAACTGAATCCAAGCAAGGATGGAGTTGTTTCTTTATTGAGAGGCAGAGTCAGCTCCAGTGCTGTTTCTTAGGGGGAAAGCAAATCACCCAAAGAGCAGGTCTGTTACATGGGAAACCTCCTGGAATAGAAGGATAGTTGAAGCCCATGTCCAGGGGTGTATTTGCCCAGATCTAGTTGGAGAGGCAGCTGCAGCCTGTTCCTTTGGGTGCAAGGACCTTGGATTATAAGTCATGGCTTATCATCATACATCTGTATGACTTCAATAGACTCTATATGGGACTGCCTTTGAAGACTACCTGGAAGGTGTAATTAATACAGAATGATGCAATCCATTTACTATGAAGTATTAACTGCCACTTAACATCTATGCTCAAGATTTCATAGGCTTCTGAGTGCAATGCCTGAGGAAGTGGAAAGGGTCCTTAGGATTATGAACTCAGCAACCTGCTCTTTAGATCCATGCCATTTTCATCCAGTATCTAACCTCTCCTTTTTGGGGAATGTGGGTGAGAAGATAGTTGCGCAGCAGCTTCAGAAGACCTTGGAAGAAGCAGATTATCTGTATCCCTTTCAGTCGGGATTCAAACCTAGGTATAGGAAGGAAATGGTTGTGCTTTTGGATGATCTCTGGTGGGGGTAGGATGGGGGTTGTGCATCTATCCTTGCCCTACTTGACCTCTCTGTGGTTTTCAATACCATAGACCATAGTATCCTTCTGGATTAGCTCAGAGGATTGGGAGTTGGCAGCATGGTGCTGTGCTGGTTCACCTCCTTTATCTGGGGTTGATTCTAGTTGGTGGTGATCAGAGAAAAGAGATCCCACCCTTAGCCCCTACTATGTGAGGTGTTGCAGGGTTCAGTGCTCTCTTCTCTCCTATTCAACATCTACATGAGGCTGCTGGGTGAGCTTATCCATTGCCATTGGGGTGTGGAATCATCAGTACATTGTTGATACCCAATTACACATCTCTGCCTTTGGCAAATTAAGCAATGCTGTGGACATCTTATCCTGGTGCCTGGAGGCTGTGAGGGTCTGGATGGAGAACAACAAGCTTCAGCTGAGCCTGGGAAGACTGAATGGCTTTGGGTTTTGGGCCTGCCGGTTCTAGGACTATGCCATCTTTGGGGATGGATGGGGTTGTGCTGCCCCAGACAGACCTGGTATGCAATTTGGGGGTCCTCCTGGACTCACGACTCCTGTTTGAAGAGCAGGTGGCAGTTGTGGCTAGGAGGGCCTTTGCACAGTTTCGTGTTGTGCACCAGTTGCACCATTCCTGGATCAGGGGGGTTCTGCTCACAGTCACTCATGCTCTAGTCACCTCCTGATTGGACTACTGTAATGCAGTATACATGGAGCTGCCCTTGAAGAGTATCTGGAAGCTTCAGCTGATGCAGAATGCATCAACACAGGCAGTTATGTGTGCTTCCAGAACAGCACATTACACCTCTGCTCTGTGAGTTGCATTAGTTGCCAGTTTGCTTCCGGGTTCAATTTAAGGTGCTGGTTTTAATCTTAAAGCCCTTCATGGCATGGGGCGAGGTTATATGAGGGACTGCCTCATCCCAATTATAGTATCTGCCTATCCCATCAGATCTAGCAGAAAAGGCATGCTGTGGGTCCCATCTGTTAGGGAACTACACCTGATAGTTCCCAGGAGGCAAGCCTTCTCTATCCACCTTATAGAACATTCTCTCCCCTCCCCGCAAACTGAGGTTGACTCCATCCCTGTTAATGTTCTGGAAATCCCTCAAGACCTGGCTATGTCATCAGGCCTGGGGATCCCAGAGGACTGGTGATATCTGGAGGTGGCTCCATTACTGTGGTTAACATTTATTCTCTCTTATATGTTTTAAATTTAAACAACTAAATCTATTTTACATTTTGACTTAAACTTTCTCTAATAAGTAAAACATAACAAAATTTATCCCCATAAGCATAGAGAATATCAATAATAGTAACATATATTTTTATACTAGATCCAATAGGTCCCTTTTACAAACTAACTCCTAACTTTCTCTGACAAATAGGAAATAAAATATTCACTACCAATAGAGGTGAATATGTATAGCTCAGGGTTGAACTGTGGAGTCCTTGTGTTTCTCTGAGCTTGGTTGTTTTCTTGTAAATGTTTCATTACCCGGCTAGGTAACATCTTCAGTGCTAAAATGGGCTAGGGTTTGCTCTCTATTTATGTGCTGTGGCCTGCCTTGCCAGTGCTGGTGGGGGTCTTTTTTTTGTTCCTCTGGTAGTTCTTTGATTGGCATATGTTTTCTGCTTGATTGTGTGGTGGTAACCTTTGCTTATCTGGGTGATGATTGCTGGTGATGATACCACCAACAGACTATTACAACCATATGGCATCTCTGCAGCACATAAACCAACAAAATCACTTCAAAATACCCTAAGTAAACCAAAAGACCCAGTAGCCCAAGAAGAAAAAGCAGGAGTCATCTACAACATACAGTGTAAGGAATGTAACAAACACTAGGACAGACAGGCAGAAGACTAGCAGAATGCATCCATGAGCACAAACAAGCAGACAGAAGACATGATGAAAATTCCTTAATCTCACAACACATGGACAGACTCAACCATAGTTTTAACTGGGAAGCTGTCAGCATTTTAGACCAAGCCAAATCCAAATACGCAAGAGAATTCTTGGAAGTCTGGTATTCAGGCAAGGCAGCAACTAACAGACACATAGAGATTAACAGCATCTACATACTATTCAAAAGAGACAAAAGACCAGAAGATCACCTCACCAGCAATCAATCACCAGCATCATCACCAGCAATCATCACCCAGAGAAGCAAAGGTCACCACCAGGCACACAATCAAGCAGCAAACACATGCCAATCAAAGAACTACCAGAGGAGCAAAATAAAAAAAAAAACCCACCCTTGCCAGCACTGGCAAGGCAGGCCACAGCACATAAATAGAGAGCAAACCCCAGCCCATTTTACCACTGAAGATGTTACCTAGCCGGGTAATGAAATGTTTGCAAGAAAAGAACCAAGCTCAGAGAACCCCAAGGACTCCACAATAAAATATTCATCCTATATATATATAAAAAAAAACTAGATATATTTTTATACTATTTGTTTCCTTCTCTCTAGAAGAGTAGAGAGTCTATGTCTATGTTTATAATATCTTTTTTCTTTATAAATATATAGGTTATGATATATTAACATACATGTCATAGACATTGATGGTAGTTTCATAGCTATAACCCATACTCCTGGAGGCTTGAACTCCATACTTTTACTTTGTTTTGTCTCACCAAATAAATGCAAAAGTGCTAGTTCCCACTCCACATGTGCTATGATGGGTAAAAAAAAAAACCTCACATAAATTTCAAAACTATCTTTGACTCTGAAAACAGTTCAAGTGATTTAGAAATGTGTAGCATCTTAGGAGCTGGGGTACTGAGCTAAGTAATTTGCTGGTCAGAAGGTATTTAAGTTACAGGCTTGTGTTGTTTTGTTATTTCCTGTTTCTCTTCTTTTTGCTTACCTGTTGGTAAGATTTTGATTTATGTCTAAAGAGACTGGAGTGAGCCAGTGTCTGTGAATATAATGGAAAGATGAGTAGCACACAGCTGCTAAATGCCATGTCAAAGAATATAAAAGATGTCACTCATCTCATAAAAGAACACAGTCTGTAGTGGCAATTAAGAATTCATTCGTGAAGCAGGTGTGGAAAACCAAATTCCTTTAGCTATAAAGTTAGAAGTTCTGTTATGTTGCCACCGATATCTGCATTTCTTCTTATTCTGGCATGACAAAATACTGAAAACTTAAGGGGAGAAATTTCCTTTCCCAGTTTTCTCTGAAATCAATTCTCCAGTTGCTAGGCCATAGCTTTTTCAGCATCTGTAGGAATGAGACATAAACCTACAGACTTTTTAATTTTTAAAATTAAATGTTTACCTTTCCTTGTATGTCAGGTTATCTTTTTAAATAGAAATAGTCGTGCCTCTAGGATCTGCACTCCAGCAAATTAACAGATTCAACTAGATATCTTTGTGTGGTTGTTTATCCCCATTTCAACCAGGAGATTATTTCAGTGAGAATAAGGAATGACATGTGAAACCTCTATACTCAGAATGATCAGGGAGCACTGCATTCCCTACAGCTGCTGGGAAGTGATCAAATATCTGAATAATGCCCTCCCCAAGTTATAAATTCCCCACAAGTACAAACTTAGTATAAAGGTATTAAACTAGAATTCTCCTTGGTAAGATATTTCTGATATGGCGATTATATAGAGAATCCTTCAATACTGCACCTGAATTTTGAAACAGTTATCAAGAGCAGGCCACAGACAATGCCTCTCACTGCACAGATCATTCCTGAGATAAACTGAGCCATGAAAAAAGAAAGAGATTTATGTAATCAAAGTCTTGAATATAGTATTCAAGCTACTATTCTCACAGACTTTTTTTGATGACTGCTAAATCCCATCTATTTTTTTTTTACAGTTTTAAAAGTTACATTATTTTATCTCTCTCTCTCTCTCTCTCTCTCTCTCCCTGAATGAAACTGCCATGCTACAAAGCAAAATACTAGCCTCCAGAATCATTGTATTTTCAAGTGTACTGTATGTATGCTCCACAAATATTCTACTTTTCACATAGCAGCAGCTCCCATTTTGCTGGGAAGTATAACTCCTGCTTAGAATTTAACTTCACCTGAGGATGACAGAGTAGTAGAGAATAACAAAACTTGATTTCTATAAATGAATTTTGTGAGTGATCAGGACCACCTTGTAGCTGTTTTGTCATATTCTCTCTAAATTTCCAAGCATGCCCATTAGCCCAAAGTTTAGGTACCCCTTCACAATACAGTATAATTTAACATATCCTTTGTAGTACATCCTTTCACTACTATTTTTAAGGGTAATGAGAAAGATAATTTTGTTAAAACTGGGATATTCAGGGTGGGAAGCTCCTAGAATTTATTCAGGGTCCTCTCTTTTTCTCCTAATTAGAGCAAAGATCTTCTCTGAGCTGATCACATCATGCAAATGTAATAGCACAATAATGAGGGTGCATAGCATATACAAGACATTTCTATAGAACTGAAAAACTGATAAAAAGTGAAAGAAACTGGATTCCATAGATTCAGCACACATAGTACATGGTAAGTCTTTCATTTGCAACCTCCTCAATGTGGAGAAACTTGTGAAAAAAAGTCTTCTCAATTAGTTGAGATATATCTTCCTAAGATACTATGGAAATAGCCAGATACTAGCTGCCTACAGTCAATATACAATGTTTGTTTGATTGATGAAAAATAAACAAACTACCCAGTGCCGAGATGTGTAGAAATTTTGAAATATTAACATTATAAATAATTACTTAAATAATATCTAAAAGAATTATTTATTTATACAGCCTAGTATGTAAATGACATTTTGATGTTCTAAGAATTCAGACATCAAATATATTCTTGCAACTTTACAAGGGTAATTGCATAAAGTTTATTACACTAGGAAAATATTTCTTAATGACTGAAACCTTAATAATATGAATACCCTTTTTTTTCTGGGTCTCATTATTATTGTCTTAATGCTCAAATTATTTTTGGTCACAAAAATTTAATTTGGATTGTAATAATATAAAATTTAAACCTCACTAAAAGACATAATGCACCTTCTGATGGCTTTACTATGTTGTTGTTACTGTTTTTTTTCTTGCATTTAAGCCTCTAGTCAGTTTACTATTCCAGCATTTGCTGGATGTTACTTTCCCTTTTTCCTTTGTGAAGTTAAAGATTTTACAAGCTCAGTTTTACTCATAATTGCTTCTCAAAAAATGATTTTCCCTGACAAATTATTTCTCATTAAACATGCTGATTAAGGTTTTATTGTCCTTCCCCCAATGTTTCACATAAATTAGCACAGATCTCACTTAATGTTAACTGAAATATGTAATCATATTCCAGGGAGTAAACGTATACTTTTCACTGCAAACCAGCATTTTTTCCAGTTCACTATGTATGTATGTATGTATGTATGTATGTATGTATTTATTTATTAATTAAGCTTGTATGCCGCCCACTTCCCCCAATGGGTTTTACTATGTATTTTGGCTGATCAACTTGTACAGCAGAAATTAATCATATTTACACATTAGAAATTGATCAGTACAAGGAAAGCAGATAACAAAGACCAATAATTGTAATATTCTCTGGTTTTACACAATTAACCACTGGGAAATTTTAATCCATTTTGGATATTAATAAGAGGCACAATGAGTAACAGCAGCGATATAGCAAAACCTACTCTAAGGTGAGGGACAGCAAAAGTAACATGTAAGCTTTGTGGAGCCCTTGATGCTGTCTGAGCTTGGTTGTTTGCTTGCAGACATTTCATTACCCAACTAAGTAACATTATCAGTGTGAGTGAGTGTGGGAGCACTGAGGACTCCAGAGTTCAACCCTGAGCTACATATATTCTCTTCTATTGGAAGTATTCTTCACACTCATTCTATTGCTATCTAATGCTTTTTTTTTTTTTTGGGTGCCTTTGAGTCAGTTTGTGACTCCTGGAGACTGCCTGGACACGTTCCCTGCAGTTTTCTTGGCAACATTTTCAGAAGAGGTTTGCCATTGTCTCCTTCCTACAGCTGAGAGAAAGTGAGTAACTGGCCCAAGGTCACCAGCTGGCTTTGTCCCTAAGGCCGGACTAGAACTCACTTTCCCCTGGTTTTTAGCCTGATGCACATTTTTTTAAGGGTACAATATTCTTAAGGCCACTTATGGAACAAAATCATGCAGGTTTTTATTATATTCTTATCTGTGTGACATTATTTATAATGGATATTTGCGTATCTTTAAGTGCTGTTCGTTCTTAATGTTAAACATTAGCAACTGTAACCTGAGACAACGGTAGTTTTTGAATGAGCAGCGTGCAAAAGGTTAAGCAATTGATGAGGTTATTCACACAGGAGATTGCTTCAAATTTAAGCTGTTCTGAGAAGTACCATTTGTTCAATAATAATCCAGAATTTAACAGTTGAGAGCAATTATTATAAAACTACATGGTTTGGAAGAAAAATTGTAATGCTTTAGCAAATAGAGCATCTTAGATCTGATGTTCACTATTTCTGCCTTTTGAAAAAACTTGAAATGTAACCTTATATTGAATTATCAAGAATAATAATTCTTTCAGAATTACTGTTTTCATAGTGTTGACGAAGTTAGGTAAAAGTTTCACCCAGTGAAACTGTTTGCAGTATCATACATTCTGAAATACTTATGCTAGTAAAAATTCAAGAGTATCCTAAAAGATATGGCCTAAAGCAGCAATAGAATTTAATGACTTTCAAGTCCCATCCTTTCTTCGGTGTTCTAAGAATTCATTCACATCCTTTCTCATATTCAGAAACTGCTAATAAAGAAATAAAACAGTTTCATTAATCTGCTGACCTAGAGATACAATGTAGGATTGATATTTTGACTAAGTGAATAAAATACTGGTCTCTGGGAACTCCAAGTGCATCTCAGTTCACTGTATGGCCACAGGCATCATTTTCCATGAGAACTATCACTTGGTTGCATTGATAGTGAACTTGAGACAAAGATTACAGAATATTCAATGGAAGTTCATAAAAAAATAACTGTTGCTTCAACAATTTGCAGCACACCTTTCCATTATATTGACTGAGAACTATGCAGATGTGCTTTGTTTGCTAGCATCTTATTTTATTGTATATTGGAAAAATACTTAAACACCAATTTAGACAGTTCCTTTGGTGTCAAAGAAGAGATACTACCTATGGTTTATCTCTCAGTGTATTATGCCAAAATGCCATGAAAAATCAATGCTAATAAAAAGGTTCTACTTTTTCCTTTTTCTAGTTCTATAGAGAGTCTTCAGATTCCCTTATTTCTCAATCAGAAGCAAAAGAAAAGCAACATAAATCAGCAAGCAATGCATTTACATACTGTGTGCTCAATGCATTGCTCCTTGTCTTCTTTCTTTTCACTGCACTTCAGCATTCTATTCTCTGCTACTGTTATTTTTAAGATGACATTATATTGTTGAAAATTATTAAAAATCTCAAAGCAATTCACTATATAACACAACATACTTATTGGACTTGCAGTAATTACATTTGCACTGCATATATAAGATAATTCAAATTCAGAAATCAACATAATCTGCAGAAGGGAGGAAGGAAGGAAGGAAGGAAGGAAGGAAGGAAGGAAGGAAGGAAGGAAGGAAGGAAGGAAGGAAGGAAGGAAGGAAGGAAGGAAGGAAGGAAGGAAGGAAGGAAGGAAGGAATTCTTAGTTCGGATCCTGTCTATTTATGAGAAACAAATGACAGTTTCCCCCATCATACCGCAGTCACTCTTGATAGTCCATTTAAGCAAAAGAGACATGTTTTTCACAATACTCTAACATGGCTGTTTTGTATTTTTTTCTTGCCTTGCTTTTGTAACAAACACTATGATTCTCTGCTCTGATTCATCCTTCTGTTTGAATTCCAGAGATTTATTATAGGATAAATAACACAACACCATCCACTTTACCCATATAAGAGTACAGAAGCAAAACCAATTTTGAGTGTTATATTAACATGGATATAATCTTGCAATATTACTGTGTCATACTGAAGTGTATTTTCTTTAGATTTGGGAGGCATTTACCAAACAGAACTCTAAAATATTCTAAAATATCTGAAGAATATTTGAATCTCACACTTCCTTTCCAATCACTATTGAGAACTAATGAACATTTTGGCAGAATCAATCCTTTCCATAAATATGCACAAACTCACTTGTTAGAGAATGTATAGCCTTAGCTACATAATTCATTGCTTCTCTACAGAAAGTAGAGACCAAAAACATGTCAAATATAAAGTAACAATTTTGATCCAATGTGAACATTGTTTCTCTTGCAACTGAAAGTGTTAATCTATTTTCAACCAAGTTATTTACCTAACAAACATCTAGCCAATGTTCCAGAAGAAAATTCCAAATATTGATATAGTTCAGTACTAATAGAAGTGAATATGTGTAGCTCAGGGTTGAATTGTGGAGTCCTTGTGTTTCTCTGAGCTTGGTTGTTTTCTTGTAAACGTTTCATTACCCGGCTAGGTAACATCTTCAGTACTAGAATGGGATGGGGTTTGCTCTCTGTTTATGTACTGTGGCATGCCCTGCCAGTGTTGGTTGGGGTGTGGGTTTTGTTTTGTTTTATTTTTTCCTCTGGTAGTTCCTTGATTAGGGTATTGTTACTGCTTGATTGTGTATCTGGTGATAATCTTGGTGTTAATCTCTGCTTATCTATGTGATGATTGCTGGTGAGGAGATGTTCTGGTCTTTTGTTTTCCTTTCTATTGTCTCTTTTGAATAGTGTGTAGATCTTGCTTATCTCTAAGTGCTGACAGTTTCCCAGTTGAAAGGATGGTTTCTTAGACCAAGCTAAATCCAAAAATGCAACCGAATTCTTGGAAGCTTGGTATTCAGACAAGGCAGCCATCAACAGGCACGTAGAGATAAACAACATCAAACACCAAGATTATCACCAGACATACAATCAAGCAGTAAACAATACCCTAATCAAGGAACTACCAGAGGAAAAAAACAAAACAAACCCCTCACCCCCACCCCCACTGGCAGGGCATGCCACAGTACATAAACAGAGAGAAAACCCCATCCCATTCTAGCACTGAAGATGTTACCTAGCCAGATAATGAAATGTTTGCAAGAAAACAACCAGGCTCAGAGAACTCCAAGGACTCCACAATTTAATATTTGAAGCTAATATAGGATGGTGTTATAAACAATACATTAAAATCATATGATAGTATTATACACACAGATACACACATACTTTTGCACTGGTTGCCTCATTAATATCTTTCATTTGCATGGAACTTATTAAGAACATATCTGTACTGCAGCCCATTTCCTCTGACTTTGGGATATTTCGTGACTTGAATGACTTGAAGCTTGATGAGATTTCTGAGATATTATTACCATTACTGTTATAGAAGTCCACTTGTACCTTAAACAGCTCAGCCCAAGCCTTTGATGCTATCTTCTCTCTCTCCCTCTTTCTCTTTCTCTTTCACTCTATTATATCAACTGCTAGCTCCCCCTAGTGTTACTTCAATATAGTTCAATGTTCACCTTTATAAAATTATTAGCAAAATCTAAAATATCTATTCCTAATTAGACAGCAACAGTGTTCTATATCACTGTGAAAGGAAAATCATAAGGCTGCATTTTAGCAACTTAAACAATATTAATACCATTTCATACAAACTGAACCTGTACTCATCCATACAGAATGAACTTTTAGAATGAATTTATCTCTCTGCTGGGATGTTGAATCTGTCTAATTAACATTTGTAATATGTTAAGATTAACTCAGTCACTGGACAATGCTTTTGACATAGAAAATCATTTATTTATTTCATTACTTGATATGCCACTTTATGGTAGGTAGCCCATAATAAAATAAACCAGAAAACCATTACAACATAACATTAAAAACTCATAACAAAATGATAAAAATAAATAAAAAGTGGCCCCTAATTTCATAGTACTTTTCCATAATTCAGCCACTTCCAAAGCAATTGTATGTACTTTATAGTTTTGTTCGTACTTTAATTTTCACATTTTTATTTATGTTTTTTTTAGAAAACTAGTAGATATGCTTAAACCATCAAATGTCATGTTTGTTTTATTAGTTCATGCCTCATTTGGAAGAGTTTAGCTGCTTCTTTCATCCAAACAGTATAACTTTATTAACATACAGCTTGTATTCATATGACAGTTTAATCCTTCAACTCTGTTAATATGAACATACTTCACACAATACTTAATTCAAGCTGTTAAGGTGAAATCTGCAGCAAGAGCAAATAACACATCTAACTGAAAATCATCAGTGTTATTTAATGTATTCGTATCCTTGTGACTATCTGAGTTTATTTCAATAATTATTAATAAAAATATATGTTTCACAGACAGCAAAGCTTACTTTTTAATCTGAGAAATAAGATTCCAATAAACAAGGAACTCATGTCTATAAATCTTACTTTCACAATTTGAGATGAGCATGACAAGTCAACAAGAACTTATCAGTTATATAGCTAAAATATATAACCATGGTGATTGAGAGTGAAGGGATGATTCAAAGACCTGGAATGCTGTTCTTTAAAATAACCTCAAACTTTTTAAAGAAAGTCACCTGAAACTTCTGTTTACTGTTCTTTTCTACTTACAAATCAAGCCAACAAGTGAATCAAAATATCACATACTGAAACACAGAGGTAAGAAATATAAGCAGAATATTTGTTAATATTTGAAAAGAAATCCAAAAACCATAATCCCATTTCAAATAATGTTGCCTTTGCTGTTATTAGTTATAGGCAATTTTCAAAATTATACATGAAGCAAGCTGATATATTGAAAATAAGAACTGTTAATCAAGCAAGAAATGAAAGACCCAACTGGGTAGACATGAAGTTGTCAAAACACGAATACAGTTCAGTAGCTGAAACAGATGCTAGACTTGTTGAAAGATCCTGCAGAACATCTCAATGCATTTCCTCCTTACAATAATACACAAATGAATACATACTAAACTATAAAAAAAGGGAAAGAAGCAACATACAAACAGAAACTATGATGATATTTGCTATTTCAGGATGTCCAGTATATATAGCTTCATTTCTCAAGCTCAAAGAATATTTTACTGTATTCTAGCCCAAACACTTTCAACTAAACCCTATGGAAGATTTGGTTGTTTGTCTCCCTTTATCTGGACTTCCCAAGACTTAAAAACACTTTGTTCTACAACCTTACCTTTCCATAACAATCCCTTTCAGGCAAGTGGCTCCCTGAGGTAAGAATCAAGCACAAAGACATAACAGAAGCATAAATGCAATTTACAAATCTATTCTTCAGAGGCAACAGTATTGTCAGAGTTTCAAAACCTGAACAACAAATCCTCTGCCTTCATCAACACAGAAGACTCATTTAAACATATGCTTTGTCATGGTCAATTTCTAATGACATAAATATCTATGCAAAACCTTTGATCATCCTACCTTCCATGCCAGCTGCTATTCTCGTCACTTCATCGTGCCAATAAGTTGGCTGCGGTAACAAATCAAGATAGTGCAAAACAGCATCTTTCCTTTGCATCTGTCATCTCGCTGAAAGCATTCTATTGCTGCCGACTGCTGGGAACTAGAAAGTCTATTTGAATTCCAATAGCTCTCCTTTTGCATGATTCAAGTTAGGTTAGGTGGGCATGCCTAACATGATTCTCTCCATCATTTATTGTGTAGCTGTTACACTGCTGGTGTGGTAACCACTCTGACTTTCTCTGATACGTCAGTCTGGCAAACCTATACCTTAGTGCAAACACACAATGAGACACAGCAGCATCTTGCATTTAATGAGCCTTCTCTCTGCCTCGGAGAGCAGTGCCTCTGCAAATCTCTTCCAAATCCTGGCATATGGAGTCTCTCTAATGCTAATTATTAAGGCTCTCAGCTTCTTTTAAATATGGTTGTATGGGTAAGGGAGGAACATTTCATTTCTGGAGCATTTCATTTTTTTCACCCTCCTACCACTCCTCCTTACACTGCCTTTTATTATTCTCACTTTACTGTTGAATGCTTATCAGCTCCCCTTAAAATACACCATTCTTTGCACAAACTTTGCTTGGAAAAGACTCCCAAAAGTGCAGTATTGTGAGCAAATTATTGATGAATTCAGCCAGGCTTCATTAGCAATATGAACTCCAAATAAAAATTACATTATGTCCATCATAATAAATAGCTTTCTAAGAGATGAGAGCATTCCATTTAAGCCTAATAGAGGCTATATATCTACAAGTGATTGTTTATTTATACCTCTTATTTACATTCACAACTTTTAATAAATATTTCATGCATTTACTGTGACACTCATTTCCAGTTATTCTAAACCACCCTTTACAAGATTCACAGCAACATGGGGCCACTTTTCTATAGCTCTGTCCAACCAATTAATCTTTTCATCAGAGTAATAATCAAATAAGAAAGGCATTGAAATTGCTATGTCCATGAGACCTTAATAGTTATGTAGAGAAAACAGTCACATTGGATACCAAGACTGTTATTACTATGTCAGTGTTGTATGGCTTGTATTTTGAAGACTATAAAATTGGAAAGTGAAACATAAATCAGATAAAAAATGTAACAGATCACTATATGATCAACATCCTATATTTAATAATTATATGATCAAAATCAGGCAATTGATGTAAGAATGATTTGACTTAATTTAATTAGATTACCATAGTATGCCACAACTGCAATTGTGAAATGATTTACAAAATCAAGTTCCTATAACAAATTGAAGATAGTAGTTAAAAAATATAAAGAGGTTGTATGCCCCTCTATTTTTAACTGGGTGGCATACTGTATTCTATTCAGGTAGCATACTGTATTTCAGTATCATAGTGTATTCAGTACACACACACACACACACACACCCCACACACACAATTATGAAATATATTGAAACTTTATTTTGCATGCTTAATAATTATCATGGAAACTTTGGCTTATCTGTGGCCCTAAACAGACTAGATATTAAATTATATTATTGGACAAAATTCAAACTGTGTTGGTTAATGAGAAGTCATGGACTAATTCAGTTGATTCAGTCTGCCATGGATTGTTTTCATTATTTCAAATGTGCATGTTATGACAGCAAACAAACCACTTTTAAAATTAAGAGTAAAAAATAGTATTATGCTCAAATTCATCCCATTATGCACAGTGGCATGATTCAGGAAAATATATAAGTATTGTTATAAGCACTACTTTGAGCAAACTATCATTAATATCTTAAGAACAGACCAGAATGCTGAAATTATGTTTTGTTAAAAAGGGAAAACTTTTAATATTTTTTTCCTGAAAGATGCAAACAGCCAAACGAAAGAGGCAGATATGAAAATTTGCTCACTCGTGCTGGTAAAAACAGCACATGAGTTGGTCCTTCTTTGTCAACAGTGATCAAATTTGAACAGATTAATTAGTAAATTAACATTTTTCTGAAAACTCTCTGAATATACAAAGTCTATTAGGACTTTGTTATCCTCTTATCGTAAAGGATAAGAAATAACAAGCAAACAAAGAAGTTTGCTTAAGCTTCTAATCATGGTAAATGGTTTACCAAAGATTTCTAATCACTATGATTTGAGGTAGGGATATTGATATAATGCATTACAAAATTATGGAGTCTACTCTTCTTTTATCTTCCTATAAAACATCATGGGAAAGCTGTAGCTGACCAAATCCATGACAAGTGGTGGGGGCAAAATACATTCATTGGCCCATCTGTCAAGAATAATCACATATAGAAGACTGTGACTTTGAATGGGACAAGAGTCTATGGTAACAAGCATGAATTATTCAGTGAAGAATGGAAAGGAAGGAAGGAAGGAAGGAAGGAAGGAAGGAAGGAAGGAAGGAAGGAAGGAAGGAAGGAAGGAAGTTGTTTGTGAAAGTAAGAGAAAGGAGAAGGATGTAATAAGTCAACAGGAGGATGGTCTGATCCTGTGCAATGGAATTGATGAACATATCCATGTGGTAGTAAAACTTTGATTTTAAAGGAAGAGCCAAACTGTGCACTAGAAAGTATGAACTCATTTTACCTAGATTGCTGGGGCTGCATTTGAAAATAAGAATTCATAGGCTGGTGATAGTTTCATTTTACAGTCATATGAAGGGTGATAATGAAAGAATCAGCATGAGTTCTGTGGAAAATTATGCAATATTCTGAATGAATGCATTCTAGGGGCAAAAGTTATTGTACACTTGTTGATTTAGAGAAAGTATAAATTATTAAATGTTCTATGCAAATATAACTTAAAGTTTTATTGCTCTGTGTGGTATATGATGTATGTAAAGCATATGTGACAATAAACAAAATGCTTAGTGAATGATTACACCCTGAGAACAGAGTAAAACAAGGATTTGTAATGTCCCATTGGTTGTTTAGTGTACTCATGGATAAATCCATAAGGATGGGTAATGAATAAATGTGAACTGAGTAAAATTTGAGTAATGATACAAAAGAAATACATTGAGGCTACCCTTTGGCTTCAAACCAGCATCAGTTCTTACACTTGCACACTTTGTACACTTGCACAAAGTCAGGGATCGTGTAGGATTAGAGTCAGGTGTATGATTAACCATTATACCAAGCAGGTGCTAATGATCATCAATTTCATATGTAGGTTGAAACCCAGTCATTAACTGAAACAGAAACAGATGTGTAAGAGGCTTAAAACTGGGTGAGGAACAGCCAAACTCTGCTACTAAGGTGAGGTTGTGGAAGACAGTTTCATGTCACAGGTCATATGCCATGGCAAGATTGAGCACAGCAACAAGACACCAGGTAGACAGACTGTATCAGCAAGGTCTCTCCCAGGCAAAAATTTCAAAGCAGACTGGGGTTTCAAGATGTGCTGTTCAAGCTCTTTTGAAGAAGCACAAAGAAACAGGCAATGTTGAGGACCATAGATGCAGTGATCAGCCAAGGAAACTTAATGCAGCATATGGAAGACATATCATGCTTACTTCCTTTTGACATCAGAAGATGTCCAGCAGTGCCATCAGCACAGAACTGGTGGAAACCTGTGGGACCCAGGTACACCCATCTACTGTCTGGAGAAGTCTGGCCAGAAATGGTCTTCGTGGAAGAATTGTGGCCAAAAAGCCATACCTCTGATGTGTAAACAAGGCTAAGCGACTCAACTATGCACAAAAACATAGGAACTGGGGTGCAGAAAAATGGCAGCAGGTGCTCTGGACTGAGGAGTCAGAATTTGAAATATTTGGCTGTAGCAGGAGGCAGTTTGTTTGCCAAAGAGCTGGAGAATTGTACAATAATGAGTATCTGCAGGCAACAGGGAAGCATGGTGGAGGTTCCTTGCAAGTTTGGGGCTGCATTTCTGCAAATGGAGTTGGAGATTTGGTCAGGATCAATGGTGTCCTCAGTGCTGAGAAATATAGGCAGATACTTATCCATCATGCCATACCATCAGGGAGGCATGTGATTTGCCCCAAATGTATTCTGCAGCAGGACAACAACCCCAAACATACAGCCAATGTCATTAAGAACTATATTCTGCGTAAAGAAGAACAAGGAGTCCTGGAAGTGATGGTTTGGCCCCCACAGAGCCCTGATCTCAACATCATCAAGTCTGTCTGGGAAGGACCCTGATGCTGGGAAAGATGGAAGGCAAAAGGAGAAGAGGACGGCAGAGGATGAGATGGCTAGATAGCATCACTGAAGCAATGAGCACGAAATTGAGCAAACTCAGGGAGGCAGTGAAAGATAGGAAGGCCTGGCACAATATGGTTCATGGGGTCACGAAGAGTCGGACATGACTTAACGACCGGACAACAACAACAGAAGGATTTGAGTCAGCCTACATCCACAGGAGATCTGTGGTTAGTTCTCCAAGATGTTTGGAACAACCTACCTCCCGAGTTCCTTCAAAAACTGTGTGCAAGTATACCTAGAAGAATTGATGCTGTTTTGAAGGCAAAGGATGTTCACAGCAAATATTGATTTGATTTGGATTTCTCTTCTGTTCACTCACTTTGCATTTTGTAAATTGATAAATATAAACAATTATGATATATATTTTTGAAAGCATTCTTACTTTACAGCATTTTTTCACACCTGCCTAAAACTTTTGCACAGTACTGTATACCAACTTAGTTTGGCCTCTATAGTTTGCCAATCATAGCAAAAAACAACATGTAGCTGAAGTCAGCTACAGAATTTAGCATTACAGAACTACAGATTTTAGCATTACAACATAATTCCAGTTGCCTTACTCAGAAAGTTCATAGTTTCTACCTCTGCAAAGTAACTTAAACTGTAAACAAACACTATTCTTCTTAAACATCCAGTAAGACTTACAAATATGGGTGGAATTTAAACATAAGTTTCTTATGTCCTAGACTCTGTAACTCAGTTATCTGGTAATGAACTGTATCTGATTCCTGGTCATTCCATTGGTTCATGTACATGAGAGAAGTGCCCCAACTTCAATGTGGATGCTGTTGTACGTGCAGTGGTTCCATGTACACATTCTCTGTACTGGAAAGAATCAAGATCTAAGAATACATTGGTGCCTTTTAGCATCATGCTTTGCATTGATATCACACTGACTCAGAGCACAAAACATGCCTGACTCCTACAGCATCTGTTTATTCTTGGCAGACTTCCATTTGAGTACAGACTAGACTCTTGTCCACTTACAAGAAATTATGTACTGGCAGACTAAGATAGCATGTGACTGAGATACAGAGAATTGACATTCTGACTACTTTCTGCTGACATTTCTGCAGTGGACAATGTGGGAAAAAAATATGTTATTGGAGAGATATCTATTGTCCTTTTCTCTTCCAATTCTGAAAAAGCTATTGCACAGAATGACCGCTGAACTCCATTGATTTTACAAGAAATGATAAACTGAACTCTGTAAGATTAAAAGATTATAACTGATTAGACTAGATAAGGGTAAAAAAGTGATATTTCAGTTTTGAATTGTTCATGTAATTGCTTCTTTCCACTTTGTCTACACATATTTTTCTGCACATTCAAGGGGCATTCTTGTGACTTGGAGCCAACATAAGAAAAATAAATCCTGTTTTTTTTGAAATCATGAAATTGACCTTTATGGAACAAGTCATATAGTACATTACAGAATCTGATGAACTAATGAATTCTGAATTCTGACTATAGTATAGTGCCCAACTTGGGATTAGATAATATTAAGGGCCAATTATCTTTACATATTGTATTGTATAAGGCTCAGGCTGATGCGCACTAGAGGAAAAGCATTTTATTGATGCTTTACATTTATATTTGAATTCTGTCTCTATTACATGGGCATTTAATTAAATATGTTATAATTATACATCAGTGCAAAAGTTTTGTACAGATAAAGCAGGCTCGTCTCTTCACACCTTCAACTGACTACATCAATAGAATAAGGGTGGGGATAATAAGATATTCAATGGTCAAATCACTCACTTCATGTAATTGTAAACAGCATCAGTTAGAATCTTCAATTTACATCAGTTTTAATTTGGGTTCTTAATAAATTAAATTTACCCTAATCATTGGTTTTCCTCTCCCTGGAAATGTTATTGCCATTTTTCCTATTCCACAGAGATTTATATTGTTTCCTATTAGCTATACATTGTTCATGATACTGGCTTTTAAATCAAAAAGATATTGTGGCACAGTTCTATAAAATTGGATTGGGGTCATGAGAATCCAAAGAATCTTACAATTAAGGGATTAAATATTAACTGCAGCAAGCACTGGTTTATATGCAATTATTAGTTATTTTTCTCCTCCCACATTTACTATTTACCAATTGGACTGCCTTTAATCATGCTTAGGTTTCCATCATGTATTCTTGTGTTTGATACAGAACTGACATATTCATGCATAAATCAAGTGTAAGGATAACAGAGAGAAGTGTTGCGTTCTTGGTCTAATCCCACTGATGTCCATGCTTTCAGCAGATAAAGGAACCTTCTCTGCTTAAACACATGGATGTTTGTGAAAGAATGTGGACCTGGCCTTGGGAATGGGAAAAGAATGAGAGAATTATTAAGAGAGGACTTTCAAAAAAGATTACTCAATCCTAAAAAAGAGGAGAATGTGAGAAAAATAATATCAAAGCTCCACCTTGATTTTGTTTGGTATAAGATGGGGTCGAAAAACCTGCCAGGCTTTCAAGATTCTGTTATTCTACCCTACAACAATGAAGAGAATTCTTTGTCATGACCTTAGGGCTGACAATGATGCAGGCAGGATCAGCAGCATATATGCTGTCATTATGAATGCAATAAGAGTCCATTCTCCTTCTATCATGGTCATCCAAATGCTACAAGCAGGTCACAAATGCAACACCATCAACCCAGCTGTGTTCCTTAGTACCAATACTGAGAATAATGCTGTTTTTTTCTGTGAGGAGACTGTAACATTCACATTTTGTAGCCACTGACAGAATTATACTTCACTGTTCACATAATACTCTTATTCATGTTATATATGGGCTAAAGTTGTAGCACATTTCATTTCCATTTCATACTGCTTTCACCTTGAGCAAATAATTCCCATAAAAAATAGGCAATGTGACAACAACATCGTAACTTATATAATCTGTTATTCTATATTTCAACTTCAACATGAAAAGTGCATCAACAAATGCAGTCACCCAGACCAGATTGATGATGATTAAATTATTTTCTCTTTAGGCTCTTCATCACACCTAATTGACAACAAGGAACAGAATCACAGCAACAACAGTCAAAAAAAGAAAAAGAAACCACTGTGTATTTAAAAACTTCTATTTAATTTGGCTCCCAGGAAAACTGTGTAAAACAAAGCAACTTGCCAGCATTGTGTGTAATATTTCATTCTTTATAAGCTGTTAACACCCATATGTCAAATGAAGCACACATCTGTAGAGGAATCCTGAAACGACTTTTCAGCAAAGCAGCAAAAAACCTGATCTTATATTTCGTAATGTTACACTATATTGTATGTTCTCTATAAAAGATTACAAGCTGGAAGATTATGATTTATATCTCTATATATAACACAGCAAGGTGCCTCACAAGATTCCAGTGCTGACTGGAAGCACTTGCTGGCTATGGAGCCTGGATGATGAGAGTCCAATACATTTGGACAGCACTTGCTTTGGGACTTGTAAACCAGAGTTGTTGGGGAGTTGGGTGGCAATAAATAAATGAATAAAAGTTCATTAGATCATTACCTGCATTAAAGATTACTAGTCTGGGATGATTAACGTTAGGGATAGGTAATTTTCCCCTCCATGCATTGAGCATACCTCATCTAGTCCTGGTCATTGTGGTCTAAACAAATACCTCTTGTATCAACAATAGGATCACCTTCTTTTTCAATTTGCAGCATACATTCTTTATCCTGATTATGATTAAGTTGCACCTGCATGATAAACTTTCCTGTGCCCAGAAAAAAGATAGCTCAAGTTAGAGAAGGAGAAATAAACCTTATTTTATTTTGACAATATATTGTTATATAAGGTAAACATAATGATGAGCTCATTTACAGTTAACCTTTCCTCTTTTCAAAAGTACTTAACATGGTTTAATATAAGATATATTGCAACTTTGAGAAACACATACATTTGAATAGCAGCAAATTGATGTAGTAGCTTTCACATTCATGTGAGAGACCAGTTTACAAACCTAGCAGACTATAACTTACATTAGGAAAGTGGTGTTTTGTCAGTTATAATTTTTGCCCACAATGGATAAAAAATTACCAGTATTCTTGCCAAATAATGTCTTAAACACTCAGTCAACGTCTTAGAAGATACACAATTCTAGCAAAGCCACACTATTTTTGGCACTTAAAGAAAAAATGAAACCCAAATACGAGTGATTATAGTTTTCAAAATTAATGCATTGATGTTTCCATTAAGTCTTAAGCCAATGTTTTCTCATTTTCTTCCACTTTTCCAGTGGAAGCCTTAAGCATTGCCATGATTATTAATATTTTTGCAAAATTATCAGGGAGGTATATTACATCTGTTTATATCTTTTAGCTATAGAAGGTAACAGGACCTCAACACTGTCTGAGCTTAGAAGATTAGCAAGGTCAGACATGGCTGCTACATGGATGGGAGACTTCCGGGGAGAATAGGGCTGTCAGATAGGATGGAAATTAAAAAAAAAAAAAATCCTGAAAGAATTTAGTGGCAAATTAATTCTGTCTTGCTTTCAAATGTGTCTATAAATTCACCAGGATTTAAGAAGACTTTATTTTATACTTTTAAAAAGTATGTGTGTGTGTGTGTGTGTGTGTGTGAGAGAGAGAGAGAGAGAGAGAGAGAGATTCCATATTAGTACTACTGGTTAGAATAATCTATATTATTAATATCTTCTAACATCAGAAAACTGTTCCTAATCAAACTATCTCAACCACATCTTGATTTCATAAATGTTGTACTACTTATCTTTTATCCAATTCAGTCTAATAGTTGTGTGTTCTGGTCTTTCTGTCCCCACCCCACCCCACCCCTGGCTTAATTTCTTTCAACTGCATGAAAAATAAATTCTTTTGATTGAGCTGAAGTAAGCTAATACTTTCCAATGTCTATGCTACAAATAAATAGCATAACATCCAAGCATCTCTGGGTCGTCTCTAGCTAAAAACAGAATTCTTAAAATAATCTTGTCTTACTTTCTGACCTTTTCTAACAACCTCAATACAGATAAATCAGATACATTGTGGCTATATCATAGACACATTCCACTAGAGGGAGCACTAGCAATTAACATGCAATCATTTACTGTTTAGCATACTGAGATAGTGCTGAAGATCCTTGCATTAGAAGTCAATATAAACTTCAGAACATTATACTGATGAACAAATAACTTGGCATAACTCTATTTGTTTATTGAAATATTTATAGAAGAATAAGATACACAGACTTTCAGATTTCAGCTATTATCCCACAATAAGTAACGAGAGAAAGAAATGATTGCATTGTCCTGATGCAGTTACAATATTGTAATTCATCAATTTATCTAGTTTGGTGAGGTAAATATTTTAAGTAATTTTCAGTGCCATATTTAAAGAAGGCAATTGTGCCAAATTAGATATAATTGATGCATTGGTATACTGTAACATCTACATGCATGTCTATTCTGCTATATCAGGCCTTGTACTTGCAGCTTCTTCTAAAAAGGATTCTATATACAAAGTTCTCTATTACTTTTATTTATTCTGAAATATCTGGATCAGGATAAATTCCTAAATGACATCAAAAACAGAAAAAGCTTCACAACTACATATAATACTATTTGCCACAACAAATTCTACCATCAATGTTTATTGGATTCATTCTATGTGATTATTAACAATTTTTCAATATGTGGGTTAGAGAGAAAAATCTAAAAAAAAAAAAAAAAAAAGCAATTTGTTAACAAAATACTGGCAAACAACTTGTTGGCAAAATGTTGTTGTTTAACATTTAACAGAAAAAAAACAATGCACGTCACTTGCCACAAACATTGTCTAAAAATTTACAAAACGCTAGCACTGTTGGTCTTAAACTGCACTTAACTCATTCAGGTCCATATTATAACTGCAATGTTTCCTAAGCAAACTCAGAATATAACATTTCAAATAAATTCTGGAATTTCTAAAAAAATTAGATACAATTTTTTATTTAACCTATATCTTTTAACTATTGATTTTAACAAAGACATTAGAGAAAAATAATTTTGCTGAGTCTATTTATCTATGTATCCATCTATCTATCTGGTCACCAGCAGTTGAAAATGACTTGATGGCACAGTATCAATCAAAATCAATTTTTCTGTAGACAATACTAATACATTTCCCACATTCCAGATTTTATTCATTAATGGTGAAAATTAAATACTGCTGATTGATATTATATCACCAAAGGCTTTCTCTGAAATATTACAAAAGAGATTTGTTCCACTATCCAAATTACTGTCCAGGATACTAGGCTCTAAATATGCCTTTTACAACAGATAATTACTTTTTTCTTTGATATTACTTTTAAAAAGATAAACCATTCTGGGTTCCCTCTTTATTCTCTATAGTTTTACAATCCAGTTTTCTTTCGGTACTGCTTTGGATGATGGAAATAGCTTCAAGACACCAATGCTATTTTTTATTTCAGAATAGGGTATATTTGAATATTACAAATAACAGGATCAAAATAATAACACATAAAATATTGAAATATGCTCAACAAATGCCGCTTTGTGGAAAATATATTTTTCATAGTAGTGAATCAAGAAAACTGGACTCATTTGCAATGACAAGAGGATAACCTGAAAAAGAACCCATTCTTTTTTCTTCTTTCTTCTGTCTTAAAAATACAACTGTACCAGTGCTTCACAACAAAAATTTAAGCAAGCCATTTAAATTGTGGGTTACTTTGGCAATGGGCAGAACAATTTTATTTATTTTCAGGGGCTGCTTTTGGGTTATCAGAAAAGGAAACCATTGATTATGGCAATATGTACTCATTATCATGGATTACTTTGAAAACCATTCTGATAATGTAAATAAAGGACAGAGCATGTTGGCACATGTAGTTAATCTCTTTTAGTAACAAGCCTGTCTAAAAGTGACAATATTTGAAATCAGTTTTGGAAGGAAGGTCACCATATACATTTGGTCGTTAAAAATACATTACAGTAAAATGTGAGGGCATTTGCTTTTTTTTCTAACCACCATGGTAGGATATAAAATTAAAGGTTCTACTGTTTACTATTATGCTTTTTTTAAAATATGCTTCTTTCAAACAAATTTTTATAGAATTATTTCAAACACCACTGAGCCAAAGTAGTGTAGAACCAAAGAAAGAAAATGGCACTATCTTTAAGAAGAAAAATGAGATGCATCAGGGAAACTATGGAGCAGCACAATGACAAGAATACCTAAGATTCTGGAGCAGATCACAAAAAATAAATACATAATAATCTTGAAAGCAGTGTAATGATTACTAGAAGAAACCATATATTTGTCCAGAAAAAGTGATCAGATAACTTCCTTAACACTGAGAATGCTGTAAATGGGGGGGGGGGGGGGGGGGCTTTGAGTCAGTTAACTCCTGGAGACTGCTTGGACAAGTCCCTGCAGTTTTCTTGGCAAGGTTTTTTGGAAGTGGTTTGCTATTTTCTCCTTTCTAGGGCTGAGAATGAGTAACTGGTGCAAAGTCACCCAGCTGCCTTTTCACTTAAGGAGGAACTAGAACTCAGAGTCTCCTGGTTTCTGGCCTGATACCTTAACCACTATACCAAACTGGCTTTCTGCTGAAGATATTATATATCCTGATTTCAGTAAGACATTTGACAATTAATATTATGATTAGCAAGCTAATTAAAAATGGAATTATTTAGATACAAACAGCTTTAAAATCCTATTCAGAACCTTCATAAGCAGTACCCCTCCTAAGTAGAAAATATACCAAGTAGGGGGCCATAGGAATCAGTCCTGGGGCTTATACTCTTAAATAATTTTATTAACATCTTGAAATATGAATTGGAGAGAACATTTATTAAATTTGCAGATGGCCACAAAATGTGGTGGGATAGCTAATAAAATTCCACTCAATATTCCCAAAAAATCCAAAATATACTTCAAAAATCCAGCCATTTCACCTCCAAATACAACTTAGGACCACATAGGGTATCTGATATTTCTATCAATCCCGTGAAGATTATGAGTGATCCATTTTTGACTTACATTACTTTAGAATGACTATGCAAATCATTTTTAAGAGCAGCTTGGTCACAGGAATACTGTGAGCCAATGTGTTGTGATGCCAACCTGCTTTCATAAGAATAACAAAAGGATTTTCATACTGGGAATAACCATTTCTTTTTTCAAGCAGAATCAACACTGGGGGGTGCATGACTTCTGTCTCATAAAGGCCCTTGGCCTTGCTTGTAGACATGAAAAATTATTTTATTTTCCTTTAAATGAGGAGCCAGAATTCTGGAGAAACACAAAAAGATGTAATTGACCCTGAGCTGAGATGAAAATTTCCCCAACATCTCTGATAAATGACTAGAGGCTGAGGAACATCCAGGAAAAAGAAGTATAGGAGTTTGCTGGAATTTAGGTGGCATTAAAAAAAGGTATTTTTAGTCAGAAGCTATGCTGAATTTTAACTTGTTTTGTATATATTTCAGTCTTTTATGAATATATCAGGTTGTACACGAGAATACTTCCTTTCTTTCAAATATCTTGAAATCATTTTTTTTCCTTAAGAAATTCTTTTTACTCTGTAAATTTAGAGCTTGACAACAGTGTAACAGATCAGTGTCATAGGAATAAGACTTTGTCCTTGTTCATGTCCCCATGACAGATAAGGTAACAAAGCTGGAAAGTTATTTTTGTCCAGTCTCGTTCAAGAAATGGAATTCAGACCACTGTGGAAGTAATTTTATTTTTCAGAGCCTATCCCAAACACAGTAACTATATCTGATATCAAGGAAAACATTACTGCTTTACAGAAAACAAATACACTAATGAAAATGTTTTTCTTCTGACATTAAGCAGTCCAAAATATTGTAACTTAATTTTACAGGCCTTATTTTGGTGGTTTCTAACTCCCACCCCCAGTTAATTACATTTGAGAAGTGAAAAAACTCTGTGTTTAAAGAAGTTATTTAAAATTTTAAATGGCACTATAAAGTTCTTTATAACATAATGAAAACTAGCTCTTATGTCACACTCCTCTATCCAAGTAAACTGTCATTGATTTCAGTGGAACCTACACCCATATAATGGGTTTGCATTTGCAAGCTCAATCTCACTTTCCAAACTGAGATCTAAATTATAAAGTCAAAACACTTAATAATGGCTTCATATTTAAACTGAAGCTTTCATTTTATAATTCATAATCTTCATTTTAAATATTATACACCTCTAAATTTTACACACTAGCACCTAAGCACAACGTATAAGTGAAACATGCTGAGACCCTCAGAGTATTTTTTAAAGTTATAAATTATAAATTTTAAATGCAGAAATACTTAATAAAAATCAACCAATACATTAACATCAATCATATTCTCTTCTTTGCCACGCCACTCTGATTCCAGTTACATAGATACCAGAATTAACATCTCGTACCTGGACTTTCCTTGCACATTATACACAAGAGAAGATAAGAGCTTGAGAATCATTGATTTTGTTCCTTCAGCATCCCTTACTGGATTATGCTGATCAAAAATAAGCTAAAAGGCCACAGTAGGACTGCTGTTTTCCTGTATTTCATAAAGTAACTGTCAGGAATTCATAATAGGATTCTGCCACTAAACATGTAGGTCCCTATGGAAGTCTAAATATTTGAACTATGGGTATAAAACATGCCTGTGAGCTGGCCTTTCAAGTGCCTAATCAAGGACTAATGGGTCCCAGCTGAGAACACAGCTAAAGTAGAAAGTGATTGTTCAGCTGCCAGGGACCAAGCGCATGTGGGGAGCCAGAATTCTGCCCACCTGAACATTTGGCGGTCACCTCCGTATACAGATATCTGGTTTTGATACCTAAGATTAATGTAAAACTTGATGTTAAGTCGTAATATAATATTTGGATGTCAGGCAAGCAATAATTCAGTATGTTTCATTTTTAAAAAGAAAATAATCATGTCAATATGCCTAATCCAGCTAAATTGGCACCACCACTCTCTGAATGTTGAAAACCTCAAGTTTAAGAATCCCCAGACAGCATCATTAATGAATGTTACAGAAGTTGAACTCTAAATGGAAAGTGCCGAAATGGAGAATTCAGATCTAGCCATGTGTTGTTTTACCCACTTTTCACCCTTTAGCATGGGTGAAAGCAACTCTCCCACACAGCAGTACATTACCAAAGCTGATATCAATACAAGCCAAATCTTTGTTGGTGGCATCTTGCAGCAAGAAAGGCTTATGTGACCAAAACTGCAGAATTCAGTGTATAGTAACTGGCCAGGATTTTGCTGTTCTATCTAAATTATTACAAAGACAAAAATATATTTGCATGTGTCCAAGACAATACATGTATTATGAGTTTTGAAAATGCTCACAAACGTTTTAGTTTTACTCCTTGAAGAAGGAAGATATCACCTCCTTTTCAAAATGTGCACAGTTAAGAGCAAAGGGTTCCTTACTATACATGCTTGTTAGATGAGCTTAATTACCAAGACAAGCTTTGTATGAAACCTGATACATCACCAACTTAATAAAAATGGAATTATTCTTCTCACCAAGGAGAAACAAAACTAACTTTTTGAGATGTTTCAAATAGATTTGTACCCTAAAGAATTCAACACCTTCTCTTCACTCCATTTGAGCTTAAACAGACCATGCAGAATATTTTCCCATAAGCTTTATTATTCTCAAGAAATTCACAGAAACACATTTAACTTCATTTTTTAATGGGGGAAAAAAAGGAGGAGGAGAATAGGTTCAAAGGGAAAACATCAAAATTAAAATGTTTATTTTAAAAGAATATCAAATTGTGATATAGAGACAAGTCAAACAATGACAGAGGAAACCTGGTTGCTGTTTGTGTGTAAATAAGAAAACAAAATAATTTAATGAAAAACAAGGCATAATATATCAGATTGTTTATTATTAAAGGATTTATTTTAAAGGATTTCTACTCCACAGTGCAGCTGAGACTCCCAGGGCAGTTTACAGATCAACAACAGCTCCTAGACTGAAAAGAGAGGACACATCAGGGGGAAAAAAGTGCACTGAAGGGAAAAGAAAACAAGAAAGCAAATCACTAACTCATAATGTTATATAAATCTTATATTGAACTGTAATACAACTAGATTACTACTGTAGATCTCATTATAAAAGGTGGAATGGAAATCAGTCAAAGAAATAATTATCCCACAATTGCTGGGTCGATCCAGGTGCAAGGAAAGTCTGGTTTGCTGCAAAAGCATTCAGGGCATTGCAGTCCCAACACATCTGGAAGATGCCAAGCTGGAGAAGGCTGGCGCATGATAATTGGGAGAACAAAAGCTGTTTGCTTCCCTTTCTTTTGCCTGCAACATTTTGAGGATGGGTTTTAACACAAATAATGGTATACTTCTAAAATTATAGTAACACTTGATATGACATGTCCATGAATGCTACTAGGAGTCCTTAATTTCCTGGAAGCTTAAATCAGGTCCAGGCTAAAAGATATAACAAATTCCACAATTTATTTATTTTCCACTTGTTCCTTTGAAAATTAACCAACAGGTCAAGTATTTTTCTTCTTAGCATGTGTTTGTTGTTTTGTTTTAATAGGACAGATTAGCAAAATACATCTGATAACAATGCCATGCTATCTTTTGTTTGTTTGTTTGCTTTGTTAAAAAATAGTGACTTCTAGCAACTTATTATTTGAACAAATCTTGAAGAATAAGTGAGGGAAGATATTGTTTGATAGGCAATGATTATTCCAAACACATATTTCTGATATAGATCTCAGTTTGGATTAGAAGTGTTGCTTTTCTTTATTCTTTTCCCTGGAGCAATATAGTATGAATAGTTGCTTTATACCTGATAATGCAAAATAACAATTGTGTTAGTAACATAGGAAACTGATTTGCATCAGGTAGATTAGCTGTATGTAGCCTATGCATTTTACCACAGAGCCAAGGATCCTTCACTGTCATGTTCATCCACCCCCCACCAAGTCATGCGTAGAAATTTCCTCACATTAATTGCCTGCTCTGTCAGATTTATCTACTATAACAGTATAGAATGTCATTATATTAATAATACTATCAGCTCTTTAACTTTCAGATTCTGCAATAGCTAAGTGCCTTCAGCTTTCCTGGCTAGAATTTCTAGCATCATCAACTTTAATAGGATATTACATATTCAGCTTTCATCTGTGATGATAATATTTACAAAAATGAATATCAAAAGAGGAAGAAACACGAATAGAAAGTTTTCCATCAAGCAATTATTTATTTATGCACGTCAAAAGAAAGGATGTAATATGAGAAGTAGCTTGCTTTGTTTGAAAAAGGCTCAGCTGACCATCATACTTGGGGGGGTGGGGAGAGTCACAGTGGATACCTAACTGGTTAGCATTAGAAAAGAGAGAAGGAGATATTCCTCCCTTTTATGAATCTTTGCGGAAATGCAAGTAACTTCTCACCTCTCTTATTATCAAGATTGCTTTGCTGTAATTAGCATTTCAGTAAAGAATATCAAAACTCATTGCAATACCAACTTAAAAACCAATAATTTGATTATATCACCCTTTGCTCAAATCTTTCTTCTTTAAATAACTTATACAGTTCATAAAGTATAGCCAGATAACTGTGTACCATGTATCTTAATGATGAAGAAAGAATAGCAGAGTCTTCAAAATTTAATCTAAAACCTAAATGACTAGAGTTTAAACATCAGTTTAGTATCTTCAGACTATTTCTCTAAATTCTGGATTAAATAAGCAATCACTAAAGACAGTAAATTAAGAATCAATCTATTATGGAGATTTAAAATCCAAATATATAGAGTACTCTAGAACTGCACAATTCCAGTAAGTACTAATCAGCAACAAATATATTTCATTACAAAAAATTCCTTGTAGACTTATACTTTAACAGAGCACTATTAATAGCTAATAATGATATGAAGGTATCCATACTTTAGATAGTTTCCCAAACACTTTCATTCAAATTTTCATTCATTCTGATAAAAAAAATGTTTTTTTTTTCCAAATAGGGAAAGCAACCTGTGCAATATTTCATGTCTTTGATGTGGCATTTTTGCCTCTATTATGAGCTGGCTAAGGGATGAATGAAAATATTTCATCTTTCATTGTTCAAAAATCTTGCATCTCTACGGCACATACATCAAATAAATTCCAATGAGCATATAATTAAAGCGGACTGGACCTGGAGTGTTTTCAGAACAGGAAACATGGGCAGTCACTGATATATAATTCTATTAGGTCAAATATATCAGCAATCACAAAAATGTTAAAGTTTGGAAAATTCTGTAAATGAGTTTGAAAATGAAAGATTCTTTTAGAATCTTCTATAAAACTTTGGAAAATGGAAAGATTAATTTTAGTAGGATATAAAAAGGTCTACTAAAATCAAAAGAGGCACTTAGTAATGCACTGGTACATGCATGAAGCTCCTCTCTTCAAATCCTTAAAACAGCTGCATTTTTTCAAGGCTCCATGGCTGCTTTGTAAGTTGTTCCCAGCTATTTCTGCATGTGTATGTGCACATTCACCTTATTTTCCTTCTAGCAAAGCAAGGTGGCTATGCATGCACACATATGTGGAAACAACCAAGACCAGCATATGAAATGATTGTGCAATCCTGGAATAAAATGCATGACTGAAAAAGAAGTGCCTTATATATGTCGCAGGCATGGCAGAACACCTCTTTGTAAAAATCTGCTTAGCCCTAACTTTAGGCACAACTTTAGTCTCTATTATTTTCCTTGTAGCACTTCATGTTTCACTTCAGAAGATTAATGAAGCACTCTCCTCTTTCCATTTGAGAATGAGTACCTAGATGTATGATGTTGGGTCTATTTACATCACTGAATGTTTAATACTTTCCCTCTTTTAGAAGAATAATATTGACTAGTGTATTCTGTAATTCAAGAGAACCAGTTTGGTGTAGTAGTTAAGGCATCAGCCTAGAAACCAAGAGACTGTGAGTTCTAAACCTGCCTTAGGCACAAAGTCAGCTGAGTGACCCTGGGCCAGTCACTCCCTCTCGCCCCTAGGAAGCAGGCAATGGCAAGCCACTTCAAAAAAACCTTGCCAAGAAAACTGCAGGGACTGGTCCACGCAGTCAACAGGAATCCAAAACTGATTTGAAGGCTCACACACATACATATTCTGTAATTTAGAATGAATCAACAGATTAAAAAATTGATGTAATTTTTCCAATAGTGAGATTTTACTTAAAAGTTAGTGTTGTTTTTCTCATACACATTCATTCATTTAGAGCCCACATTTTTGAGTCAGCTTTTAAAGCATTCTCAGCTCCACTTTTTTTTATTTCAGAACAAAAATCTATGAAGTAGGCTAGGCTGAGGGATAACAAATAGCTCAAACTGTTCTTCCATGGCTGAGACTGAATTTGGCTAAATCTCCATGGTGTTAATCGAACTATTAACCATTATATCATACTGCAAAATGTATTATTTTAATAAAATAAAATCAATAGACCATTCAGTTCTGTGACTACTAAAAAACAAAATATAATGAACATTCCAGCCATAAGAGATAGCATTAGTACATCCTGTTTAGTTATCATCTAATCTGACTGAAAGCAGTTCTACAGGATTTCAGAGATCTGCCTAACCCCAAGACAGCAAAACACCTTGCATTAGCCATTCATGAAAATACATTCCCCAAAATGTTCTAGCTGCCAGCATAATATACTGGCCTACAATAAACTGAGGCATTTAAGTGTTTGTTGAGTTAAAATGTATTTAAATTTAAGGTATTTATGCCCAAGGAGCAAAATCTTTCTGATCTTTCCCTATCTACAAAAGATTCTCTCCAGTAGTAGTCTTTTATTTCACTAATATTTAAGTTTGTGTTTGATAGTCTTTAAAATAAAGTCTATTCTTTCTCATCTTCTTTAACAAAACCACAGGTTTCTTGGATCATCTTCCATTTGAAAATACAATTTTTGAAACACTGTTAATGAATAGCATCTTTTATCTCAATCTACAGGCAGACTGAGATTAAAAATTATACCTAAATTTACTAGTGGAAAGCCCTTATGACTATCTGCCTTGACCATCTAGCTGCCAATGCATATGTAAAGGTTAGACATGAGGAAGCTGAACCTTCAGCTGCACTGACTCCCTGCCAGCACAACCAAGGCAGCTGTTTCTACCAGTCTCAATCTACACAGTAAATGTGAACCAAGAAGTGGGAAAACATTACAAAAAAACTATTGTCCTAAAATGAGTTTGGCTATATTAGTAGTCTGTGTATGTGTGCTTTAAGTGAACCTAGCATCCATAAGCATTTGAGGAAAACCAGATAAATATGTTTACCTGTAAATATATGTAATGTGTGTAATTTAGTGATGTCGAATCTTAATTTAAATATGTTATGGCATTTTGAGCCTAAAGTAAGAACCAACATATTGCTTCCTTCACTAATAAAGATTTAAGGAATATATTTAACATATACACAGATCAAAAAATAACTTGAGTATAAAATATTTGGACTTCTTTAAGTGTGAAAGTTTAAATTGTACCATTTCAAACTTCATATGTTAATTTTCTTGTTAAAATGCATTCATTCAAGGTCATTTACACTGTCAGCACCAGATTGTTCCCCTGTTACTGGTATACAAACCTTTTGCATTCATAGGGAATTATGTGCATGTATGAGAGAGGGGTCTTGTCTTCTCATCTGAATTTTCTGAAATGATAAAATCCTGGAAATTTGTTCTATGTATTTTGAACATTTAAGCGATGCTCTGTTGTCTGATATGGTTGCTTAAAGTTGACTTTTTGGATAAATAATTTGGACAGAGAATAGATTGGATTTGAAATCTCGTCATTTTAAAACTCTAGGTGGCTTCAACAAAGAATTGATGGAGCAATGATGATCTGGTTGGTTTCACTCCAGAGAGTTTTGGCAGAGAGCAGAACACAATCATTCTCTTCAGCCCAAAAACTTTAATGGCTTATAAAGTACCCAGGGATTCAATATTTAGATTACCAAAGATCCTCTGTTTTAGAAAGGGACTGATCCACTTATCAATCTCCAGGTATTTCACAGGATTTTTCACTCTAGATGCAGAAGCTGCCCACTACAGGTGAAACTCGAAAAATTAGAATATCGTGCAAATGTTCATTTATGTCAGTGTGTTATTGATGTCATGTAATATTCTAATTTTCTGAGATTGTGAATTTGGGGTTTTCATAAGCTGTACGCTATAATCATCACAATTATACCAAAGTAAGGCTTGACATATCTCGCTTTGCATGTAATGCATCTATCTCATATATTGGTTTCACCTTTTGAGTTGCCATACTGACATAAATGAACATTTGCATGATATTCTAATTTTTCGAGTTTCACCTGTATATGTGAGAGTCATTTAAGTTTCCTGGTTTGAATCCAAGTTGAATGTTCTACTCCAGCAAGGGGCGGGGGTGGGGATAGGGCAACATTTTTATCAGTCTGTTGGTAAGCATAAATATATACTCAGGATGTACAGTGCTTCAGATTCAAAGGCAAAAAGTGCTTTTAAGTGGGCAAATGTAGCAATTGTACCCAACTCCTTAAACCAATTTTTTTTTTACCCCAATCATGTATCCCATGAAAAATCTAGCACCTTTGAGGAGTTCTTGACAGGTGCTACATTTGTGCCCTGATCTACCTCAAAGCACTGTTTTGTCTTCAATTCCAAAGTACTACACAGTCCGAATGCAAACATCTCAGGATGGAATGTCCCAAAATTCACTGTATGTAAATGTATATATGCATATATAGATTCTGTTCAATGGATCAAAGTTTGGATGATAAGAGAAGTTTGGTTTGATACAGACCTTAGATCCACCAAGGTTAAATATCTGTTACTTCTGGTAACTAAGTAACTAACACAGAATATCGTCATCAAGCCACAACCCTGACGAAATCAAGTCCTGACAATGATCAATTAGTTATGTTATATATTCCTGATACCCCAGCAAAGCCCCTCTGTTGTTGTTCAGTCGTTAAGTCGGGTCCGACTCTTCGTGACCCATGAACCATATTGTGCCAGGCCTTCCTATCTTTCACTGCCTCCCTGAGAAAGCCCCTCTACCAAAAGATAAAGCAGTGGTCATTTTTGGTGCCATACCAAGTGGGAAAGTAAAGCTTTGTTTTTAAAGTTTTCAAATTATTTTGTATGCCACCCAGAGTCCATTAGAGTTGGGTGGCTATAATAAATGTAAATAATAATATAAACAAGCAAACAAATAAAGTTTAAACTGGAATAGGACACACTGTGCATTAGTTCAGCCAATTTCTCTACAGGTTCTTTACTAGATAATTTGGAGACACTTTTGCCTTGAAAAAGTTAGAAGAAATATTTCAAGATTTTTTATTACAGTAAAAGCTTTGAAGGTATCCAGTTGAAAGTTGGCAGGATTAATATTCTCCAAAGGGCCTACTATCCCTGCTATTTTCACCACTTTTTGCAGAAAACAAAGCAGCTTAAAGCATTTTGATTGTAGATTATTATTATTTTTTAAAATCAAATCTCAAAATGGCTGGAAATAAATCAAGTTGTGTCTTGCATCTTGAATCACAAACTCAGAATGAATCATTGTTTCACTGAATTTCACACATCAAATCTGAATCAAAAGAGGATGATATTACTGGCTTGGTATTCATTAGCATTTGTAGCAAACACAATCATGTCAAAATGATGAAACACATACAGTGACATAAACATGCAAATGTTGTGATTATATAGGCATCACAACTTCTGATGCAAATACCAAAGTTGCATTTGTGTGATGATGTCATCATATGCAGGTTATCATTCCCTCCATTTCCTCAGGGAATGCCCATTTTGGCACAAACCCCTTAATTGAAATGGCTACAGAACACTGAAGCAGACGAGACAGAATGCTTCCCATTTACTTATTTATTTATTTATATTTTAAACCAGTACATAGCCAAAGCTTTCTGGGCAATTTACTATAAAACGCATTAAAAGATAAAATTTGAATCAAACATATACAATAAAATCAAATAAACGGCAACATAAAAACATGATACAAACTAGGCAGCAGCAAGGTAGCCATTCCAAGTCTAAAACGTTAGACATTAAACTAAACATCTAAAACATTAAATTAAAATATAATTAAAAGCCAATAAAAAATCATAGGAAAATAAAAAGGCCTTCACCTGGTGCTGAAATGACACTAATGTGGGTACCAGTAAGCCTCTCTGGGGAGGAAATTCCATAAATCTGGAATAAATCTTCTCCCTTGTAGAGATGCCCCCCCCCCCATCTCCTTGGATGGGGGACTTGGAGGAGGGCCTCATTAGAAAATCTTAAGGCCTAGGTTGGTATATATAGGATAAAGTGCTTCTGCAGATAACCTGGCCCTCAGCACTGTGAACTGAGACCTGACATGGACTGGCAGCCACTGTAGGTACCAAATACTGGCATAGCCTGGTCATATCAGCCAGTCCTTTCAGAGTCATCAGATTGCAGCAAGTTCTGTAAACAATACAGGATAATTTTGCCACATTGAAAAAGAAAAAAACAAACCCTACTGGTCAGTCAGTCACATGTACTTTTAAAAAGGCCTGAATGGAGGGGAAAATCAATTAAGCAGGTTACAAAACATAATTAGGCATATTTATAAAAGGTACAATATAACACAAAAAGAGCCATAGATTCAGGCACCTTTGCCACAAGAGCAAAGTCTTAACATGTATGGGACTTCTAAAAATTCTCCTTCAACAACCCACATTATAAGTACATTAAAATTTGCTAATTTGAAATAAAATTGCCATTCCAACTTTGGAGTTAATTATTTGATTTAGGTACCTTGCTGGTCTGAAAAATAAGGCTGAGTATTCAAATATACATCTCAAAAAGGAGCAGCCTTCCAAATCCATATCACATCAAATATGTATATATTTATCTTAATCACTAAAAATAAGTGAACTTCCATACTTTTAAAGATAAAAATGGAGGGAATGGCATGTTAATTGAGTGTCCATGCTTTCCTGAAGGTTAATTTCATAGCTCCAACTGCTCCAACTGTAGAAATTTTGAGAAATACTCTACAACGAAGTGTAGTAAATGGAGACATTATTGCTAAATATTTTCCTGGACAGTTAACTTTAATGTAACAGTTTAGACTATAAAGTAAATACCATGTTGTAAGGAGCATACCATTTTGTATGCCATCAGTTGCACTTAGTAAGCCTTAATTATCAGCATAAATGAACAGTAAAGCAATCCTGTCACTAATGTGGATGTTCGTTAGTGATGTCATATTGCTATGTATATGAGGCAAATGTTGAGGAATAGCTGCATTTTCAAATTGCATACAAAGTCCTCATTAAAGGACCTCATTATGTGAGAAACACTGTATTTTTGCACTTTACTCAAGTAAGTTTTCAAAATTGGAAATGTAGCCTTTGGGGCGTGAATATGGAATGTATGACATCTGATATATAAGATGAAAGAAATATAAAAACTGAGCAGAGTTTGGACACATACCCACACATACACACACCCACATGTGATTTTCATGTTTATATGTGCAAGTATTGAGACATATACATTCATCTCTAATATAAACAGGTTTTCTTCCAAGTCACTATGAAAATTCATTATTCAGAAATTAAATCAAGAAATTCAGTTTATGTACAGAAATATGATTTATTTTAAATTATAGGTACCATTCTATCTACAGTACTTTTACAAAGCTTCAACTACGTAACATGTACAAGTTTAATTATTTCAATCTCCTCTTTCTGTATGTGTGTGTGTGTGTGTAACACACACACACACACACACAGAGCATTATACAAAGAGGAATCAGAGCTAATAGACTGCCTAAAATTAGATCCCATCCCACTGAATCCAGAAGGAGAGGCATGCTGTGGGTCCTACTGGTCAAATAATGTTATCTTGCAGGACTTCACAAAACAGGTCTTTTCAGTTGCTGCCCCTGCCCTATGGAACACCGTTGCTCTCAAGATTAGATTAACCCCAATCCTGCCGGCTTCTGGAAGGCTTTTAAGATATGGTTATTTTCCTGGGCATAGGGATTGGAATGTGAGAGCCCCTGACATGCTACATTGTTTATACTGGTTTGGTCTCTTAATAGCTGTGAATGGTGCTGTGTTTTACACAATTTTTGTGTTTTGTGTTTTTACCCACTTCAAGCTGCCCATAGTGGCTATATGAGATGGGTGGCTATATAACACAAAGAAATAATTGTAAAGAAAATACAAATACATATCTGTAGCTAATATGTGATACAAATGGTCTTATATAGTGAAAAACAGGACACGAATCTGTTTAATTAAAATACAATTATGGACTAGCAATACAATAATTACTATTCTATTATATGGTAAGTTACCAATATAGAAAAGATAAAAGATTGGGTTTTCTATAGCATATTAACTCTTTTAGAAAATGAAGCTATGGGATGATGGAAGAGATTTTTGCTTTGTCTCCAACCTTTCTATAATTGCCTTCCCAGTTAGCTTCATGAAATGGAAGCTGCAATCACCAGAATGCCATTACAGTACATCACAAAATGAAGAACCCTGGATACTCTGAATAGGAGCAGAGCTCTTATTCATGCAAAAATACCATCTCCATATTCAGAAAACATGATTGGTTTTATATGAACCACCTCATCAACATGGAAAGATTGATATAGAGGGAATAGGGCTATCATCTATCCACCAGTCCAGTAACTCTTTAATATTTGAAGACTATGGAGTTCACTTGCATACACTGATATTTCATGTTTCCTCTTCCAGTGTATCCATATTGCTGAAAATATTTCCCAAAATATCTGGATAACTGGATAATTTACCTACAGCAGGCATATCATAACTGAACTGAACTATCAAAAGAAGATAAATTTAACACAACAAAGATGCATGCAGATGGCTAAAAAGGAAGTATCAAGGTAGAAAAACAAAAAAGTATGCTTGGCTTAAACTGACTTTGAATGTAGTCAATTCACATGGTTATCAACTCTTGATGGTCTCGTTCAGAAATATGAACTACCTATTTATCACAAAATATTGAATTGGAGTTGATTCTGTGTGATGAGAAAGTGATTAATTTGTTCCTATATACATAAGTTATCATGTGATGTCACTGTCAATGAATGATGAAGGTATTTATAAGCTAACATGAATAATTAGACTGCCTTTTTAGATTAGTTTAACTGTATTAACTAAGGTAAACCTCCAAATAATACAGGCCCATATTCCTTAATTTTCACATAGGTTTTTACTTTTTCTTTGCTTCACTAGGCACATGCCATAATGTTGCAATTGACACTTAAAATGGATATTAAAATTGCACACGCACGCACACACATACACACAAAACCCACATGCAGTGAAAAGCTGCAAAAAAAAAAATTTATCTAGCACATAATAGCTCAACATGGTTCAGTGAATAATATTACAGTTTTATCTAGCGTTACTAAAGAAAAAAAGCCGAAGGCAATGTCACAATAGTTTTCCAACACATCAGACATTTTGTTAATACAACATGACCATGAACAATAATTTACTTGTAAGAAAGTTCAAAGTAAGACTCATCATAGCTCTCTGGCCAATGATACCATGTCTTCCTGTCAACTGTAGTTGTTATCAAGAAGGCCCAATCAGGCAGTGGCTGGGTTATAAGCAGAATGGATTTCCTAAGGAAGATTGTACAATATGTTTTCCGATGACCAATATCCATCATGAGAACACTGTAGGGATTCAGGTTTAATGTAGCAGTCTGAATAGTGATATGCATTGCTGAAAGCAGCACTCTATAAAATTTGTGACAAATAGAGCTTTTAAATTTCTGATGTGGGTAGGAGGAATAACATTATGGCTTTTATTGTAAGGAACATACACCATTAACTCTAAATTATTCAAATGGGGGTGGGGGGGTTAGAGAGTCACAGAATGCTTTCTTATGTGTTCTAGAAGTTCTGTTCTTGAATCAGCAACCAGAAGGAGGAAAATTATTACTGAGGTCAGTTAAGTGAAAAAAAAAATTAAAGGCTACTAGATTATTTTCTATTGCTGTCTTTTGAAGAAAATACTTAGCTCATGCTTAAAATATGTAAACAACAACCACACAGTCTTAAGGAGTAATAAAATAAGGACCATTTCACATTATAGGATATGATGTCTTAGAAAAAGTTTTCACAAAGCAATCATAAGCATGTGTACTAAACAAAAAAAATCTCATTTGATGATAATCAATATTATTAATTCTTAAAGGTCTATGACTTCTTAATAATCTAATTGTATTTTATTCCTTTGTATATATTCAGTATGAGAAATCTTTTGCACAATAAAAATATGGATTATATTTTAATTAGCATAAATATGAATAAAGTTCTAGAATTCTTTTTTATTCTTTATCTTATTTTATTCTTTCTAGAATAAAAATCTGTTTCCATTGACTCATTGAGAAGATTCCAAATGGTATCAACTAGCTAAAATTGAGGTCTGCTCAGAAGTCTCACTGAAATCAGTGAAGTTTTTTCACAAATAAATATCACAGATCATTACAGCCTTGATTTCTGTAATTAACTTGATTAATTTTGTGACAAATGTCAAGTTGATATGTCAAGAGATACTAGGGGAAAAATAAATTATTGGCCATTGGCATTCACTTGCAGTAGAATACTTCTCTATAAGGATACATCCATTCTTAAGCAAATAGACAAACTTATTATATACCTTAATAAATAATCATGTGAAATTTGGTTTATGAAAGGCAGTTGCTATGAAATCACTGAAATATTTCAAACTTTCCATCCCTCAGTAATGAACGAATACAGAATTTGTTTCATCCAATTAAATTATGTCATTCAAAGCTTATTGCATAAACTATGTTTAATAGTAATATAAATTACAGTAATTAAAGGAGAGGTGCCTGACATATTCAAAATATTATTTATGTTAATACCAGTACCATCTACTACAGAAGGTTACATACAATCCATGCAGCCATCTTGGCTGAAATGTATATGGTAGGTGCCATTTTTACTGCTTCTTATAAAATCTCCCACAAATTGAAGGATCTCCAATCTTTTGAAAAAGATTTTCAGAAAATACAGAGGTGAGGCAAGGCAAGATAGATTAATGTCAGCCCTACAAGGTATACCAGACTAAGGAACCAGTGCCATGTAGGCCAGTACTATTTTATTTTAATTCAACTATTTTATGGATTCATGATTTTATGATACATTATTTATAACTACCTTGATTTTCAGGATAATTTCAGAATAATTCTGTAGTACATAACAAGAAATATACAAGTAGCAAGGTAAATATAAACATATGGCCTCACAAAATATTGAATATACTGTACATGAAGACTATATTTTCAGGTTGAGAATAGCAGCACTGATAACTTAAGCTAGGCCAAGATAGGCAGCCCTAATGCCTTTCATATATTTTGGACTTCTATTCCCATCAGTTTTAACTAGTAGAATCAGTGGCAAATGATTGTGGAGGTTCCAGGTTGCCTGCTCCTTATCATCAACTACCATAGGTTATTTGAAACTAAATCATCAGCTGGGATCATGTTACTACCTAAAGGCTTGTGACACATTTGGTATTCTCTAGTATAATGGATTAAAGCTATACATAACAGATTTCATAACAAATGTTATTCAACTGGCTCTTTTTAAGACAATGATTATGGCCAAATGTGTAGAACTGCCTTGAAATCAAGGTTGGTTAGGAATTGAAGTAACCTGAATATATGAATGCTGTCTGCCATGGAACATTACTATTGGAGATAAATATCCATTAACTCAAGTGCCTATCAAGGTAAAGTCATCAACATAAACCTAGTGGCTCTTCAGTAGATGCTCAGAAGTACATTTGTTCAGTCAATAATGACTTTATTTCTGCTACCTTTATGGTACAGACTTCAACAATTCTATCCTTTCAGTAAAGCTGAAAATTATTAAGAGTATGAATTATAACATAGGAGAAAAAAAATATGCCAACAAAAATCTTTTCCTGTGAATTGACTATAATTGTAATGTATAAGTGATACATGATAAGTAATCAGAAAAATATCCCTTCTGCAAACTATGCAGCACTAAACTGTATGCTCAGTTTCTAATATAAACAGGCAGGCACTTTTTAGAGTGATTGGAACAGGTTTCTGACTATCTAAGCTAATGTAATTGTAATAAATAAATAAATACATTTCTAATTTTTGTCAAGGACAATACTTTTTCTACCCTGCTATATTTCATACTGCATTGCATTGTATATTATACAATATTCACAGATACTAAACAATTTCCAAACATAGGAAAACCTAAACAATCAGTGCATAGTATCACTAATTTATATTCTTTTTTAGTTAATTTAATATTCTATTAAATTATCTAATTGAAAAAAGGACAATCATATTAATATGTAGGTATGTTTTACACTGTATTTTTTTCTATGTGAGCTGCCAAGAGTTGTTTTGATAGCAGTGGCATAGAAATATGATTAATAAATAAATAATAGACAAAGAATAACAAAGCATCAATACTATGTTATTTCAAGCATAGCTTGTGACATACCTAGGGGTCCCATGCAAACTCTAATCCTCTAGCGATTTTGGGCTAAGTCAATCAGCTAGTTTACTAAATCTAATTCAATTTAATTTAATTTAGGCCTAATTTAAAATAAGCAATAATCTATTTGTATGGATCAATGGGACTTTCCATGTTATATTCTTAGCTCTGTTAATCAAAACCAGCATCTGGGAAGCTATACATTAGGCTTAGGTTCCAAATCAATCAGAACATAGTAATTTAAGCATTAAATATAGTAATGGAACATCTAATGCAATTATATGGCAAATAAATATAATTATATGATAAAGAATAAGTAATGAATAAAGTAACTTTACATGACCACATCTCTCACTAATTCCCATTTTACTTCTAACTCTGGACATTTGCTTCATCCTAACTCTCTCACTTTCCTGTCTCATCATTTATTTCCATAATTTGCAATATTTGACTTTCTCATCCATGATTGCCTTCTTCCATGCAGTATGAATGGATGCCTTTGCCATTGTCACTAAAGAGATCATCTGCCTCCAGCATCTTCCTATATCACTGCTGCCTAATATAGGTGCCTGCTAATAGAAAGGCCTTTGATTGTGTCAATCATGTCAAGCTGTGGAAAGTGCTCAGAAAAATAAGAATCCTAGAATACCTTATTGCACTCATGAGAAACTTATATACAGTCAGGAAGCCAAGTACAGATATAACATGGTGAAACAGACTAGCTCCAGGTTGGCGAAGGAGTGAGACAAGTCTGCATACTCTCCTCTTATTTATTCAACCTATATGTTGAATATATATTAAGGGAAGATGGATTGGAAGGTGATGAGCATGGTTTTAAAATTGTAGAAAGAAACATCAATAACCTGCACCATGCTGACGACACTACCCTGATAGTCAAAATGCAAAGGAAAAGCCCTGGTAATAAAAGTCAAGGAGCACACTGAAAAAATGGAACTAAAATTAAATATAAAGAATACTAAACTAATGACAACAGCTAGAACAACTAGCCTTAGAGTTCACAATGAAGATATCAAAGTGGTGGATAGCTTCTGCCTTTTAGGACCATCAACAGTAACGGAACAAGCAGTCAAGAAATACACTGCAGACTAGCACTCAGTAGAGCAGCCATGAAGGTCTTGGAAAAGATATTCCAATACCATAATGTGTCTATACCTACCAAGATCAAGCAAGCCAATTGTGCAAGCCATGGTATTCCCTGTGACACTATATGGAAGCAAAAGCTGGACTTTAAAGAAGCAAGATAGGAAGAGTATTGATGCTTTTGAAGTTAAGTGTTGGAGAAGACTCCTGAGAATACCATGAGCAACTAAGAACACAAACAAATAGATCATTGAACCAATCAAGCCAGATTTCTCACTTAAGGCACAAATGACCAGGCTCAAATTATCCTACTTCAGACACATTATACAAAGACTTAGCACTCGGAAGAAAACTCTAATGCTGGGAAAGGTGGTAGGAAAGAGGAGAAAAGAATGACCAGCAGCAAGGTGAATAGACTCAGTTACAGTGGTAATGGGATGCTGTTGGAAGAGCTGAACGACTAGGTTAGGGACAGATCATCATGGAGAAAATCTATCTATGTGGTTGCTAAGAGTCAACAACAACTTGATGGCATGTAATCAATCAATCAATCAATCAATCAATCAATCACCTATGACTCCACCTGTAATTCATTCTTGAATTTCATCACTGCATTTGCTTCTAAGGAAAATATTACATATATACACAGATCCTTAAATGTTTTATAACTTCACTCTGGAAAAGCATGTAAAGTTAAATATAAAATCTCTATTAGAGTTCGGTACAACACATTTTAAAATTATTATAGTAAAAGTCAGAATGTGCACTATTGAGGAACTATTTGGATAAAAAGTGAAATCTTCCTAACACTCTGCTTGTTCTTTAGAATCTATCTTATTTTAAAGTAATAAGCTGAAACTTAATCTCTAGATTCAGTCATGTAGAAAATAAGTTTGAACCAGTAAAATTAAAAGACAGATCCTGGCAGAGCTTAATGTTTTAAAATACTCAGGAACAGGTTTTTGCTGATGTAACATCTCAGTAGGCTCATAGTCTGAATTTTATTATTCTTTAAAATTCTCCCATCAGAACCAGTATTTGCAATTTTTTTCAGCTCTATTTATATATTATTCCAAAATAAATATGGAAGGCTGTATTAAATAGAAAATGTTGGGATTTAAACATATTAAGTTTTACTATTATTTCACAAAATAATTTTTCATCACTATGAAGGCAATATTTATATTTCATATCTAAACCTTAAATTTTCCAATATTGTTACTGCACATGTTTATGTATGTAAACATTATATATTTATTTGCAAGTTCTCACCATCTTTTTTTTATGTATCATTATTCTTTGAATATCACAGCTATACAACAATCCTATTTCAAAATTACTGGGACACACAACAGAAGTAATGTAGCCTTTGCATGAAAGAAATACACTATATATTAACCAGAAAATATATGTATGTATTTGACACTAAAATTTTATCTAAGCTGTCACTGATAGCCGAGACTGATGTAAAGTTAGGACAAATTGGAAAAATTCCAAAAGATATGTTTTAGTTCAAGTGTAAAATATTGATATTCAAGATGATGAACAACACATGCAAGAAATCATGAAACCATGTTCACTGCCTTTTCACAACTCATGTCTTCCAGGATTCTATATAAAAAAAATTCAACATATACTCTGACACATTTTGACTCAGCACAATAAGTAAATCTAATTATTGTAAACCTCAATGCTTAGGTTTATGTTAGAAGATACCATAACTCTTTCAACAAATCATTGATGTAATCAATCATATGATACATAAGATCATCTAGATGGGAGACGGGTGATGGCCACATAAGTGGAAGATTACAGACAGACTATAGATGGTAGCATCCAGAAAAACTATATGGGGGAAGTACTAGGCTGATGTTCCTAGTATTCCCTTATATAGGAAAATTAACAATTTAGTGCTGGTCCTCATTTCTATACCAAATGCCTCATCCTGAAGCCCTGGATTGCTGGGACCCATGGCCTTAAGCTATTGTTATTAAATGCTAGGTCTACAGAATGTATTCCTCCACAATTTAATTGAAGAAGAAATGTCACACTTGTCCTGAATTGCCAAAACCTGGCTGGGTGATGATAGACAAGGGAGTTCCCTCTTCAAAAATTTGTCTAGCTAGGTTCTGGGTGTTACAGCAACCACAACTCCAAGACCAGAAGATTGAGTGGCCATGAAGTCCTAAGTCATCTTTGGAAACCTTTATGATAACCAGGTGCCCTGTTCTACAGGTGACTGGATATTAATCCCTTTATTTGAAATTAGACTAGAGGGATCTTGGGCTAAGTTGGAGGTGTTCCAGGTATACTACTCCCATTGCTGCCTAAGCTCCTCCACTAGGTGTCAAGGCTGGTAAATTTTATGATACTGCAAGATTTCAATTTCCATGCCTGAGAAACTGGGTTGGGAGAAGCTCAGGAATTCCTGACTTGCAGGGATCATCTCAGATTATTATTGGCCCAACTCATACAGATGGCCATACACTAAGTCTAGTTTTCACTTTGGGGTAGTTACTTTGCAATTTGAAAGTAGATGATTTGCTGTAAGCCCTCTGTCATGGTCAGATCACTTTCTAAGCAACATAGAGTCCACTAGCACTACTGATCTCTATAAGAAGGAGAATTTTTTAGGGTGGCTTGCCAATACACTTTATGGATCCAACCTTTTTTGAGAGAGCATTTACTGCAGATGCCCAGTTCCTGATTTGAAATGTAGTCCTCCTGTATAATTAGTCAATAGAAGGAATACAGTTCGCAAGCGTGCTGGACAAAATTACTCCAGTCACAAGTTTGGGCCTGTACTGTAGTGATAGGAAGGCAATGCATTATTACTTCACCCTTACTGCAGCTATGGATGACATCCAGAAGGCTTGTTTAAACTGTTCATTTTTGGAGAATGATGAATAAATGACAGTTTTGTGTAGTTATAACTAAATAATAGTTATGTGAATAATTATCTAGAGGATACTGTGATTTGTTTCCAAAACATTACAAGAAAAAAAATTGCTTATATTTCCTCAAAGATAGATATATTCTAGACAAAATCCATTGAGATGATTCAGACAATGTCTTGTGGTATAACCTGGGACAATTCTGAACCTGTGAAATCCAACTTAGGAGGTCAGCCACAAGTATACTGAATTCCTGAGTTTCCTCACTGCTTTGATTGGATTTAAATCATGGTACATGATTCTTGGAGGCAGGTGGTTGTTCCTGTCACTGTGGAGAAGGAGTAGTCTAACCCTGCTAAAAGAGCCATCATTTGATACAGCAGTGTTCTTGTCCGGTTTCAACCTTTCCTTTTTGGGAAAGATTGTTGAACAGTGGGTATGAATTCAGCAAGAGATAGAGGAAGGAATTAATTTATACATAGCTGGGACTAGGCATAAAACTGAAATGGCATTGGTCACTCTTATGAATAATCTACATCAGGATTTGGATTAGAGCCATGTAGTCTGAGTCCGTCAGTTGTCTGAATAGCATTCAATGCCATCAACTATGGTATCCTTCTGGACCACCTGTAAGAGCTGAGATTTGAAGCACCATGTTACAGTGCTTCCATCCCTTCCTGAGCCAGCAAGATCAATTGCCAGAGAAAGATAAGAGGTCAAGCCCTCCATTCCTTTGTGAAGTACCACAGGAGTTGGGCTTCTTTATATGTGCATGAAACTGGTAGAAGTTATCCATCAAACTGGGGTAAAATAGTATTATATGATACTACACAACTATACATCTTTACCCTGGAGAGGTCTGGAGATGCAGTAGAAACTATTATTTAGTGCAGGACTGGATAGGAAAAAAAGATCAAATTAAATCCATGCAAGACAGAGTTTTATCCAGGCTTTTTATCTGGATCCAGATTAGATTTAACTTTGGCTGTCAAGAACTGTACTCTCCTGAAAGGAGTAGGCACACATTCTGGAAGTAATTCTAGACTTTCAGATCCTACTAGAGCAGGAGATGCAAACTGTGTTTAGGAGAGCCTTTACCCAGCTTAGGCTGTTGTGCAATATGCTCTCACTCATACCTCCATCATCTCAATTGGATTACTGCAATGCACCCTTTATAAGGTTACATTTGAATACTATTCAGAAATTACAGCTGTAAATGTCTCCTTGTTGATGGGCGAAGGTTGGTTTAATAGAATAACACATTGCAGGAGCTTCATTGGCTAATGATAGATTTCTGGATATAAACACTAATTGTTATAAAGTCCTTTATAACTCAGGATTTCAATATCTCTGGGACTGTCTTCTCCAACTATTGTCTAGCCTTCTTTCTTGGAAGGGTGGGCTTATGATTCCTGTCCCACTGAGATTAGGGGAAGAATATCTCAGAAAGGTTTTGTCCATGGCTGCCTGATTTTATGTAATGCCCTTCCTTTTGAATTTAGAATGATCCTCTTGCAAAATGGATGAAAGCTATTCTCTTGTACCAGTATAAAGAACTTAGTTGGGCATTTATGATGCTGATAGATATCCTTGATTCATATTTTTAAATGTTTTGTTCAGTTGTTTTTTATAACTATTTTGATTATGTGCCTCCTAAAATGTATGATTGGGGTGGTGTATAACTCATGTGAATAAATGAATAAACAAATATCAATTTTAAACAATCATTATATGCCTTCAGAGAACAGCCATAACATTGTAGAGGCAGAAGAATGGCCTTGAGGGACAGAAGGAAGAGCCGCTACCAAGACAATGTTCAGATAAAAGGGAACTGAGTATGGGGCAAGAATGTAATATGAGTAAATGTCTCAGACAAGCCCTCTCACTAGTTCAAGATGAATAAAAAAAATTATTTTAAAAATCCCAGAAAATATCTTCTTCTGTAGACTACATTATAGATATGAGAGGATAAGGTTCTCACAACAGAACTTCTTTTTATTACTGTTTTGTTATATATATAAAATTTCTATCCTGCATCTCATCATTAAAAGCAATTCTAATTATGCTGTATCAAATAACCTGCCTAGGTTTGCAGCTTGTGAATGGACTGCCAAAAATGGTTGAGGGAAAATAGTTCAGTTCAGCATGAAATAAGCCCAAGTTTTTTTCGCTCCTTCTGAAATTCCATCTTTGCATCACTGAACTGCAGAGTAAATTCCATTTGTATTATATTGTAAGTAATTATATTTAGAAGCCACAAAATTGAACAAACTATGAGAATGTGCAATTTATTATAATTGGTATGGCATTTCCTAGAAAATACCATTAGAGAATAAAGATGTAAATTGCTTGACTTCAATCCTGTTTTATTATACTTTATATATTTAGCAATTTCCATATGTGGCAACAATTAACTACTAAGAAAATGTATGCTCATGATCCTATATGAGGGCATTAGAACCAGAGAGAATTTGTGACATTGACAAAAAACATGTCATCACTGCTGTTAGGTTCTGCAGCAATTAGATATACAGCTGTCAATGACACAGATAGAATTCAGCCAGGCTTTGCATCAAAAGCCATAGAATACAATGCTGAGGTTCACAGGAGGAAGAGGAAAACAAAGTAGGCCACAAAAGCAGGCAAAGGGTCGAGCAAACCAGGATGTCCTGACATATCAGTATAAAGAACAGAAAAGCCTGAAATAATGTTATCTCTAGCAAACACCTCAGCTTTACTTGCTGTTGTCTCAAGCCCCCTGTAGCTGGCCCTTCCCAGCCTCAGCTGGTGCTTGTTAATGTAAAGGCAGCGTTCTCTCCCAAGTCGTCTCGTCCTTTAACCTTGAAGTTGCCGATGCTCCTGCCTTTGTTCTTCTATTCAGTTGCAGAACTGTAAGCCTCTGGACTGGTTCAGTGGTTCTGAACTTAGCAGTTCAATAGGGTCAATATCTTTGCCTTCAGATATCTCTACCACCACCACCCTGAGAAAGAGGGGAAGGCACCTAGCACAAACCTGGCCAAGAGAACAGCATAGATTAAAATTATCAATTAACCTGAGCATTAACTGTCCATATGTCTGTAGAACTAAATTGTACTTTTCATACTGAAAATTAAGTACCTCCACATAAAATAAAGAATGCTGAAATTCTGATCTACTGACTTTCTACAGATAAACGTAAACAGTAACAAATATTGACATTTTTCTATCATACAATCTCCACAACTGATATAGTCAAGGGATGACTAAACTGTATTATATCTCTGGATGTTCAAGGACAATATAAAGGACAACATAGTAATGGGTATAGGTTATGAAGAATCATGGAGCAAACAGAATTGTCAGTAAGGTAAGACAGGTGATTGAAAAAGACTCTTCAAAAAGGAGTTAAAAAGGAACTTAAGTACTTAATAGTAAAATACAGCGTATGTTTATTGTAACATTGCACTGCAGTGGTCCAATCTGCATGAATAAATCTGAATGTGTTCTTTGATGCATACTAATATATCAAATAAATAAATGTCATAATTAAAATTAAAAATTAGATCTGGAATAAAATATTAGCTAGTTGGTATTCTATATACCGAAATTTAATTTAAAACATTAACATACCATCATTTTGACATATAGTGATTTGTAGATATAACTACATTTTCAATTTCTTGTTTAGTTTGGAGACATAACTTAAATTTTAAGTTTATCTGTTCTTAAATAAAAACAAAAAACTGTATGTTACAGAATTACCAAATTTCTTGAATGATAAAGTACACAAATTCCTAAACTACCTTGTGTATAAACTTAGTCAAGTAATATGACTAATAATCTATTGATGCTTTGAGAGTATAATGCAATTCAAAAAAATTCACTTTCCCAATTCATTTTCTCTCTCAACAGTTATTATAGACAAGAAACCAGAACATTTAAACTTTAGCTTGTATTTTAAAGCCAGAAGGCCTCTGAAAGACAATATAAACTTAATAATTAAATTGTAAACTATGGGAAAATATACATTTGAGGAAGTTTTGATAATCCTTCTCAAAAGAGACTGAGAGAAATGTATTACCTTTCATTAAAACAGCATTTTTCAGTTATAAGATGTATATGTTGGGAAGATAAAAGCTGCCAAGAAAGAACTGTGAAATATATGCATTATTATACTACTGTATTCTAGGGCACAGAGGCACCAAGAATTAATTTTGACCAAGGCTTTTAAATAGTAATATTCATGCATACATCATTTCTGTTAAATGGATTAGTTTTTTCACATAATAAGAGGAGCATAGCATTTCATCTACAGATCCTACTTGGCCAAAAGGCATGATACTCAGTGTAAAGATGTGGATCATTAGAACAGTGCTTATTTAATGATGAAGGAGAAGGAGGAAGCTTGTAATACTAACCAGGGTTCATTCTGCAAAATGTGATATGACATTTTGCTATGAGGTTGTATCCTAGTTGTTGCTCTAGCTAACTGCTAATGGGGAAAAAAAGCCCATACATTTTTAAGAAGGAACCATGAATTTCATTTTTGATCTCAAGTTTTCTCTATATATTTCTCTTTGGAAAGACTCAATTTATTTTAAGGACTGTCTACATCCATATGAACATGCCTGAACAGCTTATGAGACTTTGCTGACTAGTCTTTCAAGGACTGGTACAGATATCAGAGACAGAACCTCCTTTGTGGTGGCATCACAACTCTGAAATTATTTTCTCCACAGATGATTATCAAACTCCCTTTCTTCCTAATTAAGGCAAGGCCTCTGTGGTCCTTGGATTTTCTTTCTAAATGCCTTTTGACTCAGGGAAGATCCTACTACCTGTCTGGTTGAAAAAGAAAGTGTGTTGGGCTATAGGAGTTATCTAAGCTTTGTTTTTCATTCGCAGGCATTTCATTACTCACCTAGGTAAAATCTTCAGTGCTATGGAGAAGTGAGATTGGTTGTGAAATATATATTTGCCTGTGATTACAAAATCAAATTATCAATCAAAAAAACGCATAAGCTTAGACCCCATCTATGGACCATCCAAAAGAAATAGCCAGAAGTAAGAACAGCACAAGTCGCAACATCTTCCTATCACTGAACTATTAACCCCACCCACATGAGAAAGAAATGGTATCATGGCCGGTTGGAGTTATGACAGTAGTCCCAATTTTTGCTAACATCACTAATTAATATATTAACTTCCTACTTATTACCTTAAGCACATCTAGTCTGATCTTCTATTTGCACAAGGATAAATAGAGTTTAGGTAGTGTAAGATATTTCATTTCTTTCTGAAATAAATAACTTCAAAATGTATTTAAAATTTAACCTTGTTAAATAACATACAGGAAGATATATGGCCGCTGCTTGTAACAAGTCCTTTACAGAAAAGGTTGCACCACCAATATAGGTTTAATATGCTTGTGGTAATATGAGTCTGGAAGTTTGTAAACCAGCAGCTTGTTTTCTATTAGCAGTATTGGATTGTTATGCCAGGAGCCAGTAAGGAAGAGAATATAAAAGAGCTGTGTTGTGTTTTAGCAAAAGCTCATCTAATACAGAATTCTGACCCCAAAGAGGTAAAATAAATTTAGGACCTGAGTGCAGTAACAGTCTTCAGCTTATGTGCCTTTAGGCACAGTATCACTAATACAGAAAATATTTTGCTATCATGACTAGTAAAGAGCCAGCTTGGTGTAGCAGTTAAGGCACCAGACTAGAAACTGGGAAACTGTGAGTTCTAGTCCTTCCTTAGGCACAAAGCCAGCTGGGTGACCTTGGGCCAGTCACTCTCTCTCAGTCCTAGGAAGGAGGCAATGGCAAAATACTTCTGAAAAACCTTGCCAGGAGAACTGCAGGGACTTGTCCAGGCAGTCACCACGAATCAACACTGACCTGAAGACACACACACACACAAAATAATAATCATGACTAGTAACCTTATGCTACATATTATACCTGCATATAATAACTATGTTTTGCCTTACTATGTTTGCCTCTTTATGCCACAGAGACAATATGATTCTCCTCCACAAGATGATAACTCATTTCTCCCCATCAAGGTACTTGGCATTGCTCTATGAATTCATTCAGTGGTCCCAGCAACTAAAGCACATGCAAAAATTATTAATGTAAGGAGGTTAAACTTGGTAATTTTTCTTTTCATCTCTGTCTTAAAATTCAACTAGTTTTCAAAATGTTAAAGCGTATGTATCAAATATACCTATTACTAAAGCCAGACCTGATTTTCTGGTACATGCTCCAAGTAATTTTCTGTGTCTATTTTACATTTTAAGATGTCTTGTTACAATTTGTTACTTCACTGAACTGCCATGTTACAGGGTACTCCTCAGGATCTTAAAAATTAAATCTCTTACTGCAATTAGAACTATTATTTTTATCACTCACCTGCAAATAAGGGTATGTCATAAATCTTTAATAATTAGAGAGACATGGAAACACCCCAGATTTGTTTCTTCTTTTAGAATAAATGCCATGACAAAAGAGGGTGGTGCTATTTGCACCTAAAAAAAAGGGGGCGGATGGGCACTGCTCATAATAACAGAAAGTTCTGTAGAATCTGTCATCAGAAAGGAGCTATGATCTTTGTATAAACAGGTGTCAGAACCATTTGTACATTTTGAATTTCAGGCTTATTGCAACTCAAACTATAATCTTGTTCTCAATTTACCTGAAAAGAAATCTGTATAGCACAAACCATTTTATCTCTATCCCTACAAAATCTCCCCAATCTGGAAAAAGTCCTAAATTTTCCCAGTCCTGAGATACTATAGATACTAAGTACATTTGATAATAATCTTCCTTTTCAACCTACCTCAGGACTCATCAGTTTACAAGATTCATGCATATATTACCTGGAGTTTTAGCAGGTGATTGATTGGTTAGACTGAATTCTAATCACTTTCTGGGATCATTCTAAAGATGATTTAGATTTAAATACATTCTGATACATATAACTAATATTATAATTAAATTATAAAACACTAAAACATTTCACTCTTCTTTTATAAATCATAAAAAGAATTGCAGGCACACTTTCTAAAACACCCAGTTCATCTTATAATAAATTGAGTTTAGTATAAGCCATTTTATCTCTCAAGAACATATCTGGTATCTTGTTACAGACCCAGTTGCTTGGATACAAAGTAATCAGACTAACAAGGTAAGTCATATTATCAATAATGCACACATTTGCATCATATTATTGAGAGTCAAATAGCATAATTTTTAGAACGGCACATTTACTTTTCAACCTTATCAAGGAATAAAATATGCCTGCTAACTTGATTAGACAAACATCAGCACATATTTGAAGCTGACATGATAAATAAATTACCTACTACAAACCAGCCAGTCTAGAGAGATCAAACTTGAAAGTTGGTATACAGAATGCACCAATGGCTTCCCACTGACCAGAGCAGAAACTGGTGTCATGAAGAAATAACCATCAAGTGGTAGAATACCAACCATCTGCAATCACTCAGGTTCAACCTCAGTATGAATTCATCCATTTTCTGGGTTCACATAACAGTATGAATTACAAGATAACCAAATAATCTATGTATATATAACACATTTAGCCACAACTAAGGATAACACATGCTAATCTTGGCATGTTATCCAAATACAGTAGCTTCATCTTTACCTGTCCTGGTTAAGGATATTATATGAACACAACCATCAAGACCTCTGAGAATAGATGGTTCTATGAATAACTGACGACTAGAACCAGTAAATTAGATTAAATGAGGACCACACCCATATTTTTATACATACTGATATTATTACAATTTAATTTCAGTCAGTCTGCTGTTATAGTATTCTATTTTACATCCTATATTTTCACTTCATAGGGCCTGGTTATCTGAGGGACTGCCTATCTACTATAGCATCTGCCAATTCTGCTCACAGTCTTAGTCACCTTTCATATGGATTACTGCAATACACTCTACAAGGGGCTGCCCTTGAAGACCATTCAGAGGCATCATTCTTAAAAAACATAATTTTTATTGAAGATTTTTACATGAGTAAAAGATGAACACGAAAACATATATAAAGGAAAGTTAGGGGGAAAAATGTGGGACAATACAGATAAGGAAAGAAAAAAGAAGAAAGGTAATTAAAGAAGAAACTTCTGATCCTCTTCACAGCAGTTATGAACATATTATTCCCTCTCCTCTCTAAGATTACATTACATAGTTCCTCTCTGTTCCATATTTAACCCTTTTTAGTCAGCAAATCCAGAAACCACTATTTCATTTTTTTCCCATTTTCAGCAAAAAGTCCGTAAAAGGTTTCCAATCTTTTATAAAAGTTCAAGAGCATTCAGAAGCATGAGGCAATACAAAATGCAGCTGTGCAGACAATTATGTGGGCCCCTTGATTGCTGCACATTAAGCCTCTGCTCCATGGGCTGCATTGGTTGCCAGTCTGCTTCCTGGTGCAATTCAAGGTGCTGGTGACGACCTATAAAACTCTTCATGGGTTATTTGAGGGACTGCTTCTCTTCAATATCTTACCCATTCCATCAGGTCCCACAGGAAGATCATGGTCCAGGTCTCATTTGCCAGGGAGTATTGCCTGGCAAGGCCCAGGAAGAGATCCTTTTCTATAATGTCTCCTGTCCTGTGGAATATCATTCCCCCAGAGATCAGACTGGCCCCAACCAGCCAATCTGCTAGCTTTTTGCAAGGCATTAAAAACATAGTTTTGGCAACATTCGTGGGGACCCAGGAGTATGGTAGATCCAGTGCAATCACTATATTGACTGTTATGTATGGAGATGATTACCTTGGCTATGAATTTCATCTTTTTATATTGTTTTTATTGCTTTTATTTGTTGCTTTGGTTTGCTGTTTGTTTTATTGTCTGGTTAATTGTGAGCCACCCAATGTCTTACATGAAGATAGGCAGCTATATAAATTTGATTAATACATACATACATACATACATACATACATACACAAATTCAATCCAGCAGGGTTGGCATGCTCTGGTTTCCTTTGATTAACCAATGCCATCTGTTGGAACCCTGGAAGCACACTTTCTCGGTAGAAGCACATGCCCCCTAGAATAAGATTCCCTCTAAGATTTGGGTTGCTCCCAGCCTACTGGTATTTTAGACGGTTGTGAAGATTTAACTCTGTGCTCAGGATTTTGGCTAGCATGGGTATAGCTCCTCTCAAGGAGTAGGTATGGTTTTGTTGCCACTCAGTTGTACTATCTTTGCTTATTCTGTTATTGTATTGTTCTTATTGATTTTTATGTTTTCTTGTGAACTGCCCAGAGTCATTGGGAATCAGGTGGTGTACAAATTGAATAAAATAAATGAAAAGCTTTTACAACTTTAGTTTTTAATCAGAATTTTTATATTTAGATCTTGATGTTTTAACATTGTAACACTATGTTACTAACTTTTCAGTCTTCTTTATTTTATACCTTACAGGTTTAACTGTTACATCATTGCATCAGTTTGCTTAACCCTAGCACCTAAGCTAGAATGAACTCTTCACGCATGATCTAATATGCTTTGCTATCTATAGAGCTACACTAAAAGGGTTCCTGTTGCCTATATAATCAACTCTTGGAACTTGATTCAGTGGGTTACTTTTTTAGAAGATCGACTATTTTTGGTATAGATTTTGCTAGACTTCAATTATATCCTTAAGCACACCTTTTCAGAGTCTTTCTAATACAAACATTATCCCCATTTTATACGAAATCAGTTAAAAGGGTAAACCCAATACAGGTCACAGAAAATATTAAGTTGAATAAAAGCAAGCTTCACCAAAATGCTAACAAAGACCTACTACAGTAAGAGCAGTTCAGGGATCTTTCCCACAATAAAGATCCCTGGTTTATCCCTCCAAACGCTTTCAATTCAGTGAACCAATATGTTGCCGCTTCTTAATTGCCCGTCCTCTGCCGGTAGTTAACTTGTGGTTGCATTTTTACTTGCCCTGATTACCTTTTGCCTGAGGTGGTGAAATTGACCAACAGCACTGTGCTGCTGCACTAGGCTGAATCTGACACAATAAAGATTTTGGTTTTACTGTATTTTTATACTGTTTTTATTGTATTTTAACTAAAATTTATTTGTTGTTTTATTGTAAACCGCCCAGAGTCACTTCCTCATGAGATGGACGGTGTCTAAATTAGAAATTAAATAAATAAAATAAAGAAGGAGCCAAGATTTATGATTCCATCAAATATAAAATACAATGGCAAACACTGATAAATTTATATTAAATATGTCTATTCAAAATATTCAATTATAATCACAGAATATATCTGGATTGATTGACATCCAAGTACAGATTGCATGATTAGTAGTAGTATTAGTATTCAATCATTTTTAACTCCTAATTTTAAAAATCATAAATAGAAAATTGGTTTTAATATAGTCAGTACTTATGGAGAAATGTATACATCACAAATCAATCAGAAATAGATTTGCTCAATAATATGTATGCAACAAACTCCAAATCCTTTAAATTCAGTGAGCTATATTATAGCTGCATTAACATAAGGACTGCAATATTATTACATTTTGGATTTTTGTTTTTAAAAAAGCACCAATTTGCTGGTAAACATATTAATTAACATATGATTATATAAAAGATATATAACAATGTACTTCATTGCAAGTCTTTTGCTTCCCAGCCATTTTTTTATATATTTTCCTACAACTTGTAAGGTAAGTTATGATTTAATAAGCCAACATTTTTCACTGGAGTGGTCATTATATATTTACAGCACCACTACAGCAGTTTCATTGCAAACATAAAACCTGACTTGCTGGTATTACTCTTGCTCTTCCAGACACAAGCCATCATCAAACTGTTTCATGACTTTGATTGGCACTTCGATTAATATTAAATGATGACGAAATGTATCTGAAGAGAAAATGTATCTAATAAAGAAATGAGAAATGTATCAGATGAGGAAATGTATCTGCCAAAAAATGTCAACCTATAATGTAAGCCATATGTACCATAATGTTTAATCATTATTACTTGAGCAAGTTTCTTATCTTCTAAAAACATAAAGAGTAGTAGCATAGCAACTTAAAAATGAAGGAGAAACACATTTGATATGTATACCCTCTATAATTCTATTAAATCCAATTAACACAAATCTAATTCCATGCTTATTTTTTTAAGCCATTAACATCAGTTCTGCATATAGATAATTACTATAGATGCTAGTTAGGTTTCCCCCCAAAGAATTACCTGTGAACTGGAGAAAGAGGGGTCATCTTATATTCATAGGGATTTAAAAAACGCTGTGGAAAATGAGTAAATGATTGTGAGGTTCAAATGGTTTCAGATAGTGCTACTCAAAGTGCCAACATCTTGGTGTTCATAGCACAGCTCAGAAGTTTGGATTGCACATGTTTTAATGAGACAAAGTTGGACTTTGCATCTTGGCCTAATTAAGCTTTATAAAGAAACTGAGCCAACAGTTTGGCCACAGCCAATCAAAGGGTTGTGGACCAATATTATCACCTTTCCAATGAAAGAGCCTCAGGATAGTTGTCACGATTCTTTGGAAGTCAAGGTTGTCGCATCAGCTACTGCCTCTTTTTCTTTTGTCTGAGGTATGGAAAATTATACCTAGATACTGAAAATACTTAGGTACTAAAAATACTATTAGGAATCATATTCTATTTACATGTCCTTGAACTTTTAGCAGTCTTGGTTTTATGGTAATTAAATACAAGTTGGTCATTGAAGCCATAGTAACTAAGGGCTTTTAATGCTTTCCAATGGCCAGTCGGGGACTGTGTTGGTATCTCTACATTATCTCCACATTATCTGATAAAGTAGAATAGGCATCTGGAGGTATGCATCTTAATCTTTCAGAAGCTCCACCAATCAATTAGCATAAAGGTTGAAAGCCATGAGAACTAGGATACAGCTTTACCATATAATATTTTTTGTTTTATTTTATCATTTTAAATCCGTAGAAACAGATGTCAAAATAGTTTTCCACTGTAGTTCATGGATATCCCAATATTTATTTCATTATTCCTATAATATTTAATGTAGTATATTCTAACAATAATTTGCAAATAGGTGCTTAAAGTTATAATGTAACAAAGGAATTGTTAACTCATCTAATGCTAGAAGGGGTTCTAAAGCACTTCACACTGCTGGTCCACATCCATACACCAAAAGATGATTTAACTGAAAATAGTACCACTCCACACTTTCTGACAAATACTATATATATTGCAAATCCACAAATAATAGAAACTCATCATCTAATCCTATTATTTAATCTAAATATTTAATGCAGTACACCGAAGACCCAGGTTCTCCAGCTAAAGGATTGCCTCATTATTTTCAAATAGCATTTCCCTCATAATGTTTATTTAGTATAATCATAAGGATCAGGCTGCAATTGATATGCTATTACTATCATGGCTTTTGTACTATTTAAATACTCAGAGTGGGAATTCCATACTTGACAAAGTAGTTGGAATTTAATTAATTTTTAACTTGTAGGGATCCCAAAAATGCCAATTAAGAGATGCTCCATATTTATCCAAATATTTTACTATTTCTAACATTACACTTAAATTCAATTTAATCATCTGTAAAATATTTTTAAGCATTCTTGTCCCAAGTTATTGATTCCAGATACCATAGTAACTGAAGGGGTTTTTTTTATTAATTACTGTTCCCTAAAAGTTCAAATTTTAAAAGTTCCAAAAGTTTAAATTTAGACCAATTTATATTTAACCCAGTAAACCTGTTATGACTCAGTTTTATCAGTAAATATCAACATATTATCTGAAAGCAGCACTGCTTTACACTCATTTTCCCTTATAAAATCATGAATATCACTATTATAATTGTTATGTGGTGATTGTTATGTTATATGACATCATATATGACACATTTTAACACATTTCAAAGGAAACAACCAAGAAAGGTTAACCATAACACTAGGAGAAGAGCTGCAATTTCATTATTCAAAAGCAATATATCACTTAGCCAGCGTAAACTTTGTTGAATCCAAGATACAAACTGTTATTTTTTGTGTCTGAGTGATCTATTCTTTTTTAGAAGACTGGATGATTGTAGGGTACCTCACCAAGATACTTAAGCCCCTTTTCAGTTCTAGTTTGAAGACTAAGATGTTTAAAGTAGCAGCCATTCCAGTCAAGACATAGACTGTGATTAGCAAGGAAGTGGGAGTGACAGATGGAACTAAAGCTAAGTACAAGGTAAAATAAAGTTTTATACATAGTTTGTGCAGGAAGTATCAGGGTGTCTGCTTTGAAATAATCATGGCTCTGCTCTACAGAGAGTGAACAGTCAGCAAAGGAAAAACAAGTGTCCTTTTCATAGTCATTTCAACAGCATCTGCAAATCATTAAAATAACACATTTTTTTTCCTCATTTCACCATTCTATAAGCATGCTAAAAAAAAAATACAGTGTATGTAAAATGGTCACAACCCCCACTCCTAAAAGTCTGGGACTCCTCTGATTCAGGCTTTACTTTAATCTTTGTCCAATGTATCATGTATTCCAGGCATCCAGGGAGAATTACAAGTGAGAAATGCTGATGGTTAGTATTCAAAGTATCAGCTAATACTGGATCCTGCATAACTTGGGCTATCAATAGAATACTAACTGCTTTCCTCTTGCTGCAAAAGTATATATAGAAAGAATGCTGCTATTGAAAGCTCCTGTTCCCATAACATACTTAGGCAGTTAGGAGCTCACTGAATGAAAACCAACAAATTACGGTTTGTTTGGTTTGGGCTCAATCTTTATCATTTGTAAAGCAGAGTTTTTCTTTAATGTATTATATGAACACAGTCATTATATGTGAACCAAAGCATAAGGCTTATTCAACAAACCATGAGGAAGCAAAGCATGACTTCTATTGTGTATGATGTCATCCTACCCACAATCTTTGGAGGAGCAGCCAACAATGATTACATTCTATCCTACTTTGCTATATTTTTAAGTCATTTCAGGTTCATTTAACAGGAGATAGGTGAGGATTTTGTTTGGATCATTTTTGTAAAACATTACTATGTTGTTGGGTTCTTTATTCTCTGAGCTTGCTTCTCCTCCTGCAGGCATTTCATCTAGGTAACATCATCAGTGCATGACAGTGGAAGTTTATGGCCATTCATATGTGGTAGCCTGTCCCACCAGTCTTGATTGGTATGCTGTTTCTTCCTTGATTGCTTTTTGGATGGGGTATTGCTTATTCTTTGATTGTTCAGTTTATCTGAAACTGGTTCCTGCTTATTTGGGTATTGGTTAATATGTCTGTGATGAAGAAGGATGTGTTTATATCTGTTTGTCTCTTTCCTTGGCCTTCGGTTGCTTCTTTTCTTGAATATTTTGTAGATGGAGTTTATCAGAATGTGTCTGCCAGAGGCTGATTCATCTGAGTCCTGGGCTTCCAGGAAGTGTCTGCATTTTTGGATATAGCTTTATCTATACTTGTGGTTGAAATTGTGGTTGAATTTGTCAACATGTTACAAGATGAAGGAATTTTCATTCACACTTCTTGCACTGCAGTCACAATGAAGGTCTGCACAGCAATTTTCAGGCAATGGGAATCCCCACAGTGGCGAGATTTCACTGTAAGAAGGAAATACTTCTTACACAGGACTTGCATAAAACACTGATATTGCCAGCTGATCTAATTATTGTTCATTTGTTTTAACTGACTTCATTCTTACTGTTTTTATTGTTAAATATTTAAACATGAAGTTACTAACTGGAAGAACCAAAAATTACCTTAATAACACACATTGCAGTTTAAAAAATGGCTTGTGATTTACAGGAATAGCCAATACTGGCTATTGAATCTAAACAATATAGTTTCATTAAATAAAAGCCAAGACTTTATTTCCAAACCTTATAGCTATGTTCTATGAAATAAATATTCTCACCAAGGAGGATAATTTTTAAAGAATTAAAAATTAACCTAAATCATATCTATAGAACTTTTCTTAAAATATTTTCTAAAAAATGAACATACCACTAAATATAATCATGTACAGAGCTGCCTACATATGGATAAAAGTCTCAGTTTTCAAAAAAGTGGCATGGAAATTTGCACCAATTAATGTATTTTTAACAGTACATATTGTATATGATTCTTATACATACTTTTATTATTTGCATTTCAGTGTTTTTACCTTTTGTATACTTGTGTGGGTTTTTGTTTGTTTGGATCTAAACAGACTTGAATTTCAGTCTGAACAACAGAAAGCATATAAATAAAGCTTATTTTCTAAACTATTTTTTGAAATTATTTTTGTGTATCTCTCCTGCATACTTACATTCTTGTGTGCATGCCTACATGCCTTTCATGCTTCTGAACTGCAAAATACATTACAAAATTTGTCAAGCATTCTATCTCGTCTGCAAGTTCTGAAAACTAACATTTTCCAGAACTAATTAATTTAACTAATTAACCAATCATTTTCTGCATTGTAGGCTAGGCCTTATAGAAAAGAAATATAACAGTTGCTTGCAAAATTAGTGAACTAGTGAAGCACCTAAAAGCTCTTTTGGCAAAGGCCAAACAGTCCATAAATCCATTAGCTCTGGAAAAACTTTCTGTACCTATTATCTATTTGATATGATAATTTCATGCTTCTCAGGCAAGCCTGTTTTTATTATATTAACCTACTGACTGATGCCCCTTTTATTAGAGAGAAATAGAGATCCTAAGCTCTGGGGTACAGTATAAAAGCTTTTAGATTAACATTAAATATTAAAACTAGTTGTGAAAATATTTATCAGAAATCTTTCTAAAACTATAGATTTATTCCCCCTCAGGTGTTCAAAGGAAACATTAAAATCAAGTTGTAGACTAATGCTTTATGTATTTCTATATCCTTGTCTGACAGCAAAAAAAAAAAAAAAAAAAACTGCTGAGATTAGCTATAGTTAACTGCAACAAATGGATGTCTATAAGACAATTGAAAAGGAAGTTGAAGTAATAAGCAAATCCATATTGAGCTTGGATTATAGATAGTTTGACCACAATGCCATAATATTGCAAATTATTTCCAATAACGACATATGAAGCCAGCATGTGTCAATATCAAATAAATAAATAAACAAATCCAGACAGAATAAGATAATGCTATTATGGAAACTTCATAGAAATCATACAGAAAAGCAAGCATGTTCATCATCAGCAAATCCTCCATTTTATTTTATTATAAATAAATATATGGTTGACATAGATTTAATTCCTATAAGAAATTTATGTTGGCTTATGTGTGGAAATTTCTAGAAATGCAACTGTGAGGTATTTACAAGGACTATGAATGCTTCAAAAATTATTCAGAAGGAAATCTTGCATAAGTGTGAGTACTGCATCTGTCTCCTGTACACTAAAGCAGCCTGTTTTTAGATTTCGATGCAAGGTATTACTACTTTAAGCAATCCATTCATTAGTTAGTTGGACTCTTAAAGCAATAACACATTCTTTCAGATGAATTCATGAATAGCTGAAAGTCTGAAGCATTTCTTCTGAATTATATTTAAGCATGCACACCCCTAGTGTGTCAACCATAACAGCATTTTTTTCACATAAAGTACCTCAACACATTTCAGCAAAAGAAGCAGAGATGGAGTGTGGTAAAATATTAATTATTGTTTGACAGAAAAATACAAGCCTGAATCAAGTGAACTATAAGTGAATAAACATTGTGTGGAAATAAATCAGAATAATACCCAGTCACTATGGATCCTATTTTCTCTTCACAAAACCTGCCTGTGGTACACTATGCAAAGGCCAGGGTCAGCTCTACATTAGACAGAGTGATATGATCACCTCACACAACAAATTACTAGGAAATTGTTACATAATTTAGAGATATGCATCATGTTTCAGAGAAGAGTTCTAGACTTCACAATGGGGACGGATGCTTGCTTCTTGCCTATCTTTCTTTCTTTCTTTCTTTCTTTCTTTCTTTCTTTCTTTCTTTCTTTCTTTCTTTCTTTCTTTCTTTCTTTCTTTCTTTCTTTCTTTCTTTCTTTGTGTAACTTTGTTAATTGTTCTCAGACCCCAGTGTTAACTTTGTTATGTTCCATTTGTAAAATAATAATAACAAAAACATAACAAAAGCTATGATCTTGATAAAGAAAATAAAGGGAAAGTATGTTTATTACATCAACAAGTTGGTGTACATCTTTGGGATATGCCTTTTAATAAAGCCAAATGCTTGCAACTACTAGAAAACTTCAAATGGATTTTTGTTTTTTTCTGCAAACAATACACTTTTAAACCAATCCTTATTATAAATATTATTTCATAGACAAACTTATTCAAACTGCAAGAATTAACTTTCACACAATAAGGATATGTGGCATAAATATTAATTGAATTCAGGCAATAATGCTCCAGGAAAATGTATAAGTTATCTGAAGTAAATGATCAAATTTATATTAAGAATTATATTCTCAGAACTATATAAACTATCATCTCAATTAAATACTGAAAATCATAAGATTGTGAATAGTTCACAGTCTTATAATTTGTGGAAATGGAAATGTTTAGCGCATTACAAAATCTCTTTTAACTAAAAGATTGGAGAAGACAAAATACTTGGAGCCTAACTTTCCAAATTCAAGGATATATGAAAACTGGGTTCACATACTGCTTGTCTAACCTGTCTATGACTATGGGGCTACTATGCGTGGCAGACTTTTAATAAAAGAATTAGCACTATGTTATTTGGTACCAGAACATAAGTATATTGCAGAATTGCCTCTAAATGCTCTGTACGTATCTATCATGACCATAACATTAAATAAGTAGCTAGGGAATTATAGAACTTTATGCCCTGAGAAGTTTTCTGTCATCCTGGTGCAAAGTAAAGAACATTCCCATCCCAATTTTTTAAAATCTGTGTGTGTTTGTTTTTTTAAAAAATTGCCATAGTTTGCAAATGTTTTAATCCATATTTTATTATTATAGCATGTTTTATTCAAAAGATTGTTGGATTTTAATGTTACGAGTCACAGTATTTTTATTATGGGGCTACCTATAAACTGTAAGAAAAACAACAGAATTATTTCTTGCCAAATCAGTCTGTATCAGTAATTTCATCTTTGTTTAAAAATGCTGCTGTAAACAAATGCCAAGCAAGTACATTTTAAAAATGACAAACTACACAAGCATTGGTGTATAAATTCACCTCAGAATTGGTAATGGCTGAACTCCAAATCTATGATTGATTTACCCAACAAACCCTGCTGTCACCAGCTGTTTGCTAACAGTATTCTTGCAAACTATAACACCATTCAAATACACTTTAAATTTTATGCAACACAGTGCTTCATGTACAGAATACTTGCAGAATGATTTATATACACCGGATGTAGTCTCTTAGAAACTCAAGAATATTCACAAGCATACTTATCCAATGATTTCAGGTAAAGGAATTGAAAACATTCAATATTTCAAACAATCCCAGTACTGCAATTGTCAGCTCTCTGTTTCTAAGACTTGAAGTGTTGCTTAATGATTACAAGCACATACACCTTCAAATAAACTTAGATACTGTATATTTCCATGTCAAAAAAGAAGCCTTTCCCCACCTTGTATCTTCAAAAGGCTAGTTTCCAAATAGCCTACCATTTAATAAATTACTTCTTTCTGTTCAAGTATCATTGTCTTCCCAGTGCCAAAGAAAATGGGAGAAAGACAACCTTCCAGGGTATTTCCACCCCACTAGATACAAATTCTGCAGAGATATTCATATATTTACTTTACAGAACTGACTGTGTAAAGTTGTTTGTAATAGAGCTAGATATAAAGAAAATGAGAATTTTCATTTCCTTTTCTCAACTACTTATACTGATGATACTTAGCCATTTTTCACAGCTTAAGACAAGTCAGGATTGATGATAAAGATGTAAGTACAATATTACAGATATATTTTCTTCTGTTGAACACAATTTGATTGAAATCATTGATCACGCTGTGCAGAACTTTTTTTTAGAACGAGCATACAAGAGAATATTAACAAAGCTAATCACTTTGTTTCATGAATGGTTAAAGCTTTATTTCCTTCTTTGACCTGTGAATCATTTTCTCAGAGGTATTTAACTTCGAACCTCCTATGCTGCTGTGGATGACAGCATAAAAAAACATGTAAGATTAAGAAAAGAGTACAACACATGTAAAATGTTGCAGGCCTCTTTGCTTGGATCTGAAGTGTGGGTATTGGTGCTGGAACTTACATACATATAAATAAAAAAAAGTTTTTAATTTATAGTTGTTTAACCATTAACATATCTAGTATTACTGTATTGCTCTTCATACAGCACCAACACTACTTTTGGCAGTAGAGAATCCTGATTAAAATCTACATTTGATCTAAGTCAGAAGGTCAAGAAGCAATAGTTCAAATTAAATGTGAGTTTACTGTAATCAATAGTAAAATATGAAATGGACAAGCTTATTAAAATTGCAATAGAAGCATATGTACCACATGAGATCAATCATCTATATGTATACTCTGTGTGTGTGTGTGTGTCATAAAAAGATTGAATTGCGGTATTGGAAGATTTGTATATCAGGATTTTCAGCAAGAACATTATGAAAAGGGGAAACCATACTGGCTCTACCCACCAGTACAGAAGAACAGCTGAGGATATTTTGCTTTGTCCCTCCCTGCCACAAAGAACACCAGGCTCCTGCTTGCAACTGACCTGAGGCTAGACAGCTGAAACAGCACATTTCATCCATCATCCAGAGGGTCACCAGTTGCTATTCAAGGAACGTCTTCAGCAAGGACAGCTGGTCCTAAACCTGATATAAATGTCCATTCCTAGGCCACCACATTGCTTTGTCCTGAAGAATACTCTTCCCATCCATTTCAACTGTACTTTCTTTCCTGTGGAGTTTTTTTTTAATTTTAAGCTTGAAAAAAAGGCTGATTCCTTAATTAATTAGCTATTTTAAGAATAATAACTATCAGAAAAGTTAGGGTTAGGGTTAGCCCCAAGGTACTGTACAAGGAGATTGCATTACAATTTACCAAAAGATATACACACAGTATCAACCAAAAATGTGACTTTCGTTTTGGAACATAAAGAGTTGTGAAAGATCTTTTCATTCTATTCTTGAATTATTCTCTGGTTGCTTAGGCCTACATTAGCTGCTGAAAGTGTGCTTATGACTACAGTGGGATATAAATATGATAAATATTTTTTTAAAAGATAAATTCTACTCCACTAGGACTCCAGCTCAGTGAAGGTTATTTCTGAAATTATTTATAGAATCAGAGTGATAGATCATTTCCACCTTCAAGTAGAATTACCTTTCCCCATTACGAATGAAATATATGCATTCCCTGATAGAATACTGCAAAATGCCGTTCACAATTTTGATGTGATATTATGTATAAAACTGCAGCAAGATCCTATTTAAATAGAATTTCATTTCAACATGTATATGTTCCTGAATATTTGTAAAACATTATGCATAGTAGGAAAGGACCATTTAGACTATTGAGAAAAGACACATGCATCTTCCTGCACAACTTACAAACAGTAAGTTATCTCATGGTACTCAAAATGGACTGAGGACAGATCCTGGAAAAGTCTCCTATCTATTGAATTCTTTCTCCCAACTTTGGAAATCCCAGAGTTACATGCCTTTTGGCTCATTTTTATCATATAGAAGAAAATTCCACACAAACACTCATACACTATGCTTGTTCAGCTTCATTTTATGACCACAACTGTCACAACATATATCCCACTTTGAGTGAATCTATATTTTCCTGTTACAAAAATGAGACAGATAAAATGGAGGGGGGGGGGGAGAGGAGCATTTTTTAAATTACACTGGGTAATATGCTTGCAGTATTTATTTATTAGAAATATTATGGTCCATCCTTTCATATTTTTTTTCTATTTAGAATCCTCTACTAATACACTTAAGGAACAACAAAAATCAAACAGCAACAGTGCCTATTATAAATATACAACTTTAAGATTTCTTCTCTTCAACTACAAGTCACTTGTTCTAAACAGTTAATAATCCAACCTTGGTCTTTTGTTGTTCTATGTGAAAGAACAAAGCATTATCAATATTCAAAAGTTTGCTGGCAGTGTAATATTATCAGGTGAAAAGAGGCAGATGAGCAGAGGAAATAGTTTTGCTCTTTTCTCCTCAGTCTTGTACTTTTCAACAGCAAACTGAAAAGGTCAAACTTCACTTGAAGTTTATTTATTTGTGGGATTTTTGGTCTTGACTCCCATTCCCAACACACATTCTAATGAAAGCATTAAAATTCCATTAAAATTTTGTTTGAATTCCATACTTCTCTTTATTGTAAAATTGTATGTAATTTGAGTAAATACAGGGATATCATAACTGAGTTGTAGAAATCTGAAGCACCACTTGCAGCAGTAGTGAGGAATATTTTCTACATCTCTTGGTTACCTGGATTTTCATAGCCTAGATATGGCATGAAGAGTAAAAAATATTGGACAGATCAAAAATGTTGCAGAAGCAGAAGCAATTAGAGTAAAACTTCAAAATGTTTTCTACTATTTGTAATTTTATTAGTTTTACACTGGTGATGCTGTAAAGTACTTATACAACATTTTTATAGAGTATGCATACAAGATTTTATAAATTACAACTATCAAGTCACTGAGAATTCAGTAAATGCTCTTCAGACTATTCAGTTCAAGCAGAGAGGGGAAGGTCACCACTGACATATCAGGTTATAGTTTTACTTAGCAACATGTACTGTAGTATCTCATTTAATTTATGTATAAGAATAAGATAACATTTAGGACTAGGTTTGTTGTCAAGGAAACATCAGATTAAAAAAACTGGATGGGTCATGGAGTGACTATGCAACAATACCTACCTGTTCTCTTAGTAACAAATTAGCTATTTTGGTTGTTTTTTTCAATTCCCTGAAAAAGGGGGAAAACCAAATAGGCATTTAAATGTAATCCACTGAAAAGGCTTACAAGCAGGCTTATAGCAAATATGGTAGTTGATTTAGTCTCATGTTCTTTACATATTGATATACCGTTTAACAGTTATTTAGGCTGGAAAACCTGAGCCTATTATTTGTTTCCTAAGAAAAAAGCAAAACAAACAAATCCCTACATCCTTTTAAAAAGGCAGTTTTAGAATTTACTATTTCATACACTGGTAGTTATTACTTTAAAGCTTTTCTAACATGGCAATGGCTATCAGTTACACAACTTCATTAAAAGAATACAGCAAGACAAAGCATCTCTCTTTCTGGTGCACAAAATAGGAAAGAAAATTACTCTTGCTGCAGTGTAGGATCTCTTTTGATAAAAAGTCACACCAAAAAAAGTGAGGGATTCCAAAAAAAAAGAAAGAAAAAAATCCCTGATCTTTATTTACACGTCAAGTATAAAATCAACTTGCATATTTTCAAACAGTTCAAGACCACACCAAAAGGCTTCAACACATTTTTGAATAAAGAAATGAAACATCTGATGCTGCTTTCTTGTGGAATTATAATTTTGATTCATCAGAGCCAAAATAATACTTTCTCCCACTCATGGAAATGTTTTAAGTAATACAAATTTGAAATGGAGTAACATTCCTTTAGAAGCACAGCTCGCATGGCATAACCAAAAGAAAAACAACATAAACCTCTCTTCAAAATAGACTACAGATCCTTTGAATAAATTGGTCTAACATTCTTGGACAATGAGTTGGCTTGTGCACTGAAGAATAATGTACATTCTGTACTGACTTGCTTCTCATAGCTCTGCTTATAGATCTTAACCACGCCTTCAGTAATCTGCCAACTACATGGTGAACTACCAAGTTATGTCAAAATAACTACCTAAACAAATTAGATGCCAAACCAATGATACTTTATACATTACTTGATTCACATTTGTTGGCTATTAATAGGCTGTAGTATGAAAATACACTCTCATTCAGCACATGCTTTAAAAAAAAAAAACACAGCTTGACTAACCTCAGAAAAAAGAAAAAAGTTCTTAAGGACATTTCCATACCGTACATATTGCTAGTAGGATTTCTGATTCTATATAACATTAAGATACAGTGTAACTTATCTGGTAACAATTTTACCTTATTGACCACTGTTTAAAGCATAATAGAACTAAAAAGGAAAGTGTGAATGTGAAATGTGAAATGTGAAAGTTAAAACTGTATCTAGCAGACACATAGTTGAGGTGAAACAAAGCATAATAACAGCCAGAATGCCTTGAGATGGCATTCTTAATGCCAACATTAAGATGGTGATACTATTTTTGCACTAAATTTGTTGCTGTGAATAGGGACAAATGCAACAGATTTATACCTGGCCAAAAATACTACTTAACAGTAGATAAATGTGTGGTCAATAGTCAAATCTCACCAAGCTGTGTACTACAAATTTTAAACTGGTCCTTAGTAAAGATGAATGTCTGCTAAAATATACAAGAACAAGAACAGTCTTCTGTTCAGCAGAAATGATAGAAGAATGAAGAATGTGCTGGTAATTTCACTTACCTGGCTAATCTTATTTTGCCTGGCAAAACAATGATGGTAGGGCAGAAGAAGCCTGGTTCTTAGGCTTTGGAGAGCAGGAGGATTAATACAGACACATTGGAAGGAAGTCTGTTAACGCCCTGAAGGATTAGAGGGTATAACTTTCACTAGGTGGCTACGTAGGTTGGAATATCTGGCTCCCACTGGCTGTAGGTGAGTTAGGATATCTTATTTGTGTATTAGGCTGCCACAAACCTGATGTGACCCCCACAGCCAACTCCCCATGGTGAGAAGCAAGGCAACCTGGAAGTGATGGGTTGGGAGCTGTTACTTCACATTACGGCAGAATTATAACAGAGAAACAGTGTTCTGACAAATTTCTAACAAACATACCTAGCCAGTGTATTGAAGTATGCCAGCGATACATGGCTTCAGCTATTGCCAAATCAAGTAAATGACAATTCAGAGCCTAATAATGGAGATTGCTTGGGTGTGTGGGAAAGTTCAGAATAATTATTTTCCTTTGCAGCACAAAATGGGGAAACCTGGCTGTCCATATTCCAAGGAAAAGGAAGATCTTCGAGGATCAGACAGATCTTAGAAGGCAATGAAGATTGTGTTGTCCATTATTGAATGAGATGGATTTGTTCAAATTTTGTCTTTTATCAAGGTGACAGCAGTCTACTGAAATGGAGAGGGGCACCATTTATCACAGTTGGGAAAATTAAAAGGCAGTTTGAAATCTGCAGCCCCTAAACTATGTTGACAATGATTGCTGAGAACTGATTAAGAAGGTTTTATGCCACTGAGATGGAAAACACATGAAAACTGTGGAGTAACCACAAAAATCAAATGCTAAAAATTAACTAAAACCTTCAAAGTTCCCCCAAATTCTGCCCTACTTGCATGATGAAATTCCATCCTGTGTGCAGTCCTCAGCTCCTCCCCCCTCAATTGTGAAAAGTGGCCTTTGGACGCAAAATGTTAACTAGTGACTCAGCATGAAGCTCTACCACATACACTGTTTTGCAGTGGAGTCGTTTTAGTTCTGCCTCCCCCACTGGCCCATATTGACAGGAGACACACAAGTTTCTCTGGGGGCCTCTTGGACAGCTTTGGCCCTTTCTCTCTCAGCCCAACTGACCTCATAGGGGCAGCTAAAATAAACAAATAAGTAACAGTGCTCAAAAACAGGATATAAATGCAAATAATAAGTAGTAATGTCCTATTGTAACAAAACAGCATTAAAATTCCCTATTATTTAATTTCACCTTAAAGTACCTCCCCAGGGCAAAGAATTTTTTGGCAGATGCTCTTTCAAGATTGCCTCAACACAATAGCCAGAGAGAGAAAGTGGTATCAGCTGTAATCCCTACACAGAGGGAGCCAGAGATGGCAGCAGCGGTCACCAGATCACAGAGTAAAGCCACAAAGCCTCTCATTGAGTCAGAGTTACTTAAAGACTTAAATAGTTTCCTGGAAAAGGATGAATGGTTCCAGAAAAATAAAGAATTACTAACCCAGAAGAAGGGAGCATGGTGGAAAGCAGATAGATTCTACATACCTCAAGAGGCTCGTAAGCAGGTACTGCAAAGAGGCCATGATGATAAAACAGCAGGGCGTTTTGGCTTTGTCAAAATGTTACATCTACTACGCAGGCAGTTTTGGTGGCCCTCCATAAGAAAAGACGTTGCTGACTATGTAAACAACTGTCCTGTCTGTGCTATGGCAAAAAGGCAGGGGGGGAAGCCACGAGGTTTGTTACAGCCAGTAGCAAGCCCTTCCAGACCTTGGAACGAGATTGCAATGGACTTTATTGTGGATCTGCCAGAGAGCAGAAAAAAGACTGTAATTTGGATTGTGACTGATCTATTCTCTAAACAAACACACTTAATCCCTTGTAAAGCAATTCCCTCAGCACCTGAACTGGCCTAATTGTTTATTCAACACATATACAAATTGCACGGTTGTCCTGAAAGAGTGATCAGCCACAGAGGGGTCCAGTTTGCCTCAAAATTCTGGAGGGCATTTTTAAAACTGTTAGGATCCAACAAGCAATGAGCTCTTCTTTTCATCCCCAGACAGACGGAGTGATGGAGAGGAGGCATGCGGGGTTGGAACAATATCTAATATGCTTTATAAACAGGACAATTGGGTGGACTTATTACCTTATGCAGAAGTGGCTTACAATAATGCTGTACATGATAGTACAGGTCTGTCCCCTTTCAAAATTGTATCAGGACAAGACTTTGTACCTATACCTGAACTGCTTCATGAAAAGACAGGAGTTAAATCAGTTGATGAATGGGGGGACAGAATAAGACAATTGTGGCCAATCACAGAAGAAGCAATTACAAAAGCAAGAGAAAGCTATAAAAAACAAACAGATAAAAAGAGAGCCCCACATGAACCTTGGAAAGTGGGGGACAAAGTATGGTTATCTACTAAGAATCTAAAATAATTTCAAACATGCAAAAAACTTGGATACAAAATTCTAGGACCATTTGAAGTGGAAAAAGTAATAAATCCTGTTTCAGTATGTTTAAAGCTCCCTAAAACTCTAAGAAAGATTAATCCTGTTTTCCACAGTGAACTTTTGAAACCATACAAGGAGTCTGATAAGTGGAGACCAGCAGTGCCTAACCGAGAACCAATTTTGATTGAAGGAGAACAGCACTTTGAGGCCAAGGAAATATTGGACTCCAGAAAACATAGAGGGGACATTCAGTATTTAGTGCATTGGAAACATTTCCCTAAATCTTTTGCTGAATGGGTCGCAAAGAAACATGTTAAGGCACCTAACTTGCTCTTAGAATTTTATAAAAAATTTCCAGACAAACCTTAGTAAAATGATTGGTAGTAATCAATCATTAGTAAATTGTAATAATGTAATCAATACATTAGTAAAACAAACCTATTATTTTCCAGGCTTCCAGATCAACGAGGTGAAGACTTACCTTTTTGAGGAGGCAGCATGTCAGAACTTGCATCAATCAAATGTCAATTTAAAAAGCTATAGCAGTCAATGGGTGTTTGCTTGATTTGATTCTGCCATTTGTGCCGGGGGGGGGGGGGGCGGGATGGTAGTTTATAGTTGTGCTTGGAATATTGCTATGAGATGGGAATTTACAGCACTGATATGGGAATTTACAGCAAGACCTGAATGTAGACAAAACTGGTGGTAGTCTGAAGGCTGGGAAGAACTGTGTTATCAATGGGAGGAATGCACAAGGCCACCATTCTGTGAGAAAGAAATTTGGTGCCAATGTAGCAAGGGGGGCGGGGGGAATAAGTAGAGGGAAATTTACATAGGCTTTAGTTTTAGCAATGCTTTGCTTCAAGCTGCATGTACCAACCAATAAAGGAGCATTTATCTGAACCAGGCCTGGTTTCACGAGAATTCTTCTAAATTGGGGTTTGGACTTTGTGGACTTGACACCTGGCCATTAAAGAAAAGTTAGTCAACAAAGATTTTTCAAAGGGATATGCTCACAAACATGTTTCCACGAGAAGAAATGTAACAAGATGCTACCCAGAAAAAAGTATAATAGAACAAAAAATTAAGGACAAGAAAATATGATGGTCACTTAAGTAAACTGTGTAATGACTTAAAAAAACAGTGAATTCATCATGGCAGTAACAAGACCAACAGATCCCTGCAGGGGTACTGGCAGCAGTGGTCTATTCAAATATCCTGAGGAAAGTAAGCAAGACTTTAGAAGCTGTTTTTCCATAAGAGAGAATCACAAGTCAGGGAAAGCCAAACAATTCAATCATATGAATAAGATGTAAATAAGGCCCATTTCAATTTTTATGGAATATATTTTCAGTGGAGAGAAGCAAGTGTAGTGTAGAGAAATCAGATATTAAAAATGCAGAAGGAGCAGCCGTTTGAGGACCAAGCAAGACCCTGAGGAACTGTGGGAACTGAACCAGCATTAGTAAGGCTCTGAAACACACATTTCTGCACACAAAGAATCCCCCCCCAGGCATTTATCTGCCTGACAAACTGCAAAAGCATATCCTAGACAGGTATTATGTCTGTATCTTATTTAATTTCTAGTTGCATGTGATTCTGAAGCAGGAACCAGGAGGAACTCAATAGGAATATAAGACTGAGCCAACATACTTCTTTAACAACTGCTTTTGCCAGCATGGCTAAGTTTACATATGCCAAAATTTTCAGTGTGGTCAATCTGGAGAGCTGGCAGGTGACATGGAAGTCATCCAATATGATGATGCTTGTAGAACCAAAAAGCACCATTCTGGTATTGACAACCAGGACTGATCAGGCTATAATAATGAGAGAAAGGCTGGAACAGACCAGCAGGAATCTAAACCCATTCCTAACAGAGAGGAACTGTTGTGTGGAGCAAACCAGAGTATATTTAGCCATCTGTTGAGGCTATGAAAATCTACTTTTGATTCACGGGGATGGCTACCTCTCATGAGATTCTAATTCATGATAATTATATTATCATGCTTTTATGCCCAAGAGTTCTGGCATGAATCAGTTTAGTATTGGGGTTCCACATCTGCATTTGTTTGGGGACTGCCTACAATTGCATTGAGGTTAGTGGTAGATAGAGGTCCTTAGTATGTAAAGCTTATATTATACATATTCTGTGTTATTAACATGCATTTTTCCTTAGTAGCACAAGATATTGCCTGTAAATAAGTGTGAATATATGGCCATAGCATCATCCACATGCTGGACCTATATGCACACAATCAGTACACAATAGGAACTTCATCTCAGCCTGTGAAATGAAGTTCACATGTGACTGCTTAATAGAAGCATGTTGTAGGAGAGGATGAAACCCATTGCATTGGGTCTTGCTGTGATGAAAGCTCCCTATCCCCAATATGTTGGGTGAGAATGACCTAGGTAAGTGCAAAGCCTGAAGCTCATCATTTCTGCAATATCAAACATGCCAGAGCTGTGAAAATAATTTTCTCAGATGCACATATTTGATGGTGGTGCATTGGACAAATCAGAACTCAAGCATGAAAAATGATCAAAATGATTGTAACCTGATATATGCTGGCTTATAGGGGCTTGCACATATACCAACTAGAAATACTGTTTAAGAAGGAGGTAGTAACAGGATACCCCTTTCAAACACAGGATATGATTTGTAGCTGTGACATATCCAAAGGTGATTTATAGACAAGTTGCAGCAATAAGAGGATTGTTAGGAGCTAAATTACACACATGGTCATCTCAAAGAATATTTGGGGGGGGGGGGGGTGAGATCTACATTTGTGGGAACCAGTTATGGATGACATATGAGCCTGGTAGGGGGATATCTGAGAAGGGACCAGGCAGAGGAAGCTATGAGATCCACCAAGCTCAAGAAAACAAGGTCTGTTCTCCCCACTCATAGATGACAGAGTGGAGTCATGATTAGCTTATGCTGGCTGGTGTGGCTGACATGTAATTCAGGGACATTTTCCCCAGTCAGCAAGAAATAATGGACTTGGATCTTCACTCTGCGCTACATCACTAAGTAATGTTAACTATAGCCAAGTAAGTTGTGCTTTCCAGTATATTTTCCACTTTCTGAAATTGTCCAAAATCCTGTAGTTGTCCTCTTTCACCCTGTACCCCTTATTGAGCAACTCATATTGAGTACAGCCAAGGAAATAAGCTACCTGTATTATGCAGGGAGTGAATAGGTTAGGCAACTGGAAACAGTGAAAGCAAATTCACCTGTTTTACCAGTACGTCTTAAAGTTCATTTTAGTAATAAAAAGTAAAAGGTAGTATTTTCCCAGACTTTCTTGTTCAGCTGATAATGTAACATTAAAGTTCATAAAATAGAAGTAAGTATTTAGAGTACAATTTAGAGTATCTTATGTGCACAAATTTAGTTTTTCTAATTCATTGCTTTGACTATTTACGTATTTCAAAACAAATATTAGTGTTTCAAATATTTTACATCTAATAACTCTAATATCCGTTTGTGAGGATACTGAAAAGAACTTTAGGTGCAATTCAATAGCAAATTAAAAAAAACATGCACACACTCCACATTTGTGATCCCACAATGTTTGTTTGTTTGTTTGTTTGTTTGTTTGTTTGTTTTAACTGGTTAAAGATCCAAACCAAAACCCATAAAAATCCAGCAGTTACTATTGACTAAAATAGGAAGATACTTAAGCACTGGCTGCACTTAGTGTAATAATGAGCTTTATTCTTTAGTGGCTCAATTTGGATAGTCAGTCTTACCTTAGTATTTTATGTGAAGTTGGACAACAATGGCGACTGTATTTATTTTCTTTTTGTTATTTATTTTAATTGTATAAAGCTTTTCCTCCCAAAGGACTTCAGTTTAACTATATTAGGATATAAACACTGAGATGGAAGCAGGAAAAAAAAGCACCAGCCTCAGTTCCTACATTATGAAAGTGAATTGGGTCAATGCTTTATGCTTGTGCAGATTATGGCAATCTGCACAATCAATCTAACCATTCACTATTAGAATTAAATCAAATAAAAATTAACAGGGCTTATTTACTCCTAATTGTAATTTGGTGTTAACTATAATTAGGAAAAGTATATTACAGGAAGAGAACATGTTGCGTATGTAGTCAGAAAGTTCTGTTTAATTAAGTGCCAAGCGCCTATTCTCAGTCACTCAGCAAGACCTCAAACCAAGTTATTCCAGAGGTAACACAGTGTTTAAAGCTGTTTTGTAGACTCTGGCTTCAAAATAAATATTCACATTCTGTTACACTCTGAACTAGTACATAGAAAAAAGTTGAAAGTCTTATCGTAGATGTTTTTGAATTCTTTTTATTAGCCTGCATTTACAGTAATGCAACAATCATTTGGACTACAATCTATTCTAGTGTAAAGAAAGATTTTTTAAAAATAGACAAAGTAATCAAAGGTCACTCAAGGCATGCACCTTACAAAATGTAAAATGGACATCTGCCATGTCAGCCTTTCAAGCTTGAAAACAGTTATAAAGAAACTTTATCCATCACAGCTTAGCAGGGAATCCAGAGAAAGATAATAGGCTGGTCTAAGTATGGAATGAGCTACCTATGGATGCACTCCTGCAGGTCAGGCTTCACTTGGTTTAACATATTATAAGCCACAAATAGCATCTTCTTGGGACTTAATGAGAACCAAGATTTGTACCAAACGATGTTCTCCTAAGGATTTCTGTTATACATTGGAAAGGAAGGATCTGTAACTTTTTAAACATGAATATTGCAAGAACTCAAGAATTAGGACCAACTGACAAGCTATAAACACATTTGGACATCTTAAACCTGATAATTCTTTACATTATTTCAGAGTGTCAAATAAGCATTTATAGAAATAAAGACATTGCAAATATATGCATATATTGAGAAAGTCCCTCAACAATATTCCTGAGTTCTTTTAGCAGTCACGAAATAAAAACAATGGGCATGATATATCAGGAAACAGGACCGTCCTTGTAATCCATAGAGGAACTCACTATCAAGCTAAGGATCTTATTTTGGATTAATAATTGGTTTTCAAAATAAAGCAAAATGTAGAAGCAAATTAATTACTTCTGCAAGTGACAGGCATTCCAGGGGAAAAGCTAAAAATGCTTTGGGGCTCCTTGCTAGGGAGGTAATATGACAGACTACATTACCTTTCTAGTATTAAATGTTATATATATTTATTAATTACAGGTGAGGAAAACTAACTTTTCTTAACTGAAAATACTTCATTCCATAGCAGATCGAACAACATAAGAGTGTACTGTCAATGTTTATTTTGATGTGTTGTTTTTAATCATGATCTAAAATTTAATATTTAAAAATCTTTTTTTTCCTGATAATGAAAAGACTGAGGATAAGATCAGATTGTCAAAAACGCAAACATATATCTTCCAAAATTCAGTTATATTTATTTCTTACTCTGGGTTTGTTGTTGAACTTGTATCACAGGAGTGAGTTCCTTGCACAGGAGCAACTAATATATTAGTATATTGAGGAAGTAGAGGAGTATTTGGACCTGTTAACCATAAACAGGTCCATATATCATACTCCTCTTTGGACAAAAATGAATGTTTGGCTTGCATTGTTGACGTTCTGAAGTTTATCACTTGTTATCAGAACCCTGTAGCAGGAACAAATATTTCTGAGCTCTAATTATGGGAGAAAAGGTAACAGTCCTAGAATTATGTCAAGTCCTTTTGCTTCTGAATGTAAATCCTGTGTGTGTGTATCCCCTCTCACACCTATGGGTGGTATACGTCTCCTCAATCTCAGGTCCTCTACTAGTATCTTAATATCTTAGCTGTTACAAGCATTGCACTCTTATGTACAGAAAGCTCTGATATAATCCATAGAAGAACTCACTATCTTCTGGGACCTGTTGGAGCCACTCCCCCAGCTTAGGAGTTAGGGTTAACTCCTACCACCACTGGGACCACTTTGGCCTTTATTTTCCACATCCGCTCTATTTCCTCCTTCAGACCATGGTACTTCTCCAGCTTCTCATACTCCTTCTTCCTGATGTTGCTGTCACTTGGCACCACTACATCTATCATCACCACTGTCCTCTGGTCCTTGTCAACTAGCACAATGTGCTAGTTGATTGGCCAGTACCTGCCTGTCCATCTGGATCTGGATGTTCCACAGGATCTTACCCTGTTATTCTCCACGACCTTCAGTGGAATCTCCCATCTAGACTTGGGAGGGTCTAGACCATACACTGTGCAGATGTTCCTGTATACAATGCCAGCTACTTGGTTGTGCCATTCAGTGTATGATGTTCCTGCCTGCATCTTACATCTTGCCCTATGTGTTGGACTGTCTCTAAGGCCTTTCTGCACAGTCTACACCTTGGGTCCTTTGAACCAGATTCTATGGATCTGGTGCTTAGTCCTGTTCTTGAACTGCTATGGTCTTTTAGTCTAGCCACTTCCAGCCACTGGTAGGACTTCCCAATGTCAGCCACCTCAGCTATCTGTCGATGGTACATTCCATGCAGGGGCTTGTCTTGCCATGGCACTTCCTCTGCTTGAACTCCTTCCCATGCCTGCTGTTGCCTCAGGCATTCTCTCAGCAACTTATCTTTGGGTGCCATCTTACTGATGTTGTCCTGGATGCTCGGGGTTTCATCCAGGACACTGGCTTTGACACTCAGAAGACCCACCTTCCTTCTTTCCAGCTGGTATACAGTCTCTGGGTGTTGGACTTGGGGTGCAAACCTCTGTACATTGTGAGGAGCTTCAGGGTCTTCACATTGGCAGCCTCCATGTCCTACTGGCAGGGTATCTGAGGACTGGCAGGGCATATGTGTTGATGTCATGGATCTTGTTCTTCCCATTGAGCTGGGTCTTTAGGACCTGTATTATCCTTTAGTGGTACTTGGATGTTGCTGTCTTCCTTGCCTACTCCTCATGCTTCTCATGTGACTGTGGGATACCAAGGTACTTGTAGCGGGTCTGTATATCTGCTATGTACACTGGTAGTTCCACCCTCTCAGTCTTAACTACCATCCCTCTCTTTACTACCATCCAGCCACACTGAATGGCATCCCAATGTCTTCACTGTAGATCTGTGTCTGGTGGATCAGCGAGTCAACGTCTTGTTCACTTAGCATACAGCTTGATGTCATCCATGTAGAGGAGGTGGCTGATGATAGCCACTCGTGTGAGCTGTCTTGAGTTGATTTCCAGTGTTGTCTTCCACAGTTCCACTGAGTTCTTGAGGAAGGTCCTTAATGTCCTGTTGACTTTGTATAGTGCCAGGCATTCATAGATCCATGTATGTGGCATTGAGTCATAGGCTTTCCTGTAGTCAATCCAGGCTGTGCTCAGATTAGTCTGTCCAGACCTTGAGCCTCAGGCAACTGCTTGATCTATGAGTAACTGGTGTTTTGAGCCTCTGATGTTGTTCCCAATACCCTTCTAAGTTGTGCTCATGTACTGGCTCATATGGTCCTGTAGCTAGGCAGTTATGATGCCTGATATGACTTTCCATGTTGTGCGGAGGCAGGTTATTGGCTGGTAGTTGGGATGGTGCTGTTCCCTTATAGGGGCATTTCATGATCAGCACTGTCCTTCCTTGTGTCAGCCAGTCTGAGTGGGAGCCTGCTGCTAGCAGATGGTTCATCTGTGCTGCTAGGTGTTCATGCACTGCTGTTAGTTTCTTTAGCCAGTAGGTGTGGATCATGTCCAGGGCAGGTGCTATCCAACTCTTCATGTTCTTGACCCACTGTTGGATGTCAGCTACTATGATGGTGAATGGTTCCTGTTCAGGGAGATTGTTGTGGTCTGCTCTCAGGTCCTGCAGCCACTTTGCACTGGTGTTATGTGGCTTCTCTTTCCCCCATATGTTCTTCCAGTACTGTTCAGTTTCTTCTATTGGTGGCTCTGCTGTTACTGTGTTGTTGCACTGCAGTTGGGAGTACACCTTGGATGGTTCTTTGGAGAACATGACATTTATCTTCTTGGCCTCTGCTTCTCTAGTGTATCTCCTTAGCCTGGTAGCCAATGCTGTGAGCCTTTGTTTAGCAGCCTCTAGGGCTTCAGTCAGGCCCTTGTATTTTTTCACTAGCCAAGTCTTATCCTTAATCTCCACACCCTTCTGTATTTCCACCAGCTAACTAACTTCTCTCCAAGTTGCCTTCGCCTCCAACCTCATTTTCTGGGAGGAGGGGTACATACTGCTGTTCTTCTTGATCATGTAGCCAAGCATCTCCAGAATTACAGTGGCTATAGCATATACCAGTTCACTGGTTTGGGTTATAGTGGTAGTAGGGATTGTTGTGAGGGCTCTATTGGCATCTTCTAGCATACTATCTGATGGTACTTCTCCAATGAGCCTTGGTAATCAGTCTCAAAGACTGACTGTAGCTAGTTTATCCATGATCTTATGCCTCATATCAGTTGCTGTGCTCTGTAATGGAGAGGGTGGCAGTGACATTCCAGTTTCAGGTGTTGGTTGACATCCAGTTCTTCTTCCAGGGCTTCTTGAGTCTGGGATGTAATGTATAGTTGGTCTATCTCAAATTGTGATTTCCTGTTCGCTATGTTGAAACACTGGGTAACTAGCTGTTTTTCAATTAGTGTGGATGTAGGTCTTCTGTTCATCTATAGTTCCCTCATGTGTTTCATATATCCCTCTCATTACTGTTGTAGTAGTACAACAGTTTCAGGTTCTCTTGTCTCATCCCTGGTTTCTGGATAGTATAGTGGTTAGAGCACTGCCCTTTGACACAGAAGACACACTTACCAGTAGGGGTCCTTGGGCAAAGACCCCCTAACACTTCATCTGCCTACCTCAGATATGAGAGTGACACAAACTAAGAGAATCATGCCAATGTGGAACTCCTCAGGAGAAAAAGTGGCAGGAGTGACTTGCAACCTTCCCTGCCAGCTTCCCCATTGACTTTGCTTGTGGGAAGCTGGCAGGGAAGATTGCAAATGGCAATCACATGACCACAGGATGCTGCAACCATCATCAGTGTGAGCCATCTGAACATGCCAGAAGATTCCAATTGGACCCTAACTTAGAGACAATCTAATTCAATGTAGGACTTAAAATCTACTTATAATCTAATAATTATAATAATAATAAAAAATGAAAACATGTGGTAACTTTTTTTTTCTTTTTAACAGACATGGTTATGATTTACTGGTAACTCCTGAGGGGATGAAAAGTTCCAATATTTAACAAACAGATGTAAAAGCTTCAATCTATAATTTCTTATATTTAAGACACTGTTAAAGGAAATTACTGTAAGCATGTTCTTTCTCAAAACAAATATGAAATTTACAAGTCAGGTTTTGTCATCAAATATTCAAGTTTTTTTGAACAAGAATTCTCTTGCAGTTGGGTATGTTCCTCATCGCCCCATGATTATGTTTTTTGTAGCATTTGCTACAAAAAATTTATCTGATATACATCACTACTATATTAATATACTGTATTAATATTACTATATTATCAGTCTAGTGAGGGCTGCTTAAAATGTGTTAGCAATAGTCTTTGGGGCATTATTGAGAAACAGTGGATATGTTAATTTTTACAAGTGAGGTTTCTTATTTGTAAATAATTAATACCTGTTTACTGAAAAGTAAATGGAACCAACTAAGCATGAATAGGACTTTAGCTTAAGAACACTATACTGTTGCTATGTAGGTGGGAACAAGTCTCATTAAAATTAGTGGCCTTTCTCTGAAAAGACATGCAGATGTTTAAAGACACTAGAGATGTTCTGACATGCTTAAATGTTTGTTCCAGTATTCCAAAGAAGTTAAAAGTCATTCCAATTAATCTTGCAGTACTATGCAAATATTTCTTGAGTTCGTTTTGTAGTGAAGTCAACAAGACTTATATATAAGATTGAGAAGCGGGTCAGCTATTATTTTTCCATATCAACTGTATATTCCCATGAAGTTTGAATAAAAGTAGAACAAATCACAGGCAATGTTAAAATGCAGAAAAAATGAGTCATTCTCCAAACAGTATTATACATGGTCCTTCAAGCCAATCAACTTTATGCAACTATGTCAACTTCCCTTGAATTGTTTTCTAAAGTCTTCCTTTGTAATAAACTGCCATTCTTTGGGTGGGCAGACCCCTTGCTTACTGTCATAACTTTGAATAGTTCTCCTTTGTAATCCTTCCTTTCCACATGAAAGCCATGGAAATATATCCAACCCTTAATGTTTTCACAGGTAGCTTTAAACAGAAATCTTAATCATAAAACTACAGTGGGAAATAAACCTCAAATCAATCATCCTCTCTTAGTCCAACTTATCTAACCTCAGTGACACAGCTTCTCTCTGAAAAAGTTCTGATTTCAAAAATGTTTAAATACATTGCTCCTTTCAGATGACACAGGACCTCTTTTATTCTTCACCATACCAAATGTGAGAACAGATGAAAGGAAGGCAATACACATAAGGAGTTCAGATTACAAACAGCAAACTCACAAAAATAGAATGTTTTATGGGGAAACATGCCCCTGCCTAATACTAGAGTTGCAGGTTTCAATCTGAAGAGTAACATAAGTTTCTCTTGTAATTAAATTTATCAGCAGTAATTCTAGATATCATTACCAGAAGTGCAGTATTTTTTATAATTCATGCAGGTCAACTCATGTGCACACTTATACAAAATTTAGTCCCATTGTGCTTCCTTTTAAAAATGTATAGAATAGCAACCTAAGGAATGTTAATCCTTTCTCAACCAATTAAAAGTTTTAAAGGTCTTAAGAAGAAAACAAGGTATTTTTCATTGATGGCAGAGAGGCCTAACCCTGGAGTACCACTACAATATTTCAATAATAGATATATCTATTTTTATGTAATTCTAAGCCATCACAAAATTCACCTAGGATTTCACAACTTAATCTATTTCAAGTTTCATTTTATTTATTTGTGATTAAGGACAAATTGAAACTTGCTGAAAATTAGCAGCTTTTGGAAAAATCTGGAGCTTTTCCTTCATCCCAAGGTAACAATAGTATTGAAATGCTACGGAGGGTCCCACAAGTTGTCATTTTTAGGTGTCTAAGACAATGCAACCATCTGAAAGCATCCCAGGATAGTTTTTGATTGAATTACCATAGAATTTCTTATTTGGGCACTTGTATTAAATACTTCAAGGACATCTCCAAAACCTAACTGTAACTGCAAGATATCAAACATTTAAATAGAAAACAAGAATTTGTTGTTGACATGTAGGGTGTAGAGATGAGCCCAAAGTCATGGGAGTAATTAAAAGTACCAGCAAACCATTTCAGCTGTGCTTTCATGGTTCCAGAAATTTACAAGAATGTTTTCCAGATAAGGTTTTCTGCACATTCCCATATCAAGATGATTCTGCATGTGTACAAACTCTAACTGCAGTGAATTTCAAATGGACATTTTCATACAAGAGTCCTCAGGTGATCCATGTGCAATATTATCAGGCTACCATGGCTCTATTCCAGCTATGGCTCCATGTGTCAGTGTAATAAATTTAAATAAGTAACTCATTTAAAGGAAACATCAGTGAAGTCACATGAATGTTGTGGTTATTCTGAACTGCGCATCATGTTTAAATTAAGCCTGGGACTGGCAACAGACTCCTCTTTGTCTCTTGTATTCACTGATCTTGAATACACACAAACCATTTTGCTTTATTCTTTTGGAATTTTAACTTTGAAATGAGAGGAGCTACTCCCTCTGTAAAATCTAACCATATGTTTTAGAGAGTGGATATGGCAGCGCCATTAATCTCCTTTTCCTTCTACTGGTTAAGTACATAACTTTTCAGAAACAATTAAGTGACTCTACATTCCTTCGTAAAAATATGAATTCTGAATGAACTGTTAATACCTGCATTGCCTGTGAATTGGTTCCTTTCCAAGGCTAAAGGCAAGGAGGCAGCCCAGGCAACTGAAACTTTATCCAGTGGTGAACCATTACAGCTGCTTCCATTTGCAGCTATAATGGCCTGTGCTGCAACTTATGAGATTATTAAAACCTGGAGCCTGTTGTTGTGCATAATAAAGAGAGAGAAAGAGAGAGCCACAAGCTCTCTTTTCTCCTGGCTTGTGATATTGCATTAACAATCCAAAGCAAACAATTTGCAGTTTGCTCAGAGAGAGAAAAAAATAAAATAAAATAAAAGCTAAATAAAGCAAGTGTTTAATTTCCTTCTTTCCATTTGAATGCCTTCCATGTACACCCCTCCCCCATTACATCCCATTGTTTTCATTAAAGCTACATTAATTCTCACGTTTCCACTGGCTTCTCAGGAAGAAGGTGAATTAAGAACACTTAGTCTAAAATGAGATAAGTGCAAATGCCTTTTGACCAGAGGAGGAGGGAAATTAAACGCACACAGAGCTTTCCCCAGAGTGCCGCATACCCAGCACTAGTACAGTTGAACGTACAGTTTCGCTTGGCAGAAGAGCGTCTCGCACCTGGCTGCGACAGAAAAGTTCCCAACAGCAACTTCGGAGCCAGCTTTTTCTGTGTCAAGAACCTCTTCCACTCAATGGAAAAGTTGCTTGTTGCTTTTGTTTTTAAAGCACAAACCCAATCCACCTGTGTAAAAACCCCAAAGAGTTTGTCCTACCAGATCTGCTCTTGATAATATCACTGAACTCGTCAACTGCAGACGCTTCCTCAGGTTGTCCTCCTGCTTCAGCCATGGCCAAGCCCACACGCCTATCCGGGCACCGAAAGGTCTCGCTTGGCTCTGCTTCTGCAGGCTGGACCTTCCCTCAGGCCAGAAAACGGAGACCCACCAAAGTTTGAATAGGAGAGGTTTCTGTTTTCTTCGGAGAAGCGGGAGTGGGAGGAGAGAGAGAGAGTTAGCGTGGCGGCAGGGAGCCAAAGGAAGGAGGGCGCGAGGGCGAAGCCCTCCGGCTAAACTGGCTCGAGATCACATGGGCGGAGAGCTGTCAAACTCTGCTGCTCCGAGCCGCGAGAACAGGTGCTGAGCGGCGAGAGCCTGCCTTAAAAATAGAGCCAGGCAGAGAGAGAGAGAGACTGCCATGGAAGGTGAAAGCGGAGAAGGAATAAGGTCTCAATAAATCAGCAGAGACTCCAGAGAGTCCCCTTCCGCCCCGCACCAGATCAATGCGAAGAGGAGCAATTAGAGAGCAAATTGCACAGGGAGGGAAAGAGAAACATGAATGATTAAGTAGCTTAAAAGCAGCCCTTTCATACAGAGATGTTTCGACTGAAGCTCCACTCATCTTTCTCTCTGACTTACTCACCAGAGTCCGCGTTGGAATCCCGGAACTGGAATGACAAGCAAGGCCTGGCCTAAGTAACTTGGGGATATTTTGGGGAGGCTACTAGTCCTTAGCAAAGACCCTGAACTGTTCAGAGGTAAGCCTAACCTGCTCAGGCAGCACCACTTTTCCCAACCTGACAGTGTTATAACATTTGCAGTTATTTATCTAGACTTCTGAAATGCTTTTGTCTGCCTTGCGTTTCATCTTTAAAATGCTTCAGTTGGAGAGGAAGACCTCTGTTTTCACATAAATATATACAGTAGAATCATAGGACTTGACGGAAACATTTAGGCCACCAAGTTCAATCCCCCAGTCAGTGCAGGAATCCAAATTAATGCATCCCTGAAGAGGAACACTTTCAAGGAATGTGGAGCCTTCTCTCTCTCTCTCTCTGCCACCCCTGCCCCAGTGACACTGTCACCAATCACTCTTATTATTACCAGGCTTTATAACGTTCAGTCAAAATGTGCCTACCTGTATCTTGTTCTGCTTGGTTCTGCTCTGTTCTGCACTCTAGAACTATGGAAAATGGCACTTGCTTTTTCTCTGTGTCACATCCCTTTGAGGTTTTGTTTTGTTTTTGTGCCTTCAAGTCAGAATTGACTCCTGGGGTCTGCCTGGACAAGTCCCTGAAGTTTTCTTGGCAAGGTTTTTCAGAAGTGGTTTGCCATTGTCTGCTTCCTAGGGGCAGAAAGAAAGTGACTGGCCCAAGGTTACCCAGCTGGCTTTGTGCCTAAGGCAGGGCTAGAACTCATGTCTTCCAATTTCTAGCCTGATGCCTTAACCAAAATGGCTCTCTTCAAGTATTGAAGAATATTATTGAATTTTCTCTTGGCCTTCCCTTGATAAGAAGAAATATGACTATGCAGAATAAAGTGGAACTATTACTTCCCACTGCTTTAAAACTACTTTTATTGATTCAGCCTAAGATTTCATTTACCTTTTTTGCAATTGTATCATGCTGACTCATGACTATTCCAACATATTTTTCAGAAATATTATCAAGCCTGATCATTATATCTGCACATTTAATTTTTGTTTCCTAAATTAAGAACTTATCTTTTGAAAATGTCACTATTATTTTAGATCATTTATAACCCATGAAAGTATTGAATTTTATTTCCCTCTTTTACATTATTAACTATCCCAGAGGTTCCCAAATTTTTGATGTTTACAGCACCCTTAGTGTCTCAACAATTTCTTCAGGGTGCCCCACTGTTCCCAAGCTGTGTGCTACAATGTATTTGGGGTATTTTAAAATTTTGAGGGAAAGAAAGAAGAATACAGAAAAATATCTCACAACAACCTTGTGAGATGTTGCAATATCCTGGGGCACAGCAGTGCCCAGTTTCAGAACTGCAACAATCCCAACAAATATTGTATCTTCTGTTAAGCATTTCCTTACATCATCCAAGTCATTAATAATAATGTTACAGAGTTTAGGATCCATGACTGAATGTTCTGGCATCCAATTGAAAAGTTACTCCAGTTTGATGATGAACCATCCCTTTCTGAATTTCTGAATATGATTTATGAGACATTTATAACTTAACTGCCATATAATTCAGGTGGAAGGGTTGAGGCTGGTAAGAAAAGAACCACCTGATTTCAAGGCCACCAAACACCACATCAATAATCAATAAATTTGGAATGGTGAGAAGAGTTTGAGAAGTTTAAAATTCCTGTATATGCCTTTTTCATTTTCAGATCTTCAGTAACTGTTTATGCAGTCACATTACCTTCTCCTGTTGTCTTCTATTTTTCCCCACATTGGAACTATTTGCAGTTGTACATTTAATATTTCCTTTTTAAGGAATTCCAATCCACATTAACTTCCTTTCCTTTTAGTTTCTCCTTCCATCATATATTACTTATCGCTGCTCTGAGTTAAACAAAACATTATTTTTAAAGTCCAAAATAGGTATTTAACTATGCTGAACTTTAATTTCAATTAAAATCAAGAACTTCATTATATGGTTATTTTACCACAATGTCCCCACTTTTTTCACTTCCTCCACTAAATCTTCCACACTGATTAAATTTAAGCCTAACAGGACTAATGCTTTTGTGCTTTCCTCTGTCCTCTGAAGGAGAAAGCTGTTAGTAATATAGAACAGGAATTTCCTGGAAAAGCATGTCAGGTAGACTTTGTTTCCTCAAATATGTCCAGATAATTAAAGTCCTGTTCATTACCGCTTCATGCTTGTTTGGAAAATTGAAGTTTGGTTTTATAAGGCACCTTCCACAACTTTTCCTTGACTGGGTAGGTCATGGAAAACACTAAAACAGCTTTGCTTGTATTTGTTCATTCACTTATTTTAAGTCAGATAACTCTACAGTATTGCTAAGTTAATTCACTTGGATTTCTAAGCAAGTATAAGTACAGTGGTACCTCGGGTTACGAACGCCCCTCCTTACGAATTTTTCGAGATACAACCAGCTCCGGCCCCAAAAATTTACCTCGACATGTGAACTCCGCCTCAAGCTACGAACTGGATCCACGGCCATTTGCCCTGCTGCCACGCGGTCACGGCTTCCTGTGGGCGAGATCGCGGTAGCAAGGAGACGTTCAGTGAGGCTTGTGGTGTGTTTTGTGGCGTTTGGAAGGTTTTTGGTGTGCTTGTCAGCATGGCTCCAAAGAAAATGCAGAGCAGGCTTGGCAAGAATAAGGCTTTGAAGAAAAAAGTGACGATGATCTCCCCGATGTCCCTTTGGAGGGGGACTCTCCCTCCAAACAATAACTGTCTCCCCACCCCATTCTCCCTCTTCATACTGTGCTGTACTGTACTTTTTTTCATGTTTTTGTGGTTTAAAAATAAAATGCATATGTTTCAGAACTGTTTAACTGTATGTATTTACATTGAACCTTATGGGGAAATTTGCCTCGTGGTGTGACCAAATTCGGAAGGCGGATTAACCGTATTTACATTGAACCTTATGGGAAAATTCGCCTCGAGCTGCGACCAACTCGAGTTGCGATCAGAGTCACGGAACGGATTAAGTTCGTAACTCGAGGTACCACTGTACTTTAACTACAGTGCAACTCCCTCACTTTCCATTGCTTCTGTTCCTCTTGTACAAAATGCTATATTCCAGTAATGGAAGTTATTCTACCAGATTTCCAGTGTTATATCTATTAAAGCATATGTGGCTTTGCATAGTTGCTCAAATTCATTTTCTTATCATAGGGTGAACATTAATGTATAAACAACAAAGGACATGAAGTTTATGAGGTGATGTTCTTTCTGTATTTTTCACTGAGTGGTTTAATAGACCCTATTACAAAAATACTCCTACATTCTTCTCCAATATGAGGCCTTTACTTCAAGTTTTCATTTTCAACAATCACAGGATTCAGTTTAAATTCCTGATCAAACTTTTACTATAATTTGTAAGATACAACTTATATAGAGCCAGTAATCTATCATTAGACCTTTCTCATGGTCACTCATGCCCTAGTGACCTCCAGACTGGACTAACGCAATGAGCTGTACATGTGGCTGCCCTTGAAGAGCTTTCAAAAGGTTCAGGTGGTGTAGAATATGGTGGCGTGGGCAATTAGTGGCATCTTTTTGTTGTTGTTGTTGGCATATGTGACACCACTGTTCTGTGAGCTGCATTGCCTACTAGTATGCTTCCAGGTGCAATTCAAAGTGCTGGTAGTCACCTTTAAAGCCCTTCATGGCTTGGGACCAGGTTACTTATGGGAATATCTCTCCCCCATTGTTTCTACCCATCCCATCCATTCCAGCAGGAGGGGCATGCTTCCGGTCCTGTCTACTAAGGAGTGCTCACTGGCGGGATCCTACAGGAAAGACTTTTCTGTTATGGTGCCCGTCCTCTGGAATAACATCCTTCCAGAGATTAGATTGGCCCTTGGCCATTTATAATTTTCCCTGGCTGCTGTGATTTGTTTATTTTTATCTTTGTTAATATTTTAATATATATGTCCAGAGTCATGTACTTGAGATGGATGGCCATATAAATCTACTAAATAAATAAATAAAGGTAACTGAGACATGGTCTTAGAAACTCAATCCTTAACTACACTATCTAAACCTCAGCAGCTTGAGCTTCCTTCTTAGATCTTCAAAGATAATTGTGATACAATTTTAACTGTTTTCTGTAATAAAATTTGCTACCGTATGGATTAGCAGGAAGGAATAACTGTCAGTGGATTCGATAAGGCTTGGAAATTGTTGCATCCTATCTCTGATTTTTGCTCCAGGAGTTGTACAAGTCTAACCAGCACACCTTTGTTTTGATTTTTTGTAGCATGGACTTACAAAAACCTTACCAAATCAACTCTTTGTTTTCTTGTAGGATTCATTTTCCTATCTCTTGCTCTACAATGTGTCTTCCCCCTCCCCCTCCTTCTCCTTCCCATAAAGCTAGCAGCTTGTTTCCTTTTCAAGAACATGAAAATTGTTTTTGAGGTCTGTTGGCGCAGAACATCTTTGACATCTCTTGCTTCTGGTGATCACTCTGGTGACCACTCGAATTGCTCCTTTGGTTGATTCTCTTCTTTATGCTTCTTTGCAGTGCCTTCTGTCATCATTATATAAAATGTGACTACTCACTTCTCCAATACTCTGATGTTTCCTTCATGAACTGATATAAACTTTTACCTGCTGCAAATATACACCAGGTTACACAAACATTGCAGGCTACACATAACAAACTCCAGTCCTTTTTATCTTCAGCTTTTTTCCTTAAGTTTCTACCTTATTTTGCATTATTCCTTTTGCAGGTTCTCAGGTCAGCCAAGTACACACTATTTATTTAAATGGAAAAAATTATTAGAGGCTTTTCTTAAATACCTCTGCCTAACTCCATTGGCTAATTTATGTTTGCTGTTCCTGTTCACATGGTCTTCATTTATATACAAATGTAACAACTTCATTAAGAACCAGATCTATAACAGACATACAGCTCCCTTAGTATTCTTATTTATCTATCACATTTTTGCATGGCAATTCTCAGTTCTAAGTACCAAAACTATTGGGGACAGGCATAATTCTATACAGATTTAGTCTGTGGAGATGTAGAGGGGAGTAGAGGGCCACACAATAATGTGAATAAGGCAGCTGAAGTATTTAATCCTGAGAAGTTAAGATATTCCAGTATCTGAAATACACTTTTGGAAAAAGTCATATCCAAGTAACATCTATAAACAAGATTCCACTTAGCAACAAGATCTTAAAGGGTTTCATTTTTTTGCCAAAGTGTAATGGTAGGCCATGAGTTAATAAGAGTAGAAATGTTATAAGGGCAGATTGATAATGTAACTATGTCATTAAAAAGTAAATCAACTGAACCTGAAGTGAGGGCACTAAGCTAAGTACTAAGAAATATTCTGATTGAACTTGGTGGAATTTACTCCTACGTAGACACCTGCAGAATAAATATGTTCCAATCCTGAATTTTAACAGGTTTTGTGTTTTTGTTTTTTTTAATGGCTCTTGTCGTCCAGGAGTGTTCAACACAAGCTTTCTTGGGCATTGCTTCCTAAAGTACATACAAGAACATGTGAGACTTCATAGAAGTAGAATACTGTATATATGAAAGGTCTTGATGAAGAATAAAGATCCTTTGGTTGCCTAATACTCTTAACAATGTACGTGAGTTAACCAAACCCCATTTATAGTTGGAGATTGGTTCTGGCTAGCATTATGCTATCATATGTTCACCTGGCATTAGTATGGCAAGACTAAATTACAACCCAGTTAGTATTCATGGCAATTATTCTTTACTTCCCAAAATATAGTAATGTAATAAATGTAAATTCTGTTAAGGCAATTAAAAGTCAAACTGTTAGTAGAACAGTTTTGGTTAAAGCATTTTTGGCCATCAACAAAGTACAGGGACATTGAGGCCAGCAGAATGCATTTCAAAAGAAATGATTAGAGGACCACAGTGCTTGACTTTTAAAAACAGTTGCATATCATCAGCTTTATACACACCCTAAGTTTAAAAATAGCAGGAACATTGACTTCAGAACATTTTGGGTGGGTCAGAACATTTTTTTATATATATATATTTACTTGCCAAGTAATATTTTTTTTTAAATCTCAAAATATATTTCTGGTATATTGTCTGATGATGCTACTCGTCCTAGAGTAATAATTACCCATCATGCCTAGTAGTAACTACTAATCTTATCAGTAAGAGACAGGAGAATGCGGATTCATTTGAAAACCATGCTTTTCAGCTTAGAATGTTCATCAAAGCCAGTTAATTGTGGTCATTCAATAAGCCATCATTAACAAGCCATGCTTAATCCAGTGTATGAATCAAGCCATCATTTGTAAATCTAAGTGGAAACTGAACTGATCTAAGCAGATTAATATCCTGACTGAAATAGTTACATTTCAGATTTCAGATGTTCTTGAATTGGGTCTGTTCTGGGTTCAAAAATATACTAAAATTCCTTTAAAATTGAGTATCGTATTAAAAAATAATATATGAGCTCTGGAGATTAAAAAATATTCAGATTATTGCAAAATGGATGAAACAGATATATGAATTAGTATATGTAAGTATTATATATATTGCAATCCAGGTGATATAGTGATTAACATGTTAGTCTTGACCAGAGAGACCCAGGTTTAATTTCCAAATCAGCTATATGGTTTATTGGGCGATTTTGAGCTAATTAATCTCTCTCAAGCTAGCCTGCCTCACAGGGTTATTGTAGGAAAGATGCCCACAAAGCTATTTTGTGCATGTGTGTGTGTGTGGGGGGGGGAATATGATACATAATAAACAGTTTTCAAATCTATTTTCTCAATTATACCATTATTTGAGCCTTTTTGTATTATGTTTATGAAATGTAAAATATGCATCAAATTAGTCTTGTGAATACTACCTTGCTTTCCTAGGAAAGATTTCAATAGCTACCATTTCAGATAGAAATTTCAGCAATATACCTCTCTATAATATTTAAAATAAATAATATATTTTTTTTATTTTTTCCCTACTAAGAAAAATAGTGGTAGGTTTAGCTGGGAAGAGAAAGTGATTTCAATACAGTGCTTCAACAAAACTGTTACCTTATGCACATACTTTTCAGGAGTTCATACCAGTTATAGTCTCATGAGGTTCAGATAACTCCTTGTATTTTCAGTATAAATGTACTGTATATTGAAGAGGAAAGAGAGGTGGTTAAGCTGGATGAGAAAAACTTAGAAAAATGTTCATAAATCATTCTCAGAACATTGAGCAGGTTGAAGTGATTAAGGAGTGGAAAAGGAATAAACATTAACAGCTGCCAAATTTAATAAGGAAAAGAATAAATTCATAGAGCAATTTTTAATGTGGGTGGGGGGGGTATATGTGAAAAAACATTAAAATATGCAGGAGTTTGAATGAACAAATGGATATTATACATTAATTACACAATTTATATTATGTCTGCATAACCTCTCTTCTGCCAGACCAGATGTAGCCTACCCACTAAGGACTAGTCACATATAACTAACAGGCAATGTTCTGCGTGGTAAGTCAAAAGTTTGCAATTCTATTGTAACTACATTACACTGAAGCTACATTAGATTTAAGGAGAGACAGAGAGAGAGGGGGAAGATGTGTGTGTGCACACATCTCAGAATAAAGTTGTTTTATTCAGACTAGTAATGTCTTTGATAATTAGAATTCTGTGCCAAAATCATATTCCATACATTATTTTTCCTAACAAATATACACCTGGATGTCTTTTTTAAATAGCAACCCAATTCCATTCCTTCATATTCTTGCCCTTAATAATCACATAATGGTCTAACTTAAAGTGGATCATTCCAGTCCTTCTAAATTCACTTATTCCTAAGATGTCCAATTTACTATACTTCATATTTGCTTTAGCAATTTCAAATTTCATTTGGTTTTATATTTTCACATTCCATATTATGATTGTTAGTAACCTTGTAAAGTAAGGAAGTCCTCTTTCAATACTGTTCCCATTGGTGATGTTGTGTTACCATTCCATATATAGCAGTTTCCAATCTTAATTGCTTAATTGCTCAGTATTTATTAAAATTACTGAGTCCTCCCACCATGTTAAAGTAGTAATTCCCCAAGAGGGCAATTACTGAAGGAGAATTGTTTTCATGACATATTTATCTTCACCCCTTTTCCTCTAGGATCCAGAGGTGGTGTACTTTCAATTTTAGGTTTTTTCCACAACAAGCCTGTGAGCTAGATAGGCTGAGACATTGCCTGGCCTTAGGTCACCCAGTGAGCTTCCATACCCAGTCCTCAGTTCAACACCTTAATCACTACACCACTCTCAGCTGAAGATTGAAAACAGGTGGTTTTTTCCCCCCCTTTTTTCCAGCAAAGCACTAATAATTAAGGTGGTCAAAGTCACCTTATGGATAACATAGAAATTTGTTTTCCTGCTCTCAGTATCTACTTGTTTAACAGGTAGGACTTTCACATAGCAACATTTAGGAAGAAAGTTTTAATAATGTACAGCAATTCCTTAGGCACTGACAGTGAACAATGAATGTTTTGATTTCAAAGAGTGACATTAAAATAGTTTAAATAATTATGTTTTTAAAAATGGCTAATGAATAAAGCAATTGTGGGAAATGCAAAAAAATATATATATACTGCTATGTCTTCAAAATAAAAGTGAAAGAGAACACAGCAGGAGGTGGTTCTTTGTTAGTGATATTCTTTAGTTGCCTGCAGAGTTAAGCTTTTAGCTCAGATCTGTCCTGATTAACATTAACATATATTAATGAATTTGTATCTGAAAGTTTCATATTAATATTATTATTAGATGGAATGTTAAATGCACATGATTATCACTTGCAAAAATAAATGATCCATATATACTAGTATATGTCTACATGCATGTGTGTGCACAGTTATATACATAAAATTGAACGTATATTTATTAGCAGGCGATGTAGGTCAGTTATATCTAGTTCTAATATGCTTGGAACAATTTGAGTTTAATAAAATGCATACATCCCCAATATCAAACTTCATCAGTATCAAGTATAACTATTAAGTAATTGAGGTTTGCTATCAACTAAACTCATTGACCATGATTTCATGTCATGTTTATACAAATGTGCCTGGGTTTGTGTGTATGTGTGAGTTTTGTTTGTACAATGTAAATAATATAACAGCAACAACGAAAGTCTAATTATCTTAAAACCCATCCAAAATATTATCAGGTGTAGAAAACCAAGACTGGGTTTTTTTTAATCTCATTAAATTGTCACCAAACACAGTAGGCTTGTGATTTCAAACCAGTTTTATACCATCAAATTGTAAATATGTAATGAATGTATCTTATTTTTGTTTTTTGCTATTGATATCTAAATTTGACTAAAACATTACCTATAGAACAATCTGTAGTGAGTTTTATGCTATAGGCATGGATTCTAGACATACATTAAAAAGTTAAAGCAAATGAGGTGCAACATTATACATGCAACCTATCTACAGTGCCTACCCAATTATCTGCCCATCCATCCCTATGCAGTATTTCAGCTTTGAAGACAAATAGGTGCATTGCAGCATATATGTCACACACAGAGCATCTATCTGCAATTCCTTAAACCAAGTGTACCTTTTTCCAGGATCTTACGGCAGTTGTGGAAGGCTGTTGGATGAATCTGGCAAAAAATGCCACTGCTTTAAGGAGCTGCAGACAGATGCTACATTAATGCTCCCAAAGCTTCAGAAAAGTCTTGTTGAAAATTATATACATGCCTCTGTGTGTGTATGGTGAAACTTGAACTGAATGGATTGTTATGCCAACTGTCCATTAAATTGAAATTTACACCATTTGCATTAATGTACACTACTTGTGTAAGTATGTAATAACATAAAATTATGCAAATTACATAATTACCTAAATTGTCTGGACTACTTCAGATACTAGTAGTCTTCATTATTTTGTAAAAATGCCCATTAATCTGAAGACTATTAAATTATGTTTCACTCTCTGTGTATTCAATCATATTGAATGTTGTGTTATATGATTTTTTGATTATGTGCTTTTAAAGATACACTTATGCTAAGGAGCCTAATATCTACTTATTGTATTTATCTCATTTAATCCAACTGCCAGCTGCTCTCTTTATGTTTTTCATTGTGCTTTCACTTTCTTGAGGCAAATTTCTGTCAGGTCCATTTCAGACTGCCCTGAAATCTCCTTTGGATCAGACAAGGAGAAGAAGCAGCAGCAGCAGCCATTCAGCTGTTTACAATGAATCTTGTTCCTTTCTAGGCCAACTAATTTCTGCTGTCACTGTGATCAGAAAGTTTCACAACAGCTAGGAATTACAGGAGCTGTAGTCCCAAGAGATCAGGAAAATGCCAGATAGAGAAAGGCTACTAGCCAGTGAGCTTCAATAGAGCTTTTATTAACTGACTGTGGCAAAGTGAGTTGCCCTGATGGACTTATGACAATGTGGTGGTCTCAGGATTAAAGGTTTTTTTTTCTATGGGCCCAAATCAGGCTCACTCTCATGTAAACACTGAAAAAGAAAGTGCCTAACTACAACATCTGCCTTAAAAAACATCTAAAAGCATAAGTGATCGAGGAGATTATCAGGCATTCCTGGACTTTTTTGGGGGGGGATGGTGTGGACTGGCAATACTGTGTATGTCAATGGGAAGGCATCTGCAGTGGAGGTTTAGCTGGAGCAAACAGGACCTGAGAGAGAGATCCACTGAGGGAACTGACTGGTGGAAGGGACTGCAGTTTTCAGAGAACTGGCCAGATGTCAGTGATGACAGGAAGAGGAGCTCAAAATGTTACAAGAATAGAAGTCTCTTTAGCAAGCTCTTCACAACATACTTTAGAATCAATAATGAATTAACTTAAAAATCATTTAACTCTTTTACTATTCCAGTAGGATTCTTTTAGCATTTTGTTATTTCAATATCTTCCTCCTTGCTTTTTATGACTTTTCTTTACCACCTTATGACTCTTCACCATAGACTCACATTTTAAGCTTTTTTCTTTGGTCCTGAGTTTGTTTTGCGCCAGCTGGAGTTAAGAGGAAATCATTGTTTTCTTAACAGAAAAGAAAGGATGGTTAAACGAAGAAGAGAGTGAAGTGCATCTTTTCGTCAAGCCAGCTACAGAGCCCGAAACTGAATGATATTTAGCACATAAAAAGGCATCAACTGTAAGTAGTAAAAGTGGTACACATACCTCAAACAGTTATGAAGCTTTGGAATAGGATATGCAAAGAGTGACTGATAGCCAACAGCAGAGCTTTCCTCTTTTTTAGGGGATGATTTGAGCTCCCAGGAAGGGTCCACTGTTTTAATCTCTTCCATATGTGAAACAGCCACTGTTTATTTTGGAGATACACTTTCTCTGGAAGACCATGCAAATGTGGATTCAAAAAGCAGGAATATGACTGCCTTTATAACCAGACAATGCTTATTTGACTGAAGTTACTGTATTTCTGTCTTTGAACAGTAATCAGAAGTAAAGGGAAAGGTGGACCCTCCAAAGCTGGCATGTGATGCATTTACAAAAGTCTATCAGGTTCAGTTGTTAGAGACAGCAGTTGTTAGAGATTGGAACCCTAACCTCTTCTATGGCAAACATGAGGAGCTTCCATCTGAAAAGAAGTGGCTGCCCCTGTTCCCAGAATAAAAAGGCAGAAGAGCTCATAAGGGGGAGAACCCATCAATCAGGAGGCTGTAAAAAGGGAAAGTGAAATTAAAAATATCCACTCCCTAATAATAAACTAATCAGATGATTTTATAAGTGATCGCTAATCACTCTAACAGAGGTCAATGGGGATCAACAAGTCTATTGCCCTTTCTCTGAGCCAACTGCTTTTTTGTTAATTTCCTCAAAGCAGAATAGTTGCCAAGTAGAATGGGCTGAAACAAATTTTGTTCATATTTAAGCATCTTGCCACTCCTTGTATGCTATTTAAGATGAAACTATTCTTGCATACTTTTGCAATCTTTCCATTCTGGATCATTCACAAAGGGGCACGCTGCTGAGTTTGTCCTTCCCGTCTAAATGTGATGTGTCAGTGACAACCACCCATGAAGGCCTTCAGCCTCTAAAGTCCTTGAGAGGAAACCATTTAAATAAACATTCATTCAAGCACGAGCAGGTATGAAGCTTTTAGAAGAAGAAACAAGGTTAATTGACTCATTCAGAGTTCTGCCAAGATGTGAACAGGTGGACATAATTAAAAACCTAGATGAACTTAGGCAAGCATTGCTAGCAGTTAGTATCAGTTTGGTATTTCCAACTTCCAATGTGCAGACATTTCCATATGAGCCTGAATAAAGAAAGACATTTTTGACACAAAGACAACTGAAAACTTTGAACAAGAAAAAACACAAAAAGTAGCAGATAACCAGGATTGAGTTTGGAAGAATGCCTTATATGAGAAATTATTTTACTACTATTATTAATATAACTGATGCACCTGCTGAGATCCTTAAGAACCAGAGAGATCAGGGTTTTAACATGAACTTGATCATGCCAGAGCCAGTAGATGCTTCAGGCATATCATTGATTCAGGCATCTGAAGTCTTGATAATGAAAGCCTGCAACATTACCTCAACAATTTACGTATCTTAAGAACAATCAAATAATTTTTATCTGGCAACCAATGAAGTAGAGACAAGCAAGAAATATTACTTCAGAATGAGTCAGCTCTGGATGACAAAGCCAACAATTCATTTTGTGGAGAGATGCAACAACCTCTTATGTATCTCTGGTTCCAGGCTCACAAGCCAGCCCTTTCTACCATCAGCAGGATGCCAATACAAAACACCAAGGAAGTGGAAGCAGAAGCTATTTACCCTTCTGTCAAAGCAGCTATTATAAACCTGCTTATACAATTATTAGCAGACCACAGAGCAGAGGAATTGTTTATTTAATAAGCAAAGCTCATGAGATCTATCAAGGTCCAGCATGTCCTGGCCACAAGGGTGTTTTAGTCTATTTGAAAATAATTGCTTTTTGAGATCTGGAATTTACCCGTTTAACAACCACCAAACTGATTCTTGTATAAAAAAGAAGAAACAGCCTTTCCCAATTTGGTGTACATCAGAACTATTGGATTACCCAAACTGAATTCTGATATTGTCTGAATTAAACAAAAACAATAAGGCTGATTCATGAGGGCAGGTGAAGAAAACTGTGTCAATAATGAGTCTAAATGGAGGGTAGGAAGCCAGGAGCTGTGCTTTGTACAATGCTTTCCTATGGCCTTGTATCCTACATATTTGTAGTTGCAACTGTTAATATTTTGGTGCTCCTTGGGGGAGGCATAAGGCAGGATGGAAAGGAGGAAACCACCCACACATCGACTGTTCTCTAAATTTCTGCATTGTTATTATTATACCATCGCCTGACTCTTAGAAGAGATTGGCCTGACTTGAATCATGGGGTAACTGGTGGTTTCAGATTCATTCTTGGTTCCCTTCCATCACCCTTTGCATACACATCCTTGTAACTGTATAGTTTCACCTATTAGTTCCCACTAATAACAATGATAAAACTATGTTTAGTAAATCTGTTTTTTTTTAAATTAACTATCTGTGTAACTTCGAAAATCTTTATAGACATATATTTTCCTCCTGTCTATATGCTACATATCTGTTCATTTTATGCAGCAGTTTAAATTCTTTTTTTGTAATAATAAACAAACGTCAGTGAGGACAGGTTGATAAAGGTGTTCCAATCCCAGAAGCTCAGAAAAAGTTATTTTCCCTCTTCCTGTTCTTTTCTCTAGGATAGAAGTGAGCCCAGAAGTAAAAGTACAGAAAGATGCTGCATGAGGGAGGGAAGGAGTGAAACAGATTAGACACTTTGGAAAGCTCTGATTGAGATTGTATATATAGAACTGTATATGTATAGTTTGTTAAGTTAAGTAATACTATATATTAAATATCACTGTAAATAGAGAAAAACTCTGTGTATGTGACTGGAAAGTTCCTGTCCCTTTTTATCACCCTTCACCATTGAACTAGTAATACCTTGATTTTTGTATTCTCTGGACAAGTATATAAATTTGCAGGATTAATCATTAATGTTTCCAAATACTTTTTTGTTACCAGTAGCAATTGTTTTATAGGCAACAGGCAACCTGCCAGCAGCAAATCTCAAAATAATGATTAAATCTCTGTTAAAGATTTAAATCTCAGTTTTACCTTTGCCAAACAACCTTTATTATAGAATGGTACTACATTGCCTAACACATTTAATGTAAAGTTTTACACATTTTATAGCTTTTACCTTTGAATTTATAGAATCTCTACAATCACCATGCTACTTAATGGACAGCTTTTAATTAAAGAGGCACCAGAGAAAGTAATAGAATTCATTCATGTTGTTGATTTACCCAACTGTTCTTAAAACATTTGGATAAACACAAATGTGAACCACAATGTTTCCATGCATGATCTGATTATCCTTCCCAATTCCAAAGACTGAACACTATGGCCAGTTCATGGGAAGGAACATGAGAACAATTTGTTCAGAGTGATTCATACTCTTCCTATCCTGCTTCTTCAAAGTCTAACTTTTACTTCCATAGAGGTCACAGGGAATATCATTACTTGCACTATTCTGATTGTTGTAAGTATAGACACATCATGGTATCTGAATATCTTTGCTCTACAAAGTGCTATTCTACAGTGCAGTTCTTGACTGCTTCTTCCTTTACTGTTGATGGCTTTTCCAAAAATGGTGTTTGTTATATATGTTGTCATTAGTTTGGTTTTCTTTATATTTAAAGATGTTACTTTAGATATAATCTTACAATAGAAGTAGTGTTAGTACTCATGGTTTTTGCTTCTTGTCTGGAAAACTTCAAAAGGCTGACAGCAAGTCTGAAAGTCCCTCCACTTCCTTTACTTTTACTTTCCAGAAAACTAGGGAGGATCCCTTCTGAGATGCTACCCACACTGTTTTCCTTCTGCGGACTGAGATACCTTTTGCATTATAGTTGCCTAGTCTGTGGCTCTTCCTCCTGTCTCCCAAGATCATTCCCACATGCCATTATAATATCATGGAAACTGATTGGCTTTCTTCTTCTTGAGCTGAACTTGGAACTTGCACATGAGGAGTTTGTGATCTGTTCCATAGTCAGCACCTGGCCATTTCTTTAATGCTATAATTGAGCTCTTCTACCTCCTTTGAGTTATAATATAGTCAATTTGATTTTTATATATTCCATCAGGTGATGTCCATGTATAGAGGCATATAGTAGTTGTTGAGTAGACTTTTCTTATTAGTGGCTCATAGGTACAGATGAGTACCCTGCCTTTTACTATATACTTTTTTTTGGTCTGTACAGCTAAAAAACAATGGGAAAAATCACTGAAATAGACTTTGTGCAACAGAATTTTGCTACTGCACTATTTACATGCCTCCTGTTTTGCACAATGCACTACCATTGCAGAAAATTGTTTGGATTTTTTTTTTCCTTCAATCCTTGCTTGGGTTATCATTTATTTTAATCATTGACCAACAACATTTACATTCAGTACTAAAATTAAAGCCAATAGTCTAATCTACATATTATAAGATTATCTAAAATTTAAGATCCTAGCACTAATATAAAAACATAATACCTATATCATTAAGATTTTAAATATATTTAGAATGACTATGAAGGCAGTGCTGCATAAGTTTAAGTAATTACCTAGGTAAACTAGGTAAATAAAACTATATAGAATGCTGCAGATGACTAAACAACCATAAGTATGAGTGGTTAACACAGAATATAAAATCTACAGGTATTTCAAAACTGAATATTAATGGTGTGACTTTAAAATTATAGCACAAAAATGTAGGTGCAACAAAGAAAGAGATCGTGTACAATCTAAAGCCTAAAGCCTAAATTAACCACACACACACACCACAAATTTATGGGTGTTGCCTTTATCTTTCTAATGCATCCAATGCCTAAAAGTGTGAATTATGACAAATAGGTGTAACAAACTGAATAGAATGAAATACAGTATACAATCTCCTGCCCAACCTCCCACATTTCATTTAAATCTTAGAAGAAGATATTGTGAGGTAACTCTACCTGTTAAGATGCTGAAAATTTAAGAACATTATAGAAAGAAATAGACATATATTACTCCTGTGCAGTGCATCACATTCATAGGCAAACAGGCCCTTTGGAACATGTGGGAGTGCTCACACAGCACCTGTTTGCAATTTTTTTTCCCTGGAACTGGACAGCTGTCTTTCATTGTATGTGAGCCCAGGAGGAAATATGTTTGATTCAGGAGTTACAGAGAAATGCAACATGAGCAGGCTCACCACTACGTGTTCAATAATAGCATTTCTCAAATACAAGGCTAAATGGGTAACAACAAATACCATAGAAGTAATCAAACATCATATATCAGGATATTTTATTTCATTTGATCATTTTCATTTCATTTCATCAGTTTACTTGCAATATTTGTGGATCATCTTTAAAGGCAGAAATGCTCCCAAAGGAGCAAAGAACAATAAATCATCAGCAATAAAACTATATTGTATTAGTAAAATCCATAAGCAGCAGCCACTAAAACATCTTGTCATCATAGTAGTATAATCAGATATAGTTACAACTAAACCATAGATGATACTAGTGAAAATCAGGGCAGGATATGCCTGAGAAAATACATAAGTCTTTAGGTTTTCCTTAAAGGTTTGCAGTAACTGGTATTGTAGCTGAATGATGATACCATGAAAGTAAGATACAGTTAGAGTCAAATATACTCATTACTCTAAGCCATAATGTGGTTTGATTTGATTTTTCTGTGCTTTGTGAACGCAGCCATTGTAATCTGTATTCTGTCATGTATGCTTAATGTGTTATATGAACCTAGCTCTTGTAGTTTATTCAAGAAACCAAGATTTAGTGTGATACAATACGTGAGCTACCCAGTAGTAGTTGAAGAGAGAAGACAGTAACAGAAGAACCAATCAGAATGAGAGGGAAAAAAAGGCAGAGATAAAAGATTAATGAATAAAAAACTTTTTAAAAAGTTAAAATATTACAAGTATTAAAGCATTATTTGTCATTTTGTATTAAACAAGATTATTTTTAAAGGTGAATATACTTTTGAGTTTAAATTCCCAGAAATGTAATGGTCTGGCAGATTCTAAGGTTAGTGGGAGAATACTCCATTAGGACCAAACATTTATAGGTGTTCTAGAATATCAAAATAATAAAGTATTTTTATAAGCAGGTATTTATATAAAACTTCTAGAAAAAATCATGAGGACCCTGTGTTAAGCCAAATAATAATAAAAATCTCCATTTTGGACAGCAAGCTAAAAAAATTATACTGTCTTCACTGTGCACCACAAAACTGTAATATGCTTCTGTAGGCTGCAGGTTATTTTTAATGTATTAATCTTTTATGGCTCATACAATTCAGCTTATCATATACTTGATGATTTTGACTGCAAACACAAGTTGTCCTGCAATATTAGGAAGAGTGGAGCAATGAGATAAATGGAACAAATGAAAATATTTGTGCTCTGTGTGTTTCAAGCAACTATTTGTATGAAAACAGATTTCACAAAGTAAAGCGCAGTTGCTGATGAAATATTTGTAACAACTGCCGTTATAACAAATTTGTCATGCCCATAGTTGCATAGTTAAAATCAATAGTCAAAGTTTTAACTGAGGCAGTTGTCTTCATTTAATGGAGATTTAAATAGAGACTCTATATAGAGAAACCCTGATCTTGGATGAGGTACGTATCCCTGTATTAGGTTGCAGACCAGGAATGGTTTCCAGTTTAGCTTAATTTTAGGTAAGATTGACTTTTAAAGTACAAAGTTATTCTGGGCACTGAAGCACACTCCCACAACTTGGTCAACCATTCTTCTAAGGAGATATAACCTTTCCAGTAAAAAACATATAAGAGCCTTATGGTTGTTAGCATATTCAAAGCTAATTCCATGTAATCTGAAGGGATGTTTAGTTTATTAATTTTTAGTTATTAAAAATATTGCAGTTGATGTAGGGATTTTAAAATTAGAAACATTTTTCCAGAATTGTTGAACTTTAAGACATTGTTACCAGGTATGAAAGAATAATCCAATCTCTTAATAATTTTTGTAAAAATTGTTAGAAATATAATGATCTATTTTAGTTATCAAAACTGGAGTAATGTACCAGTGATAAAACAACTTATACCAATTTTCTCTAAGTACAACATTCAAAGTAAATGTAATTTTTCATTGAAATTCTCATTGTTGCATCTCTATTACTGTATTCAAATTCTTCACGCATTTAATCATACAGTCTTTGATTTATTTGGATTTGAATCATACTTCACCAATATATTTAGAAACTTGAATGAATTTGAAAAACTTATAACAAAATTTGGAACATTTGTTGTCTCCAGATATTCTTCACTGAAATGCTCAACTATACCTCTAATTTTTAACTTGTTTTTAAGTAATTCTGTTTCAACTAATTCTAGTTTAGTTACCAATTTATTCAGTTCTGTCTGCTGAGACTTCTGTCTGCATTTCTTTAATTTCTTCACTCTGCTGTTCACCTTGAGTCATTCATTTATCATATCTATCAATAACAGAACCTTAAGACATTCTTAAGAGAAGCTACTTATATTGGAAGAAGATGAATGTGATTTTAAAACTGGAGGAAGAAACATCAATAACCTGTGCTATGCTGATTACACTACTCTGATAGCCAAAAGTGCAAACGATTTATTTTATTTGTCAAATTTATATGGCTGCCCATCTCATACAAAGTGACTCTGGACAGTGTACAATAAAACCTACTATTAAATATACTAGAAAACCAATTAAAAACTATTAAAACAGTAAACATAGATAAAAACAAAACCCCAAGTGGGAGAATATCGCACATAATATCGCCAACGTGGGCTCCCTACCACCTGGGGATCCCAAGTCCTGTTGAAAAATCTGCAAGCTCTAGTAATAAAAGTCTCACACAATAAAAGGAGAAAATGGGACAAAAATAAATATAAAGAAGACCAAACTAATGCCAACTGGTACCACAACCAGCCTTAGAATTGACAGTGAAGATACTGAAGTGGTGGATAGTGTTGAGTCTGCTGGATTCAAATGTCTCAACAAACACAGTTGATTTTCAACACATTACAGTTATTAGTTGACAAGGTACTTGTAATCTCTTCACATGTAACCTGCATCTGCATGATCACCCTGCCTTCCTCTTCATCCCCTGCCTCATCCCAGTTTAAATCCTACATCAGTTTAGCCACCGTATCTGATAAAATGAGCTGTAGCTAATAAAATGTGTTAGTCTGAAAAAGTGCAATCAGAGTCCTTCTAATTTTTAACTCCCTTAGAAGCATGATTCCCTTTTCTTTAGATATCGACCCACTGTTCTCAACTAATTTGGAATTAATTTGGTAATTATGAAATCTCTTGGCAATGATATAAAACCCTGGCTATATTGAGAAGCTTTTGTTTGTTTGCTTGGTTTGTTTGGGGGGGTTCAGAATTCTTTGTGGATGCATAGGAAATATGTGTGCTCTTGCACAATTCTTTGGGAAATGTAGACAGCTACAGATTAGGAGAATTAATTCACTGCCCTGTGTTCATACAAAGTGAACAAGAACAAAACAAATGAGTTATGAAATAAATATTTGGGAATCTTTTACAAGCAAATGTGGCCATTAAATCCTTCTTCCTCATGCTATAGTTTTTGACCTGATTTTGACACAGGTCTCGTTTAGCTGTGGTTAAGCCACTTTATCCAGTCAGCCAATACACAATGGAAACAAATTACACATGGCAATGCATTCTCTGAAAGCCAGGTGAAAGCTAGCTAGATGTTTGTAAAAGAACTGATTATTTAGTATTGCAGCCAGCATGGTCCTATTTTTAACTATTCTATCCAATCAAGCATAGTCTCAGAATAAAGGAACAAATAATCAACTGAAAATACATCAACAACAAACACACTAGCACAAAATTAGCATAAGTCTAAAGATAGGAGGAAACAAAACTTAGGCATAGTGACTTCTGAGAATATCAATATCTATCTATCTGTCTATCATCTATCTACCTAAATACACACACACACACACACACACACACACACAAATATATACATAAATAAAGTCTGACTCTTTTATTTTGAGGTTGACAAAAATAGTACTTTTTTTAATATTTGGTTTGTGTTTCCTTCCTTAGAAATTCAGTCCACTGAGAGTGAAAAACAGCTCCATCACAAAACTCAGCTGCAGAAGCATTTGTCAATATATATTGGTATTAGCTTTCTGTAATGGAAGAGAAATACAATGCCCAGATGAAGATCACAGCTTTCTAAAATTAGTCAAGGAAAGGTTATTGATTTAGCAGTAGCAATTTATATTACCCACATCATACCACAGGTGCAGCATTTGTCTGTGAGAGTATAAGCCATAGAGCCACTGTGACATTTGTCTACTTTTCTTCTTGCTAGCTGTGTTTTTGCCATTCCTAGGTCAGTAGTGGGAATATTTATAAATCACAACAAAAAGCATCTCAAAGGTAAAATTGGAATCACAAAGGAACATCAATCATTCATAATAATGATAATGCAATTTGCATATTAAATGTGCAAATATGCATATATATTCATATATATATATATATATATATATATATATATATATATATATATGAATATTTCTTCATAATATTTTCAACATACATATAATTTTCATTAGCAGTTTATTAATGAACCAGCAGTTTTGGTTAATAACAACATGGTTATTTACAATAACAATGTAAATAAAAAGAGAAATAAATGTCATAAAACTAATGCACAGGAATAATAGAGGTTTGTGCATCAACCTCCCTCCAAATTGTTGTACACCTTGATCTGACAGTTTAGAAATTTAAAAAGTGCACTTGACTGAACTTATTTGGTATTCATATAAGAAGGATGCTGTATAGAGAAACACAACTTGTAATGCAGCCTTGCTGCTCATTATTAGCAGGATCTTCATTTGACTTGAAGGGAATTACAGTAATTCTGATTTAGAGAGCAGGAGATAAGATTGAGAGAGACATTCCTTTATGAGACAAAGCCAGAGAATACAACTGCTGAAACATACTGCCTTTCAACTAGATTCCTTTGCTAGATCTTTTTTTTTTTTTTGCTATTCAAGGATTTTTCATTTTATTAAACATTCCACAATAATAGAATGGAATCATTATGAAATTTCTCCACTTTTTACCGCTGCCTATCTCTGTCCCTTCATTTTTCTATCTGCATGATCTAGAATTTACTATATTTTACAAATACTTTCTCGCATCATTCCAGAACATATCTGATGCTCAGTCCTTGAGTTCTTTTAGTTTTACTTTACCATGTACACTGCTCCTGTTTAGAGAACAATGCCATTATTATGTTTTTCCTGTTTGGAAGGAAAGTATACTAATAAGTTCACTTTATATCTATGGAAACAGCCTTAGAGGGAATCCAAGTTAACACTAGCATTAGCTACCCTAAACCAGAATTAGTACACTTCATTTAATTCATTAGCTCCTCCATCTATTGTTTTAAAAACTAATTGTTTTCTTTTAATGAATTATCTGTCAAGAGCTTCTTAATATTTATTTCCTACTTATTAGAAAGTGGTTGGTAAATGACTTTCTTTTCTATTTACCTGTAACCCTTTGAATTGTCCCACTGGAAACTTTATTGCAATAAAGGTTGCTTGGTAGATTAATGATGTGTTGACCTCTGGTGCAAGGAAATGAAGAAATGTAATTGGTGTGCAACCTTTTCTTCACACTTCAGTGATAGCTTGCTCCAAGCAATATGATTAGTTGTTTCTGAAATTTGAGCAGACAGTGCCTCTTAACATATTACAGTCTAGCTAATTATTTATTTGATTACTAAAAAGATTTGTTGTTAAATGAATGAAACCAAGATTTCACATTTATGAAATCAAGTCATCTCTAAAAAGACTTGTCTGTATGAACATTGGCCATTTTCTATTCAGAAGAACAAAAGAAAATATTTTATTCATATATCTTTCACAAATTTAATTCAATCACTATTTTGGTTAGGAGGTTGTAGGCAAATGCTTTAAAATGAATAAACCCTTTCTTGCATTTTGAAGTCTCTCTCTCTCTCTCTTACACACACTCACACCCACCCACATGTTGCCCACACACACACGCACACACAATCACACTGCTTTTTTTGGAGTAAACAGTGTTATGCAAAGTGTAGAAAAAAGGTAAGAAATAGTAAACATTAAAGACATGAAGTAGAGAAAAAATAAAGGAAATATAGCAAAATTTAGTTTATATCAACACTTTTTATTATAACTCTCCATACTTTTCTATCCTTGCAAACCATTCTTGCTTTCAACATGTCCACATCATGGCAGTATTTTATTCTTTAAATTACTCATCTATTCTCTTTTTAGGATTTCACCAACTCCATCCAACCATTACTTTCTTGGTCTTCCTCTTCCTCTTAGCCCATTGTCTCTTTGGTCATGTTTGTTCTATGAACTGATCCTCATGCATTCTTACTACATGACAAACCACCCTAATATTCTATTTTGTGCTTATCAGATATTTTATTATTCAATCCGTATTTATTCAGCACTATTCATTCTTGACTGTATCATTTCCAATTTCTAACTTTTCTAATTAGAAAAGTAACTGTTTGCCACAACATTCAACTTACGGTTGATATTGAACTCCCTCATGTAACAAAGTGGGAAGAAGCACACTCTTATGTACAATCATTTTTGGCTTTTTGATGAACAATCATGCTTCACAGATCACATATTTCCCACTACTTTTGTAAACATTCATGCTTCACAAACCACATATTTCCCACTAGTTTTGTACTAGTACTTGCACTACTTAAAATGTCTATCCATTTTATCCTCAGGAAGTATTTTACCAGTTTATACAAATTCATTTGTTTGTTCTAGTTTTTGCATGTATAACTTGAAGCCATTTGCTCCATTCTCTTTAACAGACAAAATTTCCTTGCCCTTTGATACATTAATTTTCAGATTCACAATCTTCATTGCATCATACAATCTATCTAGCCTTTTAAAAATCATTGTCATCATATGTCTTTCTCACGGCTCAGTGTTGAATCATTCATTAAGCATTCTATTTATTCCTGCGTGTGTTAGTTCCATTATGTATCATTCTTACCACATTTAACAACAAATTTCAACTCCATATTCATACAAAATGTTGCATAATTCAGGTATATTCACTTTATCATATAGTTTCTCTAAATCAACAAACTCATAATAAACTTTCTTATAACTGATACTGGGCCGGGTCATTGCATTCCAGATATAGACCAACAAGCCAGAAATGGGTCTGATAACATTCTCTCATTCCCTAAATGTGTCCTTCCACTGTTTCTTTGCTTGACTTTTTCTCTGGAAATAAGAAATTATAAATCTAACTTGTAAATGTTTCTTTGTGTTTTAAATGAACATATAAATACAGTAAGCATTTCAAGAGCTCTTCTCCTAAGCTTACATCATTTATCGCTGGGGTGAAATGAAGGTATTTTTTTTTCCAAATACTGCCATCTCTGTAAACTACACCATTAATTAATAAATTAATAAATTAATTCTATATTACAAAATTATAAGTTAAAAATCTCCATTATTTTTTTCTTAATAATTAACATATAGGTAATGAAGAAAACTGAATCCTACCTCTGTTCCTCATGTGCTACTTTCTTTCCACCTTTAACAAATGACAAGATTAAATAATACAACCTACTGTTTGTATTCATGTATGAATGGGTCTCAGAGGAATTATCTCATATTTTTCCTAAATGTGTAGATAGGCCTTAGGTTTTTTACTGTAAAAACATTCTGACATTATACAGTACTGTGGGAAAATGCAAATCTGAAATATATCCCAGCTGGCTTACTAAGCTATACATTTTGTTATAAGATTTTGTTGTGCCTTGTTATATTATGCATGATTCTATTATTCTCTTTTCTATTAAGGAAGTAAAAATAATATACTTTTTTCTTTCATAATAACTCTCCTTCAAAGATGACATAACATCCAGAGAGTAAGAGCTTTTCTCTTCATTGCTTGGATAACTTGGAAATAGAAGAATTGCTTGGATGAATTTAATACCAGAAATGAGTTGGTTTGTAATATTAACAGCCTGGTATTTTTGTCCATAGAACATTACTAGATAATTCTTGTAAAAGCTATCTTTCATTCACTTTTGTGTGCCTGTTTTATATGCTAGAACCTTCTTGTTCCTGTATATTTTTCTCTTTATTTCTTGTGCAGGCATTTAATTAATTTTATATATGTGGTTGTTGGCAATTACAGTAGTAGCAAGTCTGCTTTATGCACATTGTTATTCTATTCTTTGGTTAGAATGTGTACATAGTAGTCAGCACATATTGGCTTAAAAAGCATAATTAATGTACCATGAAAACAGACATATGATTCATATAGTTGGATCTATGCATGCAGATATGCATAAGTGAAAATCATGAATGTCAGAAGTTATGATGAGTTGTAATAATTGCAATTTCAACCCAGAAGTTGAATAAAAATAAACATCTTCAGGAGCAGCTGTTATAAACCTATTAGCTTATGGTATTTTTTCCATCCATCCATCTTGCTTGTATTTGTTAGCCTACCACCATTATATTCAAGATATCATTTGAGAGACTCAGTATATCTAAATCCTCTTAAGGGATGAAAATGTTTCTTACTGCAGTTGGGTTGAAATCAGGAAATGGTTCAGGCACCTTTGCCCTACCATAGCAACCAAACTGACTGACTCTATGTAAAGATGTGTCTACTCTAAGGAGAATTTCTCCCAGCAGTAGAGCATGAAAAAAACGATTTAGCCAACTATTTTTTATATATATATACATGTGGTGAAGGGAAAAACCACCCTCCTTGTGAGTAAGCCGCAGCAGCAGAATATGTGTGTTTGAAGATTCTGTCCCTGTTGAACATAAACACTGCTCTGATGAAGAAGCATGTGTAGGGGTTGGAGAAGAAAGTTGAGGAAGATGGTAGATACCAGAGGACAATAAAGAGAAACCTATAGAAAAAGCACCTGCTGGATTGTCATTATCAGGCCTGACAAAACAAGCTTCCCCACTCCTCTATGCTACCTGGCCTTGACTCAATTCATTGCCCAGGCAGAGAAGAGAATTGGTTCCTTGAGCTGGAAAGCCTTCCTCAGGAAGGAAGAATGGGTGCCAGAGACTATACAAGTAAGGATTTGCTTATATATCCTGAGCTGAAACTGAAAGGCTTGTTGTGACTATTGTTGAGACAGAAGATTTGTGAACTCCAAACTGTACTCCAGAAAAGTTTACTTCCTTGGTTAGACATTTTAGTCTGAACATTACTTTGAGTTCTTAGTTTGGACTGCTGAAGCTCCAAAGAGTCTGTTTTTGTTTCTGAGCCCTGTCCTTGAATGCTCAAGGGACTGGGGAAAATAAACTTCAGGTTCTCCTCACCTGTGAAGATTCCAGTGTCTTCTTTCTGTTACTCATTGGTCAGCTTCCCACCTCTTTGTCTACAAGGGTCTCTGCCACAATATAATAATTTATAATCTATCCACTTTTAAGGACTTGAGCCAGCTAACAGTAAAAAGAAAGGAAAAGAATACTCCCATATAATCTAACTAAAGGTCATTGTTGTGTCATCAGTGGCCTTATGCATTGCAGAACAATAGGGTCTTCAGGGTGTTCATACAGGCCAGAAGGTTGCCTAGTGAGATAAAAAGTAGGTATTTCAGAGTGCAGAGGAGCCACTGAGAATGTGCATCATTGAGCTCCTATCCCTTTCCCCTCAGAGGCTGGGGATTTCAGCAGATTGTCCCTCGGAGATTGCACAACACTTAGCTCTGAAGATCATCAGCACTTTGAATTGGACCAAGAAACAAGCCAGTAAACAATGCACATATTGCAGCATAGATGTAGCACTGCTAAATATGCTATGCCTAAATAGTCCACCCTATTTTGGACCAGTTGAAGCTTTCATCTTTTCTCTTTAAAGGCATATCCATAAAGAACCCATTGTACTTGCTCCCTTTGAGCTGATGTGCTCTAGGAGGAGCACAAGCCCAGGAGAATTTTCAGATCACAAATTTTAAGGAAAGTGTGACAGATATAGCTCCATCTTGTAGGGATTTAATATGTGTTTGTTTTGACTCATCCACATTGATAGCAATTATTGTCCAGCCTGGGTTGATCATCTACAGTATTATCAGCATATTAATGTTATCTTAGCCCAAATTGATGGGTGACTTTCCCCAGTAGCTTTGTTCATATGTTAAATAGCATGAAGGAGAGGACCAAGCCCTCTGGAACCTAATCTTGGATCAATCATGAGCATGACTACACTTGCCCATACAGACCATCCAGAATCATTGCAAAATTGTGCCTCCAAGTCCGAACCCTGGCAGGCACTCCAGAAGGTTCTGGCATTCATCAGCACTTCATCCTATTCAACAGCCACAACCAATCTGCCACACTGCAGGCAAGACAAAGAATTATTTTATTTCCTTGATGATACATACTCTACTCTCATCATCATCATCATCATCATCATCATCATTATTATTTCATGCCTTTTTTTATTTGGTCAACTGAAAGTGGTGTACATACTTCCTGCCTCCTATCTTCCCCACAATAACAATCCCATGAAGAAGACTGGGCTGAAAGAGAATGACTGGCCCAAAGTCACCTAGCTGGCTTTCGTGCCTAAGGGAGGACTAGAACTCGCAGCCTCCTAGTTTGTAGTCCAGCACTTTAACCACCACACCAAACCAGCTCTCTCTCTTTTGTCGTAAGTTTTATCTGATTTTCAGAAGCAAAGATTCTTAATCACTAATTCTAATTTTTATAAATAATGTTTCTTATTCAGTTTGAATTTTTTTGTTGGAAAGTATTTTTCCATTAAGAACTGTGGGGTTTTTTTGGGGGGGGGGGCATGGTGTTATAAGTCTCCAGCCCGGTCTTTTATTTTCCTTTGGTGTTGCTTTCTTCTTTAGTCTTTTCATCTGGGTTCTCCCAGTAGATTGCCTTAATGTGCATACTATTTTTCCTTTGTGCTTCCTGTTTCTGAGTATAAACCCTTGCTAAATGTTTTCATTGTTTGCATAAATTACAATGCTTTCCTAATGGAAAGGACTGCTGGTTATTTGGTACTGTTTCATTTGAAGTGTTATCCCTTGGGTTATATGGCCCAAATCCTATTTTCCTTGCCTGGTATCTTATTTTCCTTTGCATGTCCTTTTGCTTGTTTCAGCTTTCATGCATTCTTTCTGTTTCTGGTTTACTTTCTGTAATCTGTAGAAGCTAAACAGTGATTTCTCTTTTTCCCCTCTTTCTTCTTTAGATTTTAACATTTTTGAACAAATCTCTGTCTCTATCTCTGTCTCTCTATCTGTAGATTTAGATCACTGATTCCTATTACAATCTGATCTTCTCTTGGAGATTCAGTTAGCTACCCAGGATTACTATCCCTGCTGATCAACTTTAAATTTGTAAGGATTCAAACTCTTCTTGAACTCTTTCATGGAAATTATTTTGGTCAAGTTTAACACTTGTTTATAGTACTCTCAGCATTTTACATACTGCTAACATATTTTATTTTTTTACATCTTTGCTGCAATGAGTAGATGGGGCCAGATATGGTATTTTACATTGGAGTTCAATTTCCCAATATTAATTTTATTTTTAAAGATTGTTTTTATTTTTATTGCTGTAATATGCAAACAAAAATAAGAAAGATAAAATTAGAATGCTAAACAAAAACAAGCAGAAAACATTAAACAACAAAAACAACAAAATATGTATATTTTCATTTATGATATGCAAAATCTTTTGAATTTGATTCCCTCATGTTCCTCTGCAGGAAGGGCTTTTGAGATGAAGTATTTTCAACATCATAGTTTATTTATCTGTTTAGAACTCTATTAACATTTGATAATTTTGCTTAAATTATTTTTCTGAAAATCACATTCCCTTGTAAATTTATAGTTGTGAATAGAATATGGGTTAGTTGCCTGAAAAAGACATAATAATGAAAAATCTAATATATAAGCAATCCATTCAACTAATTAATATTTACAAACTGCTGGAAAGAAGAGCAGAACTACCAAGGTGATTTTAAAGAGGTCATAGCTGACAGTTTTATTAAGCATCATAGTGGGTTAGGACAACTACAGTACAGATGTTAAAGACAGCAATTTCACTTGACTCATAAGACATCACCCATCAAGAGCATTCAGTCCCAGAAGTTGAAATTGACTTCGCTTACCCATGAAGTAATAAACACATGGAAATTATATGGTGTCTGTGATTGACAGTACATTTTCAATGTTGACTATCACAACTGTTGGTTTTAAACGTTACTGTATAATATCAGATCTCAGAACACAGATAAATTCTTTAAGTCTTGCTTTCTTAGATCCTGAATGTCATTTTCCCCCCAATCTATTTATTTACTCAGGCGTTCAACAAAATGTCCAAAAGGAGATTACAAAAACAACAAAAATCTATTTCTCAAAATACTTAACCATTATGAAATCAAAAGCAGCAAATTAAAATATTAGGAACAGTCTCAGAAGGATATAGTTTACCCAATAAAAATATGAAAAATATATTTACCCAATAATATAGAAGAATTTATTATACTACTTTGTCTGAGACAATAGAATGCCATCCTCCCATATTTTCTTCCCTTCCTATATCTCATCACAGGTTCTTCAACAGATTGTCTTTCACCATAAGCTCTGATTCACATTCTTCCTCACCCTGTTGCTTTCCACATAGGTTGGAGAATACCTGTTTTCATTCTCAGCCAGTGTGGCTAAGGCAATCATGAGCAACCACATGGAAATGCCATAAAGTACATGGGTGTAGTCAAGAGAGTGGTTTACACTGAAAAATTGTGGATTTGCCTCTGTGGGATTCCAGCAAAAGTGGAAAGTGTAATTCACTCAAGTAAAACAGTAAGATGCCTTTACAGATTTTGAACCCTGGACTAAAGCATAATGTTAACCCGACTCGTAATTTCTAGGAACTATGTACATCAAGCATACAGTGAACTTCATTTACTTGGAACATTGCCAGACTATCTCACTTATAAAATGTAAGTGTCTGTACTGTTTGCTTCAATTATTTCTTTGAGAGTTCAGAAAGAAAAACTTTAAAATGTTAATAGAATAGATGAAGAAAGTTTTCTGAGACTTTAACAGGTAAATCTCACATTTTAGAGAATGAACTATAAAAAAATGATTGGAGTTTTTAGAGAAATAGAGAAATATCTTTCCATTTATTCATAAAAACAAAAATATTAATGATATTTGATGCTTGGAGGTTTTATCTCTCACGGATGGTTAGAGCTTATGCTTGCATAACTGAATGATTAATGTGTCTCAAGTAGCAAATAATTGTTATGAATGTTCTCTGAACTTACAACTTTGATAATATTAAATCTATCTAAATGATTTACTAAACCATTTATCATTTGGGGACATAATAATCACTTTCATTGCATATAAAAGCACCTTTTGCCTAATTACTTAAGATATATCACATGCTGCAAAGCAAAACAAAATGCAGTTGTTATTTTGGTTAGGCGATCTAGAGTGACCTGGCAGTCTTGCAACATTATTGTTTGTAGAAGAAGAAATGGAGAAATCATTAGCTTGTCAATCTACCTTGAATGGACTTTTTTTGTATAGCATATCCAATTTTATTAAATTGGTTTTCTATCTCTGTGTGTAAGATTACAGCAATGGGTAGTTACAGTTATAATTATCACAGTATCAATGGCATGTTGTATCTCCTGTTGCAATCTGATACCAAGGTAAGAGATGGACCATTAGTTTCAGAAGATTTACCCCAAATTAAATGATTAAATTCCCAGAAGTGAATAATACAATTTCTAAGATGTCAGTACTAGATGAGAAGGAGGATGAGAAGAATTTTAATACTGTACTGCAATGTTTTGCTTGCTTTTCCCAGTTATAAAATTATTTAATATACTAATGATATATAGTTCTACCCTTTGTTTCCAAGAAGGTTTTAGAAAATCTAAATTGTTAGATCAGTTTAATCAAAATGATATTAAATTATTAAAACTTCAGCACTTTATAGAATGCTACTAAGAGGGTATTCACTGGAATTAGTTGGGTATATTATTCAGTATTTTCTATTTGATTCTAAGTATAATTGAAAGTGCTAATCAAACAGATTGGAAATTGAGTTTCTAGGAGGTCATGATCTATGGCCTCCTACAATGTTCAAATCTATGCATTCTGCACAACCTCAGAAGCCCTACTGTTTCAAATTCAAAAGTGTAAGGACTTTTTAAGTTGGAATGCAATGATAGGATATCTACTGAAGAAAATCCATAAAAACACTATGCACTATGTACTTTCTAAATCTTGACTATTGCAAAACATATTTGCTTCTGGTTCTTTACTCTGTTTAGCGATCTGATTTTTATTCATTTACACTTTGGCTGTTACATTGTTGTTGTATATGTTAACTTATTGCTTTAAATTTTGCAAGTATAATAATTTGCTGAGGACGACGTTTTTTTAAAAAAATGCTCATCTTTCTCTAGACCATTTCTTTATGTAATAACAGTGCACATCTCATTGAATATTATGCCATTTTGTTCTTCTTTTAACTGGCTCTTGTAAAAAGCATTGATTGCATTTATTATTATTAGGACAGCACATCACATTTCTGTATTCACTGAAATAGCCACATCTTTTTACATTTCTTACAAAAGGTGCCACTACTTTGAGAGTCATTTTATGTGTTGTTTTTTTAAAAAGCAGTAGTGTCCCCCCCCTCCCCCCCCGGAGGTAGAATAATGCTGTGTTTCTATGAGGTTCAAAGCACTTCTCTGTAAGAGACTAACTATGTAGCTACTCATAATGGCACTTTAAGAGGGTTGGAAGATCTATTTGCAACTCAGCAAGTAGCAAATTTTACACTGAACTATAAAATTATAGTATAAGAAAGAGTGGATATTTGATAGCAGAGAAACAAAGGATTTAGCAATGGTTGGTTTTTTCCCTTTCAAACAATATGTGATTATATGTTTTTGCACTGTAATCCATTACCTTCATATAAAAATATCATGGAAATTTCTCAGCTGGAAGATGGGTAGATGGATCAATGGATGGATGGATGGATGGAGAGAGAGAGAGAGAGAGAGATACTGTAGATATTACATAAATATTGTAATGTACAGGTGAAACTCGAAAAATTAGAATATCGTGCAAATGTTCATTTATGTCAGTATGGCAACTCAAAAGTTGAAACCAATATATGAGATAGACGCATTACATGCAAAGCGAGATATGTCAAGCCTTACTTTGGTATAATTGTGATGATTATGGCGTACAGCTTATGAAAACCCCAAATTCACAATCTCAGAAAATTAGAATATTACATGACATCAATAACACAAGGATTGGAAATAGAACAATATCGGACCTCTGCAAATTATAAGCATGCATATGTACTCAGTACTTGGTTTGGGCCCCTTTTGCAGCAATGACTGCCGCAATGCGGCGTGGCATGGATGCTATCAGCCGGTGGCACTGCTGAGGTGTTATGGAAGACCAGGATGCTTCAATAGCGGCCTTCAGCTCCGCTGCATTGTTCGGTCTCATGTCCCTCATTTTTCTCTTGGCAATGCCCCATAGATTCTTTATGGGGTTCAGGTCAGGCGAGTTTGCTGGCCAATCAAGCACAGTAATCCCATGGTCATTGAACCAGGTTTTGGTACTTTTGGCAGTGTGGGCAGGTGCCAAGTCCTGCTGGAAAATGAAGTCAGCATCCCCATAAAGCTCGTCTGCGGAAGGAAGCATGAAGTGCTCCAAAATCTCCTGGTAGACAGCTGCATTGACCCTGGACTTAATGAAGCACAGTGGACCAACACCAGCAGATGACATGGCTCCCCAAATCAACACAGACTGTGGAAACTTCACACTGGACTTCAAGCATCATGCATTGTGTGCCTCTCCATTCTTCCTCCAGACTCTGGGTCCTTGGTTCCCAAATGAGATGCAAAAGTTGCTCTCATCAGAAAAGAGGACTTTGGACCACTGGGCAACAGACCACTTCTTTTTTTCTGTAGCCCAGGTAAGACGCTTCTGACGTTGTTTGTTGTTCAGGAGCGGCTTGACAAGAGGAATATGACATTTGAAGCCCATGTCCAGGATCCGTCTGTGTGTGGTGGCTCTTGATGCACTAACTCCAGCCTCAGTCCACTCCTTGTGAAAGTCCCCAACACTTTTGAATGGCCTTTTCCTGACAATCCTCTCCAGGCTGCAGTCATCCATGCTGCTTGTGCACCTTTTTCTACCACACCTTTCCCTTCCACATAACCTTCTATTGATGTGCTTTGATACAGCACTTTGGGAACATCCAACTTCTTTTGCAATTACCTTTTGGGGCTTTCCCTCCTTATGGAGGGTGTCAATGATGGTTTCCTGCACAACTGTCAGGTCAGCAGTCTTTCCCATGCTTGTGATTCCTACTGAACCAGCCTGAGAGACCACTTAAAGGCTCAGGAACCCTTTGCAGGTGTTATGGATTCATTAGCTGATTAGAGTGGGACACTTTGAGCCTAGAATATTGAACCTTTTCACACTATTCTAATTTTCTGAGATTGTGAATTTGGGGTTTTCATAAGCTGTACACCATAATCATCACAATTATACCAAAGTAAGGCTTGACATATCTCACTTTGCCTGTAATGCATCTATCTCATATATTGGTTTCACCTTTTGAGTTGTCATACTGACATAAATGAACATTTGCACGATATTCTAATTTTTCGAGTTTCACCTGTATGAGGATTGCAACTATACCATTTTATAAAAAGAATGTGAATAGCATACACTGCATTTTTGTATTATTTTCATTATTACAGCATTAAGTTATCATTTTGGAAGAAATTCTATTTGTCATAATTTACCCTAAGGGATATAAGAAGTAAAAGCAAGAGTGATAACTATTTCTGGCTAATTAAAATGTGTCAACCTGTGAGTTTCCAAGTATTATGTATCAGAAACATTGATTAAATTTCAGATTTAAAAAAAAAGAAGAAAAAGGAAGAGGAATTTTAAAATGCAACTAATTTGAAATATTGCCTGCATCATATTACAGTCTGAAATGGGGTACAGATAATCCAATTTGGTTATGTGAGACTCAGAAATGGTGAATCTACTGTGCCTGTGATTCACTCAGTGCTTCCAAGAAAGAAGATATAATGGTTCATCTCTCATTTTTGGAAACAGAAAATCTATCTATTGCACATGTAAATAAATTAATATCTATTGGGACAGTCCTCAAATATCATAGACACCATCTCATTTGCTATTCCAAGTAAGACTCTAGGATTGAACTGTTACCTGGGAGGCCCATTTAATTCAGTGGGAATTGCTTTAGAGTAGACATTTGTAGGATTGCTTTTTCTGCCATGCATTATAGTACCTGAATGAATGGAGTGCTTACAATGCAAAAAAGTAGAATGACAATGATTGCAAAAATGAGACTGAAAAGTGGAGTTGCACATATTGAAAACACTGTCAATATAGTGAAACAGAGTGGAAATGTCAGCAAAGAAAATGAGCAACTGAGAAAGATAGGCAGTATTACTGTTTTAAAAAGCCTCTCTGTGAAATGATAGAAAACCATTTGTTTGACAGTATTCAGCATCCTTGATTCTCTGGGGTTCAGTGGGCATAGAATTGGAAATTGCTAATTAAATTGCCAAGTTCTTTTTGTCTACCAAATTGAGTTGTAGGCAGCAAACTGCAGAACTATATTTCATGTTAACACAAAAGAGTCTGTTTTATCTTTTACCTTTTCAAGAGAGGAGAATTACAAGAAAGCCATGATGAGAAAAGAATGCTTTAAATAAGACTTTAACCTTTAGTAGTTTGTTTAAAAAAAGTGCAGCATGATTAAAAGAAGTATCCAGTCTGAAAAGTATTTTTTTAAAAAAATCTTAAGCCAAAGAAACAAAATAAGATGATGATGATGATGATTTGAAGTCCTGGTTTGCAGCAAACAGTGGGATTGCAGGAGCTATGCCAAAAGCATGAAGGCAGGAGTATTCATCATTTATGTAAACACCATTGTTTGTATAAACACCTCTCTTTTAGGAAGTATGGGATTCAGTAACTGAAAGGTCTAAATGAGGGTGATCAGACCACAAGAGATATCCTTATTTTTACCATTTGTTCCATCTTCCAGTTAAATAGTGCTACCTTGTGAGAGTGCCTTAAGTAGGTGACTGGCTCAGGAACTGTTTTCTTTTAAGGAGAAGCCTAGAGAGTGAATATTCTTCCTTTTTCTCCAATTAATAGGAGTATCATTATTTTTACCACTACCCCTTCCCATTCCACAAACCTTACAACCTTACTTGTCTGTGTATTTTCTGGCCACAGTGCTGGATGGGAAAGCACAAGAGACCTGGCATGTGAAATTCAAGGATTGCCCAGTTATGGTCCTTGCTTCTAGAATGGTGTTAGTGTCCCTAGTTTTTCAATCAACATTATATTCTCAGGAAAAGATGTTTCTCTAAAGGAGTTGTCTCTGTTTTTGAGTTAGGAGGCTTATCCAGGAGAGGAGACAATTTACAGCCTCAATCTGAAATGCGTGTGAAAGTGGGGAAAGGAAGTAATCTGGGGCACTGATGAGAAGATTTTCTGAGGCACAGAAGTCCCCTACTTGTTGCTGAGTAGATTTCTGTGTCATAATGGTGAGAGAAAGCGGTTATAAGGATGGAGGGACAGTAGGAATGACATTGACAAACTGTTAGCTTCAACAGGTAGCAGTGTGATTAGGCAAATGGGGTGTTTCTTCTTAATTGGTCTGGGAAAATATGCAATGTTAATTGGGAGAGTGGCACGATTCCAGTTCTGATAGGTCAAAAGAGATGTAGCAGTGTACTCCAGGGGAAAGAAGATCAGCAATCTTCCGGTAATCTCTACTTCCAGCCTAGCAGTCTCAATACTGGACTTAATGGCTGGATCACTGGTGATGTTGGCCACAAGTTGCTGATGGTAAATGCCAAATATTTGTAACAAGATTGTGCCACAATCTGGCAGTGCCATGAGTGGACAGATCCAACATATATTATTGAAATCTATTAGGTGAAGGTGGCAATGTTGGCATATCAAAAATCTGCTTTCTGATGGTTCATGTTTTCATCAACCTTAGTGCCAAGACTAGCAAGGAGACTTAAGCTTTAAATATAACTATAACCAACTAGAAAACTGCTGATATAATGTTGTCCTATCTCCAGTAGGATTCCTATTCAAGTTCCTATATCTTATATTGAGACTGTGGTTTGAATCCACTAGTTTTTAATTATTGTATGTTTTCAGCTTTCATGTCTCTGAGCTTGGAAACTGATGACTCATTTGTAGAGTACTTTAAGGTATGGTCTTCAAACCCTCCTATTTTTCAACATCTGTATAAAATTACTTCAGAGAGGGTATCCATCCTTCAAAGTATGGTATTATCAATTTAACACCAGGCCACAACGATATTGAAATCTGATACCAATAGAAGAGAATATATGTAGCTCAGGGTTGAACTGTGGAGTCCTTGGGGTTCTCTGAACTTCGTTGTTTTCTTGCAGACGTTTCATTACCCAGATAGGTAACATCTTCAGTGTTAGAAGGGCATTGGGTTTGCTTTCTGTTTATATACAGCAGCTTGCCCTATCAGCGTTGGTGGGAGTGTTGTTTTCTCCTTGGTAGGTCCTTGATTAGGCTGTTGTTTACTGCTTGATTGTCTGTCTGAGTTGATAGTTCAACTCAGATGAATGAAATCTGAGTTGTGTCCCACTGTCTGGAAACTATAAAGAAAAAGATGGGAAGAAGCAGGCTGAAGCTGAATGCAAGCAAGATGTCAATTCCAGTATTGTCTCTTGAAGGGACGGCACTATCTCTGAGGGAGCAGTTCAGTAACTTGGTGATCTTCCTGAACTCATGCTGGATGTTCAGGAAGAGTTTATGCCCATGAGACTTTCAGCTGGTGTATAATTTACAGCACTTGTACTAGCAGTAGAAGAATTTCGCAGTAGTAATATGTAATCACAGCACTACTCAATTGGACTATTGCAATATGCTTTCCTTAAAGATCACACAGGACCTGTAGTTGGAAGAAAATAGTAGTGGCCCCTCTACTAACTGGCTATAGGTATTGATATAATCATTTGCCAATAGATTTCTGTATACAAAGTCCTGCTTTTGGCCTATAAAGACTATATTGCTTGGCACTAAAAAACCTTAAGACCACCTTATCCAATCAGAATCAACCTGTTCCATAGTTTGTGTATGTGTGTGTTTGCACATGCATCTTCATGTCAGTCTTGACTCCTGGTGACTGCTTAGACTAGTCCCTGTAGTTTTCTTGGCAAGATTTTGGATGTGGTTTGCCCTTTGCCTCTTTCCTAGGGCTGAAAGTGAATGATTGGCCTAAGGTCACCCAGCTGGCTTTGTGCCTAAGGTTGTTTCTAGCCTGATGCTTTAACCACTAGACAACACTGGCTGGCTGTTCCATAGCTAGATCCTAGGAAAAGTTGTTTGTGATTTCCACTCACTCTAGAGGGGCTTAAGTTAGTAACAGACGTTTTTCAGTCATGGCCCCTATGAGATGGAACAGCATCCCACTGGAAGTTTGATGTGTCTTTACACTGATGACAAGTTAAAATGGAACAATTCCAGAGGACTTTTTATATGTGTTGTGAGATGACAACATCTGGTGAATGTGCTGTATTTGTGGTGCTACCCCATTTCTTGACTGAATGTTGTTTATTATTATTTCTTATTGTACCATGGACAGTTTATGTTTTTGTTCGTTTGTTTTAACATGAATATTTTTTTGCTTTTGCATATGAGAGTGATGAAAGTTGAGCTTCTAATATAGGGAGACCGAACCCTCCCAATCTAGTATGTTACATCTAGGAATTGTTTTGGGGAAAAACATTAAAAATCTGTGCCATATTGCTTATATTATAATTATTGTGCCCTGCTCATGTAATTGTTTTTCTCCTCTCTCCTAGTTTTAATCAAGAAAGAAATCTGAGTCTTCTTTTGAAAGCTTCCAATTTACTCTTTATTAAGGCATACAGGCAACCAGCACCCTTGTATACTAACGATGATGCATGGGATCAAACTGTATCAGACTCATGATTGCTACAAAGCTAAGGGTAAAGAAAGGGCAGAAGAAGGTCAGAAAATGTTATTTCTAAAATGCTGCCATTGAGCTAAGCGAATATGTAGCCATAATAGAGAAATAAGAACTTCGATTTTCACTCCCTGCCTTCTGTTATCCAATTATCTCACTATTCAAGTCTATTCCATAAGCTCCTTCTGATGCTGGAATGTCATTTTTCTTGGGTATGGAACCACACATAAAAGTATCCATTTTACCCTGCCTAAGGGCTAGTCTAGACTAGATTTCCCTTTCATTAATCTAGTTGTGGACAAGAATACAATATAGCTACCAGCCCCATTCTCATGCAATTTATGACTTTTATTACAATATTTTGCAGGCTTCTATGTGATTTTTTTCCCCCATAGTGCTGTATTTCTGTGGGGGCAAATCATGTACTGCCATAGCTAGAATAAATAGGAGTAACTTGAAAAGTCTTTCTTCCCTGTCTTCACCATTTTGTGTTTGGCAAGTATGTGGGGAGAATCAATGGGAAGGAAACAGAGGTCTATTCTCAATTTGATGACTGCTATTAAAAAGGTGTATAGTGTCCCATTTGGCTTTTTAACAGTTCTCACTATAACATGAATAGCAGCACAAATGCTTCATTAAATTGTCAATTAGAAGAGCCTTTAGAGGTAAAGTCATAACACCAGGAAATAAGGAACAGCTCTGAAGAAAAGGATCAACAAAAACTCCTTCTCTTTTCAGTGATACAAAGCAAGTATTCATCTTCACTGGCAAGTTTTTCCACTATCCTCACTTTCTTGCTATGAAATGGAAAATCAGATCAATATGCATTATTTCACTCTCTCTTTTTAATCATCTTTTCCCCCAAAAGAAGTTAAAATCAAAGAACTTGACAATATGATGATATATATCTTACCCAAAGTAAATTGAGTTGTCTAACTGTTTTTATCCTCAACTAAGTTGATAAGAAAGGTTTCAGTCATGGAAAGTGGGAAGCTTGACAGCTTAAAATTACAGTATTATAGAAGTAGGATTCATTGCATTGACTCTTATGTTGGCTTACAGAGACTGGTGGCAGGAGTCAGGTACATATGGTATACATTGAGGCCAAGTAGAAGGGGAAAATATAACTTGCCATTAATGTTTATACAGCTTCCAACTGTTCCCTGGAAAGGTGTATTGAATGACTGAAATGAGAATTTAATGCACCGTTAAGAAAAAACATAATATCTAAGGTCATGGCCATAAGGAACACATTTTGGGACCCAGGGCAATGAAAGAGGTTTCACTGTGGTGTGAAAAAAGAGCCCATTGTCACTGTAACTGGGTCCATCCACCTTGCTGATGGTCATCCTCTTTCCTTCCACCTTCCCCAGCATCAGAGCCTTCTCCAGAGAGCTGGGTCTTCACATAATGTGTCCAAAGTAGGATAATTTGACCATGGTCATTTGTGCCTCAAGTGAAAACTCTGGGTTGATTTGTTTGATGATCCTTTTGTTTCTTTTCTTGGTGGTCCATGGTATTCTCAGTGTTTTCCAACATCAACGTTCAAAAGTGTCAGTACTATTCCTATCCTGTTTCTTCAAGGTCCAACTTTTGCTTCCATAGAGTGTCACAGGGAATACCATTGCTTGCAATATTCTGATCTTTGTAGGTATACACAAGTCATGTCATCTGAATATTTTTCAAGGCCTTCATGGCTACTCTACCAAGTCCTAGTCTATGGCATATTTCTGCTTGCTCCTTTATTGTTGATGGTTATTTATTTATTTAATATGCTAAAGCTACTTCTAAAAGGCAGAAGCTACCTACCACTTCAATATCTTCACTGTCAGTTCTAAGGGTGATTGTGGTACCTGTTGTCATTAGTTTGGTGGTCTTATATTTACTTTCGATCCCAATTTTTTCACAGTGCTCCTTAACTTTTATTACTATAGCTTGCAGATCCTTTGCATTTTCAGCTATCAGGGAGTGACATCAGCATAGCACACATTATTGATGTTTTTCCTCCAACTTTAAAACCATGTTCAACTTTTTACATTAATATATTATTTCATTAATATATATGCAGCATATAAGTTGCATAAATAAGAAAACAGTATACAGCTTTGTCTCATTTCTTTGCCAACCTGTAGCCAGTCTGTTTCACCATGTTCTATCTGTACTGTGGCTTCTTGACCTCTATATAGATTTCACATGAGGACAATGAGAGGTTATGTTGTTATGAGTGTTAGTTATGAAGAACTAAATGGAGTAGCAGATGTTTATAAGTCATTCTCCTGCTTCATTTCAGTTTCCAAAGCCATATAGTCCAACTACATTTTCTTTCTTAATATTTCCAATTTTGGCATTCCAGGCTCCAATCACAAGCAGCACATCATGCTTGGATGTTCTGTCAAATTCAAACTGAACTTGATCATAAAACTCATCAATCTCCTCTTCTTTTGCACCAGTGGTTGGAGAATAAACTTGGATAATCGTCATATTAAGTAATTGTCCATAAAGTCTATTTGATATTATTCAGTCATTGATTGCACTGTAGCTAAGTACTATTTTTGCTATAAAAGCAACAACATTCCTTCTTTGTTTTTCATGTCCTAAGTAGTAAGCAGTGTGATCTTCTGACTGAAAGTGTCCAATCTCTGTCCATTTCAATTCACTGATGCCTAAGATGGCCATTTGTTTCATTTTAATCTTTAATCTAGCTACATCATAAACACAATTAGTATTCTCCTCAGCGCTCTCTCTCTGTAGCATTTTGAGTGTCATCTGACCTCAGGGGCCCATCATCCAGCAATGTATCATCAATCATTTTATATTTTCTATCCATGTGGTTTTCTAGGTAGAAATACAGGAATGATTTACCATTGCCTTCTCCTGCACAGTATGTATTAATGCCTTTGCCACTGTCGTTAAAGTGATCATCTGCCACTGCTGCCCAATATAGATGCCTGCTTGTTTTAGCTGGGCAGCTGGGATAACCTTCACATCTTAAGTGCCCATGCTGGGAATATATATCCTTGGCATACACTCCTGGTATTCTTCACTCATTCCTCCTAGGAACATCCCTCTGCCAGATGAGACAGCACAGCAGGACCTGATGGAGAGGTGATTTTGCATAGTTAGCACCAAAACAATGAACAAATACAGTTATGCCTTTGAAACCAAAAAAAAAAAAAAATGCAGTGTAAAAAATATTACAGAATTCACTGGTTGTATTAGCTGGAAGCATATTCTTAATTTGCTTGAACCATTCTGAGCGTTAATCTGTAGATATCTGAAGCTAACCCCATGACAAACACCTATTACAGATTAAACTAGTCCTAAATTAAAATGTAATTAACCCATTAAAACAGTAATGGATGTCATGATGAATGTGAATCTGAAATATCTAGTATAGTTTGCAATTCAATCAATGAGAAACAATTAGATTTACCACTGAATAGTTTAGACCTTAATAAGATTCAAAGTATCCCATTGCAGTGGAAATGTATAGTTTGATAGAGGTATTAGAATTATTTGGCTCTAAACTTGCTGAAAATTTGTTTAGGTTTGCTTTATGCCTCTCCCACTTGTTATTAATCAACAAGTATCATAAGCACTATTCCTTCCTGGGATTTAATGGGATTCTTCAACTTTGTTCATACATTCATTTTTGAAGAAATTAAAATTGGATAGATACTGATTCACCTAATGTATACCAATAAGGTGCTCAAAGCATGTAAAATGGAAATATTGTAAGATATTGTAAAAGATTTCTCAGCTTAACTGACCTAAGAGGATTATTGATATAAATGTTTATGTTTGTGTTAGGTTTAGCTCTATATTTATGTTTACTGTGTTTGTTTTATAATATAGCATTGCTTTAAGTTTAGTACTGATTTTTAGTTGTACACATATTGAGTTGGGCAGCTCTATACATCTATATGTTAAATAAATATAAGTAAATATTGTACATCCATGATATTCATTTTGCTTGGATCATGTTTTAATATGAATTAATTCAATTTGCATTGCAGATGAGCATGTAATCAAGAACTGTTATGCATTTAAGTCTTTGCCTTTCCCATATTTTTGAATTTGTATAAGTGGATGAATAAGTAAAGGAATCAAGTGAACCAAAATATATTATATTAGGAGAAATTGGTTGGAAAATGAAAACTGAAAAAAAAAAAAATCATCCCATATATGTGCATGTTGATGCGGCAGAATATTTTGTGGTGAGTTTAAGCCATTTAAAAAAGGATTCACAAATTGGGCAGATTTTTAGGTTCAAAATATTAAATATTAAAACTTGAGCAAAAATGGATATTACATTTTTACCCATCCATTGTATCAATAACTGCTAAAAGTCATATGAACATGGCAAACAAACTCTTGTCATCTGCAACAAAGACTAGAAAGTGTATATCTATATGTATGTATGTATGTATGTACAATATATATATATGTGTGCGTGCACTTAAAAGGTGGATCCAGAATTATGGATTTTACTGATTTATTATAAAACTTTATGAATGTATAAATAGTCCTATATCATGGTAATAAAGGAAAGGATCAGTCATCAATTCTTGGAAGTCAAGGGGGTGAAATAGTGTCCAAAAATGGTTTTTGGGAAGAATCACCTCAATTGCACAAGGAAATACTGCTTAAAAAAAAAATGATGTGAAAATCAAGAAAGTTACCTCAGTCCCTATCCTCCTAGGGAAGTTGCAATTCAGATAAAGAAAACCTGGAAGTTTACCCATAGAAACTTTCTCAATATTTTATCAATATGTTTAATGTACCTAGCAGCTATTAACTTAGGAACCCACTCTTCTGAAAGTATATATTAATATATCATTATTTATTAATCTTGCAGTAACATTCATTTGAACAGCATTTATAGATGCATAGGACTCTTTAATAATCTATTAATGCCAATGTTAATCTCAGATAATTTGAATATCAGCAAACAAGGAAGACTTCCTTGGAATAATTACTATAAAGTAATTAAAAGAATTCAAAGAGTATGTAAGATCCCATTCATTACAAATTTCCCTACACACCTTAGAACCTATAGGAAGTATAACATATTTTTCCAGTTAACTGAATAACTTGATAGTTTATCAAACTGTTGTGCCATACCCATACATTTTGGTAAAAACAGAGTTATCAATAAGAAATAAGATACTATCAGCATATATTCTGTATTCAAAACCATTTATCTTGATATGGATACATTTGAATGTCTAAACAAAAAAAAAATCCAGTTAGAGATTTGAATGGCATTTGTAATATCTGGAGGGTTTGCTTTAAAATCCTTCCAGCTGAGTAAAACTAAATGTACCATGTAGCGATAACATTTGCAAATTAAAATGTTTCTGAAATCAACTTCAATAATAGAACTAAAATGTTCTGTCCCATTCCTAATGATTTTTCTCAACTAATTCCATACCTCTGACATATTCTATACCAATACTCTATTCCTAAAGTCTTGAATTAATTATGAATTATGGATAAAAATACAGTCTAATCAACTCATTACCTATCGACAACTACAAGCAGGAGATAACTAAAGCATAGCATATCGGATATTCTTAGTTACCTGGACTCATTTTTAAAATAAAAGTAGTCTCAAGTTTAGTATTAAAAATATCAGTGTGATGTAATAAACGTTGAAGCAATAAACACAAACCAAATAATGCCAAACTTAATTGTAGAAGTCTGCCTGATTTTACTGAGCCACTGAGTCTCTAGCAATAATTCCAGGCTTTGGTTGTAATTAGATACATACTTATCTGGCAGTAACCATACAAAGGGCTTGGTTTCTTAAGATATATGAACAGATAACAAAAAGTGGGGATATATACTGAAGATGGAAGCAAATAATGGTTTCTTTTTTAGATTTGGAAATGCTAATTCAGCATTATGATGTTAGGTGCAAGTTCTATAGGTTTTGTTTCTCATCAGCAACTTGGTGCTGAATAAATGGTTAATATGTCAGCTCTTAATAAAATTGTGCAAACTTAGCATAAATTTGTTTAAATATTTTATTATATTACCAGAAGAAAAACTATACATACATGCAACAGTATCCATAGTATAATGCAACCTCAGAATCAATAATCATGACAGTTATTACCATAATTATAATTATAATATTATATAATTGTAATAAGGATTGGACATCTGTTGCCAAGTTCTTCTCTGAAGAAACTAGCAGTATGGCTAGTGCAATGTCAACACACATTCAATGGCAAGTCATTTTGCCAGTAAAAACAACCATAAAACCTACTTCCTATAGTCATGATAATATTTAAAGAAACATCAAAGGGGAAAAGGTCTGGAAAATTGTGTTTTAAAGAGAATATTTTTTTAAAAAAATACCAATATTTTAAATAATAGAATTAGAGTTGTTGTTTTTTTAAAAAAACCCTCTAATTCCATTACTGACAAAACACGTATCAACAATTACCAAAAATGTATAAGGCAGTATATGACAAAAACACATATCAGCTGATCATGCACACATATGTTCTTCAGCTCTTGTGTAATATTCTTTTAGAGAGCCCCAAGGCCTCAAAGTTATTCCTTTTTAATGTGCAAATATTAGGGATATCACCAGGAATAACATATGCATCTGAAGTAATAGTCACAGGGCAGAGGTGTGGATTTATTCTCCAGAGTACCCAATGGTAAGACTAGAACCAGTGCATAGAAGCTTTACAGTGACAGATCCAAACTGGAATAATGAGGAATTTCGTGACTGTGAGAGCTATTAAGCTTGTGGGTGCTCCATCACTGGGGAATTTCAAGAAAAGATTGGACAGCCATTTGTCCAGGATGAGAGACACTGGGCAGGGGGTTGGATTAGATGTCTTCCAACATTCCTTCCACCCCTATGATTCTATGAGTTTTAGACACACTGATTGATCCTCAGTCCTATTAACACATCAGCATATAATCAAAATATGACAATAATAGCACAAGTCCAGACCACCTAAGTTACTGTTCCAACTGGCAAGGTGACTGCAGTCATTAAGCATTCTCAAGTGGTCAATCTACACAAAGTAAGTATGTACTCTATTATCTCCATTTTAATATAATGTGAAAATAATTTCACATTATTTTAAGCCACCCTCCACTTATTTATCAGGACAAGGCATTTAAACTCATTATTCCAGAAAGTGCATACATAATTAACGTCAGATTAATGAACTTCAGTTTCATATAAAAAAGGCTAACTGGTTAGGATCCATAGTTACAGTACTTCCTCCAAAACCTCCAAGCTCTGTGGAATTTCAGAAGCATCAATAACACCTATATTATATACACACACAACTCCCCCACCCAAATGTTTGAACTGAGTAAGCTACAAATAACTGCTTTGAACAAGTTTTTTTTCTTTTAGCTCTGCAAAATTTTATTTTTTTTTCAGTTTTTAAGGTAATAATATTGTTACCCAATATTAATATTATGAAACTGTGTCCAGTTTACACAGAAAAAAATATTTAACCATTCTGTTTAAATTAGGATTATCCCATAATGTTACTCTTGAATTATGTTACAATTGAACAATTACTATTTAATGCTACAACTCAGAATATTTTATAAACTTTTCATTGTATTCACTATGTTCTTAACTTTCCTGTGTACAACTTCTTTTGCATAGTATTTTAGAGTATGTTAGATTTATGGTTTTATTAAGGGATCCTGTACCCTCTGTGAAGAATTGGAATACTTTATTATATCAGGTCCCCATCCCACACAAAGCTGTTGGAAAATATGGGGTTTCAACCAAGCCTGTCTCACACGAGCACAAAGGGAGGGGTGGCTTCGCTGCAACCTAGATTTGCTGCTTTGTGTGGGAGGGGCTTGGAGCCAGTCTTTTTTCCTGGTTCCCTCATTTTCCTTTTCTGCTCCTCATGGTTTTTGAACTAACATTTCACAACCCCAACAAAAGCAACCCATTTTCTTCACCTATTTTGATCCAGAGCCCATTCATTTCAGTCTATTGTCCAAAGAGATTTGGTAAAAAAATGCAGAAGTTGGGTAGTAGCCTCTTGTGTACACTGAACAAACATTAATACCATATCATGAACTCATTACAAATAGTTGAAAGGAAAAGGAAAAGATGCAATAGAAGTCAATTAGATTTGTTTTCCTTATATTATTCCTTTTAGATGCTAACTACCAAGAAGAAAAGCTGTCAAAGCAAATCAGATAGGATTTGCCCTTGATCATTGAGATTCCATTTCTCTGATCTATGAATGAATTTTTCAAAAAGAATTAATTGATTTCATAACAGAAATTTTAAACCAGAAGAAGATACTTTCAATATTTCTAAATCATGAGACCTTACTGTGCTGGTCTGGGAACAGCCTTGGAACATGCTTTAAATAAAATGGTCCAGCTCTCAGCGAAAGAAATATCCAAACATGCAGAAAGACTTTCCCACAACGTTGAGTAACCACAACCACACCATGCTTATTTGCAATACAAAACAAGCATCTAAATCAATTAGTACAGTGGCAGCTCCCACCCGGTAGAACCCCTTTTGTCTGGTGATCTGACAGGCCCCGACTTTTTAGCATTCCAGAAGGCCGTAACAGTTGGCTCTTCCCCAGGCGCTAGGGCAGAGTGAGATGGGAACCTGTGGATTGTTTGTTGGGGCCTCCTAGGAGGATGGCTGAGACCCCAAGTGAAGGTTTTGGGTTTTGGGTTTTTTTTGTCTTTGTTTTTATTTATTTACTTTTTTGTGGTTTTTGTTGTTGTTGTGAGCCTCTCAGAATTGTGGTCTATGATGGGCGGACATACCAATCTTATAAATAAAGATATTAATTAATTAATATCATCTTGGATCATTTGCCATCTTAGTGGGCTTAATCAGAGCCATAGGAATTATCTACAATGATTACTCAAACCTATATGATGTATGTTCTCCTAAAAGTGTTTCTATTCTTCTCTAAAAGCTGTTTCCTTGGTGCTTGCTAGTCTCCTTGCCCATATATTTATTTTTATAAAACAAAAGATACAGCCTCCAGAATAATTCTTAGGTCCAAGAATGCTCTGGGCCCTATATGGGCCCATAAACTTTATTAGGAGAAAAAGAAAGGCAACTGCTTACTTTGCAAGTATATTCATCTGCTTTAAAAAAGAAAAAATATTGGGAAACATTCTGCAGGTGGAATGACTAGAGAATGCAACTTGTAGCATTCTGTTTGTGCTTTGCCACTATTTATGTCTCTGTGGTTGTCATTTTGAGAATTGGCACATTCCTTCAGGCACCCACATGTTCTCAAGTATGTCTACCCAAAACAGCCCTGTGACATACCATGATTTAGTGTGTTCTGTTTGAAATTGTAATTTCTTTCTACTGTTTATCACAAGCCAAGCATGGACTACTGTTACCCCTTATCAGTAAGGATCTTCTATTTGCTACACAATCCTCATGATTTTTTACATTGATGTTTCATTCATTCATTCAGTCAGTCAGTCAGTCAGACATACATACATACAATTTAGAGGGTACCTGACTCATAATATCACTGCATGACTTACAATTTGAAAAGTAGAACAGAAAAATGCCAACAAAAAAGTAATTAGCAGCCTGAAGACAAACATATAAACAAACATATACTCCACTCAACAGAGGGTCAACCATCACTCTTCCCAAGGGCTTGATAGAATAATCAGGTCTTCAATAACTCCCTGAACCTCACCAGTATAATATATAATAGTTTGCTTATTATGGATTGATAAATAGATGGATTCATAACAATATGAATCAAAAGCACAGTATCTTGAGAGTAAGTGTGGTAATCTCATTCTTCAAGCAACAGACATTATGATTTGCATTAAAAAAAAAAAAATCTCCAGATTGCCTTATAATCTCTTCTAGAACCACAGGGTATATACTGTAGAATTCTTAAAGGTAAGAAATAATAATCTTTATAATCCAGGATATTGTGATTCTTCTCTCTCTCTCTCTCTCTCATTCTCTCTCTCTTTTTCTCTGTTTCTCCTTCCCATTAAACGAGATTCTAGGAATATCATAGAATAGGTAACAGAGATTTGGAAGACAGGACTGAAGGGGAAATGAACCTTGCTTCTAAATTATGTTTGATTCACTGGGTAATGCTAGTAATAATACTTCATACATATATGCTACCTGACATGCATTTTATAATAATGCATACAGTGGTGACTATAATACTATATTATCTAGCAATATACCATTTTGCATGTAGCAAACTATTTTTAGACAAAAATAATAGAATAGAAATACAACTTCAAGAAATTAGAAGTAGCTGTAATTGGTAAAAAAAAAAAAAAAAATCAGATGCCTTTCTTAGGACATGCACGTTTATACAAAGAAAAAGGAAATATGGAAAATTAACTATATTTCCCCCAGTGGAGAGAACAAAGCAGTTAGAAATCAGGAGGTGTTGCAGTTTAAGTAGGTGTTTGTAATTTATCTTAATATTTAACCTATTTCCATCTGCATGAACTCATTAGTGCTAGCCAAAGTATGTCACCAAATGTTGCATATATCCCTTAATGATTCTTAACTATGAGATAAATGGTCTTAATACAGAATGGAATCTGGAAATTGCTGCGATAGATTTTTGGAAATAACTAGCAGTTACTCTTATGTGATCCTTCATGGGCTCTCTTTTTAATCATATATATCCTCATAGTAAATCTCTGTTTTTCTTATTTCCTTAATGTATATCATTATAATGAAACCACATTCCTTTGGTGCCTGATAATATAAGAAGTTTAAGAAAGATCAAATTTTGGTTCAGGTTTAGCACTGCCTGAAATCTTCATCAATTCTTACATGAAACATTTCCTACATCATATGTCGAGTAAACTATTACTAAGAAAGGACAAATTCAGAAGATAATTCAGACTGTTCATTGGAGCAAGAGCTGAAGACCAACTCTTCCAGAAATTAACTGTGTCTGCCCAAAATTAGTGATCAGTCATGGCAAGAGCTGAGAATAATGTTTGTACAATAAGTGGGTTAGAGCAGTATTCCTCAATCTCAGCGACTTTAAGAAGAGAGTTGAAGTCCACACATCTTAAAGTTGCTGAGAAACACCAGGTTAGAATATTTTAAAGCATATTATCCAATACTTAGCCAATAACAGTCTTTTCAGCTGAATAACTTTGCTCATCAGTGCATTTTCACTAGATTGAGCCTATAGAGAATGACAAGCATATGCATTTGGTTACATATGCTTGAGCTTGTAAAAGCTCAAAATACCATATCTGCCAGAATTATGATGCCAATCTGTTACAGGCAAACCACCTGAAATTTGCAGTATATAAACAACCCTATTACTCTCATAATTTTAATTCAACATGGCTAAAAGCCACTGCCAAATATGAAGAGTATTATTGACCAAAAACATATTTAAAATGGCATGTGACATTGTATGTGTAGCCTGGATCTTCTTATTCTATGTATTTATCTGAAAACATTGTTCTTTCATTTACAGAGTGACAAAAGGCGTCTTTTAATCTTATTAAGTTCAAGGCAGTAATCTTATTAAATTCATCATGAGAACATCTATTGTAGGAGAAGTATTGAAAAAGGCCAATGAAAGAACCTATATCAAGATGTATTTCCTTGGGATTTCATTGAATTATGGGAAACCAGACACCACTTGACCACTGGAGAGTTTATTTTATTTTATTTTATTTTATTTTATTTTATTTATTTATTTATCATATTTATATAGCCACCCATCTCCCATAAAGTAACTTTGTAGTTACCTGAAAATGAATGTTGTTTACAAAGCTTTTGACTACTTCTTCCCAAGATAAATTATCCAAACTTGTCTTATTTTTAAAAAGACATTTGAAGCAAATGATCTCTTATCAAATTGATTGAAAGCTGATAATAAAACATGAGGAATAAGAGAATGAAACAAATGTGAGGAAATATCTTCCTGCTACAAATGCAATTTTTTTCCAATATAAGCCTCTTGCATATATATATATATATATATTAACTAAGATACACTGAAGAATGCAGAGAAGTTGCAATAGATTCAGATTTGCAATGATAGTAGTTCTTGACATACAGCTGAAGTGTTTCTTAATACTGTGTCATTTTTAAAAGAGGCATTTTTTGGATCAGGTACTTTTTAGTGTAAGTAATATAAAAATACAGAAAATGCATCTCTTTGAAAGTCTAATAGCAGTACTGTTTGTTCAGACATTTCAGTGATGGGAAATGCAAACCTATTTCCTAGTGACAAATGTCCAGTCAGCCTTAAATATTTTCAAAACAGAAATAACCAAGAAATGAAAGACTCACAGGATTAATCATCACTTTTCAACAGTTTATCAGAAATAACTGTAGATTTATTGTGAAGCTCAAATATTCCTTCTTCATTCCTTATTCTAATCTGACACTCCAGATAAACAGTTCAGGGGTGATAAAATATACAACATCAGTTTGGCAAGAAAAATCCTGCTATTCATTTATACAATGATTTGAGATAGTCTAAGAGATTACATAAGCAATTTGCCTGCCTTATTAATAAAAGTAGTTATATTAAGATATTATAATTCTCCAAATGACCAAAAATAAGTCTGACATATCTTTATATGGAAATATTATCAGAACTGTTCTGCAGTAAATAATATATTATTGAATTTTGAACATGATCTTAATGAAACAATGCAACCAGTGTTTTGGCCTGGGAAATATTTCTGTATATGGAGCTGATTCTATGAGCATTACTATGAAACTAGGAATGAACATGGGGCAGTAGTTATAGACAGCTTTCAGACAGCTGTTTGTAAAAAACGTATAAAGACCTGCCAATAGAGAGGTCTGGGTCTTCTTCCTGAATAAGAGAAAAGCCAGTGCTGAACAGGAGATAACTGAATCAGCATCTTTCCTTCATCGTGAGATTCTGGGAGATATTTGAGGTCTTAGGAGGATGTTAACATACACTACCTGGAACATTGTTCATATTGCACAAATAACCATATTTTACAGTTTATTAAGGATCATCTCAGCCTTGAAAGTGTGCAGCCATATAATGTGAACTGATGAAGTGAACCCTCTCAACTAAACTAGAAACCATCAGAGCAGAATACAGATTGGGGTTAAGAGATTAAAAAGTATCTGTACCTAAGTCTGTGAACTTTGCAGAAAACAATCCAATATGAGGTCAATGCCATAATATAGCTGTTGGCCATTGCAAGAAAGTGTGCTTTTAATGAATTAGCATCTTGTCGTGAAATTGCAGTCATTAGTGAACATGAATCACACTATAAACACAAGATCCTCTATCTGGTGAGTACCAGTATTTCCCTTGCCAGAGTCAGTTTTACCATTTAATAGATTTGGAATATTTCCCTTCTTGAATCACCATGGAAACATTTGTCTGGGTAAAGAGACAAATCAGATAACTGCAAATTTGTCATTCTAGGTTAGCTCAGTAAAAAACCTGCATAGATCTGTCTGAACCCCCAGGAAAGTCTTGGGAGTTTTCAAATAGTAACCATATCAAGAATGGCGTGTTTTGACCAGTAAATATATTATTTCCATTTCATATTATGCATGTAATAAACATATAAAGCAGAAGCATATCTTTATTTTTATTTATTTATTCACAGATATTTGTATATCTTTATATCCATGGATTGATATATGCTGAATAAGGGTATGTGAAAATTTGCAGGATAATAAATAGCACTATTTTAAAAATGTTTGTTACTTTAATAGTAAACTTATCATGAATAAAAGACATAAACTGACTTCTTATTGATTTGATATATTTTGAAATTATATGAATCCATTAAGAGACATGTAAGCTTGGCATATGTACTGTAACAAACTTCCACCTGTTGATCCCAAATCCAGTAACTTTCCTTGCAACCAATATTGATTCAAAAGAAAGTTCATTTATTGAGAATAAATGTACAGATCCAAAGCATTGCTAAGACTGAGCAAAAGTGCGCCAAAAGCTGTTTTTCTTACTCCCCCCCCCCCCCTTACATTGCCCTTAGTTCTTGGTCTTCTGATTCCCTTGCTGGCATGGCCTTGAGCATGCCAGAGCCTGTGATAAGGAGCCATCTGCTTTAAACGGTTTCTCATTCCTTCTCCCCCCCCCCTTTTACAATGGCAGAACTGCAGCATGTAAAAAACCATTTTTTAAACTAGCCATATAATAATCTATTATAAAATCTTGCGAGGATTCTGACATGTACTCTTTTTAATAATCTCTGTTTCTGTGTTAACATATTTGAACCACATATCCTTTAGCTTGTCCTTTTGTCTTTGTTACAGCATCCATCCATACATACTGTAAGAAATCTTGCAAATGAGCATGTACAAATAAAAAATGAGCATGTATCAAAGTTTATGCCTAAAATCCTTTCTAAAATGCGTAATGGAAGAGTCCCTTTGTATATTTACACTGAAAAGAGATATGCTATCAAAGCAGCTTTTTGAGATCTAAGTCTTTAATTTAAGGATGATCTACAAATATATTGGATTTCAATTCGCAAAGTTCCTTCAGTTCCCAAAAATGGCCTGAGCAGTGTCTGTGGGCAAGGGGGGAAAAGGATCCAACACCAATATTACACGTGCACTCTAAACGGATGGATTTTGCCCTGCAACCCTGCAAGGCTGCTTTTGTCATTCTGATAAAAGCAGTGAGAGCCCGAGGACAAAGCTGGATGGCACCGTTAGGTAAATCTCAGAATAGTGCCCAATAGGTCTTAAGGAAGCATGGACTGGATAATTATGTGCCATTCAACATCTGGCTAACATGGTCTATTCCCATTTTGTGTAAATGAAAAAGAATAAATTTTATATGTATGAAATCCATCCATTGGGGGCTGTAAAATGGGGGTTTTCAAACTGGGTTTCAAGGAACCCTAACATTCTGCAAGGAATGGGGGGAAAAAACCCTCTCCATAGAGAAGTATGACTTATTCCCTTGCAAATAATTTATTTTTACCCTTAGTCACCTGCAGAGAGGATTTCTAATTCCCCACCTGACTATTATCCCTTGTGGATTTTTTTTTCCCTTAGTCCCTTGCAGATTTTTTTTTGAAAAGCAACTCTGGTTACCTTTCCATTGCTAACCGAAGTAAAAGTATCAAAAAGTCTTGTTCAGTTAGTTGGCATTCACTTTAGGTGCTTCTAGGTGGAGAGCTCCAAACCATTTCTGTCTAAGGATATTCTGCAGCTCTTCTGTCTTTCTCTCAACAGATTTTCTGGCCTAAGGAAAAAAAGATAGGGTGGGGGAGGGTGGTAAATGGAAGATTACTTTGGGTACCTTCTGTTAAACCTTAGTTATGCAGTAATGTTGTGTCATTCATGGCTTCATGAGAGGTCCAGGCCATTTTTTCTATTTGGCAGTATTTTCACATAGCTTCTTCCCTCTCTTTGCTTATCATATGCACAAAACATTAGTGTGAAGAAAATGGAATAGTAAAAAAAAAAAAAAGGCAGCCTATGAAATTGGAACATTTAGGTCAGAGTTGATTTAAGTTGCTAATCAAGAAGGGCTTTCAAATGCATGAAGCAGCATAGCAAAACTACCCATGTGGTCTCACAGGACAATTATATTTCTTTTCTTCTTTCCTTGTATTTATCCACAAAAATGGTCCACCTAATTTATGTTACACAGTACAAACACATATCCAGTGTTGATTTCATTCTAAAAATTTGCATGATCTTCTCTAGAAAACAAGTTGTAAGTTTCTGGGCCCCTTTTCTTTAAACCAAATATATTAGGTATTTTGAAGGCTGAATACTTAGGCTACTAATGAATTCTTCCACTCATCGCTCCTAACCATTCTCTCCAACCAAAATGAAATATCAGACTGCCACAGCCTTCCAGTGTCCTCAGTATTACTATTTCTTCACTCCACATAGGAAAATGTTTGGGACTGAAGGATCAGGAGTAATTGTGAGGATATGGAGAATAAGTAACCCAGTATGTGAGACTAAATGTACTGCAGAACTTACAAGACAATGCTTCTAGGCAGGGCTTTTCAAACTGTGTTCCCTAGAACCCTTGATGGGGTTCTGTGCAACATTAAGGCCAGAAAAAAAAAAATTGAATAAGCCACTTTTCAAGTTTTGATTCTTGTTTAGGAGTTCATAGAGGTGTTTTTTTTTTTTTTTTTAAAGATAACTAATAGGTTCCACAGCCTGAAAAGATTTGAAAAGCCCGATCTTCAACTGGAAATTTAGGATATACAACTGGACTGAGTTTCAATTTACTGGTAACTTTTCCAGTAGAATTTAATTCTTCATTTTGATATGAGGCATCTTGCCTTTTGAGAGATGAAAGAAAAGGGCAGAGACAAGGGAGCATGAAAGAAATGCCCGAGACTGAGTTTAGTGATCACTTAAAATAGTGGTCACTTTTGGGAACAAGCTTCATGTTTCTCCTAGGATAGGGGTCTTTTTCATCTCAGCCTTGATACACTGCTAAGGGTTTGTGAATATTAAGAATTTCCTTTTGCTATTTGAGGCTTTTGCTTTAGTGTAAAAACTTCAGCACAAGGAGAAACTGCTTTTTTGTCTTCCTATTTTCCCCTAGTCCATAAATTGTTTCTAGTGAGAATAGCACACAACTAAATGGATAATAGGCATGCGCAAATCATTCGGTAAGGTACTTTGTTTGTGTGTCATCAGAGTGGAACTGAACATGCATCACAGAAGATCTCAGGAGGGCCTCAAAGCAGTCACATTGATCCTCAAGGACCTGCAACTCATGAACAAAATGCCTCATTCTAATTATTTTCATACATCTTCCTAATCTTATGTTTCATACATTTTGAACAGGTACAGCTCAATCCTATGCATATTTACAAAGAAATACATTGCCTTGTGTTGAATAAGATTCATATGCTAAAGCATAGTGAATCCTATGTTTCCAGATCAAAAGGAGCAAAGAACATTTATGAATTATGTGCCATTTATTAAGGCACATTTATTAAGTGATAATTTTGTATCTTCTGCTTCTCTCTGTCCCTAGACATTTTGTTTAAACTTAACAGTCAGTTCTCATATTTCTAGGTCTACTGGTTTATTGATTTGCTGAAGGTTAATTTAATTGCCACTCAATTAATTTCTGAACAAATATATCCTGGAGAATTAATGAGACATTATTGCTTTCCTTGATCCAAATTTCATTTAACATTTCTTCCATAATATTCATATATATTTTTGGTAATATTTTTATTTTAAAAGATGTACCATTTCTGTTCATGATTTTAAAATAGATTCCATAATACAGCACTGGACATTAAAACACCATTTGGATGAATTAATTTTAATATGCCTACTTTTTAAAATATAATCAGTGTCTGGTGAACAGTTATAACTTCTGATTCCAAATTAATAATATGAGTAAAAATCAGAGCTGGAAAATGTTTTCATATATATGAATGGAGCTACTTATAGTCTATATACTCAGTTGTTAAATTACATGTGGTGAAATTCCTTCCCCATTGATGATAACACTATAAATAATTCTTTATAGGGTTCACAATATAGGGGTCATAGGGATATTTCTTGATTATGTAAATAGTCTTATAATAATGACTTTCATGAAGTTTATACTGAACTGAATATTTACAGTACAAAAGTAGTATTTTTGTCAGTAGCGTACTTTTCCCTAGCTTACTTTTGCTATTAGCAATGAGATGACCATTTGTTTATCTGTTAAAACATAATAACCATCTCCAGTTAAAAAGCTTCCAGGATAGTCTTCAACACTAAAATAAGCAAATGATTTATTTATACAGGAACAACAAGAGGCATTAGTAGCATCTGCTATCAGCATCAGGGAAAAAAGAGGGCTTTAAAAAGATTATGGCCTGTGTAGCTAGTGATATTCCATAGGGAGAAAGTTTCATAAGGTGGCAAAGCCAGAAGATTATGTTAACTAGCTTGCTCTGCAATATTTGGAGTCTGCAGGATATTGGCTTACAGAGTTGGTATACACGCAGGAAGTGTGATTAATAACAAAAGGAATGGGTTCCCATATAGTCAGGCTCTAAAGCAAGCCATTATTGAAAGAACCACAGGTGATACACAATGTGGGCAGTGGTTAAGAGGATGGCCTACGGCAGTGAGGTCCAAATTCAAGCCCATCTTCAAGCCCTGGATAGTAACTCTGCAATTAAATCATCCACTGGGAGTCTCTTGACTCAGAGATTATTGTGAATAAAAATTGCAGGACGCAGTGTTATGTAGGCCACCTTGAGCAACTGGAAGAAAAGGGGATAACTATAACTAAAAATCTACTCAACAGGTACTCATAAATTCCTCGCAGGCAAAGGATATTTTTAAACAGCGAGCCCTGGATATCAGTGCCCAAACGAACATGGAGGAACTGGCTAAAAATGGGTCATTAAAATGGTTAGCTAAGAATAAAATTACCTTTAATTCTGAAAAATATCTGTTGATGAGTCTAACTCAAAACCTAAGAAGGGCCTACACTAGAGCTAGGTTTGAATTACTGGACTCCATGGTCAAATATGGTCATTTCCATCACGTGCCTTATGATGAGAGGCTATGTGTAGGTGGGGACCCAGCCATAGAAGATATTGCCCATGTTTTGTTCGACTGTAAACTTTATGACTCACTCAGGCTTAATTATTTGTTGGAAAGAACAGTCCATTGGGACTCCAAACACAGATTATCCTACTTTCTTTTGGGTACAAATATCATTATTGTGAGTAGGACTGCCAAGTTTGTAGACAAGGCAGCTCAGTTGAGAGCCCAATATATAGAACAGATTGGAGTATCATGTAGGGGTGATGGTCTTATATGAATCTGGATTATGATATTAGCAATACATTATTATTTTATAGTAATATTATATTTTGTACTATCCCATTTTATTATTATAGTATTTTATTGTATCATGGATTTTGTGTATTAGTTATTTGTCTCACCTTTGCTGATGTTTCTTATTCTTGTTGATATGGTTGTAAGACTAATCAATAAAGTTGAAAGTTATAACTAAAAATTATAACCTGGACATCTTTCCATGTATATTAGCTATTGTGTATTAATTGCCATCTGGCCTGGGGATCCTATAACATGACTATGGAGCCTGCAAAGTGGCTGTATTGCTAGGGAAATTGAATCCGATCCTGCAGATTATGGGGGGGATTATTTTTTAATGGTTCTTATTGTTTTTAATTGTTTTTAATGATTTTTGTTGTTATATTTTTGGTTATCTTGTTGCATTGTTTTTGTGTATGCCACTCAGAGTCACATATGTGAGACGGGCAGCTATATAAATTTACCAAACAAACCAATAAATAATGCCCATGAAAAAAGGTAATTTAGCCAGCTGGGGCAATTTGTGACTAACTCAGCAAGCTTTGCTTTGCAAATTCGCCCACACCTGCACTTAGAAGTTACTTATTGAGCTTTGCAGATTGCATAATTGAATTGTTAATCACTTTTGCTCACCTCTTATCTGTAACCTGTTACAATTAAGATAAAGAGGACAACATCAGGTTCCTAATGCAACATCTGCTAGGGGAAGGGGAACAATAGGTGCATACTAGAAGCAAAGTTCTCATAAACACATTCTTAGCAAAGGGCCATATATCTGGGTTTCCAGGCTACTGACTAGATATGTCATCAGACTATCTGTCTTTCCTAAAATATCAGAGGATGGCAGAGGATATCCTGTCTAAAGGTATGATCACATCCCTGATAAGATGGGCCACTAAGCTATCTCCAGATGGTATTGTTTATACTTTCTGTCCTTTCCTAGTATAAAAAGGTAGTAAAAAACTCAGATTATTTGAACCTCAGTTTAGACCTGAAATCCTAGGAAGAAGATGCACAATTGGTAACACCAGGGAATCTATCTGCTGCTATTCTTGGGTTTCTGGCAATGTGAATTGTATTTATTTATTTATTTATTTATTTGTCATATTTATACAGCCACCCATCTCGCAATCAAGTGACTCTGGCGGTGTTACAAGAGAGTTAAAAACAATATATACAATTTAACATTAATATTATTAATATTAAAAACTTTAAAATTACAAAAAAGCAAAAAACTAAAACAGAATAAAAAAGAGATTGGCTGAAGAGCAGATGTTAATTATATGGGAGCCATCTCTATATTTCACCAGTCCCCCCCACCCCCGGGATCCCCAGGCCTGCCACAAAGTTAAAGGGATGAGGCCAACCTCACTATAAGGGGAAGGGGGTGCCATAAAGCCACAGCTGAGAAGGCCCACTGCCTAGGACCTGCCAAATAAAGCTTCCTAGCTGACAGGACCCATAGCATGCCCTTTCTGCTGGATGGTTTGATGAAAGTGGGGAGAGGCGGTCCCTCAAATAAAAATTGGTATATTTTTCTTGCTTTTTAACACTTTTAATATTTATTCAGTAAAATCCCTTTGGCATTTCACTCTGGGAAATTTATTTTCTGATTTTTTTTTTTTCTCCTAAGCTCCAGCCAGATCTGGACCATTTTCAAACTCATTCCTTCTTTGGCAGGCTTCTCCAAATACATTAAATTTGGTCCCAAAGATTTTCAAAAAATTCTCCTGCCAATATATAGACAGATAGAGTCTTGAGCCCCTTTACAATAAGTTGTCTTGTAAAGAATAAAAGTAAGATTTAGAAACCAAATTTCAAAGATTCAAAATTTCCATGCCTATTTGGAACTGATCTCCATATCATCTGAAATTCTGGCCTACTTCACTGGATTTTCTTGGTCACTTTATTTCTACTGAATAAATATGTCCTCAATTATTTCTTGAATCTTTTTTCACATTGATGACACAAATGGACAGAACAATGCACTGACTCTTCTCCAATAGTTTTTTAAACTCAGTTCAGTTCATCCATGATTTTCCTGATATCAAATACAAGGAGAACCACTGGATAGCATTCAAATCCTGGCTAATATATCCTAGCAATTTCATGTGGCTGTTTAAAACTATCAGATAAAAATGAATTCCAAAGTTTTCTTAGACCAAAGCATAAAGAAAGAGGCCTTCAACGTAAGTTTTTTGGAAATGAGCTTTCTGGAAGAAATACCATCAAATAGCAGAGGAAGTAAAGTCAACTAATTCTGAGATAACATTGCATTACAGTAATATATAAAGTTTTAAAATTATTATTAAGTATTATTTAATTATTTAAATTATTATTTAGTATTATTGTTTCTAATTCTTAAATTTTGCATGCTGCATTAGGCAGAATATTAAAAAAAACAGATAGTACTCTTTTATGCTATTCAGCTGTTATTCAGCATAGATGTACATATATGTGTTTGCATATACATGCCTTTGAGTTGTGATTAGCTATGCACACTAGCTATACACACTGGAGAGAAATTTTATTTTAAGGTTTATGAAAGTAAAAGCAGTGATTATTCCAAAATATGATTAACACTCATTTTAAACAGGTCTGAAAAACTAAGCTATTATTCTAATAGCTAAAAACTGGAATTTATGTAAAGAATATTTGGCTAAAATATTCTTATACTGAATTTACAAAATATAAATGTCTGTAGATGAGCGTCTGACTTCTGTAGCCATTTGAAATATATCTATAATTACTTTGCCATCATTACTCAGTAACCAATAAAATGATGATACCATTTCATTTATCAAAAACAGAAAGTGCATAAAATGAGTGACATCAAGCACTGGAGAACTGCAGCAGTGAAGATTTTCTAAAAGTAGTTTCAGAGAAGTAGGGAAACAGCAGCAGAAGGAAGCACTGGAGTGAGAGATGAGAATGACTTACCCAGGTTGAAAATATCCTGGAAAGATAAGCCAAGGCAATTAAACAAACTGCAGGTGTCTATGGTGTTGGAAGAAGCTCCTAGTGATAGTTTGTCTAAGACTACACAGTACAGTAATGTGACAGTAAAACTGCCAGAATACTCAGAAGACTAGAAGTCTCTTGAGATAGGCTCCCTCAATTATTTCTGTTGACTGCACTGAATTGCTTGAACAGGCTTTCAGTCAGTCAAAAATTATTCATGCTGCTTAACCATTGTGCATTGATTACAAAGATTTACAGTGAGCTCTTAACAACAAAAATGCAGACTATGTTAAAAAAGGAAATTCCAAGTGTAGCATAATACTATATTTTTGTGAACAAAAGGATTGAAACAAACCTGAATTCACCAGGACTTTCCTGAAGATTGGATTTAAAGTGAATTTAAACATTAATTTTTGGCCCACACAATTGAAGACTTTTTAATATAACATTGTTTTTTATTACAGAAGTGGTTTTGGTATAATTGTATATGAATTAATCACTGAAAGTAGTAGAACAAGTCAGTAACACAACAGTTATATACCTTGAAAATGTTGTAACCTTATTGTATTTCTGGCAGTAGAAATAGTATCATACCTGGGATGTATAATACAGGTGAAACTCGAAAAATTAGAATATCGTGCAAATATTCATTTATGTCAGTATGGCAACTCAAAAGATGAAACCAATATATGAGATAGACGCATTACATGCAAAGCGAGATATGTCAAGCCTTACTTTGGTATAATTGTGATGATTATGGTGTACAGCTTATGAAAACCCCAAATTCACAATCTCAGAAAATTAGAATATTACATGACATCAATAACACAAGGATTGGAATAGAACAATATCGGACGTCTGCAAAGTATAAGCATGCATATGTACTCAGTACTTGGTTTGGGCCCCTTTTGCAGCAATGACTGCCGCAATGCAGTGTGGCATGGATGCTATCAGCCTGTGGCACTGCTGAAGTGTTATGGAAGACCAGGATGCTTCAATAGCGGCCTTCAGCTCCGCTGCATTGTTCGGTCTCATGTCCCTCATCTTTCTCTTGGCAATGCCCCATAGATTCTCTATGGGGTTCAGGTCAGGCGAGTTTGCTGGCCAATCAAGCACAGTAATCCCATGGTCATTGAACCAGGTTTTGGTACTTTTGGCAGTGTGGGCAGGTGCCAAGTCCTGCTGGAAAATGAAGTCAGCATCCCCATAAAGCTCGTCTGCGGAAGGAAGCATGAAGTGCTCCAAAATCTCCTGGTAGACGGCTGCGTTGACCCTGGATTTAATGAAGCACAGTGGACCAACACCAGCAGATGACATGGCTCCCCAAATCAACACAGACTGTGGAAACTTCACACTGGACTTCAAGCATCATGCATTGTGTGCCTCTCCATTCTTCCTCCAGACTCTGGGTCCTTGGTTCCCAAATGAGATGCAAAAGTTGCTCTCATCAGAAAAGAGGACTTTGGACCACTGGGCAACAGACCAGTTCTTTTTTTCTGTAGCCCAGGTAAGACGCTTCTGACGTTGTTTGTTGTTCAAGAGCAGCTTGACACAAGGAATACGACATTTGAAGCCCATGTCCAGGATCAGTCTGTGTGTGGTGGCTCTTGATGCACTAACTCCAGCCTCAGTCCACTCCTTGTGAAAGTCCCCAACACTTTTGAATGGCCTTTTCCTGACAATCCTCTCCAGGCTGCGGTCATCCCTGCTGCTTGTGCACCTTTTTCTACCACACTTTTCCCTTCCACATAACCTTCTATTGATGTGCTTTGATACAGCACTTTGGGAACATCCAACTTCTTTTGCAATTCCCTTTTGGGGCTTTCCCTCCTTATGGAGGGTGTCAATTATGGTTTTCTGCACAACTGTCAGGTCAGCAGTCTTTCCCATGCTTGTGATTCCTACTGAACCAGCCTGAGAGACCATTGAAAGGCTCAGGAACCCTTTGCAGGTGTTATGGATTCATTAGCTGATTAGAATGGGACACTTTGAGCCTAAAATACTGAACCTTTTCACACTATTCTAATTTTCTGAGATTGTGAATTTGGGGTTTTCAAAAGCTGTACGCCATAATCATCACAATTATACCAAAGTAAGGCTTGACATATCTTGCTTTGCATGTAATGCGTCTATCTCATATATTGGTTTCACCTTTTGAGTTGCCATACTGACATAAATGAACATTTGCACGATATTCTAATTTTTCGAGTTACACCTGTAGATTTGACCTTTCAGTTTCCTAATTCAGCTTTGATTATAGTTGATGATTTTAATGCAAGAAGAGGACTTGATGACCAATCCCTCTTTCTATATTTTAATGCATTAAATTTGTGTTTGACAAACTCCTTCTTTTTGGGCCCTGCCACACCAAAGGTAAAAGTATAAAAATAGGAGGTCGGAGATTGACTTTTAGCTATCAAATTAGATATAAGGATCTTAAATAGCTCAAGTCCTGGTGACCCAGAAAAATAATTCACTTTCTGGGACCCCAGATGAGCTACTACCATCACATGTTACTATCTAATGCACTACCCCCGATTGAGAAAATTGTCTTTGAAGGAGTTGTTCACATTGCTTGGGTTACTTGCTCTTAACACCCCACCCATGAAATAGGCTCAGAATGGCTTGGGGGCATGCACAGGTGAGTACTACCATGCTAGGTGGTCCAGTACAAGTGCTGCATCATTTACCAGCTGCTAACCTAACCTGAAGTATCATTGCTTAAATAGTCCATTGTACTAGAAAAGGATGCACATGAGGCCTAAGTGTTTGCTATCCATTCAACTTCTATGCAAAACTTTGGTGCTGGGAGCACTGAGCCATACTTAGCAAACCACATAATTTGCATGACCTTCTGATTGGCCACCAATTACCACATCAGAGACAATTAAACTATAAAAAATGGAAAATCAACTGGTGGTGACCATTTTCCAGCTGAACTTTTTAGATTTGAAGAGCTGGTGCTGCCCTATTAACTTCTTCATTTACGCATTTCAACCAATCTATCAAGATGCCCCAAAAATGCAATCACTCAGTAACTGTTCCGATTTTTTAAAAAAGGACAGGCAATTATTTCTCAGTTGGCCTGGTCAGCATAGTAAATAAAATATATAGGCATCTACACACAAAACATTCAAGAAAAGGTTTTAGGTGTAAAATGTACCACCTTTAGGCTAGTTTTCTTAGTCTCTCATTAAGAAATTACTTTGCAATACTTAGCCAAAAAATACTAGAGCCTCCCAGAGGCAGTTATGCTGCCTTCATTGACTTGAAGGCAGCTTTTGATTTGATTCCCCAAAGTGGTTTTATGGCAAAGCATTATTGTCAGCTTCTGTGGCTAATTATAATATAAATGAGGACATTTTTATGCAGGTTAAATGCAACGTCAATCCCACACAAAAGGATGTCAAGCAAGAGGGCATTGTGCCCTCCCAATTTTATTCAACTTTTACGTTAATGGAATTGTTCAGGCCCTTTCCAAATGTGAATTTCATCCCACCTCACTAAATCAGAAACTAATTTCCACACTTCTCTGTGTGGAAGACATAGCTATTCTCTCCCTTAACCCAGCTGGACTCTGCTGCAGCTGTTGGGCTTGGCTGAGCTCAGGGACTGGAAATAAATTACTAAAAAATGAAGGTGTTACTGCTCACCAAGCAATGTAGCCAACATATGTGGGAAATCAATAACCATCCCACTGAGCAAGTAAAGATGTGTAAATATCTAGGCATCTATTAGCAGTTGTCCAGTTCCCGAAAACAGCAAAGCCAAGTGGTCACAACCCAAGCTCACAAAACCACCAGTGCAGTCAGTAGATTTGCCAGCAGCAATGGGAACATATTGTTTCTGGCAACCATGGAAGTTTTCAGTGCTAAGGTGTCAAGCACCCAGTTCAGCACATACTCTGATTACTCACTTTTTAAAATCATCCAATCTAAATCATCAGAATTGTATCATGGGTCTCACACCCTACTCCAAATGCACTTCTGCAGTTAGAACTTGGATGCTCCTCTAGACCAACTTGAATGAGGATCTGTCACTTGAAATGCTGGCTAGAAACACCCTTTCAGGTGAACTGCTGGTGCAGCTTGCTTTGGCAGATAAGTTTACTTCCACTTGGAAGAATACAATTGCTAATGATTTGTACTTCGGTGGTTGTTCTCTGCCACTCCTAATAGTGTTCAGAATAACATGACAGAGCCATGTACATAATTAAACAGAGAGTCCTTGATCTGAATAAACAGAGTGACAGAACTGCAATTTCATTGTACTGTCTGAAGGATCTCTTTCATAGTTGTTTCACACTCCCCAATAGCCTCCCTAGAATTACTTCTGCTACTCATAGAAGTGCATTCATATTAGCAAAGTTTAATGATTTACTGTCAGTGCTGATGGAAGGGAGATATAATAATATCCCTTATGCAGAAGATTTATGCATCTGTTCCAACTCTACAATCAAACCAGAGGCCTTGTTTTACTTCATTGCCTTCTCTTCCATTTGCTATTCTATTCTATTCTATTCTATTCTATTCTATTCTATTCTATTCTATTCTATTCTATTCTATTCTATTCTATTCTATTCTATTCTATTCACAGCTGTTAGAATATTATCATTAATCTCATGTAACCTAGTCCTTCCTATGTATTTTTTTGGGAGGGTGGGGGCTCTGGCCATAAATTAATAAAGTAAAGATTATGAATTAATGAACAAAAGCTTCTGTTCCAGACTCTAAAAATTGATTTCACAAATATATCAACTCTCAACCTTTGCATTAGCCTCATACCAACAAATAGGCAAGACCAGACAATATGATTCTATCTAGACTGTTATTGTTCACAGTATATTCACCATTGATTCATATAGGAAGGAAATGTAGATGACTGGACACTTTTCCTAACCTATAGATAAAGTCACTTGCATCTGTGCAAATTTGAATGCCATTTTTTATTGTTGGGATTATGTAGGAGTAACACACTATCTAGTCATTTTATGGATAACATCTAGCTTGTGCAACCTGAGGTTATATTTAAAAAAAAAAACCTCACACTATCTTCCTGGTAGACTTTGGACAGTGTTGCTGTGAAAGGGGAGAGAACACATCATCTTTCCCAGCTGGGGCTGCTTTTGGTACTTACACAGAAAGACTGAGAGACAGATAGAACTGTTGATCAAGATTAAAGAATCCTTATTCATTTCCTCTTTTCTTTATCCAAGCTATTTTTTCAGAATTTTATATTACTTGAGTCAACAGAGATAAAAGCTTTACTGCCACAGTCAGAAGAATCGAACAATGTAAAAATAATGGAAAGTGCATAAAGCTTTATTTTTGTTTATTTTTGTCTGAGTGGGTATTATAGAAGTCAGATCATTAATATTATTTTTAAAATTATATATAGGTTGCTAAGAACTATTATAAAAGTGATCTGTCAGTCACTTTTATGAATGCATAATCAGGGCAAATATAACTCTTGATTATTTAACCTTTTTTCTACTTTGTTTTTCATAGGGTCTTCTATAAAGTTGTAGCAACCACATTTTTTTGGCTTTCCTTTCAAAACATCCGAATGATATTCAGTATAAATACATGGGCTATAAGGCAGCTGCAGTTAATGTTTTTTATGACTTAAATTCAATCTGTGACAAAAGAACTACAAGTATTTGAATGTAATTTGGTTTTAAGATTTTTTTAAAGCAGGACCAGGCTAGTGCATGTTGAAATATCAATTAACCAGCATTTTCCACCTGTAGGTACAATTACTGGTGGAAGAAATTATTAAAACCATGAGATCTTCTCTTTACTGAAATATTTCAAAGTTGTTTACATGGATAAACTTCATTTGCAATATTTATTGACTTATTTTTTTAAAATAAAATATTTAGTTTTAAAGATTTTTCCATAATTACAAAGATAGAAGTTAAAATATCAAGCATAAACTATTGAATATCCTAAGAAGAAAAAGTAGGTACAGAAAGTAAATAATCCATTTATATTTCCAGGAATCAACAGCAGCAAAGATTTTTCAGAATGCATCAAACATCTATGGAATTTATTGTTCCATGTTATGTTCTCTTAAAAAAGAGAGAGAAGTATTGAGTAACTATACATAGGTGTGGCATACAAGTGGTTGAATATTGTAGTAAATGTATAAGTTTCTTATAATTGTTGATAACATGGGAAGTTTCAGCAGCATTTGTTCTGCTAAAGCTCCAACCCTCTATTGCAGCACAGAATTCCTTTTAAATCTATAAACTTTCAACAGGCCATCAAGAATTAACCATGAAGATAGCTTTTATATGGGGCGCTACACCCTTCTAAAATTGCATAATATAAAGAGTATCATTTATTGATTGTGCTGACAGAGTTGTAAGATAATTAGTACATATTCCTTGATAGAAATAAGTAATTATTCATTCCCTTTAATTAAACATTTTTGAGGAAGTTGTTAAAATTGTCCACTAATACTTAACACTGAATTGTCGTGTTGCTTTATTTCACATTTTCCTAAAGCATATAACTTGATATAAGATAACAATCAATTCAAAGCCTATTGTTAGCTGCAAAAACAAAAAGCAAAGAAAAATGAACACCCTTTCATTTATAAAAGGCGTGCATGTGATATGGATCATTGATATCCTTTTCTTTTTTGTAGTCAATAAACAGATCACCCATGAGCAATTTAGAATTATATATATATATATATATATATAAAAATGAAACTGTGATATTTCAATATTCCCCAATAGCTATGCCTATATTAACACATTAACAACAATGAAATGTCATTATGTGGGATCAGAGCATATAATGAAGTAACAGAATTAATAAAAGGAAAAAGGTACATTGCAGAAATTAAACAACTATGGTCAAGCAAACCATTTTCACACCCTTTTAGTGTGAATTATTATTATTCACACTAATTAATTAATTATTATTAATATTAGCAGTCCATCATTTTTTCATCCTGTATTTTCCCAAAGCCATTCCCGCTGCATTGGTCTTTATTAACTCAGTGGTGTCTGAAAACCCAAACCTGGGAACCATTGCACAACTAAAAGTTAAAATGAATTTAGAAGAAAGCATGCAACTTGAGAACTCAGTAAACCAAATGTTTACAGCCTTTATTCAAATCAATATTGACTGATTTCATTCTGCTGAAAGGAATACAGTTATGTGGCTCACTGTGGCTTATATACTGCCTAAAAATCAAATAATTAAATTCCATGGAAACAAAAATTCAGGACTGATATCCCAGTAGTATTTAAAGTAACCCCCAAACCCAAAATATCAATTTAACTTTTTTGATCTAGTCCTAGGGTTTCTTTCCATAGGTCTCCCAGAGTCATCCAGCTGCTATGCACTTTATTTTCTCAGTATAAGAAAGGATTGGTAAGATGTACTGGCAGTTGCAGAGGTTGATAGCATATAAGAGGGGAGAGGAGATTTAATCCTGTAATTGGAAGAAAGTATACCCGTGAGTCATGAAAATATTTAAAAATATAGTTGTAAACAATTACAATATGAAAGAAAAAGGGAGGACAGCAGAAGAAACCAATGTGACTGCAGAAAAAGCATAGTGAAAATTTGGAAAGAGAAAAGGGCATTTGCAAGAAGAGGAAGGAAAGGCAGGTCCAGAAGTGTCCACAGTTTATGGTAAAAAAAAAAATCAGGATGATTGCCACAATGGCATGATGAAAGCTCCACCTATTTTTTATGAGTATCATCTGCAACTTTGACCATACCCTGTAGACACCCTTGGGCAGTTCACCAAAGAAAAAGGTAGGCAAGTAGACTGGAATTGTAGAAGGAAAGGAAAAGATCATAATTAGCTGAAGCTGGCAAAGGATGCTATGAACAACAAAAGGTGTCTTTAGATTATATTCAAAATAAAAGGAAAAGAACAGAAAGTGCTCAATGAATACAGCAAAATGCTGACAAGTAGTATAGAAAAGACAAATTATTCCTATTTTGGTACAATTTTCTCAAGCTAAATATATCTGTTCAGTCAGGAAATGATAAAGAACAGAGTGAATTAGAAGTATTATAGGTTGAGATTGATAAAAATATAATTCAGAGAATGCCTATTTAGTTGAATGAGTTCAAATCTCCAGGGCTAAATGAATTATGTTCTAGGGAACTGAAGGAGCTCTCTGACGACTTATGCATTAAGACTGACCCTTTATGTATTATATTTTAAAAAATCCAAAATACCAGTTGAAATGCCAGATGAAACTATCTTCACAAAGAGGAAAATGGAGGATCCAGTGACTACTTGGATTACTGGTATCTGGTTACTAGAGCTGGCAGCAGTAGCTGGGAAGTTCTAATGAAAGTCACAAAGAGATCTGTAAGTGCTTTGAAAACAGTATGTTAATTACTAACCTTCAGCAAAGATTTTTCAAGAACAAAATTGAACAACCTTAATAGATGATTGTGGGAATGCTATAAATGCAATTTTCTTGATTTCAGCATTTTGGCAACACCCCCTCCCCTTGCAATATACTGATTCACAAGAATGGCAATTCTGGAAGGGATAGCACCGTAATTCTACGTAAAGAGTTTATCAATGGCTCCTCATCACACTAGATGGACATGTTAGGTGGAATGCCACAAGTTTCAGACTTGAACTCTGAATATTTCAATATTTTAATTAATTATTTTATTGAGGAAGTTTTTCAATTTGCAGATGACACAAAATGGAGTAGAATAGTTTATCCATAAGAAATAAAATAAAATTCCAAAACATCTTGACTGTTGTTTATTAGTCCACAGTATAGGTCACAGAAAAATGGATTTAAGTTCATAGGACAGTGGATTCTGACTGAGCATGTATCTCCTATTGTTCAAACAATATAAACAGTTCAATGGTAAAAATCAAGAGAAGTGGTGGCAAAGTTCAAAGAGAGACTGAACAATCAACCTATTGAAGATGGAAGTAGGACTATATGGCCTTAATAGCTCCTTTCAACTGTCTATAAAAACCTATGCCATAGAAACTCAATTTCACAGTGCCATAAGTATTACTAGGGTTGTTTTTTTTTACATGTAATGGAGTAAACGAAAAAAAAATAAATGCAATGTTTCATCTATTTTAATATCCAGATGGATAATATAGAGATAAAGATATGAAGAAATTTGGCCCTGTGGTAACTTTTACAAAGATAGATGATAGACAGACAGACAGACAGACAGACAGACATGCCTTTGAGTCAGTGTTGACTCCTGGTGACTGCCTGGATAAGTCCCCGCATTTTCTTAACAAGATTCCAGAAATGGTTTGCCTTGCCTCCTCCCTAGGGTTGAGAGAGACTGACTGGTCCAAGGTCACCCTGCTGGCTTTGTGACTAAGGCGGGACTAGAACTCATGGTCTCCTGGTTTCTAGCCTGGTGCCTTAACCACTACACCAAATTGGCTTTGTACAAAACAATACTTTCTACAAAATATGAAAATATAAAATGATATATTTTAGGACCCCTTGTGTATATTGTGTAAACAAAGACAGATAATTGAAAATAAAGAGATATGGATGAAGAGATTTTCAGAAGTATCACTTAAGAAACCTTCAGCACCCATTACTGGCACTATGATATACAAAACAATGTATTTTGCATTCTAATCTAGAGATGAAGGCTAAAGGACACTTAGCAAACGAAAGCAAACTGAGTTGGTAATTCAGTTAATTAGTTTAGGAAAATTTGACATGGCTTATGAGCAATGCGTAGAAGTGTTTGAGGCATCTCATGCATGTTGTATAAGCTATAAAGCAGTATTTCTTGCCAGAAGCACGAACACATCCATTGTTTTCTTCTCTAAGGAATAGGCTTACCAGCCTGTCACAAATCAGCACTTGACAGGGAAAAGACATAAATATAAGATACTGGACTGTTGTCCTGTCCTAGCATGATTATTGTGATTCAGATTTTAAAAGAGATACCCATCAGTCTTAAAGTAGTGAAATAACAGGCTAAAAGATTAAACTGACCATCTGGTGCAACTGACTACTATAGTAAATTAAAGTGTGTAATAATCAGGGCAGCACTTATTACTAATATTCTGGTACTAACTAGCAGGAGTAGATCCTAAAAAAACCCTATCACTGACCAAATACTCTGTCCCAGAGCCAATTTTTCCCTTTTTTTAATGGAAACTCATTAGGGTTTTGTAGGCAGGTATCATGCTAAACCCAGATGTAGATTGTTTAGTTTATCATAATTTAAAGAACAGCGTTCCTTGTCAGTCTTTCCAAAACTCTTAACTTTAGAATGAGCATCCAATATTTTGTTCATGAAAATAAATAACTTCTAAATTCTGCAAGGGGACGCGGTGGCGCAGCGGCTTAATGACGCTGAAAGTTGCCAGCCAGAAATGGCTGACGGCTTCGGCAGTTTGAGTCCAGCCTTCGCCGTTAACAAGGTGAGTTCTTGTTTCCTCCCCAGCTCCTGTCAACCCAACAGCTCGAAAACTTACGTGAGTAGATAAATGGGTACTCTCACTCCGGTGGGAGGAAAAATGCTGGCAACGCCTTGCACAGAGAGACGGGATCAGCTGCCAGTAAGTGCGAAACTGCACTCGCCCGAAAAGGGCGCGAAGCAACGGAAATCCCGCCTCCTGCGCTCGCCAGCTGGGCTCTGCTCTAGGAAGGAGGCTCTGGCAAACCACTTCCGAAACAATTGCCTTGAAAACTGCACAGGATTTGTCCAGGCAAGGATTGGTCCAGGCAAGGACTCATCCAGGCAGGCACTGCAGGGTCAGTAATGACTGAGCGCAGACAAAAAAAAAAAAAATTCTGCAAAATACATTTGTAGCAAAAGTATCAGAACATCAATTTTAAAATGTGTACTTCTTATTTCATAAGCAATCGGTATATATAATACGTAAATGCTAAAGCAATTCTGTTAATATTAAAGGTAAATACTCCAAAGATTTATCAAGAAGTTATTTCATTGTGTTTTAATTGATGAATTTTTAATTGTTAGTTTTTATTATTGCCTTTTTTATTGTACGCCTCCCAGAGTCACAAATCTGTGAGATGGCTGGCTCTATAAATATGATGTATCAACAAACAAACAAAGCTATAAAACGAGGGAAAATGTGGGTTTCTTTCTATCCCCTTATTAGTATTTTGATTTTATGCGTGTTTTGAAAAATATTGTATACAGTCATAGATCACCTGAGGGAAAAAAAATACCCACAATTTAAAATTAGTAGCACTTGTGCTGGAGATCAGGGGAAAGATAACTAACACATAGTGTGAATCAGTTGTGGCAATGGCATATTATTTTCATTCCACTGAATTCTCCTTTTGCTCTAAATGCAAAAAGTACCGTCAATATCCTTTAAGTATTAGCAAAACTACTTGGCATTTAAATTACATATTTCATATTAGGTTAGCAACTGGGGTAAGCTAGTAGGAAGGTACATCAAACTATAATTAATTACAGTGCACCAGATGATAAACGTAACCAAGAAATATATTGACATCTTTTGTTACCTTTAAACACTTAATAATGTACTCCAAAGTACACAAACTGACTACTGTAAAACATCTGTCTATATTTGTATGGAAATATACAAACTGCCTAGAATGTTGGTGCTTTGTCCATCTTTCAAAATATTGTATCTTTAATACATAAAGTACAAACAAAAGCTATAAATGCAAGGCCTGTCAAATCTTACTGACTCCTCTGGTTCCTATATTTTAAATAGCAAGAGCTGCATGCTTGAACACATTTTGATGGGAACAAATAAAAGCTGTTGGGTTATGCTGTGGAGACCAATACCAGTGTCAGATTTAGATGCAATCAAAGAAGAAGGTCCTCTGGAGAAGGTCATTTGATTTTGTGAAATTAAAGCCCTTAGGTGCCTTTTAAAATGCTATTTTGAACGGGTAAAGTGACAGCTTTTATGCACTGTGGTTTGCATAAAGTAATTGCTTTAAAATCTTAAATCATATTCTAGCACCTCGACAGCCATGAACTGAGATGCCTGAATAGTTAAGCAAAATGATGATAAAATATGATATTCCAATAAAAGCTTCATATGTATTTATCTGCAAATGTGCAAGAGTCATTATTTATAGCTGAATTTGTTAGGCTTGTACATTTTCATGAAAGCATTCATACAGCTCTGAAAAATGGTAGCTCTTACCACTAATGTTTAGATATTTATCAAAAATCATGCCCAAAATCTACATTCTACTGGCTAGCAAACAGCTGAAAAACCAGTGGTGATCAGGAAAAGAAAAAAGAAAAGAAATGCCTTGAAGCTTTAAAAAAACCCATCTTTGTAGAGAGTGGATGAGAATCCATCTAGAAAGAAAGAAGAAAGGAAGGGAGGGAGGGAGAGGATAGATCATTCCTGTGCTCTATTTATTAAAATACTATATAATTATGTTAGATACTGGAAGAAAATCAGATTTGATCTGAATTTATTTGCTATCATTAGCATTAACTGGCAAAGTCAAAATCCACAAATTGTAAAAATGGTGGCTTCTTTACAATATTTTTTATTGAAGTTTAAAAATACAAAGATATTTGTATTTGTATTGTATAAAAAACTAAAGGTTAAAGGTACCATCACAGGATTTAAGCTGTTCCAAATAAAGTTACCTTTTGCAACTGATTGATGGTGTGTCAATGCCAATGGTGTTCAAGTGGTGCTCCAGATGTTTTGGGATTGCACCCAGGGCGCCGATTACTATTGGTACTATCTTTGCTTTCTTTTCCATAGTTGCTCTACTTCTATTTGCAAGTCTTTGTATTTTGTAATTTTTTCCAGTTCTTTCTCTTCTCTTCTCTTCTACTGTCTCCAGGTTTTGCAATGTCCACTATCCAGACTTTTTTGTCTTTCTTATCAACAATTGTTAAGTCTGGCATGTTGTGTGGCAGGTGCTTGTCTACTGAATTCTAAAGTCCCAGAACACTTTAGCTTCCTCATTTTCTATTACTTTGTCTGTTTTGTGGTCCCACCAGTTCTTGCTTGCTGGCAAATGGTATTTGTTGCAAATATTCCAATGCACCATTGTTGCTACTTTATCATGCCATCGTTTGGAGTCAGTCTGTACGATCTTCTTGCAGCAACTAACTAGGTGGTCCTCTGTTTCTTCAGCTACTTTGCAGAGGGAGCATTCGCTGTCTGTTGCTGTCTGCTCAATTCTGGCTTTATATGCATTTATTCGTAAGGCTTGGTCTTATGCAGAATTATCCCCTCTGTCTCTTTCTTCCACTTTCCTGTTCTTAGCCATTGCCAGGTCTTTGTTATTATCTGCTTTGCCTGCTAGTTTTCTTGTATACTGGCCATGTAATACTTTGCCTTGCCGAGTCTCTTTTCTATTCTTCATTTGGTCTTTCTTATAGGCCAGTTTAGTTTCTTTGATATCCAATAAGCCTTCATGGTGTACTAGCTTCAGTGCAATTTCTTCACTGTCCTTCAGATATTCTTCCAATGCCCTTTTTTCTTGTTCAACTGTCTGGTGTACTTGCAACATTCCACGCCCACCTATGCTCCTTGGTAAGTAGAGTCTGTTAGCATCACTACACAGATGAAGGGACAATTCATTGTCATTATTTTTCTGGTCTTCCTATCTGGGGCTTTTAGTTCAGTCTGAGTTCAGTCCACTATTCCAGCTATATATCTAATGACTGAAATTGCCCAGGTGTTAATCGCCTTGCCGGTATTTCTGCCACTGAGTTTGGACTTTCTTCTTCACTCTCATGATGTAGTCACTACTAACCTTCTTCTTGACTTCAGTGATGTTGTCAGCCTGAAGGATGCCCAGGTATTTGTAGTGGTCTTCATCAGACTCTTGATGTTATTTCCATTGGGCATCTTGATTCCTTCAGTTTTCACTATTTTTTCCCTGTTAATGGTAAGGGTGACACACTTGTCCAGTCCAACTTCCATTGCAGTATCTTGGCTGTATATTTGGACAGTGTTGAGCAGTAATTCGATTTCAGATGGTGTTTTTCCATACAGCTTCAGGTCATCCATATAAAGGAGGTGGGATAACCTGGCAGATGTTTTTGATGTTTGATAGCCATGGCTTGAATTGTTCAGTATTGTTGACAGAGGAATCATTGTAATGAGAAGCAGTAGTGGCGAGAGTGGGTCTTCTTGAAAGATTCATCTCTTGATGTTAACCTCTCCCAGTCAATTGCCATTGACCAGCAACTGTGTCTTCCACTGTGCCATTGATATTTGCACAAAGCTTCTGATATTTCTACTGACTCCTGTTATGTCTAGGCACTTGATTATCCAGTCATGTGGCAGGGAGTCAAATGCCTTCTTGTAATCAATCCAAGCTACATTCAACTTGGCCTTCCTTCTCTTACAGTTTTCCAAAATCATCTTGTCAGTTAGGAGCTGAGCTTGTTCTTCTACTCTTTGGGTGGTTTCCCTTCTGCTTGGATGGAAAGAGCTTGTTTTCAACTGGTGCCTGGTGCTGCCCCTTTTGTTGGATCTTTCATTATCAGGTAGGTTTTGCCAGATGTTAACCAATCTTCAATTTTACCACCTTACAGTATGTTGTTAAACTGCTTGGCAAAGAGTGGGTGCAGAGCAGTCAGATGTTTCAACCAAAAACCATGCAGTTCATCTTCACCTGGTGCTGACTAATTCTTGATCTTCCTTGCCCTTTTCTCCACCTCATTGCTGTCATTACAAGTTCTTTCATTTCAGCTTCTTTTTTATCTTATCCACCTCCTTTATCCAAGCTGCATTCTTGTTGTATTTCTTTGGGTTGTCCCATAGCTGCACCCAGAACTGCACTGTTTCTTCTTTGTCATGTGTTGACTGTTTCATTGTAGTCTCTCCATTGATGGATTGAAATAAATGTTTCTGATAAAAGTGAGATTGGAGATTCTGCCTGTAGTGTGCAATTTGAGCTTCATATCTGCTTATCTTTTTGGCTATGGCTGTTATTTGCTGCTTCATTATTTCCAGTGCTTTCTTCATCTTCCTTGTTTCTAGGTGATATTTCTTGATCAGGTATTCTTTGGTGTTCTTGTTCTTCAGCTTCTTTTCTTTCATCTGTTCTAGCTTGCTTGCACCTGATCTTAGCATGCTGATCTTATTTTCCAACTGATCTTCCATTTTGGTGGTGCACTGTTTGTCTTTTTTTCTAATTTGTTGATTTTTCATCCAAGGTATTCAGTTATAACTGTAGTGATGTTGTATATCAGTTGGTTTGTTTCTTGCAGTGATCTGATATTGGCATCGTTTAATAGCTGTGCTAGCTTTTTCTTTGTAACAAGATTCAATGCAGGCAACCTTCTTCTGTTGTTTTTGTGCTGTTCTAGATACTCACTTATTCTTTGTTTCAATTCCTCTTGTTTTTTTAGTTAGAGGTTCTTTCCCAGGAGAAAGCTCACCCTTACTGCTTCCATAGGTGTGAAGAGGTTAAGTAGCAGCCAGGTGCTGCTAATCAAATGCCCTTGATCAACTGACCATCAGCAAATGTGACTACTTCTATGAAAGCCAAAGTTTTAAGAGTTTGCTGGTTTCGAGCATTGATGTGTGTTTTAACCCAATGCCAAAGAGTAAAGACATCAGCAATGATCTTAGAGAAGCAACTGTTGCTGCCCATCAATCTTTGAAGGGTTATAAGGCCATTTCCAAACAATTTAAAGTCCATCGTTCTACAGTGAGGAAGATGATTCACAAGTGGAAAACATTCAAGACAGTTGCCAATCTTCCCAGGAGTGGACATTCCAGCAAATTCACCCAAGGATCAGATGGTGCAATGCTCACAGAAATTGCAAAAAATCCAAGAGTTTCATCTCAGACTCTACAGGCCTCAGTTAGCATGTTAAATGTTAAAGTTCATGACAGTACCTTTAGAAAAAGACTGAACAAGTATGGTTTGTTTGGAAGGGTTGCCAGGAGAAAGCCTATTCTCTCTAAAAAGAACATGGCAGCATGGCTTAGGTTTGCAAAGTTGCATCTGAACAAATCACAAGACTTCTGGAACACTGTCCTTTGGACAGACGAGACCAAAATGGAGATGTTTGGCCATAATGCACAGCGCCACATTTGGTGAAAACCAAACACAGCATATCAGCAGAAACATTTCATACCAACCGACAAGCACGGTGGTGGAAGGGTGATGATTTGGGCTTGTTTTGCAGCCACAGGACCTGGGCACCTTGCAGTCAGTGAGTCGACCATGAACTCCTCTGTATACCAAAGTCTTCTAAAGTCAAATGTGAGGCCATCTGTCTGACAGTTAAAGCTTGGCTGACATTGGGTCATGCAACAGGACAATGATCCCAAACACACCAGGAAATCTACAACAGAATGGCTGAAGAAGAAAAGAATCAAGTTGTTGCAATGGCCCAGTCAAAGTACAGACCTCAACCCGATTGAAATGCTGTGGCGGGACCTCAAGAGAGCTGTGCATAAACAAATGCCCACAAACCTCAATGAACTGAAGCAATGTTGTAAAGAAGAGTGGGCCAAAATTCCTCCACAACAATGTGAAAGACTGATAAACTCATGCAGAAAATGATTACTTCAAGTTATTGCTGCTAAAGGTGGTTTTACAAGCTATTGAATCATAAGATGTACTTAGTTTTTCACACATGGCTTCTCCATTTTGGCTTTCTTTTTGTAAAATAAATGACAACATGGTGTAATATGTCATGTGTTGCTGTTCATCTGAGGTTGTATTTACCTACTTTTGAGAACTGCTAAGGACCAAATGATTTTTATTATGTCCTGATACGTAAAACCATAGAACTCAAAGAGGGTGTACTTACTTTTTCACACGACTGTAGCTCTCATCCTCCTCAGAGAACACAAGCCCCACAACCATGTCAAGGTAGTTCCTCACTGGGGTATTATTATTACTATTATTATTATTATTATTGATGATGATGATGATTAACTTTCTCTTGGGTTAAAAATAAAAACAACACGAAAGAAAGACGTACAGGGAATAGAAACAGGATGCTTACAGTTCAGGAGCAAGTCTATGAAAACTGTAAAAGTGACCCTACAGGCCTAAATGGTTTTGTTGGTTGAGTTTGTTCTGGAAAGAGGGCCTTCAACATACAGCCTCAGCAAGTGGTAGCACTTAGCCAATCTTGACTGAGTTTTAAAAAAGTTGAGCAAGATTGCACCTAGTTTTTATTTAAATGTGAAGCAACCAGGAAATCCCAAAACTATAGACTAGATTGGGAAATTGTAAAAAAAAAAAAAAAAAATCCTGGAAGATGGTAATGAAAAACTACTTCTGTATTTTTACAAAAAAATCTGCTACAGCTAATTCATATAGTATCAGATGTTAAGTCCAATTTGAGGGAGTATTTATATTTTTATAAATGTAATGTTTATAAATGTAACTTATATGTTTCAATGTATAATATTTTTGCACTCTTAATCAATTACTATGTCAGTGAGTACTCTCCACGTTTTGTGTTCTAGATTTCTGTGGTTTTATGTTCTGACTGCTAGGAATTTTGTGGAGAACAGAAATAAATAACTAAATAAGTGGATGGATGGATAAATAAATAACAAATGGATGCTATTTTTAAGTACTGGGATATTTGTCTACTTCTCTCTATCTATGAGGCATACTGCTATGAAAACTCACCCAGTAAATGCCAACAACTAGAGAGAATGCAAATTATCAAGTTATTTTCCAGAGCTAGCATGTTATAGTAAATCACTGGTCTCTTGCACCCTGACAGGCTAAAAGCAAGGGCTGCAATGCTAAATATGTTATATGGAATGTTTAGAAAATACAGTTTGAGCATGCATCTACATTAATGGAGAGCCCCATCACCACCATCGCCACCACCAAATTGCTTTACAACTGATAAGGAAACAAGATTACCAGAAAAAGGAATATGGATATCCTTCCTGGTGTGAAAACATTATAGACACCTTCCTTGAAAGACAACATAGCTTTGATTTATAAGGTATGCCAAAGCTCTAATTGTTATTCTAAGTGTAAACCATACTTTATTGTGAAAGATGGGAGAGAGATAAAGAATCAGTGTCACATATCCTTGAACCTACTGCCTTCTCTCAAGGCGTAAATTCTATAATCAATTAGCCACTAACACCAGGCACAAACTGGTAGTGCAGCAAAATTCCTTTCTTAAAGGTGCTACCAGAGAAGTAAACTAAAGGCATGCATGTAGTATGATACCAGTGTAAATAAGTACATAATTACATCATTAATTCAATCTAAATTATTATTCCAATTCTCCACATGTACCCTAACAAAAAATCTTGCACTTTCCCACAGGACAATTGTATCTGCTGATTTCTGTATAGGAAGGAAGGGACCTTTTCCAATAGGGAAAGACAACAGTGAAAGAAGATGGAAGTCCCTTGCTTTCTACTGGGTCTTTTTACCTCCCAAGAAAATGCTGTTGTGTCATATTTTGTATACTATAGAGCTGTACCTAGAATGAAACACCAGCAACAGCTGTTGTTCCTAAAAGAACTTTGTTAAATTTCAACAAGAAGTAAAATATAGGAAATCCTTAAATTCCATTAATTACATTATCCATTCTTCAGCTGTAGGTATTTGTAAATAATTCCATTTCTGCGCATGTAACAGTCTCACTGCTGTTATCATATAAGGAATGAAGTACCATGTATTCTTTCAATCTGTTTATCCACCATACCTAAAAGAAAAACCTCTGGTTTTAATTATACGTCCATTTTTAAAATTTTCTGAATCAAAATATAGATCATTTCCCAATATTTCTTAGCCAGCTGTTATTCCTTACATGTAATTGAATTTCCTTTCCAATGTTTTTCTAAAATCTCAGCAGAGTTCTAGAAATCCTCCCAACAGAAAATGAAAACCTACAGAGAGAATTTAAAACTTCAAGAGAGATACAGATTTAAATCAGCTAAATGAAATCACTCTATTTGTATCTCTGTACAGCTCTAACTTCGAGGAAGTGTCCTTTTCTCTGTTTCCTAGCCTTACATTCTGGATCTAGAATTCATTTCATGGCTCTTCCTAGCTAGGCCAGCCAATGTTTTGCTGTCTAAGGTGAAGGGCAGATGGTGGAGGACTCTCCTTTATTAGAAGTGGAAAGCTGACACTGAATGGCTAGCTATCAGGATTTCCTGAATTTCCTTTTTCCCTATGACCTTTCCAGTGCCTTCCAATTCTGTGATTCTCTGGCATTTATTCCCATTCAATATGTGGATCCAATCCAGATTGCCAGTTCCATATGGTATGGGATAATGTTCTTCATCACATCAAATGGTATCAGAATGACACTATGTGGCTCAGTGCAGTTGCTACCTAAGGAAACATCTTACTGAGCCTGACCAAGGACTTTGTGAAGGTGTGTCTAAAAGGAGGCAACACAGATTTTTCTATGCAAGATATCACCACAAGCTGATTACTCCCAAAATGTGGAGAGTCCAATAGCCTGATAGCCATAGAGCACAGTCTAGTCCCTTAAAATTATAACTACTAGCTGTTTTAACATGTTAGCTCATGCTTTCTAAACTGTAATTTATCTGAAAAATAATCTCCAAAGTGAACTATGACAGAGATTGTTGTGGAGCAAAGTTAAAAAAATAAACCAAGCCACTTAAAAAAAAACCCTATAAAATAGTATACAGTAAGTTCAGTATTAGTTTCTGGAGGGTAGTGTAGACAAAGATGTGATGCTGGATATAAAAACATAGTATTTGGCAGGTATCTTGATGTATTAAGAGGTGTTTGTCACTGACTTTATTTGGACTCTCAGCGAGATCTCCTTGAAAAGCAAAAAGTGTGTTTCCTTCTTGCTGTTTCTTCAATTACAATTTGACAAACTCTTATATTTAAAAATAGTTGCCAGCAGTACATTATAGTGAAATATAGGATTATAGTTGCATGGAAATGTCAATATACAAACATCCTGAAATATATTCTCAAAGTTCAGAAAACAGTAAGGGTTGGGTTAAATACACTTAACATAATACTCTGCTGAACTGTCTATAATATGCAGACCTTGATTCTTTAAGCTTTCAACTGGTATCAAAGTGTATTTTTAAGCAGCTGTCAGTACATTGTCTTGACATAGCTTGAACAATCAAACATGCCTACTACCCTGCAAATATGGGCAATTTCATATTTAATTTTTGAAAAATAAAAATTAATACTAAATTAGTAAATTTACTAAATACCAACATTAATATTAAAACATATGGTTAGACTCTCAAACCTTGCCAGATTAATTCCTGTAAATATAAATTGTATAAACATTACTGTCTTAAAGGTTAAAATGCTCTTCCTTCAGGCCACAAGTTACCTTTTCACAAGAACTGGTAAATAAAATGAAGTTCATGTTCATCACAAAGTATCATTGACATTTCTATGGGACTGCCTGTTCCTTATTCTGGATGTGGTGAACTGCACTACAAGGGGTTTCTCATAATGTTCTCAATCTTCTGTAGTAATAAGACTAGTCCATTAGTCTTAGTAGAGAATGGATTCTACTTTTTTCCTCTTGACGATATAGGTACATCTATTTTTAAACTTCAAGCTGAAACTAGCCATACCAAGAAGGAAAATATCTAGGAGCAAGCTATACTCATATCAGATGACTGGCTTTTACTTATGAAATCGAATTTTTATTTGTCTACATTGCTGTTCCTTCTGCATCCCATTTAGTCTGCAGGATTGCTCAGCCCACCAAGCAATGCTTGTTGTACCTGCAGTAGCTATCAGCCATTTTAGAAAGAAGTCTTTCTCACTCACTCCTACATAAGCATGAAATCTTGAGATCCACAGAAACATGTGTCCTACCTCTGTTTTAAATTCTTTACCATGCACTGGGCTTTAGGGAAACCTCTAGTAGACCATCCTTCCGTAATCCCTCTGCATTTGCATGTATGGATTCTTGCTGATGCTGAAAATTCTCAAAGTGAATGAAAATGATAGACTCAAGAAACTATCTTAGAAAAATAATATGCTATGTTATATGTGAACCACACTTCAGGCTGTCATTTATTAATTAACTGTACAATGCATCTCATAACAAATTATAAATCATCCTTATTTAACCCAGAGGTGAGACATCTAACATCTCAGTCCTTCTTTAACTAACTTGTCTGTACCTTAGTCTGAGCAACAATTTTTCCCTAGTATAATATGACTTTGATGGTCCTAATGCTAAGAAGAATGTTTGTATTTTTGAGAGGAAAATGATATAAAAATTACAAAATAGGAAAGCTATGGTAACAGATAGTGGATGAATATTTAAAGGGGGAAAAAAATCTACCAAAGATAATGGATAAACAAAAGCAGATGATGAAATGACTTATATGGGAAGTCTGTGAGGCTATAAAAACAAAAAACAAAAACAAAAAAAAGGGAAAGTTCCTGGTCCAGATGGATTGCCAGCCTCCTATTATAAATATTTTGAAGATGAACAATTACAACCTCTTCAAAAAATGATGAATTCCATTTTGGAAAAAGAAAAGATACCAGACAGCTGGACAGGAAAGATACCAGAAAGCTGGAATTAATATAGTATTAATTCATTAAGAAGGTCAAGACCCAACTTTAGCAAAAAATCACTGACCAATATCATTAGGGAACAATGATTACAAAATATTTACTATGGTATTAGCTGAAAGGATTAAAAATGTCTTGCAAGTTTTTATACATGAAGATTAATGTGGCTTTTCCCCTAAAAGACAGTCAAGAGATAATACAGAAATATTCTCAATATATTAGAATATTTGGAACATCATAATGAAAAACAAGCCTTGTTGATCTTTCTTGACATGGAGAAAACATTTGATAATTTGAACTGGACTTTCCTATTTAAAATTTTGGAAATTATGAAATTTGGAGAAAAATAAATCAATATATACCTCACAAACAGCACAAATTATAGTTAATGGTGAATTGACAAAACCCTATAAAATACAAAAGGGAACAAGACAAGGATACCTTCTTTCACTGCTATTGTTCATTCTGGGTCTTGAAGTTTTGAATAGAGATAAAATACAAGATAAGAAAATAGCTAGGGTAAAGGTCAAGAAAGAAGTCTATAAATTAAGGGCATTTGTGGACAATTTGTTTTTAATTCTGGAAAATCCTATGGAAGGAATAGATATATTAATATAAAAGTTAAAGGAATTTGGTGTGTTAGCCAGATTAGCTGTTGTTACTTTGAATGGTTGCTGAACCAGTGGTCATTAACTGAGGACTACCTGTACCCAAATTTATATGGCAGGGTAAGAAACCAAGAGTTAAATATAAAATTCTTCAAGATGCAAAAGAAAGGAGGACTAAATGCATGATGAAATGAGCTAAGAATTTCAGTTATAACATACAAATGGATCAATCAGAGAAAATGTGGGTATATGGATTGAAATTCACATTGTGTTATAATTTAAGAGAGAATTTTTTAATAAAATGATGTACCATTGGTATATGACACCAGATAAATTATCTAAGATATATAAAGTCACTGGAAATGCTGGAAATGTGAAAAAACATGAAGGGACATTTTACCGTGCATGGTGAACTTATGAAAAAACAAACAAACAAAAAAAGGATACAAACATATACAATAATACAAAGAATTTTAAATATTAACATTGAGAAGAAACCAAAACTTTTTCTATTGGGACTTATGGATAGCCAATTAGAAAAGACTTATGGAAGATTGATTTTATATGTGGTAATTGCTTATATGGTAACCTACATACGGTAATAAGATTATTATATGCACAATGATGGAGAAATATTGAAATACCACAATGGGGGAATGGATTGTGAAGATGGCAGAAATGGCAAAATTGATCTGTTTGGTCAAGGACAAAACAATAAGTACTTTTTTAAAAGACTGAAAACCTTTCATGGACTTTTTGCTGAAAATGCAAAAGAATGAAACGATGATTTCTGGATTTGATGATTGAAAAAGGATAGAATAAGCGACTGAAGGGTTTTTTGTAATATTAAAGAAGGAGGAGGGATAATGAGTTTCTTTATAACTGCTGAAAGAGGGTCAGAAGTCACTTTTTCTGATTCTTGTTTCTTTAAATATATTTTTTCTTTCTTTTACTTTCTGCACTTTCTCTTTTTTCTCTTTTCTTTCTTTCTTTCTTGTCATATATTTTCATATTTGTCTTAACCTACGTAAAAACTCTTAGTAAAAATGATAGATAGATAGATAGATAGATAGATAGATAGATAGATAGATAGAACAATGTTTGTACTTTGTATTACCAGTAAAAACTGCTTATATATCACTGACAAAAATTTTCTTCACACAAAAAATTCTAAAGAAGAGAAAGCAAAGTGGAGATAAGCTGAGCCTTAAGATTTGTATCCACATGTTTTCCCAAGGGACTCTTACCAAGGGAGGACACTTTTCTCTGTGCCTTGATTTCCAGGATATTATATCATGGAGATAGTGTTCATAGATAGAGGCAGATCTTTGTTGTAAACGGTAACCTTTGTCTGTGAACAGCATTCTCAAAGTCAAATTCCTCCTTATCCAAAGAGTTTGATTTAACTACTATTGGAGGGAGGGAGGGAGGTCTTTGAGGTATTGCAACTTAAGGCTTCTTTGGGATTTTAAAGTCATCACCATATGTCCCTTTAATTTTTAACATGTATCAAGGAGTCATGGCTAAAATGTTTTCTTTTTCTCTGAACAAAAGCAGGGAAAAACAGAAAACCACCAGTGTTTTGCTCTTAAACATCCACCTTTGTTCAAGCCATATCATTTTGCTGAATTATTGCAGTTCACACACCACTTGATGGGTAAATAGACCTGAAGACTGAATGTGCTACCTTATTCTGCCCTTCAGACATAGGAACAATTTGCTATTTGGTGAGTATGTGAGTATCATATTTGATGTACATTTATTTGACACTTTACTTGCAATCGGCAATACAGTCTGGTTGACACATCACTGAATGTTACCTGAGACTTCTATTCTTTGTGGCTTTTATTGTAACACAATGAAAAGCTGGCCAGCTTTTGCACTTATGGACATGCAAATAATCATTATCTGACACCAATCTGAGCACTGACTATTATTTATGCAATATGCAGGTGCCAGGAAATAGGAAAGAGTCTTCCCTGAAATCTGGATAGATTTCCCTCCTCCCTCATTGTGGAATCAAGATATAGAACTTGTTTCAAGTGTCTGGCATCAGATCTATTTTTATGTCAAAATCAGGGGAAGTGGAAAAAGGATTGTAAAGTAAACAGTCAATAAAAAGGTAAGAAGTCACCTTGCAGCAAAACAGCAAAAGAGCCTTAGATCATTTTAGACAGTGGAAGAGGAGAGCTGTGCTAGTCGGTGAATCTGATGAAGTGAGTTCATGAAAGCTTATGCCTTTTAATAAAATGTCTTAGTCTGAAAAGAGGCTATGAGACTCCTGTTGGTTTTAGATCATTGCAGTGGAGAAATAGTATACCTTTAATAGTTTGCAATGAACAGGGCAGCTTACCATCCTTTTGAATTTATCCAGCAAAGAGCCTCAAAATATTGGTGCCAAGCTCTTTAGTTGGGCTTCAGTTATTCAAAGCTCTTCAGGAATATTTGCTAATGAAAAATACTGTGCCACCTCCACAGGCTATATGATATTAGTTTGCTCTGACAGATGAAGAGTGGCAGCAATTTTTAAAAGCAAAATATGACAGCACTGCACAATCCAACTTTATAAATTTAAAAATCCCTCCTGAGCAGGGAATTAAACCTAGATTGTTTCCCTTTTCTAGAAAAGGAAGGATTTGAATATGACTAAGGCATAAAAACATGACACCATACTAATACATGCAAATGGAATAAATAGGGCACAACAACATAAACCAACCAACAAGCTTATAAATGAACTTTTCACAGCCTTCCAAACATTTCCCATCTATAAGCGTAATATGACAGAAGAATGTGATTGTTGCATATCTTCCTAATGCTTCTGCATAAATTGTCATTGGTAGTTACCATGGAGATGTGATCAAGGACCATGAGATGCATAGCAACAGTGTTCCTATTTTTTCCTAGTATTGTTTCCTAACCTGAAATGAAGATCATACAGAAACAGAAAAGTACCTTGCTCTGTATTCAGGCAAGATGTCACAATGACCTAAGGAAGAAAAATCAAACTTTAACCAGGTTAATATCATTGGTGTTTCCTGCCCTCAACCTGTGAGACTTCCTTTTCTGTTAATCAACTTTGGCACCATTACAGCAGGCAGCTGCAGCTTTCTAAAGAAAGTAATCATCATGTAACACGGCAGAAATCATTGTTGGTCATACCCTCTTTTTATCTTTTCATACATTTGTTAAGAAGGGATGATCCTGTTATTAAATTGTACTTTATAGGATAACTAATTATATTTTTAATGGAAGAAAATAAGGAAAGTTAGACTTTACCTGCCGTTTCTCAAGCTTATAAGCTAATATAACTCTCTTTGTGGCCTTCAAAAAAAAAAAAATCAGAAACGGCTCTCTGATAACTTTTGTATTATACCATTTCTTTTCTTTTTAGCTGATTCCTTTAGTTTAATTATCAACATATATACAAATGTGTATATCTAATATGAGGCATAATAATATAAGCCACAGCTACTGTTTCAGCCAGTGATGCATTGGCACCATTTCCTTAAGCATAAGCAATTGTTTATTAAATTAGCTCTGTCCCTGATCTTTTAAAGACCATAGGAAGAAAGAGTCAGCGCTTGATTCAGCAAATACAGAATGTCATGATAATCAGAGCTGCTGTACTGGAAACATGGTTGTTTAATATATTACAACTTTTTGAAAGTACAGATGTATAAAGTCATGGGGTTTTCCAACAGAAGTAAGAGTGCTATGAACGATCTCCTATAAATTCAAAGGACCATAGTATAATACTAAACAACCCATGCATTTTTCATCTCCCTTCTCACTAGAGGCTGATGTCAAACATAACCAAAAGTCTAAATATTACCTAATAATTGTGTGTCTCTTTCCTCTTGAAGCTTTAAACAGAAATAATATTTATAATAATTAGTGATAAATAGTGATAATTTCAAAACCTTTAGCCTTGACAAATCTCCTATGGTTATCTTCAGAAATCTAGATAAAATATAAACAACACATTTCATAGTACTTAAACATGATCTAATTTATCACTGCATAAGTATTTGTAGATCACAGTCCACTTCATCAGATATGTGAAGAGAACTGTCCTAAGAGAGTATTATGCATATATTAATTGGTAGGGACAGAAGGTAGTAATATTAAAAGAAGTTCTAAACAGTGAGTCTTATCTGTGCATAATGATCAATAGTGAAAGTTTTCTTCAATTTGGTATAGACACTCTTGCATTGATCAATTGATTAACACACATATAGTTCGGTTAGTTTTTGCTTAATCCATATAAAATAGTATCAAACCCCTTAATGAATCCTAGCTCTGCTATTTCATGATCAAATTGGCAGTCAAAATTTCTATGTATAAGGATGGTCACCTTTAGGCTTGGGACAGAATATCACAGAGAAATTGAACTGTTCACATTGTTTTGAATAAAATTGGTAATCCTTCCTGATTTTTTTTACCAATTATTTTTATTTTTCATAATGTATAAATTGAGAAAACAAAAGGAAAAAAATATACAGAGTTTAAAACAGTTGAATAAATAATGCAAACATATACGAACATTTAACAAAACGACTTCTGACTTACTTTGCAAAAGAGATATACAAAAAACTTTTCATACATAAACCTTGTTTAACTTTATAATAAGACTTCTACTTTTCCCACTAGTCTATTATTATAACAAATCATCAAATCCATATGTCACTATTTATTTATGTTCCATTTTATTGAAAACATTTAAGAAGGACTGGAAGCCTTTTACTGTTTTCTTGTCCTTCCTGATTTTTTGAATCCATTCACTGTTTTGGATAGAGGCTGACAAGTTTCATGAACTGAATTAATGACACAGTTCCCATACACACATATTGTTTTACCACTGTTTGCCAAGCAAGTCATAAACACCTCAGAGTCAAGTTATGAATGTAGAAGTTTCCAGTCTGGGTAGAAAACAGAGTAGAGTAAAACACTCAGTCCAAAATGGAGGCATACTTCTGCTTCTTGAGCATGAGTATATTATGTGATTCTGTACCAGGGGTCCCCAAACTCTTCAGTTCATCAACCCCTTCATGAAGTTTCAGATTGTTCACTGACCCCCAAACATTTTTATATGAAAATAATTTAATAAATACTATTTTAACTAATGGCGCTGATGATGACGATGCCAGAATTAAGAAGACAGCAACAGACAGTAAATGCTGCCTCTGCAAAGAAGCTGAAGAAACAGTGGACTACTTAGTTGCTGCAAGAAGATTGCACAGACTGACTACAAACAACGGCATGACAAAGTAGCAACAATGGTACATCGGAATATCTGCAAGAAATACCATTTGCCTGCAAGCAAGAACTGGTGGGACCACAAAATAGACAAAGTAATAGAAAATGAAGAAGCTAAAGTGTTCTGGGACTTTAGAATTCAGACAGGCAAGCACCTGCCATGCAACGCCCCAGACTTCACAACTGTTGATAAGAAAGACAAAAAAGTCTGGTTTGTGGACATTGATAGCAGACATTGGAGACAGGAGAAGAGAAGAGAAAGAACTGGAGAAATCACAAAATATAAATACCTGAAAATAGAAGTCAAACAACTTTGGCAAAAGAAAGCAAAGATAGTACCAATAATAATAGGCACCTTGGCTGCAATCCCAAAACATCTGGAGCACCACCTGAACACCATCAGCATTGACAAAATCACCATCAGTCATTTTCAAAAAGCAATTTGGAACAGATTATATCCTCTGACAATACTTTTAACACCATCAAACAAAAACATCTGCCTACCCTAGGTGGGAGGGACTCAATAGGTGGATAAAAGTGTCAGATCCAGACTAAACATCTAGCTGACTATGCAACCAACAATAATAATAAACAAGGCCAATAACAACACACAGCAGACAAAGATAATTCAAGGCTACTCTCGCTAATGGTTGACCATCCAACCCTGCATAACACTGTCTTACCATTAGCTACCTCACCTTGCGGACTAGGGATTGGTGTGGAGCTTTATAAAGAACCCAAAAAGTTAATTGACCCCAATTGACCTTCCATCATTTATCAACTACCCATTGACCCCAGACATTTAGTGACACCTTTTTGACCCCCAGCCATTTATTGACCCTTTGGATAGTCCCATTGACCTTTGAGATTGATATTGACCACTTTGGGGAACCCTCTTCTATATCCTAATAAATCAGAGATTCCTCAGAGAGATGTACTTCTAGCCCTATAGCTAGGGGAGACTGGGGGATGGGCTGTCCTGAATTTCCTTCCTCAGAAGATGAGGAAAACTGTTATTCTTCCTCTCTGCAAAGAGAAATGTAGTAAGAATGAATGCCAAAATTACATGGTGCCTTAATTATGCCTGGGAAGTCATTTGGCAGAATTCTGATCAAGTATTCTGACAATAAGCAAAAGTTAGGAAGTGCAGAGCAACTGTATGCTGGGCAGGACATGTGCAGAAGAGTTTTGCTCTTCAACAAAGTAATGGAGAAATTTATAAATGTGAGAAATAAAACTTATTGTATTACATTGGTTGGAGCAAATATATGACAGTGAATAGTCTTGAATTATGAAATATTTTGCACAAACATTGAGTTGAAGGTTGTTTCTTCATTTATTTGCTTTTGTAAGTGGGGGAAGGCAAAATGGTGAGAAATAAAATGCTAGAGGAAGTTAGAAATTTATTGAAAATGAATTAGTTACACAGTAAGTTGGTGCAATGAGATTTTGATATCATCATCATTTTGTGGAAAAGAGAAACCAAGCAGTAGAGGAAGGCAGTACAGCTTCTCTTTTTTAATGTGTTATTTGCTGTCCATGTGCTGAGAATTTAATGAAAATACAGGCTTAATAAACTTACAATATTTATTTAAAATGTATCTGCAGACTAGTTAATATCTCTGAATAGCGAACTCAATGTTTTGGCCAGCCCCCCAGACTTTTGGCCTAGTGCTGGGCTGATAGCCTTCCATTCAAGCAAACACGATTACAGCTTTACTTCCCACTTTCTCACTATATTGAAGGTTACAGAGAGAAAAAAGCAAGCCAGCACGTACAGCCCATTCTTTACCCACTTGGCAAGGCAGCTGAATGCATGGATGAAACTGTTCTAGGCAAAGAAGTTAATTATCTGGGATGTATGAAGCAGGTGTTCTCTGCCTCAATGCTTCACTTTGAACAGTGGAGACAATATGCTTTGCCTCATAAAGGATTGTGCAATAGGGATGCTTTGCTTTGACCAGCAGCCTGGGCTTAAAGAAGCAGGGAAGGACATTTCACTTTGCAGTTTTGCTTTATGTGGTGTTTCACTTGAAGCTTAATAAGGATTTTTTGTGGTTGTTTTTCCTTCTTTTAAAAAGTTGTTCTTGCTCTTTCCCTTCTACATTGTTAGAAGCATAAGCAGGACACAAAAACGAAGTAGGGACAAACCAGAAAACCAGAAACCCATGTATTCCCATTGCGATATCACAATCAGTACATAAGCCAACATTAAACCATGATATCAACATCTACTTTAATATATTTAATAAAATGATTGTTTATTCACATGCATCACACTAAACTGAAAACAAAAGCAAAACCCACATACATTATACTTTAGTGTAATGTTTGAAGTAGAAGGAGTACACTAGTGAATCCATGTAGAACGGCAGCTATGGTTTACTTAAAAATTGGAAGATCCAATCTGGTGAGAGTAACTTCAAAGGAACCAAAAAAGGTATCAGTAACTTTAGAAACTTTATTAATATCTGTATTCTAGAATGTCTGTATTCTAGAATATCTAATATTCTATTTCTGTTGGTAGGGCATAATTCCATAATCTCTGGGAACTCTGGGGACAATGATCACATGAACATATTTGTATGAGAAAAAGTATATGACTAACATTCACAATTAATTAAACAATATGAAAAACCACACAAAGAGTAATTGCATACCATTCAGCATTGTTTGCAACTTCAGTTTAAATTGGTCAGATTATTTTGGTTTTAAGAGACATTTCTTAAATTATTGCTGGTGGGAAAGGGGGAAAGAGACTTGGATGCAACAACTCCCATAAATATTAAATATTGAAGGTCTTAAACCTTCATTAGCAAATTATAGGAGAAAATGTTCAAAGTGTTCCACAATGATTTAGATCCATGAATTCCATTAATGTCAGTACTTTGAAATTTTATCTCCTGTGAACACTTGAAGACGATGAAATAGAGAAGGGAAGAAGATATGGCACATTCTGAAGATGAAAAGGGAGACATTTTAAAGGATTCCTCATAACTTTTTCTTTATTGCCTTTATAATAAGTCTCTATTTTTTTTAAAAAAAAACTAAAATAAATATAAGACTATGGTTTGACATAGTATATTAATGAGCAATTGTGCTAGGGAAACTTTTTTGTCAAGAGATAATTTCTTGGAAAATGCACCTGGTGGGGCTATAGCATGTGGAGAATGGAGATGACTTCTCTTTCTGTCTCTGATGTACTATTTTGCTCTGTCATCTTTTCTGTCACATTCCTTTTCCCTTGCTCAAGCAGGAAAGGAACAGAAAACTTATATCATAACAATACATGAAAGCTTTTGAAATTAGGTCCAGGACTACCTGAGACTTTAGGACTGCTGATTGCCTACATGTACAATGTTATGAGAAGTGAATTTACACACACACACACACACACACACACCATCATTTTGAAATCAGATTTGGAAACTAAGTACTCTTTACTAGAATCTGGCAAATTTGCCAATTTCACTTTCAGTCAGATTCCAATTTCCTAATTTTAAATTCATTTTAGGTAAGTTTAGAAAAGATAGTTTACACACATTTTTCCAAATGTGATTACATTCATTTTTCCTAGGATGTGTGGGTGTGTTTTGCAAGAAATCTTTCACATCCTTTTGTGTTTAATTTCTAACATGTGTACTAGGGTACATCCTTTACCTTATTATAGGCAATTTTAAAATATTTTTTGTGTTACAAGCTGTATTACTAAGTTTTGAAATTTATAGCAGTTGGGCTCCAGTTTCTGTACAAATTCAAGATTACTAAATTGAGTTCATCTGTTTAAAAGTTTGGACTGTCCTAATTTTTCTTTAGTTGTTTGGTGGTTGCCCCCTCCAGTTATTTCTTTGGAAGCATCCTTGGGAATATAACATCATTTGACATTATGACTGAGCAAAGTTTTATGACAGCCTCAGAAACTCAACAGTAATATTTATGAAGACAATTGCACCCCTTGTATTATCAGATACCATGGAAATTATAATGGGATTTCTTTGCCTCTTTCTTGCAAATAGAAACGGTAATGTGCCTGCCTTTCTGTGTTAAGGTAATACTTTTGGAGCAATCGTTCCCCATAAACATCTGGGTTATATGGTGCCAATTCACCATTCAAGACTAACTGAAACATGTTTCCCATCAAACTATTGTGAAAGAGCAGCAAATTGCTTCTTCACTTCATAGATTTATATATTATATTGTTCATGTTCACTTTCAGAAAGAGGGCTTACAAAAATGTGCTTCAGGTAAGGCGTCCCTGATAGTAAAATGTCTTGATCTGGCCTTGCTTTCCTTGCCCTTATCTCAATACCATTGGCTAGGAATTAAAAATAAATACATTTCACTTATTGTCTATGGATTTGTTTGCTGAAACAATGAAATCAGGGTTTTTCTGCACTAATATTGGCTTTTTCTTTTATTTTGCACCAAAATATTAAGGCTGTGCAAATATTCACTGGGATATTTCACTTTGACAAAGGCTGGAATTAACTGTTCATCCCTACCCCAAGCTGCTTTGTGAGACAACAGAGCCCTCTCTCTTTTAACAGCAAACAACAAGAAAAAGAAAGTAGAATAAATGTTTGGATTTATAGTTAGAGTATGCACATCATAAATAATGTTATAACCAAGGTATCCACAAATCAGTGATCCTGACATTCACTGTTATTCCCACCACTTGCTTTTCAATATAGCCTGTTTTAGTAGGAAGATGCCTTTCTGCAAAGGAATGTTATTCTTACAATTGTGTTTGTTTTCTTTTATCATGTTCTGATATTAGTTTTGTTAGTATTATGCCATTTTTACTCTGAATTTTTAATATGCTTAATGTTGGTTGAGTTGTGTTCTTTGTGCTGATTACAACTTTGATTCTTCATACCATTTTTATCAATGGTTTTTACCCCCATCTCTGGCTGTGTTGAGGATGCATATCCATATAGACACATTATATTTATCTAAAAGAATTAAAGCTGTTTATTGACTTAAACCTAATAACAACACAAATATGTCCTGGCAACTTCTTTTTAAGCCATGACCCCATGAGACTATCTGCATTTCCTACCCAATTCATAAATAAGGTAACTTTAAGTCATGCCTAACTGTATTGTTTCAATGCTACAGTTATTGTGGAGCAGTATTCTCAAGGTATATGTGATTTGTAATGCTTTGCCATCCATTATGTTGGAGGTGAAATCAGATAATAAGTAGGAGATGTAAATAGAAGGTGCTTCAGGCTGATATGGTCATACTCACTCCTTTCTATTCCTGGTCAACCATTTCTGTTGTCATTTTGTTACTGTATCCTTAACAGCTGGATACAGTAGTGGATGAAAAGCCAGTTAAAAAATCTTGGTGTGTATTAGTGCCAAGGTCATGATGGGGACATGTCTAGGTGAGCACTAGAATTTTAGCTTACCCAGATTATTAATTCTTAGGACTGCTTGTAAAATGTTGTCTGTCTTCAACTGTGCACAAAATGTATTTGCATGTGGCAGCAGATGTGTGTGCATGTGGAATTTTGTAGTTTGGCTCCAATCGGACCAAGCCAGGGCTACAAACAATATTTATATGAACAGGGTCTGCAGTAAAATGTGAAATCTTAAAGCATGTCTCCTCCCATCATTTCTTTTTAGTTCTTGGCAAGTTAGCCTTCGTTTGACAAATGGTAAGGCAGCAGCAAAAAGACATCAGATTACTTGCTTCAAGCTGCATCCCACCACTAGAATGATTTATAGATCATTCCTTCTGGAGATACCCAGAAGAGGGGAGGGCAGCAGAGCTGGGGAATTCCACTGATCACTTGATTTAGCATGCCTTGGTGAGGCAGCTAGGATCAGAAATGGGATAGCAATATTCATGCAGATTCTGTTTTGTTCTGGCTAGTGGGCAGCACTTTAGCGAAGCCAGGAGGAAAAATTCTGAAAAATCATGATTCTAAATGAAATTAGAGAAAATGCTGTGACAGGTTCAAATAGCTTGTTGATTTTCTGCTGTTTGGTTACAGCGCAGCTCTTCATGTTATAATTCATGAACCATACGCATAAGGGTTACTGTGGATAAATTAATTCACAATATAACATCTGATTAATTTTCTAATTCTAATTTTCTAGATTCTAATTCTAACTGCCCGATTTCAACAAGCAATCTTGCTTCATTGTGCTTCATCTGGACATCATAAGCAGCCTTTCAAGCTTATACCAGACTATCATGTCATATGAGCAGAATCAAGCATGTCTTTATCACAAGCATAAATCTCTATCTAATCTTTAATGGCAGGCATCCAATTGATACTAAATTGATAACTGGCACACTCACGGCTTTGAAGAGAAGCACTTCATTGATTTCTCTTCTGATACTAACTTGGAAATAAAATTCCCCACAATGTATTTTCTTGAATTTTGGATCAATCTACAAAATAGGTGCAAAGAATTAAGTGAGAAGGCTATGGGTGGTATTTCTTGCCCAACCCTAAACCTAACCGAATCATTAATTTTGCTCATAGGGTTTATGTGGCAGTACCCAAATCCATTTATCACTTTATGGGCTTGTGGCACTACAACATTTGAGAAACCATGAGTTATTAATTTATCAGGTACCCAATAACACTATATTTCCCTGGAGACATAAATAATTCTAGACTTATGTGCAGGTATTTATCTTTAAATCATTCCCTGAAGCAAAAAGTATGTATGTCACTTTTTACTAAAATACAAATATATTTAAAGCCAGTAAACATTGTCTTAAAAGTTTATAAAGTTAGTGTGGCTTAGCAGTCACACTATCAATTTACTAACATTTTTCTACAGCACTGTAAAGAAATTTGCTTAACAGGTCTGTCTGAACCATAAACATATCAGAGAGAAATGAGCTGTATATTTCAAATAGATAAAACTGCTACAACATTATAGCCTTCCTAATCTCACATTTACTTAACAGTTCATGCCGCATGTCTCATGACTATTTATGAGCATATAACCTAAGATAACCCTATCTCCCAGTCATCTTTGTCAACATATATATTCATGAGGTGCTTTAACACAGATAAATTTAATACTCCCAATATTCAGATTATTTGTGAAGTGCCCTTACCAACTTTTCTGTCACTTCCTGGAATTGTGTCCATTTAAGAGTCAAACATGGAATACTAGATATAACCAATGCCTCTGCTTTATGAACTTCCCTAGCCATAAATTCCACTGATCTAGTGTCACTGTATGCCTTGGTCAGGTTGAGGGCAAGAGATCTAGGATGCTTCTAATCTGCGTTCACACTTTCCCATAATCCTTTTTATTTCATTAGCTGAATAAAACTAATGCTGTCTCTGAAATATTTCTCTGTTTGATTTACTAACATTCGTATCTCATTTAAATAGTACAGGTGGTGTTTCCTGCGATATCTAGATTTGGCAAACAGTCTAAAATCTGACTGGACCATTACAATAACAGATACTAACTATTCTCCTGCCCAGAAGTGAGGCTCACCCCCTACACAGCATTGACAGGAAAAAGAAGTGCAAGAATTGAAACTTGCCTCTGCCAAATGTAGAGCTTGCATTTTACACTTGACAGTTGCTGAATTTCTTCTTAGACAGCTTTTCTAATTCTTGTAATTAATATAACTGTTGCATCCTTAAATCATAGTGTGATACATTACATTTGTATACAGAATTGCTTCCCTGCAAATTTTATGACAGTTGACTTGCAGGAATGTGTTGCTCTGCCCCTCATGATTGGCAGCGAACTTCTAGTTCTAGTATGTAGTATTTCGTATTCATACTTTTATGAAAGAAAAGAATGACTTTGAGTTCCTACATGCAGATCATGGTAACTGACCATTTGCAGCACTAACTGTAAGTCACTAGCAATTTATTCCTGTATCAGAGCAAAACAGCACAGTATCACAACTGAGTGGAAGCCCAGGTGGACCGAATTGGGTAATAAATCAACTAGCTTAGCAGATGGGCAACCCTGTCCCCTTCCTATGAAAGATCCCAGAGCTGTATAGGCAGTAGTGTTGATGGCAACTTTTGTCATTCTCCTGGTCTCCCAGTCTTGAATAATAATGCAATGAAAGCCCCAAGATGTTTATTATCTTCATTGATCAATGAGAATTATAAATCTCTTCCAGACCAGAAGAATTTTCTACACATGATTCCTAAGTAGGATTTTGAAATGGCCTTTTGACTGGATAAGCTGTGAAATGGGCAACAAAATAGTCTGGATATAGAAAATATGCTAACTTCATGTCAAGACTGAGGAGTACCTTTGATGAATCCATCAGACAAGCAACAGTCAACCATACAATCTGATGCTTATGGTATGGTAAAGATACTATGGATGTTTCTGACTTTCCACTGTATGAAAAGCAATGTGAGCTTCTGGAACAGTCAGAAACAAACAGCATTAGACTAGCCTGGTCCATTACAATAAAAATGCATGGCTTATTATGCTGTATGGTAGGAGAAAGATGTACAAGACTTGAACCTTGTTTCTATTATAAACAGGGCTTGCATTTAGCAGTTGTTGGATTTCTATATGGCTTTCCTAGTCATGAATAAGCATAACTTACAAAGAACTGCATCCCTAAATTACTGCCTACAAGGCTGCTAATTCTAGCATTGGCTGGGTAAAGACTTCCTCTGTCACCACCGAACTCCACAGTAGTTACTGTATTACAGAATAAATATCTATCAGTTAATGCCCAGTTTTCCACAGTGTTTCTTTGTGTGAGCGTATCCCTGTGTGTGTGTGAGATGCTATTTGTGTGTGTGATATACTAGAGAAAAAGAGAGAGACAGAATAAATGAAATCTAGCTGGGGCTGGGTGACTTTGAGCCAGTCGCTCTTCCTTAGCCCTAGAATGAAAAGTTAAAAAAAAAAAAAAGTGCATAATCTTCACTGGACCAGCATGGTAGACTATGTTCCATAGTTTTCAATGAAGGGCCTCCCCATGTCTGTGGAGTCAAAAAGTGTGTGTCATTTTTGTTGAAAGGAAAAAAAAATCCAGAACAATTTTTACTTTTTTTTTTTCTTTCCTCTAATATAAACGCACACATATAGTCACACATACAGACCTTAATTTTTAGTTCATTATGGCATTTTTACTGGTTTCATGCAATATAAAAGACCTTAGATATTCCGTTAAGAGGGACTAAAGAGTTATCAAATTGAACGCTTTAAAATCTGATATTTTTTTCTGTTAACAAGAAACTTATATTCTGTCATAAGAGAACAATCTTTTATTCCAGGAGAAGGGTTGGTCAAGTGTGCATGAGTGGGAACTCAAAATTTGCAAGAGCTGTAGTAATTTTGATTAATAAGAATGTCTAGTGGAAAAATAGATTATATATCCACAAGGAAAATTTTAATACTAGTAACTAAATATTTAAATAAATATACTGCATTTATTAATTTCTATGCTTTTACTGTACTAAGGATATTCCAGATATACTGCAGATATTTTTTTTAACTTTATTATGGAACAGATACTTTTGACTTGAAATTTTAATCAAGTTTTAGATCTGTTCTTAGACTGAAATATTACTCTAACTAAATTTAATTCTTCTACATAGAAAGTTTTGCAAGCTTAACTACTGAAGTATAGCTAGGCTGATAGATGCTTACTTTTAAATATGGTACAGCTAGAATATATTTTTTTCAGTTCTATACCAAAGTTATTCTTACCCAATTATTTTCTAGTATTTTTAGTTAAATTTGTGAATAAATGTAATATAAGCTTTTCATGCCCCACTGATACTTTATTAAAGGCTCCAGTTTTTATTAAACAGGTGCAGCAAGAATTTTAAGTACACATGGAAGATGACATACATGAGAATTATATAACTTTTTAATGAGTATAAATGGGAACTTAATTGCCATTATGTACTTGAAACAAAATATTTACTGAAATTGGGAAATAAATAAAAGGCCTGGCAGAATATCAGTCTTTCATCAGAAGCACTTGCAACAATGTAATATTACCTCTACTATTAGAGAAATAGCAGCATACAATGATTCAGACACAGTAAAATTCTATTTTAATTTTTTTTTTTATTCAGACTATATCATAGCTAACTGTAACAAAGAAGTAAATTAATGAAGTTTTACATAATATAGTTTTTCCTAACCATGCATGATCAAGAAGCCTATTTATCAGCACTATTATCTCTCCAAGAAATAATATTTCATTATACCCATGAAATATCTCTGGTACAGATGGCAGAAGAGATACATTTAGATTTTTGTTGAAAAAAAAAATCAAATACTTTTATGCTGTTCAATCCTTCTGACTGAACTGGAAATTTACAATGATATCTTTTTAAATAAACGTTTTCGAGCCTCCTTCATTAAAAACTAGCAATGATTTTGAAGGCTTGTTAAAATCCTATTGAGTTTTCAAGTTACTGTTTTATTTCTTTGCTATGCATTGATACAAAGTCATTAATGGGCCATTGACATGTGAATTACTACTACTACTGTACCTACAAAGATCAAAATTGTCCAAGCTGTGGTATTCCCTGTGACGCTCTGTAGAAATGAAAGTTGGATTTCGAAGACGCAGGATACAAGGAGTATTGATGTTTTTGAACTTTGGTATTGGAGAAGACTCCTGAGAATACTGTGGAGAGCCAAGAAAACAAACAAATGGATGATTGAACAAATCAATCCAGAATTCTCACTAGAAGCACAAATGACCAGACTCAAATTATCGTACTTTGGACACATTATCCAAAGACCTAACTTTCTGGAGAAGGCTCTAATGCTGGGAAATGTGGAAGGAAAAAAGATGACCAGCAGCAAAATGAATGGATTCAGTTTCAGTGGTGATAAATGCACTGTTAGAAAACCTGAAAGACCAGGCAAGGGACATCATGGAGGAATCTATCTTTGTGGTCAACACCAACTTGATAGATAAATCAATCAAAATCAATGTAGATGACATACAATATTGCCTTTAATTATCAGTCCTACACAATCTGGTTTTATAAAAAGTACTCAAGCATCTGATATTAGATTACTAATCTAATTCTTGGTCATACACTTAGAAAAATTGAAATCAATAGTTTTGCTGGGTACAGAAAAGGCCTGCTTCTTCAAGGCTAAGGAAAGATTCCCCAAACATTTTTAAAACATTACAGTATCAAACCAGCCCAACAATTTGATCCAGACTCTGTTGTTTTAGTTTCCCAAACAAAATGAATACATTTCAAAGAAATGGAAGCTAAATTGTTTTTGATATGGCATTCACTGATCCTGCTTTCTGTTACTAGTCAAAGAAAGGCTGGTGTTTGCATATGACACTCAGTTTTATTTTCCTTCCCCCAGCTTTTATTGTAAGATACAGGTCACATTCACTGTCTGTTAATGAACTATTACAATGTTAAAGTAGTAAACATCACATTAACAGATGAATAGAAAAACTAATGCTGGCCAAAGGCCTACAACTCCAGTTTACTTTACACTTGAAAAAACATTTCATAGACGCTCTGATTTTGACAGGATGAGTTCAAGAAATAATCATTAATACAAATCATGAAGCTGGAAGGGGCATTTAGGGGCCCCATATTCAGATACAGGAATCTTAATTAAAGCATACTCCACAAATGGTTGTCTAGGCTCCTTCTCAACATATCCAGCAAAAGCCTCAATCTCTTCAAGTAATTCATTCCATGTCAAAGAACAATTATTGTTAAAAAGATTTTTCTCCTAACATTCAATCAAAATATGCCTTCATATAATCTGAATATTTTATTTTGTATATGACAGAATGGGATGAAGGAGAATAATTTGGCTTCTTCTGTGTGACACCCTTTCAGATATTTGAACAGTCTCTGCTATTGATAGTCCCTGAACCCAGAAGTTCCTCTAGTATCTATTCATGGCAGTTAGATGGTGTTGATTTTTGTTGCCCTTCCCTGATCCTGTTCAGTTTCTCTGAATCCTATTTTACGTGTGCAGAACTAAACACAGAACTTGAGGTGAGATCTGACTTCCAGTCAGGATTCAAGGTAAACTAGATGTCCCTGAAGGAGCGGGGATGACATTGTGGCCAGATGGTGAATTCCAGCTGGTGAAATCTCTCTGGAAAAAGGAGAGATCATGAGATTGTCCACTTGTACTCTGGTTAGCTGCTACTCATGAGTAGACTGCAGGAACTGAGGTTTTTGCAGTCATTTCATGAGTTGAGTGGCTAGGAATCAATGGATTTCAAACAAGCTCACAGCCATAATGTAGCCTATATGGACATAAAGTTTAGCTGAGCCTCATTTTTTAAATCACTTTTGGAATTACTTTTTAATTGCTTTTCAGTTATTAGGAACCTTCAGAGAAGCATGTTTTACAGCACCAGGTGAGTTTCCTTCAATCCTTAGCAAAATAAAATAAAATAAAATAAAGTTTTAAATACAAGATTAAGGACTAAAAAAATTTATTTATTTGGAATACCAGAAAAACAGTGATTAGAATGTTGATTTTAGAAAGTTATAAATGGACTAAGGGTCCAGATGCATTTGAAATAAGATTTTGACATTAATCATAAGAACCTTTCCTGTGGAAAAATACTGTTGTTTTGAATTATTTAAAAAAAAATTATAAGAAGGGACTTTGAAAGTTGGACACCAGAGGGAACCAGAAGGAACCAAATATTGCAATTAAAGGAAAAGAACACTTAAATTTGCTTTACTAATACAAAATGGAGCAAAATTTATCTTGGACTTATTCAAGAATATTTGTGAACAATGGACTCAGAAGTTAATTTTAAGAATATCTGCCATTATAGATAGATTGTCCTTAAAAGTTATTATGAAAGAAGGACAAGTTTTATCAGGCAAGACTAAAACTGATTTGAAAACAGGTTTAAAAATGACAGACTACAAGAATAATATGGAAAAAGATGTTACATTGCATATACAAGTGAAACCAACTGATGTCTTAATAATTAAAAGGGATATGCAAATAACAAACTAGAAAAGTGACTTGGATAATTTTCCTATATTGGATTTACAAACGTTTTGAAGCATTTGTGAGAAGGGACAAAGAAAAAATGAAAAGAAATCAAGTTCTAGGACATTATTTGAAGGGATTTAGATTGTTAAAAGTAAAAGGAAGGAATATAATGTTGATTCATTTGATTAAGGTTAAAATAGATACATTGTTATTTCTGGTAACCCTTAATGGACTTTTGCTGTCTAGGACTGAAAGACAAGGCTTTAAGGATTTGTTTATAGATAAGAGATGGGATATGGGAAGGGGAGATCATTTGTTGTATTTTAAGGGGAGGTGATAAGTTACTAAAATTGTTTATACTTGTGATGAAGAAAAAAGTAGTTTCTTTATATATTTCCTTTCTTTTTCTTTTTTCTTTTTCCTTTTCTTTCTTTGCACTTTTTATTCTTTCTTACTATTTCTCTCTCTTTGAGTTTAGTTTGTATTTGCTTTTATTATTGTAATTAAAATCTTCAATAAAAATTATTATTAAAAAATAGAACTTGAGGTGAGATCTAACCAATGAAGAATAAAATAGAACTATTACTTCCTATGATTAGAAATGATATGCCTTTTTTCCAGCCACATAGTTCTATTGACCTATATTCAATTTGTAATCAATTACTATTCCAAGATATTTTTCAAGGTACTGTTATCAAGCCAAAAATATTCCATCCTGTATATTTGATGTTTGTGTTCTAAGTGAAAAATTATTCATTTTTTTCTGTTAAATTTAATTCAATTACTTTCATCCCATTTTTCTAATCAAGATAATTTTGAATTTTATTTCTGTATTCCAGATTAATAGCTAACCCACTCAGTTTTATGGAATCTGCGCATTTGATAAGAATTTCAATAATCAGTAAAATTATTGAAGAGTGTAGGTCTGGACTGAACCTCCTTGTAGTTTTATGAAGAATTATTGATGAGTATTCTAAGTGTGATTTTCAGGTAGCTGTATATTCACTTCACTGTCATGCTATCTAGCCCATACTTAACTTTCTTGTAAATCAGAATGTCATGGGATACTGTATTAATGCTTTGTTAAAATAAATTATATCTACAGTATTCAGAAAATCTATTGAGAAAGTTACTGAATTAAAATTGAGATAAAATTAGCATTCTTGACAAAACCATGCTGATTTCTGGTAATTATCACATTATTTTCAATGTTCTTACAGATTTCTCTCTTCAGGACTCAAACTGTCTGGTCTACCCTTCCTGGATAGGAAAAAAAATTGCTGTCTTCAAATCAGCAGGCATATCACCAGTTGTCCAGGATTCCTTCAGGACAACACATAAAGGTTACCTAGAACCTCAGTAAATTGACTTCCGTCAATAAAATATTAGAGGACTTTTAATATCAGTCAAAATAAATAGGTATTCCATAATTATACTTCTATCGCTTCAAACTTCAGTCTTTTGCAGCTGTGACTTCAGAGTCTCTCCCTCTTTCTCTTTTAGATACTCCCACAAATTTTGAGATCCTTTCCTTTTAGTTTTTCCTACGTTCAAATTCTATTTATCATTGCTTTTTTTTTTTTAAAAAAATCACTGTTTGGAGATCTATTTAATTATACTTAGTTTTAGTTTTCCTTAAGATCAAAAAGTTCAGTATTCTATGGTCACTCACCTCCAAAATTCCTGCTACTTTTACTTCCTTTTGATTAATATCAAATTAAAGTTAGCTAATATTGTGCCTGTCTCCAACTGAAGAAATTGACAGCAAGGCAAATCAAGAATTTCTTGATCATGATTAGCAAAGCTTGTCTCCCAACAGATGTTAGTATAATTGACTTTTTTTTTATCACTGTTACTTGATGCTGCTTCATTTTGCTTTTGGAAAGCATCATTTACATCTTCTTCATTACAGAGTGTGCTATAAACCATAGTGATACTGCTTTTATTCATTCCTTTGCTTATTTTAACCCAGATCCTTCGTACATTGCTAACATTGCCAAGTTAATTCATTTGTATTTGTTACAGGAGAAATGGATATCTTTCATTTGCTATATTCAAGTCATGGAATTCATCCCAGCAGATCTCTCTTCATTTATTAAATCATATTTGTTGTACTTAGAGTTCAAGAACATTTTGTTTACTTTCCATATTCTGAGCATTAATTTATAGACATCAATGGTATAAAATTTATAAACCAATGTTATTCCTTATTTCTTTTTCATTAAACCATTGAGTGTTTTAATTGACTTAATTACAACAATACTCCTTCATGCTGATATAGTAACAATTCCTCCAACCACTGGAGGATTCATTTAAAGTAGTCCTGATCAAGCTTGCTATGGTTTTGCCCAATGTTTTACAATTTTAAAACATTTTCATTCCTGGAATCCATCCATTATTTAGATAACTCACGCCTAAGTTCGGCAATCTAAACCTTTTTTACTGTGTAGCCAGTATATACAGGTAGCAGGTTTTTTCTTTTAATAGTTTTATTTAAAAATTATGGTTATAATAATGAAACTTATTTTAATCATTTATACAGTACCATTCAAAACCTAGGCAGTTTAAAATAATAAAAAAATATATAATAGTTTAAATTAATGGAAACATTATTAAACAATAAAATCAGCCATAATGAAAAAAAAAGAATAAAAATAAGGCATTTTTATTAAAAAAAAAATAACAATATTCACAGCATGAACTACTGGGGGAACCATAGCAGGCCAAACTCATTCATCTCATGAATTTGAGCAGTAGTCCCTGATCCTCACCATCCAAAATCACCTACTGAGGTAGCAGAACAAATTACATTAAGTTGGTGTCCTAATTCAGGAAGGATTAAGACTACAGAGTTGCTCTGTAGTGAGATGGGTGGTGACAAATTTGAAATATAAATAAATAAATAAATAAAAATACAGTTCTGCCTCCTGGCCTGCCAGGGAGACCATCAGACCATCTGCTGATCTAAAAACAACACTGGAAGAGGTACAACCAACACTGGTGGGGGATTTTTTTTTTTTTTTGGTTAATTTGGGGGTAAGACCATGAGGCAGGAGTCTTCTGAGACTCAAACAACTCCCATACTCTGCTTTAACTCCTTCCAAGCTATAGAAGAGCCTCAAATTGCTAACCCATGACCCCTATCTCTACTATTCATTTTGAAAAACAGACAAAAATATTACACTGCTGAAATTCATTCATTTTACTGCCATATGTCTGAGGTATAATCTTCACTCATGTCTCCTCTCCCCCACCCCCCACCCGCATCTCCCATGCCTCTAGCGAGCACAAAACTCAAACAAGTCCAGGTTAGCTGTTCATATAATAAATAATTTGGCATTTTAAAAAGTTACATTTTTCTAAATAGTTTATTTCTTTATGAGCTATAAAATGATACAAAAGCAATTTGCTTGAATCAAACTTAATGGAAACTTTGGGGAATAATTCCAGCCATCGTATGCTCAATCATATGTTCAGCTCGGAAGTGGCATTTCTCACTTCATCAGTATTGGAACTGAGCCCAGTTCTCTGGACCAGAATGGTTTATGCTGTACAAGAATAATTGGACTTTTTACGAATGAGAATGTACTGCATAACATGAAGCAGAATGATGGTTCTTAGATCGCCTTCAGGTGAGTTAATGTAAGCTGTTACTGCACACAGAGCTACTTGTTTCATGTAAGTTGCATCTGGGAAAGGATTGGCCTGTAAAATATATATTGTACTGATTATCTGAAGCAAGCAGAGTTTTGTTACACTTCATCTTAAAATGTCTCATTTTTTGACATATTCTGACCTAAAATATTAGGGAAAATTGCATACAGCAGCAGCTTTCACTTTAATGATATAAATTTGTATTTGGCTACAGTATTGTGTAAAATTTACGAGTAATAATTCTAGGGTCAGCTAGGCCAAAATATGAAGGAATTTTAGAAGATTTTGATAGAGCTGAGTTAGGGAGTCAAAATGAACAATAAACAAACAAAAATAGGCTTTGTGTTTACTGGCTTCATGAATTTTAGCAGTGAATACCCTACAAGCAAAACAAAAATGTAAAATCTTTCTGGTACATTTTCAACAATGGTACAATGCTATTTCTTACTGCTCTTTACCAGATGGTTATTGTTCTCACTTCCAGAAAATAAGAAAAGCTATACATTTCTTCAAAAAAAAAAAAAAAAAAGCTGAAAATCTGTTTCTACAGCTCAGGTTCCTTAGGCTATGGCTACAGCAGCTAAGAATAAATGTCTTAATGTATGAGCAGTAGGCACTTTGAACTGATGGCCTGCAATATAAATCAGGCCACTTTGGGGCCTTGTCTGAATCTGATGAACGCTATTCTGCAAGATCTAGTTTAATTTGACAAGTGGGACCTCCTAACATAACAGTCTATAAGACTAAAGGAATAATATGTTGATTTAGAATTCAGTGTATTCAGGATGAATAAGTACTAGCTAGACCAATATTTTTTTCTTTTGTCTTAAAGCAAAAAGGAAAATATTGTATTAAACAACACAAGAGATGGAAAGGGAAAAAAAGTTCTATTGCATCAAAGAGTATAAATAAAATTTCACAGTGTGGAAAAACAAAATCAGATAAATATAAAATGAGTCTTACTGTCCTCTTAGGTCATTAAGAAAGGTCTGGGTCATGGCACCAACTTTATGGAGCATGCTGTCCCTCAAAAAACATTTAACCCCTTCTTTCCTGGCTTTCAGAAAGCTTCTGAAAACCTTCCTTTTGAAGTGATTTGATGCCCTTGAAGCATATGGGAAGAGAGATGGTCTTTGTTTATGCTTTTTCATTGTTTTAATTGATATCACTTTTATATAGTAAGATTGCTGTTGAGATTCTTGTACATCACAAAGAAAGGTGAAGATAAGGTAGTATAAAAATTATGTTAATAAATAAATAGTCATGAATAGCTGTAGTTAAGTAGAACATGGTTTGCAATATGGCATAGCATAAAAAGTCGCTTATGTCAAATATCTTTTCTTTCAACTATTATGAATTTATCTATTATGTTATTCAGTACAGTGAGATAACTTTCGGGATTGTATCTATCAAAGTATTATAGAGCCCTTTGAAGGTTTGAGGGATTGGAGTAAAAAACATAGGTAGAATACAATTCAGATCCCTTTTACAATAGTTGTTTTATTGAGCAAATATGTTCTTGAAAAATATATTAATAACAAGTATAATTTTTCCACATGATATAAAATAAATATCTTTGCAAAATGGCATTTGCTATATTATGATAATAAATTTGAAGCAGTGATATATCCTGTATATTCATAAGGCTGTGCATTCCTTGAGAATTCTTAATATTTAAAATATAGATTGCCTGTCCCATTCACTGTGTTTTCTTATAAAGCAATGCCAATTGAGGTTTTAGGCTTATTTCAACTGCTTTTCAGTACTGTCCTCTGGAGCATAATAAAGAAATTTTTGTTTGCTATAATGACAAGCAGATGGCACAATAGTTGGATATATTCCGTTTCATCTGGATGTCTCTGGCAGTGACCAATGAACAGGGATGGGGGTAGGGGTGGAATATTGACAAGCCATGCATATGTTTTTAAGACAGGCATGTGAAGAAATTTTTTACTCAAATGCCTAACTATAGAGTGGAATAATTTATCCTTCTAAGTACTTACTTCTTAAAATATATATATATTATTATTCATTTCAAGGAGTTTATATAAACATAGAAGTGAAGAGAACAACAACAAACATGATAAAGAATGAAATACAAAGGAATAAACAAGGGATTTACATAGAGGTTACAATTTGCCAGTATATCATTAGAGAACTTTGAATAACAAAATATATCATTTTTAAAGCCTATAAATTGCTGTTAAGCTCTAAGCAAAATATAAATAACAAAAACCAATATCACCAAATGATATTACAAACTATAATGAATTCTACCCATATTACTAAAAGTCTGTTTAATTTGGAACTTCTATAAAAATAAAATATAGGTTTATGCATAAATAAATCCAGATTTTGGATATAGTACTGATCCATGTATTGAATTATAGTCTATAAATTGCTTCCAGTTTGAAATACATTCTGTGTCAAATTTACTTTTAAGATATTAATTTATTCTAGACATCAAGGCAGACTCCCACAACTTGGCTAGCCATTTCTCTATAAGGGGATCAAATGTCCTTTCCAATAAAAGGCACAAAGAATCCTTATAGCAGTTAGTATTCATAAAACTAATTCAATATACTTTGAGAGAAAATATGGTTTAGTAAAGTTATTACTAAATATTACAGGTTGAAATGGAAATACGACTTTTAAAATTTATTTCATTCTGGTTTGAATCGTTTTCCAGAACAGTTGAGCTTGACAATATCAGCACCAAATATAAAATGGTCCAACCTGTTCATTTAATTTACATCAATTTAGTTTACATAATTTTTTAGAGCATTAATTATCTATTTTAGTGATTAGGAGTAATATACCAGTGCTAAAATATCTGATTCCAATTTCTCTAAGTATAATATTTGGGGTAAATTTAATATTCTTCTTCCATTAATTCATTATTGCATTTCTATTACTGCATCCAAATTCTGCATCCGTTTAATCATGCAGTCTTTGACTTATTCAGTTTCTGAATCATACTTCACCAGCACTTTATAAATAAGGCCCAGCAGGTGTTCTGAGTTATATGTTATAAGATCTTCAAATTCTGAAAAATCTCTAAGGATTCTCTCTGGTGTCTGAAAATCTTTTAACACTATGATAGTTATTTGAAGGTACTGAATCCAGTTAGGTGGACTAGACAATTCTGCATTGAGTTTCAAAAATGTTTGTCTTCATCTCATTAATAATAAAATCTTGCAGTCTAAATGAACTATCTTTCCATTAAATTACTGAATTACTTAGTGATTTCTTCTTCATAAAAATAAACATTTAATGGCAAAGTAAGAGAGAGGGAAAAAATTCAGCTTATTCTTTTTCTGTATTTATTCCAGACATTGTAAACATTAGATAGATGCTACACTTGACCTTAGCCAAAAGACCAAGGAGGGAGAATGCTAGAACTGCCCTCAAACAGTAAATCTGAGATATAGTTCTCCAAACAAATATATGCAAGGTGTCAATATTTATCATATTCTTCAGAAAGGGCTTGCTCCACCCTCCTATTTATCATCTATCATGATTCTGAAATTTCATAAAGCCTTCACTTCAGCTGGGCTAAAGTGAGTGCCTTACAAAATTTCAAAATCGTGATAGATGATAAATAAACCCAGGCTAAAGTGACTGATAGATTTCAAGATGGGAAGAGGAAGAACATTTTATATGTGGCTTTATTGCAATCGAAAGTCCATATAAATGCATGCTTTTTAAATTAAAAATACATGTCTTAAAAGTAAAATTGATGGTGGGAGAGATTTTTTTTTTAATTTTCCCAACATCACCTATACAAAATTAAGCAAAATGAAGACTAGCAGATATTTCAGTTACCATAAGTAGGCATTCTAGAAATCTATATAGTCTGCCATGATACAAATGAAAATTTGAAGTGGCAATAAATATTGTGCTTAGCAGTGTTTTAATTGCTTAATATATTAGCAATCTGGATGATTTGTAGAGAAAATAACATCTGGGTCCTTTTTCTATGGTTAAAATAAATATTAATCATAGAGTCTAGTGACTTGTGATGCCTCAGAACTGTGCCTGAAGCCAATGATAGCAGGTTAGAGAAGGCCGCTCTAGAGCCATGTTCCCATACATCTTAGCTTAGGTGTACTTTTAAATCTGCCATTGCTCTTTAAGGTCAGTTATTCCACTTGGCAGTTATACCAGTGTATGGAATAACAAGGGTAGCTTCCATCCAGCAGGTCTCCTTTAAGAACTGGCCATAAATCCTCCCTCTCACCGGCAGCAGAGAACTCTTCAGTGGGTGATGCCTGGAAGCTGCCCATTGTCGGGGGAAGCTGAGTTGAAGTTTGGTGTTTGACTGACTATTCCTATGCCTTTTGGAGGTTTATGATTCCTCCCCTTAGTAATTGTTTTCTCAGCAGCTTCGGAAAGGGACAATTTGGACTTGGAGATTGTTTGATGAGGCTGGGTCGGCCTGAGCTGATGTAAAGTAAGGAATTTGCCTCGCTTGAGTGGGGGTGGAAGCATAATATGCCTGGATTGCCCTGTTATGTTTTAACCTTTCTTGATGATTAAAAGTGGTTTAATATGTGAAGATTAAGGTGCATGGCATCTTCTTGATACAGCATTTGGAGAAGTGAAACGGGGAAGCCGTCCCCAAGTGCTTTTAGCTCATACAACCAGTTGTGTCCCTTCCTAGAGGAAATGGATCTGGCCATATTGATTCTAACCATCATCTGTTAATAGGAATGTGGGCAGATTTTTGAAGGGGAGAGGAACTAAGATGCTGCTTTTCTGCACTTGCACATCATATATGCAGACATTATTTTTCACAAGATAGATCTGTCAATACAGACTAATTAACCCTGCCTAACAAAGATAAAGCTCTAGGAGGAACTTCACCAGGTAGAAGTGGCCTTAGACAAACAACCTCCTAAATGTGGATTGCCTGCAATCTGCACACTTCTAACTATATTTAGATTATTGTATTGTGATGATCCATATCCAAACTCAGATGGGACCTCTTCCATTGTAGCTCCCCAGTAGTGAAGCTTGCTCCCTAGTAAGATAATATTAATCTAATGTTTACTTAGCTTTAGACAGACTTGAAAGCCCTTCTGAGTCTTTCATCTTTCAGTGGATTTTAAAATGAAATCCATTCTATTCACAGATGTGCTGGTAAATACTGTGGTCCTCATCATACTTTCTGAACTCTTTTTGAGTAACTGCGTAAGAATCAGTATCCATATATTGAGAGATATGTCAATATGCTTGCCTTTTGCCACAAATAATTCATAAATATTTTAATTATTCAACTAAATTATCAATAATAAGTGTTAGAAGAGAAATGCTGATGACACCACTTATTGGGCTGTCTGAACAGCTTTATTTGCAAATGTCTCTCTAATGTTGCTTATATGACAAAAAACAGAAATCAGAAAGCTTTCCAAAGATCAATATATTTTCTCAGTTCAATCTTATACTTACCAGAGGATGCAATTCCTAGAATTTTTCACAAGGAATATATATTTTGTTTATTCAAATGTAATAATTAACATTTAATCTGTGAACTGTATTCAACCAAATCAAAAGTACTAATATTTAATATGCGGTGTCCTTTCCAATAGGAGGACAGTAAAACAAATAAATCAAGTATCAGAATTCTGTTGTTTACCATTTTACATGGTCATCAATAACAAATATAACATACCCTGAGAGAACCAATTAAAGAATATTATTTCTCTGCTACCAGTCTTCCCAAGCATTATTCTATAACTGTTTAGAAATTTATCTGACTATTATTATGAATATAGCAGCTTCATTTCTCATTCTCCACTAACCTTCAGCACATTATTATGGCTTTCATAAACAAACTCCTTTCTCCATGCATGCCTAAACATGTACAACAGATTTCATTAGAAAATGAATGCTATTAAAATTATGCATCTATGAAGTTCTTTATATTTATTTTACATGAAGTTGTGAATATGCAGAAGAGAAGCAATACAACATGAACATTTCTCTGCTAAAAACCTAAGAACTCTTCATAACAGGAGAGAGGTCAGAACCTAGCTTTCTCTATGGGGATTTCTCTCCAATGGAATATCTTGCTGCCTCAAATAAGAACAACATTCTCCTTTCTGATATTTCATACGTTTGGAAAAATTTGGCTGTTCAGTATGTTGGCCTAGGATAAGTGATAGATGATGGAATAATGAGGATTTCTTATATTTCTTGTGGGTTTTTGATACTTCAACTTGTTGTAAGTTATACTTTTTAAAATTAATGTGATAGTGATATGCTATAAGCCCTATAAGTTGCTTAGAAGTAACAGTAATTAATTAATAACAATTCTTTGTGAATAATTAAATTCAATAATCTTCAGTATGTGTCCTAGAGCCATAAAAGCATGTAAAGCCAAGCTATTCAATATTTCATAGAAAGAGTATAATAAGGTAAAATGAGTACTGGAACTTTAGGCTGCATTGAAGATTTATAATATCCACATTATACATGTATTTTTTTAAATTTCCAACTTTCATAAAATTGAAATATACTTGAATATATTAAAGTTTTCAATATATGTTGAATGGGTTTGACCAGCAAAGTCTAAAACCACAAGTCATTTCTATGGATATTTGGGATTTTGCATTGTGACAGATTTCATCTGAATGTTATTAGTCATTCATTATTTATTTATATATTTCATTATTACCAGATATTAAGAAGCAGATAACAGAAATGAAAGCCAACTAACGAACATCAAAAATGTAAAAAAAGGAATGGTACATCGGTCCAATCAAGTGCAATGACTAGAATAAGTTCATTTACAAAAGACAAATGCCTTTGGGATTTAAAATGTCTGTGCCTGGCAACAAATATGACAAGGAATTCCAAAGTCTGGGAGAAATAATGATTTCCCAAACATGTTCACTAATACATTCAGAAACTTGCATGAGTAAACATGTGACCAACAAATTCAGAAATAAAATAATATATTTCAGAAATACAGTGCCAATGATGTGGTTTTGCTGAAGCACTATTCAACAATTTAGTTCTGTCATAAAACTTATAAAAAATAATATAGCCTTTATCATTTGTTGCAGAAATGTAAAAAGTAAAAATGTAAAAGACATGGGGAATCAAAATTTGTCAAATAGTTTGGACTGTACCCTGACAGACATTCTAATAAGTGATACAGAAATCTTTTGTCCATGATTTATTTGAGAAGGAATTATTGACATGAAAGAGATGCATCATTTGCTAAAGTTATGATTCTCTCCTGCATTTAATTCCATTGGATGTTGGTGCAGTGCTTTCTATAGCTGCCATGATCATTGTTTTGTTTTTTGGTTCAGTTATCTCCTGTAATAAACAGGTATTCTGCTTACAGTTATTATGAACAAAATACCTGTGGTCTGAAACCTTAATTAAAACAAAAACAACGAAAGAAAGAATCGGAGTCTCAGATTAACTGCTCTACCCGGGGCACGTGCATACAAACTGCCAGGGATAGGAAAGAGTTAAGAGATGGAGATGCATAGACTAAAAAATAGAAAGATAAACATCCTGTTAAGATTTGCCTAAGATTTAGTAGATTGAGTTTTTCTCTATGGAAAACTACCAAGCAACAGTGAAATATATAACACTGTGCTGTAATTTCCATAGGAAAAAAGAAGTGCTATTTAATGAAAAAAAGGTTTTGAAAAGGTGGCTAGTTTGCATCCTAGTTAGTCTGTGAAATATTTTGTGCATGCTAGTTTCTACATGTATAAATACCAGTAAAACTGGATACGGTATAAACTAGCTAGATTTCTTTAGATTAAGATTCATAGGCATTTGCAAAAGAATGCAGTTGTCCCCATTTGATGAATCATAAAGCACAGCTTTCGTTTACAAAAAAGGCTAGTCTATCCCTTATAGAAGCTGGGCAAAACTCATTTTGTCCATTTTGTACAAAGGCCTGTTCATGCCTTCCAATCCTTCCAGCCAAGGAATAAATAGTGCTCACAAAGACTAGCATATACTTACATGCTGATGGAAAATTATTGCTAGCTCATAAAAATAATTAGAAAATCCAGATTTTTTGGGGAAAAAAATGCAAATGGCTTAATAGTGCCTACCCAAAACTAAACAAATAGGAGCAGAGATAGGGGACTGTAGTATTTCTGACTCAAATATTATTTTAAATCATTTTTTTTTTTACAAAAATTACAGTTGTGATGTTTTTGGTTCCTATATATGCTTTTAAAAAGTTATCCTATTAATTTTTGCTGATCCAGTCTTTCATTGTTATATAAAAAATTCTCTGACTTGAGATCTACTCCTGGTGACTACATGAATATTTTAATATTGTTGTGTTGTTAACAGTACAGAAGTGGTTTCCTTTTAAAAAAACATTCCTATCGAGCATACATTGTACATCTAGCATACTAATTGATAAAGCTTAGACTGATCTGCATTGATAGACCTGCTGGAGATAGATGGATCTGCCTGGCCACCAGGCCAACTAGAAATCATAAACTTATTCTCTGATGCTATCAAGCTGTTTTAATTAAATGACTTAACAAAATGAAAGTGGAGTAAGCTCTCCCCTCTGGAGAAATATAGTCATGTCTCCCCATACCCACTGCAAAAGTCTTTTCCCATGACTATACTGCTATTCTTTACAGAATATTTACCAGTGTTTCCAAAATGAAGGGAATGGAGTGGATTAAGGGTAGTTTCTGCTACATGTGTATAAGATCCCAAGTTTTATTATCTCACCTTAATAGTCAGGAATTCTGGAAAGCTGACGCATTTACTACAAGCAGTAGTATGTTCCTATTCTAGATCATGGGTTTCCGTTCTGACAAATCATGAAAAACTGTCATTTTTTTTAAAAAAAAGATGTGATATTACAAAAAACAAATGCCAAAAAAAAAAAAAATTCCTAGAGAACTTTTCTACTGCACCTCTGTGATACAGTAGGATATTTTGCAAGAATGACATGCATTAAGGGTACAAATTGCAATGACATCCTCCATTACAACTCTTCTCCAAAAATAAAATAATTCAGCTAATGGCTGTGCTATTATTGTACGGACAATTTATTTTCTTCCCTTAAAAATTCAAAATCATAAGCTTTCTACTAGCATCTTAACCTGGAAGCTGAATGTTCAACCAGGCTTCTATTAATTTTATTATTCCCAGCTTGAAGAAGAAGATGAAAAAAATATCATTATAGGTTATCTAAACATAATTTAAAGTCCAGGCCACATGAAGCAGAATTTTTTTTAAAGTAATATAACTTAATGCTTCAATTATAACACCTAAAAAGTGCATACTTAGTTCATTACCATTCAAAAATGAATGTCTGAGACAAGGATACAATTATAAAATGCATCTTTATGTGTCCTTTATTTTGCCTTCACTCATTAGCAAGAAAATAGAAGCTAAATCCATATAATAAATACTCTACAACTCCCTGTTGTTTGCAGAATGACAAATTGGGTCCTTCACTATGATTAGATATGAAGTTAGTTTTGATAGATCAATGCTGTAAGCAAACAGAAAAGCAATATATTGTGGGGAAAGGAAGAGTGTTAGTAGTACAAAAACAACATTGAATATTTCTGGAAAGCTGTAGATGGAAAGAACCTAGATTCAAATATTGTTCAGACAAGCTGTGAAGAAAGTAAGAACAGAATGTTCCCATAGGATACCAGCTATTGTGGCCTCATCATAGAAGTAAATCATGAAGGAGGGAAAGAAAGAAGTATAAAAAGATTTGGAAAAAGGAGGACACATGCGTTGCCTTAAAAAGCAATGTATGAAAAGAAAGAAATGCTAGTCTGTTTCTTTTTACATTGGTCTCTTCAGTGCAAATGGGGATGAGCAGAGGACATGCAAGCTCCTCAGTATCTTTTCTAAGGTTCCCTGAACCTGGAAAGTTGGTTTGGCAAACTATTTGGAGACTGACAAGAGAAAGGATGACTTTCTAAGTCCACAGCAGGCCATCAAAGAGCTATTTGGTAGACTTTCAGAACTCAGTTTTTAGAGGAGGGGCAACTTAGTGGATGGAGCAGGACTGTAGGCATCTGAGGTGGATGACTTGAGATGCCTTTGCCAGAATATTCTGGGTAGTCCTCAAAAAGAGGAGATTGTGAATAGTTCACATGTATTTGATGGCATTTGGCAGTTGGCTGACTAAAAAGAGATCTTGGTCTTGTAAAGGATATCTCAATGAAAGCATTAACCTAATATACAGCAGTGACAACAATGGCAAATTTCATATTTGAGTTCCTCTGGAAAGAAATTTTAAATAGACAATGGTATAATCTTGTATACTAATCTGTAGTGTGATTACAATTTGAATATTATACAGTTCTGTTTGTCACAAAAAGGATATTATGGAGCTGGAAAACATATGGAACAGCAACCTACATAATGAAATGGACTGGATAAACTCAGCTATGAGTAGAGATTACCTTGTTTCAGGCTGTTTAATTTCAAAATAAAAGGGACATAGGAAGGTTTATGAGAGAAATCTAAAAGATTATTCAAGAAAAAAAATAGTGATCCAAGATAAGTTTTTCTCACTCTGGTAATACTAGAATGAATCTGAACAGTAAGATACTCAGGACAACAACCAAAAAGTATTTCAACCACTCCATAGTTAAACTATCAAATTTGCTATTGAAGATTTAACAGTACCCGCAAAACTGAATTGCTTTAAAACAACGGGAATATATGAATCCTGATTTTTTTCCCTTTAAGTAAAACGCACACATCCTGCTGTATATAACTCTTGCACAGTGCTATGTATATATTTTTGACTGCAAATCTCAGAATGACTGTTACCATGCTAGCTGAGGAATATGGGAGTTCTAATTCAAGGCATCTAGAATGTACCAAGCTTTCTGTTCCCATGGCAAATTATCTGAGAAAAAGAATAGAAGAAAAAAATTGCTGTACCATTTGAGAAAGAAATTAAAATATTCTATCTTGACTTTATTTTTCTCTTTTGAAAATGTCAGTGTCATTCTGTCCATGGCTTTGAAGATGGCAGAGCAGAATACTGAGTGGCTTGAGAAATAAGGCTTGAGAAATTAGACCTTCTGTATTGACTATTTAACCACTACTGTGAAAGCTAGTAGAATAAAAATGAAACAAATAATCTGTATAGTCACCTGGAAGAGGTAGGAAGAGGTAAAAGTGGTCCATGCTGATGTTTTATGTTATACAATATATAATAAATCTTCCTGCATATCTGCAGGGAAGAATTAATCCAAGGTCGATGCCTCGAAACTTCTTTCTTTATAATGCAATTTATACGGGTGGAAATTCAGGCTTGCCCTAAGTAGCTGAACCAAATTCAATCTGAACTCTCTGCTAATGGCAAAAATGGTTGCAAAGCAAAAAGAAACAAAGAACAGAAATAGTTATGTTTATGTTGCTTTGTTTTATTGGCAGGGTGAAGGACTGGAAAGTGATGATTCCAGGATGTGTCAACAATCCTTAAGAATAATATCATTTTACAAAATGTATTAAGATATGCAAAATAACTTTTTTAAAAAATAATAATAGTAGCCCACTTGTGGAGCAATCTGAAAATTGCAAGACCAATTGCTTGCAAAATATATCTGGCATTGAAGCAGGTACAGTGGTACCTCAAGAAACGAATTTAATCCGTTCCGTGACTCTGATCGCAAGTCGAATTGGTCGCATCCTGAAGCACGTTTTCCCACAGGGTTCAATGTAAATACGGTTAATCCGTTCCACCCTCTGAATTTGGTCGCATCCTGAAGCAAATTTCCCCATAAGGTTCAGTGTAATTACGGCTAATCCACCCTCCGAATTTGGTCGCATCCTGAAGCACATGTCCCCAAGTGGCTAGGAAATTCCCCAGGTGCGCTTTAGTCAGCCCTAACGCAGAAAAAGGAAGTGCTAATGAAATCTGAGAAAGGCTCCCGCGCGCATAGTCGGGAGCGGGAGCTTCCCCCCCCCCCGGCTGATTCTTCTTAATTCCGTGCTCTTCCCTCCCTGCATAGCCCTTGGCGCGCGTGAGAAAAGCACAGTGAAAGGAATGGGGGGGGAAGGCTTATGTCATGCGCACAGCGGAGCGGGAGCTTCCCCACCCCCGTGCTGCTGCTTAATTCCTCGCTCTTCCCTCCCTGCATAGCCCTTGGCGTGCGCGAGAAAAGCACAGTGAAAGGAATAGGGGGGAAGGCTTATGTCATGCGCACAGCGGAGCGGGAGCTTCCCCACCCCTGTGCTGTTGCTTAATTCCTCTCTCTTCCCTCCCTGCATAGCCCTTGGCGCGCGCGACAAAAGCACACTGAAAGCAATGGGGGGGAAGGCTTATGTCGCGCGCACGCACAGCCGGGAGCGGGAGCTTCCCCCCCCATTCCTCCGCGCTCTTTCCTTTCTCCATAGCGACAAAAGCACAGTGAAAGCAATCAGCATGCTGGGGGGAAAGGCTTATGTTGCGTGCACTCACAGCGAAGCGGGAGCTTCCCCCCCCCCCCCGATTCCTCCGCGCTCTTTCCTTTCTCCATAGCGACAAAAGCACAGTGAAAGCAATCATCAGGCCAAGGGCTATGGCCAAAGGAAAGAGCAAATTTCCCCATAAGGTTCAATGTAAATACAAACAGTTCTGAAACATATGCATTTTATTTTTAAACCACAAAAACATGAAAAAAAGCACAGTATGAAGAGGGAGAATGGGGTGGGGAGGCAGTTATTGTTTGGAGGGAGAGTCCCCCTCCAAAGGGACTTCGGGGAGATCTCCTTCAGGGGTTTCCTCTCTTCTTTGCCTCTTAGCTGCAAAGCCTTATTCTTGCCATGCCCGCTCTGCATTTTCTTTGGAGCCATGCTGACAAGCACACCAAAAACCTTCCAAATGCCACAAAACACACCACAAGCCTCAACAAACGCCTCCTTGCTACCGCGATCTTGCCCACAGGAAGCCGCGACCACGTGGCAGCAGGGCAAATGGCTTTTCCTTTTCCTTTTTCCTTTCTCCATAGCGACAAAAGCACAGTGAAAGCAATATCAGCGCGCACGCACAGCCGGGAGCAGGAGCTCCCCCCCACGCGCTCAGATTTCATTAGCAGTTCCTCTTTCTGCATTGCTTTCCTTGGGCTTTTGTCCTTGCGCTCAGATTTCATTAGCGCTTCCTCTTGGAAGCCGCGACCACGTGGCAGCAGGGCAAATGGCTGCGGATCCGGTTCCTAGCTTGAGGCGGAGTTCGCATGTTGAGGTAAATTTTTGCGGCCAGAGCTGGTCGTATCTTGAAATTTTCGTAAGATGGGGCGTTCGTATCTTGAGGTACCACTGTATTTTCAAACTAGCATCTTCTGGATATTCTCCACTTGGTAATTGTCAAAGCAGTATAATGTAATGCTAACATTGCCCATTTCAGAGGCACGACCTAGAAGAACATGTCTTATAAGATAGAAAGCTGATAACTGCCACAATATCAATTTGATTTCCTAGTATAGGTTACCTATATAAACTTAGAATAGCATATCCAATTTTGTTCTAAGCCTGCATTACAAATCACACCAAAATAATTCACATAATCAATTTAGAAACAATAAAAATATGGATTTTATTTCAGCTTCTAGTATCAGTTGTTATTCATAAGAATAGTACAAGGAAGGGCAGAGTAACAAACTATATGTAGATACAGATCTATATGTAGATGGAACTAACTTTTTCAAGTTTTCCTTCCTTCCCCTTGAATTATAAAGGCAATAATTTTATTAGTTATTGTCAATGTATACAAACACATGCACACACCCACACAATAGTGATAATAGAAAACTTCAAGTAGCGTTATATGCTGGAAAACTAACTTATCGAGGAGGGGTAGATCCAACAGACCTTTATTGCTGAAAATAACCATTTTAGAAGTTGGAAGAAGAAATAAGAGGATCAGCTACATTAGATCTAATCCTGATAAATAAAGGGGAATATACTGGCAGTCTGAAGGTATCAGGCACCTTAATGGAAAATGAACACATCGTATTGAAGTTCAAGATAATTAAGTGAAGAAATGCTGAGAGTAGGCAGTTATGTACATTTTGGACTTCTGGAAGACAGAATGTAATGAACTCAGACAAAAGATGGACAGCATATCTCTGTCTGAAATCCAAACCTAAGTGGGATGATAAGTACTGAAAAATGAGATACTGAAAACACAGACACAAATAATGAAAATGAAAAACAGAACCAGGTTTAAGAAGCTAGAAGCTAACATAGAAAGGATGTGTATTGTTTGTTCAGATTACATCAGTAAAGCTATTAGACATCTGTGAAATTTTCTTATTGATCAATATTTCTACTTTGTGTGTGTGTGTGGGGGGGGTGAGTCTGGGGTATACATTCACAGTAAAAATGTCCTTAGAACATAAAATCCCTTAGAAGTTGCATTAGCAGCACTATTGGTTCTTGCACAGATACTTTGCTTATTTGGATCTTTGTCACATGCTCTGTGAATGTGTGATAAGTTTCTGGTAAGAGTCAGGTAATTGTTGGACTTGAAGATAGCATCAAAGGTGGCTTTAGCAAAGTTGCTCAAGATAGTAGTATAGCATCTTGCAGAAGTATAGAAGACACCACTTTTGAGATGTGGAAAAACCACAATATCTATGCAAAATTGAGATGTACCAGAAAGAGAGGCATCATCTTGCATGGAATAGTATGAGCTTTGCTAATCTTGTGTTACAGTAGCTTTGCCTCACTGGAACGATGGGGACTTTTGCCAAGGTGATGGTATTTTGACTACAATGCCAACTCCTTTGCAGCCCTTGATCCAAGGTTAATGTGAGCAAAATAAATACCAATGACAACAAAGGCCTTGAATTTGATATACCAGGAATTATGGATTTCTTTCTGCACCAATATGATTTCAAAACTCTTCAAAGAAGAACCCAGAGATTTCCTATTCCTTGACTGGAAGAAAGAAAAGTAAATCTCTTTCAGAGACTTGATTTTCATATCCTTGACCAGGCAACCAAGTTTTGTGATTTGGTTTCTTCCTTGGTTTTGCTTCCTTGGGCTCCCACCCTATCCATGTGTCAGAACCTGCAGCAATCAAAATATTAATCAACTAGAGGCCTGTTTTATTATTTTATTAGTGTAGTTAGTGTAGTTTTATAAGTGTAGTAAATGCCTGTTTCGCTTGCTTTGTTTCTGTCATTCTCAAGCGGGGGGAGGGGAGTGAAAGAAGACAGAGACGGTGCAATATCAAAGGCCAGGAAGATGAAGTGTTATCGGGGTTAAGAATGTACAAGGTCGCACCGCTGTGAGAACCAAAGTTGGCGCCTAGACTGAGGGGGGAGTACAAGGGGTAAAAATACACGGGGTTTAGTTTTAGCAATGCTTTGCTTAGAGCTGCATGTACAATCCAATAAATGAAATCTTTTCTGAACCTACTTTGGGTTTCATGAGATTTTTCTGCATTGGGGTTTGAACATTGTAGACCTGACATTATGCCCTTTACCATAGCCTTAGCCATGTCCTAGCCATGCCTTTCCTATAGCATGAATGTAATCCACCATTTGCGGTAATAGATTACAAGGCAAACATTGAAACTCAAATGGGAAAAAAGTATATTCAGTAATCTGATGTTAGGCGTGGAACAAAAGAGACACAGTGCACAGCTAAACTGGTGAGTACAGGCATGATGGAAGTAGATGAAAAGTACAGAATCACATAATATACTCATTTTTATTCATGTAGAATCATTCTTAAATCTTGATTGGGTTTACACAGTGCACTCAATCATAAGGTGATATGCACTGTATAAATCCTGCAGTTACACCTACTAACCATGATTAAGTGAATTATGGCTTAGTACAATATACTAACCAAGTCACTAATAAAAAAAAATCTAAAATGGATCAAAAGATATAGGAAGGATTTGGGAAGTGCTTTTAGCATGCAGCGAGCATCTTTCAAATAAGAAAATGGAACCTTTCTAACAGGCTTTCTATTTAATATATTATGACAGACATTAGATATCACTTGCCAATTACCTTATAGTTAGGAAATAGAAAGTGCTGTTGTGTGCCGGATTCATTTTCTAGCAAATTCCTGCACAGCTCATTTCCTGTCAGAAGATGACTGATTATACCACAAAATCACACATTGCCCACCCACGCTAATGCACATACTGGATAGCATTGGAGCTTCCAGTAATGTGAAACAGCATTTTTTTCTCTCTGAAGTAAGAGCAGCACAGATTCTATCAGGACTAAGCAAATCTTCTTTTTTTCTCATTTACTGGCGTTCATAGTATTCCTTTTTATGCACTTAAGTTTATTTTTCATTCTTCCTTTCATTTCTGCAGAAATAGCCTGCTGTTTGTAATTCCTTATACAATTCTCTGAATATTGTATGGAACATTCAAGTAACAGCTTAAGGAATCTTACTTGCAGAGATGCCTAGTTTTGTAGACCCCAAACTTAACTAGTTAAATGTCCTGAACCAAATATATTGATCTTGAATGGGCAGTTGATATAAAAATATGTGTTTGCTGGGCATCTTTTCTCTATCAGTGACCATCAAAGAAGTTTGCATGAGGAGAAAAATATGGACATATCGTGATACTTTCAAGTATTTCAAGACATTATTTACTATTGGAAATGTTTATATTCTGCCATAGTAATCAATAATATAAGAAAGAAAATGGAAAAGAAAAATATTACTATCCTCACTTTCATGGATGAAAATATAAAGATTCATTTATTTAAACATGGGCAGCTGTATTAAAGATTTGTGTATTTACTTTCCTTTGGCTTGAATTCTCTGAAGATCTATGGCATCCATAAAAGTAAATATTTAGTGGCATATGTCACTGGATTCTAAATCAGGATGAAGACAGAGAGATAGTCTTGCTGAAACATCAGATATAAAAATGAAGCAATGTTGGTTTCCAAGATAATGTTTATTTCTAAGTCTCCTTTCACATTTGTTCAAAGCAGTTTCAAATGCACCAAAAAGTCCTTTGGTTACAATAAATATTTAAACAACTCTCAGTACATTAATATAACTTCTTAACTTCTGCGATTATTTCTCAGTCTTGTACTAAAAAAGATTTTTTTTTAAAGTATTGTTCAGAGATTAGCCAGACATAGTTACTGAAATGCAGATGAGAAGAATGTGATCTAGGAACCATAATTTTCCAGTATGGAAGGCTCCTCTGACTGAACTAGAGACTCACAATAGGGACAATTGGGTGAATGAAGACTTTTTACAAAACTTCATTAATTACATCTCAATAATAACGTGGAGCCCAGTTCCTGTCTCCTGCCAAAGGTTTTTTTTTTTTTTTTTTGCCCACGTTTGGGTTTGGGCCCAGTGTTGGTTAGTCTGTTTAACAACTGGCTGACATCAAGCTATTAGGAAGAGCTGCTGCTCAGCATTTGGCCAAACTTTCAGCGCATGTGGCTACTGAGCATCGAACTGAATTCCCAAACTAAACTCCAAGCAGAGATTAGGCAGAATTGTTATTGCTCAAGTTCACCTCTGCCTCCTCCTCAACTTCTGAAGAGTTACAGAATATCTCTGAGATCTAAAATAATTCCCAGAAGACAAGTATTCTTCTCTCTATCAGTAGCAACAGATTTAGCTGCATGTATTGCCTTGGTACAGTCCTAACCTTTGACAGCATATAATCTGACCAAATGTTTGGCATCTTCAAAGTTCTCCAGTACAAAAAACTGACAGCAACCACTTCGAAACGGGAGAGAGAGAGAGAGAGAGAGAGAGAGAGAGAGAGAGAGAGAGAGAGAGAGGAGAGAGAGAGAGAGAGAGAGAGAGAGAGAGAGAGAGAGACTAATGTGGTGTCTATTACATTAGATGAGGGTTTTAATATATATAATATGATTGCAGTTTTGGCAGTAATTTAATTAAGTTCAGATAGAATACTTCCAAGGACTTGATAATTTTTTTAAACCAGAACACTGAGAATAACCATTTCTCTTTGATACTTGCCTTGACATAAAAGTCTCCATAGTGCCACATTTCATGTGTCTCTCACAGGGGTCTTTTAGCAAGCATTACATTTTTAGATACCTTCTGTACACCAGTTAGGTGATCCGGGAATTTTTTTTCTTTTCTTTTAGCTTCTTATTAAGAAAAAACATTTCTCATTTAATGTGCTTTCATGAAAGTCACTGCTGTTCAATCAATTCTGTGTTCTCATTAGAATAATAGTGTGGGTGGCCTTCAGGTGAACTTGAAGAAAAAGGAAGGAAAGTATAAAATCTGTATGTGAAGATAACTTTAAAAAAGAAAGAAAACATGGGCAATCATGGCATAAATTTCCATTATTTATGTGGGATATTTATAGCCTGCTCTTAAAAAATCCCAGTGAGGCTTATTGTTTTGTTATTGTTATACTTAGAATTAAGCACTTTTATAGTTTGGAAGTGTTTTAAACCTGTTTAAACCTGTATAGCATGACTATAAACAGTATGATAATGACAAGTTTTTGTATTAATAAGGTAGATAAGCAAACAAATTCCAGACTTGGTAGTGAAGCATTTAGTAATGGTTGAAGCAGATTCAATTTGATTTAAAATACTTCTTTATCTATTATATTACCTCACCACTCTCCTGCCTTATGTTTCCAAGTTCCTTAAAAATGTGCTGATATTGGAAGGGAGCTGAATAGTGGAAATAACTCAATATTATTAATTATAGCTCTTCTATTTTGCTTCTTTGGAATTATAGAAATAAACTGTTACAAATGAAGATCCTCCACCATTACATCCAGGTGAGCAAGTTGCAGGCAAGGAAACAAGTATGATAGATTCGGTACACATGTCAATGGGCTTTAAAATGGGTAAATGACTATTCAGCGTTTAAAAAAGACAAGACAGCTTCTTAATGAATATATGTGTGCAACAATGTAATACTTTGCCTGATAAGTAGCAACATACATGTTGTTGTTGTTGACTCTTCGTGACCTCATGAACCATATCATTCCAGGCCTTCCTGTCCTTCACTGCCTCCCTGAGTTTGCTCAGTTTCATGCTCATTGCTTCAGTGATTCTATCTAGCCATCTCATCCTCTGCTGTCCTCTTCTCCTTTTGCCTTCCATCTTTCCCAGCATCAGGGTCTTTTCCAAAGAGTCCTCTCTTCGCATTAGGTGACCAAAGTATCTGAGCTTGAGCTTCATTATCAATCCTTCCAATGAGCAGTCAGGGTTGATTTCCTTTAAGATTGACTGGTTTGACCTCCTAGCAGTCCAGGGGACTCTTAAGAGTCTTCTCCAGCACCACAGTTCAAAGGCATCAATTCTTCGGTGCTCAGCCTTCTTTATGGTCCAGCTCTCACAGCCATACATTACTACTGGAAAAACCATAGCTTTGATTATGCGGATCTTTGTTGGCAAGGTGATTTCTCTGCTTTTTAACATGCTGTCTAGGTTTGCCATAGCTTTCCTCCCAAGGAGCAAGCGTCTTTTAATTTCATGGCTGCAGTCTCCGTCTGTGGTGAACTTGGAGCCCAAATAAATGAAGTCTGTTACTGCTTCCATTTCTACCCCTTCTATTTGCCAGGAATTAATGGGTCCAGATGCCATGATCTTAGCTTTTTTAATGTTGAGTTTCAAGCCAGCTTTTGCACTCTCCTCTTTCACCCTCATCAAGAGGCTCTTTAGTTCTTCTTCACTTTCTGCCATTAGGGTGGTATCGTCTGCATATCTGAGGTTGTTGGTGTTTCTCCCTGCAATCTTAATTCTAGCTTGTGATTCTTCCAGCCTGGCATTTCTTATGATGTATTATGCATATAAGTTAAATAAGCAGGGTGACAGTATACAGCCTTGTCATACTCCTTTCCCTATTTTGAACCAATCAGTTGTTCCATGACCAGTTCTAGCTGTTGCTTCTTGGCCAGCATACAAATTTCTCAGGAGACAGGTAAGGTGGTCTGGTACCCCCATCTCTTTAGGCAGTGAAATATATGTGTAATGCTTGTCTTGGAAGCTGTAAATTAAACTCAGTCATTGGTCTTGCAAGGCAGGCTTAATGATATTGTAGCTTTTTAAGTTATTATTATTATTAGTTAGCTTTCTCTGTTTATTCAGCATAGAATCATTTCACAACAACACTCAAGTCAGAAATGGGATCAGTAGTGGTGCTTGGTAAGTATTTTGTAAATGGACATGGAGCCACTTTCTTAATTTCATCCTTATCATGTTTCCAATCCAATCTCCAACACCAGCTCAATAAAGAGAAATTGCTTGCAAAGGTAAATGTGCTGTCTGAGATCCCTGTCCTTTCCCCAACACATGAGAGTTAGGGAGAGGAACTTTTGGGAACTAATGGATCTGGCTTCAGTCCTTGTCCGGTAGGTCTGGTGGCTGAAAAATTTCAAGTAAGAGTTCTGCCCAGCATATAGAAAAAACATCATCAGTTTTTTGAGAGTCTGGGTAGTTCACCTTAATTTTAGTCCCATGGCTTAATCTATAAAATTAGCAGTTGCCCTTGAGTCCACAAGAGAAGGCTAATATACTTCCTGGCCCAAACGGGAATAATAAAGTGAACTTGCCTGTTGTCAGCCATCTCAGCTGTCCTTAATTATCTGAGAAACCCCCTTTAGAGTTCTTGGAAGAGGGTCCCTATGGTGCTGCCTTGAAGTGAATTAAACACTTGCTCACTACATGGCCTATAGATCCACACATGTGGCATTTTGTTGCCATGTCAGAGGCTTGGGTTTTAGCTGTGCAGGTTTTGGCTATATGCCCAAGAGTTCTGCAGTAAAAGCATAAGCTGAGCTCCCTCCTTCTCTGTTTCTCTTCTCATAACAGATTTATCCCTTGACTTCTCTTCGCGTGGTTTCTCCTATGCTGGATTCCCAGGATACTATTGGAAGGGGAACTATGGGAAAAGAGAAGCTGGAAAATGTTTTCCCCTTGCCATTTCTGCCCTGCCTCAAGTATTCCAGCTGGCCACCTATTACCACGCAAGGTTGGAATGTAAGGAAAATCATTTGGGTTGTCTTGTTTTACTAATTCATTTCTCAGTTCATCAGAAAGCTGTCCTTTATATTGGTCAATCAGAGCCAGATCATTTCACCCCACATCTCTAGCAAAGAATGTAAAATTTTATAAAAAAAAAAAAATCCCCTCTCACCCCTATGGGTGGTACGTGTCTTCCTCAATCTCGGGTCCTCTACCAGAGGTACATCCCATGCTGGGAGTTTGAGGGTTCTGCGCAGAATCTTAGCTGTTCCTAGCACTGCACTCTTCTGGACAGAGAGCTCGGATGTTATTCCTGGGATCTGTTGGAGCCACTCTCCCAGCTTAGGAGTCACGGCCCCAAGTGCTCCTACCACCACTAGGACCACTTTCGCCTTTACTTTCCACATCCTCTCTATTTCCTCCTTCAGGCCCTGGTACTTCTCCAGCTTCTCATGCTCCTTCTTCCTGATGTTGCTGTCACTTGGCACTGCTACATCTATCACTACCGCTGTCTTCTGGTCTTTGTCTACTACCACGATGTCTGGTTGATTGGCCAGTACCTGCCTCTCCATCTGGATCTGGAAGTCCCACAGGATCTTAGCCCAGTTATTCTCCACAACCTTCTGTGGAATCTCCCATCTGGACTTGGGGGGGTCTAGCTCATATGCTGTGCAGATGTTCCTGTACACAATGCCAGCTACTTGGTTGTGCCATTCAGTGTATGCTGTTCCTGCCTGCATCTTACACCCTGCCACTATGTGTTGGACTGTCTCTGAGGCCTCTTTGCACAATCTGCACCTTGGGTCCTGTCTAGTGTGGTAGACCGCTGCTTCTATGGATCTGGTGCTTAGTGCCTGTTCTTGTGCTGCTATGATCAGTGCTTCAGTGCTGTCTTTTAGTCCGGCTCTTTCCAGCCACTGATAGGATTTCCCAATGTCAGCCACCTCAGCTATCTGTCGATGGTACATCCCATGCAGGGGCTTGTCTTGCCATGGTATTTCCTCCACTTGAACTTCCTCCCATGTCTGCTGCTGCCTGAGGCATTCTCTCAGCAGCTCATCTTTGGGTGCCATCTTACTGATGTACTCCTGGATACTCCGGGTTTTGTCCAGGACAGTGGCTTTGACACTCATCAGACCCCACCCGCCCTCTTTGTGGCTGGTGTACAGTACTCTGGGTGTTGGACTTGGGGTGGAAACCTCCATACATTGTGAGGAGCTTCCGGGTCTTCACATTGGCAGCCTCCATGTCTTCCTTTGGCCAGCTCACTATACCGGCAGGGTATCTGATGACTGGCAGGGCATACATGTTGATGGCATGGATCTTGTTCTTCCCATTGAGCTGGCTCTTCAGGACCTGTCTTATCCTTTGGTGGTACTTGGATGTTGCTGTCTTCTTTGCCTCCTCCTCATGGTTCCCGTGTGACTGTGGGACACCAAGGTATTTATAGCTGGTCTCTATGTCTGCTATGTGGCCCACTGGTAGTTCCACTCCATCGGTCTTAACTACCTTCCCTCTCTTTACTATCATCCTGCCACATTTCTCCAGTCCGAATGACATCCCAATGTCCTCGCTGTAGATCCGTGTCAGGTGGATCAGTGAGTCGATGTCTCGTTCACTCTTAGCATACAGCTTGATGTCATCCATGTAGAGGAGGTGGGTGATGGTGATTCCACTCTTGAACTTGTACCCATATCCAGATCTTGTGATTATCTGGCTGAGGGGGTTTAAGCCTATGCAGAACAGTAGTGGGGACAGTGCATCACCTTGGTATATGCCACACTTGATGGCCACTTGTGCAAGCTGTCTTGAGTTGACTTCCAATGTTGTCTTCCAAGTCCCATTGAGTTCTTGAGGAAGGTCCTTAGTGTCCTGTTGACTTTGTATAGCACCAGGCATTCACAGATCCATGTGTGTGGCATTGAGTCATAGGCTTTCCTGTAGTCAATCCAGGCTGTGCTCAGATTGGTCTGCCTAGACCTTGAGTCTTGGGAGACTGCTCTATCTATGAGTAACTGGTGTTTTGAGCCTTTGGTGTTGTTCCCAATGCCCTTCTGAGCTGTGCTCATGTACTGGCCCATATGGTCTTGTAGCTTGACAGCTAGGATGCCTGATAGAACTTTCCATGTTGTGGGGAGGCAGGTTATTGGCCGGTAGTTGGATGGTGCTGTTCCTTTGTGAGGGTCTTTCATGATCAGCACTGTCCTTCCTTGTGTTAGCCAGCCTGGGTGGGAGCCTGCTGCTAGCAGTTGATTCATCTGTGCTGCTAGGCATTCATGCACTGCTGTTAGTTTCTTTAGCCAGTAGGTGTGGATCATATCCGGGCCAGGTGCTGTCCAGCTTTTCATGTTCTTGACCCGCTGTTGGATGTCTGCTACTGTGATGGTGACTGGTTCTTGTTCTGGGAGATTGCTACGGTCTGCTTTCAGGTCCTGCAGCCACTTTGCACTGGTGTTATGTGTCTTCTCTTTCTTCCATATGTTCTTCCAGTACTGTTCAGTTTCCGCTGCTGGTGGCTCAGCTGTTACTATGTGGCTGCACTGCAGTTGGGAGTACACTTTGGATGGTTCTTTGGAGAACAGGGCATTTCTCTTCTTGGCCTCTGCTTCTCTAGTGTATCCCCTTAGCCTGGCAGCCAGTGCTGTGAGCCTTTGTTTAGCAGTCTCTAGGGCTTCAGATGGAGTCAGGCCCATATATTTTTTCAGTAGCTGAGTCTTATCCCTAATCTCCACACACTTCTGTAGTTCCACCAGCTGACTGACTTCTCTCCGAGTTGCCTTGATCTTAGCCTCCAATCTCATTTTCCAGGGTGGGTATGTACTGCTGTTCTTGATCGTGTAGCCAAGCATTTCCAGGATTACAGCGGCTGTAGCATATACCAATTCATTGGTTTCAGTTATGATGGTAGTAGGGATTGTCTGGAGGGCTCTGCTGGCATCTTCTAGCATACTATCTGATGGTACTTCTCCACTGAGCCTTGGTGATCAGATTCGAGGGTTGACTGTAGCTAGTTTATCCATGATCTTATGCCTCATATCAGCTGCTGTGCTCTGTAATGGAAGGGGTGGCAGTGACATTCCAGCTTCAGGTGTTGGCTGCACATCTGCTTGTTCTTCCAGGTCTGCTTGAGTCCGGGTTGTAATGTGGAGTTGGTCTATCTCAAATTGTGAGAGCAGCTTCCTCTTCACTATGTTGAAGAGCTGGGTAACTAGTTGTTTCTCAGTTAGTGTGGATGTAGGCCTTCTGTCAATCCATAGCTCCCTCATACGTTTCATATATCCCCTCTCATTAGGTCTGCTGTTGTAGTAGCATTCCATCAATTCCAAGTTCTCTTGTCTCGTCCATGTATGGTTTGTTCCAGTAGCCCACTTAACATCAGATTGTTCTGGTTCCCCAACATCTGACATGGACCTTGTTAATCCGGGCGACATCCGAGCCGGCAGGACTCTCTTAGTTCATGTCACTCTCATATTTGAGGTGGGCAGTTGAAGCGTTAGGGGGTCTTTGCCCAAGGACCCCTACTGGTAAGGTAGGTACCAGCTGGGATTTGAACCCCGGTCTCCTGCATCAAAGGTGGTGTTCTAACCACTACGCTATCCAGTGTGTGTGTATATATGTATATATGTATATATACACACATACATATATATATACATATATACACACACGCACATGCACATGCACACACATATGCATACATACACACACGCACACACATTACTCTGTGCTTACCTTGCCTGAGTTTGCAAATTTCACAACTGATGGTCAGGCATCTCACAAGTTTGTTGAAAGAAACTCTGAATCTTTGATGAAGTCTTGATCATTGTCCAGCACATGGTCAGTGCCCTCAATGGTAGGTAAGACCCATTGGGCTGCCCCATCTTTCAGCAAACATGCATGAAAATCACCTTTGTTTGTGGCTGACCACCTTGCCATAAACAGTTCACACTAAGTCGTGAAAGTCCTCTTTCTCTCTCCTTCCCTCCCTCCCCCCCCCCCCCCCCCCCAGTATTGCTTGCACTATGAAATTAAACAGGGACCTTCTCTAATTCACTATGCCGTATTTGGTGCAAAACCTACTTGGCATACAAATACAGAAAGTTGTTCCTGAGCATCTGTGGCTTAGCTGACCAAATGACAGAAGGACTGCAGCTGTGCTTATAAGTGATTCAGGAGTGGATGAAATTGTCCTAAGTTTGTTCTTGAAAAAAATCAGACATATGACTTTGGAGAAACCTTGAAGAGACAGTTTCCAAACATGTACACAAACATGATTTAAACAAAGAAAACATTAGGAAGAAACTCAGACTGGTTCAGCCCTTACTCTCTGGGGTAGAAGAGGGAGGAAGGGAAAATGTAGTCAGGCTTTCAAAATGCTGTTGCTATAGTCTTTATCAATAAATATAATTCCAGTAGTTGTGGAGTTGATTTCCTGGTCTAGCCTACCTCAAAAGGCTAACAGTCTCTTCCCACCCCCATTTTTTTTTTAAAAGAAAAACCTTGAAGGCATAGAGGGTCTATTACCAAATGGTAACTAAGATAAAACTAACATAATCCTTAATTCTCCTTTGGTGATCATCCTAGTGTCAAAATGCCATTCCTAGTATGTTATCCTGTTTGCTAGGACAGATTTGAAAGACTCTAAAACCATGGTCCAATTAATAGTTGTTCAACCAAATAAGGCCCCTCCACATCTTTAGTTATTGTCACTAATATTTTTGTTTTGCCTGTTACTTCCTTATTCCTTTATTTCATTAAAACAACAGCAGTGAAACCTCTGCTGGTTCCACTCTTATAGCAAGCTCAGCGCTGACATCATACTTTGTATTTTCTTCTGGGTTATTCGTCCAGCACACTGGGAAAAATGATTCTCTCCCTCTTAACAGTTTAAACTCTTTCTCTTTACTTTAAATTTGAAATAATATGCCTATGTCAGCTTGAGTCTGGGAAGGGTTCGTGCCCAGATTTGGGGCCTTAGGGTGGTTTTGTCTATTCATTTAAGCCCATCCCAGATCCCCAGAAATACTTGCTTTGAGGCCTATTAGTATATTTCATAGGACAAGATTTGACCCTGCCAGTGGATTTCCTTTCTGCTGATGTAGAAGTCCCTCTCAAATAGCTTTTTGATTGGTTAAGACTGTTCTTCTCTGTTGAATTTGTTTCCTCCATTTCATATTAATTAGAGACCTTATTGGAATTAGCTTTTCTTCTTGATTTATATACTTGCTGTAAAAACAGGAGGCTAGTTACCTTGAAATAATTAATATTTCTATACAGAGTAATGTGAATAATATTAGTTAAATTAGTTGGGTTACTTGAATTATATATTAAAATAATTTATTCTCTTAATTAGAGTTAGCTAAATTCTAGAACGTAATTCCATCTGAAATGAGTTTTACATATTTCAGTGTGTGAATTAATGCCAAACACCTTTGAAGGAAGTTCTAGCCTTGGTTTAATTCCCCATTTTAATCCTTATTATTTTGCTGCTTCATATCTCACCTCACAATTCCTGAGTGACCTTATCAGAATTAAAAGAGATGACTAATGTGGCTGTATATTAATATATAATGTGTCTTGCAGAAACAGGAATTTCCAAAACATAGATCTAACTGTTGTTGCATTAAGCTTAGTACCACTCAGCTACACCAGATAAATGCCAATACCCAATTGTTATTAGTATGTTCTACCAATTTCTCTTAAATAAATAGTTGTCATAGAAATGCATGACAATCTCCTAGTTTATAGGAGATATAAAGAATCTCCTATAAATTAGGTATAAAGAACAGTGCCTCAAAACTAAATGGATGAATATAACTTTGTTTTCTGTTTAAAAAAAACCTGAGTTTCTTCTATAAAATCTTTCTAATATAATGGTACATATGGTGAAAATTATTCCACCCTTCTATAATTCAATCAAGAGTTGTTAGGAAGTGCATTCAACCACTGGGTAATTTCCGATTCACTGGATAGAGTTGTGGCACTTTGCTTGATTGGTGTTTAGTTGTCTTTCTCATTCTGTAAAACTGAGGATAGTCCTAAGGAAGAAGTAGAAGGTGAGGAGGAAGAAGGATCTGCTTACGAACATCCCAAGCAGGAATCCCATATGAACTCCAAAGCATCAACTTTTTCTATTTTTTGTAGGGCTGGGATGAAGAAATAGTCCCCAGTCAGAGAGAATAAGATATGTCAGGAGGTTTAGCCAACTGGCTGTCATAAATATATGGTACTGAGCAATTCTTGGAAGAAGAGATTTGCCAGTGAGGTTTAAAATTGCCATCCCTCCCATATTGTAACAAGATGCATTTCAATTAAGATAGGTTCATGTCATTAACATCATCAATTTTGTTCAATGTCTATGTATTGAATTAGTATTGGACTTCTAATGGGTTAAGATCATAATATTATTTCCTGACATTAAGAAATTAATACCCATTATCACAAATTCATACTTAAAAAGTGGAAACAATTATTAGTTACTGATGTCTCTTCTCTTCTCCTATTCCCTAATCTTCTTAAGTAGAAATTTAAATTTGTTTAACCCATAAAGTGGGAAGGTAGAAGAACTACATTATTCTGTGTATTGGTCAAATATTTTTGTACTTAATTTTAACCCATGGTTCTTAATGTATTTATTTTATTACTAGATCTTACCAATTATAACCTTTAAAAGCATTTGAAGAAGAGTGCACAAGATTTTTATTTCCACTTTGACATAGTGGTTAACCACAGTAGCTTTGGTGACTCTGAAATCAATGTTGGTGGGCATATGAGCTCCTGATAGGATCACCATTGCCAATTTACATCATGAGATGTATGAAGCTAAGCATAATTTGAAATAATGGTGACAGCAATGGTGGTGCTCTGCAGGAATAAATCCAACCACCTAGGAAAAGAAACTCCAAAATTACATCTAAAAAAGAAAAAAAATTAAACTAACATGGCTGAAAATTATAGACAGGTTTCAGCGCTAAATGATAAAGACCTTCCCCCAAATTGGGAGGCATCCTTCTAACAATTGGGGAAGAATGCTTGTGACAAAATGAAGAAAATACATACTATCTGCCATCATGTCATGTGAAAATCCAGACAAACTATATATGTGACTATTAATCTGAGCTTGAGATTTGGCTGAGAGAAGAACAGATAAATTTCACAGAAGGAGGGAGTTGAAATGGGCTAAGAAGCTGGTAGAATCTGGAATTGAGTTGAAGCTGGCAGAAGACAGAAGAAAAAAATAGCTAGCAAGCAAAGATTGAATTAAGCAGTCTCAGGCTGCTGAAGAGATACAGGTTCTAGGGAATTTAAGACCCTTGAAGAGGAATCAAGATAAGGATTGTGTTTTTTTTAAACTAGCCATATAATAATCTATTCTAAAATCTTGCGAGGATTCTGACAGATTGCTAAGCCAGGAAGATAATACAGTGTGGGATTTGTCTGCCATGTTCAGATATCCAGAGGTTGAAAAGGAACCAAAGAGATGAGAAAGAAAACTTTGGTTTTGCTAGTTGCAAGGTGTTGCCAGTTAAGTTGAACTGAAGTCCTTGATTAATTCATTGGGGGATTTAGTAGCAACCATATTTTGTGACAGACACACTGTCATTTTAGCAGAAGCAGTACTTTTGCTACTGGAGGAAGAGCTGATCTCTAAAATGCAGAGCAGTTAGGCCATAAAGTAGCATCCAAACCTTCTTTGAGGGCAGACACATGAGGGAGGGAGAACTGGATGTCTGTTCGTAAGCATCAAGGTGAATTCTGCTTGTTTAATTGATTTATTTATATAGATTTAAAGAATGCCTGACTCCCAATGACTCTGGATGCTTTATACTTTAAGAAGCTACAACAACAACAACAAAGTAAGAGAATAAAGAGATATGCATTCAGAAAAAGTAAACCATACTCAAGAAAACCAAATCTTACAGGGGCTCACCATCATCTTACCCAAAGCCTGAGACAATAACCAAAGTAGATGATTGATAGATAGATGATGATAATGATGATGATGATTGATTGATTTTTAAAAAGGAAGATGAAAACTAATACAAACTAATATAAAGTAAGAAAAAGAAAAAAAAAGAGAAAGAAATAAAGAGAAAGCTAAAAGTGCAAGAAAGTAAACAAGTAAAAGAAAAATAGAAAAGAGAGAAAAAGATACAAAGTAGTTTTCAATAGTCTTTACAGCAGCTATAAGTAGATAATAAATTTACCTCTTACTCTATGGTTACAACATAACATAATTTTTAGCCCACTTTATCATACATTCCTTCACTTGTTCTTTTTCTGTTTCAAATGTCAATAAAAGTTTATACATTTTAGCAATTACATGTTCATTATTTATACACATTTTTATTTCATACTTAGTCTTACAAAGTTCAAAACCATAAATTATTTTGTCTACTTTAAATCTTTCTAGTAATATAAATAAGAGAACCATTGACAACTGTATCCCTCTGCTACCAGTTCTTTTCTTGATTTTATTTTGTACACCCCTTGACAAAATTCTAGTACCTTGCTCTAAGTTAGCCATGCGTATTTGCCTATTATTTCTTGTCTATAAAATGCTTCTTGTGCTGAGAGCCACAAAGGTGTTTTCGGGCATAACTGGGCTTTGTATCCATTCCATATTCTCAGTATGGCATGTCTAACATAATGATTTTTGAAAACTACATTAACCTTGAGTTTATCTTACTACAAATACCCATGCCACCCAAATCTCAGGTCATGTCCTTCTAACTCCAAAAGCTTCTATTCTCAGCAGCACCCACTCTTTCATCCAAACCAAACAGCAAGATGAAAAATACAATTTCAAATCAGGTAAACCCAATTCTCCTCTTTCCTTTGCATCTTGTAACACCTTTTATTTAACTTGTGGTTTTTTCCCCCCTGCCATACAAATTTAGATATATCCTTCTGCCAAATTTAGATATACTGTATGTTTTGACAACTGGTGCATCAGTTGTCAAAACAGGTATTGCCTGAAACAAAATCATCACTCTAGGCAAGACATTCATTTTATCACAGAAACTCTCCCCAGCAATGACAGTTGTAGTTTCTCCCATATTAACATGTCTTTTTAAACTTCATTCCATGTCTTAACATAGTTATTTTGAAATAACATACCATTCATACTTGTCATAGTGAGACTTAGATATTTTACCTTCTTCTCAGTCTTAAAACCTGTTTTATTCATCAATTCTGTTTTATCTTCTATTTTCATATTTTTCTTAATGTCTTAGTTTTCTGTTTATTAATCTTGAAACCTGCTAATGCACAAAACTCTTTTAATTCACCCATTAATATTTCAATACCATTTAAAGGATCTTCCAGAACCAACACCAAGTCATTTGCAAAAGCCCTTAATTTATAAGTTCCTTTTTAAATCTTTACTCCCACTATCCTTTCATCTTATATCTCTATCTAGTATTTCAAGAACCAAAATAAACAAGAGAGGACACAGTGGGAATCCCTGTCTTGTTCCTTTTTGTATCTCACATGGTTTTGTTAGATCTGCATTAACAATCATTTGTGCTTTCTGTGAAGTATAAATCAATCTTACCCATTTTATATAGTCCTCTCCAGAAGTCATATTTTCCAAAACCTTGAACAAGAAAGCTCAGTTCAAATTGTCAAAGGCCTTCTCTGCATTTAAGAAAATCAATGTGGCTTGTTTTTCATTATGTTACTCCAAATATTCCAAAATGTCCAACACATTACTAACATTATCCTTTAACTGTCTTTTAGATAAAAACCCACATTGATCCTTATGAATAAATTCTTGCAAAATTATTTTCAGTCTATCAACTAGAATCATTGTAAACAACTTGTAGTCATTATTCAGTAATGATATCAGCCTATAGTTTCTTGATAAAATAAATCTTATCTTTCTTTGGGTATTAATGCTATATTGGCCTCTTTCCAACTCTCTGGCATCTTTCTTCCCTGAAAGAGTTCATTGTGTTTTTGTAAAGGTTGTAAAAGTTCATCCTGAAAACATTCATAATAAGAACGGGATAATCCATCTTGTCCAGGCACCTTTCCTAGTTTAAACTTTTTTTACAGCTTCAGAAACTTCCCTTTTGTTATAGGTCTGTTCATAATCTGTCTCTGTTCCTCTGTAATTCTAGGTAAATTTTGTTTCTTTAGATATTCATCTATTTTCTCTAGAGAGATGTCACTTCCTTTATAAAAGTTGGAATAATATTGATGAAATGCTTTTTGTATAGTTACATTGTCCACTAATATAGTATCTCCATCTTGTAATTTTACTATCATTTTCTTTTCTTTTTCTTTTCACAATTTATATGCTAGCCACTTCCCTGTTTTACTTGCAAACTCAATTTTTTTTGCTTTACATAATTCATTTTAATTACCATTTATCTTTAACATAGATAATTATAATTGTAAAAGCTTAATTTGTTGAGAAATACTTATCTTCTCTGGAAATTTCTTTTCTTCTTCTTCTTTTCTCTTTATTTCATCCAAAATAGTGTGTGCTTTCTCTTGACTCTTCTTTTTAAAGTCACTATTATGTTATATAATATAACCTCTAATAACCTCTTTATCTGCATCCCAAACCATTCTTAAATCAGTGCTTTCAGCTAAATTATTTTCAAAAAGTTCTTTTAATTTCTTTTTCATAATCCTCCACTATTGCTTCTTTCTGTAGTAACATTTCATTTAGTCACTATCTAAAATAATTAAATTTTCTTTTATATACCAAACTCACAGGATTATGATCCAAAAAAAGTCTTTAGTAATATCTTTACTTTAGAAACCTTAATAGCCAAGTTCTTTGAAATCCAAATCATGTATATTCTTGAAAAGGATCCATGTCTTTCAGAAAAGTAGGTATACTCTCTTTAATTGCTTTTTTCTGTCTCCATATATCAACCAGCCCTAAATTGTCCATCAAATCAAAGAAAATGTTTGGTAATTTGCCTTGAGTGATTTTAATTTTTTTTCTCAGAAATCCTATCCAGTTGCAAGAAGATCACTCCATTCTTATACCCATCAAACACCAATTTTCATAACAGAAACCTATTAATCTCTCCTTAAGTTCTTTATATAACCATCCTTTATCCTCATTTGGGGCATAAATTCCCAGTATCAAAGTTTTAGTCCCTTGCAAATTAACTTTCACCCCAACAAATCAACCATGCTCCCGCTAGCTTGATACTGCTTTAAGTCCTCTAGCCTGGCATCAAGCACCATGCAACGCTGATAACGATTGTCCAGTGTATTCGGGACTCCCTGTTTTATCAGCTTACTCCAAAGCTTGGGGTCCAACCCCTCCCAAAACTGGTCAATGAGGGCCACTTCATTCCACTCAACATCTCACACCAACAGCTTAAACTCTGCAATGCATAATCTTACCCTCCTGTTGCCCTGCTTGAGTTTCTGAATGTCCCGGCTGGCCGTGATTCTCTGGATAGGATCTCTGAAATGGCCTCTAAAGGTCCCGACAAAATTCTGATAATTGTTAAGCACCGGATCACTGGCTTCTACCAAGGGGGTCACCCACTTAGCACCACTCCCTTCAGCAAGCTCAACAAAAGGATACCTTCATGCAGTCTGTAGGACACTCCGCAGGTCTGCTGTCCATGAACAACTTGCACTCTGCCAGGAAGGTTCGTAACTGGTCCACTTCTCCTCCATACCTCTCTAGCATTCTTCTGTGGGAACGCAATAGGACTGGTGGCCCAGCCGTGGCTTGCTGGGCAGTCTGCCTGAGCTCTGCACCAGCTGCATCATCGTGGTCTGTAAATTGTTGATCTGTGTGTCCACTTGCTGCTGATGCTGTATCAAAGCTGCTGCCAGATGCTGCAGGGTCAAAGGAGCTCCCTGGAGATCTGTAGCCATGCTCAAAATTTCCTCCCTCTTGACGGGAGTAGGAATCTGGTAAGATTGATGTCAGGCCCAGCCCAAGAACAATGATGAGACAGTCTAGTCCAATATAGTTCCTTTATTAGCTTGCATCTAATAGACAGAATCTCACCAGACTAAACCTGTGCCAAGGCAACTAGTGGATATACCATGTCAAACTCTAGGGAGGGGCCAGCCTCATCCTCTTCATCTTCCCGTGCTCTTGTTGTGGGCTGACGAGGTGCTTGCTTTGCTCTCCCCCCTCCTGACAACCTTGAACTTCCATTCCAGAATCCTCCCCGCTCATGCCATCCATTACAATATTTTTTTTTAAATGTAAGATTGTTACTACTATATATTTTGATTGTATCTGGCCTTAGTGTGATGGAAGACATGAGCGGGGAGGATTCTGGAATGGAACTTCAAAGTTGCCGGGAGGGGGAAGAGAGGTTTCAGGGAAAGCTCCTCCTCAGCTTCCAAATGGAGTGTGGGAAAGTCAAGAGAAGGAGACTGGCGCCTCCCTAAGGGCATCATGGTTATAGTTGCTGCTGTTGGAAATTATAATTAGTCTGGCAAGATTCTATTAGGTGTAAGCTAATAAAGGAACTGAACTGATTCTGGACTGTTTCATTGTTGTGCTTGGGCTGAACCTGACACTTAGGGATATAATAAATGAATTTGAATTTTTTTGAATTTGAATTCTCTAACATCTTCACCAGAATCCTCTGGGATTGCTCTAAAACTCAAACAAAATTCCTTCTCTCTCAATTCCAGTACAGCCAGATTATCAAGCTTTCTTTCCAACTCTCTGTCTATAACTTCTGTCTTACTTTCCAAAATTTACACTTTGTTAATTTTGTTTTACCTCTCCAGACACTTGTTTTACAGAGCTTCCCATCTTCTTAACTTCTTTCATCTCTCTTTCATCTTTACAAGTCTTGGATCCATTCTTTTTCCAAAAGCTGTCTATTTAGTATCAAGTGATTCAGCTAACTTACTGGCCAGTGGCTCAAACATTTTCTGAAGCAAATCTAGTGTAATTACTCTCTCTGCAGGTTGTTCTAGCGATCCTCTCCTCCCCTCATTTTTGCTGCTTTTCTGGTGGTTACCATTATGATATCAAAAATGAAAGTGTCTCAAACAAGAGACAAAGAAAAGGCAAGCTCCCCCCCCCCACCTTTTATTCCTCTTTTGTCTTCCTGTGCCCTTCATACTTTCATCCCAAGTGCCACTCCATAGTTACAGTCAGCATCAGTCTGGCTTATATCACCTTTAACTTTTGTTTTGTAAAATCCACCAATTATCTGCTGTCTTTAACAGTAAACAGAAAACATTCCCACAAAGGTCCAGTTCATTAGTCTAATTTAATTCCAATTTATTCAAAAGCACTTTAATCAAAAAAATAATTTCAAAATAACTATCCTTTTATTTGTTTTAAACTTTCTTGCATCGACTCCTTGTTAAGCTTTTTGCTAAAAGTTTTTAAAACCTTTAATCCTTTTTTTTTCTTTATTCCTTTGTAATCCAGAAAGAGTAATAATTCACCATGTGGAATTTTTATCTGGCTACTCATAAAAACTTTCGCTGTAAACTAGTTACATCCAAAAGTGGTTAAGAAATTAGGCTCATGCAAACCTTATGTCCGTATAGGTTGCATTACGGGTATAAGCTTGATTGAAAGCACTCAACTCCCAGCCACTCAACTCATGAGCAGACCACAAAAACCTCAGTTCCTGCAGTCTACTCACAAGGAGCAGTTTTCCAGACAGCAAGTGGGTGATCTCACAAACATTCCTTTTTCCGGAGAGACTTTGCTGGTCTGAATTTGCCATCTGGCCACCAATCTCTGCCACAATGCCATCCCCAGTCCTTCAGGGACATCTAGCTTGCCATGAATCCTTACTGGAAGCTTGAGAATAACCAAGTTTTCAATGCTGTCCAGAACATCAAAAGTGTGAGAGCCATATGGATCTGTGGGGGGACACAATTCCAGAGAGCAGGTGTCATACAGATGCCTGGGGAGATACCATTCCAAGGTAGGTGCTGTGACAGAGAAGGAAGTTATCTGATTTTTATGCTAATAAATAAATCATTCTGTTTTTATTTAACAGAATAATTGACAGGAAGAAGCCATTGCATTCTATAGTTTCTCTGCTGAATCTTGAAAATTAATTAGAATGCTGAACTTTTATGAGTAGATCTGGAGATGATAATATGGTTGGACCAAAGTTTCAAGGGAATCTAATACTTATGACATCAGTATTGAAAAAGGAACTCATGTGTGAAACATAAGCCCCAAAATCTTTAATTATTAGAAATGAAGATAATACATTGGATTTTTCAATAATAAACTCAGATGGTTTTACATACATACATCTCACTGTGTGCCAGCCTTACCAGGTAGACCAGACAGGAAACACGACTAGATGAGCTAATTCTACTTTATTGTAAGGCTACATTAACAGAATCTTGCAAGTCTGAAATACAATTCTTTACACCTCAATAAATTAGGGAGGGTCTCTTCTGAGCCTCTTCCCCCCTCCCTTTCTGCTATCCAGCTGCAGACTATGCTGTCTGTTATCTGACCATTCCCTAGGCAGCATCTCTGGGCCCCATCTCCCAAGGTCATTCTCACTTACCATTACACCATAGTATTCTCTGGTCTTAGGCAAAGTACAAAAAAGGAGTAAAATGAGTAAATATTTTTTATTTATGATAAAATAATATGAATCAATATTGAGTAAAATGAATTAAAAGCAGGAGATAAGAGAAAATAAAATAAAACACAAGCTAGTTTACACCAATCATTTACTATGCTTTTCCATAATTTTTAATACTTGCAAACCATTCTTGTTTCTAAAATATTCATATGCTGATTCATACATTTATTCTTTAAACTTCTTACCTCTCTGTTTTTGTAAATGTTACCAACTACAGTCAGTAAGCCCCCTTTTCAACCCATTCATTCTTATTTCATATATCTATTTTGCAGTTCAATCTTCATTCAGTCTCTCTATATAACTAAATATACTTATTTTATTTATCAATCTATTTTGTGCTGGCCACTCACTTTTGTAGTCAGTCCACATGCATTCAGCTACCATGCATCCTTGGCCATTTTTTTCTGGTTTTACTATACACCCTTCTAGGTACTCCATTCTCATTGCATTCAGCTACCTTTACATTTCTCCTGATATACCCAACTTTCACTTCAATATATATAGATTAGGGGGAAGCATACCTTTATATATAGACATTTTCCTCTCATTTCACTAAGATTTATTGCTTTTCCAACTGCTAAAATTTAAAATTTCTCCATTTCCCCATATTTATAAACCTTACACAATTTTTTATTCTTGCCTCAGTTTTTAAAAATATGTATATTAATTGCAATCATTCACCGATTTTCCCAATCAAGCATAATTACATTGGTCTTAATTTTCAGATCCATACTCCTTGTTGCATAATACAGTCTATTTAACCTATGCTGTAAAACATTTGGAATCTTAGATATCTTTACAGCATTGTCTGCAGAGAACACTATGCAAACATGCCAATACATCTCTAATTTCACCACAAGAATTATTTATACATATGTAGAACTTGTTCATTGCTGTTCCATGGACATTTTACTGTATGTTGATGGATGCATTATAAACTGCTGATTACAGTAAGTATAAATGAAATAAAACAAAATTTATTATCAAAGATCAAACAGAAACACAAGTTAATAAGCAATTAAGCTCTTGCAGGAGGTCTTCCCATCCAAGGCATCACAGTTGAATAATCTGTTTATTTTCACAGTAGTTACATAGGAATTGGCTATTCTGAGAGTTATATAATGGTTGGTGTCCATCCCAGAGGAGCAGAAGAATATAAAATCCATCCATCTATCCAGGTATTCCTGCAGTAAAAGGTTAATATATTTTGCATGCAAGTCCTTATAAAAGGAACAGTATAATAAAATGTGATTTATTGTTTCAATTTCCCTGGATTCACATAGGCAAGTTCTTTATCCAGAGGAGTTCTGGAGTATTTATCTTTTAGAAAGGCAGATGGAAAAATATTTTATCTGGCCCTCTTAACAGCTCTCATAATAGCTTTGGAACAGTTAAGTGTGGTTAGATAGGTCGCTAGTTGGTTCTTTTTTCTTTCTTTTTTAACCCAAGGCTTTAGTATTCTATGTTATTATGTTCACCTCATTCACTTAGTATTCATATATTGAACTCTTTGCAGGACAATCTGATTAGCCTAGTAGTATCCTAAAGAGGTAAGTAACCTCTCTGCCAGCAGTCCGTATAACAGCCTATTAACTGTGGCTTTTCACCTCAATATATGATTATCTGCCAAAACTAATAGGAGAAAACCTGAAGGGAAAAAATGGATCTTAAAGAAATGGCTAACTATCTTTTTGCAACCCATCAGTTCTATTTTGGGCATTGTGCTATCTTTGGTCCATAGTCTAACTAGAGATATACTTAGGGGCTGAGCAAATGACTCTTAAAATTTTAGTCTGCACAGTTTTAATTTTATTCCTATTTATGTAGACTCTATTTGTGCCCCACTGAGGATTTCAGCTAAGAATAAATACATCTTTTTAAAAAATTATTAAACAACAAAGGAGGCATCACACATCCTTTTCTTACTCCATGATCAATACTGAACATTTAGCTTATTGTTATACATTTAAGGCCAACGACAACTCAATTCAAAATTAGTTTTGTAGTGTGACATTAGTAGACAAATTAGCTGCAGAATCTATAGCATTAGACTATAGAATAGGAAAAGACAAGGAATAATACATTTTCCAATTTGCCAATACACAAAACTAAGAAGTTGTCTCTAAAAGGCCATCTGAAAATGAATAGTTTGAAAAATGTTACTAATCATATAACATACAATACCTGTTAGAAGGAAACTGGGGTGTTATGAAGGGTATCAAGAAAAACACCAAGGAATGATCTGATACCTGGAGGCAAAACTAAGTCCAAAGATAACACAATGATTGAGGACAATACTAAATATATAATTATCACACTAATGTAAATGTAAGGTGTGGAAAGAATAGAGATATTGACAGAATGTGTTGACAGAATGGAACAGAAATCCTATGCTCCTGATGAAGAATCAGTATGATTGTTAAAATAAACTCATGATGCCATGAATAAATTGTTCAGAAGTAATTATAAACTGGATCCTAGAGGATGATAAATACAGGTCATCTAATAAGTAGTAGTAATAATAGTAGTAGAAATAATAATAATAATAATAGCCAAAGTCAAGAGGAAAGGCTTCCAAGTACCTAAAGTTTAAAGGAAAAATCACAGCCATCCCTCCTCTTTCCCAAATGAACAAGCCTCATGGCCTCAGGAATAACCTGTGGTTCCTATGGCAGCTCCAGTAATTAACACATTTTACAAACTCAAGTTTAGTGATTGATTGATTGATTTTATTTAATCAGTTTGTATGGCTGCTCATCTCAGCAAGTGATTCTGGCTGGCAAGCAATATTAAAATAAAATTAAAAACAATTACAACCAACAATACAAAAATTAAAATACATAGCAGCCAAGAAAAGTATCAAAATTGACAGTCGCTAACACAGCAGGGAGCCCGTCACACACTTACGGCACCAAATGCAGACACAGAACCAATTTTCCAGTGCCTTATGAAAGGCCAGAAGAGTAGGAGGAAGGAGGAGAACCAGCACAACACTGTATCACCCACCCTCAACCCCCACAATCAGTCCAGAAGGATATCATGATCAATGTCATCAAAAGCTGCTGAGAGGTCAAAAAAAGCAACGATGGATGCACAACCCCCATCCTGCTACTGCCAGATATCATCCAAGGGCACAATCAATGCCATCTCAGTTCCATACCCCAGCCTGAATCCCAACTGAAAAGGGTCTAGATAATCTGCTTTATCTAGAGTCCATTGAAGCTATAGTGCAATCACCTTCCCCAAAACTTCCCTAAAAAGGTAAGTTTGGAAACTGGATGAAAACTGTCCAGACTAGTTAGGTCAAGTGATGGGCCCTTGAGAAGGGGGCACACCACTGCCTCTTCCCTCTCTCCAGGAAGAATTAACCAATACTAGATACATGAGCATATAATAATAAAATATATTTCTTGGCCATTGAGTGAGCAAGCATTTTGTATATTTCTTGGCCATTAGGCTAAGCAATAAATGAAGGTTGGAAACACAGGAATCTCATGGATTTGAGACAGAGCTGATGAAAAGATTGTACCCTGGCAAAAATCATACTGTGAAAAGCTATCCATATAGAGGCATATTATGTTTTTGGCTGATCTCTGTCCAAGTTCTTATTTCTCATTTCTTACTCATTTCTCACTCACGTAAACAGATACCACATTGCAACAAATACAGCTAGCTCCACAATACCCTCTTCCTATGTTCCTTGGCTTTGAATTGCAGGAGAAGAGGCAGTTAAAATGCTAATAGTTCTATTTTAATAAATATGGAACAAAACTGCATGGCCTAGAAGCTGGAAAAATATGTGTGTCTATACCAAAAAAAGGAGATGTAAGAGAATGTACACGTTACTGACCTATGGCACAAATTCATCACGCAAGCAAAATAGAGCCATGCATGGAAAAAGAAATGCTTTATGAATAGGCATAATAGATGTAACAGAATGCTTGATTATTTTTCTAAGAAACCCTTATAACAAAAACCTACTGTAAGAATTTAATTTTGACAGAGTGGTTTGGGTTGTGAAGGAGAGAAAGAGGAATATCTTTGGAAGAGCAGTCTCCACTTTTTGTGGAGATAGCTTGAGATGGCAGGCATTTATCCATGCAGTAACTGGATAAATGCCTGCCATCTCTGGTGACTGCATGGACAAAGGTTTGCCATCTTGACTTGTTGCTAGTAAAAAAAAAAATGTTCTCCATAGATATTCTAATAATCTCTTCAATCTATCCATCTCTTTTGTTTATGATTTTTTCCTTCTCCTACTTTCCTCAGTCTTGCTAGGCATAATCATTTTTGCTAGGCCATCTTTCACTTACACCATATGCTCAAATATGCATGTTGATAATTACCTCAAAGTGATAATGACCTTTATTTGGACTGACTGATTGGATCTTCTTGCACCCCAAATCTATAATTTAAAGGGATCTATCTTCTTTCTCCCAATCTTTGTCAATATCCAGCTTGCAGAAATCTGGCTTCTTAGTACCTACCTAACTTGATTTAAAATCAAGGGAATTTCTTCAGTGTTATAGAAAACTGTTATATCAAGCAAGGCGGGTTCTCTTGAAAGTCTTTAAATCCTTTGAGAATGTGACTGGGAACTAAATTCAATGAATCTCACTAGAATTATTTAGCAAATTATCAGAAGTTGACAATAAAAATAATCCATAGCTGGCACAATTGTATATTGTCTATTAAAATTAATTATGTAGATTGTAACACTTCTAGATTGTTTTGGCAGTGTTGTGCACTAATTGATACATATTACCTTTCATGGCAATTCTTAATTATTCTTTCTGGTACAAAATTTTGAAGAAATTGACAAAATTGCCAACATTTTTTTTTCAGGTGAATCCTACTGTGCTGTACTGCTTTTTTATTTTGTTGCTTATTAGCTGATGCAACAAAATAAATATATTCAGTTGCTATTGCTAGCTGCTAGGTTTGTTACAGCAAAATGGTAAGAAACAATACTTTTATGGATCTGTGTGTTAAAAGTAGAAAAATGTTTTCAATAATAAATTAACATTAAAATTCAATTCAATTCAATTAAAAACAAACTGTTTTGTTCACCCTTACAGTGAGGCAGGCATTTATTCAGATCTACTCACATTTCCTTACCCATGTCAACAATATTTTCCTTAATAGATTGCACTCAATAGTTTAAACATTGTTTTGGGTAGAAATGAATGTGGATGTTAAAATTTTAGTATTTCTCCATAAGTTTATATATGTTCTCTTTTTTGTTTGCTTTTGTTTTAGCTTTTTGCTTCTTTTAAAATATATGATGCCACGTATATAATTATAATGTAATATAATGGCATTTTGCTGGTCTAATTTGAAATTGTCTAACAACTTTCTATTAACACTATTAAAGCTATAAATGCCCTTTCAAATTAATTTATTTGCAATATAAATAGGTAATACTGCAGGACAGGGCTGGCTGCCCTCAAAACAAAACATGCAGTTTAATCATAATACATTTTCTATAAAGGTATGCCAGTTGAAGAAGAAAATATTTATAAAGTACCACTATAAATTTGTCAAGTAGCATACATGGAGCAAAGAAACTACAACAAGCTATATTTCCTGTATGACCTACATGAGAAAGGAAAAGGGGGTGAAACTGAAATTAGAAGAAAACAGACAAGCTTTTCATTTTAAAATCCATGTACTCAAGAAGATACATAATTAAAGGCACATGTTCTTCAGATGACATATTAACTTCCTAAATTTTATCTCTTGGGCAGAGTGAAAAATGGCCTTGAGTTCTAAATCATGTGCCTGTAATGCATTTACTTGTAGATATGTCTATGGAATAGATTTTCAACTCTGTGAAAATGTCAACACTAATATTAATATGCTTATCTTTTAACAAATTTTATTAGTTGAGAAACATGGAACAAATATAAAACTGGTGCTAAAGTAAAATACTATTAGATGAATGTGTAGATGAAGCAGATAAATAGGTAGTATCTCAGTTAATAATTTTAGAGAAGCCCAACAATATTTTTCCTTTTGCCTTCCCATATTCTCCTCCAGATGTATATGTATGTGTGTGTGTGCGCGTGTGTATAAATAAAAAATACTGTTTTAAAATGGTTTAGTCTGATTACATTCAGCCAGTCATTCTGTAGCAAACATAACTGATTTTACTGAAGCATCGACAATGTGCGGATTATGCCTCTGGGCTGTTTAAAACCAGGAGTTTTTATACTCCCCATTCTGCCACTAATCCATGATTAAACACTGCTTTTGAATCCCTATGTAGAATCTATATCTTCCACTGAAAGTAATGTTGCATGGAGAGTTGTAAAGAGGGATCTTGGAACAACTTTTATGGTTCATTTTCTAAACTAAAAGCCTCACTTAGTACAACACAGACCCATAAATATCCATGTCTATGCAGCTTAAAGTCTGAATTTCAAAATATTGAGGTCAGGTGCTACCTTGCTCAGTTGATGGATCTGAAGAACTACAATTCCATCCTCTTTTATAAGCTCTGGCAAAGTTTAGGCAGTTCTAATTTTGTACACTTCTTACAGCTCCTGGTTCTTTTCTATTAAAGTGTCATCTCACCCACTTCATCCAGTTCACATGGGAAACTTTTGATTTGAAAACTGCTTTGTCTTTTGAGAACAGTTTCTTTTTGTGGCATTTTGGAAGCCTTATGTTGATATTACCATGTTCTGCATAAGCTATGTTCCAGAATATAACTTTCTATCTCTATGACCTGCTTTGAGTTGATCTCATAGACTCTGTTTTTCGTACATGTCTCTTAATAGCTTCAGCTGTTAAGGTGTATGTACATATGTATGTAAAGTATGTGTGTGTTTGCATGTATGCCTATAATTGCCAAATGCCTATAATCACCCCCCACCCCCAATACCTACATAATTACACTGGTAACAATATGGCCACAATGATGACTAGCAATATATTTTTATTTTCTTCAGCTAGTAACAAACCAATAAGGCACATGCAACTTGGTACAGGAAGTCCTCACTTACTGACTTCCTCACTTAGCGACCATTCAAAGTTACAATGGTATAAGAAAACAACTTTGTGACCAATCCTCACATTTACAACTGTTGCAGCATCCCACAGTAACATGTTCACCATTTGTGTGCTTCCCATCCAGCTTGCTACAAGCAGAGTTAAAGGAGAATGCAGAAGTAAAATCACAAGTTGCAATCATATGATGTCTCACTTAACAACTGAATGGGAAGTGATGCTGCAAGCCTGTCATGTTCACATGATTTCCTGCTTAGTGACTGCAGTGCTTAGTGATGAAGTTGCCAGTCCCAATTGTGGTTGCTAAGCGAGGACTACCTGTACAGTGTTTTACTATCTAATAATTAGGATCAGGAAACCATCTGTCTATAGAGACTAGTTTTGGGGAGTCCTTGGTGATCTCTGAGTTTTGTTGTTTGTTTCCAGAAATTTCATTACCTGACTAGGTAACATCATCAGTGCTAGTGAGTGTGAGGTTTGCTCTCTGTTTATATACAGTAGCTTGCCCTGCCAGTGTTGGTGGGGTGTGTGGTTTTCTCCTTGGTAGTTCCTTGATCAGGGTATTGTTTTCTTCTTGATTGTTTGTCTGGTGCTAATCACTGCTTATCTGGATGTAGGCTGCTAGAGAGAATATGTTCTGATCTTTTTGTTTCCTTCTTAGCTTTTTTATTGTTTCTTTTAATGGTGTGTAAATGTGGTTTATCTCTTTGTGTCTATTGATGGCTGATTTGTCTGAATGCCAAGCTTCCAGGAATTCCCTAGCGTTTCTGGATTTAGCTTGGTCTAGGATGCTCACTGTTTCCCAGTTGAAACTACGGTTGAGTCTGTCCATGTGTTGTAAGATTAAGGAGCATTCATCCTGACTGCTAGTTCATTTATTTATTTATTTATTTATATTGATTTTAAAATAATAACAGAAAAAGAAAGGAAAAAAGGAACAAATCACAAAGATAATCATGATAGAAATACATACATTGTCAAAGAAAAAAATGCATAACACACGCTTTAAAAAGGATGAAAAACGCAACAGAAAAAAGAAAAAAGAAAATATAATATATTGTTATAATGGTAAACAGTTTCAATTCTATATATACTTATCTAATGCAAATATTATGCAAAAATGTATATATTTATTTTTAATACACTTATATAATGATTGTGTTTTTTTTAACCTACTCTATTTTGTATAAATGACTCCCACATTTCATTATATTTGTCCATACAAAGTCTATGTCTATAGGTAATCCGCTCATACCTGGCAAGTGTAATCAAGTCTTCAATCCATTGAGTGAATGGGGCCATACATTTATCTTTTCAATGCTGCAATATCAGTGTTTTAGCCATAGTAAGGGCACAGAGAAGTCATTTACATGGTCCAGTTGTCAGATTCCATGTACTAGGTAGGTAATTCAAGAGAATATTTTCCTCTGAAATTTTTAGCTTTTGTTGCAGTTACTTTTATATAGTCCACTACTTTCTCCCCAAACTTGGTAAGTATAGGGCATTGTAAAAACATGTGTTTTAAAGAAGCATTATCTTTACTACATCTCCAACAAAATGCTGTCTTAGTCAGTCCTTCTCTATACAAACATAATGGAGTCCAATAAATTCTAAGTATTATTTTTTGTTGTATAAGTCATAATTTAAGGTCCTGTAACACTCTTCCTATAGAAGTTAAGACAGTCTCCCATTGTCTAAGCAATACAGGAACCTCTAATCCTTTATTCCACTCATTTCTTAGCATCTGCAGATCAAATTGTTTTATTGACCACAAATATCTTTAAAGCAGTTTTTTTAGTTTTAAAGGACTTAACAAATTGTTCCAGTATCACCAGCTAAAAATGCTGCTGGTCCAAATAATGTTGTTAACAAATGTTGTAGCTATAAATATTGCACTGGGTTACATCTGATAGATGATTATTTGTCTCTTAACACAGCATATGTTAAAAATTCATATTTATCACCTGTTAATTGGTCCAAAGTCAAGATCCCCACTTCCATCCAATTTTTCCATATCGCCATCTTATCCCCAATTTTTAATGTTGCATTTGCCCATAAAGTCAACTTAGTATGGGAAAAGGGGTTGAATCTTTTTTTATTAGACATTACATTCCATACCTTTATGGCTGACATAATTGTTTCCAGCGATACTAGAGTTCTAGTTATTTAGATCCTAATACTGTCCATCCAACCAAAGGTGCTATATACAGTATGTATATTCCAAAGTTGCCCAAATCAGAAGATTAACGCCAATCGTTGGCATCCAGTATATTGTTTATAATAGATGCACACAACTCATGAAGGGCCACATCCATAAGTTAAAGATAATCCTGGACTGCATAGGAATAGCTGGCATGCTGGTCAGCTGTCCAGTGGCTAGTGGTATAGCAGAAATGAGGTGGCTGGAGGCATTGGAGGTGCTTGGCAGCAAGCCTGTGAGGGTAGTGGTTGTGGCAGTTTCTTCCTGGTAGTAGCGACGTTTGGTGGTCAGCTTTCAAAAAATGCTGGCAGGCCATAAAAGGCTGCTCCATGGGCTACATACTGCCCACAGGCCATGTTGTGCAGGGCTGGTTTATAAGTTTTCTTAGATATTCTGCACCTGTACAGAATGTGGTCAGCAAGTGGTCAAATGTACTTCTGAACTTTTTAGTTGCCCAAAGGAAAAAAAATGTGCAGTGCACAAGGGCAGAATAAATATATTTTAATTTTTTTGTTGCTGTTTGTTGAAGGAATTAAAGATGGATTCAGAGAAATAAATGTAGTGATGCATGATAACATATGCATGGGAGAGGAGAAAATACTATGTTACATATACCAGTCTGTCAGGATGAAAATTAATGTTACTGCACAAAAATTAAATTGCCATTTAACCAAAGAAACTTAATCCATATTTAGAATGCTGGGTTTGGGAATAAATGAAGCATCACTAATAATAACTTCATTTTTGCCCATCACTATGTAATGGTATGTGGGAATGACCTTGGGAGACAGGGGAAGAGCCACAGCCAGGGCAATGTTCGGGTAAGAGGCAGTTTAGCCCACAGAAGGAATATGGACATGACAAACATTGCAGAAGGGACCCTCCCTAGTTTCTTGAGCTGTCAGGGTGATGGGGGAGAAATATATTTTCAGACTTGCAAAATTCTGTTAATGTAATGTTACACTAAAGTAGAATTAATTCATCTGGGTGTTTTTCCTGTATGGACTACTTCACAAGGCTTACACACTGTGAAAATTCACATATTTATTTTAAAATGTACCTTATCAAATATAATTATACAACTTGGTATCTTTCAAATGTTTTGGACTTCCACTTCCATCACCCAGCCAAAGGGGCTAATAGTTAGAAATCAGAGTGGTAGCCTAAAATGGCTGGATGACATTGGATGCTGTATCCTTGATATAAAACAGTGACATGTTTTGTCTTCTACAAACTACATCAGTATTTGGGTGTGTATTTCTACTGTAGGGTAGGATACCGGTTTAAAAAAGGAAAATTGTTATCCATTGATCAAAACTTTTATTTAAACATCAAAGCAAAATTTTGTTCAGTAATAATACCGAACTGCTTAGAGATGGGGTGTAATTAGAATGTAGAGTGGCACTGGTATTCGGGGGGGTGGGGGGTGTATCTCCAAGTTGGTCCTAGGTCATCCAAACAGCTTTGGATATTTATTTAGGGAGGGGAACCATTTTATCTAACAAAGACATGGACTTTTGAACAAAGGATATTTCCACTGAAGTGTGTTGGTTGGGAAATGCTCTTAAGCCTTCTGGTGCTTTTTTTAAAGTTAGATGTTCTGTGGCACCTGCCTATGCTGATAGCTGCACATTGACAAGGCTGCTCATAGGCTTCAAAGACCCTTTGCTGAAATGATGTTGAAAGGAATGCTTGCAGATTGTGCTGACAGCTTCAAGGTATAACTGGTAAATCAGAAATGCCAGTAAGCAGGCCTTATACTAAGTGAATATTTTTGCCTTTCTTGACCTTCTTTAGTAACAAAGGAATCAACAAAGACCCAAAGAATCTAGATCTCATTCAAAGTCCTCCATGTGTGAAATGTTATTCTCAGTGGTTTTACTGTCAGATTGGGAGGCCAAACCAGGGCACTTAAATTTAGAAAGTCAAATGTAGGAAAGAGGTTTATTAGGTTAGGTTCATTCCACCCAGTTTTCCTAAAAGTATAATAGCTTATTGCCATTACAGCCTGTTTACTCACAGGAATAAAAGAAAAAATTGCTGAATAAACTTCAGCAGACTTTTCTGACTTTGGATCTCTCTAGATCTGAACTTTTATTTTCAAACTGGGATATTCTGAATTTCATATATTTGGACATGTCAAGTTTGGGAAGACTATACTATAGAAATTAAAGAAAATCTGGCACCACTATGATGTATTTTAGTGTAACAATTTTTATGTGAGGTCATTTGAAAATGTTAGAGTTTTTCTTGACACATTGAAACCTATTTTTATTTCTGATTAGAATAATGGCTTTAAAAGGGTCACTATGAATAACATTTTTTGAACCACAGGAAAGCCAATCTCCTTTTCTATGACTCCAATTCAGGTAAAAGCCCCAATTATAATCATATCTATTTGAAATTCATGCACCTGAGCAGCTAAGAACTAGTGCTGATCTGCTAAGAATTCACCCAAAATTTGCCAAAAAATGGAAGATAGTTTAAGTGATAATTTGTGGCACTAGACAACAGCCATGCAGTATCTAAATTATTCATGATGAATATCTACATTCAATCTTGTCTTTTTTTGGATGGCAGAGCTCACTAGTTTATTACTGAGTTGGAAGTGATATAATTGATTTCATGTCCCATAACTATGCATACAATAAGATAAACGATGTATTATGTAGAAAGAATGGATGGAATTTCATTCTCTAACATGTTAAGAGAGTAGGTATTTGTAAATAAGACTCCTAATTTAAATCTGTGAGTCCACTCTCTTGAAATAGAAACATATTTTCCCAGATTTACATTTCCATTTATTCCTGAAACTTGACCCTGCAAGTAGAACTTCATTTTTAATTATACAATAACAAACATTTGCAACATTTGCATCTTGTGCCGATATGCTCCATTAGTCTAATAATGAGGCAATGTGAAGAAAAGAAAAAAGCAATTTTTGCCACAATTTTTTAAAATAGAGTACCGTTACTTAAAGATTTATCTCAGTTCTGTCTAATTCACTCCAGGTTAATCAATGTGCTTGTCACGATGTATTTCATATTATATATTGCAAATATATTTAGAAGTTCCAAGAAGTCTCTTTAAAGTGGCATGATAAAAATCCTAGAAAACATACTACTGATTTTCTTCTATTAAGTACAGGAAAGAATCTTAAAAAATATTCAACAAGGAAATGCATCATTAAATGATATGAAAACTACATAAGAGTTGTTTGTTTAAAGGGCATTTTCATGTGTTTTCCCTGTAGCTATTAGAATACAGAACACTTTACATCTCAGAAATAATTACAAAGGAAGACAAAGTGCACTTAAGTTCTTGATGCTGAGAACATAATCTTCAGAGACTCACTTTCTTTGGAATATAATTTATAAAAATTATTTGATATGGTATGTACTAGCTGTAATGACTTTTGGAAAAATAGGTTTAACTTTTTTAAAGTTGTGGATTTATTTTCAAAAACAAATTTACACACATGCTTATTCATTAAAAACATTGTATTTTCTACATTCTGATCCATTAAAAAAATGATTTATGCACACAGGGCTGAGAACTCTCTCCCTTCTATCTCTTAATGCATGAAAGAGATATCATATAACCCCATGCATCTTAAACCACAATGTTTGCAATTCTCAGTTTATCCTGCAGTACTTTCACAATTTATAAAGCAATAGAAATAATGGAAATTATTAAATCCATTCCCATAGAAGAAACAATTATTACCTGTAGCTAAAAGGGTTGTGTATTATATCCACAGCTTAGTATTAAGTCCGAGAAGAAGGTACAGAGAACTCAAAGAGGTCTATACTCATGATTTACTATTCACAGAATAGCCAAAAATTAAATCTCATTAACAGATGCTTAATCAGTAGCAGAATTTTTTTAATCAGTTTGCCTGACTATCCTGAATATGAATTCCTTGAAGAATAGACACAATGATATCCATAGCTCCATGATCTTCCAGGTAATCTTGCCAATAATGCCAGCATACCTTACTGGACAACTATCAAATGAAGAGTTTTGTCCCTTAAAACAGGTTTAGCTTCAGAAAGATTATTCAATGATCATTCTGAAGTTGCTTGAGGAGGGACTTTGGCAACATGTAACACAAAAAAGCACACAACTTAATAAAAAGAAACATCTTTTATGAGTGGCCATTTACTTGTGCAAATAGACATTGTCATGATCACAGTTGGTAGAAACAAGGATCATCAACAATGCTGCTCAATCAATGAGAATGCAGGTGTGAGTAATAGTCATAAACCTAGTTAATCCACAGAATTGTAGTATTTGTGTTTTTAGAGACTTCAAACACCATAACCCGTATTTTTTTTTTTAATTGATCTTTGCTCACTGGAGAAAGAAAGTGTGTAAGAAATTTAAGAAATTTAGCAGAGTTGTTTGAAAGGTAAAAGGAAATTGTCAAGTTGGCATCTTCCCAGTTATTTATTATCCAATCTGTAAAGAAAAATCTCCATCTACAGAATCAGCTAATTAGTGGTATAATAGAAGTCCATTCCTCCATACTGTTCCAAGCCAGCTCATTATAGTAACTTTTTTTTTTTGCAAAAGCTGATTCCTATCCACCCACAATTTGTAAATAAATTAAGAAACCAGTTGTAGAGATGATCAAACTACTTTGCTTAACAATGCACAAATATCTCTTTCAAATGTTTGACCTTATACCATTTTTCTGCAAGGCATGTACATTCTAGGATGGATTTGCCACAAGTAAATAACAGAGTCATTGTTTCAAAGCAAAGGCTGATGCCTGCCAAATCATGCCCTTTTTTTTTTTTTTTTTTGGTAAGAACAATTTTAAAAATCCCAACTAATTTTTCACAAATGTATGGAAATGTCTGCTTAAGCAATAAAACTGGCTATCCTGGTAAATCTACCATCTCATGTCTGATATTTTAAATTAAATTCCCATATAATTAAAATATTTCTTTTGATTTGGATTAGTGAATAATTTAGTATTCAGAAAGCTCTTGTAAAATTCTGGTCTCCAGTGCAGCTTAGCAGAACTGTTGTATTAGTGGTCAGACAAAACTTCTCCACCGAGATCCTTTCAGTATAACATATCAGTGTTCATTCACCTATCTGAACATAGTATGTGCTTAATGCTAGAATTTTTTTTTTTTTTTTTGGTCCCCCAAAAATAAGCAATTAGCAGAAAGCCTTCTCTGGCTCCTTGGTCAACTTAAGAAAAAAAATGTACCAGAAAAATAAAGATATCAAAGTGATAAAGTCTGGTTGCTAGGACAACAGGGACACATGCCTGAAGAACAGCTAGAGAGGAGGAGGCAGTGCTGCTGCAATGACTTCTTTGTTGCTATGGCAATTCCATGTTCTAGCTAGTGGAACCATGCAAATGCAGAGCATTGTCAAAGGAACCTCAACTTCAAAGAAGCACAGGGAAGACTGAGATAAACTTCCTTGATGCTGTAAGACCCAGGTAGTTGTGTGAGTTAGAATGAGAGAGGCTATGTATTTAAGGCAATAGTCTGAGGCCAATAAGGAATTCTTCTGGCAGGTCTGTAGGGAAAAGGTAGTCCAGTAGGGAAGAGAAAAGTCTAATGTCCCTCCAGGAGAAGGATGGAGTTCAGTAGTCAGGGAATCATTTTACACAAACGTGCAAAGATATGGATGTCTGTTCTTGCATTCTTCATTTTATCAGACTTTGGTTAGTAACTGAATATTGACAATCAGCTTATGATAAAACTTCGTATAACAGCCGTTCCAACTTAGGGGTGTGTTCCATTGAGCAGAATAAGACTTATTTTGAATAACATGCATAGTGTTGTTCTGAAAAATAAACATAGTTTCTTCCTGTGAGCTACTTCTGTAGGAACTCTCATCAGGTCACTGATAATACTTTGGTGCACATATAAAGCCAATGAAGCAGAGTGCCCATAAAATCCCATAAAACACTGACAATTTCATGAGATTATTCACACGCCATACCCATAATTTGATAATCCTTGCAGTAATTCCTTAAATAGTGACAAAACCTTTGCCAAGATTAAAGGGCTGTGAATAAAACTTATAGTTTTGGCCTCTTCCGGCCTTTTATTTCAACTGAATTGTGAATTTCAATTTTATTTTTCATACTTACTCCAACTTTCTTTTCATTTTAATGCACAAAGATCACTTGTCCCTTAAAATTCTATAGATGAGCTTTTTACAACATAAATCACATGTTTGTTTGTTTGTTTATTTATTTATTTATTGGATTTCTCTCCCACCCATCTCCCCTACAACAGGGGACTCTGTTAATATTACGAACTATAAGTTCCATTCCTAGAGGAAAAAAGTCTGTGGCAATGGATACTTCAGAGGGCTCAGTAGTCACACAGATAAACAAAATACAAATAGTCATGTTGAGAAGAACATTTATAAGGTGTTGAGCTATATTGAGCTAATTTTACTATCTAGTCATAATTTAATAACTAAATGTGCTTGTGTTTAAGCACCCAAGGACATTCCATTTTAGAAAAGGTTAAGATTTGTGTTTTGTTGCAGCCACAGATAATGAAGAGGAGAATTTGATTAGACAGAATAGATTAAATGGAAACAAAGATTGTTAGCCTCAAACAAGGCTGCATCTACATTCAGTATATTTTAAAACACAAGTTTAAACCTACTGAAACTCTTCAAATCCTGAACTGCTTCTATATTTTCTGTTAAAGGGTTGCCAGAAAAAAAAAAAGTTTTTCCTTTTAAATAAAATTCCTGAACTTGTACAGACAACCAGTGTTCAGGCATAATTAAGAAGTGAATCAAACCTACTGCTCTCTAATATGACTTATGTTAAAATGTGCTTGGAGTTGGAGAGAGAGTCGCTCCTTATAAAAGGACAGTATATCTGAAAGTCAAGAGATAGGAGAAAGCATATAAAAGTAATCTGAAGAATAGAAAAAGAAAAAAAAATGTATGCCCAGCCTTGATGCAGGCACCGAAGGATTTATAAATCCTTTTGATTTGGGTGCAAAGGAACAATATAAGGATTTTAAGAATAGCTTCATGATTATGTAGAGTTTTTCTTATAGAGATGATTGTGTCCACAAGGATCACTGGCGGTTTGGAAATTAACTTGTATTGATAGCACAGTTTCTTAGGGGAAAGAAATATAAAATTCCAAAAGAGAATAAATTATTATGACAAATGGCAGAATGAATTTCACAGGAAATTAAAATCTATCAAAAGGTGAGCCACCAAAATAAGTGGCTCATCTTCTGAAAAGAACAAGTGTTTGCTTCTCTCACTTCATCCCAACTCACATATTAATGATTGTATAAAATATATAATACTCAATTATTGTAATTATTCATTTCTAAAAATAAACACTGCATGAATATTCTCGGTCAAATTCTGAAAAGTGTGTATTTACAGGAACTACTTCTATGTCTCTAGATTTCACACCACTACTTGGTAGATGAAATATAGCACAGCAGACAAAAATACCTAGAAAATAAATTAAGGCAACTTAAAACATACAATCTACAGATGTTGCCCTACATATGCAGCTATTTGTCTGTCCTTATGGATGCATTTGTATAGATTCCAGTTAATGCACTGGGCTACATTTAACATAATACAGCAAGGCAATTATATTAAGTATGCTATGGAGCACTATGTATTATTAATACCTTTTTGTTCCATTTCGGCCCACAGTCCACCGAAGTGTATTGTTTGGCACAATTTTGTCAGCTTTCTTTTTCAGGTGATTCATAAAAGTTAATTTCATTGGGCTGCATGTGATTATTTCTGCGCTATCCTCCCACTGCCCTGTCCTCCCAGATGCTCGTGGTGTGCATTTGTGGATGGCCCTGCTTACTTTTTCCATCCAATAATCTGCATTCTAAAGTGTTGGGGATGTCTCACATGAAGATCTTTTTTTTTAATGAAATGGACATGGATCCTAGGAAAAGAAAGTGCTCGGGAAGGTGTTGTTATGGTAACTGACACACTTTCCTTTAAGATGCTTGTCTGTTGATCTTAAAATATTTGTAAAAAAATATACAACCATTCGAATCTTAAAATGTGCACAAAGTGTACCAGAAAAACAAGCAAACGAGTTCTTTATTCTCTTTACACATTCTCTCTATCTGTATATGTGCGTATGTGTGTGTGTGAAAGAAAAATATATGTTAGTGTTAGGCAAGAGTTGCTAGTGTAAGGTCTGCTAGCATCTAGCAGATCACCGTAAGGTTGCAAAATAAGCTAAAGTCAGTTACTTGGAAATAAATCTACTGAAATCCATTGATTTGAGTAGGGCTTACCTCTGAATAGAAGCAGGATTGTACTGTGAAACATCGATCTGGGCATCTCTATCTTTAAAATTAAAAGCAGAAGGGGGTCATAAAGGGCTTCAGTTCACAGAGTCAAAACAAAAGCTGCTCGTGTAAATGGAGGGGAAATTTAATGGAGTGCTTGATATTCATTCCAGACCAAGCTCAGACTTCATAGATTTTTACATTGCACTTCTCTTTTTTATATGCTGATTTTATATTTCTGTAAAACCATTCATTTTTCAGAGAACCTTTTTCAGACATATATCAGCAAAGCCAACTTAGGGATTTTTTTTTGGCATGGTGCTCCTGATAAGGCTTTTCATACTGAATGTCAAAAAGGATAATTTAAATTGTAGTCATGGATGTCTGTTCTGCTTCTGGCTTGAAATCATCTTGTGTAGTGTTATCTCCCATAAATTAACACAAATAGGTTTGAATGAGTCCTACAAAAACCCAGATTTTATATGCAGTAAAATCACTAAAACAATTGGATTTTGGTTCCAAAGTTATTAGTAAGCTAATAGGAAAAATGAAACTGTGCTGACATGCTGGCTGTAGCATAGCTAGCTAATTTTAGATCCCGTATCAAACGGTCTCATTGTGGTGGGAGGGAGAGCTACTTCAGCGCTATGCATTACTTCAGTTATAAAGCCTGCACCTACAGTAGCACTTCCATTGCTCCTCTATCACACCATGTTTCATAACCACTTTTACATTCCTCACCATGTTAGAATAGCTTTCCCTACCTAGTGATATCCACATCACTTATACAACTTCCAAAATCCTAAATTGGCATAGCCTATAGGATTTGTAGTCCAACACATCTAAAGAGCATCTGATTGGAAGAATCCATGTTAGAACAGGATAAACCAAAACTGTGATGCTCGTGTTTGCTAAAAGAATTATTGCAGCCTATGCAGCTTTGCACTGAAAATTCAGTTATGTCACAATATTATTACCCCCATGAATATGACAATAAAATAAAGTTTGCTTCTTCAAACATAGAGCTAAACCTCTTAATTTACAAAAATTGTTTGTTGTAATAAGAAAATATATTTTAAAATTAACAATCATAAAATGACCATCTGTAAATTAAAAGGCTACCCATTCTGATGTTGATGAAAAAGAAAAAAACTAGCAAGTCCTTTCATCACTGTACAGATTATTTTCCAATTTCCAGGGCTTTTTTGAGGGGTGGCATTCTCTTAGATTGTGGGGCCTTCAATGCTGGTCCCGAAGTCTTAGCTGCACCATTGACCTCTGACAGAATAATCAAAAAAAGGACAAATTAAAGCTACTATAAGTATAGGTATTAAAATAGTCAATGTCTAACTATAAGAAATGTAATGATCAACTTTCTGATTTTGTGTAAGTCCCTACCAAAATGATTCTTTAGATGTTGCAGAATTTCACAGATTAAAATGGCCATACTATACATACTTACCTGAGAATAAGTCCTCGTGTAAGGAGAAAAAGAATCAGAACAATGAAATGCCCTCCCTTTTGGGATTTTTGTTCATAGTGGGACTAATCTTACCAGAATACAACAATATGCAATACAACAATTGCATACATTTATTGAATCAAAGATTGAACACAGTTATCATTTTAGTACATTTCTCAATTCCTGCATAACTAATTAGAAGTACACATCTCTATCAACATGATTTTCCTAACTAATGTAAACAGAGAGGTTATATAAATTAGTAATCAGATAATTACCAAAAGTTGTTCTGTAATTCCTTGAATCCAGAAAAATGTCCAAGTGTGGAAAGGATAGTGAGAAGTAGGTGGCAAAAAGCAGCAAGTAAAACGGCAAGCTATAGCTTATGAAGACCTTGCATATTTCATAAACATACACACAGCTTATGTATACATACACAGAGCATCATCTTGCCTCCTATTTTATAACCTAAAAATGCTAGGCTATGATTACCTGATTCTTTGCACTATTAACCGTGAGCCATGCTTCTCCTGGCCTTTGGTACATAATTGTTTTAAGTCATAGCAGCATGTGGTTGACTTTCTATGCACCATGCATTCAAATGGACTATTAGACTTCATTAGACTCATATATTCATCATATAGTTCATTAAGTTCATTATCCAGCAAGATCAATAGGAAAGATCATATTTAGTTCAGAAATGGATTCTCTTTGGTTCAGCTAGCCCTTAGTTTCTGTATATCTGAAGTGTTCTTCCAGCAAGTCCCATTGAAATCAATAACATTCACTCCTAGACTTGCTTTGGTGAGTGATATGGCTTATACATTGATTAAATCAATATAGTATTCTGTAGTAGAACAACCATGATCTCAAAAATATTTAACTATATCTTATTTATCAGATGCATAATCCAGCACAAAAAAAAAATCCAAATATTTTCACATTTCACTACATAATGTCACAGCTCTAAATATCTGATTTAGAAAAGCATCTGTATAAAAATCCAATGCTTGTTTATAAAGCTCAGTACCATGTACCCGGACTGGCAGGATCAATTCAAGAATGAGGTCTTTCATATCATCAACTTTGAATCAGGGAATTTTTTTTTTTCTTTGTACTGATGCAAGAAGAGTTGAAATGTTTGTGCCTCCTGAAAAAGTTCCCTTCGTAACATGATTTCAAGATTGGGGTTTGCTCGCGATGCTTCATATTAATTAAGTAGATATAAAAAGAAGAAAAAGGCTACAAGTATTTATAAGCCACCTGATTAGTAATCTGATTTGATAGGGTAATTCAGCTGAACCACTGATAAATTAAAGCCTCCTATTTAAACTTTTCACAGCCATACTGTATAATATTCTACTTGGTTCTACATAAAATGTTTTATTATATTTTATATTAATGTTTATTAATGTTATATTAATACATTAACAGATTAACTGATGTGCATTTATTGTATGGATTCCTTCTGCATGATCAGATTTTTTTTACAGTGCTACTGAATGTGTGGTTAACATTAATGTGCATTCAGATTACTATAAGGTCAATATCCATGGGCCAATTAAAAGGTGTCATTGTTCCCTGCCCCATATATTCTGTGCCATTTTACTTCTTTTGACTTGCTCTGAAATTACAATGTAAAATTTTGATCTTATCCCAAGTATTAAATATAAGAGATTGCCTCTTGGATACTTTCACAAGCCAGAAAATGAGTCTTAGACTATAGCAGTATGGGGATAGCAAAACTCTTTTTATAACATTACATTTAATCATTGTTGTACAATATATTTCCATGGAGATGACTGTTAGTAGAAAGTGAGAATAAATATTTGTGTGCTGTAATGCCTACTTATTACTTGGCCTTGATAATTTCAAGATAGCTTAGCTTTCAGATGGTAAAAAATAATAAATTAGATGATCACAAATTGTTAAGTGGGAAATAACACAAGAATAGTTGTAAATAAGATTGTTTCCACTTATTATCTCTGTTTATTTCTAAAATATTCTAAAAAATTATATTGTATCCTATTTCCAATGCTGTATTTTACAGATTGGAAATTGAAACTCTGAGGGTGACACTCTCCCAGGTTACAAAATTTTAAAAATAAGAAATGGGGGAATGACTCTGGCTTTGAACCTAAGAAGAAATCTGTTGGCTGAAAACAGTGGCTCCCATTTGTTATGCTAAACACTGTAACTTACTAGTGTGAGTCTGCAATCACAAATCCATTTAATAGTTATGTATATTAAGCTCACTGAACCTATGGGATTTGCTTTCAAATAAACATACATATGTGTTATTATTTTAACAATAATTAATTTTATTTCTGTAGATAATTGCATTTTTCAAGAACAAAAAGTGGTTCTGCTTAACTTGACATGGGTAAAAGTACTGTACAATATAGCTTTTAGAAAACATCAAATAGAGCAAAATTGAATGTTAAATCCAGCACAAGAGCTATTAAATAGGTAAATGAGATAGGAAAAAGAAGGATTGGAGATTTGCAAGAAATATAAATTCTAGTGAAAAACACTTTTAAATGTTAATTTAAAAATGAACAATGTTGTAAAACAAGTTATTCTAAATTAATTGCTTCTGAATAGTTTTACAATAGTCAAGTCAGTAGGCAAAGTGACACAAGCATTATAAGCCTGAACTACAAAGTACAGTCCTTGACTGTGTTGGACATCCTAGTCTCTGAATTACCGCTCCATTTATGCCACTCTAATCAGAAATAGCTTTATAATAGTACAAATCATCCTCATAGAATTATTAAAATGATTATTGAAAGCATGTGCTTGGAGAGTCCATACCTATTTATAAATTGCTATTATTTAATCATTATCAGTTAGAACATACAAACTGAAATTTAGTGTATCATTGGAGGAGAAAATGAAAAATGAAAACACTTTCTTTCAGCAAGGATGATTATCATATCTGCCCTATATTCTAATAGAATAATTGTTAAATGAATCCCTGTCAAAAGACTGACAGGTCTTATTCTCTGAGGGAGATTGCCTCATTCATTTATGAGGAGGCAATGACACAAACTGTGTTTCTTAAGATCAGCTTGGACTCAGTTTCAAAAGGCACTTCACATATTCCAAGGAACAAAACACTATTCCTCATAATGAGTAGGTTCAATTTCCACTTAGATGGTTGAAAATGAAGCTTGACACACTATCATCCAAATTACTGGTTTTGACATTAAAAATTATGCATGAAAAAAAAATAGGAAACACATTAAAAGCATCCCAGCAACTTATAAATAATTGTTACAGTGCCTCCTGCTCCTGTAATAAATATGGTGAAATTAACCACTTTATCACTTCTGCATTCATTGGTTTCTGAGAATCATTTCAGTTATGTTCTTGAAGATGGCAGTTTACAGTAGTGCAGCAACATTTGGGATATTCATGTGCATTTTTCACCAGTCTACGAAGTGCTGTATCATCTAAATCACTATCTGTGATATAAAAGTTTTTTTTTCATAGAAAGGTATTCAAAGCTATGGATGTGTAGATCAGTTTAATACTGGGATCACGGGGTTATTTTTTTCAGTATATGTGCAGTTTGCTCACAAAAATCATTTCCTGTGCAAGTTTTTTTTTATGCTGCTTATACAGTTTTAGGTGCAAGATTTTGTAATAGGCAACTCATGGAACATAGGCTGCATTTTATCTCTCAGTCTCAAACTGGCAAATAGCCAATTTTCAATATTTTCAACTTATTTCATTAAAGTTCAGGATTGAAGAGTTAAACCTCAAGAAAGCATTACCAGCTCCCTTTTGACATTTTGCCTTCTAAAGCCCCGCAAAAGGTTAAAAAAAAAAAGCCAAAGATATTTCACCCTGGCCATTCATTGATATCACAATGTCATTGGGACATGTCTGTGGTGACCTTCAGAGTTAAAAACATGTTTTTAAAGTATAGTTCCCAGCCCAAGAACAAAACCAACAAGAATTATTGGCCCCTGCATGTTATGATAAATATGCATGTGGAAACTGGATTCTTATATGGAGACATCAAGGAAGACCCAGAGATGGATGAGTTATTTCAGTCTGCAGACCCACAAGGAGAGGTGGTTGTGCATGGTGCATAAAAGCATCTATAACCTCAAATGCGCAAATGAAAAATAAATGAATGAATAAAATGAAAATAAAACACGTCTAAGCAACATAGAGGATGAACTGAATTTTATATATATCGTTCATTTCTGGTATTTAGAGTTTAGTATCTTATGCTTTTAAATATGCATTTTATGTATACAGAATATAATTAAAGCTTTACTCATATATCTTCCTGTAATTTTACACACACTGCATGTATTTTTTCCCCTTTTCTCTGTATAATTAATGGGCTTTTTCCTTACCATGGCCAACTGTTTCTGTATATCCATGCTTTGAATATCATTTTTAGAGTTATGACGTGAAGTACGTTTTTTCATTTTTTTTTTTTTTATTATATTCTTCTATATTTAACAAAAAGCTATGTATTTGCATCCTTTGTGTGTTTTTACACTGTTGCCCAGAATCTGGTCGTATTAGGCATTGTTACTTTTCATTTTGTTTAAATGTATTCAATTTATTGGACTCTGCTCATAGTTACATTTTATATGCTTTTATTTTTGTTTCAATTTTTCAGTAGGCGTTGTTTTTTCTTTTCTAAGTTTCTTATTAGTTTCCAAACCTTTACCATATATTCTCCTGTTTTATTCCTTTGGTATTCCACTTATTTATGAACAGCCCACATTGTTTCCTACTGCTTAATATGTTGTTTATTTGCAGTTATAATTTTGTTTTGTAAAAATGTCATTTTTATTATTCACAGTCCCCTAAAGAAGCTTTCTTCAAAATGCGCTGGAACTAAGTTTCTGGAAGTAAGTATGTGTGTACCATATGACTTTCTTTTTCATTTTCCTGGTTCAGGGCATATTCTTCTGTTTGTCCTCAGACAAGTGAACCAACTGTCACATAGGCAGGATTTACTCAGAATCAGGCAGACTCCTCTATCTATTTTAAGAAAAATAAGGGTGAGATATAGCTTGATTCATGTAAATGACATTGCTACTTATTGTAAGCCAATAGTAAGCTTACAAGGTCAGTATAAACATTCAAACCAAGGACTTGGGTCACATCATGTACCCTCTCTGTATCCCAGTCAAAAAAGAGAGGGGAACGTAAGGACTTATTCTTTACCCAGAAGCAGAGACGCTAAAATATTTCCAAAGGGTGCCAAGCAGCGAAGAAATTTAAAATCCCCAAGAACTGGAAGGGGTTTTTAGGAAATACAGCCCAACTTTCCACCCAGTGCAGGAATCCAAATTAAAGCATGTCTGACAGATGTTGTTCAACCACTCTGAAACAGAGTTCATTACTTCACTTGATAGTTGGTTCTGTATCAATTCTTCTTCTTGCTAGGAAATTTCCTATAGCTCCAGTCCATTATTTTGTGTCCATCATTCTGGAGTATTGGAGGGTATTTTTTGCCACCTTCCGTGTTACATCATTTCAGCTACTTGAAAACTAATGTCAGATTTCCATCTCCCTGTTCCCCTCCCTCCCTGGGGTAAATATCTGAGCCCTTCCAATCTCTCTTCATAGGAGTTAGTTTCTAGTTGCCTGATCACATTTGTTGCTCTTTTCTGAACTTGTTCTACTTTCTCTGACTCCTTAAATTCTCAGAATGTGAGAATTTTCTCATTCTGGGAAGAAGAGTCACAAGGTGGGGTGTGACTTGAACTTCTAGTAAAATGGAAATGTGCTAAGATACTGTTTATTTTTCTCCACCCTGTCAGTGCAAAAAAACAGTGCAGACTATATTTGAAGACAGCTGATAAGCTGAAAATTTAATCAAAATGCTTTGCTGCTTTCAGTATTTTGGGAACATACAAATGTTTTCTCAACTTTGGATCACACTTCCCCTTCTCCTACAGCACAGATAACTCTCACACAGACCTGCCTTTCTGCCCTCCCCCCACCCCACTTTACCTTTAGCTAGTTTAGTATAGGGGTTTTTAAAAATCCCATTCTGTAGTTTTAAAAATATATAATAGGCCATGTTTCTTTCTTAAGTGTATAGACTTTTATACTGCACTAATATAGTAGTATAGTTATATTGTGATTCAGTGTGAAACTCATTCATTTATTTTAAGTATTTCCTAACCATGTTTCTATGATATTTTTCTCCTTCATTTGAAATGGATGGTGGCATTGCCTCATGATACCCATTCTTATTTGTTAGACCAGTTTGATAATAAACAGTGCTAGCAAGGACCAGTAGTGAAGGTTCATTGCTATAATCTGTTAATTGTGGTCTGAAGATGCCCCATAAACCATTTTAGAGCATATATTCTCATGATGCAGCCTTTGTCTCATCTCCAGCACATACATTTGTCTGTAGCTGCTGTGATTTTAAATAAATGTTTTTCATCTTCCTGTGACACAAATCTTTTGAATATTCTTCAGTGGTGACGATGCAATCTGGGTTGGAAACTATAAGTTTACATTATGACCATTTTGGTTTGAGCTGCAGGAGAGATTGGGCATTTGTCATTCACCTATGTAATGTGTGATCAGCACTTCCTCATGCACCATTCAAGCATGATATCGGTTCCTTACTTATCCAGTACTGCCTTTCTTGTCTAAAATAATTAGAACTATTTTTCTGGAGGAGTAATAACCCTCTATCCAAAGATAGCGTGGCTGAGAGGTTGGTGTGGTGAAGGATGGGGCCCAAATTGGAAAGGTTTCCTACAAAGTTCCATGTGAATTGAATTTGGCGTTATCCTTTAAAGTCTTCTATACCACCAATCTGTCAGCCGGGCTATTTTTAGATACTGGCTCCAGTGAGCTGAAGAGCTCTATCCTACCCATATTCACTCAAGTCCACCCCATCACACATTACGGAGACTGGTCCCTACTCCCCAGCTTTTTCCTACCAATCACCACTCTTAAATTCTCCTGTTGCTGAAGTGGATACAGCTTGGCTGTCAGGAGACTGAAAATCATACTGGCATACTTTTCTGTTAACTCATGGACTGGAGGGCATGAATGTAGGCATGAAAGAGAGACTGTAAATGCCATTGGGAAGCTGCTATAGTTGGGAAGCAGCTCCCACTACTATGGGGGTCAAGCTAGGCATTATAGCAGAAACATTTGTCATGCAGAAGTGTTGTAGACCTAACCCAAGGTGACTGATATGGAATAAAAAGGGTAATGTGATACTTACGAGGCATGAAACTGAAGTTTCCAGAAAACCTAAGCCCAAGAATTGTTGGATACACGAGCAAAGATTGAGCAAGTGATATAATATTATACATCTGCTGGGCATCTCTTTCAAGTAGATGCATGCGCACTTCAACTGTGACAGAGAAAAGTCATCCATGTTCACAAATCCAGAAAACAGAGCTGCAATCAGTTCAAGTTTAAAATCATCTGGCTACCCATTTTCAAACATGGGCAAACATGGGAGTAAATGTGGGACTAAACATACTGTAGATAAATTACTGTTTCTATAGATATCAAGTCCAGGCATGTAATTCTGGCAACAGATGGTAAGAATATATTCTTGCATGAAGCACATTGACACAAAACACCTTCCATTAAGAGACTTGCAAAAGTAAATTACTGAACACCAGTATTGCAGGAGATTATGGTAGGTCTTCAGATCAAAGCCTTGCTCATCAAACAAAACCACTGTGTAATGAACAGCATGAGTCCCCATGACATTGAACAGGAGTACTAGGATAGTGATGGCCAAGGTTCACAATAAAAAGCAAAAGGGTTAATTAAGTCCAGAGCATTAAAAATAAAAAGCAATGAAAATCCAATTAGAACTCAGCTTAAATGTCATCTAGCAGCTGGGTGGAGCCAAGAAAGTTTAATGGACTTCTTATGACTAGACATCAATTAAGTCTATATTATTTCTAAACTAAATGAAATTTTCAATTTCTTAATTCACTGGATTCAGTTTGCTTATTCAGTCATTAGGCTAATAGAAGGTGTGGTCTTTGTTATGGTCATTAGTCTTTGATATGGGTCAACAGTCCTTTAAACATCTGATAAGATGACTCCATGCTGAAGGATTTGAACAGAACAAAAACATCTTTTGTCACCCCATCTCCCCAAAAGCTTGACCATTTTATACAATGGTATGACTGGTGAAAACTATTTAACACTTTTTTCCTTCAAGCAAGCATTCTTAGAAAGGCACATTTGGCCAAATGTTCTGATTTTCAGGCTACATATGTGACATCAAAGACTGAGAATTTTTCTTAGTTGGGCAAAGCAGCAATCAGTCTTCCCAAGGAGAATTACTTTCAATTTCTTCCACATGACATGCAACTGAAGAAAGGAGAAGGACCCCTGCTTAATATATAATCCTTTTTCAAACATCATGTCTGCCATGATATTTCAATGTGTTCTGAAACCCAAGATATTAGGCAAGGACGTATAATTTAGATAGGCTGACTCTATTGATTTTATTTGGAGTCCTTTGTGTGTAATTGTTGCTTTTATGCTTTTCTTTTTAATTTTCAATTCCACAAGGAATTTATTTTTATAGCTTCATATTTGGCTTTGTTGGTTTATTAAGTACCCTTCACACCTGCAGATCTGCAAAGCCTTTATGTGTCTGAACTACAGTCATGTATGTTCTGTACTTACAGTTTTGGGGCAGGCAGAAGTGTTGCCACCCAGTAGCCAGTCAGGACACAGCAGGTCCTTTAGTTCATTGTTTAAAAATTGAATTACTGCCTCAGACAATGAGCCCAGACCAGGGCAAAATGCCAGAATGGATTTTACTGAACAAATATTAAGAGAGTTACAGAGAAAAACATACCCATTCCCATCACTTTGGCTCACCAAACCTCCCAAAAGTGGTAGTAGATGAACCCTTGGAACTAGCCAATGGTTGCATAGCATCTATATTTCCTGGGAGCTGAAGTCTATATGGAGATTCAAATTGCTAGGGGATTTTCGCCATCTTTTTATACTTTTCTTAATTAACAAGGAATATAAAGAATAGCACCTAGAGGTAGCTTATCAGTGACTTGGTCCTAGCTTCAGACAGTGACAAGGTCCATAGCAGAAACACTTGGGGGTTGGCTGATGACATATTTGCTCAGTAACTTGGGAACCCATATAAGTTATCTTGTGGTAAGAATATTTTGTATGTGTAGCTATTGCTTCCCCTCCCCCTAGCAAGTACTAGTTGGGGAGCTCATGCTGTCCTCTTTATCTTGTTACCATGGGAATAGAGATAAAAGACTCACAAGTGAGAGTTATTTACACTATTTGTTTGTTTGTTTGTTTGTTTTTATGTGACTGCTCATCTCTACAAAGTGACTTTGGATGCCTAGCAATAATTGAAAACAACATTTTTACCTCAAAACAAATACATAGTTGGCAAGTGACATAAACATAAAACAGCCCTCAGTGCAACCATCTCACAGGTTCTAACTGACATTCTGACCATCAACTCTGGGAACAAAGCCATGCTTTCAAGAATTTGCAAAAGGACAATAGAGTTGGGGCCAGTCTAATCTCTTGGGGGAGGATGATGTTCAAGGCAGGTATCACTTCCTGGGTCCCACCAGATGTCACTCTTTGATTGACAGGACCCTTACCATGAAATGCCTCTCATTTTTCCCACTTTGTAATACAGAATAAAGAAGAATATGGTACAGCTGGTAAAACAGAAATGCTTCAAAAAGTGTTTATTTTTTTTTTTCAAGAGAATGGTCTTGAATAAATACCTGAAAAGAGTGTTTACACATAGTAACATTACAGGAGCTATGAACCTATGATAAAACTGGATTGGTAACTTTGTTAAAAGTTCACAGACAGATAGACAGACATATATATTGGTATCCCAGTGAATCAAGCTCAGAAAAATGTTTAAAGATTCATTGGGGAAAACTAACGCCACATTTTAATTTTTTTTGGCTCTGTCTCCAAGGATGTTTGCAATGTTACTGAGACAATTAGTATCTGTACTAGAAGTTTAAGAATAAAATTAATAGGCTTAGACAATATCTTAATAAGTGGGAAACCACAGGGGATTCTCCCTTTTCATATTCAATCTATTCAACATGTATTATCTAACTTGGCATTTAATGTATATTTAGACAAGTAATTTATCTGTATAAAACAATACAATGAATTAAAATAGTAAGTCTGAATAGGAATAATTGCAAGATTGTGGCTTTTGCACTGGACTTTAATTGGAACCATCTCTTATAAAATAAATCCAAGTGCTGAAGGTGTACAACTTGTTTAATTGTATGCATTAAGCATTATTTACTTGTTTTGAGACTGGATTGTTAAGTTATCATGTCAAAACAGACAGACACCCCAAAAGGTTAATATATTATTTATTTTAAGTTATAGGATTACATTCATAAAAGGCTGCAACAACTGACTTGCCCAGTTTAAACAAAAACTGAAATTGTATAGCCAAGGCATGTCAAAATTGCCAGATTGTGCAAAAACCGGATGTGTTACAGAACTTAGTGAACCTATGATAAAACTGGTACTAAGGGCATCCCAAAGTATGATAACATTTTTGGTGGTATTGTAGGATGGCATCTCAGATGCTTACCAAGAAATTTTGACAGCTGATCCATAATCAGCTAGGGATTACAGGCCTTCAAGGAGGGCAGTGACTAAACTGTTGGAAAATATGGGGTTTCAGCCAAGCCTGTCTCACGCAAGCACAAAGGGGGGTGGTGGTGGCTTTGCTGTGGCCTAGCTTTGCTGCTTTGTGTGGGAGGAGCTTGGAGCCCACCTTTGTTCCTGTTTCCTTCATTTGCCTTCTCTTCTCCTCATGGCTCTCCACAAGGTAGGAATGAATCCTCTCTCCTCCTCAGGGTTTTTGAACTAACATTTCAGAACCCCAACATAAACTAGCTATTCTCTTTGGGGCTGGCAGCTGCAAAGACTATTATAAAATTTCAAAAACAGAATTGGGGCACTCAACAATTGTCCAAGGATCAGAAAGGCATCACACTTTGACTTTTGCCTCACTTGCAAGTTCCATTGTGATGCAAAAGTACTTTTCATAACCCAAAGTTATTTGAAAGAGCTGTCTTTTTATAATTCCTTCTGCGGCACCTTTGGCAAGAGTAAGAGCAAGGCAGGACTAGCAGAGATGTGCAAAATGTATGTAATATGTGCAAAACTGAAAGCATCAGGTAAGTTCAGGAATATAAAGATCTATCACAGCCTTTTTGGCTGCTGAGCCTTCTCTTTATAATATCTATATGATAAAAAGTTTTATGTTGTCCTTCAGTTCAAGTCACTGAAAATGTGGTTTATACTCAAAAATGAAAATGACAGCAAATAAACATTTTTTTAATTGTTGTAGAATATGTTTGCTTGGTTCTGGTGGCCATTTGAAGCTACATAACACACTGTTCATGAAGCTGGGAATGAATGTTGATGTCAGTGGTCATCTTTTACAACCTCAAGGGCTATGATGGTGATGTGGCAATATCATAAGCAGAATGGCAACAGTATTTTCAGCCCAGGTTTTATTTATTTTTTCATGATTTGACATCAGATTTCAATAGTGTAAATTTGGGGCAAGGAAGAAACTAGAGGTGCTGCCAAAAAAGGGTTGAAGAGCTACTATAGGGCCTAGGGGTAATTCATCCCTGATATATCTCAATATGGTTCTGCTTTGACTAGCAGTGGCTCTTTACGGGGCCTAAAACCTTAGTTCCTTTAACAGGAAATGCCAAATTTTGATCTTGTAATTTTTTTGCATGCAGGTGTGTACTGTACTCCAGATCTATGGTTATATCCAAGCTACTAAAATGGTGTTTAAAAATCTACTTTTCATCATTCTCTTGTCATTGATAAACAATCAATGGCAATAAAAACCTCTCCTTTCCTAGGACAGGTGTAACTGTCAGCTTTGGGAATATTTATTGTATCAGTTGTCATTTTTCTGAAAATGAAATTCTCCCCTATTTCCAGTGACATACAGTTTAAATGGCTCCAAATGTAAATGAGAGTGCAAGACAGCTGCTTACTTACTATTTTGAATTGTCATGATTTCGAGACCAAGATTTGGAATTTGAATCTTATTATTAAAATCTTCACATCCACAGAATAAGTGGAAAATTCAACATGAACATTCTGTCTGTTAAGAAAATGGAAATGGAAGCTGTCAGTTGTTGGCTCGGAGCTTTCCTTAATGTTAAAAGAGCACCAGGCTTCAGCAGATGCCATGTCAAATCAAAGACATAATATTCTCTAATCAGTATGTATTTAAAAGTTACGATTCTTGGCAAAAACATTACTTCATAATTAGTACATCATTTTACAGCATAAACAAACTTTCACATATGGAGATAGTGGCTAGATGTAAACATGACGAGCAAATAAAACTGATATCCAAAGAAAGGTTTGAGGCATTTCAAAAGATCTGGGTAAAATCCTACCCACTGTGATCCTGGACCTTTTTATTTAAACAGTAGCTCCCCTTGTAATGTCACACAAACTGCTTTTGAAAGTCTCTTCAGTTCAGACCTAGCAGGCTGCTTTTCAAGAAACTCAAACATTCTCACAGAAGTATGGAATTGCTTAGCAGATAGTTAAATTCTGGCCAATACCTGCTGTTTTCTTTTAAAAGAAAATAATGATGTCTCCTTTGTGAAGCTCCTTCTATGAATTGTTTTCCCTTAAAGCAGATGTTTTTTGTGCTGGCCCAAGTGAAGATACAGATTTACAAATCTGTCTTGATACTCTTTGTTCAGAATTCATTTTCATTGCTTTCAGTAAGTTTTCTTCCAAGTGAACATGCACAGAGTTGCAATCTTTGTCCTATTTATTTGTAAAATGTGTCAAAAGCCAGTGATATAATTTTAAAAGCACTAAAACTATAGGAATAGTACTAAATGATAAGTATGAGAGATATGTCTGAATGTTTTGGCCTATTGAACAGAAGATAATACTACACCTTGGACATTCTAGAATTCAAACCCTGTACAGATTATAAACATACTGCTTGGTTCCCCAAATTCTTTCAAGGTCTGTGTTAATGGAACATGAATATAAGATGTAGATAACTCTTGTACACCTTCAGTGAAATCTTATAAAATCATAATTAGAAGTCCATCCTGCTGAATACGATAAGGCTTACTCTGCAGAACATTACTATAGGAAGTCACTTACTCTACATATTTTCCTTCCAAGGATTTTCCTATGCAGATGTATTATAGGAGTTCCTTTGGTCATAACTCAAGATGCAACAAGAAGATCCAACACTTTACCATTTGAAATCCATATCTCAAGTTGGTATTGTAAATAGGAAGCAATCGTCTCTTGTTTCTGACTTTCTGCCCTTCTTCCTCTTCCTTGCTGTCTCTTTTCTTTTTCCTTTACTGTTTCTCTTTCCCTTCTGCCTATTCTTTTTCACATTAGATATAAATGAGTTAGTAATTCAGCTCTTGAACATAATTTCTGCTTTTGCTGGAAATATTTTGGTGTGCCTAAGACATCTGAACAATCCCACCCAAAGCTTATATCTGCAATTGATGTTAAGCATCAGTTTCTGCAGGTACTAGAGCCAAAAGCTCTTTCACTGTCCAAGTACTGTAGGACGTATGGTTATAGATCTCTGCTTCATTCCTGCTTCTCACTGAACAGATGCACAGCATGGAATGCTAAGTTTAGTAGTATCCAATGCCCTCTTTGCCAGACCAGCAACAGCTTCCTTAATTTCATTTATATAATAGTTATTATTATATAATTATATTCCTAAACAGACACCCACATTTTGCTTCTATTAAAACACAGGTCCAAATATTGTTAGAAAACTTCAAAAATATATAAGCAATCATAAATCTCTCTTAGTAACTAATATAGCTATAGTAAGAGAAGTAAACATAACTAGTTCTATTAAATGTTTAGACTATAAATCAGAAAGTAATAGTAAAGTCATAAATAATTATAATTAGAAATACTCATTGAGACTGATCAGTAATCAGAAGCAAAGAATGTATTTCATATAAATATATTCCTTATAATGACTAAAATCTGCTGATTTATTGATTCAGAAAAATGTATAGTATTTATCCATATCCAAGCCTCATTTTCTTTGCATAAAAATCCATCCTGACTGCTGAGATTTCCAGGAGGAGAGATGTTACGCTCTGCAAAAGAATAATGCTGTGTTACCACATGTGTTCTGAAATTATTGCAACCCACAAGGCTGTGACTATAAGAAAAATATATTATCTTCATTTTATTGTGGTTCATTTAAAGGTTTTGGCTCTAGAATTATGTTTCCAAGCTGCTATCATGCAGTCACTGGAAAATCATTTACATGGTTGCCCCTTAACTTAGTCATTTATAAAATACATTTGCTTTAACTGCTGACTGCAGGTGGTAAGAAACCTATTTAATGAATATAAGCCTTGGGTGTTGGGGGGATATATAGAAAACAGAGCGTAGCTATTCAGAACTATAAACAACAAAACAGAAAAACAGTTTTGCAAATAACAGATTATTTTGACATAGGTGAAGTGTGGCTGGAATGCTCACCTGGAACAATAAACAGTGGAAACATCAACTTCCAGAAGTTAAGATTCTTTATAGTATTGCACAAGAATAAAGCAACAGAGGATATTGTCTGGCATAAATTTCTATAATGTATGACAACTTTCCATCTCAAAAGCTTGCTTCTAAGGAAAATGGTGTCAACCACATAACAACTGTGGCTGTGTAATTATTTTCTGATTCAATATTTGGCTTCTGAATCCACAGCTTGTCCTTCTAGTAACAGGAGTGGAAAGCAAAAATGGTTTTGAAGATGTACATCTTTTCTTACAATGCACTCAATTTCCTTCTAAGCAAACTATTGATGCTATGACAAACTGCATTCTGATTTGAATGCCTAATCTATAAAACTGCCATTCACTTAAGCTAGCAAGCTATTTTTGGAATGTACAGGGCTTTCAATGGGGGAAGGAGGGTTAATCGGTTTCCTTAGCAGCAAGTCTAGAATTTTTACAGCAATCATGCTATGCTGCTCTTCTACTAGAGCTCCTCATCCTGCTGTTTGGAGAAATTGAGGTCAGTGTATTTGGCTTTATTATTTCCAATGTAGGATTGCTATAACAGGAACAAAAATAAGGAACAGCTCCTCACACTACCAAGGGACTTCCTTCTTCCTCTCTATTGGCATATACAGGAATTTGTATCTGGGAAAGACCATATCTAGAACTAATCTGATAGAAGCCTGTTTAATATGGGCAATAGAAGCGCTTTGTCTCACTCCGTTAATAGGATGTGTCTCAGAATTAACATATAAATGTGAACATTTCTTTTAGCTTCTGTCTTTTTTGTTTTCAAATTCAAGGTGGTTAACAATTTAAGGGATAAAATAATAAAATTAAATTTCTCATATATTAACTATTACTGATTAGTGTTACTTTGTTTTATTATTTGTAATACATTGTATTTTTTAAAAATCTTCCTTGATTTTTAGAACCTATAGTCTGTATCTGCTTTCAATACAAAAATTGTGCTTGGAAATCTATGTATTTATCCATCTATTCATCATATTCTCACACATATCTCTTATATGTAGATGCATTTGTGGGTCTGTATGTATTTACCTCTGTGTGTGTGTGTGTGTGTGTGTGTGTGCGCGCGCGCGCCTTATACTACATCAGCTATTAAAAGCCAAATAAAAGAAGAACATTCCAGGTTTGGACTTTGTTAGCTGAGTTGATAATAACCAACAATTTCTAATAACAGATACATGAATGAATGATCAATATCCTTGCATTTCCGTCCTTATCTAGGACAGCTCAAGAGTAGAAAAGGAAGTTTGAACCAAGCGGTCTCCTAAAGAAGTCCTGGAAAATCAGGATTTTAAGTCCCTTATACCATGTTTCATAGCCACTCCTTCATCATCATGAGGATTGTGACCAGCTTCCTAGGACACATATCGCAGGTCTCCTTTGGATCATTTATGTAGTACCTAAAAATCAAAAACTTGTACTGAAAAAAAAGAATGCCTGATTTGCTGATTTCAGTTTCAAATATGCACTGAAGAAGCCAGCAGCATGGCTAGTGAAACATCAGCATATATTCATAGCCCTTGAGGGCTGTACATTGCAGATGGTTCATTCCTGCTCTACTGGTGCAACTGCAGAATAAAGTTGGAAGCCTGGCATGCGGGCTGCTGCTTAATACCGTACCATGTATCATAGACAAAGAAATCAATGGTAGCATATTGGAGGAGGGAGCTAGGGCTCATGGTTTTTTGGTGGTACGTTAGTAATATTGACAACTGAACTGTTCAGAAACAAAACCATAAGCACTAACTGATGTCTATGTGTTTGCTGAAACTGTTTTTGGATTTAAATTTGCTTTTGTACTGAAGTCTGTGACACACTTTTCTCTTCTAGTACTGAAAAATAGAAATCAAATGCAGAGAATTACAGTCAACTGAATTATCTAATGATAAACATGATCTATGAAATATTTCTTTATGCTGTTTTGAAAGTGAATTGTGTACATTCTCTTCCATTTATGAAGATTTACTACTGTACTCATGCAATAAGTTTTTTTTAATTCAAATATAGAATATTTATCAGCTCCATGAATATTTGTTCCCAGTTTTTATAGCTTAATCTTGCCCTATGTTCTATAATTTGAATTCACTTCTTTGAAGGGGATTAATATTAAGTAAAAGGCAGTAGGCATATTTGACATTGCTACTGATAAGTACTGCAACTAATCTTATGAGACTGAAAGTCAGATAAGAAGGGCAAAGATCTATGCAATAGTGCTTAAAACAAAACTAAAAATTACAGTATGAAATTAAGATGTAACTTGAGATGTGGGTAAAAAACTGGGTACTTTTACTACATATTTAGGCTCAATTTTATTTCTTTTTACTATATAAGAGAGCTTCGTTGCTGCATCAATAATATTTCTCTACACTAATTATAGGTGAAAATTAGGGCTATATACTGGCCACATATTCATTTTACACCCCATTCAGAAACTGTCCAGTCAGTGTCAGACCAACTGAATCCAAATCTAAAGTGAAATTGGAAAATCCTGAACTTGGGCCTCTTGTCAATTATCATTGAAAATTGTAAAACAAAAACAAAAACAAACCTTAAATACCAAAATAAATGACATAATTGAATGAATGTTTAGAGCAGGTTTATCCCTAGAACATTTCTAGGGATAAACCTGTATACATTCATATAAATAGATGCAGAGGATGTGGTGCTCCTTTAAGTGTTGATTTAAAAAAAAATGAAATGCTTTTAACTTTGATGCTGTTTTGACATTGCAAGATATTTGCAGACCAAATTCTCCTTTTTGTCAGAATAATCCTGCTTGATTTCAGACAGACAGATACAGAGATTTTTGCACATGCCGAGCCTTTTCAGTTATACTAACCTCCTCTACTATATAGCTGACACAGTAAATGTTCTGAAAATGGTGTTTGGTAAGAGAGTTCCTGTATTACACAACAATAAATATGTAAGGTTTTGTGCATGATACCAACAAATTTGATTCAAAACTTTTGTGTGAGATCCCTTTGAGGAAGGATGTGGACGAGAAACCTGTTTTTGTGAAAACGCTGTTGAGATGCAATTTATGGGATACATGTTACTCAGTTAATTGGAATGGGAAAGTTTAATAAAATGCTTGGATACAAAACTGGTGGATCTGAAAAGAAGACATGTTAAGACCATGAACAAAATATTCAGACTATTCATGTTAGAAATAAAGAATAGTGACTTCTGGGGAAGAAATGGCAGACTGAAGATGTCTCTGCAAAAAGTGGAACAGACTACCATGGCGGAATAAATAGATGGCGCTCTTGTAGGCAATCTTGGAATCTTTGTAATTCCTCTCTGGACAAGAAGAGGACATGAGATTGCCTACAAGTGCTCCAGAAGGCTTGTCCTCATGAGGAGACTGCAAGACAGTGGTCTCCAGCAGGTTTTGAGCTCTGGGAGACAAAAGAAGAGCCATCTTGCTCAAACTGCAGTCAGCTCAAACCAAAGTCAGACACTAAGTTCACATACTTCCTTTTCTAATCACCTTCAGAAATTGCTTGTTAACTGCCTATTAGGAACCTTTGGATTGACAGGTTTTACAGCACTGGGTGAGTTTCCTTCAATCCTTAGTGAAAGAAGTTTTAAATACAAGTTTAAGGACTTAAAACAGATTTTTTTTTTTTAATAAACAGCAAAAGGGTGATTAAAACTTTGATTTTAGAAAGTTACAAGTGGACTAAGGGTCCAGATAAATTTGAAATAAGATTTTGGAATTAATTATAAGAACCCTTCCTGTGGGAAAATGCTTTTGTTTTGAATTCTTAAAAAAAAATAAGATAAGATTTTAAAAATTGGACACTAGAGGGAACCTGAAGGAACTAAAGGTTATAATTAAAGAAGAATAGTTAAACTTGACTTACAAATACAGAATGAAGCAAAATATTTTAACATTAGACATATTGAAGGATATTTTTGAACAATGGACCCACAAGTTAATTTTAATAATGTCTGCCTCTATAGATAGACTGTCTTTGAAATATGTTATGGAAGAGGACTGTGTTTGAAATATGTTATGGAAGAGGAACAAGTTTATCTGACAAGATTGAGACAGATTTGAAGGTGGATTTAAAAATGACAAGCTACAATAATGATATAGAAAAAGATGTAACACTGGACATACAAAAGGCAGATGTCTTAATAACTAAAAGGGATATACAAATAACAAAACAAGAAAGTGACTGGATATTTTTCTTATATTGGATTTAGAAAAGATGCTTGTTAAAGCTTTCAAGACTTTTGTGAGAAAGGAAAAAGAAAGAAATGAATAGAAATCATGTTCTAGGACATATTTGAAGGGCCTAAAGTTCAAGATAGTTAGAAGTAAAAGGAAGGATTATAATGTTGTTTTATTTGATCAAGGTTAAAATAGAGATGTTGTTATCTCTGGTAACCATTAATGGACTTTTGCTGATCGGGACTGAAATGATAAGGCTTCAAGGATTTGTTAAGAGATGGGATATGGGAAGAAGAGATTTAAGAGAAGGTGATAAGTTACCAAAATTGTTTATACTTCTTGTGATGAAAAGGGAAGTCATTTCTTCATATATTTCTTTTCTATTTCTTTTCTATATTGTTTTTTTTTCTTTTTCTTTCTATTTATCCCAACCCTAATCTTCTATTTTTATTTTTATTTTTTTAGTTTGTGTTAGTTTTTATGGTTGTAATTATAATTTTTAATAAAATTACTATGCTAAAAATAAGAAATAAAGAATAGTTAAGACAAAAGAAAAAAAGAAACCCAAAACTGATTCAGTCTGAGTGGAAGTAAGAACAAATTGAAAGATGGTAAGCCAACTGTCAATTATTAGAAGTTTTGGTTGGCTTGTTCCATTATCTTTTGATAAAGTGATGAAACTATTAAGAATTTCAGAAGAATTAATTCTAAAGATGTATTCCAGAATGGTTGAAGGCCTTCTAGGCCTTCCCCACCTGTCACTTCCCTTCCCTACCTGTCACTCAGTGAGACCTTCCTTGAATGTCATAATGTGCATTGCATTTCTAGAAGAGTTTTGAACAGCTTTGGCTCAAGCCTTTGTGTTTTGGGGCACAGCCACAACTTTTTTGTACCTTGGAAAAGGTTTGCTTTACCACCCTCTGTTATGAAGAACAAATCAAACTGAATCATAATCATGGATATAGACTCTTGGGGGGGAATGGCTTAGAGAAACATAAACATATGTATTAATGTCTTAATAATAGGTGGCATTGTAAAGGGATACTTGTGAAATGAAATGCATGTTATGATTATAGACATGATAATAAACGAACTGTGTAAGAATCACAGTGAAGGCTGATAGTTTGCTGTTGGGGATCTCAGTAGGAATCAGCTTTTGAAACAATTGTTAAAAAACAAGGAATCAAAAGCTGTTAAGATAATTGAAGATATGCAACAAGGTAAAGAAGCACAAGACAGCAGAATTATGAGAAATCTCCATACATTTCGCTAAAGTCACTATGGATTAACCCTGTGAAATTGCTTTTACCACAGAAATGATTATTTGTGATAATCTTGCCATTCTTCCCTGAAGGTAGCAGCTGCTTTTAATAATAAGGCTTTTTATTTTATTTTAATGCCACACTTATAAGCATGAATACAATTCTTAGATTTAAAAAAATCCAGCTGGTCTGCTATTATAGGTTTATTCCTGAAGGAAGATACACATCTCAGCTTCCATATACCTATGCTTTGTTCTAACATGAATGGTAGCTTAAATCAATATTATACAATGCTTTACAATAGCACATTTTTTTTCACCGGAAATAACAGCTAGATTATCTTTTCTCCATGGTAAGTGACATTTCCTGGGTCATATTCTTATACATTTAAAAGGAACGTTAATTATTTATTTTTAAACGGCCAGCAATCATTTGCTACAGAGGCTCAATACAATACCCATTAAAATTACATATAGTTTGGAATATATTATATGATTACTCTCTTCACTAATTGTTTCATATGTGAAAAATGACAATGTGAATATTATACTCTACCAAAAAATAGAATTATCCTGATTATCATACCACAACATTTACTCATGACAAATTCGTTCCATGGAGATTTAGTTCTTTTAAAACCTAAATGCATTTTGCAATCCAAATTCCCCTTCAAAAATATGCCTATAATCAAGGACAAAACAAATATCTGTATGTATTTACTGTGTCAATGAAATTCAACAGATCCTTTGTATATTCTGCCATCTGGTGGTCAACATTTCAGTAATTTAAAATAGTTCTAAATATAAAGTAGGTAACAAAAACAAAGTAATGAGTCTTGCAGTCCTAATAATACCTAGATTTTAATAAATGATAAAAATAAATCAAATCATTGTTCATATAAGAACATTGCTATCATCAATTTGTTTTTGGCTTGTGAACCGTGTCCATATTGTTGTTGTTATTTAACAAGGCATCTTCTGCATGGAGAATTAATTTTTATAGAATCCCAACATTGTGTCTGATAGAACAGACTAAATATCAGTTAGACCTCTTGAACCATATAACTTACAAATTACTTTAGGAGTTGTGGTGTTCCTGCTTCTTGTTCAACTGTCTCTGGACAAGAAGTTAAAAGAACTACCTCACAAAGAATTTTGGATATAAAAGAAAGATATAGCTACTTTCAGTAAGGCTGGGACATCGAAATGGATGAGTTTCTATAAACACACCTTTCAGATTGGAAAATATCTAAATATGGAAATGCCCAAACATTTCAGGAGGGCATTTATTCAAGCGAGATTTCAGCCATTAGATTCAATGGTTAAATATGGAAGGTTTAACTAAGTTCCTTACCATGAACATACATGTGGTGCTCCAGACACAGACAACATAGCATATACATTATTTGAATGCCAGCTGTATAGTAAACAGAAAAATCAATATTTTAAACCACCCATAGATGAATGGCCCATTGGGATCCATACATTAGAAGAACATATTTTATGTGTGTTCAAAACCCAAAGATTACCTATTAAATGGCATTTTACCTAAATAAAAGAGTAGAATTGAGAACTGTGTATATGAATCTGACTGAGATAATGTATGGGTGATACAGAAATATGAATTGTATTTTCTTTTAGTTCTGCCTTTTACTTTATTTTGTTATGTATGCTTTTATTGTTGACTTGTATTTTGTATTCTGATATCTCACTGTTAATGAATAAAATATTACTATATTGAGCTTACTGAGATTTTATGCAACACTCTACCTGTCTCTGGTACCTTCAACAGGACAAAGAGGCTTCTGTGCTGTGTTGTGAATGCATAGGGCCACCTGCAGAAGAAAGGAGGTGGGGGTGGGGGGGAATGATGAAATGTGTGGTGGCATTATGGTGCATTTGCAGCTACTTAGGTATTTGTATCAAACATCAGGAGTCTAGTTCATATTGGTGGCATTTACATGAAGACATCACCATATGGGCATCCTCATTTTGGCACCAGCACAGTTTATTGTGGATGCACCACACACAGTAGTTTCTTCTGGCATTTCTCCTAGCTTGCTAGAAGCACTGGTTACCAGATGTGCTGAAGGAGGCAGACAGATGGAAAGCAATGTGGCAGCTTTGCTTTGCTCTGCTCTTTAGAAACAAGGAAGCATATTGCTTTTTGAAGCAGCTTCAAGGGGGTGCTTCATCTGAAGCATCATGAAAGGAAAGCACTTCTTGGCAGATCTGCATAGCCCAAATCTGTACTTTTTGGGTTATTAAACTGCTTTTTGAATTTTTAGACTTTGCCCCATGGTAAAACAGCCAAAATCAGCTGGTTCTGGTTATTGTAAAAGATTTATTTATTTATTTAGTGCATGACTGGGGTAATTCTAATTTGATTGGATCTGAAGACTTGATATTTGAAGAGGATATAATTCAACCTGTGTTTTAATGAGAGAGGTGACTTGAGCCACTTCAAGATTCAGTTCAAAAAAAAAAAAAAAGCCTGCTGCTGCTTCATTTTCTTCCATAGATAGTATAAAAATAGCAAGGATAATAGACCTCTTTAAGGATGTTAACCTTTCCAAGTTACTGCTGGATCCATCACGACTGTCGGTTGGATTGGTTGGGTACCCTTTTGAAATATTCACTATGACTGTTCTAATGCAAATGCAGCAGGAATCAGGAAAGGACATCATAGGAGCCTATAGATTATGCAGAAAAAAGCCTAAGTTTTGCCGAGCCAAAACAGAAGTATTCTTCTCCAATGTAAAAATAAAATCTTTCAAAGCTGTTTAACAGTAAACTCTTACTTTCCCAATTCCCTGTTGGGATTGCTAAACTGGTCCCAATGCCAAAGAATAATCAGTGGCAAATCTTTGCTTTGCTACGTCCAATCACTAGATTTTATGGGGTGACAGAAAATTTGGCATAGCTAGTAGGAAACCTTAATCTGTCCTGAAAGGACCCCTAATCAGTGACAGGGACTGGTCATGTGGCTTGATGGTAATACTCTATGTTACTTAATTAGGAGAGCAAAAGCTGCCCAGCATATGAGCAATGAAGCTGCCTAGCGTAATGATATATATATATAGGCAGAAAGAAAAATAAGCTGGAACAGGTCAAGTTACTTTTGAAACTTTCTGCCCTCACATTCTTAAAAACAGCAAATACTTAGGCCAGCAACTGTGTTAGCCTGGGACCCATTTGTTCATTATCAGAAGATTTAAGCCCAGCGAAGCAGAATGTTAAAATAAAGTCTCCTCTAGAATTGTGTGTATTGGCTGATTAGCCTTGATGCCATATTTAGAGTGCTGAGAATTAAGCTAAACTCCCAGGTGTGTTGACGGGACCAGCACAAAAGTCTAAAATTCCATTAAGTTCAGAGAGAGCAGCTTTGTAAGAAATGCACTGGTTTGAGAATAGAATGTTCTGGAGAATTCTGGAACTTTCCCTTTTCCCTTTGGATCATGCTGAACCTTTCTGGACCATGTCAATCTGGGAGCAGTTCAATAGTCTACAGAAGTAAATCTGTAAAGTGGAAACAGTTTAAGGAATTCCGGTTGTGGTCTTTTTGTTAGAGATACCATGTCCACAATATCATGAACTATTTCTAATTCAGAGGATATACTTCTGAAAACTGCCAAACATCCCCCAGAGCAGCATAGCCTCAACAGAGGATAGAAAGTTCCAGATTTCTCTAGAATCGTTCTATTCTTGAAGTGGTGAGTTTTGCACATTCCTTTTCTGATTTAGTGAGAGAGAACAAAGTTAAGGTTTGTATGTTTCCACATGAAAAAAGGAGAGGAAGAGAAAAAGTCTGGAGTATGGTTCATATTGCTGCCCAAAAAGCTCTGATAAGTGGAGAGCAGAATGTAATAAAATTTACTGGCTGGCTGTTCAGGGCAATGTCAGAAATCCTGTCATACTGCAACCCACCTCAGCATTCATTGTATGTTAATGTAAAGCCATCAGATTATTTATTAGGGCTGTGGAATACTTTCCATTTGGTTTAAAGAAAGAGCAGGAAAGAATACTTCATTAGGAAAAAGAAATAAAGCTACTTTAAGTGCACTCTGCAAAGGATCCTTTTTATTTATTCTCTGATTTTCAGTTTGACTTTCTGTTTTGCCTCCCCATTTCATGCATACAGATGAAAGAAAATTCATGCTGGGAGAGTGCAGGCTCATATGCTGTGGACTTGTAGAACTCAGAGAAAAAAACAACTATGACATTATTTGTCATGGCCAAGCACAACAAGCAGAGATTATCACAAGGTTTGAGGTTTAAACGTAGCAGATTGATGCAGGCTAGCAGCCGTTAGGAACAGCTATACAGTTTTTTAGAAAAAGGTGTGTGTAGCTTTGGAATAAAAAAATTTACCTCTCAGCAGGAGGCAATGACACTAATCTGATTTACATGGCTTCTGTTTGTTTGTTTTTTGTTTTGCGCCTGGTAACAACATGAATTGCTCATGGTCATAGGCTCAATTTGTTGTTAATCATCCTTCCGCTCAGTAGGCTGACTTGGGTTTTGTTGTTTCTAGGTCTTCCAGTCTCTTGGGAAGAAAGTGTTTAGAACATGTTCATGGATTATAAATAATATTGATTTGATGACTTTTACAATGACTTTTACAGTGCCTATAAAAATTAGCCACATGTATTTTTGCTTTCCTTATGTGATCTAAAGGATACATATTTCTCTGTACTTTTCAAGGATTCTTTCCTTACACATTAGCACTATTGCTAAAAATAAAACACCTGGGCTGTGTTCCTCTGGATAGCCTTTCTCAGAATTAAAATGTTGCGGCAAGCGTGGCTGTTGCTGGGAGCTGAAATATTCCCAAGATACTCTTGTGAATATTAATGCCTAAGACCCTGAAATCTCAACAATGACTGGAATATGTGTTTTAAATATGTGGTTGAGAAGTTATAGGCAAGATCATGAAAACTGCAGGGGTGTGTGTTTTACGTCGATTCCACAAATGTTCACTGCATTCTCTTTAGAAACAACTGTTCAACTTTCAGATTGAAGCAGTTCGCATATTTAATACACAATGCATGTGATGATTTGCATCACCATTAATCAGAATGTGTGGACATTGATGTAGAAGATCAGGGATAAACAACTTCAGCTAGCCTCTTTCTTTCCGTGAAGTAGAAAGAAAATTGACCATAGAACTGAGACGTAGTTTAAAATATATTAAAAAAGAAAATACTTCCAAAGGACTCTTGGATGTCAGTTCCATGAGCATGGATGTTTCAATTACTTGGAAAATACATTACAAGACTTACTTTAAGGCTGCTAGAAGGCAAACAAGATAAAGGTATTAAAGTACTCAGCAAATTAAATGTACTAAAACAAGCTATTAATGGTGAGCCAAGACAGAAAACAATTATTAAATAACAAATTATGTACAAAATCCTATATAATCTTTGTTTTATTGTACCATAAGAAGGATACAGAGACACTCCAAAATTCTGACTTGCTCAAGGTCACTTGGAGAGCATCCTTATGAAAGCAATAAAATTATTTATTTATTTAGATTTTGATATCCCTCTTCCTGCTCAAATTAGCACTCAAGGTGCCTAACATAATAAAAATGTTCATGATGTAAAGTGAACGCTAAAATCATTTAAATATTATAAACCTGGCAAAAGGTTTCTAAATGCAGAGAAAAAGAGAACCAAATACAGTCACAACAGAGTGAATGAGAACAATGCAGTAGAAAATTCTCTCCTGTGTTCCAGACAGATGAAGCTATGATTGTAGGGCACCTTCCAAAGGACCTCTCCTATAGAGAGAAGATGAATATGTTCAAAACAGGAGAGGCAGCCCCTCAGAGAGACAGGACTTAGGGCATTAAAGTTTCATTGTAGCATGACATTGTGCTTGCTAAGCAATTGGCAACCAATGAAGACTTCTTGGTCCAGGCATTATGTGATCTCTGTATGTTCACTAGTTAGCAATCTACTTGCTACATTTTGCATCAACTGTGACTCCCACTTTTTCAATGGTCACTCCACAGGGACTATGCTACGGTGGTAAAGGTGTAATAACCAAGGCAAAATCTGCAAGTTCTGTACAGATGCAATTTAGACAGAAAACTAAACATTCTTTATTTTGTCCATTGCTTCAGATGACCCTCACTTCATGCCTAATCTGATCCTGGAAATCCTTCCACTTGCCCTCCAGCTTATGTCTCATCCACTTCACTCTCAATTACCTAGTAAACCAAGGGGCTGATATGACTCTGAATCTGATGCTATTTACGAGGTCATATTATTGCTTCAGAATTGGCAATCATGTGAACAGCTGAGCCACAAAAACAGGCTACTATAGGCGAGAATAATAGCTATTTGCATTTCTTTTCTTTTCTTTCCTGACTAATAAGGTCAGGAATCTCAAGAAGAGTAATAAGAAGTGAGCATTTGGCTTTTATTAGCCTTACCATGACATTATTTCTTCTGTCAGTTGGAATAAGGATAAGGAATTAAGAAATGATTCTGTGCAGTGAACATGGCTAACCTTCCAGGAGATAGAACAGATTGGAACTGACTCTGCTTATTTAGGCAGTAAGGAAGTCACTGTGTTAACCCACCCTGCCATTTCTTTTTCAATTTCAAAAGGTATCATCTAAAATGCCATCCAATGCAAATTGATAAGAATAGTGGAAATCAAGATTTCCCCTGGTATCATTGCTACTAAATGAACTTTTGAGATGGTTCAGAAATGCCTTTCTCCAAGATCAAAAGTGTTTTATCTCCAGCCCAGGACCACTGCAGTCAGTCACAGAACCTAGAATCAGAATAAAAGTTCTGGTTTGCTTGGCTATGCTTTCAAGCATCGAATCCATATCTGTATTACATAGCTCTTCCTTTTCATACTGATAAATAATAAAAATGAAGTTAGTCAATGTTGGGGAAAATGTTTTAGTTCTAGATATATCATGTTTATATTTATTGCTTACATCCTTTTTGTTTGTTTATTGATTTCTGCTCTACATTATCATCCTGTAGAGCTGTCAGAGTGACTTACAACCCTTTCCCAAACCCATAACAATATAATAAAAGCACAATGTATTCCCCAATGTCAGATTAAAAGAATAAACAATTGCTACATATGCTGCCAATCAATAGCATTTTTTAAGCAAAAGCAAACTCTGGTTTTCAGCTTTTTAACTATAATAGTTACAAGGTTTTATTTATTCTCATAAGTAATGAAATTCACTAAACCTTAGTGAATATTCTGTTTTATAAAATTATTGACCATAGAGGTAAACAATAATGATCCAACCATGCCTTTATGAACCTGAACAATTGATCTCGGGAGAAACCATTTCATGAAATAGTCTTTTCTACTTACTACTGGGTTTCACTGATTAATTTTACTGATTCATTTGGCATATTTATTTAGAACAAAGGTCTACTGAATTAATTAGGATTTCTTTCTGTTTAGTTAACTTGAATACAGATTACTTATACAGAGACTGATGAAATACTATAAATCTTCTGCTTTGTTCCTGAATAAATATAAAATGGAAGGCTGAGAAGGGAGAGGAACTATTCTGTTATTAATTATGCATAACATATGAATTGATCCTAATGTTATAACTTAGAAGTCAGTCTCATTGAATGTGATGGAACTAACTGCTATAAATGCCATAGCCAAAACCTTGGAAATTTCCATAGACCAAGGACTTAATTTCTGAAAGGCTGAGTTTGCAAATTGAGCCCCCCAAAAATGAGATGTGGATGCTAGTAAAAGTATCTCTATAGTATAGAGTAAAAATGTCCTTGAGTTGAGTTTAACTGTTGGTGAGTACACAAACTACTGAAGACTACATGAACAACATAGTTTCCTTGACAAAAATATAGAAGTGATTCTCTTCTGGCTTTTTTTTTTTTGAAGAACTTACCAGTAGACCTAAGAGTCACAGAGTTGTCTGGTGATCTCTCAAGCTCAGTTGAGCTTGAATTTTGACCTCAAATAAATTCAGCTAAGTGTTGCTGTCAGCTAAATCTAGTAAAGTCTCTCTTGAGTTCAACTCATCTTTCTGAACTTGATGAACACTTCAATATAGTTTTCATGGCAATAATCATTGCCTTCTTTTCAGTCATTTTTTTACTTTCCAATTTATCCCTAGCTCTGAAATTTTTTGATAGTCTCCCAATGAAGTACTGGCCAGGTTTGATCCTGCTTAGTTTTTTGAAATCAGCCAATATTGGTTAGGTCCTACTACCTGCTGAGGCATATATAGTATAACAGCCCAAAAATTGTCTCAGTTTTATTTTACAATGTATGCAACCTGATAATTGTTCAAAGCACTACTTCAGAAGTTTTATCTTCAAATTTGATCTTACTAAGCACTGGGCCATCCCACTATCTAATGGGTTTGGTTCCAATATCTATATTCCAATCAAAATACAGATGAAATATACCTCCTTTGTCTATCAGGGTCCTCCTAATGCTATGGCAGAGCAAAATTATTGACCTTTGCATAGTGTTCTATTAATTGCTTGCCAAATTAGGAATACATTGGTGGTGTGTTAACATTCACACTGCCTTTTCTGCTCTGTTATGCCATTAGGTAGGACTTCAGTAGTCATGGTATCTCTTCCCTCACCGTCCACTAAATTAAAAGAAAAAAAAAAACTATGGAAATACTAACTGTGCAGAATAAATGGCTCAGAAACAATAAAAAAGGATCAAGAACTGAAGTGCATCTGGGTTTGATGAATTGCATGTATTTGGCTTAAATATCTAACCAGCCTGCATGCACGCTTACGGATTAGTTTAATGTTGCACTAAAGAATAGAGCAAATAAGACTGGATGACAATGGGAAGAATCTTTTTATTAATGAAAGAAAAGGAGCCAACTCCCTCCCCCCTCCCCAAATTATAGACCAATAATTTATTTGCCTACCATGTTGAAAATGCTTACTGGAAAAATTCAATGTATATTTATCTGGAGAAAAATTTTCTGTACCAGCTAAGCAAAAAGGAAACTGCAAAAAATTATGAGGAATCATAGATTGCTTACTGATAAAGCAAACTTAAAAAATTCAAAATGAAGAAAAGTGAATTAGGTATGGTTTGAATAGATTATAGTAAAACATTTGATTCCATCTCACAATGCTGGATCATGAAAAGTACAGACATTTTTGATACCAGTAAAAATATATGAAGTTTTGTAGAAACAAAAATAAAGCATAGAAGGTGAAGGTTCATGATGATGAATTAGGCCTAATCAATGTAAAAAGAGGGATTTTTCAAAGTGGTCTATTTGAAGTTTTGGTATCTTCACCAGAGGAATACTAAACAAGGATGTTAAATAAGACAAAACCTGGCTACCAATTTTCAAAACAAGGTTTAAAAAAATCCATATACAGTAGTTAAATGGATGGCATAAAGTTACATGCCAAATCACAAGCCAAACTAGAATAATTACTAAATAGATTTTTGGAGTAATATTGCAATCCAGTTTGGACTTGATAAATTTGCAAAATACAAAAAGGGAAAATCACTAGCTGACAAGAAAGTATTCAACTTATAAACAAAACAACTACCAAAGGTCTAGCATTTAAACAAGTTTGTCAGTATTTGGGATCTTGGGAGCATCAAATATTTTGCAGTACAAAATAAAAGAAAAATAGATTTAGAATATTGCAAGCAATTAAGGAAGATCCTAAAGTGTAGCCTAATTGGTGAAAATGCAATCAGAGCCATCAACTCGTGGGCAATACCAAAAATTCTATATATTACAGGAATTGTCAACTGGACTTAGATTGACCTTGATAATGTTGACTGACAAAGCAGAAAATTGATGACTATGAATAATGTCCTACACCTTTGTAGTTATGTTGATAGATTATATCTTCCAAGGAAGACTGGTGGGTAAGGACTTTTACAAATAAAAAAAACTATGGAGAAGAAAAACAAGGAGCAAATGATGATATCAAAATAAATAAAGAAATTTTATTGCCATCTGATGGGACCCAGGGTATATTTTTTTCCATTGCAGTACCTGCTCTCTGGAATGACTCCTCCCCCACCTTCAGATAAAATCAGTCCTGATCCTGTTGGCTGTCAAAAAGGCAGTAAAAATTTGTCTTTTTCCAGGCTTTGGGGGTGGGGTGAGGGATTTGAATGGGTTGCCTATTTGCCTGGTTGTCTATTAATATTTTTTTGGATTGTAACTGTATTTATTTATTTTGCATTGTTTTTGATTTATTATATACCACCTGGAGTCACTATGTCCATACTGGATAGCAATATAGATTCTAAATACATAAATGAATAAAATGGAAAGAATCTCAACAAGAAGAGCTATTTGCAGAAATGAATCTAAATATAACTATAAAAAACAACAGCTGGAAATGAGATTAGAAAATTGGAAATCCAAAGCACTCGGTGGCATTTCTTGGAAGATAATGAAGGAAAATTGGACAACATCAGAACATGGTAGTGGTTTAAGAATGGCACAATAAAAAAACGGAAGTAGAAGGAATGCTTTTGCTGCTTAAGAACAACAAAGGCAAAAATAGAAAAGACCAATTTGGGTAGTAAATGCTGACTGTGCTGAGACATGAAACAGTTGATCATTAATAACTGGATGCAGCAAAATCACACAGGCTGTTTTTTTTTTCTTCTTTAAAGCATTGTTGAGTTGGGAAGATATTACACTGGCATTGATATAACCATGGGTTCACAGCCAATAGGAACAGCTGCAAACACGAAGTCACAGATACAGTCACTGAAAATGTCTGAGCAAAAATTTTAATGGGATTTTAAAATTCAGACTGATTGTCCCATGGAAGATGTAATACACTAGCTATTACTGTCATTGGGAAGATCCATGTTTGGTTGATAGATGTAGTCATTTCAAGACACAGTAATATTGAAGGCAAAAATTGGAAAATATTACAAAATACTGAAACGTGCAAACAGAGATTGCAAAACTTTGGAAGAAGTCCACAGTAATACCAGTTGTTATTGGGGCACTAAGTGCAATACCATGAAAACAAGAATTTGGATTGGCTAGATTTGGAGCAACGTATGACAGCCCTACTGCAAAGAATGATGTTGTTAGGTACCTTATACAAAATTAGATGCCACTCCTCAAACCCTTGGGTAAGACTCAAATTATAAAGAAGAAAATTGATCAGCATTTGCTATGGTACATGATTAATGGAATTGGATGATGATGATGATGATGATGATGATTTTATACATGCCCTTAGTTTGAATAAAACATGATATGAATATTTTCTAATAGTTGCTTTCAGACCTTGATTAAGGAAAGTATTTTAACTAACTTTGATATTGCTTAAAAAAATGTATGCTTTTCATCTCTTTGGCATCACTGGACTTTATATCCTGATTCTTGAGCTACTTCAGTGATTTTAATCAGAGCTTGCAATGACTCCAAACCACTTATCCCTAATTTACCATACTAAATTTCTTGCAGCTCCTCTAAAGAAATGCATTTCCCTGGCTTAATTTCATTCCATGCTTAACTAACATCACTGATTAGATTTTTGGGCAGTTATGGCATAATGAATACTGATATGCCATATATCTTTAATAATATTTAAGTACATTGAATAATATAAAATGAATTACCTTTATGAATCTTTGGAATACTAAAGAAGTTATTAAGATAGATAGATAGATAGATAGATAGATAGATAGATAGATAGATAATGGGTAACAAAACAAAACAAACTTTTTTTCTCCAAGAGTAATGACTCATAGAATAGGCAAACAATAGGGGCTAGCAAACCAAATGTACTCTACTAAATGTCCCACAGAAGCTCATATAGAAGGTTTTATAATATCTAAAGTACCAGTCTAAAAGGTAGGTAAACTAAGTATGAATTTCAAAAGAACTAAGGTAGAACATCTACCTTGTTCTTCTGTGATGACTGCAGTTCCTATCTACTACTGAAAACAATGGGCCAGTCTTAATTTCTAATACCTCTGCATACTTTTTCTACCTGAATGCTATTGTCTCATCCAGTTCACATGGAAACCATCTCTTTTTGGAGAAGCTCTTTGAATTTTGAGAACTATCTTTTCTTATGTCTTCTTAGAAGTCTTAAGTGTGGTATTCTTTCCATAGCTGGATAAGCTAAAATCTTCTGTAACTAAATTGTTCTGTCTTTATTGGTTGCTGTGAATTAATATCATGTTCTCCATTTTTCATATTATCACATTTGGTACACATTATGCAAAAATATAGATCTCTAGAGAAGTTTACAGGTGAAACTCGAAAAATTAGAATATCATGCAAATGTTCATTTATGTCAGTATGGCAACTCAAAAGGTGAAACCAATATATGAGATAGACGCATTACATGCAAAGCGAGATATGTCAAGCCTTACTTTGGTATAATTGTGATGATTATGGCGTACAGCTTATGAAAACCCCAAATTCACAATCTCAGAAAATTAGAATAGTGTGAAAAGGTTCAATATTCTAGGCTCAAAGTATCCCACTCTAATCAGCTAATGAATCCATAACACCTGCAAAGGGTTCCTGAGCCTTTAAGTGGTCTCTCAGGCTGGTTCAGTAGGAATCACAAGCATGGGAAAGACTGCTGACCTGACAGTTGTGCAGGAAACCATCATTGACACCCTCCATAAGGAGGGAAAGCCCCAAAAGGTAATTGCAAAAGAAGTTGGATGTTCCCAAAGTGCTGTATCAAAGCACATCAATAGAAGGTTATGTGGAAGGGAAAGGTGTGGTAGAAAAAGGTGCACAAGCAGCATGGATGACTGCAGCCTGGAGAGGATTGTCAGGAAAAGGCCATTCAAAAGTGTTGGGGACTTTCACAAGGAGTGGACTGAGGCTGGAGTTAGTGCATCAAGAGCCACCACACACAGACGGATCCTGGACATGGGCTTCAAATGTCGTATTCCTCTTGTCAAGCCGCTCCTGAACAACAAACAACGTCAGAAGCGTCTTACCTGGGCTATGGAAAAAAAGAACTGGTCTGTTGCCCAGTGGTCCAAAGTCCTCTTTTCTGATGAGAGCAACTTTTGCATCTCATTTGGGAACCAAGGACCCAGAGTCTGGAGGAAGAATGGAGAGGCACACAATGCACGATGCTTGAAGTCCAGTGTGAAGTTTCCACAGTCTGTGTTGATTTGGGGAGCCATGTCATCTGCCGGTGTTGGTCCACTGTGCTTCATTAAGTCCAGGGTCAATGCAGCCGTCTACCAGGAGATTTTGGAGCACTTCATGCTTCCTTCCGCAGACGAGCTTTATGGGGATGCTGACTTAATTTTCCAGCAGGACTTGGCACCTGCCCACACTGCCAAAAGTACCAAAACCTGGTTCAATGACCATGGGATTACTGTGCTTGATTGGCCAGCAAACTTGCCTGACCTGAACCCCATAGAGAATCTATGGGGCATTGCCAAGAGAAAGATGAGGGACATGAGACCGAACAATGCAGGGGAGCTGAAGGCCGCTATCGAAGCATCCTGGTCTTCCATAACACCTCAGCAGTGCCACAGGCTGATAGCATCCATGCCACGCCGCATTGCGGCAGTCATTGCTGCAAAAGGGGCCCAAACCAAGTACTGAGTACATATGCATGCTTATACTTTGCAGAGGTCCGATATTGTTCTATTTCCAATCCTTGTGTTATTGATGTCATGTAATATTCTAATTTTCTGAGATTGTGAATTTGGGGTTTTCATAAGCTGTACTCCATAATCATCACAATTATACCAAAGTAAGCCTTGACATATCTCACTTTGCATGTAATGCGTCTATCTCATATATTGGTTTCAACTTTCGAGTTGCCATACTGACATAAATGAACATTTGCACAATATTCTAATTTTTCGAGTTTCATCTGTATAATGCTGAGAAAAATGGAAGGAAAGAGAAAAAGAAGATGAGCAGCAGCCAGATGGATGGATTCAATTACCACAGTGATAAGTATACCATTGGAAGGTCTAAAGGACCTTCTACTAAAGGGAGAGAAGTGGTAGTGGTGCTTGTTGAAGATGGCCAAGGAACCATCTTCAACAAGTACCACTACCATCTTCAACAAGTACCACTACCACTTCTCTCCCTTTCACCCTTTTCCTAATCTTCTCAGCTCATTTTATTAATAAAATTGAAGCAATAGTTTATGCTGTCTTCATGCTCAGGTAGGAGCATAACTCAGTGGAGAAAAACATATCTTGGATCTTGGATAAATATGTAACAACTGTTAGCAAAACATGAGCTCAGCCTAGGAAAACAAGAAAGCATAAGAAAGATTAATGACTTAATAATAATGATGTTTGTACTTAACTTTATTTCATCAAATTTACACTTAACTAGCTTGCTAATCAGCAATCATAGGGTATTTTACCAAGTGCTTAACTGGAGTCAGTATGTATCATGTCAATGACATTCCCACAATCTAAGAAAATTGATTGATGATGTTTATGTACTATCAAGTTGGTGTTGACTCTTGGTGACCTCATAGATAGATTGTTTCCAGGAGTTTCTGTCCCCAGCCTGGTCCTTTAGACCTTCCAATGGTGTACTTATCACTGTGGTAATTGAATCCATCCATCTGGCTCTTTTTCTCTTTCCTTCCATTTTTCCCAGCATTATAAACTTCTCTAGAGATCTATGTTTTTGCATAATGTGTACAAAATGTGATAATTTGAGGTTGGTCATTTCTGCCTGAGTGAGAACTCTGGATTGATTTATATAAAAATGGTATAAGATTAGTCTGTCAAGATTTGTTCTTGACAAATCCATGCTGATTTTACATTGTTTTCAAATGCTTACTGGCTAATCTCTTCATGATCAGCTGTAGACGAGGTATCAATGTTAGATTGACTGGCCTGTTATATGCTGGCTCTTTCTTTTTTCCATTTAAAAAAAAAATAGAGATATTTGCTCTATTCCAAGTTATCTGGCACTTCATCATTTTTCCAAAATTCTTCACATAAGAGTTTATCTAGACCTTCAGTACCATAGAAAGGAACTCCATTTGGTCCTGGGGATTGAGACTCCAGATATTCCCTGGTCACGTTTCCATCACAAAAAAAATTTCAATCCCATCCTTCACAATTTTCTAGGGAACACAAAACTGACCCAAACTAGGAGTTACGTAGCTTTGCCTTATCTTTGTTACCCCTTAGTGTGCTGTATTCTTTCCTTGAATGACTTTCTGTTTTCTTTTATTCTGAATATTATTCAAAGAAGCCCTTTGCAAACATCACCTTATTTTGAGCTTTTCTTTCCAGATACCAGCTATATAGTTGTGGACTAACTCTTTCTTCATGACTTGGCCCCCTTAGTTGACCACAGTTTTAAGCTTGCACAAACCTTGAGCCAAATAAGGGATAGAATTTGGGATGAGGTATCATATAACACCAGGATCCAGTAGCCAACAGTTTTCAATGCTAAATTCCTGCCTCCTTGCCTGATAAGTATGATAGGAATCCTGACAACTTTAGTATCTATCTTGCTCAACATCAATTACATATCACCCTAAGACAAAAAGAGGTTCTCACTATTGATGTCATGATGGATTTATAATCAGCCTAATGACCAAAGGAGCTGCAAAACTGGCAATCAACTTTCTGATTCAGAACAACAGACTTGACCAGCTAGACCAGTTCTGTAGTACTCCTGAGGGCTATGATTACATCAAGCAGGCAATGCCAACTGAGAAATCTGTTTTCTACAACAGGGAGGTGCTCTATGCAAGAACATACTGCTCACTTTCAGTTCTGAGCTTAGGATGTGAGGTGGAATAAAAGAACTGGAATTGTAGCAGAGTAGTAAGAAGTCATTATTCTGTTTTGTTCTTGAATCTTCCACTTACCTGCTCCTTCGTCTATTTATTCAACAGGTTTTTCAGAACCACTGCCTGTCCATCATGTCATTTATGACAGAAGCACACAATTCAGAGCACATTATTACAGGGGTCTATTTAAAACTGTAATAGTTTGTATTAAACTATTAAATAGCTTAATAAACTATTAAATAGGCTCTACTTAAACCATTGTATGTTAAAGCCACCTGTCTTCTGCCTATCATTCATGGCTGGATAGAGAAATGGAGAGAGCAAATCTCATCTTAGAGCAATATCTTTATTATTATGGAAGATAATGCCAGAATTATTATTCCATAATAATGGAATAATCTTCCATTATTATGGAAACTACCAGAAAGGCAATATAGGAATCCAGCCTGTATTTAACCATACATAAAGATCAGATCTTTTATGTATGGTTAAATACAGGCTGGATTCCTATATTCTGTAGTAGTTGATCTTCTCCATAAATATTCTAGTTTGCAATAAAGCTTTTATCTGACTATGTTGAGTCCTTTAAGGTTATGCTATTAGCTATTTTCTGAGTGTGGGAGTTAAGTATTGGAAGAGTCATGAATCAACATTTGCCTGTATAAAATCTGTCAGGAGAAATGTGTACCAGGAAAACAAACAAACAACCTTAACAGCATTTTCTCCCATCTCACAGCAGTAAGGTGAGTTCAACAACTTTACAAAAAGTAATTCAAAGCTTCTGAGAATGAGAAGTAGAAGTGTCAGAAGAAGAAAACTCTAGGACATTGGTGGACTGGTTTTGGCACAGTATTAAAATGGATGCTGCAATGACATTGGATTTTCACAGCCTTACACAGCTTTGTTTGCTTCCCTTCCATGGCCTATTGTCCTCAAATGTGGAAAGAACAACTCAACTGCCAGTTTGCTTAATTTATGTTTATTGAGAGGAAGCATACCACTTTACACTTAGCCTTCAGCATCAAAACATTCTGGGGTGGTTGGAGGGCTGCAAAGATTGGGAGATAAGCTGATCTGCATTGTCTCTGGCTGGTCATAAATGAGATGGCCAAAGAACAAACAAACAAAACAATATCTGGCCAGCTCCCCGCTGTCCTGTCCTCACCCTTGGTCACCTTGTGTTTGCTTTCGCAGCAAGTGACAAGTAATCATACTCTGTGATGGGGACCAGTAAAGCCTCTTCCCTGTTTAATTTTTAAATATGATGCCAAGGTTCTATTAGGCCTTGCTTCCAACAATTGCAAAACAACTGACTTCTCTATGATTCCTCCTGCCCTACAGATGAGATTTGGCTATTAGTCAGCTGTTGGAGAGCAAAATATGTGGGAAGGTAGGGATGAGGGACCAGTTCAACAGCAGTGTAAAGTTGCTTTTTGGAAGTGCTCAAAAAGCCAGGGAATCCACTGGCAGATTTATAAACTGCATTGCATAAATATATAGGTACAAATCTGTACTTCTATGTAACAATTATCTTATGCCTGTCCAGTTTTCTCTTGAACGCAAAGGAAATAAATGGTACTAATTTCCTATGTCCTAAGGAAATGTTTCTCTTGCTAAAGTGTCCCTATAAGGGGTATTTAATTTTCTTGTTTAATTTAACTGACTTGAAACCACATACCTGAATATGAACTTCTGGGGCTATGATCCAGAAATATGTCTGAACAATACAGAGCTGTGCACACATGTTGTGGGAAATGTTGGAAGCTACAGTTTCCCACAGCAGGAATGCTCAGTGTGGCAGCAATCAACTGCTCCCTTGCAGCAGACCTGAGAAGTGCAAGATAAGTTGTCTATTAAGCTGTCAGAAAGGCTAGGAAAAAAGTGTCAGATTTAACCTGCAGTAGGCATAACTTTCCTGTTAAAAGAGTGATCAGCTGCTTAAAACAAATCCTTTCTAGTATGCAGTAAAGGCCAGACCATGGCAGGTGTTTGCAGAATTCAAGTTGGAGAACTGACCCATATCTCTCAGGGCCACATCCTTAAATAAGTGACACAACTACTCAGCTGCAATGGGTGATTTGTACTTTCTAGCTCATTTTACTTGTCTGGATCCAAGTTATACAGGTTGCAAATGCAAATCCTTCAATTTTAAGCCCAGAAAGGAACATAGTAGCGTTAATAACTTATTTTACCTTTCAGGTTCTGAAAGCTCTATAATTGGGCAAGGTGGAAGGCTCTCAGCAAGATCTGTTGTGGCAATTTACTATGAAAGTTTGAGAGAGATCAGGGCTAGAAACTCAAGAGAAAACCCAGCTGATGGGAGCATCTGTTCTCTTCTTAGGGACATCAGAGAATTGGATGGAGATATTCATGCCACTTGCTATGGCTGCACCTTTGGGCTGAACCAGAACCTGAAGCCTGTAAAGGGTATAAATGAATTCCTAAGGAGCAGCAACCCCATGACTGCTCATTTGATTATTTTCACTTTAAAATATACTATCACTTTTTTAGCAAAATTATTCATAGTCCAAGTAAATGTACTGAATATCAGGGCTCCTAAAGCTGATAGAATCATGAGATTTCAGTGCAAGTTTAAAAAGTAAAATCTAAGTTAACAAAATGTCTTTCATATTTCTTTTTCCCCCCAATATCAGCAGTTTAGAACAGGATGGCTGCTTCACAAACAATGTAAATTAATTCAGCCATGTTCTTGAATTATCTAGCTGCATGACTGAATGGAGAAAAGGATCTTCCTTCTCTCCTCTTTCCTGTATGTAAATAGAACAAACTTTCAACTTACTTAGGTAGAAATATCACAGCAGGAATAGAAGTGTCCTGTGGGAATTTTGTCTAATCTGGATACACAGATCTCTGTGGGCATGTTTGCTATGGAGATCAGATTTAGGCATAGAAAGTTGAGATTAATGATAAAATGACAACATGTGCAGGGTGACATCATGGCAAAGTCCTCCCTTTTGTAATAGCCTCACACTTCAGGCCACAAGAAATAAGATTGTATCATAACATGACTCCGCATGTATTGTCATTTTGATGTTATCTCAGTTTGCTTTAGATGCCTGGAGATGTGCTTACATAGGATTAAGCTTCAGTCGTTTTAACAGAATTTTCTTATATATGTATACAATTGCATGGCAAGTGCACTTTTTCTCAAAATACACATTATTTTTTTCAGATTGCTTTTGACCTGAAACAGAACAAAAGTAGGTAAATACTTAAAACCCAACTGCTCTTTGTTTAGTTTGTCTTAAATTTCTTAATCTTATGGGCCCTGAAAAAGAATAGCTCTTTGAGTATCATCTCAATTAAGCACAGCTATGAGCTAAACCAGCATGCAGTTATCTATTGCCATTCTTTTTCTATTTCATTTTCTCCTTTTCATTTGGGATGTTCAATAAATTGAAACCTGAAGGTTGATGTGTAAAGACTGTTAGCCAGCACAAAGGCCTATCTATCCCATTAAACTGGCTTCAGTAAATCAAGTAATTTCAAAAAACTTATTATAAGAACAATCAAGAAACAAAAAGGTTCTGTCTTGTACTGTAATATAAGACAAATTAATTACATTGTACCAGAGGCTTCTTGTCCAAATTGCACCAATGTTATGTCTTAGGTCTCAGAATACCATTCTCTTCCAGACACTGTAATTGACTGATCTCTGTGTGTGCGTGCCTGTGGGCAAGGATTTGTAAGCAGAGAAATAACCACCAACATGAAATTTGACCAGAAAATCTATATATTTAACAACTGTACTATGAAAAATGTGCTTAAAAATAAAGTATTTGAATGAAATTCTAATACAAATTATTGCAGTAACTGGATAGAATACATTTACAGAAATAAACTGGAAATGAAGCATAAGATTCCATTCTGCAGCATACAAATGAGACAGCAGGCCAATGAAAGGTGAAAATGTGGACTGACTTAAAAAGCAGGTGCTACCTTTTCCATTCTCATGCATGTTTTCCTACCTACAGATACATATATTTATCCTTAGTGGTTGAACAATATTTTTTCTGAAACAATTTATAACTGGAAGCCTGCCTGCCTGCCTGCCTGCCTGCCTGCCTGCCTGCCTGCCTGCCTGCCTTCCTTTTGCAGTATTATACAAGAAGACAGTATAATAACTCAGCAGACTATAGCTTTTTGTGATAGTTTGTGGATCTCCCAAGAAAGGATAAGGAGAGGGCACTCTAGTGGGCAACTGGAGGCATTCTTGTGCTGTGGAGGTGCTCATACAATAAATGTTTCACAGTTGATGGGAATGAGTAGATATGGAAAAGAAGCTAAGAAGTTACATTTGTGTTCTGGAAGTGTCATCACTTCTAAGCTTGCCAAGGTAGGATAGATTAAGGTAGGATAGGTTATAGAATAACACAAGGTTCTTTTCTTTTCTTTTTTAATCTATGGATAATGGTTCCCATGCTGATCTGCTAACTTGTTTACCTCATTCCATATTCTTATACATTCGTAGGGTAGTAATGCTGGATAGCACCATTCCTACTAAAAATACTGTCTAAATTTTCCTGGGATACTGTCTTTAATCTGATTCTTCCCTCTCTTCCCTCCAGAATGTTTCATCTATAATCCCATTGGATAAGACACAAACACATGTTATTTGTACATGTCTACACAAGTTAGATAAAGCTCTTTGTAACTCCCTTCCCCTTGAGATTTAGCAGGCTCCTATCCTTCTAGCTTTCTGGAAAGTCAGGAAGAGCTGTTTTTTTCTCACAAGTACTGGGGTTGAGTGAAGCTGGGTTCCAGTAAAGTTGTATGCTGATATGTAGGGTTTGTTGTTTTGGGGGGTGCTAGGAGTTTTTGCAATAGTATTATTTTACATTATTTTATTGCTGTTTTTATTGCTGTTTGTAAGCCACCCAGGGTTATGGTGTATAAGATGGGCAGCTTTATAAGTCCTTCAGATGAATAAATTAGAATAAAACCTCCCTCAAGATTTGTATCTTTTAAAGCCAACTTACAAATGCATTCTTTACTTCAAGTGAGATGTATTTCCATTATGTAAATGAAAAAGCCATTTTGGTATCTTTTAAATCAAAGAGCAACAAATCAGCATTGCTACCAAAAAGACTACACTTGGTGGGAAGCCTTACTGCATCCATGACAAAGCAGCTGCCTAATCAAAGGCTTTGTAAAGGAATGCTTTGCACACTTTCTGTGATTATTTTCACCAGAGCAAGACCTGTAGGAGTAACAAACACAGTAGAAGTTTCTGTGTAGATTTCTTTCTGTCCATAGAACTCCATCATAACTATGAAATAAAATGTGTTGATCTTCTTAGACAACTGGAATTCCCTCCCAGGAACTTCAGGTAAACTTGGAAGAGCCTTTGTAGCTTTAAGTACTTTCTAAAATTAAAAAAGAAAAAAAATGCTCAAGGTGAGATCAAAAAGTAGTTTGTCTTGTAGAATAAGTAATTCTTTGATCAGTAGGTGGTAACCTAAATGGAAAAGAAGCTACAGCCTACCTTTATGGGATTATGGTAGGCTACTTGTACTGCCTTGTACCCGCTAAGCTGACATGGTTGCTTGAATGGTGGCATAGGTCAATATTAAATATGTTGTGCAAATTGCATGGCTGGTTTATTTAAATATGTGGGGAATCTTGATGTTATTTTATCTATATCTCAAAAACAATCAAATAGATTAGAGATACTTGAGGACTTTATGCACTGGAACTGGATCCCTTCTCTTTCAATCCCTTCCCCATTTCTCTGCTTTTATAATGTGGCTTTTGTGACAAAATCCACAAAACATAAAGTTATTATACTTGATGCAAGCTGACACCATGTGGCTGTTTGCTTGAAATTTAAAGAAATAGCTTCAGTTGATTATTGCAAAGGTTGTTTGTTATCCCTTATCTGAGATCAGCTTCAGAGACACAAACTCATGGATTGAAGACATATTTCTGTCAAGTTAATGAGATATATTTTCAGTGCATTGCAACACTGATACCACACAATTTTATGTTTTGCTTTTCAGTGAACATGAAATCTTTGATTTTCCAATTCAGGCAAAAAAAATACAGTGTTGGATTGTTTCCAACAATTGGTGGAAAGATTGAAAGGGAATTGGAAAGAACTCTATTGAACACTGAGGGACATTAATTTGTCTTTTCCTGGGAAGGAAGGAAAACCACTCAAAAGAAAAAAAGGAGCATATATAAAATGTAATATATAAAGAATACTCTGCTGGATTAGGCAATAGTTCATCTAATCTGGCATCTGTACTTCACAAAAGCCAAACATGTCCATTCAGATTGCTCACAAAATGGACAGGAAGCCAATAGCTGTTTGTTTGTTCATTTGTTAGATTTGTATCCTGCTGTTCCACCAGGAACTTAGCACATTCTTCATAGCATTTTATTCCCACAACAACAACCTGTGAGGTAGGTTAGGTTAGGTTAGGTCAGGTTAGGTTAGGTCAGGTTAGGCTGAAAAAGAGTGACTGGGCCAAGAATGTGTATATCTGAGAGTTAAACTAGAACCTGATGTCTAGGCCTAGTCTAACACCTTAACCACTACAGCATACCATATATACTCATGGATAAACTGAGAATTTTAGGTGCCAAAAACATCCCAAAAATTGGGTTTATTTGTTTATTTATTTAGTCAACTTGTCCCCGCCCATCTCCCCACAGTGGGGGACTTTGGGCAGTTTACATCAAATTAAAACCATAAATACATAATTAAAAGTTATACAAATAGAACCACACTTATTCTCAGATGGGCTTATCTGCAAGTATATACAGTAGGTTTTTCCCTCAGCTTTTTAGAAGTACCCAAATACCATATTTTTCCATCAATAAGACGCCCCCATGTACAAGACGACCCCTACTTTTCCAACCCAAAATTAAGAAATCAATATTTTAAAGATAGTGCAGAACACATTTTTATTTAGTAATTAGTTAACATTTACCTGATACACTCGGTGGGAGGAGGTCCAAACCGTCTGTCTGCAGCTCTATTTCCATGTTCTTTTGCATAACTGATTACATTCAAGCACGAGTGAAACTGTCGATAGCTTGTCTCTGCAAACAGCCTTCCTCTAATTGGTTTGTTCAGCATCAGCTGACGTCAGTTACATAAGGCTCGTGATTGGAGGAAGTCTGTTTGGGAGACAAGCTGTTTCACTCGTGATTGAAGGCTAGCAATAGGAGGAAGCCTCTTTGCAGAAACAAAGTATGGGCAGTTTTGCAACTGCGAGGTTCTCTTCTTGGCTGACTTCCTTGAATAAGACGCCCTTCAATTTTTAGGGTAAGGATTTTAGAAAAAAGTATTGTCTTATAGTTGGAAAAATACAGTATCCTGTATATACTTACAGATAAGCCCATCTGTGGATAAGCAGACCTTTGAATTTTTAACCAAAATACCATGAAAAATGCACCACCCACAGATAAGCCAATTATGAAAAAAAACATATGAAAATTTTGAGAGTCGGCTTATCCACAGATGGACTTATATGCAGTATATGCTACTATGATTCTGAGGTAATAAATAGCCATTAAGACCAGAAATTACTGTGAGGTCCATCTGCCATGGATTTGCCCAGTCCTCTTTTGAAACAGGCTAAACTGGTGGCCAACAACACAGCTGATGGCTGAAAAATCCAGTTTAACTAATGGATTTTGCAAAGGATGTAAACATTATGATAAAAATATATTTTGCAAATAGTCTGAATGTTTTAATAAAAAGCCTAGGCTTTGATAATCATTCTTCTTCCTTCTGTGTGGTCATAAGCTCCACATTATTGTTTATGTATTTAAAATATTTCTAGCTTGCCTTTATTCAATCCAGACATACTGTGGTTAATCTTAACTATAAATAAGGTAACAAGCCAATCAAATTATAGTTAATGATTAAAGATTGAATGGGATACTTACACTGAAGTTGTTATGGACGAGAAGACAGTGGGAGCATGTGAGACATTAAGTCTTTTGTCTGTGGCACAAACACGCCATAACAATGGGGTTGGGGAGGCTGGGTTTGCTATGTCCTTATGACATTGTGCTTTTCTGATTGCCAGCCCATGTCTGACACAGTCTTAAGTCACCCATAGTTTATTCAAGTTATTATTAATGTTTTGCTCTGTATCCTTATATATGTTTGTTCAGGGTGCAATCTACTGTGGATACAATTCTGCTTCCTAAGTAATTTGTTTCTGTTTCTTAACTAATCTGGGCTGCAAAAATCATTTACTAGATGGCAGCAAAGAGTTAAAGTTTCATGTATTGAATGCCTGATCATTGCAAAGCAAATCATGGCATTTACTATATTTCACTTTTTTTTTTTTTAAGATTTGCAAATCAATTCAAGACTAATTTCTTTAAGAATAGGAAAAAAATGAAATTGACCTCTATCCTAATCATTTACAGAGGTGAAGAATGCAGACACACAGTAGCTCCCAGTACTAGAGTTTCCATTCAGCAATTCAGAAAACATCAAAAGTGAGTGGGTACCATTTTTTTCCATAAACCTGAATGAGTATTATAGAAGCCACATATATGGCCTGGAAGCTTCCTCTGCCCTTGTACTCTGGGAAAGCAGAAGGTATAGTGTTATTTTTTAAATTAAATTTTTCTGCAGTTACATAGCTTACTAGTCTAGGCAAGCTGTTCAATAGCAGTCCAGTCAACATCACTGCTGGGTCTCCATTTTTCTTACTGGCATATTGCCTGGCTGATTTACCCTATTGCTTCAATAACAATATTGTATAATATTGTGAGAACAAATGGTGGATACAATATTATGTACGTTAGCCTGAAGATCCCAGGAAAGATGGGATATAAAACGAATACATAAAGAAATGGCCCCTTACACACAAATGCTTTGGTGCTTCAATCATAATTACACTAGATTTTCCCTCAACATGTGTATTAGGGCTGTGCCAGTGTAATTAAAATGGCAGCACTGAAGTTACTTTATGAATGCAAGTTTAGGCCTCTAGCAACTACTGTTCCCAGGGATATATACTGTAAATTACCCTCAACTTTGAAGCTGCCATAAAACACATCTTGCAGAACTTCCACAAAACTAAAAACACCCTGTTCATAAATGTGATCAGTTGCTTAATCATGAAGAGACAGAGAGGGAGGGAGGGAGGAAGAAATGACATTATGGGGAAAAAAGTGAAGGAAAATAAGTTATAGAAGCATAAGGTAAACAACTGGAAGATCATCCACACAGTCCCTTTGCCTGCTTTCCTCCTATCCCAGAGATGGAAAGAAATAATACAAACACAATAACATAGTCCCCACAGCAAGTCCTTAATGCACATCTGGAATGGGCCCATTCTGAGCAACTATCCATACAATTCAATTATATATCATTGTAAGGACAGTGATTTATTGTTTTATGCAGCCAAGACCTAGTCTTGCCCAACAATTGAAGGGAAAGCCATGAAAACCCTGACTACAGAATGTGTGTTAGAAAAGGTATTATAAACTCTGGGTACTCAGTCCATTTAATTATTATTTTTTAAATTTGTGTCAGGGTTGATGATCTTAACTTAAATAAACCCACTATTTCTTCAACAGCATGTAATACGTTAAAATTCATCTATTAATTGTATTTTGAGAACTGCAGTATGTGATTCTTGTCTTGAATGGGGTTATACTTTCCCATTTGATACTGATACACAATTTTGGGGTCCTCCTGCACTCACAGCTACTGCTTGTAAAGCAGGTGGCAGCTGTGGTCAGGAGGACCTTTGCATAGGTTCTTAACATGTGCTAGTTGTGCCCTTTCCTTAACTAGGAGACCCTTCAGGTAGATGTTCATGACCTAGTCATCTCCCAACTGGACTATTGTAAAGTGTTCTACATGGGTCTGCCCTTGAACACTATCTAGAAGCTACAGCTGGTTCAAAATGCAATGGTGTGGGCAGGAATGGGCATTTCATGTTATGCCTATGTGTCATCACTGCTTTGTGAGTTGCATTGGTTACCAGTTGGCTTATGGGTGCAATTCAAAGTGATGGACATCACTTATGAAACCCTTCATGGCATAGGGCCTAGTTATTTAAGGGAGTACCTACTCCAATTGTTTTTGCCCATCTAATATGATTGGACAGAATGGATGTGGTCCCTTCAGTTAAATATTGTCATTTTGTGGAACCAAGGAAGCATGCCTTCTCCATCATGGTACTTACCCTCTGGAATAGCATCTCCCCAGAGATACGTATGGCTCTCTTCAAATATTTTGTAAGTTTCTGAAGACCTGTCTCCATTCCCAGGCCTGGAGTTATGGTGTCTGTGGAGCCCCTGACAACTTTTCAATTGTTATTAGTGTGGTTCTTTCTGGGTGTTCAAGTTTTCTTTTTATGTTAGGTATTGCTTTAAATTTGTAAGCTGCCCAGAGTCTTTTTGGACTCAGGCGGACTTGAAATCTAAGAAATTAATTCTCCATTAATAGTTTTCCTTTTGGGGCTTAGGAACTGAATAAGTGCCTGGGGTAATTGAGGAGCTGCTGCTTCATCATAGCTACTGTAGAGGTCAATATGCTCCCCTTACAATAGGTCACTTCTTGGCACATTCTTCTAGTGGGCTCTCTTTTCTTCCAGGATCCTTTACTCCACAATAATTTCTACTAAGCTTGGTTTCAAAGAATCTACTGCTATCAGAGGAAGTGGCCTTGAAATCCAGCAGAATGGGAATACTAATTCTGAGCAACCAACTTTTCTCAGCTTCTGCGTTGTCCATTCTTCCAACATACCATGGAGCAGATACAAATACCAGCATATAAAAGCTGAGTTTTACGGGCTGCTGAAGAAGCATGATGGGAGGCTACCAGGTGGCCACCAGTCATCCTGGTGCATACAATGTACAGAACTTGGGTGGCTGGTGGTAGTCTTAACTTCATGAAAGAACAGAAAACTCATCAGTGTCATTGGCCAAACTTTTTTTCATTCTACAGGATGCGTGATGTGCTTTATACACCTGCAATCCCTTTTCAGCAAGGGACACTATATAGAGCCCTAGTTTATTGAGCAATTGCTTGACATATGGAACCATTCCATAGTCCATGGAAGGCAGTTTCTCTGCAGGCAGTGGTTCCACAGCATTTTACAAAGAAGAGCAGCCCTTTATGTGTCATAGTTCTGTGCTTCTGTCAAGTACCCAGGATATCATTTTCACAGGGACAGAGCGGTAGATACTGCAAATTATAGAACAATTGGATGTAGGACTCTTATCAAATCTTGGTTGCTGTGCCATTGGTTCCTTCTGCCAGGACTTTGTGATATTCCCACATCACATATTCCCATGTGCTTTATGTAGCTACCCTTGGTAAGAAAATATTAACCCTGGCTTCTTTTTATTCCTAGACATAGCCTCTGTCTTAGAAAACTTGTCTTGTATTGCATAGGCTGCTGAAACAGGTAAATGGGAAGCATGTACAAGTTTGTGACCAGTATTGGATACCTTCCTTGCCACTGCATGATCTTCACTACACTACACTATGACTGAGCATAAGTATCTGTGACAGGCTGTGAGAAAGTGTGTGACAAGGTGTTTGGTTGTCAGCTATATGGGCCTTGACAATAGGCCCATATGACTACTTTGTACTGGCCAGAGACTACCTGAGGGATAGCTGAGGGAGCATGCTTTTTCATTATTGCCTATGTAAGTGACAGTGGTAGAGCAAGAGCTAGGTGAGCCAAGCACCTCAGATGCAAATCAGGCACCCATCAGATAAGGAGAGACATGTCTCGCCATGATAACAAGAGAGATTGCTACCCTCTACCTGTCCTCTGCATTGCACAGATCTCCAGTGGGAGGTATATAGATAGGCTATCATTCCCATGTTGTCTGTATCTTCTAATTCTTTATACATCATCCAAGGCCTCATTGATAGCAGAGTCAGAGGTAGATGTATGCAGATAGGTGTGCAAATGGGCAGTACTGGTGATCTGCTTGGTTCCACAATGAAGAATGCTAGAGCATATGTGGTTCCACAATGAAGAATGCTAGAGCATATGTGGTATGAATCTTATCTTACTAACAATGGTCTATCTCTCCAGGTCCAAGGATGATATTTCTCCCACCCCATAGTCTTCTTCAGATTGTTACTCCATGGTCTAAGCTTTACCCATGTCTTACCCATGAGGCAGGCATGGCATAGTGCATTCCTAACATTACACTGTGAACTACAACATGCTTTTATTCAAACCACAGCATCTTTGTTTTGGTCAACACTCATATGTCCTAGCATTCATACCAATCACCCACAGCTCCAGTGAAATTATCTCCAAGATATTAGCTGTACTGGAGTTCTTCCTACATTTTTGTTTCACCTTTATTTCCAAAAGTACAAATGCTTCCTCTTACTTCCAGGTAGTACTCGGTGGCATTTGGGGAACTGATTTGCAGACACATTCATAATTTGATTTGGAATGGAAGTGGAGCAGAGTCCAAGAATTCATGGGGAACAGCTCAAGGCAAAGGAAAAATAGATAACACAATGGTAAGGGTTGCCTGGTAAGAGTAGTAGTTTCATTGTCTGACTGTTGCACATCTGGTGATAAGGGACAAGAGAATGGGAAGCTGATACATGCATCCATTTCCTACCACTTCAACAGCTGAGTGCTGGCACAAGTTTTTTCCCTTCCTGGATAAGATCTTCATTTGTCGCTGGTCAAGGTACAATTTCTTGTCCCCTGGAAACTCCTGCCAAAGCAAAAGGGGACACTAGTAATTATCCTTGCAAGGGAATCTTTCAACTCCTCCTGAGATGTGAAACTAGGAAGTAGTTGGTAAAAGATAATACATGTCAAAGGGGCCACCTAAGCACTGATGATAGAAAGAAAAAAATATATCACTTTCATATTCTGATAAGGTAGGAGAAAATAATATTCCACAGCAGCACATAGAAGCATTGGTGCGGGGGGAGAGGCATGTGTTTGTGTACTCTACCCTTTTACTGTTTTCAAAAATCACCTTGTAATAAGTAAGTCATATCAGGATTTTGATATATATATATATATATATATATATATATATATATATATATATATATATATATAGTTAGCAGTGAACTGAAGTATACAATTTCTTTGTTGATGAAAAATAAAAATGGCTGCAAATATTTATGTTGTTAACAGGTAAGATGTCTTTAAAGACCAATGCCTGCTGAATTCTGTCCAGAATTCAGATGAGCACTGCGAAGAAAGAAAATAACCCCCATTAAAACTAGAAAAAGAGAAGCAAGCCTGAATTATAGCTGGCTGCCTATAAGATATGTTTGTGGCCTCAAAACCTGTGCTGTGTTTTGGTAGGAATGTATAGTGCTTTAAAAATGTTGCACTCCGTGCAATTCTGTTTCTTAGAAGTCCAGCATCAGGATCCAGATATGGGAACAATTGCTAATCCCAGTTGCTTCATCAGGGTCCACTGATTGTGGTGCTGATACCTTCTCCTTCAGACACTTATGCTGCAATGCTACAAAGTAAGCCTGCAAGGCTGACAGCTGCCCTGATTTTCTTTTCTTTCTTTCTTTCTTTCTTTCCTTTTTTTTTTTTTGCACACTAAATGTGCATAGCAGGGAGGGTGAGGTTAGCAGCTGCATGAACAGCCAGGTACATCAATCACCTACAGTAATATCTTTTGGTCCAGAAAACACAGACCAAGGAATTATTACCTAAAAAAAGGTACATTAGCAAAGCCGTTTGGAAATACCTTTCAAAGGCAAATTGATAATTGATAAAAGACTATGTTTTATAGGACTGGGCTAACACTTACTAATGTAATATAGAATTAAATCCCTCTTAATAGTATTAAGTTCTGCAATGCATAATTAAATTTATTTGATTTTTCAGCACTTGAATGCATTCGGAAATATGGACCAGAACAATTTTTACAAGCCTTTTGATAATCTCCTACTTAACCACTGGATGGTGCTCAAAACATGTAGAAAGATGTTCATTATTCTAAGAGGCAATGAATCTCTCTTTCACCTTCACATATCAAAATCTAAATATAATTTCTTACCAAAAAAAAAAAAAGATAATAATGCTGAAATTTGACATATTTTACACACAGTGTTAAATTAGTCCTTACTTCATTTAAGGATCAGCATCTTGATAAAATAATGTGTATCCCTCTATTCAGCATACCTGTAAAAATGAAAGATGCTATGAAAAATAATATATTAATAGGAAGCATTTAAAATTCCCAGGGAATTGCAACTCACCTGTTCCCCTCTGGAACAGATATGATTGATGAATCAAAACAATACATCTTGCCACCCCCATGTGCCTCCTAAATCTTCAGACAGTTACTCATGCCCTGGTCACCTCACAACTGGACTATTGCAATGCATTCTGTATGGGGCTGTCCTTGAAGATCACCTAGAAGCTACAGTTGTGTCAAAATACAGCATTGCCCACAGTAGCAGGTGCCATTCAGTGTGCCCATGTGCCACCATTGCTATGCAAGCTGCATTGGTTACCAGTCAGCTTCCAAGTGCAATTCAAGGTTCTGGTTATGACCTTTAAAGCCTGGATATCTGAGGGATCACTTGTCTCCAATCCTTTCTGCTCTCCTGGTACATACCAGCAGAGTGGGTGCATTCCAGGTCTCCCCTGTTAAACATTGACATCTTGTGGGATCAAGGAAATGTGCCTTATCTGTCATGGTCCCCACCCTCTGGAACAGCATCCCCCCAGCTCTGAAAACGTGGCTCCGGTCCCAGGCCTGGGCTTCATATATTACAGTAATATTTGCTTAGCGATCACAACTGTGACCAGCAACTCAATCATTAAATGAAGCAATTGCTAAGTGAAACCATGACTGTGCTTACAATCTTACTTCAGCTTTCCATTGCTTTACAGACCTGTGAAGGTCGTAAATACAAGGATTGGCCGTAAAGTAACTTTTTCATCACTGTCATAACTGCAAACAGTCGCTAAAAAAGGCAGTCACTAAATGAGGACTGCCTGTATTGTATTTTGGGAGGTCCTGTTTTGTTTCATTTGTGTTGCTTTTAAGATTGTTCTAGTATGGGCTGTCTGAGGTTTTATGTTTTATCTGTTTTTATGGATTATTTGTTGTTGTTGTTGTTCTGTATGCCACTGACTCTATTGGAGTTGGACAGCTATAGCAAATTTGAATGAATGAATGAATGAATGAATGAATGAATGAATAAACTGAGAGTTTCCCAGTACTCCGGGACAGAATGGAAAGAACCACAGGAGAAAGTAATGGAAGAGAAACTCCAGTTCAATGAAAAGAAGTTGCAAGTAAAAGACTGAAGTATATTTTGCAGAGAAAGCTATTCTCAATCACCCCATTTGCAGTATACGGTCATAGAACCTTAGCACTGCAAGTTGTCATATGCACACTGGAAATAGTTCTACTTTTGGCTGGAGATGGTTGTTAGCATTAGCAAATAAATCAATGTGATTTTCAAGATGATTTCATGTCTAAATCCTGTTAGTTGAAAATATCCAAATTTGATCAGCACCCTATAAATCTCTGATATAAAGTCCATTGGTCAGTATTCACTGAATGGGGCTAAGACAGAGGATGCCTAAACACAAGATGGAGCTGCGTGGCTGGTGAAGGAGAAATACTTACTGTATGTTTGAATCAGGCAGTTACAGGTGGCAAAAATTCACTAACCCAACCACAGCCAAATATTTTGTGGTGTATGATGGAGGTGTTTGTTAAGTTCATATTTATTTATTTTTGTAGTCTCAGCAATCTACTAGTGTAGAAAAGTCGATTAGTTCAGTGAGCCCCCAAAAGGTTGGCCTATTTCATTGTGACCAGAAATGGTGGCTGAGCCTTTTTAAACCTAATATTTCTATATCTCATCTGGCTTGGTAAGATGAAAGCTCTGCAGGTTTGAATTTCAGAGGTTCTATAAAACTATCAAAGGAAAGTTGGTTTTCGCTATCAGTGTTAAAGTTTTGCTTATCCTTGGCTTCTGCTTTCACAGTGTTATGGCTCTGTTGTCATTGCTATTTTAAACACTCTCGTTTCTTAGCTTCAGAATTATGATAAGTTCTTCTGGTGTGCCCCTGAACTTATTTCAGTATGAAAGGCTAATGAAATAAAAGTAGCTGGGCAAAGTTTTGAAAGACAGAGAAAACAATATGTTTTTAGTCCTTTCTGTGTGACCCTTATTCTATTCAGGTACCCTGTACACCTACCTACAAGCCAATGTCATTTGAAAATGGGGTAATTCAGGCCTTGGGTAATTCTGTATTGTGCCAAACATCAACAGGAGGCAGAACATTCATTGAGTACGCAATTGTGAATCACCACAAGTATCACATGAAACCGGGGAATTGTCAGTTTCAGAGGAATGGCAAATTAGCAGGGCTGTGCAAAATGTTTGGACAAGGCTCTTCACCACACAGAGGTGCATATATGAAATATCTCTTGTCTGTTGACATGGCGTTTGCAAGATTTGCACAGCTGTTAGCAAAGCTGCTCTTAGCTGTTTCCACAAGCATGAATGTGCACAGGCACTTGGCTTCCTTTTTTCCAAAGAGGAATATCTGTGCATGCACACAGAGGCAAGAACTTACCTTCTGAAGCAGATGTGTGAGCCTTGCAAGCTGCTTAAACAATTCCAGAGGAATTCACAAGCCTTCCTCAACGTTGGGAATGCACCTTTTCTGAAGAGCTTGCACAGCCCTTCAAACTGCAAGCACCCTAAGCTTAACCCTTAGCCTTTTTATTCTACCATTTGATTTATTACAACCCTTTAAATCCACTTTATACTTTATTCTGTCATTATATAGTTTTTGAGTTCCAGATTGATATCATAATGTACTATTGGTTTTTAATTAACTGTTTTCATACTAACTTATAAGCAAGCATGTGACCACACCTAACCAACCATAACTAATTTTATAAACCTGAGCACCAGGAACTCTCAAGGCTAGATTGGTTAATTTTTAAAAAACCCAAAAGAAGTCAGAAATCCCATGTAGTCAGCAAGAATGATGAATTTTTTTTCTTTCCCTTTTAAAAATGTAAATGCAGTCAATCACACTTAATTGGAAATTAAATTTGGAATGAGTCTGAATGAGATGTTAATTTTAGTAGGGCCAAATTAAATCCAAACTAGCTGGTTTTTAAAATAAGCTTCCTCATTGCTAAAGTATACATCCATGCCTAAAGAAAAAAATGAACTTTTATAAATGTATTGATGCATAATATCAGATCACTGGTTAATTTAAGATAATATGTAGAGTTCCCCTTGTCTCACTTTCTTTTCTGTTTTTCAGCAAATTTTAATAAACTATTTCCCCTGTACTGCCATATATACATTACAGATACAACTCCACACTTGTTCATGGATTTGTATTTGTATTTACAATTACTCTAAAACAATAGTAAAATATTCGAATATATCCCATCATATATTAAAACAAGATAGAGTTCAGAACTATGTAATAGCTGCCCCAGTTTATGTGATGTGTTTTTTTTAATAAAATAATTGTGTTAATTTTTTTAAGTACTACAAATAAAAATAGAAAAAAATACAAAATTGGTGAATGCGTTTTAAACAACTTAAACAAAACTGTATTTGTTGTTGTTCCATCGTTAAGTCGTGTCCGACTCTTCATGACCCCATGAACCATATCGCACCAGGCCTTCCTGTCCTTCACTGCCTCCCTGAGTTTGCTCAGTTTCATGCTCATTGCTTCGGTGATGCTATCTAACCATCTCATCCTCTGCCGTCCTCTTCTCCTTTTGCCTTCAATCTTTCCCAGCATCAGGGTCTTTTCCAAGGAGTCCTCTCTTCGCATTAGGTGACCAAAGTATCTGAGCTTGAGCTTCATTATCAATCCTTCCAATGAGCAATCAGGGTTGATTTCCTTTGACTGGTTTGACCTCCTAGCAGTCCAGGGGACTCTTAAGAGTCTTCTCCAGCACCACAATTCAAAGGCATCAATTCTTTGGCGCTCAGCCTTCTTTAGGGTCCAGCTCTCACAGCCATACATTACTACTGGAAAACCCATAGCTTTGACTATGCGGATCTTTGTCAGCAAGGTGATGTCTCTGCTTTTTAATATGCTATCTAGGTTTGCCATAGCTTTCCTCCCAAGGAGCAAATGTCTTTTAATTTCATGGCTGCAGTCTCCATCTGCAGTGATCTTGGAGCTCAAATAAATGAAGTCTGTTACTGCTTCCATTTCTGCCCCTTCTATTTGCCAGGAATTGATAGTCCAGATGCCATGATCTTAGTTTTTTTAATGTTGAGTTTCAAGCCAGCTTTTGCACTCTCCTCTTTCACCCTCATCAAGAGGCTCTTTAGTTCTTCTTCACTTTCTGCCATTAGGGTGGTATCATTTGCATATCTGAGGTTGTTGATGTTTCTCCCTGCAATCCTAATTCTGGCTTGTGATTCTTCCAGCCTGGCATTTCTCATATGTACTCTGCATATAGGTTAAATAAGAAGGGTGACAGTATACACCCTTGTCGTACTCCTTTCCCTATTTTGAACTTATTGGTTGTTCCATGACTGGTTCTAACTGTTGCTTCTTGGCCCGCATACAAATTTCTCAGGAGACAGGTAAGATGGTCTGGTACCCCCATCTCTTTAAGAATTTGCCACAGTTTGTTGTGATCCACACAATCAAAGGCTTTTGCATAGTCAATGAAGCCAAAGTAGATGTTTTTCTGGAACTCTCGTGCTTTCTCCATGATCCAGCGAATGTTGACAATTTGATCTCTAGTTCCTCTGCCTCTTCGAAACCCAGCTTGTACATCCGGTAGTTCTCAGTTCACATACTGCTGGAGACTAGCTTGTAGGATTTTGAGCATAACCTTGCTAGCATGTGAAATGAGTGCAATTGTGCGATAGTTTGAGCATTCTTTGGCATTGCCCTTCTTTGGAATTGGAACGTAAACTGACCTTTTCCAATCCTGTGGCCACTGTTGCATTTTCCAAACTTGCTGGCATATTGAGTGCAGCACTTTAACAGCATCGTCTTTAATAACTCAGCTGGAATACTGTCATCTCCACTAGCTTTGTTGTTAGTAATGCTTCCTAAGGCCCACTTGACTTCACTCTCTAGGATGTCTGGCTCAAGGTCAGTGACCACACCTGCATGGACATCAGGGACATTAAGATCCTTCTTGTATATTCTGTGTATTCTTGCCACCTCTTCTTAATCTCTTCTGCTTCTGTTAGGTCCCTGCCTTTTTTGTCCTTTATCATGCCCATCTTTGCACTAAACATTCCTTTGATATCTCCAATTTTCTTGAAGAGATCTCTAGTCTTCCCCATTCTATTGTTTTCTTCAATTTCTTTGCATTGTTCATTTAAGAAGGCCTTCTTATCTTTCCTTGCTATTCTCTGGAAATCTGCATTCAGTTGCTTATATCTTTCCCTTTCACCCTTGCTTTTTGCATTCCTTCTTTCCACAGCTATTTGTAAAGCCTCATCAGACAGCCATTTTGCTTTCTTGCATTTCTTTTTCTTTGGGATGGTTTTAGTTGCTGCCTCTTGTACAATGTTACAGACCTCCGTCCATAGTTCTTCAGGCACTCTGTCTACCAAATCTAATCCTCTAAATCTATTCATCACCTTCACTGTGTACTCACAAGGAATATGATCTAAGTCATACCTGGGTGGTCTAGTGGTTTTCCCTACGTTCTTCAATTTAAGCCTAAATTTTGCAGTAAGAAGCTCATGATCTGACCCACAGTCAGCTCCTGGTCTTGTTTTTGCTGTCTGCATAGAGCTTCTCCATCTCTGGCTGCAAAGTATATAATCAATCTGGTTTCGGTGTTGACCATCTGGTGATGTCCATGTGTAGAGTCGTCTCTTGTGTTGTTGGAAAAGAGTGTTTGCTATGACTAGCTTGTTCTCTTGACAGAATTCTATTAGCCTTTGCCCTGCTTCATTTTGTACTCCAAGGCCAAACTTGCCTGTTATTCCGATTACTCCTTGACTTCCTACTTTAGCATTCCAATCCCCTATGATGAAAAGGACATCTTTTTTTGGTGCTAGTTCTAGAAGGTCTTGTAGGTCTTCATAGAACCGGTCAACTTCAGCTTCTTTGGCATCAGTGGTTGGGGCACAGACTTGGATTACTGTGATATTGAACGGTTTGCCTTGGATACGCACTGAGATCATTCTGTCATTTTTGAGGTTGTACCCCATTACTGCCTTTCCCACTCTCTTTTTGACTATGAGTGCTACTCCATTTCTTCTAAGGGTTTCTTGCCCACAGTAGTAGATATAATGGTCACCTGAATTAAATTCACCCATTCCTGTCCATTTCAATTCGCTGATTCCCAAGATGTCGATGTTCAATCTTGTCATCTCATGTTTGACCACATCCAGCTTGCCTTGGTTCATAGATCTTACATTCCAGGTATCTATACAATATTGTTGTATACAGCATCGGACCTTCTTTTCGCTTCCAGATACATCCACAACTGAATGTCCTTTCAGCCACTTCACTCTTTCTGGAGCTACTTGGAATTGCCCTCCACTCTTCCCTAGTAGCATACTGGACACCTTCTGACCTGAGGGGCTCATCTTCCGGCGTCATATCTTTTAGCCTTTTGACATTGTCCACAGGGTTTTCTTGGCAAGGATACTGGAGTGGGTTGCCATTTCCTTCTCCAGTGGACCACATTTTGTCAGAACTCTCTGTCATGACCTGTCAGTCTTGGGTGGCCCTGCACGATATAGCTCATGGCTTCACTGAGTTACGCAAGCCCCTTCGCCATGACAAGGCAGTGATCCATGAAGGGGAAACAAAACGGTATACACAAGTATAAATTGTCAACCTGGCAAGCTAACAGAAATGTAAAAATAATAATATTAAAATGTAAGAGAAAAAAAATTCCACTCAATAATTGTCTACCATTCAGTAGTTTCTCTAAACTTCTCCATTTGTTAATAATTAGAGCATCTTCCAAGCCCTCACACTTTGGATCTAATTCATATGGGTGTCAATTCCACCACTAGGAACTATGTAGAGAGTATAATTTATTTATTTTCTGTTTTAAGTATATTTTAAATACATTTTAAATACATTGCATAAACTTTTTCATCTAATGTGCATTATTACTTCTGCATCCTTTATTCCTCCTGTTTTATGGGAAAGATTCGATGTTAGATGGGGAATCAGTGTCCTGGCCTTCCAGCATCGCTAATATTGGAACAAAAGAAGCATAGAACAGTTTCCTGCCTTGGAAATTGTCACACTCCCTGGAAATGGGATCCAAATCACCTCTTACAAATTTTATCATTTTTTCCCTTCTATAGGTATTATTAAGTATTTAAAAGAAAGACAACCTAGTTCATGGAGCTTCTGTGGCCTCTAACTTAACCACACTGCTGCCCTTTTTGGAAATATGAAGCATTAGACAATGAACGCATTTGATTTCCCATGTCTAATTGAACTTTCTGCACTAACTTTGTAGGAACAAATCACTTGTTTTTCCATTACTAAATGAATTCACTCTTAGGTGAAAACTGTAAAGTGAAACTTAGTTTAAGAGTCTTGCAAGGCCAGAACTTTCAATATACCTAGTCATAAATCAGGATAATTGGGCTCATAGTTTACCACAGACCTGCATGAATTAGAGCAGAATATGAAGTATTTTGTGAGCCTTTCTATGTTATGTATATTTCATCACAGCTAATGTAACTACCTGAATTTCTTTAAAAAAATTAACATCAACTAAGTGATATGCTGAGTAGTAAATTTCCATTAATTTCCATTAATAGAAATTATATATATTAAACGTTTCCCTTTTGAAATGGGATTTTTTTTTTTTTTGGAAGTTTAGAGCATAGGGTATAATCAAACAAGAGATGCTTTAAAGTTGATCATAGGTCATGCTAGCTGAAGATAATGGGAACTGTAGCCCAATACATCTGGAACACATCAAGTTGGGCATGATTGCTCTTGAGAACAAATATTGCTTCTGAAAGCAGGTGGTTATAATTGGATATGGCACAAAGGTAATGTGAAAGATTACTTAGTCCTTCCCATTATGAGTTTTGTTTTGGCTTAACCTTAACATAACTTTTTATTGTTATGTTGCAAGAAATCTAGCCCATGCTGTCCCTATCAAATTTCCTTCTATTATAGTAAACTGAGACAAGCATGAATATTTTACATCACACAACAAGAATTTCTAAATGGTCTGTTTCTAATATAAAGCTAAGTGGGAAGAAGATAAGGATAATAAGCAACTTCACCTCTTCAAGAAAGGGATAAATTTACAAAACATACTACCTAAAATTAATCTCAAGAAAACTAGGCTTTTTCGAAATCCAATAATACATAGATTTGTAAGGAAATAATGCATAGGTAATTCCCAGTGAATAAGTGTATTTGAAAAGGCTTGGGGAAAACACAGTTTGGCTGCTCCAGCTGGGTGGATCCCAGTATTAAGAAATCACTGTGCCTGCTATAACCCACAACTCAAATTGTGCAATTGACAATCGATGCTCCTTTTTAATTGTCACTCAGGAAATTGGACCTCTCCTTCCTCAACTGTGGAAGCTAAATTATATTAGGACAAGTTATTTTTAAAAGGTACATACATTAGGGAAAGTTATATGCAAGCCTTTATATTAAGAAAACAATAAGTGAAGTTTCTCTAGGATTTTGATTAACTTGAAAGAAACAGTGGACAGAATAGCACAATAACTCATTTTTAAAAATTGTGTTTCTAAGCTTTGGAAGTTTTGTTGCTTGGCACTGGAGCTCCCTTTTTAACAGGAAGAATGAAAAGCCATAGTCTTCCATTTATCCAACAATAATATCTGTGCTTTCAGGCAGTGAAGCTGTACCAAATAATTCCCATAAATACACAGCTACTTGGAGCTTGGTCTCAGTCAGAGGCTAGATATGAACTAGAAAGGTTAAAAGTAATAGCAATTCTTATGACATGATCAGGTATGGGGTGTAGGCATCCACAGCTAGACATGATATTGCCAAAAGTCAAAACATGCATTATAACAGCATGATGCAAGCTCTACCCTTTCATAATTGTGTTGTGATATCACTCACAAGTTCATAAAGGGAGAGGTTGTGATGCAGGTTTTGTAATTTCTCTTCTCCTTTCTTATGCATACTCATAGTAATAGGCAATCATCATCATCATCATCATCATCATTCAACTGCTGCGGTTCAGTAAGTGCAGAATTCCCAAATTCCTTAAATGATCTTTTCCTATAACACTTTGTGTTTAAATGCAGATTTCTTTTACCGATAGCTATATGGGTCACTGTAAAAGCACCACTTAAGCACGTGCAATCTTTCTATAATATTCTATGAAGTCCTTGCTGTATCAACTTCTTACCACAAAAGTTAAACTCACCTGAACTGGTATTAGCAAGCCTATGAACATCTTTGGTTCAAACACAAATGATAATCTTTGTTACATAGGCTAGAATTTGTGGGTCATATACTGAACGGTATATGTATGTGTAAAATCTCTTGGTTTTAATGTATTTGTCTGATGAGGCTTTATATTAATGGCCATGTTATCATGTTTTGTGCTGTCTTATTCTGTGCTTTCTTTTGAAATATTTGTAAAGATCTAGTTAGAAATATCATCAAATACACTTGAGTAGCTGACTTATCTTATGTCCACTAAATGTTAGTGAAGAATAATATTGATACAAAAGTTGTGACCCTATCAGATTTGTACACTAATTAAGAAGTCAACTTTGGGGCAAGAGATGAGAAAAAGCTTTGTTTGACTTCCTAAGCTGTAATTTAAATTTTGACGCCATGTAACTTTGATAATTTTTTAAAAGGAATTAGTTGAAATTGTCTCAATATGCAGTGTCTTTCTTGTGTTCATCATTACAGATTCTAGTCTATCCATTTCAGTTAAAGTTTTAAGCATCTAGGAATGTTATTATAGACTACTCTTCTTTACAATTATCTCCTCTAGGAAGACCCCCCAAATAAACCTCAGGTTCAGTCCATTATGTTGAATAAAATTGTATTGTTTTACTGTAGAACTGAGCCTGATTTATTTCATTTGCTTGAATTATCCTCTTATTACTATATTTTTAAAGGAAATAATGTTAACACATTAATATTTTATTGCCTATAATAGGCTTATTACAGAAGCTAATGGGCCTGGAAAAATAATAATGCAAAGGAAGTTGAAAAAGAATCAGAAATCAACATACAACATTTAATTATTGAAACTAGTGTCTGTGTAACTAATAATAGTATTTTAAAAACATCCCTAGGATATTACAACATATCAGAAGAAGGATATGACATGATGGCTAAAGAAATTATTTGTTAAACCTCTGTAAGAATTCCAAAATATGCAAAAATTGCACATTTTTATTTTCAACTAAACTTTGGTTATACTCTTCTCCCTGATTACCTAGCAGCAAACCCTATTCAGTTCAGGATCCATGAAAACCCAAGTAAATATGTATAAAGCTGTGTTGTCAATTATGTAAATGGAATGAGTTTTCTCACAGTCTTTTCCAACCTGGCACCCTGCAGTTATGTTTGGATTACAAATCCCCAGTTGGTATAGCATTTAATTAAGTAATATTCTTCTGGTTTTGCATATTTCAGATTATTTAAAACAAATAGCAGAAGAAAATGAATATGCAACACTATATAAATTGTTTTGATTTTGAGTGCCCAAAGAAAATGAAATATAACACTTAAGCATTTCTACCATCTATGCACACATACTTCTAACTCAGAACGAATCAGCCAATTTCCCATAATAAAATCAACACATGCTGAACAATTCTGAAGATCAGCTTGTTTTCTGTGACCAAACAAGTTGTTCCTTAACAAAAATGTTCAAAACCCAATTACAAGATATAAATCATCCATATTCAGTCTGAAGTGAAATGGTTTGGGGAAGTCTGAGCTATATAATCTTTATCAAAGCATAGTTTTGCTACTTTTCATAGTAGAAGGCAGGCGCCTGTATCTACTTATTGACTGAAATATGCTTTTATATTAGCAGCCTCCATTCTTGAATCTGATCATAGACAGATGCCTCACCTTGAGTTGGATTGTTGACCAGACTGGCTGCTAGCTCAATATGCAAATTTACAGGGTTCTCTCAGCCCTATGGAGATACTTGTGAATATTATTTTACATGAAAATGATATGATGAATTTAGCCTTTTCATACAAAGAACAATAGCAGAAGTACATGTTTTCTAGGCTTTTAAATGCTTTTAAAGTGCCATTGTTTCCTTTGTTTTGTGTTTTTCAAGCACCATTTTCTTCCCAATTCCAGTGTCCTTTTCTGCCTTGCTGAATCATATGTGTAATGCCAGTAAACCAGGCACCATCTAGCTAGTATGATAAATATGTGTTGTAGTTTGCCAAGTCTAATTATATAGTGATATTGCTGAGAGCAACTGAAATTGCTGAAACTAAGAACAATACCCAGGCTATCATGTCTTTTTTTCCTACTCTCCACTCCCATAAAAAGGGATTAGTGATTTTTGATTGCTAATAAATCATTTTTTATAAAGCACCTTCCATTTATAGCATCCCTCTATAGCCTAGTATGGTATAAGCTGGAGGTGGGAAACCTATGGAACATTGGACATGTGATCTCAAACAATTTTTTTGCAAACTTTAGAGTAAGGCATGATACTAATGACCTTCAGCAAGAAATGGTGACATGATGTAAAAATGGTGTGTAAGGCCTACTTCAGACAGCCAGTTTGGTGTAGTGGTTAAGGCACCAAGTTAGAAACTGGGAGGCCATGAGTTCTAATCCCATTTAGGCACAAAGTCAGGTGGGTGACCGTGGGCCAATCACTCCCTCTCAGCCCTAGGAAGGAGGCAATGGAAAACCACTTCTGAAAAACCTTGACAAGAAAACTGCAGGGACTTGTCCAGGCAGTCACCAGGAGTCAATAATGACTCAAAGGCACACAGACATGCACACAAAAATCCTACTTTAGCAAAAAGAAATAAAAAAAAGGGGGGGGGGAGATGAGGATAAACTAACCTCTCTAAAAGGCTGGCAAGCCCTCTTGGAGATCCTAGCTACTTCAGTCCCATCATGCCAATATCAGCATGATGTCCACTGTGGCTTTCAGCCTTTTCCACCAATAATCCACAGCCCTGTAGCCACTGACACAAAGGTATCTGGCCTGCAGGCTGTATATGGCCCTTCAAAACTCCCAGAGCGCATTCAAAATGCTTGACACCAAATGTTAGTCTTAGAGATTTATATTGGGTTTATGAGAGTCTGAAGGGACAAAATGACTGAGATACCCATCTTATCTTAAATTTCCTCCTAAAGTAATCAGAATAATCTGATTTTTCACATTTCAAAGGATTTGTAAAGGGCAAAATAGGTACGACTTCATATTATCCCTTAAAACATTCCCAAATCTTGGGGGTGGGGGGGGAGAGAGATTGGAAAATTTGTTCCTATCCATTGTGATGGTGTCTCAATGTCATCCATCACATATTCTGTAGTCAAATCCATTTTTTTAAACAAGCAGTGCTTAGCTTAAGAATTAAGCTAATTTTATATCCCTGATGTAAGTTGTGATAATTTGAAGCTAAAAAAAGGTATGGCATTGCTAAGTAAGACCTGAGGATATGCATTTCCTTCAATTCTTATAAATCTAATTAAATATCTCTGTAAGTTGTTAAGGTTGCAGTGCTTGTAACAGTGTGAAATATCACATATTTCCATACAAACACTCATATTTTCTGGGAAAGAGAAATATATCTCTTATTCCATCTTAGAATTAGAAAAGCATCCTTCTCCTCATAAAGTTAAATTTCTTCTATCCCTGGAGCTTACCAGTCTCTCACTAATGCAATCTTATATTTTTGCAATACAGGTTTAGTTCCTAGCAATATATTTCATACTTGCTATTTCTTGTGGTTTCCCAAATGCTCCAACAGCAGAAAGGCTGATGATAAGCAAAACATTTGTAGTTTAAAAGGGCCACAGAAGTGAAAATAATGTTAGGCTCTCCCAGTTGGTGTACCAACCCAACATTTTTTTTTTTTACTTACAATTATACCATTTTTCAAAATTATTAAAGTAGCTTTCCAAATATTTCAGTTGCACAAAAAATGAACATCTTATACCAAAGCAATCACTTTAGAATAGTTTTTATCTGATAAATTCAAGTAGCTTCCTTGAAAAATGTACATAACATTCCTAAAAGCCCATATCTGTACTCTAAGCCATTTATAACATGTAATTTTCTACAATCTTCATTTCCCATATGGTATACTCTCCCAAGATTAAGAAACTATTCAGGCCATGACTCTTGATTAAATTTGTTGAGTTTTACACTACAAGTAATATTTTCAGGTCAGAAAACACATCACTGTATCAGAGTTCGCAATCTCTCTCTCTCTCTCTCTCTCTCTCTCTCTCTCGATCTCACACACACACACACACACACACACACAAACACACACAATATAGTTTTCTAATACAGAGAGAGATAATTCTTCTCAGTGACCCTCTAATTCCCACTAGGTCATTGGATGGACAGATTACCAAGCTTCATGACAGTCACTAAAATAATTCTCAACCCATGAGGGTTCTTTGTGTTCCAAGGGCTGGGCACACCACAGCATAGCAAAGCTGTACAAAATGTTTTATTGCAGCACACACCTTTCTCAACAACAGACTATTGCTCTTCACCCATTTGGGACTTTCAAGGTGATGTTGTCATGTAAATACAGTGGTACCTCGGTTCACGAACGCTTCTGTTCACGAACAATTTGGTTCACAAACAGCTCCGGTCGCAAAATTTTGCATCCATTCGCGAATGCCGCATCGGGTTACGAACAGGATCCACGGCCATTTTCCCTGCCATGACACGTGGTCGCGGCTTCCTGTAGGGAGGGGGACTCTCCCTCTAAGCAATAACCGCCTCCCCACCCGCCTTCCTGTCCTCCACGCCAGAAGTCGTGTCGAGCAAGGTTAGCTTTCTTTCTCTTCGTACTGTACTTTGTGTCATATTTTTGCGGTTTAAAAAAACAACAACATATGGTTCAGAATGGATTAACCGTAATTACATTGAACCTTATAGGGAAATTTGATTCAGGACGCGATCAAAAATCGGTTGGCGACCAAATTCGTAAGGGTCAGAACGGATTAACCGTATTTACATTGAACCTTATGGGAAAATTTGATTCGGTTCATGACCAATTCGGTTCGCGACCAGAGTTGCGGAACGAATTAAGTTCGTGAACCAAGGTACCACTGTATGTCTTTAATACTCAGTCCTTTAATGCTTAGTTCAAGCAACAGTCTATAAAATGTATAATGTCTATATAAATAGATGAAGTCTGTAAAGTGTCTTACAACCTTTGTAATTCAATAATTCAGATATATATTGTCCTATTGATTCAATTAACTCCAGGCATCCTGAGGAAAGCTAATTTTTTGAAAGAATGTGTCTGGAAAGGTATAATTGGTTTGGACTGAACATGCTTATATTTCAACTTATTTCAAAGAAGCACGATTTGATTCAGACATCTCCTAAAACTATGTGTATTAAGTTGATTCCATATCAGATATGGTATTTGGACAAACCTGATGCACATTCCTAAGTTAAGATGATTTTAACATGTCTTTCTTTGACACTGACTGGTTAATTTATGAGTAGGATGTTTCCTTCAGAACTGAGAATAGGCAATTTTCTTTAGTACCTGAGTTTTATGTTCCTTTTCTGTTACTCCCTCATATCACAAGCAAAATAAATCTATTGGAAAGATAAAGGATAGTTAAATGCTTTTCTTCAGGTTTTTTTTTTTAAATCTTTCTTGCTTTCTTTTATCTTTCCTGCATTCATGAAAAGGGAACTACACATCTTTCCCCCTGAATTTCTACTTCTTTGTTGTGACACATACCAGTTCTTGCAGCTTTAGGCTAATGTATCATTTGATAACATTTCTAGAAGAGTTTAGCTATTGTCAGATAAGTCTGTATAAGCAGGATGATGCAAAGGAAGCAGCATCAGTTTATTAAGATAATTTTATTGGTTTGAATTTAGAAGAAAAAGAAACTAAATTGGAAAAAAGCAAAAATAAGGTTAATAATACTTGGGAAGCTTTTTATAGAACACTTCATGGTTTGGAGAAATGCAATTAGTGTTTTAGTTGAAAATTGGCAGTTTTGGGTCACTACCCTAATCTAGCATGAATAAAGTGAGTGACTAGTAAAACTAAGGCATGGAAATTTGGGAAGAAGTATTTTATTCATCTAGTAGAGAAGATTTAAGGTCTCATTTCCTATCACTGTTAATCTATCACTGCATTGGGTTAATACATGATGATCCAAAAGGCAGAATTACAGAACAGCACATGTAATGAAGTTTATGTATATTTGCTTTTTCATTACTAAAAAGGAGTTTTAATACAAGTTGCCTCATGCCCACAGCATTAGCCAAATATTTTACACAGAAAATTTGTGGTGAAAGGATTTTGAGTATCAGTGTTAGAACATTACAACTCCTGCCTGCCTGCCTGCCTGCCTGCCTGCCTGCCTGCCTGCCTCCCTCCCTCCCTCCCTCTGTCTCAAAAAAGACATACACATATCTTGATTTTATTTTATTTTAAATGTTTGATGCAATATTGTAAAGAAACAAAGCTAACAAAATTAACCTGATCTATCTTTTACCTGTATCTCATTAAAATATGTCAGACATTATCTTAATCTCTAACATATCCAAAAGCTTTAGCCAGATATTTAGTTATGGTCTCACAGTCAGCCAGATGTTTAGACTGGATTTGACTTTTACCTATTGAGTCCTTCCCAAGGACCTGGGATAGGCAGAGGTTGTTGTCTGATGGTGTTAAAGGTATTGTTGCAGGTTGTAAGCTGTTCCAAGTAAAGCTGCCTTTTGCAATTGACTGACAGTGATTTTGTCAATGCTGATGGTCTTCAAGTTGTACTCCAGATGTTTTGGGATTGCACCCAAGGTGCCTATTTATATTGGTACTATTTTTGTTTTCTTTTGCCACAGTCCTTCTATTTGCAGATCTTCATATTTGGTGATTTTTCTCCAGTTCTTTCTCTTCTATTCTGCTGTCTCCAGGTATTGCAAAGTCCACTATCCAGACTTTTTTTGTCTTTCTTATCAACAGTTGTTAAGTCTGGGTTATTATATGGCAAGTTCTTATCTATCTGAATTCTAAAGTTCCAGAGCACTTTAGCTTCTTCATTTTCTATTACTTTGTTTCATGGTCCCACCATTCTTGCTTGCAGGCAAATGATATTTCTTGCAGATGCACCATTGTTGCTACTTTATCATGCCATTGTTTGTAGTTAGTCTGTGTGATTTTCTTGCAGCAACTTACTAGGTAGTCCACTGTTTCTTCAGCTTCTTTGCAGAGGCAGAATTTGCTGTCTATTGCTGTCTTCTCAATTCTGGTTTTGTATGCATTTGTTCTTAAGGCTTGGTTTTGTGCAGCCAGAACTAGCCCCTCTGTCTCTTTCTTCAACTTTCCTGCTCTTAGCCATTGCCAGGTCTTGTTGTTATCTGCTTTGCCTGCTAGGCTTTTGTGTACTGGCTATGTAATATTTTGTCTTGCCATGTGTTTTTCTATTCTTCATTTGGTCTTTCTTGTAGGCCAGTTTGGTCTCTTCAGTATTCAGTAAGCCTTCATAGTGTACTAGCTTCAGTGCGTCTTCTTCACTGTCCTTCAGATATTCTTCTAATGCCCTTTTTTCTTGTTCAAGTGTCTGGTGTACTTGCAACATTCCACATCCACCTATGTTCCTTGGTAAGTAGAGTCTGTCAACATTGCTGTGTGGATGAAGGGCATGATTGATTGTCATTATTTTTCTGGTCTTCTCATCCAGGGCTTCTAGTTCTGCTTGAGTCCAGTCCACTATTCCAGCTGGGTATCTAATGACTGAAATTGCCCAGGTATTAATTGCCTTGATGATATTTCCGCCACTGAGTTTGGACTTTCAGATCTTCTTCACTCTCATGATGTATTCACTGCTAACCTTCTTCTTGACTTTAATGTGCTTGATGTTGTCAGCTTGAAGGATGCCCAGGTATTTGTAGTGATCTTCTTCATCCAGACTCTTGATGTTATTTTCATTGGACGTCTTGATTCCTTCAGTTTTCACTATTTTTTTCCTTTTGATGGTAAGGGTGGCACATTTGTCCAGTCCAAACTCCATTGTAATATCTTGGCTGTATATTCAGACAGTGTTGAGCAGCAATTCTATTTCAGATGGTGTTTTTCCATACAGCTTCAAATCATCACGTAAAGGAAATGGGATAGTCTGACAGATGTTTTTGATGTTTGATAGCTGTGTCCTGACTTGTTCAGTATTGTTGACAGAGGAATCAATGCAATGACAAACAGTAGTGGTGATAGTGAGTCTCCTTGAAAGATTCATCTCTTGATATTAACCTCTCCCAGTCTATCACCATTGACCAAGAACTGTGTCTTCCAATGTGCCATTGACCTTTGCACAAAGCTTCTGATATTTCTACTGACTCCTGTTATTTACAGGCACTTAATAATCAAATCATGTGGCAGGGAGTCAAATTCCTTCTTGTAATCAATCCAAGCTACATTCAAGTTGGACTTCTGTCTCTTGCGATTTTCCAAAATCATCTTGTCAATTAGGAGCTGATCTTTTGTTCCTCTGCTGTTTGGGCAGTTTCTGCTCAGATGGAAAGAGCTTGTTTTCAACCAGATGGTGTTGGACTGCATTAGCTACCACACAAGTTAGCAATTTGAAACTTGTTGGTAATCAAGTAATTGGCTTGTAGTTGCCTGGTGCTGCCCCTTTTGCTGGATCTTTCATTATCAGGTAGATTTTGCTAGATGTTAACCAATCTTCAATTTCCCCTCCTTGCAGTATCTTGTTAAACTGCTTGGCAGTGAGTGGGTGCAGACCAGTCAGAGGTTTCAACCAAAAACCATGCAGTTCATCTTCACCTGTGCTGACCAATTCTTGATTTTCCTTGCCCTTTTCTCCACCATCTCTGCTGTTATTACAAGTTATTTCATTTCAGCTTCTTTTTTATTCTTATCCACCTCCTTTATCCAAGCTGCATTCTTGTTTTATTTCTTTGGGTTGTCCCATAGCTTTGAAGTCCTTGGGGTTCTCTAAGCTTGGTTGTTTTCTTTTTATTACCCATCTAGGTAACATCTTCAGTCCTAAAAGGGAGTGGGGTTTGCTCTCTGTTTATATACAGTAGCTTGCCCTGTCAGTGTTGGTGGGAAGTTGTTTTTTTCCTTGGTAGTTCCTAGATTAGGCTGTTGTTTACTGCTTGGTTGTTTGTCTGAGTTAGGGTATTGTTTACTATTGCCTGATTAGGGTATTGTTTACTGTTTGATTGTTTGACTGGTGTTCATCTTGGTGTTCATCTCTGCTTATCTGGGTATTGATTGCTGGCAAGGAGGTGTTCTGGTCTTTTTGTTTCCTTTTTATTGTCTCTTTTGAATAGTGTGTAAAAGTTTTTTATCTCTATGTGTCTGTTGATGGCTGACTTGTCTGAATACCAAGCTTCAGGCAAGTCAGCTTGCAGACAATTTCACCAAGCTTGCAGACAATTCCCTTGTGTTTTTGGATTTAGCTTGGTCTAAGATGCTGACAGTTTCCAGTTTAAATTATGGTTAAGTCTGGGCATGTGTTAATGACATTAAGGAGTTTTCATCATTTCTTCTGACTGCCAGTTGTTGTTCATGGATAGTTGGTGTCTTCAAGAAAACAGCCAAGTTCAGAGAACCCAAAGGACTCCACAGTTCAGCCCTGAGCTACAAATATTCTGTTCTATTGGTGTCCCATCGCTGCACCCAGATGTGCACTGTTTCTTCTTTGTCCGGTGTTGACTGGTTCATTGCAGTCTCTCCATTGATGGATTGGTAGAAATGTTTCTGATTCAACTGAAATTGGAGATTCTGCCTATATTGTTGAATTCAAGCTTCATATCTGCTGATCTTTTTGGCTATGGCTGTTATTTGCTGCTTTATTGTTTCCATTGCTTTTTTATTTTTCTTGTTTCTAGGTGATATTCCTTGGTCTTCTTGATCTTCAGCTTCTTTTCTTTTATCTGTTCTAGCTTGCTTGAATCTGATCTTAGCATGCTGATCTTATTTTTCAACCTCATCTTCCATTTTGGTGGTGCGCTGTTTGGCTTTTCTTGTTTGTCATTATTGTTGTTATTATTATCATGATAGACCAAAAAAAAAAAAAAAATGAATAAAGGAATTCCCTAAATCACTTTTGGAATATTGGCTATAAATATATCTTGTTTGTAGATCTCTTTGTCTTTTCCAATACATGCCAAGAAATGCATAATTCTGTTTTATCTTTGTATTTATGATTGAAAATTCAAACAGAAACGAACTTTAAAAATCCAAAATCATAAAAAGTAGGATATATTCTATTTCATACCTGTTGTTTAAAAAAAGAGGGGGCTATTTGAAAGGCATAACAGAACCCCTATCTGTTATGGTAAGAAGTTACAGTCTTAAGATTATAATTAAAGAAGAATTTAGGTGAATACATTGCCAGTAGACCAGGATATACTAGTGTGATGAGGAAAAAAAATAATGGTGACTTTTCTTTGTGAATGGGTTAGTTTAAAATCACTGACTCTACATGATTTGAAACTAGGTCTTCCATCCTAGTTGCAACAGTGATATCTTTTTGGATTATTAACACAGCCAGCAAGTTGATAAAAATGAACTATAATAAATATTCCTCTCCTGGGTTACAATTTCAAAATGCCTCAAGTGGATTCTTTGTATTGATGTAAAAAAAACCAAAAAACCTTTCAAATATTTCTTTTGAAGAGAAATGGTATGATCTGCCAAAATGGTACCTATCATCACAAAGATGCGCATATAATTTATGGAGTTACTAAATTCCATTTCAAAAATATTTATTGCCTGGAAAATGGTATATAAAAACCATATATTAGGAAAAGTTGCATTCAAAGATGAATCCAGTAGGGGAAGATGTGTACAAAATGTGGACGCTAGGTAAACTTTCATGTACAAATTATTTTTATGTGTGAGGTTTTCAAAAGAATGTATAAAATATATGATTCAACTAAACTTGAATGCATGCTATATTAATACAGTTTGAATTTAGATTGATTTGCATGTTCCTATAGCTGCATGCATATATAAGATGGTTGAAAAGAAAAGTTTGTTCATATATAACACTGTACCAGCTTCATCCATCACGCTAGGCTGAAATGAGGTTGTGTTGGGCTTTGATTCAGTGTAATGTTGTTGACTGTGATCCATGTTCAGTATGGATCATTTCATCTTATTCAATAGATTGAGTTAAAAACAATCCACTTAGAAAAGTCCAAGTGTCCCCAAAACTTAACACACAGAATCAAATATTAAGTGCACAAACTGTGCTTAATCAATACTGGTGATCAATGCATTAATCCATAGAGATTTATCACTTCTGTCTTGCATAAAATATGTGTTTATGCCCTGGATGGCTTGGCAATAATTAAAAGAAATTAGATAAAACTCTGGAATAGAAATCCCTACTTCTCTATCAATACAAATTGGATTCCTGTGTGTCCAGGCTAAGAATTTTTAAACAAGTGGATGGTGACAATGGAAAGACAACAAATGGTGTCTTGTAAACTAACTTATCTGATAGGATGGAAATGCTATCCAAAAGTCCATTTTGTCATAGCTATCCACGTAGTTTTCTTAGAATTCATTGTTATGGATTCATAGAGAGAGAGAATATTTCTATAAATTATCAAGACTGTTATTTAAATGTATTTTTACATATGAGAATGGGTAAGAATTTTGTTCACTTTGTTTATAATTTCTGATCATATTGTATAATACTAACAAAATAAAGTCCCAAATATGGGCATCCATAGGCTTCTGCTGTTTGCACCCCAAGGGTGTGACACTACTTTCATCAGACTGACCCATTTCAATCACCCCTTCCACCACAGACTCCACTGGTCCAAAATAATTTCCCAAGAAGTAACTTTCACTTCTCTAAACCCATCCTCTTTTAAATTAGGATTGCAGCATTCATTTTTCCCCATGGTCAAACAATTGGGCATTGGAATGCACCAAGAAACCCTTATCTATATTAGTTCAATGTCCCATGAGAAACCACAAACAGGTAGGTGTTGCCACTTGCATAACTGAAGGCATCTCATTAACCTTACATTTCCATTCATTAGTTGTGTATTAAACATGTGCCCAATATCTTTTAGTAGGATAGTCCATAGTGATAGTGATGTAGGTAATACAGCCCAATTTGCCAAATAGTCAGTTCTTCAATGGCAGGAGGCAATGTAGAAGCAGGAAATACATAACACCAACTTTATAGTGATCACTACTCTTGCACATGGCTTGTTGGTGCAGTCCTCACTCTGATTGCAAATTCCTTACATGGGAAGATAAGAGCAACATGTATCTTCTTGTTTCTTAGCACCACTAGCAGTTTTTCCTAGTGGAGTGTGTAATTATATCAAAAGCAGCTTTCTGAGAGTCACCATATTTTTTTTTTTCCTTCTGAAGATCCATTTTTTTCTACCCAAGCATATTCCTTTAGAAATAAATATGAGGTACTTGTTCATTCCTGTTGATTTAATGGGTTTCTGTTATTAAATGCAGTTCACTTGGGCATGGTTGAAAGGACACGACTGTAACCTCTTTATAGGGTGAATCAGAGAAACCTTAGCTGGTTCTGCATCCTTATCCTCTGTTAAATGACCTTTTGTAGCAGTCTGCCCATTTTTCCATTTGACTTAAAACTGATGTTATTCACATAGTAATGGCTTGACCCAAAACTTCAGCTTTCATTATTGTAAAACATCATGTTGTGCAGTATTGTCATATGAAAACAACATATTAATAGAAATAACTGAATATCCTGCTGCTTATTTAAAACTCATATAGCTGGCATAAAATGCAGCAGCATGGACAGTTCTGAATGCCCCCGGGGGGCCCATATAACACAGTTGCGTGAGCTGCATTGGTTGCCAGTTTGCTTCTGGGTCCAATTCAAGGTGTTGGTTATCACCTTTAAAGCCCTTCATGGCACAGGGCCAGGTTATCTGAGGAGCTGTCTCGCCCCTGTTATGTCAGCCTCCCCCACCCAGTTCGGCAGAAGGGGCGTGCTGCAGACCCCACCAGTCAAGGAATTTCAACTGGTGCAGTCTAGGAAGAGGGCCTTTTCTGCCATGGCCCCCACTCTATGGAACAAGCTACCTCCTGAGGTGCAGTGTGCCCCCACTCTCATGGTCTTCAGGAAAGGTGTGAAATCCTGGCTATGCCAGGCGGCCTGGGGGCTCGCACCAGTGGAAGTGGCTTTTGGGGTAATTGATTCTGCCCCCCCCCCCCCATCATCTTGATTTTTAAAGTTTTTTTGTATAAGGTTTGCTTTATAAGTTGACCTTTTAATTGATTATCAATTTTAATTAATTAATGTGTATTTGTTTTTTTAATTGTGGGTTTTGTTTTAATTAAGTCCAGATACTTAATACAAGATAATTCTTAGTCTTATTGTGATTTTCTGCCAGTCAGAAGGATTATCTTACACTGCTTGTTGTTACTATTGTCTCTATAAATTGTTGTAGATATGGACACACTGATAATAACTAAAGTCCAAACTAATATAGCTCCCTATTTTTCTCCCCTGAAAAGAGAAAAAAATATATATTTCGTTCCAATTTTTTTCAAGACTAAATGGAAAACATTCAATATTTGATCAGCCTGGCCTTATTGACTTAGATGCTTCTACATCATTAAAGTTCATTAGTGGTTCTGATATGCCTACATTTTGCTTTAGTAATATGCAGACATGTTTTTAAAAAATATAGTATGGCTTTCCAGTGTAGTTCAGATTCTATCAACTTTCTTTTTTACAGACTATACATACTATTTAGTACTTTCAGAAGACGTAGATTACTCTTATTCAACATTGGTAGAGATTAAGACTCTAAGTATCTCTTTTGCTTCAAACTATGCCACAATGTATCTGGTCTATGCCTTTAGCAGGAATTCAGTGAGCACAATAATTTAGTTTTAAAAATGACTCATTTTGACACTTCCCAAATCTACAGTAATATGGCACTTAATGTGTTTTTATCTTTTTGTCAAAGAAAAATATGCTTACAATACTTACGTTCTCCTTTAGAGAAAGTGATGGCTACATTGAGGTATATTCATTAATGTTGAAAAAAACATAATTATCAATAATTTATCAGTCTTTGTCCTAGAAGAAACTCATGCTAATTTGCACAGTAGTCCTTGAGCACTCTTGTAGCAGTTTGTTATTTTACTTCAATGGTGGCTAATGGGATGCTCCTAAAATTTCTAGGTAGGCCAACACTAACAGTATTTGGGATGAAGGTGCCAAATGGGAAATGCTACATAATGCGTAATGCTGATCTGAATGTTTCTCTGGTTTGGGGAGCAAAGCAATTATTAAAAAAAAAAAAGAAAACTAAAAACTTCTACTATTGGACTGCATAATGGTAGAGGGTACTTTATTCAACTTAAAAGCATACACAATTTTTCTGGGATCCCTGCCCCAAAATGGCAGGAAACCATATCACAGGTTTTTAGCAATCATGATTGAACTGAGATTTGGAGGCCACAATAAAGTGACTTGAGGAAAAGGCTGCCCACTTTGGTTCTATTTGTCATATTTCCTTCAGCTGCCATAGAACAGCATCCCTTAGCTCATCCCGAGTACTGGTTCTACAGTCCTGTGGATGAGAAAGTGACCAATTATGGTAAATTCCCACATAATATGTATATGTAGAGCCTATAGGTTAGATGTGCTGCCTATAGGTAATATAAACACATAACTTCTATGCATTTGCCATTATACCAGGATTTATTTTTGTCCAGATGAAGCTTTCTTAGGACAGAACCTGAAATGCAGCTATACCCATATCAACATGTTCTTAGAGGAGACTGGATGACTCTTGTAGGAATGGCTGTGTTTTCAGAGCCTCATTTTTGTGCTACAATTGAGTTGCATGAGAATAGACTTGTCTCAGGATCACTATCTCCCAATTTCAGGGATATACTCTGAAATAATATATTTCATAATTGTGATCTCACTTAGCCACAGCATAATGGAGAGTCTTTTGCTTAGCCACATTGTAATTTTTTTATTTGTTATATTATATTCCACCTTAATTTTATACAACTCAAAGTGGTATATAATGCTCCTACCTCCTATTTTCTCCATAGCAACCCTGTGAAGTGGGTGGGGCTGAGAGAGAGTGACTGGCCCAAGTAACCCAGCCAGCTTTCATCCCTAAGGGAGAATTGTACTGTGCAATTCTGCATAATCTGAGATGCTGGGCAAATATTTATGGTAGCTGGTTAGATCACATATAGTTTATAATAATTTGTTTATTATTGCTTTTCAATATACTGTGCTATTTGCATAATCACTATAATTCTTGAAAAATATTGTTGTTTAAATTTTGTATATGGGAAATAGACGAAATAGTTGCAATGTAATGCAGCAGGTTCTTAGCTGAACCGGGGTTTGAAAAGAAATGTTGCCAGAAAATCTAGGTACTCACAAGCTTCTACTAGGGTTTCATAAGGAGACCATATTCTTCCAGTGGACTAAAAACTTTAAATATTTTGCTTAGAGATGGGAAAGTGGATCTATGATGAAAATTGCTTGTGAATCTGCAGAGAGAATGACTTGCTGAATACATATTTAGTCCTTCAAAGAAAAGAAATGGGGATGTATTGAAGGCGTTATTTTAGAAAAATATATTTTCAAATGCATCAATATGTATTTATTCATGTGAATGAACTTTAAAATGGTTCCAAACTGCATTTCTCTAGAAACAAAGTTTCCAGAATATTCTTGGGTAATTATATTTGAGTATCATTTAAATGAACATTAAATCTGCCTGTTTCTTAAGACGCTTCAAATGGTTTTTTTTAAGACTAACAGGAAGAAATTGCCTAAGTTTTGGTAGTTATTTATATGCCACAGTAGTTTCCCCTAGTTAATATGGGATGCATAGAATGTCTGTGGGTGTGAGAGAGAGCGAGTGATGGTTAAGGCTACAGTGAAGAGCTGATAGTATAAAGGGAACAGAGTCATATGAGACACATGAGTGGAATCCCAATTGGTTTTTGCAGGAAATTGCGGGGGGGAGGGTCTTTGTTCTCCTAACTATGTTGAATCTGTTTTAGAGTTTGCACTATAATTTGTATATCTTTTCTGCTTCATAATGGTGGAAAACTACACCAATTGATTTTCAGCAATTGGGGTTGCTATAGAGAAAGCATTATAGGTGAAAGGGAACCCATGACAAGAAATGAAAGGGGCCATAACAGAGAAAAGGTACGTTAATGCCATGGCACATGGCAGTTTGGTTATAAAGTCCAAGGAAACAGTGCCCAAGATCTCTGAGGGAAAAGGAGGAAATGAAACAGCCCAGGTGCTTGTTCATTAGAAATCTGGCAGGTGACAAAAAGAAACATAGATTTTGACATCTACTCTAATGATGCCATTAAAAGTCATAGAGAAGAATATTGGTTGTTTTAAATACTCCTAAATACCCAGCTGGCTTGTTGAGTACAAATTAAATCAGTTAAGGAAGTAGTCTTCTTCTGAAAAACTCTCATGGCAGGGTCATGTACCAAAAGTGGGAAAAGCTTTTCAGGTGCAGAATGGATAGTGGAAGAAGGCTACAATGTAAAAAATAGTCTGGCCTGCTGATTCTGTAAGCAAGGAATATAAAAGATGCAAAACAAAGAACAAATTTTATGCCCACCTTGCCCGGCTCTGCCTGAACATGTGAGAAATTTGTAAGTGTTCCAAATTCTTGTGGTCAGTTTGAACATCAAAGCTTCTTTGATGGCCAAAAGCTTATTGTTAAAAACATAAGCCTTTCAGCTGGAAGTTGCTGGCTAGAAAGGCATGCACCAACATGATAGGATTTCACTCTTCAAATGTCAAATCAGATCAATTTGACTTGTGATTGACTTGTTGTTCTCAAGACCTGAGTACTGCAGAACAAGCCTAGAGACTGAATGAAAGAAGTACATTCCATAGCAGACTTGCTGGACTAACTGGACCTAAGCCCCTGACCATGTCACCTCAAGCCAGCTCCTTCATGGAGCCTCGTTTCTCCTTGTGGAATGTCGTGTGCCAGCACAGCATGGAAAATATCACTTCCAAACAAAATCCCCTAACACCATCTTCAAGTGCCTTCGTAGCAGATTGACAGTGAGTAGAGGTAACATGATGAGGACATATCTTCAGCAAAGATTAAATGGATCATCTTCACACCAAGGCACAAAGGTTGTGTGGATGAGCTCCTGATAACTGACCAACTTTGTTCAAGACTTAGAGTGGCAACTTATTTTTCATTATTAGACTTTCTGAGTTATTTGATAAGGGAGAAAAATGGTTGTTTCTCTCACAGACACATAAGAAGAAAAGTGTTTTAATTACAATTTAAGCATTGAATTAATTAATTACATTAATTCATTCATAGAAATTTTCCTTTCCAACATCAGGGTTAATGTTTGCTATTATTTCTCAGTATATGAAGTTGTAAAAATTTAAAATAAAAATTTAGCGCGCTTTTAAATTACATGTCAATAATTTAAGATGGTTTTCATTTCTGAAGATTGAAAGATAATAACAAGTAAAATAAAATATTCATTAGAAATTTGCACAAAATGTATTTGGACTAACAACATTTTTTTTAAATGCCACTCATTAAATAAGAAGTACTTCATTTCTTGGATAACATATACTGTCAGAGCCCCCTGTAGTTTTTTGTTTTTAGATTTTTTTATCCCGCCTTTATTATTTTTATAAATAACTCAAGGTGGTGAACATACCTAATACTTCTTCCTTCTCCTATTTTCCCCATAACAACATCCCTGGGAGGTGAGTTGGGCTGGGAGAGAACGACTGGCCCAAAATCACCTAGTCGGCTTTCATGCCTAAAGCAGGACTAGAATTCACAGAGTCCTGGTTTCTAGCCTGGTGCCTTAACCACTAGATCCAAATGGCTCTCATTCTTGGGAGTTTGATCTAAAACACAGCATATCAGACACCATTTGCAGTTTTTGGAAACAAAGCAACACAAGACATTAAAGCTGACTCTAGACCGTGGTCCTTTCTCTCCTCTGTCCTGCCTTCCTTACTGATGATTTCTTTTTTTTTAAGCCATGGAGCAATGGCCACAGTCATAAAGCACAATGAAATCAACAGCATCTGGATTACTATATGATTATCATGCATTTTCCAACTAAATTCTAATCTACTAAATTAAGCTTCCTGTTCCTGGTAAATTCTGTCTTGTTATATGTATAGTCTACATTGTTGGTTAAAAATGAATTTCCCTAGTTCTGTATTCTATCCCTCCTTAGAGAAAATAAGGGACAGTTGTTCTAACTGGCATTCTTTCTTTCTCTCAGGCTGGCTATTGCTCTTTTAGTAGGGTGCGGACTGTTACTCTCTCTTCATTTGGTTTGTCCCATGAAGATAATCTGCACTGGATCGAATTGTCCCAAGCACTACACCGACCTTCAAGAGCTAAAGCTATCTAGATCCATCTTGCTTTGTCTCCATTTCTCTCCCCCCTACCTTTTTTTTCCTACCAGAATTCTTTTTGTTTTAGGCCTCTACCTATTTTCTCTTCCTTGCCAGACCAGCAGTAGCACCCTCTCTTATAGGAAAGTATGTTATCTAGTCTTCTTTCAGGGGTCTTCTATCAGCTACAGAATAAAACACAAGTGGATCTATCTCTATCTCTATCTCTATCTCTATCTCTATCTCTATCTCTATCTCTATCTCTATCTCTATCTCTATCTCTATATGACAGAATGCTAGAGGGCATGGATGACTGCATATTGTCACATGATTGATTGATTACATGCCATTAAGTTGTTGTTGACTCTTTGCGACCACATAGATAGATTTTCTCCATGATGATCTGTCCCTAATCTGGTCCTTCAGAGAGAGAGAGAGAGAGATTATAGAAGGTTTTTACATAGATAAAAGGTAAACATGAAAATATATTAAGAAAAATTAGAAAAGAGAAAACGTGCAAAAAGTAATAACATTAAAGAAATAAAAAAAGAAAAAGATAATTAAAGAAGTAACTTCCAATTGTCTTTGCAGCAGTTACAAATAAACTAATTATCCTTCCTCCCTCTTTAAAATTACACTAGAAAAATTCCTTCTATCATCCCATATTTAAGTTTTGTTTTCAACCAGCAAATCCAGAAATAACCATTTCACTTTTTCCATTTTCAGCAAAAAGTCCATAAAAGGTTTCCAGTCTTTTATAAAAGTAATTGTTGTGTTATCCCTGACCAAACAGGTCAGTTTTACCATTTCTGCTGATTCTGCCATTTTTGCAATCCATTTCTCCATTGTGGGTATTTCAGTATTTTTCCAAGTCCTTCAGCTCTTCCAACAGTGCACTCACTGCTATATAACTGAGTCTGTCCACCTTGCTGTTGTCTTTTTCTTATCTTTCCTTCCAGCTTTCCCAACATTAGAGCCTTCTACAGAAAGTTAGGTCTTTCTGTATTTACACGTTATTCAATGTGTCTGAAGTAGGATAACAGATTGTTACATACACCCTGTCATTACTAGACATTCAGTTGTCTTAGATTTAAAAAACAAATTCTTCATCTTAAGTAACATAAAGATCATGTTCCCATCTTTTTCCAATAGTCCTTATATGCCTATCACTATTGAAGAATGTTCATGTATAAATTGCAAAGGGGACAAAAAAGGAGAGGTGTGTGTGTGTGTGCGTGTGTGTATGTCTACAGAAATGTTCTTATTTGCATACTGCTAACTTTTTCTCCTTACTATAGAAATGGTATGATATAGATAAGTGGATATGTAAATACCACACATTTTTCATTTTGCATGCTCCAGTGCATCTCATTACAGATATCTTTGTCCCACAAATCATGCCTTCAAAGTGTTTTTATTTTATTAGTATTTGTATAAAGATCATTTAACTCTAATCTATTTTAATGTGTAACCTACCCCTTCCTGTCAATAATCTTTTGAATGAAATAATGTTTCTTAGCAACAATTTTTATGTAAATGTTTTATGACTTATCTAAATAAAATAATGTCATACGATTATTATAGGTTAAAGAGCGCTAAAGCAAAGACAAACCCATTATTATTTTATAGTGGTTAATTCTGAACAGTTTGTAGAACATGGTCATCAAGCGAGTTGCACTCCAGTTCACACTTACTGTAAAATGGTAGAGGATTATTTTCAGGATGAATAAAAATGAAACATTCATATACTGCTCATTACACAGGACAAGCAACTTTGTTATAATTGAAGCCAAAAATATAGCTATAGATTTTCAGAAAGAAGATACAAACTTCATCTCATTATAACATGCAAATTCTGTTAGTCTCCTTATAGCCAGGGTACACAACACTAAGAAAACAGTGATCCATTATTCCTGTCAGGTGCATTAGTCATCATAAAATTAATATGAAAATCAAGCTAATTATATTTTTTGCTACTTTCTAAGGAAAAAATGAAATTGAGGAACTAAGGTTGCCATCTTACGCAGACTTACCTGAGAATAAGTTCCATTTAAATCAAAGAAACTTATTTTTGAGGAAATATGAACTAGATGCCAAATGTTACTGCTTTTTGTGATCAGCATTAACACATATTATAAAGGGACAGTGAAGAAAGACAGGGGAGTTCAACCCTGTGAAGCAGTTTCAATGGCAGCCAAGCAAATAGGCAAGCGGAGCAGCAGAGTATCTTTCTACTACAGTACATTTTGCTGCCCTGCAAAACTGAATTTTCTTATATGAGCATCACCCTCATATAAGCGAGAGCTGCATTGTCACTTCCTGCTCAACCCATGTGATGTTACCTAATCTTGTTCACATGTATCCAGGGCTCAATTCTATATTGTAAGGGTACAACCCCACGCTCATGGCTCATATGCTGTTTATACCCTCCTTTTATAAGCCCAAGAGCTACCCCTTTTCAGTTTTCCATATTTTCCAAAGCAAGGATACAAAAGTAGCATGTAGCAAGAAGCTGGGAACCATTTCTCTCATCAATATCTCTTAAATTAAGCCCCAGTTAACTTGATGACAACTTCTCTTCTCAGGTTTTTATATGTATAATATACTGTATGCATGTATGCATATACAGCACACCCCATATCCCACACATATGCAGGTATCTAAGTCATTTTCTGAATGCTTCCAATAGGCACGAAAAACTCCCTTACGTAGAAAATATGGCTCTTTCTCTAAAGGATACTAGATTTCTATGTGCTGGAAAGGCTGGCCAAAATATTCCACTGCCAAAGATGGGCTGAGGAACTTGATCACCTTGCAGAAAAAAAGATTCCTAAATTTCAGGGACCGCATCATGGCAGGCACTCTAGAGAAGCAAGGATGTCAGATCTTTTCCTACACTGCCACTGCAGTGTTCTAATTATAAAGGCAGTTAGTGAAAGCCTATTTTTTATAAGTGATTCAGAAAAGAAAGCGTTGATACTTCTATTGCTATTCACACACACCATACGATGCTGTCGAAACCTGTGGGAAGACAGATGTATTTAAATACACTTTCATTAAATGCCTCTGACACCTGAACTCCTGATGGAAGCATATTTTTGCTTCCAACAATCAAACAAACTCTATTTTTAGAAAATTACTTAGGCAATTTAGGCATGGAAAAAAAAAACAGAAAATAAATACTAGGAACACAGATATAACATTATAATTGGTATAAAGAAGCAAACTGACAACTGACTGAAATGACAATTAACATTAAGCGGTAGCCCTTTTGCTAAATTATAGCAGTGATTATTTATACCCAGAATTAAATTCCAATGACGAATATGCTTAATCAACCTCATCACATTAGTATGTGGCCAATGAATCTCTTTGGTTTAAAAAAAATCCTTCTGAAAAATTATTTAATTGAAAATTAGCTTATAATGATAGGTTAAGTACCAACCATTCTATATGTGCAACTCAGCTCCCTGGAAGCTTACATGTATTAATAATTCTAAATAGTTACAGCCACTCTTGGTGATGTTTAAGAAGATAGATTCATATAAATTTACTACACTGATGGAAAACCCAAAGATTACTGAATTTCAGTTCCCAGCTCTCCAGCCAGCATAGCTCATATTGGGGTATGTTTAGCAATATCTGGACTACAGAAGGTCACCTATTCCAGTAGATATAAAATTAGTGAGATAATTCAAAATCACATTTATATTAATCCCTCTCCAGTATGGCTGTCCTGAACATTCTTGATATCACTTATCTTTACCACAACATAGTGAAGAAGATTATTAGAGCATCCTTACAATGCTTTAACATTTCATTTACCCAAGGAGTACCCAGGACTCCGACAGTCAGACATTCAATGAGATGCTAGTATCACATAAGAAAATCCAGAAATGGAATAGCAACGAATTGGTAATTGACAACCCATTTGTTAGTGACAGATTTCAAGGAAAATCCTGAATCTATTTTATGCATACTGTTACAGTATTTATTACATCCCCAGAGGTAATTTCTGTTTATCTAGGAGAATCTAGGAGTTTATCTGGGAGAATTTGTAAAACTAATTCTAGAACTGGCACAGCTCACAGCTTCTTTTTCCCTGCACGCATATGTGTATTGATAAATCACAGGCAAACCCTTTCGATGAGAGCATATGTGAACTTCTACTGATATGCATACATACTGCTGCATTGTGGTAAAGCAAATTACACAAGTGGCTTTATAGCATGTATATAACAATTTGTATATACATTTACTAAAGTCAACACTGCTTTTTGGCAATGTTATTTTCAGATTGCATATGCTCAGTGGGAGAAAAAAGTATAAATGGGTGTAAAAAACTTAAAGTTATGACAAGTATTTTGCATGCAGTTTGGAACTGTTGATGCATTTGGAACTACTGATGCATTGAAACCACTTTGGAAGCCAAAGAAAATACTATGGAACTTCAAAAGCTGACAGATTCAAATAAGGACAATTTTAGAAGCATGCCTTAAAAATTGTACAGACATACCCTTAGGGTTGAGCCAAATGTAATTTTTGATATGTAGCATACAGCTACACTACTCTTTTGCTAATGGAGGAATAGTACAGTGGATACACCTTTGTTTGTGATACCTGTCCAGATATAAATTAGGCTTTGCATTCCTGCAACTGGCCACTGCTTTCAGAAAGAGCTTTCAGTTCACATCAAGTTTCCATTCTTATTTTTCATTAAGAAAAAAAAAAGGTTCATTGTATTTTGTCTAGATGTGGATACAGTTAAGCTTTCAACATTTTCCTAAATTTTTGAAAGGGGAAATTGAGATTTTTTTGTTTGTTTGTTTGTTTTCAAAAGAAAGAAAAAATCTTCAATAATACTGATCACTGTTCAGATCTAGCAGCCCCTCTTGTCATGGTTTCCTCGTCATGTGTTCACCATCTAAGTTTATCAAATAAAGGCAGAAGTCTCAAGTTCAGTGGACATTCAGTAAAAGAGGTATTCATGTTATGGACATCCACTGGGGGCGGGGCCTGGTGGTCAACAGCATCAAAATAGTGGGTGTGACCAGGGTGATAAAAGCCCCAACCTTTTTAACATGCATCACATGGATCACAGCATACAATCAGTCCCTCCATCATGCAATTCATTCTGATGCTGCTGACTCCTCCTGCGGATTCCTCATGGTTCCAACGTATAAGTTCTATAGACTTTCTCCCTTTCTAACCCTTTATATTTAGCTGAAGCCTAATAATGGTGGTGTGTATATATGCTTAATTGCTTTAAAAAAGACTTAGGAGATATAATTCATATTATATGTTACATACCAGGGCATTAAATCATATCATATATTTATAGCCATGGATTATCTATTCCAAGCAAAGAGTAAAGTAAGAAATCTTACTGGTGATTTCTACCTTGATTCTGTGAGATGTATGAGGTAAAAAAATAAAAGCCTTCACAAATCCTCTAAAATCTTCACTCAGATTTTCACTAGAGATAAAAGCCTTCACAAATCTTTTTGCCCTTTTCTTCATAAATGTGAAGCTTGTGACTTGACAACCAACTTTGTTCTCTCAATAGGTTCTAAATGTGACAGCTATAAGGCTATCAGGTGTGAAAGCAACTGTGCGAGTAGTCCTACAGAAACTGTTAAAAGCTTGGAAGAGATTGAAATAAACATTAGGAAATAGGAAGCCATATCATACATTTTCATTCTCTATCTTCTAGGAAAAGGAGAATGTGCGCTTTTAAAGCAGATTAATGTTTTAAAGGCATTTCAAAGAGTCTTTAGAGCAAAAGGAGAAGTAGTGTTTCATAATGGGGTAGTGGGGGAGAAAACATTACAGATTGAATTTATTATTTTTAAGGTAAATTTTAGCAGAACATAAATGTGCCTTACTTACCAGCAAGTAATGATAATACTGAGAAGACATTAAGAAATAATTAAGATCAAATAATTTCAAATTGAGTGCAATGGAAATGGCTATAAATCTTTCAGTTATAAACTGTATTTCATGTGTGCATTTAAATGGGAGAAATCTGAGCAAACAGTCTTTGTTCCTGAAATTGGATATTTTTCTTTTACATGCTAAATTTTGCTGCGTAAACATGATCAATACTCATGATTTCCAACAATTTCTATTATTGCTTGAAAAGTGTTTGGTTCTCAACTTCCGGAGGAAGAAATGGTGGAGTGAAGATGGCTCTGTAAAAAGCAAAGCTGATGACCGCAGCAGAATGAAGAACCAGCGAGTAGACTAGCTCTTCAAAACCTCTCCAGACAAGAAGAAGACCTTAGATCACCCACAAGTGCTCCAGACAGCTGCTCCTCACAAGAAGGCTGCAAAACAGCAGTCTCTGGCAGGTTTAGAGCATTGGGAAACAAGGAATAGCATCTTGCTCAAACCGTGGTTGGCGCCTTTGAAAGGACACTAAGTTCACATATTTCCTTTTCTAATCACTTTCAGAAATTGCTTGTTAACTGCTTTTCAGCTATGAGAAAATTTTTGTCAGGCCCAGCCCAAGAACAATAATGAAACATTCCTAATAAACAGCAAAAGTGTGATTAAAACTTTGATTTTAGAAAGTTACAAATGGACTAAGGGTCCAAATAAATTTGAAATAAGATTTTTGAATTAAAGTAGCTTTCCTGTAGGAAAATTCTTTTGCTTTGAATTAAAAAAAAAAAAACATAATAAGATAAGATTTTACAAATTGGACACTAGAGGGAGCTAAAGATTACAATTAAAGGAGAATAATAGATAAACTCAACTTACGATTACAAAATGAAGCAAAATATTCTAACATTGGACATAAGGAAGGATATCTTTGAAAAAAGGAGTCAGAAATTAATATTAATAGTGTGAACAGAGACATCTGCCCCTATGGAGAGACTTAATTCTTGTCTAAAATTTTTTGCCTTTGTCTAAAAGACGTTATGGAAGAGGAATAAGTTCTACATGAAAAGATTGAGACTGAGTTGAAAGTGGATTTACAAATGACAGGCTACAAGAATGACATGGAAAAAGATGTTACACTGGACATACAAAAGAAATGGGTGAATGTTTTTATAATTAAAAGGGATATCCAAACAATAAACCAAGAGAGTGACCTGGATAATTTTCCTATATTGGATTTACAAAAGAGGCTTGTCAACATTTTGGAAAAGCTTATCAGAAGAGACAAAGAAAAAATGAAAAGAATCAAGTTCTATGACATTATTTTAATGGACTAAAGATTAAAATTGTTAGAAGTAAAAGGAAGGAATATAAAGCTGGTTTATTTGATCAAGGTTAAAATTTAAGTAATGTTTATTCGGTCAATGACCAGCAACATAAAATTAATAGAAATCAGAATAAAAGATAGCAAATAGAATCAGACTAAAGCAAATGAGTATAAATATATAAACAACTATAAAATAAAACAATTATTTATGTGAAATAAAACAATTATAGTATAATCTATGGATCCCTATTACAATAATAACATATTTATTTACCTAAACATTAATAAATCCAGTATATTAAAACTATGCTATAAAATATATATCTTCTAAAAATTATTAAAGGATAACTAGACAAGGTATTGGTGGAGATAAAAATATAAACAAAAGTCCTTACTTCTTTAACCAGTTTTGCCTTATTATCATTGCAGCAGCACAAAATTTAGCTGCTGCACAAGTAATGGCTGGATTTGAGTTCTGAAGAAGATGGTTCTCATAAAAACTGTCTGGTCTCCATAGAAATCTTTCTATTAGAGGGTAGATATATATTGATCTAATATCCCTGTAATAGTTACAGCCTAATAAAACATGTGAGATGTTTTCAACCTCCTTATTACCACATGTACAAACACTCTCTGCTAAGGGGTTTTTATTATACCTGCCTTGCAGAAGTGCTGATAGAAGAATATTAAATCTAGCTCTAAAAAATGCTATTCTAAGCTTAGGAAAGTTTAGGTCTTTCAGATAACTTGCTAGTTCCCATGTACCCTGTCTTATCCAATTTCTACTGTAAAAAGGTATCCTATTAACTTCTAACTGAAACTCCATATCCCTTATTCTATTGATAACCAATTGCTTGGCTTGAACATAATCTAAAGATTTTAAGAACAATGGCGACAGCCCATATAAAGCCAGCTTATGCTCTGTTGCCTGTTTCCAGGGAGAGGAAAAGTTATCAATCAGAACTAGAGGGGTTAAACCAACTGGGAAGAATTGAGTTTTCAAACAAAAAGTTAGCATCATCTTCCAGACCCTAACCTGAATTTGAGGCATTCCTATTTCTAGTCTCAGCTGGGCATTTGATGTTCCACTAGGTGCAGCTAAAATTGATCACAGGAATTTAGTTGGTACAGTTTCTTGTGACTCTTTCTTCAAATAAATTCCTGTTTGTGCCCCATAGAGAATTTGTGTCAATGTTTTGGCCTCAAAAAGTTTTAAGGCTGCAGGGACTAGTTGTCCTCTGCCTGTGTAAAAAAAAAAAATTTAACAGCATTTGAGGACCTAAGGGCTGATTGCACCGCATAATTCAAATGTGCATTCCAGGTGCCTTTTGAATGGAAGACCACTCCAAGGTATTTAAATGTATTAACCTGTTCTAAATTGTGCCCTTCCACTCTCCAAGAATATTGAATAGCTCTTTCAGCAAAGACCAGAATTTTGATTTATCAAAATTAAGAACAAAATTATTTTGTCTGCAGTAGTTTAGTGTTGCTGCAATGGCTCTTTTCAATCCAATTGGAGTTTGTGAGATAATAGCGGCATCATTAGCATAAAGAAGTATTGGTACTTTATGTTGTGCTACTTTGGGAGGATGGGAATCCAGATTGTGAAGCAGATCAATCAAGGAGTTAATGTAAACATTAAAAAGGGAGGGGGCAAGAATACATCCCTGGCGTATCCCTTTCTGCACACTTATTAAACCGGATAAGGTCCCTAGGGGGTTATACCTCACTCTTAAGGTGGAATTAGAAGATAGTGTCTGTATAAGATAAAGGAGGCGTCTATCAATATTTGTACTTTTTAATTTTTCCCAAAGAGCACTTCTGGATATTGAATCAAAGGCCTGTTTAAAGTCAAGAAAGGCCACAAAGATGTCAGGTTCAGCCCAAGAATCACAAGAAGTCAGTCCAGAAATCAGCTTATCTTCTTTATTAGCTTGCACCTACTGGACAGAATCTCACCAGACTAACTCTAATCCCCCAATGACAGCAACTATAACCATTATGCCCTTAGGGAGGGGCCAGTCTCTTCCTCTTGACCTTCACACAGTCCAGCTGGGGGCTGAAGAGATGCTTCCCTTGGAAAGTCTCTCCCCCCTCCCTGTAACCTTGAAGCTCCATTCCAGAATCCTCCCTGCTCATACCTTCCATCACAAAAGAGGGAAGATTTCTTTCTATATGTATATTTTTGTACAAGATGATGGAGCACCAAGATGTGATCAATTGTTGATCTCCCCTCTATGAATCCAGCCTGTTCATCTCTAATTATGCCCTCTGACAGTATCCAGTCTTGTAATTTATAGTTTAGGCGCTTAGCATATAATGTGCTAACTACACTCAATAAACTAAAGGGCCTATAATTACATGGGTCATTTTTGTTGCCCTTTTTATAAATTGGTACAATAATTGCCATTCCCCAATCCTTTGGGATATAACCAGTCTGGTCAATAAATGTGAAGAGAGATGCTAATAGAGGTGCCCACCAACTAGAATTCCTTTTAATAATTTCGGGAAAGACACAATCGGCACTAGAAGCCTTGTTAACCTTAAGGGATTCAATCAGCCGAGATACCTCTTGTGCTGTAACTGGGGACCAGTGAGGGATTTGGTCCAGATTAATCTGACTCTCATTCGTATCACAAGCAAGGTCCATGTACAACCTTCTAAAGTGTCAGGATTAGCCCAGGAAACTCCAGGAGACAATACCGATTCAATCCAGCAAGGTTTATTGGCTCAACTCCTGTTACAGAATCTTCTCAGAGTGAGAGCAATTCCCAGGGTCACCCCACAAACATCCTCTGCATTCCTTAGGGAGGGGCCAGTCTCATTCTCTTATCTCGTGTTCGTTCTTCTGGGGATGAGAGTCCATGTTTCACACCCTTACTCCACACTCCCACAAAAGTGTTCCTCCCATGCATGAGTTGGTACTTGATTAAGTGGGGGAGGGAGTGATTTTCCCAGTCCTCTAGTGGTATGTCAAAAAAGGGATGTATCTTTCATCCTAACTGATTGAATTAATTTCTACCAAGATTCCTTCAATGCCGTGCTTTTCTTTTCTTTTAAAAGGGCCTTATATTGAGCCTTTAAGGACCTTAAAGAATGAGTTTGGTCCTCAGAAGGGAAATTTTTACTTTTCCTGTACTCCCTATTATATGCCCTTTTTAGCTGTACACAATCCCAATCAACCACTTTTTTTTTTTTTTTTATAACTCTATTTCTGGGGTGAAGCTGCATTCCCTTAATGAGAACTGTTTTAAGACTGGCAATTAAACTTTCAAACCAATCTAAATATTTTCTTTGGGAATTACTATCTAAGAGGTGAGCACGAATTTCAGAAGTTTCAGGAGCTAGGATCCATTTACTAACTTCTGTTGCATCCTTCTCAGTCCATTTAATTCTCACCTGGGTATTATTATTTTCAAGCATTGGTGGGTAGATTGAGTTAGCTGTTAGAGATTTCCAATGGGATGTCAAAGTTAAAATTAATGGATAGTAATCACTTTCTAGCCTACAGCCTCCATCCTCCATAGGAATTTCAGAAGTTCACATGAAATTATCTAATAATCAACTATAAATCTTCTTCCTACCCCCCAATAAGTGTATTCTGATGGATAATCCCTCCTACAGAACCATTGAGAATACATAGGTCCAGGCATGCAATCATTCGTCTTGCACATAAACCTGCCCAGTTAGCTTTTGAATCTTTGAATTCTCTAGGGTACAAAGGTTCCTCTGATACATTCTCCTCATAATGTATCTTGAATTGATTGAATAATGTGTGATCATTTAATCCCATCCTAGCATTTAAATCCCCACCTATTATTATTGATGCTGTGGGATGTTTAAGCAGCTAGAGATAAAATTTTCTATATGCTCCCAATTAATACTAATCAAATCATTCTTATTAAAAAGAGGAATATAAATGTTAAAAAGCAAAATTTCCACATGTTTGGATCAAAGCAAGGTAGCCACTAAGGCCTTAAGGGAGGCAATGACACACAATTGAATTGTAGAGCTGTGCTTTCTAGAGTTGCAATACCACCCTTAGATCTCCCACCGACCTTACTTGGAACAGCCAGGATAGAGTTAACCCAATAACCATCTAACTCCACCTCTAAAGAAGCCCATGTTTCCTGTAAAAAGAGAACATCAAATTGTGACAAAGAGTAAAAAAAAAAAAAAAAAAGGTCTTTGGATGGAACTGACCATTCAGCAACGATCCAGGTTAAAAAGGAAAATGCATAATCATTTGAAGCTAGTCACGAAATACGATTTTGAGAAGAGAGAGCCATAAAACTGTTATGCTGAGCGGGGGAATCAATAGCAGATGTTACAGCCTCTAGTCAGGGGTGGCTTGCCTCATGCAGATCCTGTATCAGCTCCTGAGGATCTTGTTTGAAATTGACGTCATCCAGCTGATCTTGTCTTACTAAAACTTCATTCAGTGGCACTGGAGACAAACTTGCTGTGTCATGCTGCATTCATCTCCTTGACATTAGAGCTGACAGGGATCTCCCTCCAGTCCCCTGATTTGTTGCTAAAGCCCCAATAGAATGTTATGGTGTGAGTAATAGCTCCTCCTCAACTACAGGTTCCCCTATTGGCCCAAAGAGATCTGGACTGCTGATTTTTGGTGGGTCATATTCAGATAGTCTCTTGTTCGCTGAGGGGAGAGAGTTAGAATCAGTAGTTGAGGACACAAGGACTATAAGTGGCCCAGCTGTGGCAATTGTGACCAACAAAATTTTCTTCAGGTTTTCCAGCTTGAGCAAAATGTTATCTTGTTCTTTTCTTGGTAAAGAGCCAAAAGCGTTAAGGAGGTCGGCTTCAGTTGGATCAAAAACATCATCAAGTAGGGCAGGCTGACTCCCACACTCTCGCTCTCTCAAAGACGGGGGTGGAGAGATGGCAACCTTGGGAGCTGGCATGTCAGCAAATAAGGGTTTAACCTTTTTGTCACAAAAGAGTCTGATGGGGAAAATTTGAAACAGAGCTAATACGCCCTCATCTTAAATAACATCAGAGGAATGGTAGACTGCTTGAAAGACAAGAGGATCCGCTTCCAATTTGGAAAACCTGGGAGCCATTCAACAGCGCGTGAATCAATCTGCCCATGTTGGCAATGAATAAGCTGACCCAGGGAAGATAAAATTGCTCTCCTAGTATTCCAGCGTCCAACATTATGTCTGTTCATGCAATTAGCGAGAGCAATCTGTTGTGTTTGCAGTGAGTGGTTTAATTTAGATGGAAGTGTTTTGTTTACATCCAAAGAATCTTTAATATGTGTAATTTCCCCACTCTTTGCCTTATCAAGAGTTAGAGAGTTATTCTTTGGGAGCTGCGGCTTTTTATCTGATTGTTTAACTTTTTCTTTAGCTGCTTGCTCTTTATCAACACACTTGTCCCTGGTGTGAGGGTTAACCACCTCTGTTTCATAAGCTTTTCTAAGAGTAAGAGATCTAGATTCATACTTTTGCACAAAAGCCTCTATATCTCTTTTCATCACATCCAGCTTATGTTTTATGGCTGAAAGCTGCTCAGATATCGACATAACAGTTTGTGCCATAAGAGAGCACTGTTTTGCCATGAACTCCATTGAGTTTTCCCATGGAAGCCTCTCCAGATTCTGTTTTAGTTTTTTATTTTTAGTTTTAGACTTAGTTTCAAATCCCCTATGGCGAGTGTTTGGGCTAATTACATGAAATGACAACACATGAGGGAAGCCCTTACAGGAGTCCTGGCTCCCATTTAGCTCTTCCCTGACAGATAGATAAAGTTCTAATAACTGTTGTTTTTCCAACTCTGTTTGAAGATTCCATTCTAAAACTTCAAATTTGTTGGAAATGGGAGGGAGAATTATTTTACTTACATTTCCCTTTCATGTAAAGTGATCTTCAATTCTTGGCTGTTTAGCAGACTTCAGTGGAGGAAGGGAACCCGGACTAACTCCGTGTCGTTTCTTTCTTTTTCCCATATCTATCAGATTCCACAGAAAGTTCTTTATCTGTGCATTTGTCTTCACGGTTGTCTCATCCAGACAAAATTGCTTAAGTTAAAATTAAGTCCAATAAAAATAAGTCCAATAAAATATTTAAAAAGCTATTAATATGATTAGACAGGCAGGAGCTGTGAAAAACATGTGCTATCCAGCTGATGGCTCAGGTAGATATGTTGTTACCTCTGGTAACCCTTAATGGACTTTTGCTGGCACCAGGGTTGAATGGTGATGATCCTTATGGATTTGTTTATAGATAAGAGATGGGATATGGGAAGAAGAGATCATTTGTTGTATTTTAAGAGGTGGTGGTAAGTTACTAAAATTGTTTATACTTGTGAAGTCACTTCTTCATATATTTCTTTTCTTTTTTCTTTACTATATTTTTACTTTTCTTTCTTTTCTAGTTCTCTTTCACTTTTTTCCATTTTTCTTCCTTTTCTGCACCTTCTACTCTTTCTTTTTATTCTTCCATCCTTTTTTAGTTTGTATTAGTTTTTACTGTTGTAATTATAATCTCTGATAAAATTGCTATAAAAAGAAAACAGATTGATTCTCTTGTAATAATGTGGAATAGCCTGTCATAAGACAAAAGTCTGAGATGTAATATTCAAAGTGATTATTTGAAAAATAGTGGTTAAGCAACACAATGTAACATCTCATGGTTCCATGTGAGGTCCACATGTTTCCTATGCAATATCTAATGACTCTTCTACATGGCCTAGTAAATGCCAAAAGGATAATGAGTAATGTATAATTGAAATCAATGGTATAAATTAAGTATTGTTTTTATTTCAGTGGATATATTCCAAAAAGACTAGATCCAGTTCATACAGTTGCAACATACATCTTTACTTTTGCCTTTTTATTATTTTTAATATTTTACATTAAATATTTTGATGTTAAATGTTATTATGTTTTATAATATTTTGTAATTTATAAATAATATTTAATCATAAACATAATGTTTTATAATATTTGTATATGTATTATCAATAATATTCATTCAAGCTTATAAGACATTAGAATAACATTTAAAATTATATTTATTTATTTGAAATAAAAGGCATGCTTGACTGATTGTGCTTCCTATGTGACCGGTGAAATTGGTATGGCCCAGAAATAAAACACCATCATCAAAACATTGTGCAAATATTTTCAAAATTCAAGGCCAAGAAACGCCAAATGTATGTAGAGTGAAAGTAACCCAGGATTGAAACCAAATTGACATACAAATATGGATTCTGCAGTAGTTGATCTTATTTGTTATAAAAAAATATATTTTCTGCTGCAATAAAAGCAACATATCTGAGTCTTGTCCTTGAATTGTCTTCTGAGTATATGTGTAGAGACATTTATTGCTCTGTAACTTTGACATCTACCTTGTATTTAATTCAGTTATATAAATAAAGTTGTTGTTTTTATTATTAGCTTGTGTTGTATGCTTTGACTTACCCCAGGAATTCTACTGTGATTTACTAGAAAGTACTTTCTGATTATATGGAAGGGTTACAAAAGGAATTACACCAATAAGCAAACACATTTTTTATGCTTTGCCAGTTGAAAAACTGGCAAAAGGAATCTAAGAATCTACATGATTTGAGTATTTCAAAGTACCAGAAATTAACTGCTGGATTAAGGAGCTACAAAACAATTATTATTTTTGTACAGTTAGGTTATCTTTTTAAAATGGTTGGTGTTTAAAATCTTTGTGTTTCTTCTTCCCTGGATGTGTATATCTTCCATCTGCAATTCTGAGTTGATGGTTATCGCAAGAGAGATGAAAGTACATTCTTACCACTTACACATGAAACATCAATTATTGCTCACCCTTTTATTGTAAGTGATAGCACAAAGTAGTTGCTTTGTGTCTGGAAAACCTTGGAGTCTGATCACAATGTCAGCATCATAGCAACACAGCTATAGTATTATTTCTGATTATGAAACTATTACTTTTAGTTGCTTTAAGATAGGCCTTCTGTTTTTCTTGTTCACCTGCACTGTCAAACTAGAGATCTTACAGCTGAGAGTTTTGTCTGGGCTTAAAGACTCCCCTAAGGGCAGTTGTATAGCTTTTTTCTTGTAAGCTGTAAATCAGAGTAAAAAGGTTGAACAATCTGTAAGTTCCAAAACATGAAGGCTACCTATGGCTGGCAGAGCCCAATACAAGGATGAAACCAGAAGTATAGGGCCTCCCTGTGGTCAGTAGCAAATATAACAACTTACAAGGGAAAAAACTGTATGACATCTGACCTTGTTTCTCCTTTTAATTCTTTCTTAATTTCCCAAACAAATATAATAGCTCTGGATTTAAAGGCTTTATACAGATAGTTTTTAATGAAGAAAATATATTTTCAAATATTAAATGTAAACATATATGCTAAAACACAACTGGAACTTCTTTTTCCCCCTGAAAGTCAGATCAGCAAGTTGTTAAAATGAACACAGTTTTTAATGGAAGTATGGGTAACTGAATATTCTCCAGCTGTCTTGGACTATTTTTACTGTAAACGTCAGCACTTGGCTATACAAGTTTGGCTTATGGGAACTGTTATCTAATGCATGTAAAGTGCAGGTTGTCTGCATTGTGTAGAATTCATTTTCCAGACTAGTTCATAGGAATCATTGAAGTCTTCTTCCCTTTCACGGGTTGTCTCAGTGATTCTTGAATTACTGGGTACAAATCCAAGGCTTTACAACTAAGACACATAAATATCAGTAGAAATCTGTCTGGCACTTTTTGTCATCTCTACAGGGAAACAAAGAAGGTGGTTTTAACACTAGCCTTATTTTTTTAATGTACTCAATCTTTTTTAAAAAAGTAAATGAAATAAAGGGGAAGAAATAGCAAATAAAGTGCACTGGGGTTGAGACTTAGAAGCAAGGGAGGAGAACTCTGAGGAAAAGACACTGGGAGATGAAACATTTGGGCATATGCCTGGCATGTCCAGGAAGGCATCCTGTCCATGACTCCTCGAACCTGACAGCATCGCTGAACTTTCTGTTCAGGGTATGAATACTGTCATGGACACTAGTATATTTCCTGTGGAAGGTTAGTGTGCTTTTCTTATATAGGAGAACTTTGCAAATCCCATCAGTTCAAGGGCCACATCAAGTTTAGCATGGCATATTGGGGGCCACCTAAGAGATCCTGGGGGGCTGCACATGCCTACACTTTTGTACCCCTGCTATGTCCATATCTGTCCTATCACAATACATGCCAAGTTCCATAATGAAATGCTAGTGGATGCATCCTATGTGAAAATGCATTATTTGGGATGTCTAATGAATTTTGTTTTGTTTTAGCAGCGACATATTGCTTATGTCTTTGGAAAAGTGTTCATGATGATATCCAAAAACTACTTGTACAATGTGTCACAATCATAGTTTTACATTTAAGGTAATATATTAGCTATAATATTCACAAAATATACTTCCAGGTGAGAAGAGTATGATTAATTTTCAAGCAATATCAACAAAATGGATATGTCTAATTCAGTTGACAAATGAGCGTGATACTTTTAATACTAGAACATATTAAAATGACAAACTTTTTTACATTCTTGTTGAAGGATTGACTCTGCATAAACTACCAGTAATAAAAGCAATGCTCAAAAATCAATAGACCAGACTGTAGGAAACCTTGAGTAATAATTAAACTTTATTAGAATTCCCATTGTGCTGATTCTCAACTGTGAGCTGCATTGTGGGATTGGGGTGGGGGACAAAGGGGAAAAGACATTTTATCTTAAATCATAGAATACATAAAATTATTAGCATCTATGTAAATCTTGTAAACCTGGCCCACAGCCTCACTGTTTAAAAAAGGGAATAGGCCAAGAACCATAGTTTGGATCTTTGTAAAAGGAAAACAATTGAAGTTTTGTGACAAATGAAATCTCTATCAAGTCATTTTGTTGAACAGAAAAGTAGTGAAGTTTGAATGAATCAATCAATTTTCAGTAACCATTAACTTCTTGTCCAAGAAAGTGACTGCATGACAGTTCATTTTCTCTTCTGGTGTAAGGGGACTTGAAAATAAGAGGAATGATCAATGACACATCAGATTTTTATGAAAGCTCAGTCAGATAAACGTAAGTTATCTTGCAACAATCTTCCTTTGGACAATGTCACATAATCCAACATCCTGACCAATACAATACACTGTCTATTCAACCATTCAGGATAATGTTAAATTGTAGAATTTTATGTATTTATTTATTTATTCATTCATTCAAGCCACCCATCTCCAAAATGATTCTGGGAAGGATACAATAAACAGTACTAAATATACAAATGTAATTAATGTAATTAATTATATGAGTAATTACTCATCATATTACAAATTGATATATGCTGGTATTGTGTTATTTTCTAACACAATACCAGCATATATCAATTTGTAATATGATTCAGGAAATATACAATGATTAAATTATTGGGGGAAATGAGGAAACTGTTACTTGATATTTTTCTTCTCTTTACATCTGCTGTCCAAAAGATCTCAGAAGTTAAACCTAGAAAGTAGGTCTTTACAAACAGAATATCCTCTATCAAACTTTGCCCTCTGCCTTGAATAATCTTATAAGTAACTTTAAACTCTGGGAAATGTCACTCCTGTACATTAGTGAGATCTGAAGACATTGCCTCGCATTGAAGAATGAAATTATCTCGGAACCATGTGACTGTATTTCTAACCAGAAGAAAACAATTGTCTTTTCTTTAGGACCTGATTTTGAGTGAAAAGGAGCAATTCAATAATCCTGCCTTTTATTCTGAGATCTTTGTATATTTTCTTTTCATAGAACAGGACTGCATTGCTGCAAAAATCTTATTAAGCTTACCTAGATGTTTTAAAAATGACAATAGCAAGGCCGTAAAGATTCAGCTTCAGATATGTGGCGTGCTAGCAACTTACCGAAGCAGTAGGGGTCCACGTCCACAGATATTTAACTGTTTCTGAGCCACCAACTTTCCTACACTTGCTCAAGGAAATCAGATTGCTTTATCAGAACGTGAAACATTACTTGCTGCTGCATGTATGGAATGCCACATGAGAAGTTTGTTCAGATAGCTTGAGCACAGGACTACAAATTCAAGATGTTTCTATTTTGCAAGCAAGGTCAACAATTTAGGGTAAAATACATGGGATATCAGAAGTTCATAAGTGTAACCCTAACTATTTTTACTGTAACAGATAAAAGAAAAGAATCTAAATGCTTTGGATTATGGCTTATGGAGAAGAGAGATCTAACCTTTTCTTTCCCACCCTCACTGCAATTCAAATCTTCTCGGTCTCTCTTTCTTATATAACATTGTTACTTGCTGCTGCAGAGAGGAGGAAAACACACTGGTTTGTATTTCCTGCTGTGTGGAAATATCTTTAATGCAACAACATGGAAGAACCACTAGATGCTTCAGTATGTTATGATTATGGAAATAAGTTATCATCAATACACATTTCTTGTGGTTTGACTGGAGGAAGACAAAAGCTGAGAAAAACTTTTTAAAAGCTTTATTTATATAATATTATTTTTAAAAATAGGGAATTATTATGAGAGGAGCAACATAGAGCCAGAGCAGATATCCCATCCTTGCCCTGCAGCATGCCCTGTGAATGTCGTCTGAAGGGCTGCCATGCAAGGATAGGAAAGGGGGAAAAATCATCATTTGAAAAAGTGGTGATTTCCTTACAAGAAACTCTTCTTAGGAAAAAAGATATAATATATTTGAGTCACAAAAATTTGGATGAAGAATTTATTTGAGCAGGAATAAAAAAAATAGAGTTGTTTTGTATATAAATCCTCAACTACATTCAAAACTTATATTGACTGATGATCATGGCAGATATGTTGGGCTGGAAATTAATCTACAGGGGGCTAAGACTTTGATATTGGGAATTTATGCCTCAAATGAAGATAAAACAGCATTTTATAAAGGACTTATGGACAAATTATGGGGCTTTCCTTATGAAAATTGGTGTCTCCTGGGAGATTGGAATGGGGTGGTTTCCCCACAAAAAAATAGAATTTCTATTTATTTATTTATTTATTTAATTTATTTATTATATTTATCTCTTCCCCCTCTAATGGGGGACTCTGGGAGGCTCACAAGATCTGTTAAAACAAATATATATAAAATTACATAAAACATGAAAACAATGCAAAGGATTACCAAAAGAAAAAAGAAAGTCCAAGAGGCAGATATTTCCAGAGCTGCAGACAACAGGCCTCTAAGGGGCTAGCCATCCCCATACTTGGTGTCTTCCCTCCCCACCCCAAGCCAAGTGGCAGAGCCGGGTCTTCAGATCTCTCCAGAAGGCCAGGAGTGAGGGGCCAATCTCACCTCCTTCTAAAAATATTAGAAATACACAAGGTAAACTACCAAAGTTTTTTTTTTCTTTTAGTTTAATAGATAATTTGGAGCTTGTTGATTCATGAAGATATAAAAATGGTGACTTATTTTTCTGGAAGACATAAATCTTTCAAGTATAAATATGATATGGATTTCTGAGACTTTGGCTATTAATGTTCATAAAGTGGAGACATTACCAAATCCTTTCTCAGATCACAATCCAGTGGCTTTAACTTTTAAAAGGAAGAATGGCTCTTTTAGTAATAAATTTATTACATTTTTTAGAAGAACAATAAAAATTAACCAAAACTAGTATTATGAAAAAAAAATAAGAAAAAAAGAAAAAAATTGAAAAAAGAAAAAATAGTAAAAAGCAAAAGTGCAGACAAGAAAAAAAAAGCAACAACAAAAAAGAATTGACTTCCAACCCACCCACCACAGATATAAGTCACAATATATATCAAACTCTTGCTCTAGCTTCCATTATTTCCATTAGCCCATATTATTTCTAATAATCAAATCTATACAACATAATTTCATTTTTCTAAATCCAACAAAAAGTAAAAAAAGAAAAGAAAAGAAAATTTCCAATTAACATTAAAATTACCTGAAGTCTTATCTCAAATCAAAAGTATCAGTTTTGCCATCTCGGCCACCATTGTTTCACTATAGATAATATATTTTCTTTCCACCTCTATGCATTTAAAAACCTTGCTGCTGTTATCATTTATAAAAAATAAAATTATAAATAATGTCATATCCTTCTACCTTTATGCACTTACTACTAATGTCATATATAAGAACAAAAATTCCATAGATTTAATAACAAATATATCTTAACCTTAGTGAATTTTATATCAAAATCCTTAAAACATTGTCATTCAGTCCTGGTCATAAAAGCAAATACCATTAATAACTACCAAGATTCTCAACATATATCTCAACCGTAGTCCAATAAATTCACTTTGTAAACCTTCTGTTTACTTTTAAAAAGCCTAACCTTTAGTCCTTTCTTATAATGTCTCACCAGTTGGTTCTCCATCATCTTCTGGTTTTCTCCCTGAAACATCTCAAATCTTTTCTCTTCATCGTTTCCCAGGAACAGCCTCACTGATGCAATACATTCCTTTTGCAAATGCAAAATAAAAAATCTTTCCAGATCACTCTTCTCCATTATTTGTATGTTCCCTTTGAACATTATAACATCAGTTGATTCCATTTGTAATTCCAGAATTTTTATAAAATGATGTATCGTTGGTACATGACACCAGAGAAATTATCTAGAATGTATAAAGGCATTTCAAATATATGTTGGAAATGTGAACATGAAGGGACATTGGATCATACTTGGTGGACATATAAAAAAACTAAAAAAATGTGGATTCAAATACATACAGAGTATTTTAAAGATTAATATTCAGTTGAAACCAGAACTTTCCCTTTTAGAATTGATGGATATATGAATACTGTGCCAAGATTACTATATGTACCAATACAAAAGATTTGGCACCACCCACCAAAGAGGAATGATTGGTGAAATTGACAGTACTTGCTCAGATGGACAAACTGACTTCTTTGATTAGAGGAAGGACATATCTATATTTATTGGTGAATGGAAACCTCTTATGGGCTTTTTGCGAAAAAATGGAAAAAATGAACTGGTGATTTATGATTTTAATGATTAGCCAAGATAGATTATAGAAAGAAGACAGTCATGATGTAACTTTAGAGAGAGTGGTTAAAATATAATTATACTTATAACTGCTGTGAAGAAGATTGGAAGCTACTTCTTTGTATCTTTCTTTATATCTTTCTATTTTTCTTCTATTTCCTTTTCTTATTGCACTTTTAGCTTTTCCTGTTATTTCTTTCTTTCTTGTTCATTTTCTCTGTTCTAATTTAGTTTGTATTAGTTCTTCTTATTGCTTTTAAAACATTTATATATAAATTTTTTCCTGTCCTTTATCTATATATATAAAGAAAGAACAGGAAACCCGAGGAACTAGCTGCTATGTCAATGTTTCCTTGTTTTTCCTTCTAAACAGGTCAACAAATCCAAATGGCTTTGGACTTTATAAAGAGGACATAAACAAAACCAAAAAAAAAAAAAGAGGTTTTTTTATTTTAAAAAAAGCAACGGAAGACAAAATTTAGAAGGCTGATATCTGCACAGCAAGACCAGCAGTCAGTAGCCTGAGCAAACAAAGGGAAAGAGGGACAGAAAAGGAGAGCAAAATAAAAGCTGCAGAAAAAGCAAAAGAAATAAAGCAGAATTATACAGCTACCATATGTTTTCTCTCCCAGTTCTATCTTACTGGTTCCAAATCTTCCAGGGCTTTTGGATGGAGGGCTTGAATTGCAGGCCCAGTTAGGAAAAAAAAAAAATTTAATGCCTTTTTTTCCCTCTAACGTCTCCCAGGCCAGATTGCTCAGGGACAAAGAGTTCTCCAAAGTCCCAGTTGATATTCATAGGAGAATTTGTTGATCCAGGTCCAAAATAGGAGCTATCCATACTACATTTTCCAAATCCAAAGGAAGGAAAAAGGGTCTACTAATATTCTCCCTGCTGTCCTAGCCCTGTCTGTCCTATACAAATACAGGCCAGCCAGTCACTTGATCTCTGTCTGCATTATTGTCTCATTTGTATTCTTTGATATGGGGCTGCCAAGTTAACATAGGACTGCAGAAGCTCATGTTGCCAAATGTTTCTCAAGCGGTGAGAATTACCCTCTGCAAATAGCTGCAGTAGTCTGCAGTCAAACTGAGATATCTCTGAACTTTAATATGACTTGGCATGGTATGAATAATTTAATGTGATGAGCTGGCTAAAATGAAGAAAAAGGGAGGCCCCACTAGTCCTAATTGGATTGCCAGTTTTGATCTGTTTTCTCTGCTCTCTCTGACCTGAAGCAAGACAAGGTGAATAGCTGAACAGAAAGCCTGCAGCATTTAGGAACTGGCTCCTTCCAAAAGCTTCAGGCCTGTGAATTATTTATTAGTGATTCAGTGTATCTCTTATGTTTTGAGAAAACACTGACCAAACAAGAATGGATCCTGATTTATTGCTTAACATCGAGGAGACAAATCAAATTATTTTTTTTAAAGAACAGAGAACAAAAATGCCTTTTATTTATTTATTTATTCATCAAATTTATATGGCCACCCATCTCACAACCAAGTGATCCTGGGCAGGCACACAACAAAGCTAAAAACAGTATTTACAAAACCATTATTAATATTATTATTATTATTAAAAGTTTTAAACTGATTAAAATATATATAAAACACAATAAATAAATAAATAAAAGGAAAAGATCAGGTGTTAATAACAGGAAGCCACCTCAATATTTCACCAGTCCTCTGGGGGCCCAGGTCTGATTGCACAACCTGGTCTTGAGAGATTTTTGGAAAGGCTTCAGAAGGAATGAAGCCAGCCTTACTTTGGGGAGAAGAATATTCTATAAAGCAGGCACCACAGCAGAGAAGCCCCACTGCCTAGGTCCTGCCAAGTGTAGCTTCCTAGTTGATGGGACCAGCAGCATGCCCTCCCTGCTGGATCTGGTAGGAAAGACAGATGTAATCAGGAAGAGGCAGTCTCTCAAATAACCCGGTCCCATGCCATATATGGCCTTAAAGGTCAAAACCAGCACCTTGAATTGGACCCGGAAACAGACTGATAACCGATGCAGCTCGTGGAGCAGAGGTGTGATGTGTGTTCTCTAGAAACACACATAATTGCCTTCACTGATATATTCTGTACCAACTGAAGCTTCCAGATACTTTTTAAGGGCATCCCATGTAGAGCACATTACAGTAGTCCAACCTGGAGGTGACTAGGGAATGAATAACCATAAGTAGAACCCCACAATCTAGGAATGGGCTCAACTGGCACACAATAAAAGTTGAACAAAGGCCCTCCTGCACTTCAAGCATAGTCAAGAGTTTAGGAGGACCCCCAGATTGTGTACGGGAGAATGGTTCTGTGTGAGGAATGGTTCACAGAATGGTTCTGTGTGGGGTAGTGGCATAGTCCTAGAACTGGCAGGTCCCAAAACTCAAAGCTACTCAGTCTTGCCAGGGTTCAGCTGAAGCCTACTGTTTGCCAACCAGACCCTCCAGGCACCAGGAGAAGATGTTCACAGCATTGCTTAATTCACCAGAGGCAAAGATGTACAGTTGGGTATCATCAGCATACTGATGATACTTAACCTCATGCCAACAGATGAGCTCACCCAGTGGCCTCATGTAAATGTTGAATAGGACCAGAGAGAGCACCAACTCCTATGGCACCCCACACACCCCACACCCCAATCACCACCAAACTGGAATCAACCCCAGAGAAAGAATATAAACCAGCACAACACTGTGATGCCCAGCCCCAATCCTCTGAGTCGATCCAGAAGGATCCCATGGTCGATGGCATTGAAAGCCACTGAGATGTCAAGTAGGGCAAAGATGGGTGAACAACCCCCATACCACCCATGGCAGAGATCATCCAAAAATGTAAACCAATACCGTTTCCATCCCATACCTGGGTATGAATTCTGACTGAAAAGGATCCAGATAATCCACTTCATCCAAGGTCCTCTGAAGCTGTTGTGCAGCCTCCTTCTCACGAGCTTCTCCAGAAAGGAGAGGTTAGATGAAAATTGTCCAGTGTAATGGGATCCAGCAATGGCTTCTTGAGGAGGGGGCAAACCACGACATCTTTAAGAAGTAAAGGAACAACCCCCCACTCAAAGAGGAGTTAACCACCACTAGAACCCACTCATACAACACCCACGGGGCCACTTTCACAAGCCAAGAGGCATGGATCTAAGGAGCAGGTGGCTGAATTCACAGTCCTAAGGACCCTGTCCACTTCCTCAAGTCCAACAGTTCAAACCATTCTCAGATAGAGACGACTCCTTCCCAGGCATCTCCCCTGGACCTGCAACAAGGCCAGCATCCAACTGTGAGCAAATTTAAGCAACTTTGTTGTTTTTAGGTTCCAAGACTGTTCACTGACTATACTTATGAAATTTTATGAAGGCTATTTTGCCTTCATTCATTCATTCAGTCATTCATTTTGTCAGGGGAAAAACCCCATCTAACCTGAGAGACAGACACACCAGAACACAGACCACTTTAAAGTTCTAAAGTATTTATTAAATGTTAGTTCAATAAGCAAGTATAGTTCAATAAACAGGCTTAAGTTCAAGAAGCAAAACATAACATACTCACTTAAGATCCCATTGCAATGAGGTCCAGCACGGGCAAGCGGTCAGGTAGACAGCTTAACTGAGTGGTCCCGAGTCCCTCCCAACAATCCTTTTTATTCTTCAAAACCACAAACCACAATTATGATGCCCAGGATGAGCTACCGTCCTTGGTGCTAATTTTACACCCCTTCCCTGTTCTTTCTCCTGCCACAGACCTTCTATCAGCACTTTACTTTGTCCATCTATTTCCCAGCTTCCTGTCCATGACTGAAAACTTTAGTCCACATAGCAATTTTATTTATTGCTCTGTAAGCTTGCTTTATTTGGTGTTAGCATTTATTGCTTTATAGTTGGTTTTATTAGTATGTTTCAATTAACAAAGACCTTAAGTATTAATAAATCATTTTTTTCCCCTCACAATTGACAGGACTTATATGGCTGCCTATCCCATACAGTGACTTTAGGCGGCTTACAACAACCCCTAAGACATGGTTAAAAACAAAGATACCCTTACCTCTAGGTGTATAAAGTCCTCCCAGGCAACTATTCAAATGCTTGGCTTAACCCACGTGTCAGGGAAAAACCCTTGCAGCTTCCTAAAACGATAAAATGTGGCATCCAGAACAGATCTACCACTTGCTATTGTTAATCTGATAGAAGAGGAACATTGTTCATACCATAGGGAATAATCTATTGATTACACTTTATTTAAGTTCAATCTTTTTTTTAGTCAGGATCCAGTCTACTGATTTACCCGTTTAGCTCCTGGCCTGCCACCAAAATAGCAAATGTACCTTACGATCCAAAAAATATTCTACACACGTCATCATCCATAGGGTTAGAATGAGGAAAGCAGTATTGTGGCGTCATGAAGCAAATCCCAACCCTTTTATATATGTATTAAGTCATTAAATGCTTATGCAAAAGGGTCAGAGCATATAGTGTGATGCCACAACACTGTCGTTCTGATGAAAGCAGCAAGCTCTCATGGATGCTGTTTCCCTTTGGCATGTTATTTTCATGTTATTTCATGTCATTTTACAATAATATAGTGTTAGCATTTATTATCTTTAAATTAGAAACTTTTATATACTGTTTATTATCTGATACATATGTGATATGCTTAGATTGGATTTTTTTCTTCTTTATTACTTTTTTCTTTTTCTTGGTTTGTTATTGTTTATTGGGTTTGTTTGTTTGGTATTTTTTCCTTTCTCTATTCTTTTGTTGTTTTTTTAAAACTTGTTATGAAATTAAATAAAATTAATAATAACCATGAAAAAAATGTCTATGTCCCTGCCATATGTTAACTAATGGATTTTTTTTACTTTGGAATCCATAATAGTCCACTTTAAGTCCCACACAAATATTAGAATTCTTTTTTTTTCCAATATTGGGAATCCTGCCAATGGCTGATATGTGAAAGATTTTATGGCAGGCCTTTTCAATTCTCTTTTATGTGGGATATTAGACATTTGGTCACATCTCTTTATTCACAACTGAAATGTTTAGGCACACTTGGACATGATGAAAATGTGCAATTGCAATCAGGCTATTATGTTAATTATGAGCTCACAGAGAACATTTCATGTCAACTAGCCAATACTTGGCTAGCACAATACTCAGCAGCCAGCAGTGCTGAGAAAGAAACAAAGTCCATTATGTAGAACAGTGATGAAGAAAAAGGAAGAATCCATTTTTATAACAAATTGTTGGTACTTCTTAGCAGAAAACAAAATATACCACTTTAGGAGTGAAATCCATGAAAGATTACATATTTTTAATTATACATTTTCATGGATTTCATTTCTTAAGGGATGTGTTTTATTTTCTGCTAATACTATAAAAATACCAAAAGACTTTGTTGTTTTCATTGCACAAAGCGTACCTGCTACTCTTTTGGAATTAGGATTACAATGGCTCAGCAGTATTTTTAGGTTAGAAACATCCATAGTTCTTTCATAGTTTAAAGATGATTTCAGTGCTCTTTAATAGGAGGTAAACTTTTTGAAAACCAGATAGATACACATCAACTTAGCAGTAAACTCCATTTTTTTCAACGGGACTTACTTTCTAGTTAGTTTGCACAGGACTGCAGCCTAAGCTGGGTTTACCTCGCAAGCATTGTAGAGGTGCAGAGTAAAGCATGTAAAGTGGACACAGTCACATAGGGAGAAACATGACCTCTTAAAGACCAGCTTGTCCCTGTAAGCCAAAGCAGCCAGGCTTGTAAGGTGAGCTATTTGTATTGATTTTTTTCACAACTTGCTGAGACATTTATCCATTCTGCAGAGGAGAACAATATTAAACGTTGGGATAGCATATACTGAATGAATGTGCCTGAAATACTAGGTGAAACAGATGTCCCCTGGAGCGCCTTTTATACAAAACTCTTGAAGGAGATCTGAATATCTGATCTCACTGAGCTGTCAAGAAAGGTATTGTAAAAATAATACTTTAAATTACACTCAAACATCCATTGTCTATTAATATGATCTTCACTATTTCACATCTTCAATATAACAAGGAGATGTTTCCAGCATCCTGTTTCACGAAAGTACCAACAAAAGCTTGTGTAAGTTTTTCTTAAGTCTCAAGATTAGGTTTGCTTATTTACTTATTTATGTATTTATTTTGATGCAAAGAAGCTGGTGGAAGCAGATACATCATAAGACAGAGCATGTAGCTCTGCCTGACACTGCACAAGACAAGGAATGTATCTTTGATGTGAATCTTGAGGAAAAGCAAAATGCTGAAGGATCAATGAATAATTGTCTTACCACTGACTTGAGGAAAGCAGCATTTTTCTATTCCACTCCTCTATTTTTCTTATGGTGATAATAAAAGCAAATCCTCTTGGTAGTCACTGATCGGCAGTAAAGGATTTTTTTTTTCCTGGCATGTTCTGGACCCAGGCAATTTTCATATCAAAACCATAAAAGAAACTGATTTGGAAACTAAATAATCATTTTTATTTAAATAACACACAAACAAGCCTGCATTTCATTCATCTACATATACTTTAGAGCTTTTCCCATGAACAGTGGCTTTAATATAAGATTACTGTTTTCATATTGCAAACAGCCTATAGACACTTCTTTTTATGATCTGGCGGGATTTCATCTTCCCCCAAAAAGGCATTTACTCTCCATCCCCTCATATTTGTTTGATAGATTTAATAAGACAGTATTAAGACTGCAGGTTTAAACAGCATTACTTATGATTAATTATACTTAGCACCTGACTTTACTGATGCTTAACATATTTATGTTGCCTCAAAGTATGTGTGGTGTGTTTGATAGATGATCAAAGTAATTGGAGTGTGCCTGTATGTTAGTGAAACAGCGCATAGATGTTTCTTATCTTAACATTTTATGCATGTTGTAAGATGCGTTAGTTTAGCTAGAGATAAGGTCTTCTGAGGGGTGTCTCTTGCCCTACAGGTGGTCCTTTCCCAGAAGATATATGAACGCTTCTGTTGTTAGACAACTTGTTTTTATGACTTTTAACTGAATTTTTGAAAAGACATTATATATGTTTTCTGAACTTTTGAATTTATCTTATTAAACTGTTTCATATGTTAAAGTTGTTTAAAAATCATAGATCCTTTTATGAACCTGTTAGTTAAGATTGAATTATATATTTTATATTGTAAGTTTTGGCGGAAAGGCTGCGCTCTTGAAAGCTAGTTGAGCGCTACTGTGTGTACATGTGTACACACGCAGAGAGAGAGAAACATATACAAGCCATAAAAAAATATGAAATTGCACTTGGATATCGTTTTAAGCAAATGGAAGAAATAGGACATCATTTTCATCTGAAAATGGAATCGAAGAAAGGGATGGATAATGTACTACAGCAGAATAATGACAGTTATATGCTGCTACAGTTTTCTCTAAGGCATATGCTCATGACAAAGTTAGATATTCCGAGACTCTGTAAATCTTCCTTTTGTGTTTATGATGCAATATAGATTGCAGTAATTATGCCCAATGAAGTGATGCTAAGTCAACATTGCACTCTGCTGCACTGCTTGTCCTTTCTTGACACAAACTTGTAGCTCCCCCAGGAAATGTCTTTATTTCCTATGTCAGAATCCTGCAAGAATATGGTTTTAAAGGTTTCTATGACAACAAAGTGAACTCTCATATTCCTTCAGTGCATGTAAAACAGCAGGGCATTATTGGATGGTTATTTAAGATAAAGTGGACAGAACCATAGAAATAGTCAGATCTTACATTATATACAAATAAATAATTTTGTATTGAAGCATCTGAATGGAGCACAGAAACATTCTTAGATGAGGAAATGTGTGGTTTTTGATGAATGTAAAATTAAAAGAAATAATTTAATATTCTCTCCCTCTCCCTCTCCCCCCTCTCTCTCCCTCTCCTTGTTTCTCTTTATTTTTACACACAGGGAGTGAATATCCTCATTCCACCCTATCTTTATTTTGATAATCCAATATCGCTTAGGTCTCTTTTTTGGAATTCTTGCAGAAATTGGAAAATTACAATGAATTATATGCAACTGTTATTTAGTAAATTAGATGGGTATTTGCATTCAAATAGAGTTGTAAGATTTGTTTCAATTGTGTATAACTCATTTCTTCTCCTAAAAGAAAAATAGGGAAAAAGAGAATGAGATCTTAATAAGGATTTTACCTTTAGCTAGATCATCATCATCATCATCATCATCATCATCATCATCCCAACTGTTGTTTTCCAAATGTATGGTCAACTGTGTAATCTGAGTTTGACCATAATAGCTTTTGGCTATTCTTAGCTTTAGGAGGCAGCACATTATCCTTGCCAGCTGAACTCTGGAACCTTTGTTCTTTAGCTTCAAGGTACAATTTATATTGTAAGATGATAGAAAAAAGAAGTGCAAATCTTAAGATTTTTATGCAATTGATAGGTAATTAGCAACTGGAAAACTATGGTTGGAGAACCACAAATGGCATTGGCTGAGGACACTACATTAGCTAATCTTAGTCTTCTACTTTTATTTAGCTACCCATAAGTAATATAGGAAGCAACTGCATTATTCTAATTTATGGCAGCTGTCAGAATCCTGCTTCAGACAATTAGTTACCAGGCCCATATGTAGGTATGAGTGAACAATAATTAAACTAATTCAGACTTCCTGGAAAATGGATGATGGGGTAGAAGGATCAAAGACTCTGATAAGCAAAGTGATCAGACTTTAACCACTTTGAAACCAACAGAAAGCAACATAGTTTTGTCACAGACATAACTAATCTTAATATTGATCAAGTAATTTCTTAGTAGATTGTGGAAATGCTGTGGATATGATATAATTTTGTTTTCACAAAAACATTTGATATAATGTCCAATGACACTATAATTCAATTGAATTTGCATTGAAATGGGCTCTATAGAGTTGCCACCAGTATTTATGTACTGGTGAAATTTTTTGCTAAAAAGAGTCTCTACATTCCTTTAAGGAGGCAATGAATCCTTCTGAGTTGAATTATTTCATTATGGATTGGACTCATCACCGTTTGTTGTGGGTAGCTTGCTCTCCAAGCAGCTTGAAAATCATGTAGCAATTCATCAAAGGTTCTTCATCAAATTGGAGTGAGTTATTGAGGGAGTGCCACAAGATTCACCTTGGATTGTCTACTCTTCAACATTTTTGGAAAAGTAGGTAAGAGGAATGACAAACAATTGAATGAGATTGCTAATATCCTAGAAAACAGAAATAAAGTTCAAAACAATATTGATAAGATACAGAAATGGGCTGAAAATAATAGAATAAAACAGAAAACAAATACCCAGACCCAGAATGAGGTTATCCAGTTTGACAATTCTATTTGTGAAAAAGTTATCGTAACAGTAATTCATTACAGACTTAACATATATCAGCAACATTATGTATTTGAAAGAAAAGCAGATTTAATTTAGACTATGTTAAGTGATAGTTTCCAAAGCACACAAAGTAATTATGGTCAGTTCCCCCTTTTGATGATTGTGTCTGCTTCTGGGCATAACATTTTAAGAAGGATTTAGACAATCTAGAACAGGTTCAGAGAAAGGGCAATGAGGGCTATCAAGAGATTGGAAACTAAATCTTTTGAAGTGAAAAAAGAACTGATAAAGCCTTGGGAAGACTGAGAAGGTATACCATACATTCTTTATATGCCTGAAAGGAAGAAAATCAAGACTTACTTCTCTATCATTCAAGCAGCAGTACATGGAACAATGAATTTTAGTTACTGGAAAGCAGATCCAGCTGAATACTAGAAAAAAAAATCCTAATGGGAAGAGTTTAACAATGGAACCAATCATCCAGAGAGATGGCGAACTCTCCTTAACTAGATGTGTTTAAGTAGAGGTTGAACAGTAATCTGTCAAGGATGCTTCAATTTGGATTCTTGCCCAAAGCAATAATAGCCTAAAGAACAAATTTTAGTTCTATGACTCTATGCAATAATAATAGCAGTAACAGTAATAATAATATGCCTCAAAGCCCATTTTAAGACATAAGTTAATTATGTCTTGATATATAAATATTTTGTATGTAATACAAATAGTTTCTATGTAATTCTGGGTATAATTATAATTAAAAAGAATAATTATATGCCGTATCGTTTAGTTTAGTAGTCCGATGTCCTGCAATATATCAACAGACTGTAATTGTTATGCTTACTTGCAGTATATAACTATCTTCGTAACTATATCTTTATGAATTTATATTATCATGTAGATGATGAATTTGCTATAAAAGTAATTGCTATAACCCAATGATGCAAAAGGTCCTTTAAGGGCACATAGAACATACCTGGATAGACATGAAAGGTGTCTGTTGGTAGAATATAAAAGACATTTGTAAACTGATCACATATGTCATATTATTCTGTCTTGGTTAGCAGTTTGAGCTAGTTTTGGGACTATTTTAACAGAATAGATGGAGTCCTAGAAGTCCAGGTCATCCAATGAAGATGTCAGAAATTCCCAACAGACCAAAAGAAATGTATCTACAGACATTATACATTTAATATGCAGACTTAATTACTACAATATGTATTGATAATTACCAATTTGGATTTACATAAAAAGGAATAGGCCAATTGAAAAACAAAAAAATAAGTTCCAGGGAACACTGGAATTTTCTTGGAAGGCTTGCAATATTTTGCTGTCCCTAATTACCTTATCCTTTTCCTTAGCCTGCAAAATATATTGGATCAACCCATTTAGACAGAATAGAGAATACTAGGCTAAATGAATAGTAGCAACAACCACATAGTGACTTGGTACTGGATAGGTTTCAGTTTATTGGTTGTAGCTGAAAACCTTTCTTTGGGTCATACTTTTGCTGGAATGGTTATCCTCCAGAGTATGGAATGTGGCAGAGGTCATTCTGTTCTTTCCTATAAAACAGGACAGTCAATGCTGTTGGAAACATCAGCTTCTGTTTAAGTGAAGTTGTTTTGGAAAATCAGGGAGAAATACTTGCATTAAGCTCCTTTTGTACACCAAGAGTTGGTATGGCACTGTAGTTAAGGTGTCAGACCAGGTCTAGGATGATCTTGATGGAAGATCAAGATCATCATACAACTTTGGGCCAATCACTTTCTTTCAGCCCCCCCCCCTCATGTTTTTGAAGGAAAATTGGAGGAGGGCCATGTACTCTGCCTTGAGCCCTGGAGGAAGGCTGTATCTACACCTCTTCAACAAACAAACAAAGACCAACTGAGTGTGCATGAGCTGTTCAATCAAGCTATTTTCAGTTGTAGCAGTTTATCTTTGGGATACAGATCTCTTTGCTTTGAGAAATATAAAGTTTGCTTGAGTATGTTTAGGTATCATTTATGAGAACATCATAGGCTATTTAGAAAAACTTGCTTTGAATATAACCAACAGTAACCTAATTCATCCTTTTTCTCATGAAGAATCATGTAATTATTTTATTCCCATCAGGAATATAGAAACTTATAAAAGGCTTATATAGAAACTTATAAAAGACTTAGCTATTCAATGGTACTGGGGAATTATAAGGAACAGTGGAACAAAATAATGTTTATTTTGCAATGTTCAATTTTGGCTGAAGCTACCTAATAATAAGGAGAGAACATATACTGTATCTGTCAAAATAGTTTTATGAAAACATACTTAAAACTATTTTGATATTCAAGTGCCATTTTATAGCTTCAGAGTTCAAGATGGCACTTAAATATGAAAGATGGCTTTGTGCATGTTTCATAAAACATTCCATGGGCTTTGATATGATGTCTTCATTTCAATACTCTTCCATGACAAGCAAGCAATGGCAAATACAGCCTCTATCTGTATAAATGATAGCCTAAGCATCTATTCACTGAACACTTTCAGGGTTTGATCGCTCACTTTAATGGAGTCATGTGGTACAGACTGAAAATATGGCATCAAGTGTTTCCACACTGATACTTGCTGATTCTGTCAAAAGTTAAAATAATAATTAAACTCCTCTCAGAACTCAGTTCTGTGAGACTTGCAGGGCTTCTTAGAGATTCAAAGAGGTCTGAGCCAATTCCAGCTTTTGAGGCCTTTAGACCTAGTAAATCAGAAATGAACAATGAAAGAAAACCAAATAAGTTTTCTCTCTCTCTCTCACTCTCTCTCTCTCTCACACACACACATACACAAACTGTTGTGAAATATAACATTTTTTAAAGCAAGAGCCTAAGCATGATGCTCAGGCCAAATTACCCCCTTGGCTCACTCCACTCACAAATGGTCAGGGAGACATAATTACTATGAATCAGATAATCATGTAGGAATTTGTCTGCACACAAGAGTTAACATTACAGAAAGGGACAAGGTTCGTGGTTTCACAGAGACTTCCTGCTGTATCCAGCTGTATCAAAATAACAAAGTTTATAGAACTTCCTCTCCATGTTCTAGAACTTCAGTCTTTGTATATGCAAGTGAGTATTTCCGTATGGCTTTTGATGACAGAAACTGAACAAGTATACAATTACAGAAATCAAAAAGTGACTACTTTCTGCTCTTCTTGCTTTTCTGATGACAATCTTTAAAAATGCAGTTTGTGCATTTTTAACTTTAGAGGATAAAAAACCAATTACTATGGTAGAATATAACCCCAAATAATTTGGCATTATCTTCAAGCCATTTTCATGAAATCAATTTTATTATTCTGGATGGTTTTATTACTCTGGATGTAAAATTCATCTTACAACTTTTACACAAGGCAAAAAGTGCATTACATTCATTGAACAGGGTTTTTATTTATTATTTGGATTAATTTTTCAACATACAACTTAATGTAAGCTACAAAAGTTGTGAAATGGTAATATAATTATTAAATAAAAGAAAAAATACACCCTCATTAAGTTTTGATTTTTTAAACGTTCTTTTATACAGGTTAAGAACTTGCAGTTTACAGACGACCCATAGTTAAGAACAGAGCCTATTGTAGCAAAATTTAAGTTAAATACACAATGGTTCGAATTAATTACACAATACTACTTATATAGTATTATACAATAATACTGTTCCAGCTTACATACAAATTTGACTTAAGGACACACTTTGGAAACGGAACTCATTCTTAAACTGGAGGCTACCTGTATCTCCTTCCATAACTTAGATACACCAGAGTTTGATATATCATTTAGTAAGTGTAGCATATTGTTTGGAATAAGTTATAAAAACATTAATGAAACTAGTCCCATCAACAGCATGAAGAATATTTTATTTTTCCTTATTGGGAGAAAGAAATAAAATTTCTAGGCACAGTTTTAGGCATTATTTGGGACATAAAGGGACAATATATTTGTGTGCACTATTCTGTACAAAAATACAGTCTAAATAAATTACATTATTATGAGATTAAACTTCAGTTATCAGTCTTTCATTGCATGTTAATAATATACAGTTTACATGATAATCCATATGAGTGTGTGTGTGTGTATTACTTCTAATTCAAACACATAGATCTCTCTATTTCATTACATCTTTAAAATTTACATTTTGAGCTTAAAAAAGCTAAATGTAGTTGTGCAAGTAACCCAAGAAAGGTGCATTTGTCAGCATTTGATAGCATATTTTAAAAGCTTTAAAAATATAAATATCTAGCCCTAGTGGCAGTTTGGCTAAATGTGTGTGTGTGTGTGTGTGTGTGTGTGTGTGTGTGCAGTATAAAGCAATGTATTTGTGATACATGACATTTTCATATTGGTGAGAGAAGGTGAAATGCAACTGAGGTGCTACTGCAAAATTTTAATAGAATATAATTATACATAAAATGTAGTTTCTTCACACAAACAGCCAAGTATTTAATCCAGTAGATAGAAAAAGGTATTTCTTATGCTGTATTGCACATACCTATGTTTAGTCTTCAAATCCTTGAATTAATGATGTTTAAAAGGTGTACATGAGCAGGAAAATGTGAACTTAGATAATAATAATAAAAAAAACCTTGTGAACAATGTTTTCTGTTTCTTTTTTCATGAACTGAAAAAATTAAAATAAGGGATTAGGTTCTTACAGTGCTTCTTAAAGCTAGCTTAAGGTGTTTTGTCACATCTAGTGTCAGATATACGAACACAATGAAAGTCTTTGAAGCAGCCATGTTAAGCATTTGGAAGACACCACAGCTTTAAAGCTCTAGAACCATGTTTCTGAACCTTGGCAACTTTAAGATGTGTGGACTTCAACTCCCAGTGAATGTTGGGGAATTCTCGAAGCTGAAGTCCATACATCTTAAAGTTGCCAAGGTTGAGAAACACCACTCTAAATGGATGCTTCAGTCATGTAAATGTGCTTAAAAGTTGTTCTTTCATGTAGTTCAACCAAGGAAATACAAAAGCTGACTTTGAGTAGCACCCACTGAATTATGTTTGTGGATCAACTGAAGAGATGCAGTTAAGAAATCACAGGGTTATGCCACTGAGTAAAGAGGCACCATTCTAAAGAATAACTACTTAAGACTTGGTTTATATAGAAACATGGATTCATATAATGAGTGGTGGATTCCATGCCCTAAATGGCCCATTCCAATTTCATTATCCTAGGTATGTAATCCAAGGAACTCGTCCCTAAACTGCAGAATGATTCATCTGTCAACCTGCTTTTATCTGCATACTTTTCCTTTGGTAGTTAGTTAAATACTTTCAGTAATTGTCATTTCCATTTTCTTCCAACAGGGATTATATCTAAATGTGGATAAGATTCCCAGGCTGTAGCATTGGCAAAATAAACAAGAGATCTGTGGCATCCACATAGATTAGCAAGTCAGAAACAAAATCACACACACTCAGATGTGGCTGTACGTAAAGAATCTAAAACTGCATTATACTGAATCAGACCCTTGGTCCTTCTAGTCTAGCTTTATCAGCTCCGGCAGCAAGTCTCCAACCTCTCAAGCAGATTTATTTTCCAGCACTCTCAGGGACTTCTGCCAATTACTGGACATGGGCCTTTCTTCATGATCACTCGATGGCTGCAGAAATGTGCATTAAAATGGCTCTAGCTCACAGTGTGGACTGGGACATATCCCACTTACAGAAAAGGTTGGCCAACATGGAAATAAATATTGACTTCTACTTCAAATCGCATGCCATCATCTCTGCAATCCTGGAATGCCATCTCTTGTCTTCTAATAGTGGATTGCTGTTACACATATCTTCTTCACAATACTTTGGTTTCTTTAACCTTCGGGCACTGGTAATATACTTGGCACATTTTGGTTCTCAAATTACTAAATATGTTTAGCCACACATGGAACATATTCAGCAATTCACCCTTTACTTCTTAACATTCTCTACAGACTCTGGGTTAGTTCCAGATGGAATTCCAATGAAACGTTCCTTTTCTTGATCAGCTATTTACCACCCCAGTTAGCCTCAGTTGTAGGGTAGAGGATAAATAAGAGCAGACAGCACCAATTATCTGTTTTACGTGGAGTATAAAGCCGTGATAGACATTCCTGCTCCTGAATATGCAGGCTGTTACTTCCAGCTGCATATATAGCAGTACCTTTTTTAAGTATCAGTAACAGAGGGTGGGTGGGTGGGTGGGTGGAGGTTGTCCAGAAAATAAGCCATAAAAGAGTTCTGATTTGGAGCAAAAGTCATAGTCCAGATCTTTTTAAAAAAACACAACTGTTTGTTTGTTAATATTTATACATTTAAACATATTTATTATAGATTTATGCTTTGCAGGACACTCCCTTTTTCTTTCTGTCATTTGCAATAATTGTTTATTACTTTGAGGTTTTCAAATTAAAAAATTCTGCAAAAGTATTACAGAGCTACAACACAGAGCAGCATTTTCATTGTTTAGGTTTTAAAGGAGATCCAGACTAGCGTACATTCTAATTTCCATATAACAAAAATAATTGTTTTTAAATTTGTATTAGAACCGTATACACTGTATAAAAATATTTTCAGAATTGAAAAATATCCAAATAAGACAATTCTAAACAAAAATAAATGTTATATTGGGTAAATCAATTTCAATTTCCCATCCCAAATTCAATGATAATTGCAAAGAATCTCATCTCGTCCTTTATATCTGGAGGAAAAAAGGTATAATTTGTATATTAACTGTTACAATAATTTATGATTTTCATAATACATCCCTGGTAGTCCCTATGGAAAAGATATGATTTCTTAGTTTCTTTTTCAAAAAATCAAATTTTATCCAAAGAGTGATTTGTCACATTAGCACTTTTTTCAGATCAATGTCTAAATTGTGTTATACTTCATTTTCTCTAGTTTTAGTTCCCAGTGAGTTTAATAGTAATGTTTTTCCCCACTCCTTACTGAAATATATTTATCAGTATGGCTTTTCAGCCAAACTCATGTCTTTTACAAAATACATCATTAAAGATTGGCAAGATCTTATTAGACCAACAACTGCTCCCAGAAATATAAATATAATATATATATATATATATATATATATATATATATATTTATATTTATATTTATATATATATATTTATGAGAGCAGTTATTGGTCTAATAGCAATAGATATAGATATATAGATATATTCCTTTTATATTAATATTGACTTAATTTTTATAGATGCTTTCATTTAAAAGTTATGTTTGTTTTTATCTGCACAATCATTATATTTATGGCAAACAAACACACTGGCAGCATTAGACATTGTGGCAAACTATTATTTATCATGTTAAGAGCTAACCTAGGTGAGTCTTATATTCTTATAGACCTTTCAATCTTCCTGCAATGTTGCTCAGAGAAATAGATCAGAAGCTTTTACTTAAAAGTCAAAGTAATGGCACACTCATCTCTCTAAATTAAATTTTATTTTTGAAACAAAATGTAGTTAATATTATCTAAGGTTTGCTTGAAAAAGCTAGCTTCAAAATCCACAGTTTGAAGTTGGCTTAAAGTGAAAATTTATCACAGTTTATCAAGTTTGGATAAAATGGGAAGCTGTAATTAATCGAAGGAAACAAATCCCATATATATCCCCTTATATAATCATGCCAGAGAAGAACATGGGAACCTGGTACCATGCATACCTGAAATTCATTGTGTCTCATTTGCCAGATAATAATCCATGGTCTATTGTGATGACTATGATGACTGAAGACATCTCAACCCATTTCAAGCACTTATTTGCTGACACTCCCATTTGTAGATAAGCAACATTAATTTTAATTAATTATTTTAAGCCTAACCAAGAGTTACAGAAAGCTCTTGTAAACTGACAGTAATTTAAGAGTTTCTGTGCCTGCTAGCTTAGGATGTCATGTTCTATCTCCATAGTTCTATAATTATAGAGATATCAACAAATGCCTCCTATAAAGCATTTTCAAATGCTGCTCATGAAATCTTTACTGTGGTGCTTGGAAATGAAATGGCAGTCAAGATAAAAGTATCTCATGCATATTTTCCCCGCTCCCCCCACCTTTAAAAATTCTCAATACATTTGTGTCATTCTCCACGTTATTTCCAGAACTTGGTTACAGCTGAGACAGAATGTCCAACCACGTAATCTGAAGAATATGTTCTAGGTTTTGACTTGTTGATATACCACGGCTGGCTGGAAAATGTATAAATTCATCTTGTTAGAGAACTGTTGAATGCACGTATTAATCAATTGTCTTCTCTTGTCTTGGCATCCAGTCATTCAGCCATTTATTTTGTGTAAGGGTCCCAGAGGACCAAGACAATACAGGAGCCTAAGTTGGTAAGCTTCAGCGTATTTGAATCATATGTAATATAAGGAGGCAATTGCACAATTCTTGTGCTAGTAGACTAGAGCAAATACAACTGCTTTTTTCATATCCATTACCTTTCTTACTGTAGCTGCCACTTCTTTCATTTCACTATAGACTGATCATCAGATGTAATTTATCAGGTTTTTTTAAAGAGATGTTAAAAAGCTATTTGTAGTAGTTATAGCCAAAAGGTAATGGCTAATAAATCAATAGAGTAGACAGCTTGACACTCTACAAAAGTACTAAAAACACTTATAAAAGACAGGACAATCCTTGTTTTATTCCTTTCCTTACAAAAGAAGTTTCCTTTAGTAGTAGTCTTCATAGTTCTTAGGGTTCAGACAATAAAGTATGGCACCCCCAAAGGAAAATATAGTTGCACCCCAAGCCAGGCCATAGCCCCAGTTGAACTCATGGTATATTCTTAAGTTGACAGTTTCAATGAACTTGATTGGGTAAAGGACGAGACTGCACACCTGAAGAACCACTGGAAAAAAAAAGGGGGGGGAGAGGGGGAGTCAGGGATAACGTGTCTCAATTATCTAGTAGAAAAACAACACTGAATCTCCAGGACACATTTTGATAGAACTTTAAGTGTTAGCCCACTTCTTATTTAGAAGTAACACATGCCCCCTCCTGGACTGAATTAGTAATCCTGTGTTTCAATGCTCCAAATCAGGAATTTTTTTTCCTACAAACTCAGCAAAGTTGTTTTGTCACCAGCAATGAAATATATTAGCATATGTCATTCTTAGCTGAGAATCATTTGTGAAACTATATGTTTTTGTAAAGTCTGTATATGAAACCAGTTTATATTTGGGAAGAACTGCAGGCATAGAAGAATGTATTTTAGAGAATGTTGGATATAAAAAGCTCAGATATGAGGTAGATATGGATATAAACATCCATACAGCACTAGAATTTATTCATGCTCAATACAAAAATATACAACTCTGTTTATTGAAGAGTACTGAGGACTAGGGCAATGCATACTTTGAACATCCTTAATTTGGATATTAAAAAATCCTAATGAATGGAAAGATCTGCAGCTTTACTTACTAAGTTGTATATGCTACTTATTCTGTTTTTATTAACAAAGAAAACAATAGATAGGAATTTATTGGCTAAATTAATACTAATAATAATAGAGACTAGATTCTTATAACTTTCAGAAAGTGAGAAAAAAGTAAACACATAAAGCAGTTAATGTGGTACCCACTTTTGCAAATATAACTCTCCCTGCCAAAAAAAGTGGAAAGTACACCAAGTGCTACATGCAAATGATATTTTAATACATGGCACTGTGTATTTCAGACAAGGATGTCCTTTAGCGGCTCTTATTTGTTCAAAATGACCATCCAGGAAAAAAAAATCTATGCTCCAAATTCATTAGGCTTCAAATTAAAATATCATTGCATACTACATGGGAGTCCTCTTCCATTCCTTTTTTCTTTTTCTTTTTTGTGTTTCTTTTCCCTTTTTAATATGTGAATTCACTAAAATATTTTTATCCCTGTATTTTCATTGATTATGGCAGAGAGGGATGCTGATTTGCCCCCCCTCCCTTGTAATCATCTTTAGAACTTGCAAATATGAGGAGTCTTTCTCAAGTGGGACATGTTTGTACATAAACAGCAAGAGGGTAATTTCTGCTCCTTGTTTTGACATTAAATTGTTTTCAAACACTCCAAGCAGTGGTTGTTGATGAACTATATTTTCATCTCAGGTAACCAAAAGAATTGATGTGGTCTCATGAATTAGCACCACCAAATAGCTTAGGTAAAAAGCAGACTTTGTGGGCTTCAATGACCAGAACATTTGTTGTTATTAAAAGGAAGAAATGTATCCATCTTCTATATCATATCATATCATATCATATCATATCTAAACTGACACCTATAATACTGCAAAAAAAATCTCATTAATTAATTAATCAATGAAAGGAACAGGATATTTCAGCCCTACCATAAAAATACTACATAGCAGATGAGAGAGAGAAAGAGAGAGAGAGAGAGAGAGAGAGATTAAAAACATGTTAAAATAATTTCAACATGGCAATTAAAAACTCTTAAAAAAGGATGCAATCATGTATGGACCAAAAGCCTTGTCCTCCCCCTAAAAACCCATATGTTGCTGTTGAATTTTGATGGGAAGAAATATTCCATTATTCATTCTTTCACATACCATTTGAACTGACACAATTCAAGAAATGTAGCTGGTTACTTTCACCTCTTCTTTATGAGACAAGTCTCATTGAAATAATAAAATTAATACGAGCAGCACTCATTATTTTCAAAAACATTGCATAGGAATCCCGGTAGAATGACAGCTTCATTTCAAAGTAATGTACAATCTAAATTTTACTTAGCCAATACTCAGTAATACCTAAGTTAGATTACCACAATGAGTCATGTTTAATTCACAAAGAATATGTCAATTGAAAAATTCAGCAGCATATGTAAATCATATGTTATTAGAACAAAATAGCATATGTGGGGATTCTATAGAATGATCTCTGTTTCCCTTCCATTATTCTTTTTATGTTTGTATCATTCAGACTTTTATGATAATTGCCAAGAACACAGGTGACAAAAGTAATGGTTTCTATAAACAGATTATAATGGAGAAGTTAATGAAGTAATATAATCAAGAGTAGCTTATTTACTACATATGACTTCTTATAATGAATATTAACTAGTAGTTAGTTACAATACAATTCATATGGAACTGTGTATATAATTAAATTGTACATAAAACATTGGGGAGATATATATATAGGTAGAAAAAGCACATAACTTCCATTACTTTAATCCGAATTATTTAATTAAAATATGGAATATTACTTAGAAACTAAACAATTTTAAACAATTTTTTCAGAAGATTAATAATGAAAATGTGTAGATATTTATATTCTTTAAATGTCCATTTTGACTAAATTTGACTAAATGATACTGATCATTTATAATATGTGTTTGGTTATACCTCTACATTAATCCATTATACTCTGGGCTAATTTTATTAATTTTTTATATATACTGACAACTAATAATACCTACATTCCTGTTAAAAGGGGTTAAATCTTGTTAAATATAGCAACCCTCCAACCAAGGAAAAAGTATGGATGATGTTTTCCAAAAACAAACTCTAGAACTTTCAAAGAGTCATGAAATAGTAGTGATGGGGGACTTTAATTATTCCAAGATATGTTGGGAGAGAAGCTATACCAAGCATGAGCTTTTTAGAAATTCATGAGCTATCTTGCTGAATTTTTTTTCCTTCATAGAGTGGAGAAAGGCACAAGGCTATCGGTTATTTTTCTCTTAATACTAACCCATAGGGAAGACTTAGTAGATGAAGTAGAAATAGTGGAAATGATGGAGAAAAGTAATATTATAAGTAGATTTCATGTCAAGAGTGACTAAGAGGAAAAGAAACCCAACATGGGTGAGAAAGAATAAAGAAGACATTAAAAGCATAATGTAACCAAAAAAAAAAAAAAAAAAATCAGCAAGGAAAATAATAGAAGACAGGAGAAAAAGGCAATGTGGCTAAATACACACAAACAAAACATTAAGTAAAAAGCTGTGCTTGACATAATTAGGGAATACCTACTGACCATGAATGAATTCAGATCTTCAGGATCAGGTGAAATGTATTTTAGGGTACTGAAGAACCTGTTGATGGTCTGTCTAAACCTCCATCCATTATCTTTGAGAAATCAGGGAGATTAGGTAAAGTACCAGATGGTTTGATCAGGACACATTTTATCCCTATCTTTGAAAGATGTAGCAGAAAGGACATGGTGAATTAGAATCCATTCATTCTGATTATCTGAGTATCTGCATCTGTATCTGGGAAGATTCTAGAACAAATCATAAAGCAATTGCTCTGTAGTGCAGTGATTTAGGAATCAATGCAGTGATTCCTAAAAGTTAACATGGTTATCATGAATAAATCTTGTTAGACTAAACTTATTTCATTTTTTGATGGGATAACTTATTTTGTACACTGTGGGAATGCTGTGGACATAATACATCTTGACATTAGGAAAGCTAGTTAAGTATGGACTGGATGGCAGGTTCATTAAACTGAAAATTGTACTTGAAGAGTATTTCTCAATGTCTCTTTATCAAATGAGGTGGGTGGATATATGTGTATTGAATTAGGTGCTGTAGAGTTACCCTTAATGACTTGAATTAAGTAAAAATATTGGCACATTTTATATCATACAGCTAAAACAAAATCCAAAATGACAAAATGATATCAATAGGTTTGAAAAGATTACTGAAGACAAATACAAAGTCCTTCACTTAGGAAAAAGAAGTGAAATGTAAATGTAAATGGGAAAAGGATTTTAGAATGAAAGTTTATCACAGGAATATGATGTGGCTGCAAGAAAAGAAAATGTAATTTTAGGTATAATACATGAGAGGGGATCACACATACAAAAGAGAAGGAGGAGGAGGAGGAGGAGGAGGTCAAAAATTCTTCTCTTATAATCTCAGAATGCAGGACACAGAAAAATATTATTAAGTAATAGGAACACAAAATACAGATAAATGTTAGGATAAACATCCTGGTGGAAAGAGAAGTTGGATAGTTAACTGAGTTGTCAAGAAAATGTGAGCTTCTCTTTGTTGGGTGAGTACAGTCAAAGACTGAACAATCATCTCTTGAGGATGCTGTAATTTGGATCCCTGCACTGAATAGCCTAAATGGTGTTTTCAAATTCTTTAATTCTATACCTGTAAATCATTCCATGTGTTTTAGGGTATTAGTGACTCAAATTTAATTTTTCTAAAACATTATTGCAACATGCAAATATATATTCTGTTTTGTTCCAAGACACTTTTTTTGGGTAGGAAAAAGCATTTTTATCTCTTGATTATAAAATGCAGCCTTCATGTAATGAAAGTTAGTTTAGGGGAGGAACTCTTGGACTTTTCGGTTTATTCCTTGTTTTTTTAAAATGTTTATTAGCAGAAACCTAAGTTAGCTCAAAGCCCCAGAGCATTTTTTTTTTATTGTAGGCAACTTTTAATTCCTATTGTTAATGGCAATCTCATTTCTTTCTACAGGACTTCTAAGCCAGGAGAAAATAGCAATCTAACTATGCTGTTCAGATATCTTCTTGGCATTACTAAACCAACTTCTCTCTTTCTCTCTCTCTCTCCTCTTTTTGCAGGGAGTTTTCACTCTAAACAAGTGTGAAATTATTAGATTATGGTTTATTTTCATCAGGCCAGAAAAATAAATGCTTTGCCAAATTCCTTTCTAGCTTCTCAAGCATTGTTTATTACAACTTTTGTAGCTGATGAACATTTAGAATGATTGGTGTTATCAATCAAATGCTTGAAAGAAGTCTACTTAAGATAATTTTTCCTCTATTTTGGGTAGTAGAATCCTTCTCATGCTCCTTGTCCTGTCAGATATATGTATATGGAGTTTTTTTAAATCTTATAAGATGCAAAGGTTTGAACAAAATCAGCTCAAGAACTTTAAACATACTTAGGAATGCTTAAGTAAAACAGATAAACTAAAATACACTTTCAGTAAATAATTCTTACTGTGTTCTGCCAGTGAATGGAATGAAGATCAAAACAATCCTTGCAAATTGTTTTGCAAATTGGAAATACAGAGTTTTAATATAAAGGTACCTCAGTGTATTCCCTACCCTCTGAAATGACTTAACTAAAATAATGGAAACAGCAGGGGGCAGTAGGATACTTTTCCTTATAATTATATTCATTCTTGAAATATTAAGAACTTGGATTCCACATCCTTTTAAATTGATTTTTTAAAATTCATCTAGCAGACTAGATAGTCTGTCATGCTCTCTATTATGGTCTATCAGACAAGCTTACTATTTCAGTTTCAGAAAAAATGTGATTGACAGAAAGGAAGCTGTGGCTGGAAAACTTTGCGAGAAGGAAGGGAAAACTCTATTATTGGCTAACTTGATGGTTATTCAAATCCATATCAAATGATAATTTTGTTACATATTCCATTAGAGAACATCCTTGAGTCTTCATGTGAGTCTTAAAAATATTTCTTCATATAATCTCTTTCCTTTGATCCTTTGAAAAATAAGGGATTTATAGTATGAAGGCTATTGAAATTAATAACAAAAGCAAAGCTGACACAATGAAAGCAAGGCTTCCTGGGGAGCATAGGAAAAATATAAACACATTTGAGTTTAATCCTATTTATTTTTATATGAATGATTTCAAGACCTAATGCTTAAGGAAAGCATAACACTTTTCAGAAGAATGAAAAGAAAATTTAAAAAAATATAAACAGTGACACTGTATATTGAAAGATAAAGTCCCTTAAGTTTCTACAAAGGCCTGGAATTGTATCTGTTGTAATCACCTACAATGTATTCAAAAGTGTAAAGCAAACAATGACTGATGAGATAAGATACTACTATTATCAAGTAACAATGTGTGTTTTATTTCCTATAATGCTTAGATTGGACTGATGACATCTAGGTTGCAAAAATAGGCACAGAAAACTCTCCTGTCATATAGTTGCCACTGGGATTTTGCTCTGCTGATAAAGAATGCTCTTCAGACTTTAACTGGTAGAAAGATCTTACTATAAATTGGAGGAAATGGCCGGGAGAGAAAAGCTGAAAGACCTTGGGATTTCTTGGCCATCTAAACAAAAGTTGAACAGTCTGCAGTTCAAGTTCTGGCAATGAACATACTATTTTTGGATTACAAGATATGCATCACCTCTATTTTTTGAGAAAGTGGCAGCTATCTAATGTGGTATATATTTCAGAGAAGCAATTAACTTACCTGCCGCAAACAGCATGACAGCAACGGGCCTGTAGAACCTCCTCCGTGATCCCACACAGATAGAAATTAGTCCAACCAAGAAAGCTATAAGAATTATGGCGGCACCACCCAACAGCATAGAAAGGGTAGCAATCTGCCAATCTGTAAAGGAAAAGTAACAGATGGAGTTTAATTTAGACAATAACTCAAAGTGATGCTTCAGCAGAATAGAAAAGAAATGAATAAAAGTACAAATATATAGACTTCTTTATTATGTGAAAGTAGAACTCTATATATACTCTTCCAAGAGCCTATAAAACAGACTTTTCATTTAAGACTCTCACTTTTCTGTTTGACCTACATTCTATAGAAAAAATATTTCTATATTTTTTATATAAAAATATTATGAAATGAAAATATATGCATTCTGCAGAATTTATTATGAAATGAAAAATATTATGAAATGAAAATATATGCATTCTGCAGAATTTTCAGTCTTGCATGATTAATTCCACTTTGTCTGGTCCTACAAAGATATTATACAACTATGGATTTTGGATCCCCTCCCCACCACAACACTGTTATGGTAGTTTTTTATGTAGCAGAGTAAAGGGTGTTTGCAAAGGAATAAATTTTCAACAATCCAGGGTAAAGCAATTTGAGGTTGCAAGCCTCTGACCAGTATGCAATTTGGCTTAACCACATAAATTTCTCCTTTGCTAATATAGAGAGTAAAATGTTTATTTATTTCTGCTCTTATCTCCCTGTGGACAAGATAAAAATTAAGAACTATTGACCTTTGTATTTTCTGAGTGTGGAAGCAAACCAGTTTTTTTTTCCTCCCTGAAAGCTAGATGCAAATTAACACTAATGACATTTACTGCTACCAAATACATTTATTCTATAATCTCCATTTTGAGACTGATTTTTCATTGCACACTCAAGAAACATCTGGCCTTAAGTTATGAATTTTCTTACCTCTCCCCATTTCCCACTTTTTGTAATTTGTTGGCTGTTGAAGAATTCAGAAAAATTCAAAAGTTTTACACACTATTTTGTGCCATTTTGGCTGTTTCTATTAAAGGCATTGTTCAGCTGGGGATTTCAATTTATATAGAACGATTTGAATCTACATACAATGACAAAGTTTTCTACTTTTGACCACATGAAAATAGATGATTTAACAATGGAAATAGAGCAAGGATTGATCATTATTAGGAATGTTGTAGATGAAGAGTTATTACTGTACTTCTGAAAAAAAATGTTCCTCCAAGCTTCTCTTAGCACTGGATAGAAAGTTCCTATTGCCATCACTAGGAATATCCATCCAATTAAAATACGAGCTTCAGTAAAAAAAAATGTTATGAGGACTGGTAGATCTTGAGATCATGGAGAAAATCTATCTATGTGGTCACTGGGAATCGAAAATGACTTGATGTCACATAATAAATCAATCAGATCTTGAGAGTACCTATCACACAAATAAAATGAATTTTTTTCTTGGTTTAATCTACATGTCCCTCTTAATATTTACAAACACATTCCCTTGTAAAGGAAATACTGGTTTAAAGATGTACAAAATGTTTTGAAGTGAAATATTTCATCATTACATATTCTGTTCCAACCTTAACAGGCATGTTCCAATGACAAATAAGCAGTCTAACTTCCATCTCATAGTTGAAAAGACTTTTTCTAATGTTAGACCATTTCTGTTGAGATCTGGAAATATTCAAGGTTAGGACATATGGGAAAGAAATGGCAGACTGAAGACAGCTCCATGAAAACTGAACTCACAATTACAGAATGAACCAAATATTTTAACATTGAACATATTGAAGGATATTTTTGAACAATGTACCCACAAGTTAATTTTAATAGTGTCTATCTTTATAGATAGACTGTGTTTAAAAGATGTTATGGAAGAGGAACAAGTTTTACCTGTCAAGATCAAGACTGATTTGAAAGTGAATTTAAAAATGGCAGGCTATAAGAATGACATGGAAAAAGATTTACACTGGACATACAAAAGAAACTACCTGATGTCTTCATAATGAAAAGGGATATACAAATAACAAATCAAGAGAATGACTTGAATAATTTTCCTACATGGGATTTACAAAAGAGGCTTGTTAAAGTTTTGAAGAATTTTTTGAGAAGGGATGAAGAAAAGTAAAAAGAAATCAAGTTCTAGGACATTATTTGAGGGAACTAAAGATCAAGATTGTTAGAAGTAAAAGGAAGGAATATAAGGTTGGCTTGTTTGATCAGGGTTAAAATAGATGTTATCTCTGGTTACCCTTAATGGACATTTGTTGACATCAGGACTGAAATGATGAGGCTTTATGGATTTGTTTATAGATAAGAGATGGGATATAGGAAGAAGAGATCATTTGTTGTATTTTAAGAGAAGATGATAAGTTACTAAAATTGTTTATACTTGTGATGAAGGGGGAAGTCACTTCTTTTTATATTCCTTTTACTTTACTGTATTCTTATTTTTTCTTTCTTTTCCATTTTTCTTTCTATTTCTTTCATTTCTTCATCTTTTATTTTTTCTTTTTATTCCTCTATTTTTTTAAAAAAAATTATTGTTGTAATTGTAACCTTTAATAAAATTGCTATAAAAATAGAAATATTCATGATTAGACATTTTAACTTCAAAACTTTTATCACACATTCAAGTCCGGGCCAGTGTGTTTTATTTTAAATTAAATCTAACTACCAGTTTTTAAAACTGTTTTGCATGCTATCCAATCAGACAGTTATATCAAATATATATTATATTAAAACAGGATGTCTAAACAAAGATAATAGACCATTAAGATTTACAACTGATGGCATAAAATCAGATAATAGCCAAATAATTTTGAGCTGAGATTTTGAAAGCCAGTCTTTTGAGTGTTGAGGATTAAAAATTAGAGATCTCCATGTTGGAGTTTTAAGGCTGTTCAGTCTGATGAAATTTAACAAGAATAAAAACATCAGTTCTGCCATATTTGTGCATAAAATTTACTTATTTTCCTGATGGTGGTTGATTGTTGGTTAGGTTAATAATTCTAATGGTGCTAATTTACTGAATTTTGAAATACCCTATTTTTCCGACTATAAGACGATACTTTTTTCTAAAATCCTTACCCTAAAAATTGAAGGGCGTCTTATTCAAGGAAGTCAGCCAAAAATCGTGTGGTTGCAAAACTGCCCATACTTTGTTTCTGCAGGCAGGCTTCCTCCTATTGCTAGCCTCCAATCATGAGTGAAATAGCTAGTCTCCCAAACAGACTTCCTCCAATCACGAGCCTGATGTAACTGATGTCAGCTGATGCTGAACAAACCAATTAGAGGAAGTCTGCAGAGACGAGCTATTGGCAGTTTCACTCGTGCTTGAATGTAATCAGTTATGCAAAAGAGCCTGGAAATAGAGCTGCAGAGAGATGGTTTGGACCTCCTCCCACCGAGTGTATCAGGTAAATATTAACTAATTACTAAATAAAAATGTGTTCTGCACTATCTTTAAAATTTTGATTTCTTAATTTGAGGTTGGAAAAATGGGGGTCGTCTTGTACATGGGGGCATCTTATTGTCGGAAAAATACAGTAATTTCAGAGAGATTTTTATTCATATGGTAATTACAAAATGAATTGCATATAGAACTCCCCAAAAGGCCACTACAACTAAAAACAGAATGCATAACAGCAGGCTTGTTGGATCTTACCAAATCCCAGCATTTTGTTTCTTACAATGGCTAACCAGATGACTCTGTGGTGCTCACCAGCAGGAGGTGGAGACATATCCCTCTCCCACCATTGATCTCTTGCAAGTGACATTTGGAGACATACTGCATCCAACCCAGAGCTAAGACAAAATCTTCAAGACTTAGCCCTTTATAGGCCTATCCCCATCCCCCTTTAAAGCTATTCAAGTTAGTAGCCACAATCAGAACTTGTGCTAATGAATTCCATAGATTGATTATCTCCTGTATAAATAATCCTGCAACTGTTCCAGGTGACGTCAAACCATTATGCACTGGCTATTCATGCAAATCAATAGTTATTGTTGTTGTTGCTGTTGTTGTTGTTGTTATTATTATTATTATTATTATTTGGTCAGGAGAGTCTCAGAACAGCTAGCAGTGGAGTTTTTAAAATATAATAAAATGTAGGTAAACAAACTATTGATTTTAGAATAGTTATACAGGTTACAATGGTAATTGGGATGGAATTTCCATTGCTAAGTGATGCGATAATAAAGTGTGATGTCATGTGACCACATTGCTTAGTGACGGCAATCCTGGCTCTCCCTGCTGCCATCACTAACCAAATTCCACCAGTTGTTAGCCAAGGACCTTCCCCAATCCAAGCCATTCCAGGCTTGGTCCTCCCAGCCCTGAGCCTCAGTAAGGTAAGGACTGCCTCCTCTTCGACTCTCCCACTGCATGGCTCTGGGGCTGCTTGCCATGCTGTACCTCAGAGGCTTCTTGGCACGCCATGGTTCTGGGGCTGCAAGAAGTCCCTGAGCCACAATGTAGCACAGCATGAAGCTGCAGTACCCTGGGAAGCATGGCGCAAAGCCACAGCACCCCAGGAAGCCCCAGCCAGCCCAGCCCAGTCCCAGCCGCCCGCTCCACCCTGCACTCCAAGGTCCCTGCCGCCCAGCGCTTCACTGCCCCAGCTGACCTCTGCCATCTTCTTGCTCCCCCTACTGACAAAGTGTGCCTGCCCTGGCCTTCTGTGAGGCAGCTGCTGGCCACATGAGGCCATCTTCCCCAAGTCTCATGAGGAAACTGCTGTGTGCAACCTTGGGAAGAAAGCCTCATGGGAAAAAAGAAGGACCCAGCTGGGGCCTTCTTTCACATGCCTGTCTCAGAAAGGACCCCTTCTAGCCTTCTTTCACAGTGGTGCAGCTGGGGCCTTCTTTCATGCCCTGCCTTCCCAAATCTCACAAGAAGGCTGCACGCAATTTAGAGAAGGCCACATGCAGATTGGACAAGGGGCAGGAGCAGCCTCAGAAAGGCCAGCAGCTACTTCATGATAGGCCAGGCCAGGCACGCCTTATTAGCAGCAGCAGGAAGAAGACAGCAAAGGTCAGCTGAGGGTGGCAAGGCCAGCAGGGGCAGCAGAGCCAGCAAGCACAAGGCCAGCAAGTGTAGAGCAACCGAAAGGGCATAGATGGGGGCAGATAGGTGAGTGAGGGGAGTTGAAGCATCCCTGCAGACATTAGTGAAGTTGGGCTGCCACGTACCAGAATTTTGATCACATGACCATGGGGACACTGCAACAGCTGGTAACTTTGAGGACTGGTCATAAGTCCCTTTGTTCAGTGCTTCCATAACTATGAAAAGTCACTGAATGAATGGTCATAAGTCAACGACTACCCGTATCAACTTTTAAAATATGCTCGTAATAAGTAGCCAAAAGTTTTCATTTAGGTCAAATATCCTTTAATACACAAAATAATGGGATTTTTGAAATTTCTATCCATTTTTTTTTTTTACACATAATTACAATTTAGTGAAGGGCTCCACCCAACACTAGTTACAAATGTATGCATTTCTCTGTCCAGTACCCACTACCAGGTTGTAAGTCTCAACTACCCACGGTAGTAGGTCTCTGCTCAGGCATTACCTTTATTCAATTTAATATAGGAGAGCTGAATGGCCCCCTGAAGTCCTAGCTGTCCTGATAATTGATATTAAAAGATATCTCTGTGCTTATAACACAACTTTCTGCAGCAGGAATCTTCCAGAATATGCAAACACTTCAACATTAGTTGGCGTTCTCCACTACCACGATTCTTGCTATAGCTTCCTGCTGCAAATAACTGTATTCTAACAAAGGCAACTATCCTTGCAATCATATCATCAATATGATTAAGAGAAGGAAGGGACTGCTCACCGCTCCTCCAGTCTTGCACTGAAGATGCAAAGGGAATATCTGAACAGATTCCAGATTTAGCTTAATTGAAACTTTTCAAAATAAACATTGCTAACTCACTTCCCTAAATGCAATATAAAATGTCTTGCTATGAAATGACAAGTCAAGAGCAATTGAAACCTCTTGAAATAATTTATAATCTGGAGATGTAAGTAAGTAAAAATGTGATCATATCAAAGAAAGCTACAGACACAAACAGTTTCAGAGTGAAATATGGGTAACTGATGCATACTATGACCTATATAGTCAGGATCAGCCTCTCACAATATGATGTCCTACAATGTGGCTGGAATTCTGGGTGTTGCAGTCCTTAAAAATCTGAAGAACATCAGATTGGAGAAGAGTAGTTTGGATAGTAATAGCTATAGAAACAGAGTTGAATTAAAGCTTATCACTTTTACATATTATGTATGGGATGTATACTGTAAACGTAAAATGTTATTATTGAAAAGTATGTAAATTTTGTTTATTATTTAGTTCATTAACTCCTCTCCCAATAGGAGAATTAAACCCAAGTGGAGAGGGAAGGAACAAAGAGTGCTTGGGTTGTAAGGAGTGCCTTTTATGAAGTTTATGGGCAAAGAGGGGATTGAGGTAGCTATTTTGCCTCTGAAAATCTCCCCAAATGGGAAACATAGAAGGAGGTTTTAGTTTTTGTAAGCTTCCTTTGACATCAATTCATCATATAAAATTAAGATGCCATTTTGTCCTTAGAACTACAATTCTAAGTCGCCCATGCTAACTTAGCTACTGGTGAGGGATGCTGGGTCAAAATTTCTCATCCCAAATGTACAAATTAATGTTCTGTGTGACCTTAGAGGTCCAATTCAAAGACTCACTTCTAATGAATAGATGATAGCCATTTCCTACATGCATTAATCATATAAAGAAGTTCAAGGGTTGTAGGGTCACCTCAGTGCTTCTGCCCCCACAAAATCTATGCTGTCCAACTCCACCTTTGTCAAATGTGAATATCCAAGAAGGGAAGTCAGAGCTGCTAGGCCTCTTTGTAGGTAGGTTTCCTTTTCTGAGATGAAGAACGAATAATCTCTTCTGTGAATTTTTTTTTTTTTCATGTTTTGTCCTGTGATCAAAAGATGGCAAGACCTCTATCCTGAAAAATGTATATAGTGGTTTTTATACCTTAGTTGCATGAATAAAGGTGTAGCTGGATTGATTCTGGAAAAGACAGGTGACTAGCATAGTTCTTTTAAAATTCAGTCACAGTATGAATTAATGTTTTTCAATCTTGGCAACTTTAAGACGTGTGGATTTCAACTCCCAGAATCGCTGGCTGGGGAATTCTGGGAGTTGAAATCTATACATCTTAAAGTTGCCAAGTTTAAAAAACACTGGTCTGAATCAAACATTTTTACCTAAAGTAGCTGAAAAAATCTTTCTTTTTTTTTTAACCATAGTAATTAATACATTATCTGCCAGGTTTTCTATTGTTCTGTAAGTAGATTATATAAATATATAGAGATATATAGAGATACACACACACACACACACACACACACACACAAACATACATTTTTTAAAAGCTACTTTGGATCAAAATGTAGATTTGGGAACCATTGTATTGACTTTTGTCATTTTGATTGTTCTTCTATATTTGAATTTTCCATGAAGTAGTTGTTTCTAAAAATCAGATGAACAACTAAAAGTCCCATTCAATATTTATACTATACCTCAGTGAATATACATAAAATAAATGGCAGTTAGTATGTGATAACACAATATAAATGCCATTTTACTGTTTTATTTCTTTTAGAAAGTGAACAAGAGATATTGTGGAACTTTGAAGTTTACAGCAGTGCTAAAATATTTAGAGATATAACTACAGTAAGGCAGCAGCAATGAATAACAATATTATTTGGGCACAGGAAATTGACTACCAGTTAGAGATGATGGGCAATATCCTGGGAAAAGGCATGGCTAATCATTTTAACTGAAATATGTGGGCCAAGGTATGAAATTTCTACATCTAAGATGACATGATAACACACCTTCAAAATAGTACTGTCTTTCCCCTGAGCATTCTCGTGATCATGGAAAGGAGCAGCATTGATTTTTAATTTACATCTGCAAGTGTAACAATGTGAATCAGAAGCTTCCAAAGAAATTGTGTTCCTAATTTTAAGAATAATTTGCCAATCTTTTTGCACTCTCCTAAAAGGCTTCTAGACTTTATGGTGTGATTATCCACAATCATCTGGCAACATGTCTTAGATATATAATGGAGCTACAGAGCTTGATTCGTAATGGTTTAATCAAAGAATAGCCATATATAAAAAGTTGTTTTAAATTAAGTCCAAAGCATTATATTCCTATTGCCAAAGGCTAATAGAAGGTCCATGCCAATGTGATTACACATATAAGACTACGGTATAATCAGACTTGTCCATTATTTCATTTGATTAAAAAGAATATTCAAGATCAAGCTGGTATCTAGAATACTCTGTTTCCTCCATAATGAGTCCTGTTTTTCAAGTTTACACTTCCCAAGAGGAAATAAATAAGCTATTTTAGGGATTTCACACTACAAGTAGTCCCCGGGTTAATAATGCCCAGTTTACAGACGACCTATTGTTAAGAATAAAGCCTATTGTAGCAAAATTCGAGTTAAATACGCAATGATTCAAGTTAAATACACAATAATACTTATACAGTATTACACAATAACACTGTTCCAGCTTACATCCAAATTCGACTTAAGGACAGACCTTGGGAACAGAACTTGTTCTTAAACTGGGGACTACCTGTATCTGGAATTTCTACAAAGCAGTTTAACCTATGCAAGATGGCACACTGAATTATCTACCAGCAACAGATTATGTTATAGTGATGCAAACATGGCACTCTCTAGCCGAACCAAATTTACTATTACAAAAATTCTTACATGTCCATATAACATCACTTGACAAAATCAGATTCATACCCCTGTTCATCTTGCCAATATGACACATTTTTCAGTAATAATGTTGTATGTGTTTATATAGAGCCAGTTTGGTGTAGTGGTTTAAGGCACCAGGCTAGAAACTGGGAGACTGTGAGCTTTAGTCCCATCATAGGCACAAAGCCAGCTGGGTGACCTTGGGCCAGTCACTCTCTCTCAGCCCTAGGAAGGAGGCAATGGCAGACCACTTCTGAAAAACCTTGCCAAGAAAACTGCAGGGACTTGTCCAGGCAGTCACCAGGAATCAACGCTGACTCAAAGGCATGCATGCATGCATGCATAAATAAATAAATAAATTCTCTCAGCTGCTGGTTTTATTTCACTTACTCGTTCTGATACACCAAAAGAATATATGTCACATTATATCTTTGGTTGTTCACTTGAATACCTATTTTCATTAGACAGATGATTTAATTCCAACTTCCTTCCTCCCCCACCCCCAGTTATGTTTTAGTTAGCTTCCACAGAGAATTTTAGACAATGATTCAGGTTCTGCTCCAGTTCTGGGGGAAGGAAAAAGGATTTTCTGGGTTTGGGTTCAATTAAGATTCATTCCCACATGGTTTCAGTTCAAGGCAGCTACTTTTTCCAGATTTCATTCTTTCATGGAATTCACCTAATACCTTATCCTTTCTTTTAGCCATGAACACTTTTTTAAAAAATGGTAAAAGGAAAGACATAGATAAAAAGCATAAGCCAAATGAGAACTTTTTAATATCTTCATTATATTTTTTTTAACAACCTTTGGGTAATTTTATTGAAGTGTTAGTGATTTGCATTATCTGTTTGGGCAGTTTAGTTTCATGCCATCCAGAACCTGCCTTTCATTCTTTCTAGATTTATTACTTCTTTTTTCAGTCTTGTTCTCATTTTCCATTTCCATTTTCCTTTTTCACAGCTATTTTCTTGGAAAGCTTTTAAAAGATTTTAAAAAATCAGGAAGAACAGTGTTTATTAGAATCTTGGTTTACTTGCCACCAATGTTGTAATAAGTAAATCTTCCTTCAGGTCCCAAAGGTTGGGGAATACCATCTCAGAATGTGAATCTTGTAAGGCATATTTGAACTTTACTTCAAGTAGAGTTATAGTTGTTCCATACTTGAAAGAACTGCATCTTATATAACATTAAGATGCAGTGCTCCTTTTCAAATTATTTTCATATATTCAAAGGTACTGGTCAGACTTAGGAAGTAGTCATAATGATTATTTTAAATCCCATTATTTTCAGGGTATGCATTGTTCTGTATTTTTAGTTTAACTGTAAAATACTAGGATTCAGAGATTTTTTTGTATTTTTGGTACCATGCAAATTAACATTACTTCCAAATTTAATCAGCATGGTGACTTTTATTCTTGATGTTTACTTTATTTGATAAGCTTTACATTTCCAGAATCATTTCTGTAAGACTGACCAAAGGAACAGGATTTTGCTCCTCTTCTTGTGTATCTTCTATTTCCAAGCTTTGGGTTTATCATTGTTTCGATAATGACATTTCTTTCTTTTTAGAAACTTAAATTGTTCTTCTTTTATCTTTCACAGTTTTGACATTTTTTAGCAAGCATTATGGATTTTTCTTAAAAGCATGAATTGTTCTATTCTGTTTTTCATACTGATACTTCCTACAATAAGCAGCCATTAGTTTTCATTCCAATGCATTAAAGCGAACTCTTGTGTTGGCTTTTTAGCAGTTACATTTCATAGAATACAATCCTAAATGAGACTAGGAAGTAAAAAAATAAAAATAAAAAATCTGCCTGATAGCTATCCTTGCTAAGCAAGTTTGGGATTGGGAAGCCAAAGTGTATGAAGATAGTCTTGGAGGAAATTGTGATCTTGGTCTTGAACTGGTAGCTGCAGAATAGCCAACAACTGACTGCATAGAATCTGAAAATCTATCTGTATATACATGTACAAATTGATATTGAAGCACAACTTAATCTGGTGATATAAAAGTAAAAATTACCTAAATAATAGGCAAATGGTGCCATTTGAAAAAAATAAAATATTTGACATTAAATGTTTACAGTAATCTTTGTGCAGCAAAAATTCTGTTTTCTTATATATCATGTTTATTGAACACTTCAACAAGAGAAGTAAAGCATTACAGCAAATTATGTAGACTATAATTCTTCACACAAAGAATGAATGCATCATGAAATTATGTACTGGCTGTTCTGGGTACAGGAGATTGCTCTATAATTCAATGACTATCTAGTGGGCATTTATTCCACAATTCATAAGAACAATAACCTTACAATTATACAAAGAAAAGAGAGTTACATTGAGACAAATCTACTAATACTTTATATATCCTTGAATGATATTGCCTTTAAACAGATGTATTGATTTACTGAAAAATGAAGTCTATATGTTTTCTTACTCAGTATGTTCAAATATAGACTTTTTTTTAGAGATAAGACATTTGTGTATAATCTAATCTAATATTCTAGTGAAATACATATGAACTTAACTTTGGCAGGATGACATTTTTTATTCAAATGGAAACAACATTTGTTTTTGGCACCTTAAATCTAATGCTTGTTTTCTTGTTTCAGATGTTCAAATAAATAGCTGATTTTTATGAAAGTTTTCCAGGTAACACTATGTTTATTTTCTCATTTCTAGAACTACCAACTACTGAATTAATCCTCCCCTGGAAACTGCCTCTAATTTATTTCAAGTTGGGTACCTATGCTAACTGTGAATTCTGAAGTACCAATATCATATTTACATTCAAGATTTTCGTTCCCAAGTCCCTTCACATGTTACCCCCACTGTCCTTGCTCACATCCCTACATTTTTTCAGCCTCTGCCTTCCACTGTCCATATACTGAACATGGATATCTGACCAAAGAAGCTTTCCCTGTCACTCCTCAACCTTCTCAGGATACTACCAATCCAGCCAAAGATTAATTCCATTGTTTTCAGTGAAATACAGTTTTACAATACCATAATCAGTACAACTGAAAAATGCCCATTAGACTGGTTTCAATTCTTGTTATATGCACTATTTTTTTCTCCATTAGAGTCATTTAGGAAAAGTCACTGGGATTACTGCAGAATGTCACCTGTTACAATCCAATAATTCCTATTCCTTGTATTACTGAAGAAAGCAGTATTACATAAAATAAATGATGCTGCAAACCCCTTCTATGACTTAATAAGAATAGAAACCATACTGTATCGTCTTTCTGCAAAAGATAAACAAATGTGAGCCAAGGTTGCTATCCACTTAGTTCTAAATATAAACCTCATAAAATATTTAGCCTACTTATATTATCACTAGCAGTAAAAGCATCTTTTAAACTTTGGAAGTCCAATTAAAAAGTATTTAAAGGTGTAGGAGGCATTAAAATTTTAACTGCTACACAGCAGTGGTTCCAACAAAATAAATTATTGTGGGATACATTTCACTGAAGATCCTTCCATTTGTTAAAAACATGCTTTAAAGTAGCTTAATCATTTCTGACTCAAATACAGTCCAAGCATCAATCACACAGACAGATGTATAGCATGTGCAAGAGATGTGTCATTTCTTTAGCAACATTTAAAGAAGAGTAGCTGCTAATTAGGAAATGTCCCCTCCCCAAGCAAACCCCACAAAAAAAAAACAAATTCCATTTTATTGCCAATAATGTGTCCATATAGTTGACTAATCAGAGTCAAGCTCAGTTTCAGAGAATCTATACTTTTAATTACCCTACTGCTGAGTTTCTCCAAATGTAAAGTTTGTCTCTGAACTGCAGTGCAGATAGTCCATTTCTTTGCATGGTTTTATTGGGATTTCCTTGATGTCTAAAGAAAAATATGTTGGCCCTTTCTTAGTATGTTGTACACATAGATTGCTAGATGCTGTCTTTCATGTCAAGCACAGTTTTTATTTCCTTGGATCCAGTTGTTGTTGTTGTTGTTGATGATGATGATTCTGTCCTTTCATAGGGAAACTGAAGCACATAGTTTTAAGCACGCTGTTTTGCCTTCCCCTAGGGTTTAATTTCACTGGAAGGACAAACCAAAAACTTGTTTCCTATGTTGAACAACCTCTCATAGTTAATTAATTAAATCTTGTTTATGGTCAAAAACCAAAATATCAAGCATATTACAGTTTAATCCCAAAGACCGAGGGGAAAAAGAAAGTGAAAAACAGGGAAATAAGAGTTATTAAAACTGAAGTGATGTTTTAAATGAATTTACAGTCAGAAGACAAAGTATAAAATTAAAAGCATTAAAACAGTAATAGAGGAATAAAAGAAAAAAAAACAAATTGGCTCAAAGAAAATAAATTATCAAGATTGCTAGACAATCATGTTGTAGCAGTAGAAACTGCAAGACATTTGGCAATCCTTTTCTAAATATTTGCCACATTGTCAGCTAAAAGGAAGCAGCTGATCTCTTTATCCAGTCTATCATGACTGTACATCAGAAGCTTAATTATTAATTCAGTATGATAGCCATCCATAGGATCTTGTTCCCTTTGTCAAAATGACAAAAGTAGCATTGGAGCATGTCCCTGCAAACTCCACCCTTTTTGAATGTGCTGTGTTCATCATTCTGCCTCATCTTGCTACTGCAATAGGCCACATAATACAAAAGAGCATTTCAAGAGAACATGTAAAACTGTTTCTATTTTCTCTACAGAGTTTGGGCAAAGTCATTTTTGGACCAGAGTCACTGGAAACCTTCCTTCTGAAACTGAGGAAGGCAAAACATTAAATCAAGCAAGGATAAATATTCACTTGTGGAATGGGCAAAGGATGTTTCCTAAGTATTCTTATGAGCAATCAGCTTCTCAAACAGACCCACAGTATACCACAAAAGGATTTTGTGTAAGTCCTGCTGAATATCTACTGAGGACATATTATTTTAAATCTAACCAATCTCTTTATAAACCAAGCAAGATTGGACAGTGAGATGAAAAGTCATAATATTTTATATATGTCAAAATCCCTTTTTTCTTATGGACATACAGTTGTCCTGCAAGATCAGGGAAGCCATTATCAGAGTATTATCAGATAAGTACAATTTAATGCAGCACTTTAGCTGGCAGAATCGCATACTGTACTCCAAGGAAATTAATCAAGATTCCAATCTTGTCAGATGGTTGGAGACCTATTGGAATACTTGGAGCAAGGCCTTAAAATTGTAAACTGAACTGTTGCAGTGGGGTTTGTGTAACAAATATGTGTTTCATATAGTACTTCCATTATAATGGGCAAAATTAAGGGTAGTCTTTGAAACCTTAGGGCCTGAGCAGTGATGGCCCTATGCTGTTCATTCTAGGGGACTGAATCTGGAAAGATACTCCTTAATTTGGAGAAAGTGACTATTGCTGCAATTGGTAATTAGTCCTTCCTTACTATGTTATTAGAAAAAAACCATGAAGAGATCTTAGATTAATAGTAAATGTTTCAGTGAAGGTGTCAACTGTGGACCTTTTTAGTACGGAAAGGAGTAGAATGAGAGGATATGTATTTGAGGTGTACAAAATTATGCATGGTATGGATAAAGTGGACAAGGAGAAACTATTTTCCTTTTCCAAAATACTAGAACCAGTGGTCACCCAATGAAATTTATACTCAGAGAATGAGGACAAATAAAAGGAAATACATGTTTACAAAACACATAATTCAACTTTGGAATTTGCTATCACAAGATGTGTGCTGGCTACTAGCTTTGCTGGCTTCAAGAAAGGGTTGGACCAATTCATGAAAGTCATGGGGGTCAAAGGCTATTAGCTTCGATGGCAGTGTGACTATCTCTGAAGACCATTTGCTAGGAGACTAATGGACTTCTTTGTATAGTTGGGCAGTCATTGTGAGAACAGATTGCTGGACTAGATGGATCAGGGGTCCAATCCAGCAAAGCACTGCTTATGTTCTTATGTTCTCTCAAAATCATACTGGAGAAGATTGCCTAAAGCCCTTTAAAGATCTTCAGTGCAAGAGGGGGCAGAGAAAGCTGTCAAGCTATGAAATAAGCTCCTAAGCCCTTTCTCCTGTGTGCATATACCATATTTACTTGATTGGATCAAGAAATAACATATACAGTTTTTTAGCAGTTGGCAGCCTGATGTTCATGAATGCCATAGCTCCCCAAAATAAAAAAATATTACCAGAGTTTTGTAAGATTGCAAAATCTTATGAGCCTTCTGTAATGTCATACAGGAAGACTCTGGCAGTCTTGGCAAAATCTTGAGAGATCTTGCTGAAATCTCATGAGCTTTTGGTAGTGATGATAATCATGATCATGATCCTGATGAAGATAGGGATGATTTGCTTAGGCATTATAAAGCATTGCACAATGGTACTCAGGGCTGCAAAAGACTGCTGGCCAGTATCTATGTTCCTTAATTTACCAGTGAATGCCAAGTAATTATTGACTCCAGAGTTTCCTAACCTTACCTTTCTTGACTAGAAATAATAACAACCATGGGTACTATTTTTTTATTCTCATTTTTTTCTTCTGAATAATTTTTTAAGCTTATCACTTAATTCCCTCTAGTTAATGGCACAATTGCAGGTCAGGATCCTTCATGTATCCCCAGAATACATATATTATATATAATATAATACATATTATATATAGTCTTTACATCTAACTGGCAGAGAGAGATTTTAAAAAAAAAACACCTTCAAAAATGCCACGTGTAGCTTCCCCTTTGTGGACTGAAGAGTGTAAGCAAACTTATAAATGCTATATATTATTAATTTTTGTACATGGTATAGAAATGGGATTCTTTTCAACCCTAAGACTATTTTTCTATGCATACATGCAGATACTCACATGTATAAATGTACATAAATTAAAATGTCTTTACTAAAAGAGTAATTATCCTTCTGTAAAGAAAAATGAGAAAATCGATATCATTAACGAGAGCCAATGGTGTGGCGGTTCAGGTGCTGGACTGGAAGTGGGGAGATCCAGAAGCTAGTCCTACCTTAAGTATAGAAAGTGGCTAGGCATCTGGGACCAGTCACTTTCCTTCAGCCTTGGACTGGGAAGCTGAGAAACATCTATCTACCAACCCTCACTGGACCAGCATAATAGATTACAGTCCATAGCCTTCAATTAAGAAATCTTCATACATTGTACTTCATACAGTCAAGTGGACTGATTGATTTGGGCTTATGTATGCATAAAGCCTTCTTTAAAAAGAAATATCGTATTCATCTATACAAATGAAAAATATATATGGCAGCTGCTTTGGTAAAACTTTATTAACTGTGTTTTTCCCATCCTACTTACCTATTGTATTTCAGCCTTAACAAAATTCGATTTGCATTCTTTAAGGCTTTTCCAGTAAGCCAGCAAAGAACAATGTACAGGGACTACCAGCCTTGCTGAGTTATCTGCAAATAGCCATCGCCATCAGTTCACTTAAAGCCATGATCTACATGCAACCAACTTTTGAGTTGTCAGTTTTGCTACAATGCAAAACAAGCATTCATGCCAACTACAAATGATATAAATCAGATTGATTCATAAATACCTACTTTAAAATAGGTGAGATATTTTAAAATATATCTATGACTAAATCACTTCTTCATAAATACACACACAAACAGAAGCTTGCACACAACAGGTACAATCCATATTGTCTTTCAAGTAATAACTCATGAAGGTTGAATCTGAAATCTTACATATTCCACATATTGTGTAGAAATCACTGGTTACAATTATTATTTTAAAATAAGATTTTTTGAAATACCATATTTAAAGAATTCATTAATACATGGATGCACAGCACAGGTTCCAAAAAATAAGAAGAAATGTGTTTTTTAGATATCTAAATGCTGCGTAAACATTATATAATAATACCAGGAAAAAAATCCAAATAATAATGTATTATAAAAAGGCAAACACTATTTACTAATGTTTATTTTTGCATATTTTATGCTGTCAGTTTAGCATACCATAGACTTTTTATAATAAGAGACAAGTACGTGTGTTTACATCAAAATAATCATTTATCAGAAAGATCACATTTAGCAATTATAGCTAATTTTGATGCATCAAAATTTGGATGGCTGAAGTGTAGTATAATACATTAAGCACAATTCAAGAGTGTAAGATTCTGCACTGTAAGATTTAACAATGTTGTACAATTATGCTACACAGACTACATTATGTACATTTTAAATGCCATAAGAAAGAAAACATATTTCCACAGGTATTCAGTTCTAATATGGAAATGGACCATGTGGCTAATTTTAGTGCTCTCAGTTGCATCAAATCCACAAACAACTCCTAAGTAGTGGTCTTCTTTCACAGTTTTACTTCACAGAAATCAAGGGGGCTGTTCTGAATTAAAGGATAAGTGATCTTCACTGAAGCCTTTTGATGTATTTTCCTTGTTTTAAAAGGTGTATTGAAAGGGGATTGTATTTTTAATAACCTAGCAGATGATTTCTACACATCAGCGCCAGCTCTAAGTTAATCTTACTTTCAGGAAAATTAAATATAGCTGGGCTTCTCCTAAGTCATCTAAAGTATATATACAACCACTTTTTTTCCTCCTTTCCTTTCCATCAAAATAAGCTATATTAATAGAAACATGTTAATGTTCAGCCTGCACTATATTTAAAAAAAACAACTGCAAAACCAGAGTTTGTTACTTGGAGAACAAGGAGTATATGAAAGGCAACTGCAGAACTGGACAAAGATGATTTCTGGAACAAATGATATAAAGACTCAGAGGGCATTCACTGCTGCAAAAACAATGGATGTGCCCTCTCTATGAGCAATCAGGGCTTGAAGTTTAATTAAGAGAATTTTTTTTCAATTAAAGCTCTGATATGCTTTAGCAGGCTCCAGTGTGTGCCTACCCTTGATAATGTCCCTTGTGCTGCTGTTCTTCAAGAGACAACAAAGCAAATATTTTAAGGCAGTGCCCTGTGCTTGTGGCTCCTTCTGTTTCTCCACTCACAATGTTGTTTGCTCTGGTGCCTTGTTAACAAGCTTTACACAGAAAACCTCTGTTTCTTTCCAGCATATCCAATCATTATACAACTTACAATGTCTTCCTGGAAAGAGGTCAGTATACAAAATAGAGCTATTCTTTTTGGGGGAGAGGTGGGGAGAAGGAGAAGGAGAAAATAGAAGAGGTAATAATGAAGAGTAAGCATCAATGTAGAGGAAACCTAATCGATCCATTACTCACCAAGCAAAATAAGAGCCTTTGCCAGTACACAGACAGGATTTACAATCACCAAAGGGTGAGCATATGTGTATATGCATGTGGATGTGTTAACAGAGCAGATTCGCAGATTGCAGCAGAGGTTTCAAAGCCTGACTTTCAGCCAAAATACAATGAAAAGAACAGTTTTGTTCCATTAGCTTGAACATTCATTCCTAGTAACCTGAAAAACCCAGGATACGTTAAAAAAAACAAAAGCAAAAATAAGTAAACTCATTCTACAGTATAACTTAAGCAGAATTTAAGAGTCTGGAAATTTCTTCAAGAAAGGCAAGAAAGAATGACAGAGCAACAAAGACTTTCTCTTCTCAATTATCAATCATTTGAAAATGCAGAAATAAGCCCATAATTGTATATACCACCCATAGAAATCACCTTCAGTTTATCAACTAAAAAGGTGGACGATTATCAGAAGCAGTTATGAAATGTTTAACACTCTATTAATCACTATTTTGTTTTTACTAATTTTCATGTACATTTAAAGGTAAGGAAAGAATACGGGGGAAGAAAAAGGAATGCTAGATTTGAAACTCAGCCAGCCCCACATTTGCACCCAATTCTTCTGAAAGGTTTTGTGCAATCAAGGGGATATTATTTAGGAGAGAAAGAAATGGGGCAAGGAAACCCTGTTGCTAAGGAGATGTCAGGGCTAACATTCCTACATAAATTTCACAGTGCTGGGGTGGGCTAGGGAGAAAGAAAGAAAGAAAGAAAGAAAGAAAGAAAGAAAGAAAGAAAGAAAGAAAGAAAGAAAGAAAGAAAGAAAGAAAGAAAGAAAGAAAGAAAGAAAGAAAGAAAGAAAGAAAGAAAGATCTGTCATACGGAGTTGGTATATAATCATACAAGGTAGCAATTCTTTCAAAAAGATATATAGATGGATGATAGAGAGAGAGAGAGAGAGATGATTCTTAAGGACCCAAATGAAAGACCCCCAAGCCAAATGTTTGAGGCAATGACAGATACAAACAAGACAAAAAGGGCTTCCACTGAAGCTTCCAAGCGAAGTTTTCTAGAACAATGCAAAGCATTTCCATCTGTGCCAGAACAAAACATAACATATACACATTTGGATGAACAGAAAGCCCCTATTTTATTGCATAATGATGTGGTTTGAAATAAAAGGAAACCTAAGGATAATTCATGACTTAGACTTACTAAATATGGGTTACAATTTAACTCCTAAGTGTTTCCAAAAAAGATTGTAAAAAATTGTTGTACACAATGGAAAATAAAAACAACCCAAACTAGTTTTAAGGACTGAGTGAACTACATACTTGGCTGAAGGGGAGAGGGAGACTGAATTTGAAATCAACCTTCCCCTTTCAAGTGGCAGATTTTACATTGTGGAAGGGGTCCCACACTCCCTCCCTCCCTCCCCCATTGATGCCCTGGGAGAAAATACTATAGGAGAAACACCAGTCAGTCACAAGGAGGGAAGGTGGAGAGGGACAGTCCTGGGGAATGAGACACAGGAGAGGATATGCTGTGATACACTGGGTATAAAGAAACATCAAATGTGACTTCTTATGTTGGCTACAGTTTTAGGAAGCTGAATGCCAAAACTTTTCCATCAGTTGGTTTAGGGATTGTTAAACAGGTGTCGGGTACAAATACTGACCTGAATTGAAACCACAGCCAAATATTCTTTGAAACATCTGCACACTTGAACAGACAGGATTCAGAGTCATTTGATAATTAAATATGCAAATGAAGCCTCTCAAGTGATCACCTGATATAAAAGATTTGCAAAATTTATTCCTTTCCTCCAAATCTCTGTAACACCTTTGTTTCTGAGACAAAGAGAATATACTATGTTATTAGATACAGCATATTAAAGCAGATGTTTTCAAAGAAGCATCATTTAAAGAATTTTTTTCCCTTTTTACTTGAGGCTACAAAGATGGAAGAACAGCTGAAAAAATAGGAAGCAGACAGAAAGCCTAAGTCCAGAGTGAAGAGGAAGGAAGTGCTAGAGGATTAGAATACAAAACTGAGTTTGGGAAGATGTGTAGGAAGTACAGATAAGATAAGATTGGTTAATAATACTTTAAAAAAAATAATAAAGTAGTTGTGTTCTGGAATAAAGGAAGGATATTGTGCAGAATCTGGGATGAGAAGATTTTACTGGAATCACAAGATTCCAGCCAGAATGTCAAGACAGGTGTGCTGGGGTCAAAGTCAGCTCTAATTCAAAGTGGGTACTCAGGGAAGGAGGATCTTGCCAGACAGCCGGTGCTGCGCCTGTAATTTGCAAGGCTCGGAACCGAGCGCTGGATCCGAATGGCAGGACAAGCAGGAGGCTTGCAGAGAGGGGCACAACCGCCAGCGCAGCTATGGAAGCCCGAGTGAACAGGGAAAGGCTTGGGCGTGCGCTGAAAGGTGGGAGGAACAGCTCCTTGGGAAGAAAGAGATGGCAAGAAGAGCGGGGGGGGGGGGGGGGGAGTCATTCCTGCGGGAAGACCAACCCAGAGAAAAAGGAAAAAGCAAAGGCGGGAGGGGTAGAAGAAAACGAAGAAGATGCCGGGGTGGGGCGGCGGGGGCTAAGGAGCGGCGGCAAGGAAAGTGACCGCGGCCAGGCGTCGGAGGGGAAGCGCTGCTGCATTGGGTGGGGTCCGAAAGGAGGGCCGGGGTGGAGGCGTTGGCTCTGCGGGAGGGGAGGAAAGGACAAACCCAAAAGGCAGTTTGGACTTAACGGGGCCTCTCTCACCGCTGTTCAAGGTAGTTTTGCAGCGCCAGGTCTCCGGGTTGCCGAGTTTGTTGCAGGACTCCCAGAGGGACAGATAAGACTGATGATCGGCCGTCACCCAGGCCGGGCTCAGCACGGCTCCCAGATCCAGACACAATGCCAGGAAGATGCATACCAGCCCCACTAGCTTGAGCGGGGTCAACACCGAGACGCGCACCTCCTCCACGCCACTACCGGATGAAGCCATGGGCAAGCGGTTCGGGAAGCCGGGCGCCCCGCTGCAGCCAGGGGAAAGGAGACAGCTTCTGGTCCACCAGCCCCAGCCGATCAGGTGCGGCGGTGGCGGCAGAGAAGGAGGCTGCCGCTCTCTCTGGTCGCCACTTCGCGGATCCCGCCGCCCGGCTCGACCCACCACATCACTCCTCCCATCTTCCCTCCCCCTCTGGGGAAGGGGCGGGCGAGTGGCACGGGGGCGGCCTCGAGCCGTAGACGTCATGCTCAGGGTTTCCTCCAGGGGAAAAAGAGGTGAGAAGCTTCTGGCCATCCCGCATCTGCTTCGGGCGGCGAAGACACGCTTTTCTTCCCAAACGCCCCCTCCTCGGGCTCCTCCCAAGGTCGTTTGGCCTCTCCCCAACTTTCCACGGCAGTACGTTCCTGTCTGCGCTTAAGACCTGCGAGATTAGGGGCGCTGGTGAAGGCGTCGCTCACTCGTCCCTGCCGCTATTCTGGCAGATGTATTCTGGTGGATGTAGAAGCACTTGACGACCCTTCCGGAATTGAGTCTGGGGACTCTTCTCATGCTTCTGTGAAAGCAACTCTGGTCTGGAGAGAGAAGGAAGTTAATCTGGTGCTTCCTTGAGTAAATGTCAGATTCTTGAAATTAATTTTACGTAGAATAGATCTGAAAATGAAGCATACGTTTGTCAGTATGAGTGCGTGCTTAATATCATGATCTGACTGCCTTTGATTATCCATGATTCAGAAAATGGATTTAAGGCATGGATCCCCTTGATTTCCCACTGTTACATAGTGTCCACATGAATCCATCATTTAGTCACAGATTCAACTGATTTGGGCCATAATGACACAAAAGTGAAAATCTGAAACACAGAGCCACATAGATCCACCTGAGTTTTAAACAAAATACAAATAAAACCATCATTGCATTAAGAACTTATCTGGGTATGTGTAATAAACTATCACAACCACAGATTTTACAGTTTGGTGTCAAACTATGATGCAAAAATAGGAATTTTAGGCAAGGTCCCTTATGGATCCACACAATCACAGATCAAATCTATCTGCAGTCAAGGAATCATCACAACCTGGATCCAATATTTTTTACTTTTCCATGGTGCAGAAACATAAATCCATGTCTCCACAGTCTATGCCCTACTGTCAGATGACATTTGTGTCTAAGATGGTACAATTAAGATAATAGATGCAATACTAAATGGAACTATCAAGATTAATCTGTGGAACAATTATGCAGTTGCACTGAAGGTTCCCAGTTGGATATCCATTAATTCATATATTTCTTCCAAACAGAAGGGTAATACTTGCTAAAATAATTGCTCTCTACTATTTGCTATAAATAGAATTACAGTCATTATATCAAGAATCCATAATTTTTGGTGTATGCTTGTTACCAGGATTGATTCTCATCTCGTAATTGGCATATAAAACTTACTTTCAATATTTTAAGGCATCATTATTGGCCATCATTTTCCATTTCACATTCTCCCAAATTTTACAGTTGCCTTCTCCTTGCTCAATACCTTTTTTGCTTGAAACTGGACATTACACAACTTTCATCTTTTCCATTGTGTGCTTCTGTGTAATGGTTATTTGAACTAATGCATTATTTTATCTTTCCACCATTTTCATTTTTGTTAAGTTCCTACCACAATGATATATTAACTTTTTTTCATTGTTGTTGTATTTTTTCACTTTTATGTTAGAGTACTTTTATGTATTCTTTCCTCTTTTTTTTGTTTCTGCATTAAATAAATAAATAAATAAATAAATAAATAAATAAATAAAGTAAGTTCCTACCAAACAGGCTTTTAGGATTACAACTAGACTTATTTATGAAAAGCACGGGTACCAACCAGGATGTAAATTCCATTAATTTCCCAAAATGTCCATTCTGAAGTCTATTTTGCAATAATTTTACCAACCAATTTAGTTATTTTCATAATCAGCTTTAGGCAATTTCAAATCCAAGTAGAGATTACTGTTTCATCTTCTCTACTTAAATAACCAACATTCACCTTATTTGCAAGATGCCCACATTTTCAGTGAAGTTCATAGGATCCTGACTACCTTACATAGGTTGTTGTTGTTGTTTAGTCGTTAAGTCGTGTCCGACTCTTCGTGACCCCATGAACCATATTGCGCCAGGCCTTCCTATCTTTCACTGCCTCCCTCAGTTTGCTCAATTTCATGCTCATTGCTTCAGTGATGCTATCTAGCCATCTCATCCTCTGCCGTCCTCTTCTCCTTTTGCCTTCCATCTTTCCCAGCATCAGGGTCTTTTCCAAAGAGTCCTCTCTTCGCATTAGGTGACCAAAGTATCTGAGCTTGAGCTTCATTATCAATCCTTCCAATGAGCAATCAGAGTTGATTTCCTTTAAGATTGACTGGTTTGACCTCCTAGCAGTCCAGGGGACTCTTAAGAGTCTTCTCCAGCACCACAGTTCAAAGGCATCAATTCTTCGGCGTTCAGCCTTCTTTATGGTCCAACTCTCACAGCCATACATTACTACTGGAAAAACCATAGCTTTGACTATGCGGATCTTTGTCGGCAAGGTGACGTCTCTGCTTTTTAATATGCTATCTAGGTTTGCCATAGCTTTCCTCCCAAGGAGCAAGCGTCTTTTAATTTCATGGCTGCAGTCTCCGTCTGCGGTGATCTTGGAGCCCAAATAAATGAAGTCTGTTACTGCTTCCATTTCTACCCCTTCTATTTGCCAGGGATTGATGGGTCCAGATGCCATGATCTTGGTTTTTTTAATGTTGAGTTTCAAGCCAGCTTTCGCACTCTCCTCTTTCACCCTCATCAAGAGGCTCTTTAGTTCTTCTTCACTTTCTGCCATTAGGGTGGTATCGTCTGCATATCTGAGGTTATTGATGTTTCTCCCTGCAATCTTAATTCTGGCTTGTGATTCTTCCAGCCTGGCATTTCTCATGATGTACTCTGCATATAGGTTAAATAGGCAGGGTGACAGTATACAGCCTTGTCGTACTCCTTTCCCTATTTTGAACCAATCGGTTGTTCCATGACCGGTTCGAACTGTTGCTTCTTGGCCCGCATACAGATTTCTCAGGAGACAGGTAAGGTGGTCTGGTATCCCCATCTCTTTAAGAATTTGCCACAGTTTGTTGTGATCCACACAATCAAAGGCTTTTGCATAGTCAATGAAGCAGAAGTAGATGCTTTTCTGGAACTCTCGTGCTTTCTCCATGATCCAGCGAATGTTGGCAATTTGATCTCTAGTTCCTCTGCCTCTTCGAAACCCAGCTTGTACATCCGGTAGTTCTCGGTTCACGTACTGCCGAAGCCTAGCTTGTAGGATTTTGAGCATAACCTTGCTAGCATGTGAAATGAGTGCAATTGTGCGATAGTTTGAGCATTCTTTGGCATTGCCCTTCTTTGGAATTGGAACGTAAACTGACCTTTTCCAATCCCGTGGCCACTGTTGCGTTTTCCAAACTTGCTGGCATATTGAGTGCAGCACTTGAACAGCATCGTCTTTTAGTATTTTAAATAACTCAGCTGGAATACTGTCATCTCCACTAGCTTTGTTGTTAGCAATGCTTCCTAAGGCCCACTTGACTTCACTCTCTAGGATGTCTGGCTCAGGGTCAGTGACCACACCAGCATGGACATCAGGGACATTAAGATCTTTCTTGTAGAGTTCTTCTGTGTATTCTTGCCACCTCTTCTTAATCTCTTCTGCTTCTGTTAGGTCCCTGCCTTTTTTGTCCTTTATCATGCCCATCTTTGCACTAAACGTTCCTTTGATATCTCCAATTTTCTTGAAGAGATCTCTAGTCTTCCCCATTCTATTGTTTTCTTCAATTTCTTTGCATTGTTCATTTAAGAAGGCCTTCTTATCTCTCCTTGCTATTCTCTGGAAATCTGCATTCAGTTGCTTATATCTTTCCCTTTCACCCTTGCTTTTCGCATTCCTTCTTTCCACAGCTATTTGTAAAGCCTCATCAGACAGCCATTTTGCTTTCTTGCATTTCTTTTTCTTTGGGATGGTTTTAGATGCTGCCTCTTGTACAATGTTACAGACCTCCGTCCATAGTTCTTCAGGCACTCTGTCTACCAAATCTAATCCTCTAAATCTATTCATCACCTTCACTGTGTACTCACATGGAATATGATCTAAGTCATACCTGAGTGGTCTAGTGGTTTTCCCTACATTCTTCAATTTAAGCCTAAATTTTGCAGTAAGAAGCTCATGATCTGAGCCACAGTCAGCTCCTGGTCTTGTTTTTGCCATCTGTATAGAGCTTCTCCATCTTTGGCTGCAAAGTATGTAATCTATCTGGTTTCGGTATTGACCATCTGGTGATGTCCATGTGTAGAGTCGTCTCTTGTGTTGTTGGAAAAGAGTGTTTGCTATGACTAGCTTGTTCTCTTGACAGAACTCTATTAGCCTTTGCCCTGCTTCATTTTGTACTCCAAGGCCAAACTTGCCTGTTATTCCGATTACTCCTTGACTTCCTACTTTAGCATTCCAATCCCCTATGATGAAAAGGACATCTTTTTTTGGTGCTAGTTCTAGAAGGTCTTGTAGGTCTTCATAGAACCGGTCAACTTCAGCTTCTTCGGCATCAGTGGTTGGGGCATAGACTTGGATTACCGTGATGTTGAATGGTTTTCCTTGGATACGCACTGAGATCATTCTGTCGTTTTTGAGGCTGTACCCCATTACTGCCTTTCCCACTCTCTTATTGACGATGAGTGCAACTCCATTTCTTCTAAGGGTTTCTTGCCCACAGTAGTAGATATAGTGGTCACCTGAATTAAATTCACCCATTCCCGTCCATTTCAATTCGCTGATTCCCAAGATGTCGACGTTCAATCTTGTCATCTCATGTTTGACCACATCCAGCTTGCCTTGGTTCATGGATCTTACATTCCACGTACCTATACAATATTGTTCTTTACAGCATCGGACCTTCTTTTCGCTTCCAGATACATCCACAGCTGAACGTCCTTTCGGCTTTGGCCCAGCCGCTTCACTCTTTCTGGAGCTACTTGGAATTGCCCTCCGCTCTTCCCCAGTAGCATATTGGACACCTTCCGACCTGAGGGGCTCATCTTCCGGCGTCATATCTTTTAGCCTTTTAACATTGTCCATGGGGTTTTCTTGGCAAGGATACTGGAGTGGGTTGCCATTTCCTTCTCCAGTGGACCACATTTTGTCAGAACTCTCTGTCATGACCTGTCCGTCTTGGGTGGCCCTGCACGGTATAGCTCATGGCTTCACTGAGTTACACAAGCCCCTTCGCCACGACAAGGCAGTGAAGGCTTAAAATTCCCATAAATTAGGAAGGATTGCAGCTCAATGATGATTAGTATGTTTATTGACTAGTAGTGATCTCTGTTGAAATTAAGTGGTCATTTCCCCACTTGTGATGTAGGCAATGCTAGGCAGAGACCAAAGCCATTTCCCCACTAATGAAACATTTTCATAGCAAGACCCAGCCATTGTTGAAGTGATATAAAGCCTGTACTCACTACTGTTACTTTGGCCCAACAATGGTTGGATGACTATAGAGCAGGCCTGCTCAACTTGTGGAGGGGATGAATACCTTAAAGACAACAGTGGGGCTCAAAGGAATAGCTGGCGCACCACTGAACTGTTTAGTGGTACAGTAGCAGCAATAGAGTTGGCAGAGTCCATGAGGCCTGGAGGCATTGGGGCAGAAGTGGCTGCAAAAACTTAGGTGGCATCAGTGACATTTGGTGGCAGTAGATTGATGATTTTTCAAAAGATGCTTGAGGGCCATACAAAACTGCTTGATCGGGTGCATGTTGTACAGGTCTGCTCTAGAAGATGCTGTAAGTCACTAGTAGAGAAATGGCCTCTGCTTTCTTACATATACTTGTATAGAATTACTATTTTAAAAGGAAGATTCTTGAAGTGATTTTGGAATGTAATGCATTATTTAACTTTCTATACTGGGTATGAGAAGAAACTCTCATCAGTTATGTCAGCAACCTCAAGGACATGTCTCTAAATGTATGTAAGGATAGTTTCCAAATTGGCCTGCAGAAAAAGTTATCCTTCTAGCATGAAAGAGGCCTATCATATTTTAACTTATCCTGAATAGCAGAAATGCATTTTTATTTATTTATTATTTTGATTTACATGGACCTCTAACTTACCATACAAATCAGGGCAGATGACAAAAAATTAAATCACACAAAGACAGCTCATACATTCAGGCAATTAAATAGCTTGTGTATCCTTCTGACACATTGCCTGGGGGAAGAACCAAGAATTTAAGGCCTTTCAAAAAGCAGGATCATGGCTATCTGGGAAGAACACTGTCCCAAATATTAGGTTTGGCAAGTGAAAAAGCAGGTCTCCTGGGTCCCACAAGATGACACTGCTGGAGTGATGGGACCAGAGCATATCAGCTCTGTCAGATCTTAAAAACCCTGCCAGATCTTAACAGATAGGCACCAGCAATTGGAGATGGGTGGTCCTGCAAATATCCAGGCCATGCCTTGAAGAACTATATAGGTACACTAGGATCTTGAATTGCACCCAAAAGCCCCCTAACCACCAGATTAGCTTGAATAGTAACAGTGCTACATGGCCCATAACTGCTTACACCAGTGCATTCTGGACTAGCTGTAGCTTCCAAATAGCCTTCAAGGGTAGTCACAGGTAGAGTGTGTTATAATGGTCCAAATGCAAAGCGACAAGGCATGAGGGACCATGAGAAGGGCTTTCCAATTCAGGTATGGGTGCAATAAGTGCAAAATAGATTTCTGCAAAGGTCTCCTAGCCATAGTTACCACCTATTCTTTGGACAGGAGCCATAAGTCTAGGAGGACTCCAAATTGTGCACAAATTCTGTCTTGAACAGTGTGGCCCCCATCCAGAACCAAATGGAAGTTCTCCAGATCCAGGTGGCCCCAATACCCACAACCATCCAGTCTTGCTAGGGTTGAGCTTAAGCCTGTTTTTCCCCATCCAGACCCCAAGCGGTTCTAGACACTGAGAAAGAATCTTAACAACATCACTAGGACAGCCTAGGATGAAGATATATAACTGAGAATCATCAGCATACTCATGATACTAACCCCATGCCAATGGATGACCTCACCCAGAGGCTTCACATAGATGTTAAATACAGCAGGGAGAGAAATGAGCCCTAAGACATCCCACAAAGCAAGCGTCTAGGTTCTCTTCCTTCTACCACATCCACTGGAACCAGCCCTGAAGGAAGGAGGAGAACCACCACAACACCATGTTCCCCATTCCCAACCCCCAGAGACAGTCCAGAGGGATACTATAACTGATGGACTGAAGCCACTTAAAGATCAGGGAGGCCAGGATGAATGGACAATACTCATCCTACTCTGGCCATGGTTCATCAATAAGTGCAATCAATACTGTCTCAGTACTGTGCCCAGGCCTGAAATCTAGCTGGGGATCCAAATAATTCACTTCCTCCTTTAAAGCTGCAGCCTGACCACCTCCTCAATAACCTTCCCCAAAAAGGGAAAGTTGGAGATGGTCAAATATTATCCAACACCATAATAACTGATCCACTGTGCAAGCATCACAGTGGTGCTGCCTTCCTCTATATTTTCAAAAGCCATCCTCAAAGGAAAAAAAACATGGATATTATGATTGGTATTCTTGCATCAGTTGTAATGCATGGCTTTGGCTAAAAAATAATCTGAAGATGAAGAAGTTTTACTACAAAATAAGAAATGCTTCAGGGATAGAAGAAATGATGAGGCATAAATATATTGTGAATTATATTATATTGGAGATGAGAAGGAATTTCAGCCACTTCTACTTGGACACAAGAATAAATATTTCAGATAGTACCTTCAATAATATTAAAGATTCCAGGCACAACTGCTAAGCCTTCCAAAATCTATAAAGCTCTTTATAATGAGCCTTCAAATGACCCAACACAGAGACTTGTAACTCAACAGAAAACGTAGTAGAAATGAGAAACAACAGAAACAGACAGGGACACAGATCAGTCATGATTAAATATATAGTGTATTTGAACTCACAGCACTCCTTGAGGACTTTATTCATTACTTTTCAATGCATTCTACACTGTTTCTTGTTATGACAGTAAGAGACATTCTAAGAAAGATTTTAAAAATATGTAACACTAAATACAGAATTGCCAATGCTTTTTCCATATGGCACAATACATCAGTTGAGTTCTATCTATCTTCTTTATTGTTTAAAGAGCACACTTTTTACTGAATTCATTTTTACCATGCTTATCATACACAATTCTGAAAACAATTTTTGAATGCTTTTTAGGATTATGTCCTGTGCTGAATTAAGAAATGTAATAAAAATAATAACAGTGAAAAAGTAACTCATTCTCAGAGGCAGGTGCTGAAACAGAGAAGGCATATTCTTGGGTCCCAAAGGATGACCCTGTTTGACCAAGGGAACCCAGAGCATGCCCAGTCTCTTGGCTCTCACCATCTGGGCATAAAGCATGGGAGACAGGTAGTTCCTTAGATAACTGAGCCCCATGCCATGTAGGGCTTTATGGGTGAGAACCAGTACCTTGAACTGCATACTCTCAATTAGTGCAAGTTGCAAAGCAGGGATGTCACATGTCTTGTTCCATGATAAGATCAGAATTAGACAACCTTATTACAAACCTACCTGATGCTCAGCAGCAGCCAGAGCCCAGGGCCACCAAGGGTCCAATAGCCAGGCATTGAGGGTGGATTTTGTTTGGAATTTTACATTGTTGAGTGTTGCTGTGTGCCCTCTGGAATTTCTCTGAGAATAGGAAAAATATAAATGTTAATAAATGATACAAATCTCAGGTTTTGCAGAAGTATAAAACAAAATATTTAGGGAAAAGGACACTCTAAGAGGAAAAAACAACAAGCACAGCCTAATGAGGCTGCATGTTCAGTAGGTACAGAATGTTGACTGACCATTGTAGAATAAAACCAGTTGGCTTGAAAGAAAAATCGAATTGAATAGGGTGGAGAAGGATGAGAAGGAGAAGGTGATAACTTCTGAGACAACGAACAGGAGCTTTCCACAATATTTCATTGCAGCTCTTGCACATTTCTTGTCATTTTATTGGTGGAAATGTTAATCCACTCTAGAATTTAAACAGAATAATTTCACTGAAGGCAATGCCTTTCACTCTAAAATTAAAACAAACAAACCAACAAAAGCAAAACAAAACAAAAAGTTACACCATAGTAAAGTCCAAATAGTTTGTTGCATATGCATTGTACTTTAGACATTCACTCTATCCTCATTTATTATGCCTGTCCTGCCTTTTCATCATTCCTTTTTTTTAATATGCCCAAGAGGCCTTTGAATCCCTAGTAGACTTAATCAATTTTCAGAGTTTTGAAATCAATCCGTTTTCCACTCTCCCCCATCCTTGTTCTCTCTCCCCACTCACTCCCACTTTTCTTTTTTAATTTGGCTGCATTCATTTCTTTAGCAATTTCTTCAGACAAAACCCCAAACCGAACACTTTCAGGAGTATGATTAAATCTGCAGTGCTTGTTTGGGAGTGATTCCAACTTGGCTGAGAGGCATGCTAGATTCCATGTCATGTAAGCAATAAACACTTCAGCGGCAAACTGATGCTTCTTTTGAACATACAGCTCAGGCAACATTTTCTAATGGATTCAATTAATCTTTTAAGACTATGAGTTGACCTTCATGGCACCTCAAGAATTGAGATGAGTAAAATTTGGGATGAGTAAAAGCCCAGTGCTGACTAATCAAACAGACTTGCATTTATTATGGAAAGAATCTGCCCAAGAAGTACTTGAACAATGACATGTAATTTGCCTGTCCTTCCTGCCTTCCTTCCTTCCTGCCTTCCTTCCTTCCTTCCTCTCTCCCTCCCTCCCTCCCTGAAATATGTCATAGTCTGTTCCATTCTGACAAACATTATTTTGAGGCCAATAATGAAATTGTTTGGATTGGGAAGAAAGCTGGAACAGACATACAGCACAATAGAAAAAACAAGATGCAAAGGAATGTGTCTGAAGTCAACAGTTTCCAGCTTGATTTAAATGTAATTATTTCACAAAAGAAAGAAATTATGTTTTTGGGCCAGGACTTGCAGTAAACTATGTCTTACTAATTCATTTTCCCAGGTATAACATGCTAGAGCTATTTTGTATTGAGAATGAATTCTATTCAATAATGCCAGCTTTTTGACATATTAGCAGACCTAGAACATTAAAGGTGAAATTGCACAGTCATCATTAACAACTTGGAACCCAGCCATGAAGCAAACTGCTTTTTTGCCTTCCTGTAACTTAAATTCATCACTCCATGTCCTGCACTCTGAAATAATAGGGAACAAGTCTTCTACATGTTATCCTTTCAGGTTTCAACAGCGTTATCTTCTCTTCTGAAAGAGAATCAGTCCTTCAATGTCTTTTCATATGACTAATTTTCTAGTCCCTTCATCATCCTCATTCCCCTTCTCTGAACTTGTTTCAATTTGTCTAAATCTTTTTTAAAGCATGGTGACTAGAACCGTGCATAGTAGAATAAAGTAGAATGAATACAGATTTAAAAACTGTATTTCTGTTGAGCACCCAACTTTACATTCAACTCATATTCAGTTTGCAATCAGTGGCTACATCAAGATCTTTTTCATAAGTATTATTAACAAAACAGGTATCTCCCATTCTGTATCTATGTGTTTGAATTTTGTTAACCAAGTAAATAACTTTGCAGTTCTCTTTTGTCCCTTTTTATACACACTTTAGTGGATGTGTGTTAGCGTATTAGGTATCATTACCAAGGAAAATAGGGATGGACAATTGTCAACCAAAGCATAATGACTAAGGATTAGGAACTGGGAATGCTGTGGAAGTGGCTTGAGCAAGCAGTTGTAAGAACTGGAGGAAAATAAATGTTTGTTGGTTTGTTTACTAGGTTTATCTGCCACTTTAATCAAGGAATGACTCTGAGGTTCTTGCATATCTTATTCAATAGTGAGATTAACACTACAATAACCACCACTACCACAACAAAACAGTAACACCAATTAGTCCAAACAGAAAAGCTTAGGGCTGGGAAAATCACTCAACTAACAAACATTCCATTACAGGAAGGAACCATCTTCAAGCCCCAAAGTCTTGCTGAAACAGCCAGGTCTTGCTGGCTTTACAGAATGCCAGAAGCATATGAGACAATACTGCACCAGAGGAGGGAGGCAATGACAGAAAAGGCCAACTCCTAAGGTCCTGTAAATTATTTTCCGTAAGGGTAGAGATTCAGAGCAAGTTTTCTCTTTCAGATGTTATAGGGCAGGCATATGCCACTGGGAAACCCCTGCACTGATTTCTATGAAATGTAATACACTTTATTTGCTCATTTTATTATAGCTGCCTAGTAATTTCTTGCCTGTTTGTATGAAAAGCAAAAAAAAAAAAAAAAAATCAAGGGAATTTAATAACCCAGATTATAAAGGAGTGTAAATCAAAAACTCCAGCAGCAATTTGTGTGAGATTTGATGGATTCCATCACTTCATATCTGGCAGCAGCTAACCAACCTAAAAAGCTAAGCAGGATTAGAACTAGTTAGTACTTGGATGGGAGACTATCAGGAAATCCCAGTGTTTAAAACTAGAAAGTCCAGGAAGATGAAAAAAATCAAAGCAGAAGACAATAAAAAATCACCTGCTATTGTTGTCAAGAAAGCTACACAAATGTGTCTGCTAAGGTCTAATAAACTCCTATTTTTCTGAAGTTAAGAATCAAAGTAGTAAAGGGTTATATCCCAGACCCACACAGGATGGATCAGGCAACTTTCAAACCTCAGGAACTGGCTACAAAATGAGTTAAACTCTCCTTAGAATCCCAAAAATTCACTGCACTGTAAGTTAATTCACATATGCGCTGTCTCACTCTCTCTCATTCTGTGAGTTCTCCTAACATATCTAAAGAGCATCAGCTTTGGGAAGAGTATTCTAACTCAAAAAAACTATTTTCCTAGGCAGAGGAGTAGTAACTGGCATATTTGCACTTAAATGTGGGTCGAAAGAGGGACCAGTACATGCTGAACTAGTAACTTTTCTCAAGGTCAGCTATGCATTATTAAAATAACAAATCACCACAAGGCAAACACCGCGCAGATGAACCCTTAGTAGCCTTTGAGACATAACGTTGACAGTATTTACCAATAGAATACAACACAGGAAATGGAGACAGGAAATCTCTGCTAATAGTTATGAAAGATGTACAGAAGTATAAATTAGTTCAAACACAAAACACTTGTGCCAAGCATTTATTATCAGTGGCGTAGTGACATATTTTAGAGTGAAGGATTTGTCCAGATCAGCCCCTCGTAGAATCACATTTCAAAAGAGTCCATAGTGACAGCCCCAGATTCGGGCAGCTGTACTTATCCAAAAGTCATAAAGTACATTAGGAAATTTTGAATTAATTATATTTGACTTAGCCTGCCTAAGTAGTAGCCAGTTCTATCTTGCAACACAACACCCATATACATATTAACAACATCCAATATATTGTGACATTGCTCATGCTATGTAAAATTATCCCTCTTTCCTGCCTGTAAACTGCAAATTAATACATATGCATAGTATTGTTTGTATGTTGGAATGATTTATGCAGAAATTCTGATGTTCATCACAAATACAGGATTATCTATAATTTTTCAACTACTTTATTTTCCTTAATCTTAAGCAATATTTTTCTGGCACGCGGCAGAAAACTATTAGTTGTGTTGCCTGGAGGCTATAAAAGGTGATGTGATGATATAGTTTGTGCAACATCATACTGCTGATGTTTGGGGATATTAGTAGCATGAACTTAGATTGCTCATCCTTGCTTTAGATGAATTTTTAAAAACTTTTACTCATAATAGGAAGATAAGGGTGATAAAAGATTAAGAAAGCCAGTCTGGTATAGTGGGTAAGACATCCAGCTAGAAATTGGAAGACTGTGAGTTCTAGAACCACCTTAGGCACAAAGCCAGCTGGGTGACCTTGGGCCAGTCACCTTCTCTCAGCCCTAGGAAGATGGCAATGGCAAACCACTTCCAAAATCTTGCCAAGAAAACTGCTGGGACTTATCCAGGTAGTTGCTTGCAGTGAACACTGACTCAAAGGCACCAAAAAAAAAAAAAAGGAAGATTACATAATGCATGTAATGTATAGAAAATGTTATATATACATACTGTTTTTAAATAGCTTTTTCTGAATGGGTTTACACTTTACAAAACTGAAATGCTGAATATTAGTCTGGGTAAACTCTATTGCATTCAATAATATTTCTGTTGATCAACATTTGGCCCAGAACTGGAACTTCTGATTCATGCTTTTTGGCATGAAATCTGTTCATATTTGTTAAGCTGTTGTTTAAATCATACAACAATTATCTGTCTAACCTTGAGATATAGATTTTTTTTTTTAACAAAAGAAAAAAATGGCCTCAGCTATGATTTAAAGTTAGAGCTAATCTGGCATTGCACTACTAAGACTAAAGCCAATGCTGGCTACACTGCCACTGTAGCAGCTTCCATCTTTCTTGTCCTTCTGCCTTTTGGCCATATGCAATTCAGTTATCTTATGACATAAGCATTTGTGCCATTAAGGCTGGCTATGCGGCTTATTTACATCACATGCTATCAGCCTCTGGACTCACTAGAGCAAAGGGCTGCCCTTGGCCTTGGAATGGCATGTCTTGGGCTGCCCTCCAACTAGGGAGGGGCTGGGACAAAGAAACGAGAGGGGCCAGGATAAAACCTACCATTAATTCAAGTCCAGGGAAATATGACGTACATCATCTCACTACCTCTATTTAATATTTTTCCTCCTCTATCACATTCAAAATGACTTGGCAGCCATTTTTGAAAGGGTCAGAGGTCTTCATACAAAGTTTTGAGGATTGATGTGGCTGTCTGTTAGGAACATACCCTGTCATGAGAGTTTTAAAGCTTAATATATTCTTGGGAATGAATAGATTGTCACTTCAGCGAGCTACAGGTGTCAGGTTCACATGGAATCACTTAAATTGCCAGCTGTATTTGTATCTCATTCCTGGGTGTGTGGGGCTGGAGGGCAATTTAAAAAATCAAGATAATGGTCACCACTGCATGATCAAAGCTCTTCCCCTATATATGGGAATCCCGCACGTGCTTTTTATATAAAAAGGAATAGGGCTTTGATCACATGGCTGTATCCACTGTAACTTTGTTTACACATCCCCCATGTTATCCCAGCTCCTTCCAAAAGAATTTGGAAGGTATTTTAGTCTTACAATGACCCTGTGAAATAACTAACCAGTAAATTGCCTAAAGCCACTAGTAAAGCTTCATGGCTATATAAGATTTGAACTTGGTTCTCAATATCTCACACCAAACAAAGCAACAGGAATTTTTATGAAAAATCTTGATATCTCATCTTTTTTCTTTGGAAACAAATTTTGGTGAACCTAATATTTTTGGCAACGGCCATGATGTAGTCAAAATCTGCTGTTCAGCTGTTTCTTCACATTTCCAGACTTGGTTCAAATTGTGTGTCATCTCAGATCAAGACTTCCACTTACCCCTTTGTCATCTGTAAGTTCATGTGTGATCAACTCAAAAGAATTTTGAGTCTGATCATGTATTGCATGACTATCCATACAATGTCTGTTTAAAAACTGAGCAACAATTTTATCAAATACATGGTGCTGGACTAGAAGAGGGGAAAGCCAGGTTCTCGTCCTTCTTAGGCACAGAAGCTTGCTGGGTAACCATTGCCTAGCCACTCCCTCTCAGCCCTCATCGGTGTCAGGCTCTGGAACAAGCCCACTGACAAACAAAAACCCTTGTTGCATCATTCACTGATAACTTCACTGGAAGGACTAAGCAAGTACAGTGCAAAACCAATGAAACCTGGAACCATGAGAGACAAGCACTAAGAAAAACAATAACAACAGTGACATCTTGCCAAATTGAAATGAGTTCATCCGTAATACTAGAAAGAAATGTTCCACCATTCTTTAGAGGTGTTAAGGTTTCTTTTTGTACATACAGTATGGGTTGAGGCTCACAGTGCTGCTCAGAATGGAAGGCAGATTCTGGCTGAAGGTTAAGACAAAGATCCTAAGAGAAAAAGCACTCAGCAGTGGCATCAGTTCCCTGGGAAGGTATTACTTCCCCTTTTCTGGATATCTTCATGAAGGGGCTGAACCACCATCTGTTAGGGCTACTTTAATTTGAATTTCTGCACTGAGTACTGGGTGGATGCAATAGTCTAAGTGGGCCTTCCAAGTTTATAGTTATATGATTCTAATGAGTCAGAAATGAAATATGCATATTATTAAAGTTTCTACTCTCTCCCCCAGTATTTTAATTAATACACGTATGCACTTCTGCTTATCACCAGCTTGTAGGTCCAACTGTATGGGATGAGCAAGGCACATCTCAGAGACTGCAGCAACCCTTGCATACATATCTAAGGATAATGTTAAATGTATCCCCAGTTAATCCAGAAGGCAAGCAGAAGAGAATGTGGATCAGAACCAATCCATAGGCAAAAGGAAAAAAGGAATATCTGCTCCTCCTTTGTTGTAAGCTTTGTGTTTTGATAGTTCCCCAGGCAAACCACTAATATGAAGGCAGTCCTGCTGAGTTCCTAATACTGTGAAACATATGGGTTGAAATCTGCGCTTTTCATATAAAATTTGATCCAGCCATTTTAGCACTTCCAGGTAGGGTAAATCAGAAATCTTGAATTTCCATCTATAATTTATTCCTAGGAATAATTGTGTGCTGATATAACTGGACACCTAAAAATTGAAAGTTGAAAAGGAAAGGAAATAAGGGTATGGTTTTCTTTAATGTCTGGTAAAAAAATCAATTAATATTTACAAGACATATTTCCAGATGCCTACCAGACAGCTAGGCTAATCTCAGATTCCCAACACCTGATGATAATAATTAATTGGAACATGAAAAAATAATTAAAATGGGAATGGAATTATAAAATGGTAAAGTAGATACATGAGTCTAGATACAAACAGTACTGCCAGGCTACCAAGATAATGCCAAGGTTTAATCCTTTTCTAGTTCTTCTAGAAAAAGTAATAACAATAACAATAAACCTTTTTGGGGGCTGAACTTAAAATAATCTTGTGGATCTCTTTTAAAACTGAGCTGTCAAACAAAAAGTAAAATCCATTCATATTTTTCTTTAACTTTGTACTTTGAATTTGGGTACACTCTTTTAGTTTAGGTGTAGTAGTATCTTACAGAGATTTTCAGACCGGAAGCTTTTTCTTCGTCAAAGAACCCACTGCAAACAAATGAATTCAATGCCCTATAAACAGGTTTGGAGAGCTGAGAACTTCCTCAATTAATCCCTCTTTGTGAATTTAGCCCTGACCTTTTCTGAATTTGCATAGCTGATGTCAGATATTTATAATCCTTTCTTACTGCTGTATATCAGTTGGGACATGAGGGCAAGCAACTCCAGATCATTTCAAACCCTAAAGCTTTATTTAATCCCTGCCAAAAAGGAAAAAGAGTTAAACATATAACTCAGAAGGGGGCAACAGTTTATTAAAATGGTACACGTTACACAAATGATACTTATCTGAGAAACAGGAATATTGGGCAACAAACATTGATGCTTTTAGCCTGCAGCAAAGAGAAGGCTGTGATTATGAGAGTGCTTTATCATCTACTGACATGATGTTACCCAGTACAACCCAGAAAGTCACCATGAACCCTCCAAGCCAATGCACTTGAACAACTGACTTAATTTTTTTTTCTTCAGTGTCTGTTAGAATTCACTTTATATTGAATTGTGGCAGCTTCCCCTTTCTACCCCTTTGTTTGTGTTTTGCTGAAAGAGTGCATTTTTTGGTTTGTAATCTGAGACTTCATGTGTGCCTGGAAGCGACCAAAAGCAGAACTCCATTTGTTACAGGAGGAATTGATGTTGCAGCTGTGAGGGAAATGTGTACGTGGAACTGTGAATTAATTTGTTGTGTGACTGCTGCTGATGTCATAGTCTTTAAGGAGCAGCAAGCATATTGTTATGCCCAGAAGGATTATGCCATCAAATGTATTTATTGAAGGGAGCAGTCATTTTAAGAAAGTAGTGATTGTTGCCCAAATAACATTAATTAAAAGTCACAAACTAAAAAGATAGATATTGGTATTCCAATGATAAATATCAATATCATTCCTAAATATTGGTATTCCAGGAACTCACTGTGTGGTCATACCCTTGCTTCTTAGCCTGTCAATGTATACAAGGAATAATATGTACAGTTCCTGCATGTGGTCCTTCTGTATCAATTGAACTTAAGGGAAGGGACCATTTAACAATCCTGTGAATGTATTTCACCTCTTCTCTAATGATTTGGCATTGTCTCAATTGCATCAATCAGGTTTACCATGTATCCATGTGTATGTATCATATTCAGAGCAAATTTTATAAAAATCTTTCCAGGAATGCAACAAAATAATTTCCCTTTACTTTCTTCGTCAGACTAAGGGCTGGCGTAGACAACGATATGGGGAAATGGATTGCTTAGGGCATGTTGTCCAAACTTGGCCACTTTAAGATGAGTGGACTTCAACTCCCAGAATTCCCCAGCCAACATGGCTGGCTGGGGAATTCTGGGAGTTGAAGTCCACTCATCTTAAAGTGGCCAAGTTTGGACAACACTGGCTTAGGGCTAAAGAAGAAGAGATGCAATAATGGGATAAGTCTGCCTCTGCTCCAATAGCAACGTGCAGAGATTTGCAACATCTATTCAACCTAATCTAGCCAAAGACTCTTCAACATAACCATCTAAGAATCAGCTTGGTGTAATGAGACATGGGATGTCCATGCTGACCATCCAGTATTTCAGGATTTTCAAACTAATTATTCACTGACTGGTTTTACACGTTCTGCTAAAGCCATAATATTGTTTGCTTGCCTTTGGCCTAACACAATGTGCAAAGAGGGACCATTGACTAAGTTATGGGTTGTTTTAAGGCAGTAAACCAGAATCTAAAACTGTTGTTTGTTATTGGTTTACTATGACCTGTGAATAAGGATGCATGGTTTGCTAGTGGTTTTCTGGTATGCTCCTAGCTTGTTTTTGTGCTTTCTCTAAGCTTCTAATCAAATTAGAGTCTTAGAACAGCTAGGTCATAGAGCTGGCAAACGAATAAATGGAAATGGGCAAAAAAACCTTTTATTGCTACTTTGTGTGTTTGAAAAATTGATTCGGGTCATGATATGGTTGCTTCAGTAAACCATGTTACTTCACTAAACCATTAATATAGTGTGTCAATGTATCACAATCCTCAAAAGTAGATAATAAAATCCTGATGTTTTAGTATTCTCTGAAAAATAGTGGTTGTGAAGGTAACAGATGTGAAGCCTATAATAAGGCCAGTATCTAACTGACTTTTGCTGGTTTTAACTAGATAAAGCATAGTGGATCTTGTTAATATTTGGTTGGTGTTGCGCAGAGTGCAGCAAAAAGGTCCCAAAAAATCCTGCTCTCAGGTAACATACACGTCAGCATGAGAGCTGAAATGCAATATCCATAGTTAGCTTTCCAAAGAAAATCCAGTCAGAAAATATAAACTAACTGGTCTTTATTGATAAAAATGCAAAACCTTTATAAAATACAAGTTGCATACAAAATATAGGATATAACAAAGACTTCTTCTCACCTTAGCTTCCAAGACTTAACCACAACAAAGTCTCTAGCTAAAAAACACTCTCAGAGAAGAGGTACACTACTTGGTTACTAGTTAAGACTACATAACCCATAAACTACATGATGAACTTTGTACAAGACAAACACACTGAACAGGCTGGGCATTTAGCCCTCCCGTTATATTGCCAGCATGTACACCCCCACTGAATAACTAACATACACATTACAGTAGGTGGAAGTAAAAATCATAACAGAATCACAAGATACTTTGTTTACATTAGCTTCATAGAATAATCTCGACACCTGTTTTTGTATAGGGAACGGGATGACCTTCTTCCCATGAGAAAATCCTGATAGTTGGGAGTTCAACAGAAAATCTCAAACAAGTTGGCTAGACAGGGAAAATTGAAAAAGCATTTCAGAAGAAGGCAATGACAAATCTCATAGTTATTGCAAAAATAATCTCCTTTATGGCTACATTTATGAAGGCACTATCAGTCAAGCTTGATTCAAAGGAAACTATGATTTTTAACATATGGTTTAAAAGCACTCCTCCATCATTTCTCAACTGCAAGATCCTTTCCCAAAGTGTAAGAGTACTCTGCATGGCTGTGGTTATGTGGTCCTTTCTGGGAGGTGGTCTACAGAGAAAGGGTCAATATTAGGCTCCAGTTACCTAGCATGAAGGAGAGTTATCTTTAGTACTGAATCCTCTGGTTCACCAGAGCTTATGATACAATTTATCTATTAATCTTTAAGGCGGCACAAGACTCCTTTTTTGATGCCATTCCTTATAATCTTCTCATGGGTGGCAAAAACTGTAAGAGTTTTCTAAGAGTTGATCTCCATTCCTTTTTAAACATGAAGAACTGCAAGCGTACAATAAGCTTTTTATATGTTCAAGACCCTCCACCAAGTGCCTTACTGACTGTTCTTTTAAATGAAAAAAATAATTTTATTGAGCTCCAGCACATGGCTGTCAAAAGAATCTGGTGTTCGTTAACTGTCAGGTCAGTGCCATCAAATGCATAGAAGGAAAAAATTATTATCCAATGAAAAGAAGTGTCTACCAGCTGTGTGATTAAGCAATTTTCATAAGTCTGCATTTTAGAGGTCAGCAGGCACCAAATCAAAGTGAAAAATGTATAGGCTATAAAATATGTGTGTATGGGAAAAGGTATTATGAAAATCTTTCACTCTTTTCATTGCTCCTGGAGTCTGTGAGCCCATGTATGAAAGAAATGTAGGGGCACAGAAAAAGCATCAAAGCTTTCCCATCAATTCACTAAGTTTGAGTGAGTTAAAACTCTAGGGAATAAAATAATTCCTTTAATTTTCAATTTGTAGTTAAAAATTGACAATAGAATGGCCTCCTTTCTATCATTACTAGAAAAAAGGAAATCCCATAATAGTTATATAAGTCATGAACATTTATATTTTTAAAGGCTGCTAGGTAATCAGATCCAGCAGTTTTTACCACTCTCTTATCTATGAATTTATAGGCCTGATTTCAGGTAGCAGGATCACGCATAGAGGCAGCTCAGAAGCTTTGAAGTTTCTCTGCTAATCTTTGTTTTGATTTTAATTTGATATGAAGAAATTACTGTTTCTTAATTGAATATAACATGTGATCTTAGAAATATGAGGAAGGGGAAGAGGAAAGGAACAGTTGTATTTAATTCACCCTTTTTGGAAGTATATATGGGAGTAGGAGAAGTGAAAGCTAGAGATTTCTGGTCAGAATTTGCATGCTTATTTGTATAAGCTTCATCCATCAAGTTTAGAAGGAAGAGCAATATACAACAGGCAACGGTCGGATCTCTCTTGTTGGATACTGGACTTATGCTGAGTCTAATTAAATAATAAACAAATAAATTACAGAATATTGTATGAACAGTCTAGTAGTTAAAAATTGAGAATTCTCTCTGATGTTAAGGAGACTTTTATTTCAGTTGATAGGTTTCTCACACTAGCATTATGAAATCTACCTGATCCTGTTTCTGGGTATGTGGGTCAAGCTATTGGTACAGCATTGGAATAATAATTAAGGGTTATTCTCTGTAATTTAGGATTAGGCCAAATGAAGGAAGATAAATGAGAAACATATCCAACAAATCTTTGTGTATGGTGGGAAGTTACTTTAAAAAGGACAAATTCAAAGAAAAGTGGGTAGCATTTAGGGTTCAGAGAAATAAACCAACAATCAGATTTGTAGGATTAGTGGTCTATCCATCATCATTCTCATCATCATCATTTGCACAACCCCTAGACTTATTATGGGATAAAATGAATAGTTCTACATCTCGTAAGGCTCTTTTTTTCTGAAGGTTTTAGAAAATTGTTTAAAGTCAGATAAATTATAGGAATATGATTTTGTCCAGTGGCTGATGTCTACATCTGCCTGTGATGAACTGCAATGCTCAGTCCCCAACAAATGTGACTCCTCTTGAACCTCAGATAAGTTCAAAGAAAGATTCATTTATTGAGAAGTAGTATACAGTCTCCACAGTATTGCTGAAACTAAAAAGCCCATGCATGCCAAACTTTACTTAACCTCTTTTTCCGTCACCACCCCCTTCCATCCCATAGTCCTTCTTGTGCCTTTCACTGGGTCTCTCCTGGTCTCATGCTGGTACAACCTTGGGCATTCCTGAGAAACAGATAACAGTCCATCTGCGCTTAACGGTTATCCTTCTAGCTCCCCCCGCCCCCCTTCTTATAATGGCAGAAACGAAACAAGCTAATTAGCAAAATGGTTAATTGATTGCGAGGCTTCTGACACTACCAATAGTTTCAGGACATCTGTGATTTCCATTACTTTTTGATTTTTAGCTGTAATGATTCCTTCTATGTAATATGTTTCTACATTTAAGTCATCCTATGGAAAATTCCAAAAGTTACTGTATCAGAGACCTAGATATATTTTAAAGCTCATAAAATTAACTCATAAAAATATGTCATAGTGTGATGGGGTTCTTTTTTTACCTTTATTGTTTTGCAAGGGTGGCAAAGGTACAAAGGTGACAGAGAAAAACAGGACAGTGAAGGCTTTTATACAGTGACGTTATTACAGCAGGTATTTACAACAGGTGTATACAACACAGTACTGGTTTTCACCCAGTGTCAGGTGTCCTCCTCAGTCTCCCTCCCAGAGACTATCCCCTTGTAGCTCTCCTGCTTCCTCCCCTTTTCTCTCCATCTCCCTCCCCCATTTCTGGCCTTGATAAGAGAGAGAGTGAAAAGAATGGGCTGGAATTTACTGTAGTATGCTCAGTGAGGCTTGACTCTCTCCTGGATCTGCTCACCCAAACACCTACTGCTTCTTCACTAGGGGAAGAATCTCTCTCAGGATCTTCTGTCCTGTCCTTCCCCAGAGATCAGGGCTTCTCCACCAACAGCCAATCCCCTTCTTCCCCTCTGGAATCTTGGGTGAAGCTGTTGCCTGTAGCCAGCCAGGTCCCTCCTCCCTGTTCTTGAGTCTCGGGCCATCTCTCTGGGTCTTCACTTCACTTCACTTTCCTGTCCACCCCTGGACCAGGAACCGACAACTGCTCTGCACACTTAACTTCTCTCTCCGGCCTTTCTCTCCAGCCACTCCATTCAGTCCATGCACAGACTTTCTCTTTCCTCTCCTTCTCTCTCCTCCCTCTCTCCAATGTTTAAGTTAGACCAGCAGCATATCCCTCAGCAACTGAGGAGGTGAGTGTTCCCCCAGGGCTGTAGTCCCCAACCCCTATATACCAGGCTGGACCAATGGGACTGCTGTCTCAACATCTCACCACACCAGCCCTGGCTATCAGCCAGGTCAGCTCATCAGCTGTCATGACAGTGCAGCTTTGAGCTGCTTTTTCTCCTTTTATTCACTCCATATGCAGCTCATACCAGCAAAACAACAGCCAGGCCAGGTCACTAAAACCCATATGCCACAAAGTAGCATAAGACAAAAAACAATGACCTGAGATATTGTTGGCCTGATATTTCAGGACAAGGACTAGATGCTTGCATGTTTGCTTCATATGCAACAAGAAAGCTAGCAGGTCAGTCAAGTAAAGTGTTCTTATCTAGCTATCCTTTGGCATGGATATTTTCAACAAAGTATTTTTAAATCACACACAGAGGGAGAGGGGGAGAGAGAGAGAAAGAGAGAGAGAGAAAAAAAAATCTAAGGATTTGATTGCTCATGCATAGTATGAAGTGATTGCAACAATAGTTTTGTTATGTAGTATAGCTGATCATATGGTTTGACTTGAAGACAACAGCATGACATAGACCAAAATTGTAAGTCTGCAAAATTTGCTCTGGGTGTGAATAAACATGATTAAAATGCTTCCAAATAGAATCTATTATACGTGGATCTTGTTAGTGATAATTGTATATAAATATTTCATTAGAATGTATGTGATATCTAGCAACATTTTATGAGTTCCTTAGGATAGCTTATGATTTGCTTCCTCAAAATGACATAGAACAAACCCCCAAAGAGGGCATAATTTTCTGAATATCTGTCATGTGGCATTCATTTTATCACATGAGATGACATGGGACATTCATTCACTGATTAGACTGCTGGGAGGCTGAGTTACTTTTTGCTGATCTTTCTGAAATTTCTTCACTATTCTAGTGCACTTTTTATTGGTCTTCCTCAAAATCACTTCCTATAGTGATAGTTGCATAACAAAAGACTGCTGGCAATTTGTGTTTTGACAATGGCTTTCTCAAATATTTATTGTATGCCTTACACTATCCATGTGCATTTAAGTGAATGGTGGCTCCAAGCAAGGCTGTCTCATGTGGGAGACAATTAAGAAGTTTGTCATCTTGAGATATTGAAGGGCTATTGAATAAATGGTGAAGAATATCTGTTTTCTGTTTTTCCCAATGGTGGGACACAAAGGTATGTCTTGAAGTTGCAAACAAAAAAAGCAAATGCCTGATTTAGACCAACACTGGGATGGACTTCCTGTTTTTGATACTATATCACTGAGAAACAGAACACACTGTTCTGATCAGTGACCGTAATAAAGACGACTACTAAGAACAGACTTGAGCAGACTGTTCTTAGTGCAAAAGTTTAAGCAGAGCTTGAATTGCCATCTATTGGACATGCTTGGACATGTGGTAGTTGTAGTAGTAAGGGCTCTGATTAGAGCAATGTTTCTCAACCTTGGGCATTTTAAGATGTGTGGACTTCAACTCCCAGAATTGTCCAACCAGTATGGCTGGCTGGGGAATTCTGGGAGTTGAAGTCCACACATCTTAAAAGTTCTCAAGGTTGAGAAACACTGGATTAGAGGAATCCTGAGATCCTTCCAACTCTGTGGTTATATATTTAGGTTAATAAGGTATGCTAAGCCATAATATGACTTGTTTAGTTTTTGTTTGGTATGTTGTGTGAATCATTGTGATTTGCAAATCATGGTTTATTACATAAATGTTATAAACTGAACCCATTATATTTTATTTAATAAATCATGAATATTCATGCTTAACAGGATGCATAAACTACTTATATTAGTGACACAGCTCAATATATGATATTCAGTTGAGCCATAATGTTCTCAATCCAGTGAACATGGAATTTGTATTTTTTATTTTTGCCAAACACTGAGTCAACATCTTCAATGAATTATGCATTATAATTCCCAGATTTCTTTTCCCATGGAGTTACAGCCAGCTCAGATAACACTGTTATACTGTATATGGGGATTTCCCTCCCTCCCTCCCTCCCTTTTCTCCAATGTGCAGCACATTACTTACTGCTTACCTAAGTCAAGATAATTTATAAACAAGTTAAAAAGTGCAGTTCCCAACACATATTCTTGAAAGACCCCATTTCTTCCTTCAGTTGAGAAACTTGCCCATGCATTCCTAGAGTTTGGTTCTTTAACATTTTAACATTTTATTTATTTATGTCTTTATTATTTAAATTTATTATACAGTGGTACCTCGGTTCACGAATGCTTCTGTTCATGAACAATTCAGTTCACGAACAGCTCCGGTCGCAAAATTTTGCCTCCATTTGCGAACACCGGATCGGGTTACGAACAGGATCCGCGGCCATTTTCCCTCCCGTGACACATGGTCGCGGCTTCCTGTAGGGAGGGGGACTCTCCCTCCAAGCAATAACCGCCTCCCCACCTGCCTTCCTGTCCTCCACGCCAGAAGTCGCGTCGAGCAAGGTTAGCTATCTCTCTCTTCGTACTGTACTTTGTGTCATATTTTTGTGGTTTTTTTTAAAAAAAACATATGGTTCAGAATGGATTAACTGTATTTACATTGAACCTTATGGGAAAATTTGATTCGGTTCACAACCAATTCGATTCGCGACCAGAGTTGTGGAACGAATTAAGTTCGTGAACCGAGGTACCACTGTATATTATTAATCAGTTAAAATCCATAAAAGGACAATGGATTTTAACTGATTAATACTATTAATAAATTTAATTTAATTATAAAAGAACAATGGATATTAGCTGATTATAATATTAATTATTAATCAGTTAAAAGGTCTCTTATCCCATGGTCCCAACTTTACTAAAGACCATTTGGTGAGGAATTTGGTGAAAACCTTTTGAAATTTATACATGCCAATAAAGTCAAGTCCACTGACTTTCTCAAAGAACTCTAGAAATTTGGTGAAGGAGGATTCACCTTTGAGGAATCCTTGTTGATTTTTCTTCAGCAAGTCTTGTTCATATTTGGGCTTACATATTTATTCTTCCCATTTCTATTAATTTGTCTGTATCAGACATTAAGCCAACCTGCCTATAATTTCCTGGCTTTACTTCAGTTTCTTTTGTAAAAGCTGATGTAACATTGGCTTCCAGTCCTCTAGAACTGAACCTGATCTGAGTGACAAGTTACATACTTTGATAAGAGATCAGCATTTTCACAATTGAGTTCTTTAAGAACTCTTGAGCAGATGCCAAAGCAGTGATTTATTACACTGTAGTCCGTAAAGCTGTCCTAGGATGTCTTCTCTTATTACCACACTTCAGTTCTTTCAAATTCCTCCACAAGAAAATCAATGCATACTTAGGTATCATCATATCTTTTTTGAAGCCATTGGTGCAACAGGAAAAAGAAATGGGTAGGACAGAAAGGAACATTCAGTTTTGTTACTTTATCCTAGTTTGTGGGGCCAGGAGCAGGATATCTGAATTGTGTGCAAAATGGATTGAAGGAACAGATGCTGGTCTATTCATTTACTTCTTCCTATCACTGAAATTTGAATGTTTTATCTTTATTGGCAGCCAGAATATAGATTGCATTTCAGAAATGGGAGAATTAGAGTGCTTTAATTGAATCTGTCCTTTGTTTGTGGAGTTTTTGCAGATACCATATGTTCTCCTCTCCAATAATTTGTTTTTATTTCTTTCTCTCAAGTTCCACCTCATTAAGCTATCTTATATTTTTATTCTGAAGACTTTTTCTTTCAAAGAAAATAGGAAACTATGCCAAAGGAAAGTAATGATTTGTTTCTATTAATGCATCTTTATTATGCTTTTTATCAAAGCTTGGTGAGGTTCATCCATAAAATCTCCATAAATTGTTAGAAAATAAAATAAATTGCAATGGAGGCTTGTTAAAATCTATAGGAGTTTCCACAGTGACTTTGGTGAAAAGTAAATTACATCCTATGTTGGTTACTGCATATATTCTCTTATCAACAGCATTAGTATGATTGTCAGAAACCCAACTATATAAAGTTCTGTGTTTGTGTACATTTCCTTAAAGCATCCAGAAAAGGATCCACAACTTTTTTTGCTAAGAGTCCTTCCTTCCTTCCTTCCTTCCTTCCTTCCTTCCTTCCTTCCTTCCTTCCTTCCTTCCTTCCTTCCTTCCTTCATCCCTCCCATGATAGAATTTTCTGTTCTGAATTTTCAAAGATTAAAAAAATAACATGTGGATATAACACATATTCACACACATTGCCTGCTACCCAATTTTCCCCAGTTTTCAGCCCTGGTCACTCCATGTCAGCCTTCCCAGGTAGACCAGACAGGAAACAGGACCAGACTAGCTAATTCTACTTTATTATAAGGCTACATTAACAGAATCTTGCAAGTCTGAAAATACACATCTCCCGTCGTCTCTTTTTACAGCCTGATAAGTTAGGGAGGAATCTTTCTGTTTCTTTCTGTGTCCGTTATGCAACTACAGGCTCTCTCTATCCCCCCCTCCTTTTATCTGATCATTCCCTAGGCAGAATCTCTTCCTCCCATCTCCCGAGGTCATTCCCACATACTATTACATCACCATCCCCTTCAGGCTCATCCTACTCTCCTGAGTTCCCAGGGGAAACTGGTTGTGGGCTGTCAGAATGAAATGTAGCTGTGTTGCTCCCCTCTTCTCCCAGTAACTCCCCAAGATTACACAAGGTGTCCCATAAACCATTTGCTCCAGTCGAGGTGATAGCTGCCCCTCCCTCTGGAATCTTTTGGTCTCCCACCCCCACCCCCCCCTTATGTCCTATATGCCTGATGTGGAAGGAGCTGATTCATCTCCCCCTACTTGGTCTCTTGCTATTCTCAAGGTCTCCTCCACCCTATAGAACTGCTTCCTGCTTGTCTTGGTCAGTGCCTGACTCCTGCAAGGCTGGTAGTTGCCAAGGATGGGGTTTGTTGGGGTATTGATCGTGAAAGCGGTGTACCTATTGTGCATGCACATCCACTGCTGCCTCCCATGACCTTTCTAATTCTGGGTAGCCTTCCCCATGTATCAGATTTGAGCTGTTTCTTGGGCCATTAGGAGACCTTTGCAAGGAATAAAGTGGGGCAATTGGTAAACATATCCCCACACTGGGGAAAGATCAGTGATGAAATCTAGATAAACAGTGTCCCAGGGTTGTGACAGAGTCTCTATCAGTTGCAATAACCCAGCCGGCTTACCAGGGATTGGCTTTGCTCTATGACAAACATGACAAGAGGAAACATAATCCTTAATGTCAATGTGAACTCTTGGCCACCAAAATTCTTTGAAAAGTCTAAGTTTCCCTGGGGCTCTGTTTGGAAGCGAACTGAGCACTTGCTGACCCTGTGCTCAGTCGATTTACAAGATCTGCATCTCATTGCTGGGTAAGACACTGGCGCTTTTATCAGGCATGATCTGGCTATGTGTCCTGGGGCCCCACAGTAAAAGCTCCTGATCCCTTCTTCTTTGCTTCTCTCCAGGAATCTCTTGGCTGCTCTGATTTGCATGGGTTCTCCTGTGCTGGATTCTGAGGAGGCCATTGGGAGGGGTGGTATGGGGGAAGACAAATTGTAGAGTCTTTTCTCCTTACTGTTCCTTCCCTGCCTCAACATTTCCAGTTGAGTGTCTATTATTACATAACACTGATATAGCTCTTACAGGTTATTTGGGGTGCCTTGCCTCATAAGCTCATCTCTTAGGTCCTCAGTTAGCCCTTCTCTGAACTGGTCAATCAGGGCTAAGTCATTCCACCCTACATTGCCAGAAAGTAATTTAAAGTCCAAATTATATGTCCTAACTCTTCTCTGTCTCTGCTTGAGCTTCTGGTTCTCTTGACTAGCTGTGATTCTCTGTATCCCCAAAGTGTCCTTTGAGTTTACGCATGAAGTCCTGATAGTCGTCCAGCACTGGATCATTCACCTCAGTGAATGGTACTGCCCACTTAGCTGCTGCTTCCCTCAGCAAGCTGAGCACAAGTCACTTTGGTGTGATCAGTGGGAAATTCCACCAGCCTACCTGCCATAAACATTTCACACTGAGTGATGAATGTCTGGAATTGATCCTGGTCCCCTCCAAACTTCTCCGGCAAGCTCCCATGGGAATGCAGGAGCATTGGCTGGGTCGCCATCTGTTCTGCTACTGCGGGTTGAGGAAAATTCTGTCCCGGTTGTCGTTTCAGTTGTATCATGGCATTCTGCATATTGGTCATCTGTGCATCTACTTGCTGCTGGTGTTGCAACAACACTGCTGCCAGATGCTCAGTGGATAGCAGAATTCCTTGAGGTTCGGAGGCCATTCCTGAAATTTCCCTCTTAGGAAGAGAGAATGAGACTTGCAAGACTGATGTCAGCCTTCCCAGGAGACCAGACAGGAAACACAACCAGATGAGCTAATTCTACTTGATTGTAAGGCTACATTAACAGAATCTTGCAAGTCTGAAAGTACAAATCTCCCACCATCTCTTTTTACAGCCTGACAAGTTAGGGAGGATCCTTTCTGAATTTCTTTCTGTGCCCATTATGCAGCTGTGAGTCTCCACCCCTTTTTATCTGATCATTCCCTAGGCAGTATTTCTTACTCCCATCTCCCAAGGTCATTCCCACATACCATTACACTCCATTCTTGAATGTAAAGCCATGTACATGAGGTCATAAGAGTCAGTTGTATTTTGAAATCTCAGTTTATTATTAATTACAATAATTTGTAATTAAAATCAAGTAAAATATTGTTTGTATCAAATAAAAATGTATTCAGCTTTTTATGTAATATTTCAAAACATATATGGAAGTTATATTTTTATAATATATTTAAATTTTATATTTTCCATTTTAATGGAAATCATTACATCATTGACACCTTGCACAGTTTGGTTCTGGATTTAATACTGGCAAAATAGGAAATTTCCAGGGAGATGTGAAAAGCCTGAACTTGATGTCAGAGTGCACACTACAGCTAAAGAGATGTTTAAGCTGAAACTTAACTTTAGTTGAAACCTGTAAATTATTTCTATTAAATGTGTGAAAATTATTGTGTGCAATTTATGGTTTTGTTTGTACCATTAAAGGAACAATTTTGTGGATGCACATGATGTATCCTACATTAAATGCATACAGTTTTATGATAACTGTAGAATGAAACATGATTTTCCATGACTGCTAAATCCTTGGAGCTGAATAAAATAGCACTTGTATAGCAGCACAGCAGTGAAACCGTTAAGTGAAAATTTGCCACATTGGAACTGTGAGCAATATCCTGAAGCAAGATATATTTTAAAAGTTAAATATTTCAGAGAGAAAGACCTACAAAATTCATAGTTATAATTTATAAACAAATTAACTTAAATTCTAAGACCCCTGGAAGTGGTTGTAAGTGTCATGAGACATTGGTGAAAGACTTGGTCCTTTTAAAGTTCCCTAGTCCATTTCTAAGAACAGTTCCATTTTAGGACAATATTGTTTCAAAGATTGAGCATTTATTTGTTTGTTTGTTTGATTGATTTGTATCCCACTTTTTCTGTACAACTGATGGTATATAGTACTCACTTTTCATGTTTTCCTACCACCACAATTCTGTGAGGTGGATTGGGCTGGTGGAGATGACTGGTCCAAGGTCATCTAGCCAACACCCATGCCTAAGGGAAGACTAGAACTCATAGTCTCCCAGGTTCTAGTACAACTCCTTAAGCACTACACCAAACTGGTTCTTAGGCCAGTTGTGTCATGTATTTTCTGTTAATTTTTGCATTACAAGAGACAGAAGAAAATAGCCTTATTTTATTAATTTAATCTAGATAGCCAATTCATGGACATCATATCTTGTTTACATAAATTGGATGAGGACTGGATACAACTATACCTTTTGTATCATGCACATACTATTGAAACTCTTTAATATTGCTGATACCCACCATTAGTCATTTCAGCAAAAGAAAGATTGAAGATAAATAAGCAATGCTTATGAATTTTGTTCAGCAGACATTTTGAACCAGTTGACCAGATCTGCACTTCCAAGACAAACTTATTGAAACAGTTATCCTTCAGTTTTCACACTCTTATGAGTGAACAGCTTCTGAACAGGAAATAGACTGAATCATTTGTACCTACAAGATATAATTGCAAAAATAGCTGAAACTTCACATTTTTACAACATCTAGAAAAATTGTCTACTTTTGATATAAATACATCACTGGAATTTATTTTAAGAATAAAATACCATTTTAGGAATGGTATATGGTTCAGACTGTATCCTGCTGAACTCTTGAATTTTGCAGGAGCTTGTCAGGAATTCATCAATAAAATCAATATCCTTCTCTGAAAGACAGCATGCTCATCTCAAACTCTCTCCCACAATATGCTGCTGCAGCTGGATTGTAGATTGATTCTAAAGTGTAATAATGATCCGTATGGACTCTGATTAGGTCAAACAAAGGTCAAACAATGCACCAGTTTCTTATGAGTCAAATTGTTAACTCAAGGCTTTGCTGAAATTTGAAAGCAATTGCTGCATTCAGCTTTAGCATACACATACACACATCCACATAAACATTCACATACAGTACACAGACTTTGTGTAAACTATTTAATATTTTCATGTGAAAGACAGCTGGGATGACTAGTATAAAAGAAAATCATAATGCAAATGTACAGTATGATAGTGAGAAAAATGCAGTAGGACTTAAGATAAGATTTAGTTACAAAGCTAGAAAAGGTTCACAAAAGTTGCCCATGACAACAAGAGACTCAAAAGTACAAAAGTTAGTACACAAAGAAATGATCATTTAGTTCTGAGGGACACTCAGCTGGATTTGGGGGAGTACAAGGACTGAAGCTCAGTTGTAATAGATATTTTGTTGTTAAATGCAGTTAAAACTACACAGTGACCCAACGGATTTCAAATCTCTATTCACAGAATCCTAAGCCACAGTAACAGTTTATAAATGTGCTAACAATGAGCTCCAGTGATAGAACTGATCTTACTTGATATCATTTCTCACTAAAATGAAACAGTAAAATTATGGCCCTAAATTAAAGAAAGAGACGCTTTGATAGCAATATTATGAAAGACATAACGTTATACAAGTCAAATTTAATGGCAACCTTTAATAAGATGTGCTGGTAATGTGGGGAAGAACTTGAAATTTTTATGACACCAATTCAGCACTCTGAACATTACAATGTATAGAAGAATTAATAGGAGTTAATAGGATAACTGCAGGCACAAGGAAGCCAACTCATCAAATCATCTTCCGTAAGTCCAGATCAAGCACTAAGGAAACTACTAACTTTGGAGTGCAAAAAAAAAAAAAAAAGTAAAACAGAGCCATATGATTGATAGGGCAGCAAGAAAAGAAGGATAATTTCAAATTATGCTAATATAAATGGTGGGAAAACAACCAAGGAAATAGTAGTAGCACTATACTCATATAATTCAGGAACAGAGAGAGTAGAGAGGTCATCCAATTTTATTACGGACTAAGAACACAAAATCTTTAAATCTAGCAAAGCAATAAACAGTGGTATGGAGAAGATGGCGTTTTGAAATAGCTTGGAGGTCACCTGGAGTTTTAAGGAGTGCCATGTGATACCAGGATTGAAAAGCATCAATTCTTAAATATAAATAGATACAAGAATTTTGGGGGAAAGTACTTAGGTTTTGTTTTTATGTGATGTTTCTTTGACATGGACTCACTTATTTCCCATTACAGTTATAAGACTAGAGTATTAGATGGGATCAAAATGCTTTTCAGAAGTTACAAGCATCTGTACAGATTATAAACAGTGGTGTGGAAAAGGTTTCCACTTGAAAGTTTCAAATTTGAAACAGCTGCAGACCATTCCAGAAGTGTGTGTTGAGCTTGAAACAATCCAGCTCTGAGTTCAAAACATTTGTGTTGAACTTGAAGCAAAGCTGTTTTGGGTTTGAAACACTTTTGTAATAGTTCAACAGCATGGGCTGCTTCCAGTGAGGTTGGAATAACCATTTCAAACTCTAAATAGGTCTTTCAAGTTCAAAGCATTTCCCATTTTAAAAAAAACAAAACCCTAGCTGCAATCCTGCTCCTTCATTCCACCAGTTCCTTTCACCATTCTCTTACAGAATCATAGAGTTGGAAGGTACCTAAGGAGCCATGAAGTCTAACTCCTTGCACACTGCAGGACTCACTACACCATTCCCAATAGCCTGTTTGAAAACCTCCATGTGGTAACCTATTCCACTGACTGACAGCTCTTACTGTCAAGATGTCTTCCTAATGTCTAATCTGTATATACATCCTTGAAGGTTCCTCCCATTAGATCTAGTCTTACCCTCTTCTAAATGAACTCTAAGAGCCCAACTAGTATGACCAACAGAGGAATAGGTTGCAACATAAAATGGTTGGGTCTCCCCTTCTTATTTCAGTGCTTTGAAAAAGCTATGAATGTTCCTCAGAATGACAGGTATAATTACAACCTAGCTCTATGAGTGAGGGCTTTGTTTCCTTTGGCATTTTTTATCTGTATCAGGAAAAGCCAGAGGGACAAAGAAAATAATTATTACAGATAATTATTCTTGATGGCATTAGTGCTATTAAAATAATATGCAAAAGAGTGAACTTATATCCCGGGGCAGAATATATTATCTATCAGTATGTGTCATTTCATGCCTATGATTAGGTTTGGTTATAAATACAAAGATATTAATCCACCAATTTTTTATTAAAAAGGATATTTCAGGGATGAATGTTTACAACTCATATGGAGCCCATATAAATGATGGTGGTTACAATATAAGGTAATTTTTGTGTCATTTTATACATAAGGAAATTCTTGAAGAGTTTGAAATTTAAATCACCTTTTCAATAACTTTTTGGGATGCCCATTATTAACAGACAAGGAAAAGATTAAAGCAAACACAAATGCATTTTGGCATTACATTAGCAATTGCCTATTCCTTCCCCATCACAGTTTGTATTCTCAATCTCTATGTAGGTGCTGAATGGAAAAATGGCCTGGTTAGAAGAATTGAAAGCAGTTTAGCTCCAATAGATATTGCAAAATTTTATCTCTGTAAAGGAGTGCAGAGATGGCTGTGAAGAAGGAATTCAATGATCATTATGTAAACATCAACTTAGCCAGGATAGTTAGGAAGTGGTGATGGAAAAAAAATGTCCCATCTTGATTCTGTTTAGTATAAGAAGGGACACAGAGACAGACTCTGTCAAGCTTTCAAGATTCTATTATACTTTACAGCAACAAAGCAGAGTTCCACTAGTTCACGTGGCATCTGTTTCTTGAACTGATCTAGCTCGAAAGGTTGACATGCTACTTGTTCCTCTGTAAGATGGGGACTTTTACTGGCCTTTCACTTGGTATCTTTTAAAACATTTCATAGATTCCTCATAGTCACTGAAACCCACTTGCTTTTCACTGGTGTTTCTGCTTGCTTTAGTCGCGACACCTTCTCTGGTTCCAAGAACCAGTTCAGTTTTGAAAATCAGCACATGTCCAGAAACTTACTATCCTTTCTGACCTCTCCCTGAGTTTTGATTAGTTGTTTGTTCACTGAAACTATCTAACCATACATAAAAATCTCCCTAGAGTTGTACTTTAGCCCTCTAATCAAAACTTGTAGCTTTTCTTCCTTGCTTCAAGATTGACAGGCAGTTTTCAAAACACTCAACATTGATTTGTACATTTTCCCTGAAGCTAACTACGGGAAATGTAATATGAAAACAAATGAAAATCAATAGCAAACAGGAAATACAGGTGTATATGCATGTGTGTGTGTGTGTGTGTGTGTGTGTGTGTGTGTGTGTGTGAATCTGTGCCAAGCTCCTCCTAGCCACAATTTCCACCTACTCCTTGAGCAAGAGGTGCAAGTCCAAGGGGACCCCCAAATTGTGCACCAACTCTACCTGGGGAAGTGCTACTAATCAAGAGTCAAAGATGACACATTGCTAGCTGTAGAAGACCAAAACCTTAACGTCACTCTGTTTTGTTATGGTTAAGTCAAAGATGGTTCCTCCCCATCCAGACCCTCACAGCCTCCAGACACTGGTTTGGTACCTAAACAGCATCACTTGCCTGGGCCAGGGGTGGAGATATATAACTGGGTATCATCAGCATAATGATAATATAGCACCCCATGCTGCTGAATGACCTCATATAGCACTGTCATGTAGATATTAAAGAGGAGCAGCCATAGACCCAAACCCTAAGGCACCCCCAGGTTTAGGTTTAGACTCAGCCTCCCTGGAACTGACTGGAACCAGTTGTGAAAGCAGGAAGGGAACCACTGTAAAATAGTGCCTACCCCACTCCCAGCCTCCCCAAGCCAGTCTAGAAAGGTACCATGGTCAATGATATCAAACGCTGCTGAGAGATCCAGAGGATGGTGCAAGACAGTTGCACCATCCCCATCCTGAGTCCTCCAGAGGCATCCACAAATGCAACCTATGCCATCTCAGTACTGAAACCCAGCCTGAACTTTGACTATCTCTACTCTATCCTATTTAATATAGTCTAACCTAGCCTGAACCTTGACTATCTCTATCTCTCTATCTATGACATATTCAGTCAAACTCAAATGTCACAAAGAAAGAAAGAAAGAAAGAAAGAAAGAAAGAAAGAAAGAAAGAAAGAAAGAAAGACAGACAGACAGACAGACAGACAGACCAAATTTTAACATCCAGCATAATCCTTCTCTTGCTATTAAAAAAAAAAAATCTAGGGTAGAATTCTAGAGCCCAGCTAGATGGCAGCATTTACTGACCTTCATTAATCTAGAAAAACAAAGCACAACCAAAATGGGAGGCTACTAGAAACGCCAAGGGTCTGGGTTAGACTGGGAAGCCAAGAAGACATCTTGGAGTAAGGCAACGGCAAACCACTTCCATACTGTTGTATAGGAAGTATTCCACATCTGGAGAAGAAATCTTTACATTCCTAATACTCGCTTACTCTGCTTTATTGAACCTTAGTAACAAATATATGTATTTTTTAAAAGTCTGGCTGATTATTCTGTCCATATTTATGAAAGCAGAAACTAGTTCCCCACCCCACCCCCATTTAGATTCCATTGGATATGTCTTCAGTACTTCATTCACTTCTTTAAAAGTTTACACAGGATCTCAATCTTCAAAAAACATATTGACATAATTTTTAAAGTGCTATTTACATTTTCCTATTTTGCATCTTCTAAACTGACTATATATAACCTTTGTATGTCCAGTAGAATAAAGTCTGTTTTAATGTATATTATAATCATAATTTGAAACAAAATACAATTTCATTCATGTTCAGTCATTTATTGTTTGACATCAGTTCAGAGAATACGCCACTTCTTAATGTCTTTACATAAAGGCTGGTACTTCTTAAATGGGACAGTAATATTCCCATAATACCAGTTAATGCAGAAGAAAATGTTTGGTGACAACTCTCAAGCTGTTCTTTACTCAATTTTAAACTTAACACATTTTAAATCATATGTTGCTGAAGAATATTAGGACAATTAGAAACTACAATCAATTCATTGGACTCTCACTTGTGTGAGTTTTATTGTACAATATTTTCCCAGCAATCTGCAGTTCCCCTGATTTCCCACAAGTCAATGAAAAGTCAAGGGAAGAATCATGAGTGTATTCATCCTCTAGGCTTTTCAGCCTGAGTAGTATAGACTGCCAGAATGATGGAGAGCTAAGTAGCATCGCATTTAAAAATGACATTAATCATTAGCATTTTCCCCACCTTGTATTAAGAAAATAAGCTTGAAACACCCCCCCCAAAAAAACACACACAAATTCTAAAACAACTTGATAATTAAGTAAAACCAAAACCAAAACAAAGCAAAACAAACAAACCAACCAGCAGTTTTGTTTTTTTTTTTAACATGGAAAGAAAGCTTTCAGGAAATTGAGGACCAGATTCTGCTGGTATTTTATTTTATTGAGTAAATCTATATCTCATCTTTCACTGAGGAGGAGGTGTCCATAGCATTCTGATTTTTCTCCATTACAGCAATCATTTGAAGTAGCTTGAGTTGATATATTGCTGACCTAAAATCACCCAGTGAGCTTCTATGAATGAGACCCTGTTGAACCTGGATCTCTCTAGCATTCAGAGCAAAAGCATATGAAACAGTATCACTGTCTCAGCTTCCAGGCTCCATCTACAATGTTCAGATAACAATGTGGCTAAATTCAAAGGACTGCGTTTATGACAGTCCATATGAAGATCTAGTCACATGTTAAATATTTTTAATTTTAAGTGTTTTAAATTATTACAAACAGTCATAACATAACATACAAATAAGCAGAAAATGCTATGAATTACTATGATTAGCTGGGCATCAAATAAAAGGTAGAGCCCCTATACAATAACAGAAATGAAGATATTTGTGTTCTTTTTTTTTTTTTGGTCGTTGTAGCATAAGAAAAGCTTGTGCTGGATCAGACAGATGTCCAACTAAGCCAGCCTTCTGTTCTTACAATGGCCAATAAAATAGCAATAGGAAACACACCAGTTTAACCTGAATGTAGCACCAAAACTTTGCTCATGTTTTTCAGCAAGTGATATTGAGAGGCCTACAAAAGTACTGAGGTTTCAGTACTATGGACCCCCCCCCCTTTTTTTTTAAAATCCGCTTCTGTACATCTTGCAAAATTTTGCACACATTTTTCATCTCCCCTCCTGTTTAGTAAACTGCAAACCTACAAATGATGTAACCTTGCACCGGTAGGAAAAGTTTGCTTGTTTTAGTTGCCCATTTTCTGCCCCATTTTGTTTCTGTGTCTCAGAATGAAATATATGTTCTCTGGATAATCCAGCAATGTTATAATAGAGTTGCCTACTTAAGGACTGGGTTGTTGTTGTTTTTTTTTGACATGTAAAATCTTTTTGTAATTTCCAGTCACAAGATCACCTTACAGAAGTTATTTGTCTTCCATTAAGCAGTACTTTCCAATCCCCTTGGTTCTGTTCTACGTTTTATTTGGTTACAATGGAGTTTTATTTGGTTACAATAACCTTGCTATATCCAAGATAAATGGGGTGATACAATTTTGTGTGCATACTGAAAAATGGCTTGTTTATGCACATATTATATTAGCAGTATTAATCTTTAATGCCCCAAACCAAGACAGATAGAAATTGCTTATTAAACCTGAAATTCACAGAGAGATAATATTTTATGGAGATATATTTTCTGCCACAAAAAATGCTACAGAAGAACACCCTGGAATCTACCCCTGGCCATCAAAGGGACACTACACTTATTCCTCAATACTGTTTCTTTTAAAAAGGCAGGGAATTGGATTAAATCAAACTGATTTAAAGGAGAAAAGAAGAGGTTAATCTCCAACTTTTTTGAAACCCATTTCTAACTCGCTGTTTCCATTTCCCTTTATTTATTCTCTTTCTTACAGATGCAGTTGAAATTTCATACTGCAATAGTGTATAAAAACAGACTATACTTACTCTGTTCTTTAACTCTCTTCGGCTATTATGAAATCCAGTGATGGTCTATTTGTTCTCAAGAGGAATGGGGATAACAGCACTAGTCCTGTCCCTGTTATGTTGCCCTACATATGTAGAAGATGACTATCTGTCTGATCATATATTCAAAGAAGCTTTCCCCATGATCAGTGACATTTGAAAGTAACCGTGCTCAGTTCCTTGGAATATCAGGGGATAGAGTTAGCATGTTCATCCTCACTCTCCCAAATGCAAGTATACTGTCATGAAATTTCAGAACAACTGAACAAGGGTTAAGTTAGCAGCACAACTTAGAAATAAGCAATGGAGGGTTTAAAAAAACAATAAAAAACCAAAATGGTGCTGTAGCAGGCAATAAAATTACCCTGAGGCCAGATTAGTATGTGACTACGGTACTGACACATAAAACTATGGCAGAGCAACCTGAGAATTTCTGTTCACCTCAAGGCCTCATAGATCATAGTTTTCATATGCATGATAAATTGGCCAGGAGGAAGCATCACAGAGATGCCCACTATTGCTTTCTCTCTCCAGAGCACCTCACATATTGCTGGGGCATCTGGCATTTATGACAAAAGGAGAGGAAGGAGCATAGCCTTCTCTTGCAAGGAGATAGTAGAATTGCAGTCTATGGAGGAATCTTTAAGGAATTTTTCAGATCTGACTAAAAACTGTAATAGAAAACACACAGAATTATAAACTAGAGTACATGACATCTGGTTTCTTTATTGTTTGCTTGTTTAGAGCCTCGTAAATGTGAAAATGAGAGCCCAGAATGCTCTATTTCAATAAAGCTTTGACCCTATGGAACATTATACAGGTAGTCCTTGGGTTATGATGGCAATTGGGATCAGAATTTCTGTTGCTAAGCAATACGATCATAAAGCACAATGCCATGTGACCACATCACATAGTGACAGCAATCCCAGCAGTCCTGGTTGCCATTGCAACCCCAGGATGATGAGGGTCGTTAAGCAGGAAGAGGTGGAAGTCCCAGGCAAACAATGCAGGGGAATGCAAGGGTGCCATGGGACTGCTGCTGGTGGGCACTACAAAGTGCAGGTGGGTCAGCAAGGGCTGCAGGCCTCTGTGGGGGCTGCGGGAGGGCAGGATGTGCTGCAGGCAGGCACATGGTACAGAATACAAGTGGTCAGATGGTGCTACAGAGTACAAGGTTCCTGGAATCTCATACTCCATAGTAGGGCTCCTCAAGGGAAAAAGTAGCAGGACTGACTTATGGGATCAACTTGTGACTTTCTCTGCTGGCTTCCCCTCTGACTTTGCCTGTGGGAAGCCAGCAGGGAAAGTTGCAAAAGGTGATCATGTGACTATGGTACACTGCAACTGTTGTAAATGCTAGCCAGTTGCCAAGTGCCCAAATGACAATCACATGACCATGGGGGTGCTGCAATGGCCAGAACTTTGAGGACCAGTTGTAAGTGCCACTCATTCAGTACCATTGTAACTTTGAATGGTTGCTGAATGAGTTGTTGTACCTTGAGGACTATCTGTGTGCTCATGACTCATTTAAAGATTTTAGCTCCTCTAACTAGTGCCTAAGGGAAAATAAGGAAAGGAGTCCCACTGAATGTTGTGTGTATATTACTCCTTCATAAATTCCTATCTTCTTCACCTGAGCTGTGCAAAATTTGCTCCCCCAGTACTTTTCCTTTGTGAAAAGTTGACCAAAGCCAATAAGAGCAGCTTGAGATCTTGACTCTAAGTGAGACTCCTAAAACCATAGGGCTAGTCAGAATTTCAGAGGAAAACTGTGTAACCCTACTACCAGGAAAATCATCTTTTACTCAGCTTGAATCTCCTTTGTTTTAAGTTCACTAACTGGTCCTTCCCTGCTCTTGGTTTAATAGGGAATAGTCTATCCTCTCTTGAATGTGACAGCCATTTTGATATTTGTAGATTGGCATAAAATCTCTTCTCAGTATTCTCCTTTGTAAGTTAAACATTCCTAGCTCTTTTAACTCTTCCTCATTGAGCTTGGTTTCCAGAACTCTTGACATCCTCTTAGTTCTCTGTTTTACCTTCTTTATGTGTCTTTTAAACTGCAGGGCCCAGAACTGGATGCATGGCTCCAAGTACTTGGTATAATGCAGTCAATCACCAAATAATACTAATTAGATGATGTGGGCAACTCTTTTTATGATGAATATCAAGTTTATGATCCAACAACTGATGTAGGAAAAGAGGAGGCTGATGAGTTTTACAGTCAACTTCAATTTGAAATCTACAGAAATTGCAAGCAGGATGTGTTGCTTATGGTTGGAGACTAGAATGCCAACACTGAAAATAGTAAAAAAGAAAATATAGTTGGACTGTATGGTCTAGGAAATAAAAATGAAGAGCAGAATGACTTATCAGTTTCTTCTAGTCCAATAATTTCTTTACGGCTAACACGGTCTTCAAACAACTGAAATGCCATCTATATACATAGATGTTACTGGATGGAGCATACAGAAATCAAATTGACTATATTATTGGGACAAGGAGGTAGAAGAGCTTAGTCATAACATCAAAGACATGGAACCAATTGCAAACTGCTCATGTGCAAGTTCCAAGTCAAGCTAAGAACAAAGCCAACCAGCTTCTACAATGTGATCTTAAGCATATACCCACCTTTTTCAAAGAGAACATCAGAAATTGCTTTGAGGTTCTGAACCTAATTAATATGGAACAAGAGGCACTGGGGAATGAAATGAAAGAACTTGCTAAGAATAACTGTGAAAAGAGACTGCCAAAATCAGGAAACAGAAAAAAGTAAATTGATTGTCAGAACAAATTGTGGAAATTGCCAAGAACAGAAAGAAGCCAAAGCTAAGAAAGACAGATCTAAGGAAGGAATTTAACAAAAAAAATTCCAAGAGCTGTTAGAAGAGACAGAAGTATTACAATGGCACCTGTAAAGACACTCAAGATGGAAATATACATGGAAAAACAAGGAATGATTACACTCAAATTATCCTACTCTGGACACATTATGCAAAAACCTAACTTTCTGGAGAAGTCTATAATGCTGGGAAAGGTAGAAGGAAAGAGAAAAGGATGATGACCAGCAGCAAAGTGGTTGAACTCAATTACAGCAATGACGGGTATGCTGTTGGAAGTCCTGAAGATTGGAGAAGATATATCTGTGTGGCCATTAAGCGTCAAAACCAACTTGAAGGAAAATAATCATTAAATCAATCAATCAGCTAAATGATTGGGCTAGTATAACTAGTGTGTAATTATTTGTTTGGATAACCATACTATCCAAACAAATTACTCTCAGGCAAAATGACTGAATAATTCTCTAAACAATTTAGAATGTCTTTGCTTGAAAAATCTATAAATATGATTTGCTGTCCTGAGAAAAAGAAAAGAAACCCCTCATATTACTTACCATGGAACTAATCAGTAACAATTCTTTTTATTGAAAGTTAAGCACTGGCATTGAGGTCCCAAAATCTTAAAAATCTTGAAAAGAATTATGTAACTATCAGTCATATCAAAAGCATAATCCAACATATGACTGTTACATTGAAAAGATACACTGCAAGTGTCTATCATACCTTAAAATAAAATAAATTTAACTGAACATCACTTTGATATGGGGAGAGAAAAATGCTGGCTGCTGTAGAGGAGCTGTTCTGGTCTTTTTGTTTTCTTCTTAGCTTTATTATTGTCTCTTTTGAATCGTATGTAAATGTAGTTTATCTCTATGTGTCTATTGATGGGTGATTTGTCTGAATGCCAAGCTTCCAGGAATTCCCTAGCATTTTTGGATTTAGCTTGGTCTAGGATGTTCACTGTTTCCCAGTTGAAACTGTGGTTGAGTCTGTCCACATGTTGTGAGATTAAGGAGTTTTCGTTGTGTCTTCTGATTGCTAGTTGGTGTTCATGGATGCGCTCTGCTAGTCTTCTGCCTGTCTGTCCTACATAGTGGCTGTTATGCTCCTTACACTGCATGTTGTAGATGGCTCCTGTTTTTTGTTTTTGTTTTCTTTTCCTTGAGCTACTGGGACTTTTGGTTTACTTAAGATGTTTTGGAGGGCTTTAGTTGATTTGTGTGCCATGGTGATGGCGTGTGGTTGTAATAGTCTATTGGTTGTTTCTGAGATGTTTCTGATGTATGGTAGTGTTATGCTTTTCATAGCTTGTGTTGGTTGTGCTGTAGTGGGTTGAATGGTCAGGCACTGTTTGATCTATAAAGTTGCATCTATTTTGTTGGAAGATGATGTATAGGTGGTCTGTTTCCTTTTTCTGCTGTTCTGGATTGCTGCAGTGCATTTGCAGTGCATTTCTCTTCTATTGGAACAATCCATTGTTTTCTTTAATGTGGAAAGGGACTATAAAGGATCTAGCTTATTAGATCCTTTATTATACAAATGAATTTAAGTGATGCAAAGCCTTTGTCTAGATCAACTAAAGCATCAAGAAGTGTTTCCTTTAAAAAAATGAGTTGCATTTCATCTTTGTGACTTCCTAAAAACTCACCTTGGGGACACCAGTCACAAAAATTAAACAGCCTTTATCAATTATGTTGTTTATTTACTATCATTTGTATTTATGATAATATACTCCATACTCCAGTTCCAAAATCATCTTAAGGCAGAATACGACAGTAAACTTTAAAACAATATATAAATGACCTAAAATCTAAATATTGAGGTTTAGAATTAAACTTAACAGAATTTAAGTACAATTACACTTTTTAAATACTTAGTAATTCTTTCAAAATTCCTGTGCTACAAGACAGCTTTAATTTAGTGTATTTCTCTCATGGAGGAACACTGAAAAGTTTCTTCTGATTGTTAATGCATTTGAAGGTTGATATGAAAAGAAATGCTTTAATATTTGTAACTGACTTTTGTATTCAGTGTCTCATGGTTTTCAGGGATTATGTAAGGGTTGATTTTCCTTGAGACTACCTATGATATTTGAATGAAACTCTGGGGTTAGGTGGTCTTTTCAGCTTCATTACAATGAGAAAACTGAGGACCAATAATTTTAAGTGATTGAAAATATGTTCTGAAAGCATGGAGTCCCAGGTTCACTTCTTAATATGAATGAAAGGATGTTAAGTGAACTTCAGCATCCGATAAGCAAAGAATCAATGCAAGTCCATGCCATCATTTGTCTGGAGATAGAATTATGGTTTTCACTGCCTAATGCTAAGAAAATTAGACAATTCTTTTGATTCATTGAAGCAATGCTACTTATGGTCTTTGGTTTTGTTAATATTTGTTAATGTAACATCACTTTACATGTGAAGTACTGAAACACATATTTATTCCCTGACCTAAACTATCTACAGATTTTCTTTAAAAGTAGGTTACATGAATTGAATATTAAACTTTCACTAACAAAAAAATAAGAGATAATGGCCTAAGGCTGGCTGGGGAATTCTGGGAGTTGAAGTCCACCTGTCTTAAAGTTGCCAAGGTTGAGGAACCCTGGCCTAAAAGACAAAGCAAGAACCCTGAAAAAGAATTATCACACAGAAAAGCAGTTAGGAAAAGGAAAGAATGATCCAGGTTAGGAAGTTGAGTGACTATCATTAGAGATATTGCATCATAAACCTCATTAGACAAGTTTTTAGTTGGCTTAGAAGATAGTAGCCCATAATGGTAACTGAATCACTAGATCTAAATATATTTTCCAACTCAACAGTAAATTATTTTGTTTATAGCAACAAAAATCTGTGAACAAGATGAGCAGTGCTAATTAATTTGGCTGCATGGTAACAAAACAATATGGCAAAAATATAAAACAGCACTTTTATTGGTATGCAGATGTGAACAGATACAAAGGGCTGCTAATATTATCCTACATCTGAGAAAAAAATTAAAAGCGAGTATTTTGAGTTGTTCCATGATACTAAATCTACAATTAGAGCAATTACATTCAATGGTATTTACTCCCATTTAATGGGTGGAGAGTGTTACTGTAATTATTTTGAGAGGACAAAAGGTCAAGCTTGATTGCAACCCACAAATCACTCAGAATGAACATACACATCATTCTGGGCCTTAACTCAGGCTATGTACAGCTTAGCTTTGCTGCAGGAGTAGAGTTATGGCAGGACCTTATGACAGCACACTGATTCTTTGCCTTTTAGTAGCTTTACACAAAGAAAACCAAGAATTAGAGTTTTTGTTCCAATTCAAAATTAATTCCAAAAAGATATATGTTGTTTTACTTCAAAGCTCCCTATATCACCAGCTAAGGCCACATATTTAATTTATTCAGTTGACAGTGTCAGTTTCATTTTAGCCTAGTTTTTCTATAGTGGGCCCAAACTTTATCCAATGTTTCCATTTCTATTATCTTAAGTAAGAAAATGTGGTTAATCTTTTATATGAGTAAGTGTACCTACCAGAACAGGTATAGGCGACATATGCTTCCAGGCTGACCTTCACTCACAGTGGACCTACTGATTTTTTAATGTATGTTTTGTGTTCTTTTTAAATCTACTAAAATTGAAGCACTGTTGCTGTTTGTATAGGCAGAGCCTTTTGAGGGAATGGTTTGGCTTTTTCCCATGCTGGATGGAACATTTGAAAAGATGGAGGTGCTGAGCTATGGTATATGCATTTATACAGATCTTCATAAAACTCAATAGAATTTAAAAAGTAATTACTATTCCAAATAAATTTTAACATTAGGAGAAAAATATGCATAAGTCCAGAGAACTGAAGTAATTTTTTTTTTTAATTGCAGATGCAAAGTAGTTTTTATTCTATCAAACATTTTTTTTTTCCTACGTAGGCATGACTGATGAACTCATAAAGCACCTTTCAATTACATATATAAAAAGACATTATTGCATGTATATATATAATGATTTCTGCCATGCAACCAAGTTGAAGTGCACAAATCAAGTAAGGAAATGTAACATACTGTATTTGGTAATGAAAATTACCTTTCCATGACTAATTATGCTAATCAGTCTTTACCGTGTAAAAGATGGCTGATAATTATAGACTCTATTAACATAACTAAGTACAGGAATGAAGAATAAAAACAAAATAAGCTCTTGAAAAGCAGGTTTCTTTAGTAAACACCCCATAGCTTTCACTTGCTTCACTATGTCAAGGCAGGAACTTAACAATGTTTGTAATTCTACTCTCAAAATCTGTTTCTCAAGCTAGTAATGCTGAAAGTGAGGGAGTTGTTCATTTCATCCAGTTATTTATTGATGTTTTTATTATTCTTCATTGAATTCTCTCTTCACCCATTTTACATGTGGCATCCTTCTCCCTGATTGATTGAGAGAACAAATTTGTTGTTCAGATGAAAGGGAAACTCATGGGATAATTTAAAACTTAACACTTAACACTGCAGCTAACATGACCATAAGAACACTTTAAAAAATAAGTGTTCACTTATTTGGAAATGAGGGTGCTTTTAAAGAAGCTACCTTTAAAGAAGTCTCTCACTTTACATTACAGTGTGTGTGTGTGTGTGTGTGTGTGCATGCATGCGCGTGCGCATATATAAAAAAAGTCCCCTCTCACCTCTATGGGTGGTATGTGTCTTCCTCAATCTTGGGTCCTCTATTGGATGCCATCTTGCTGATGTGCTCCTGGATGCTCTGGATTTTATCCAGGACAGTGGCTTTGACACTCACCTGACCCCGCCCACCCTCTTTCCAGCTGGTGTAGTCTCTGGGTGTTGGACTTGAGGTGGAAACCTCCATACATTGTGAGGAGCTTCTGGGTCTTCACGTTGGCAGCCTCCATGTCCGTCTTTGGTCAGCTTACTATACCAGGAGGGTGTCTGATGACTGGCAGAGCACCCAGTCTGATGACTGGCACATGTTGATAGTGTGGAACTTGTTCTTCCCATTGAGCTGGCTCTTCAGCACCTGACTTACCCTTTGTTAGTACTTGATGTTGCTGTTTTCCTTGCTTCCTCGTTGTGGTTCCCATGTGACTGTGGGATACCAAGGTACTTGTAGCTGGTCTGAATGTTTGCTATGTGACCTGCTGGTGGTTTCACCTCATCATTTTTAACTATCTTCCCTCTCTTTACTACCATCCAGCCATACTTCTCCAGTACGAATGACATTCCAATGTCTTCACTGTATATCTATGTCAGGTGGATCAGCATGTTGATGTCTCAGTTCGCTCTTAGCATACAGCTTGATGTCATCCATATAGAGGAGGTGGCTGATGGTAGTTCCACTCTTGAATTTACATCTGTATCCAGTCCTTGTGATTATCTGGCTGAGGAAGTTCACGCCTATGCAGAACAGTGGTGGAGACAGTGCATCAGCTTGGTATATGCTGCACTTGCTGGCCACTTATGTGAGCTATCTTGAGTTGACTTCCAGTGGTGTCTTCCACAGTCTTCCACAGTGAATTCTTGAGGAAGGTTCTTAGTGTCCTGTTGACTTTGTATAGCGCCAGGCATTCACAGATCCATGTGCATGGCATTGAGTCATAGGCTTTCCTGTAATCAATCCAGGCTGTGCTCAGATTGGTCTGTCTAGACCTTGAGTCTAGGATGACTGCTGTATCTATGAGCAACTGGTGTTTTGAGCCTCTGGTATTGTTCCCAATGCCCTTCTGAGCTTGCTTATATACTGGCCCATATGGTCCTGTAGGTTGGCAGCTATGATTCCTGTTAGGACTTGCCATGTTGTGGGGAGGCAGGTTCTTGGCTGGTAGTTGGAATGGTGTTGTTCCCTTTTGAGGGTCTTTCATGATTAGCACTGTCCTTCCTTGTGTTAGCCAGTCTGGGTGGGAGCCTGCTGCTAGCAGCTGGTTCATCTGTGCTGCTAGGCATTCTCTTTAGCCAGTAGGTATGGATCATGTCCAGGTCAGGTGCTGTTCAGGTCTTCATGTTCTTGACCCACTGTTGGATGTCAGCTACTGTGATGGTGAATGGTTCCTGTTCGGGGAGATTGCTGTGGTCTGCTTTCAGGTTCTGCAGCCACTTTGCACTGGTGTTATGTGTCTTCTCTTTCTCCCATATGTTCTTCCAGTACTGTTCAGTTTCTCCTGTTGGTGGCTGTGCTGTTACTGTGTTGTTGCACTGCATTTGGGAGTACACCTTGGATGGTTCTTTGGAGAACAGAGCATTTATCTTCTTGGCCTCTGCTTCTCTAGTGTCTCCTTAGTCTGGTAGCCAGTGCTGTGAGCCTTTGTTTAGCAGTCTGTAGGGCTCCAGATGGAGTCAGGCCCTTGTATTTTTTCAATAGCCGACTCTTATGTTTAGTCTCCACACCCTCCTGCAGTTTCACCAGCTGACAAACCTCTGTCCGAGTTGCCTTGATCTTAGCCTCCAACCTCATTTTCCAGTGGGGGTGGGGGGTATATACTGCTGTTCTTCTTGACTGTGTAGCCAAGCGTCTCCAGGATTACAGTGGCTGTAGCATATACCAGTTCATTGGTTTGAGTTATTGTGGTAGTAGGGATTGTTGTGAGGGCTCTGTTGGCATCTTCTAGCATACTATCTGATGGTACTTCTCCACTGAGCCTTGGTAATCAGTCTCGAGAGCTGACTATAGCTAGTTTATCCATGATTTTATGTCTCACATCAGCCACTGTGCTCTGTAATGGAGAGAGTGGCACTGATGTTTCAGCTTTAGGTGTTGACTGCACATCCAGTTGTTCTTCTAGGTCTGGGATGTAATGTGCGGTTGGTCTATCTCTAGTTGTGATAACAGCTTCCTCTTCACTATGCTGAAGCACTGGGTAACTAGCTGTTTCTCAGTTGGTGTGGAAGTAGGTCTTCTGTCCATTCAAAGTTCCCTCATATGTTTCATAGATCCCCTTTCATTTGGTCTACTGTTGTGTAGCATTCCATCAATTCCAGGTTCTCTTGTCTTGTCCATGTATGGTTTGTTATATATACACTTTGTACATAGTGTGTGTGTGTGTGTTACTTCTTTATTGTGTGTGTGTGTGTTTAATTGTTTTATTTATGATGACGTTCTCTTTATTATTTTATTTATGATGTTATTTATAATTCATCCTTCTAAAGCACCCACTCAAAGTGGCTCACAAATATAGAGTAGGAATAGATTCTAGCCGTGATTCTGAAGCAGTATTACATTGATTAGATACATGCCTTTTTATTTATTGGGAAAAGGTTCAAAATCCTTTGTGTGTCTGTGTGTGTCTGTGTGCATATATATTGTTGTATATTGTTGTATTTCTTCTGAGCTGGCCTTGGACTACAGTAGTAGACCATGTATTTTTATTACCCCTGAAGTCACTTAGGATTGCTCTATTAGTAGCCAAAAGCCATATGAAATCAAATATCATCATTAACTGGACAAAGATACCCAGACAACCATATTATTATTTTTAGAAAATTGTGTGCAAACACTCAGTGAAATGAAAACTCTAAAGCTATCTCAGTATAAACATCATCCTATGAATCCTTTACTATTTTGTCCTTAAATGCAATAACCACTGAGTGGAAAGGTTCAGCATGCTAAATGTCCTTTAGAAGGTGGAATAACACAAAGTCAGCATAGCAGTAAGTCAACATAGAGAAGAACTTACCATGGGTAAAACCTTATGGTGGCAGATTCAGTCTGCTGGTTTGGAGAAGTGAAAGAATGGATGCACACTGTAAGATAGATGTGAGCTTTAATTGGAATCCTTAGTACCCCTTATCCCCGGTCAACATAGCATCCTAGAGAGGTGAAATCCATTAAATCACTCCAGACTGGATTTCCTGTACTAGATATTCATCTCATACTTTTAGGCAGCTTTATCACTTTGTCATCTTTTTTCATCAGCGGAGCAATCTTGGAAGACAGAATTCCAATTCATTCTGTAGCCAATAACACAGTACTACAAGAAATACAACGATGGGGGTGGGGACTATATATCAAGCTAAATGGAAAAAAATATTCTCCCCAAACAGCTATTTTTCTTAACATTTAGCTTCATTTCTAGTGGTACAATATATGCAATAGCTATGAATAGAACAATTTACTTATTAAAGTCCTTAGACAGTTGCAAACTGTCAGGATTTTCTCATGGGAAGAAAGTCATCCCGTCCTCTGTACAACAACTTGTTTCATCTACTGTGAGAAGTTAATGTAAACAAAGCATCTTGTGACTGTGTTATGCTATTTACTGCCACCTATTGGCATGTGTATGCTAGTTATTCAGTGGGGGGGCGGTAACATGCTGACAATATAATGGGAGGGCTAGATGCCTAGCCTGTCAGTCGTGTATAGTTTTATCCATCATGTAGTTTTATGGGTTATGTGGTTGTAACTAGTAACCAAGTAGTGTACCTCTTCTCTGAGAGTTTTTAGCTAGAGACTTTGTTGTGGATAAGTCTTGGATGCTAAGATGAGAAGAAGTCTTTGTTATTTCCTATATTTTGTATGCAACTTGTATTTTATGAAGTTTTGCATTTTTATCAATAAAAACCAGTTAGTCTATATTTTCTGACTGGATTTTCTTTGGAAAGCAAACTATAGACATTGCATTTTGCAAGCTCTCATGCTGATGTGTATTTTTCCTGAAAGCAGAAATTTTGAGAGCTTTGCTGCGCCCTGCACAACACAAACATCAACATCCAACAGAGAATTAAGCCTGTCTATTAGCCGTACAACTGAAAACTGGCATAAAAGTCAGCTTCCTATCTAACCCATGAATGATTGATGTGGGATATGTGCAGAAGCAGATACACTAATAACTAAATAAAACATTACTCTTGTTAGCCTGCACATATTAGGGGTTAGAAGTATTGTAACATTATTTCTGAAGCCATGGGCACATCAAAGTTCTGTTGACAGCACAGAAAGTTTATGCAAAAAAAAAAAAAATTCCCAAAGCTGAGTTAGTCACTCAATAGTGCTTTGCATTCCCTTAAGAGAGTTTTTAGTTCTTTTACTTCTGTGCTTCCTCCTTGGCTGTATCATATATGATACAATCCTCCAAAATCCAAAGTATGTAAGCTGGATGCTTGGAGATGACTTCTGGTCTGATGCTAATGCAGTCCCTTAATTCTCTTGTTAACCTTTTGGAAACAGCAAGCAGTATTACCCGTGTCCCTGCAAGCCATCCAGTGGAATCACAAAATCAGGCAGCTGCCCAGCCTTTGCTCTGCCAAAAGCAAATATTTCACAAACAGCACCTAGTTTTCACAATCCATAAGCAATGGGGCATCACAAATAATGACAAACACAACATAGTCTCCTGGCTTACTCAGAGCAGCCCATGTGAGAGAAATCAGTTGCCAAACTGGTGGTTTTGTTTTTGATTGACCACATACTCAGTAAATGGTTTCACGTTGGAATAAAGAGAAAGCAAAACTGAGAAGCAAATAAACAAGCAGGGTTCAAATTTCTGCACCTAAGGATTATCATTTGAGCCTATTTAACAAAATTAGCATGAATCAATGCTACGTATAACATAAAATGTTAGTTTCCCTGTAAATCAAAGCAGCTAAAATGGGATTAAGCAAGGTCTATCACTTGGAAGTTAATTTGATCATTTTTATATGTTTATTACAGGCCACAGCAGGCGACTTTGCATGCAAATGATCAGGGGTTGCTTAAAAAAAGTCTCCTAGCACAAAACCCTTGCAGCTAACATGACCATAAGAAGCCAGCATGCCTCTCAATATCACACTTAAAACTTAAAGAAAAGTATAGCTGTTTGATGAACGGATAGGTAGGTCGGTAGGTAGGAAGGTAGGTCGGTAAGTAGGTAGATAGATAGGTAGATAGATAGATGATAGAAAGATAGAATCCACTTTTCAAAATGATCAGTTGAATTAGGTTGTGAATCTTCTGAGGGTAAATTGGTAATGGTTTCCAAACTAGTAGTGGAAAATTGTACCAAATTTTGTAGTATTGTAAGCATATCATCCTATTGCTATCTCATTACAACATGAATAAGACTGGAATCTTAAGATCTCTGGGACAACATCCCAGCTTTATTTGGATTGGAGAAATAAATTTCTGACCTCAGAGTGGGAAGTTCCAGTGTCATGAATTCCTTTTTACCCATTGCTAACTAGCATTAAAGATTTATTACATGGAATACCTGATATCAGAAAGAAAGAAAAGGAACATTGATAGCAGGTGAAAGAACACTCCAGTCACTGATTTCAGGACCTTCCTATCACACCTTCTGACCAACTGACATTTCTCCCCTTTCCAATGCCACAAAACATAAATTTTTGCTGGGAAAAAAACCCTGTCTAACACCTGTTGAGAGAAATTTCAAACATCCAGTTTACTCCAAGATTCCCTTCTAGGAGTGTGACTGAATTTGAAGAGTTACTTTTTATATGCATTGTCTGATTTGGACTTTATTTATTCTGAAAGGCAGTTAAAATCAATTAAATGCAAGTTCACTGGTGTTTTCTTTAAACAAATGCCACTGTTAGCAGTTGTATAGATGGTTCTGAGTTTTTCAGTAATGTAATATGTTTTAATTTTTTAAAAAAATACACAGTGTGTTTGGTATAATTTAGTATCCCTTTTTATAATTTTGTTATGTTATCTGTTACAAAAGTGATATTCTTGAGTACTATTTTCATTATAGTTTACATAAAACAACAAATATTTTACTATTATTTACACTGAATATTATCACTTGAAAATGGCCTTATCCAAAATGCGTTGAGTCCACAAATTTCTATACATTAAAGCCTCTCTTTTCTGCCTTAAACAAACAGCTGTATGTGTCCTGTATACTATGCTATACAAACCAGCATTGTTGTCTTGGCCTGAATTTTACCTTATCAAAGGATGAAGATGGTGATGATGAATAGTATATTATAGTCTGGACTAAACCAAACACGATAATGCAAACAGAAAAGCTTTTAAAATCTGTGTATGCAGTACCCATCATGGTTAATGGCCAGTGACATATTAGCATACTTATTATTGACTGTTACATAAAATAAACAGCAAAAAAAATTAAACTAAATAATCCACAGCATGAAACTAAACAATCTCATAACAGATTGCAATGGCAATTTTGTAGCATTCCTGGAAATCACTATTGACTTCTTCAAAGAGGAGAAGAATGAAATCTTTGCTATTTAGGTTTCTGTGGTGATTAAATAAAAGCAGCATAATTAAATCCTCCAAGGTAGGCAAAAAGGACATTGTAGAAGAATATGGCCAACAGATTCAATTTCCCTTGTAAAACCAAGCCAAAGAATTTCTGTGTTGGGATGCAGGATAAGTAAAAGATTAGAAACACAGAGGGATCAAACATAATACCAGATGGAGGAAAAGCTGCTTCCATACTATTCTATCAATTCTGGCAACTGAGTCTTATTAAAATCAGATATTGAACACAGAGAGATAAAACATTACTAATGTTTATACCAATAATTGATAGTTTGGATTATATATACTTACTGGAAATAAATCCCATTAAACTAAGTACAGCTTACTTCAGAGCAAACATATAGACTTGTACTTATACATTACAAAAATAAGAGGAAATAAAAAGTGAATGGATAAGCACAGAAGTATCTTTATTCCAAAGACTATAAGCCTAACAAAAACTGTAAGCCTAACAACCAGTAAATATGGTGAAAATTATTGCATTCTAAAGGTTTCACTAAAACTTTTGAATTAAAAATACAATAAAATAATGATTTAACAGACCTCTCCCATTTAGCAAACTATTGATGTAATGAACAACATGAACAACAATTTCATACACACATTATCCCAAAATGATGGATGAAGCCTACTGTATCTTAAGTAGCCCAAATAATTAGTAAAATTATGTCATTTGTGTGAATTAATGTCAATTGAGTTATGGAAACTATATTGTTATTCTGAAGCATATTCAAGCATTCTTCTTCTAAGTTTAAATGGTAAGTGAGGGTAGCAGAAGAAAGATAAGTATGCTCCAACCATCATTAATCCTATAGCTATTCCAGATGCCCCACATAACTTGGAGGATCACTTCTGAAGTAGGAAGCTTTCTCTACTTGAATAGATACTGAATCCTGGAAATTATCTTGCACATACATTGATCGGATCATGGAACTCTGAAAAAGGTTTATTTATTTTTGTGAGGATGTATACCTAGGTGAAAAAGTAGAATGTCAAACTTTGGACAGTAAAGACTATGTATTTATCTTTTAAGCTATATGCTACATAATTGTTTTGAAATCTTCCACTTGTTTACTAATATCAGTAATAATTTATCTCTGTGGGTTTTGTTCTCTGATGAAAGCTTGTCCTACATTCTTAGATTTGCTGCATGCTGAAATTATAGTGTTTAAGTTTCTTGTGCAAGGAGATCTATGAAGTTGACAGCACCTTGCCAGGCCAGTCCTCTTTAATGAACACTTAAAGACATAGAATGCTGGGCAAATAATTTTTCAGTATGCAGCTATGAAGGACATATGCTAGTGGACATATGCTAGTTCCCTTTCCTCTGATATGCTAGGGCCTGGCTTCTCCTGAAAAAAAAAGAAATGGTATTATGAAAGTTTATTGATTCTTCAAATTTGATTACTGCCCGACCCAATGACTTTGGTTTATGTTTTATTATATTTATTAAAATATACAGCAAAAAGAATCACCCGACCTTATATGCCCTTAAAGAAAGAAAAGAGTGTATTGTGATATATTTTTCAGGATATAAGAATAAGACAGTTGTAAAACAATAGTTTTACATAACTGCTTCATGGCATAAAAGGTACCCTGGCATTTCAGTAATTTCTACAAGCCTAAAAGACTGTTTAATCCAACATTAGTTATGTCTCAGTTATATACCTAAGGGAATATAGAACAAACCCAGAATAGTCATTATCTTCCAGCAGCATAGTCTGTACTTATTGACCCATATCAGTTACGTCACAAATTGCAAGTAAAATTTAAAATGATCATAGATGCCAAAAATACCCAACTTATAAAAAGAATTGCAATCAGTTTTACAATTACCGCTGTCTAACCTCTTTTCCATTAACCACCATTTGTCAAGCCCTAACAGCTAATTCTAACACAGGCTAATTCACTTGACTTGCTGTTTGTTTTTATTACAAGATAACAGGGTTTCATTCTAAAGTGATATCATTGCAACAGGGCAGGAGAAAATATATCCACCCACTTTTTGAGTATGAAGTATTTGAATTATTGGTGGGAAAATTATTTAGGTTCTCCATCTCATACATAATAGTTCCAATCTGGACTAGGCCACCATTTCCTTTTTTTTTTTTTTTTTTTTGGGGGGGGGGTCCCATCAAGTCAGTCTCAAGTAAGTGCCTGGACAAGTCCCTGCAGTTTTTTTCACATGGTTTTTCAGAAGGGGTTTGCTGTTGCCTCCTTCCTAAGGCTGACAGAGAATGACTGGCCCAAAGTCACCCAGCTGGCTTTGCGCCTAAAGTGGGACTGCAACTCATAGTCTCCCGGTTTCTAGTCTGGTGCCTTAACTGCTACACCAAACTGGGTCTCTTATATTTCCTTACAATTACATTTCCTTACAATTAAAAATAAAAACAATAGTGGGAACTGGAAAAGGATGATATAGATGTAGTTGCTCCTACTTTTTTTGAATTAAAGATCATACTCACTCCCATTTTTAATATGAGATCAATAAAGGCAAATGTCCTATCTTTTTACACAAGGTTGTGAGGTTATGGAGACAAAGCAAATATGTAATTAATGTAATCTTATATACAGTTACCTAGTAATAAAAATTATTTAAGTCAGTTGGTTTTAATTCTGAGTAAAGATACATAAGATCAGGCTTAAAAACTCATTCTAGTTTTTATTAAATTTGTACTGGAGAAGATGTAACAGAATACAAACTTCAAAAGAAAACACTAACAAGGTATGCCTCTTTCAATATTTGGTGTATATCTTTTATAGACCAAGAGCTGTATTGAAAGAGACAGATACTTTTATTTGACCTTAATTTCCTTCATGGCCTATTTGCTCTCTTCTGTCTTAATCTGTTTCCTTTTATGTTATCCTCATCTTAATATATACAGAACAGAGTAGGAAACTAGCTTAATATTAGCAAATTATTTCAGAAATACAACAGAACAGAAAATATCAGAAATCTTTAAAGAGTTTTTCTGAGGGAGGGAGGTGTGAAGAAATGTTACATAAGAGGTATTTTTATGTCATATCTTAACAGGTATTGAAGATAACAGCTATTAAAATCTTGCATTCACCAGTAATTTATTCTTTACAGGTCATTAATACTTCACTCTGATACATTTACATTTTTCACTAAAATCATTAAATAGTAGAGTGGCTAAAAGCCCTTTTAACTGTGTTAGAAGATTTTGGTGACAATATTAGAATAGAAAACTATAGGTTATGAAGTTCATTTAAGAACACATATTGAAACCCCACGTATCTGCATTAAACAATGCTTTCAGATAATGTAAAACTCTGCAGAAAAAAACCTTAACAGGCTTCACTTGAAATAACGTGCATTAATACAAATTAGAAGTTCTTAGGATTTGGAATTAATCCTAAAACTTTCTGTGCTAGCAAATAGCATTGTTAAGAATACATAAAACCTGCTCCAATTTGAAGTAAGAATGTTTGTCTTGCATGATTTTTTTTCTTTCAAATATCAAATTCTAATTGACCTCTCTTGAAATCTCAGTAACTTTTTCAGTGAACAAAAGATACTAGTTTTGAGTACCATCACTGCACACCTTCAATGACCTCTTCTTTTCCTATGCTTTGCATCTCTTCTACCTTACAAAGCTGTTAGGTCATCCTGTAAGCATCTTCATCCGAGATTCCCCAGTTTACTTTACCATGTTGCCACTGTTAGCACATATGCATATGCAACCAGCCTGTGTCATTCCAAATTGTTTAAATCAGATTTAGAGATATTAATAGGATGGTAGAAAAACAATAAATATAACCCAGAAACACTGAACCTCCAGCCAAACTCAGCATTCGTTTCAAAATAATTGACCTGATAATATGCAACTTTAATGGAAAGAACTCTCTTAAATATAAATTAGTAAGGAACAGTTAGCTCAAGCAAACATTTAGGCTCAATTACAGACTTGTAATTACATGCATTACTGGTGTATAAAGTTGTTTGTTCTTTGTACAAGATTGTTGAACTAGAAATACAAACTAGAAATAAATTGTTCCAAGAGTGGGCACAACAAAGGAATCAATAATGTGATCTGAACTGGATAGCTAAAGAAAAACTCAGGCATGTTCTTGGATCCTTCACTGAATTGATTATGAACCTACTGAGACTTTGAATATGCTGGCTGAATATTGAGTGTGGATGAATAAGACTTTTATTGCACCTGAATTTTCACATGATTTCAATGTACAGTGGTACCTCAAGATACTAATTTAATCCGTTCCGTGACTCTGATCGCAAGTCAAATTGGTCGCATCCTGAAGCAAATTTTCCCATAGGGTTCAATGTAAATACGGTTAATCCGTTCCGCCCTCTGAATTTGGTCGCACCCTGAAGCAAATTTCCCCATAAGGTTCAATGTAAATACGGCTAATCCGCCCTCTGAATTTGGTCGCATTCTGAAGCAAATTTCCCCATAAGGTTCAATGTGTTGCACGGCTAGGAAATTCCCCAGGCGCGCTTTAGTCAGTTTCACCACTCGATCCCTAGCGCAGAAAGAGGAAGTGCTAATGAAAGGGCCACCTGGCACCTCTTCACTAATCTGAGCGCACGGGGGAAAGGCACCACGCCAAGGGCTATGGACAAAGGAAAGAGCACGGAGTTGAGGAAGAGGAATCAGTGCGGGGGGGGGGGAAGCTCCCTGTGCACGCCACAAAAGCCTTTCCCCCGCGCGCTGATTGGTTTCACTGGGCTTTTGTCAGTGCACCATGCCAAGGGCTATGGACAAAGGAAAGAGCGCGGAGTTGAGGAAGAGGAATCAGTGCGGGGGGGGGGAAGCTCCCACTCCCGGCTGTGCGCGCCATAAAAGCCTTTCCCTCTTGGTGCACTGACAAAAGCCCAGTGAAAGCAATCAGCGTGTGGGGGTAAGGCTTTTGTGGCGCGCACAGCCGGGAGCGGGAGCTTTCCCCCACGCTGATTCCTCTTCCTCTTCCTCAACTCCGCGCTCTTTCCTTTGTCCATAGCCCTTAGCGTGGTGCACCGACAAAATCCCAGTGAAAGCAATCAGCGTGCGGGGGAAAGGCTTTTGTGGGGAGCTTCCCCACCCTGCACTGATTCCTCTTCCTCAACTCCGCACTCTTTCCTTTGTCCATAGCCCTTGGCGTGGTGCGCGCAAGGAAAGCCTTTCCCCTGCGCGCTTAGATTAGTGAAGAGGCACCAGGTGGCCCTTTCATTAGCACTTCCTCTTTCTGCGCTAGCACTCGAGTGGTGAAACTGACTAAAGCGCGCCTGGGGAATTTCCTAGCCGTGCAATGCCGGCTGACACATTAAACCTTATGGGGAAATTTGCCTCGTGGAGCAAGCCTCCTTGCTACCGCGATCTCACCCACAGACCACGTGGCAGCAGGGCAAATGGCCGCGGATCCAGTTCGTAGCTTGAGGCGGAGTTCGCATGTCGAGGTAAATTTTTGCGGCTGGAGCTGGTCGTATCTCGAAATTTTCGTAAGGTGGGGTGTTCGTATCTTGAGGTACCACTGTATTTGCATGTCCTTAAATATTTAGGAAAACCAAAATATATGCGTGCACAGAAATGCAGTTTTATGAGTTAGTGAAATCAGGCAAAATTCCAGAACAAGCTGCTAAGGAACAGATTATAGTGGCTGAATGGGAAAAGGATCCTTGGAAAATATGCACATAAGACAAATTGCACAAATTCTAGCTGTAGAAATGTATACAAAAATGTATTTGAACTGCCCTGGAAATGTGTGCATGCAATTCCAAAAAACAGAAATTAAACCAAACTGAATTTGAGAGATTTGCCATTCACTAGGCAAGCAGGCTGACACTTCCACATAGGCATACAGAATCCCCCAGAGCAACTGTCTACATTCTAGTCAACAGAGGAAGGAAACTCTTTTTTTAAAAAAATCTAAACAGTCAAGGAAACACAGGAACAAACAGATCCTAATGCTCTGGCATCCTCCAAGAAATTATTCTCATTTCTAGTTAAAGTCCTAAGCTCTAACTTGTTTGTTCTTTCCAAGAAAATGCAAAATATATAATTATATGTGAGCCAAGAGTCAGCACACCTATACTATAATAAGTGGAAAGACATAAATTCTTACAAATATAACAAGTTTGTTCTAACAAACTTTAAAAACTGTTTAAATGGATTAGAACTTGATTTAATACCTGAAAAAAAGAACAAATAATTGCTTTAGTAACTGGATTAAAAATATTGATGTTTACTTTCTATAACAAGATGGAAAATAACACATTAGCTGCAAACATCAATAACTAATTTGATCATTTCACTGAAATTACATTAAAAATGTTGAAGTGGGAATAACACTTTTAAATGAAAAAAACCAAACAAATAATTTAAAAGGCTAATAAGGGGGAAAAGATTAGAAAATAGACTCTAATATTGCTGGATGGCAGAATGAAAACACAAGACGAAAGCAACGGTTTCCAATGATGATGAACTTAAAATGCTGCATCCTTTTAAGAAAAAAAATCTAGTATTATTCTAAACATTTCCATCATCTCCTGCAAATCTGCAGGTGCCTTAAAATTCCTTTCTTTCTATTTACAAATAAAGCATTCAGCTACTACAGTAACAAGAACATGACAAACCTTTATTTTAAAAAAAGTTAGAAGATATGTCACACCTAGTCTAGTTCTACTAAATCACAAAACACATCCCTTGTATAGTCATGATAATATTTCTAGAGCTTTATAATATGTTATGATTAAAAGGTTATGGGAACTTTTCTAATAGGCACTGCTTTTGCTAATAATGTTATATCTAAGAGGCATTTTGGAAACTTCGTGGACTCTCATTTCATACATTTTAGGTATAAGATACAGTCAATCCCACAATAGCTAGTACCATCCAGCACAGCTAGATGAAAATTGTCCAGAACAGTTAGGTCCAGCAATGGCTTCTAGAGGAGGGGGCGTGCTACCGTCCCCTTCTGGGATGTTGAACCCCCCCCCCCACCTTTCAAGGAAGAATTGATTATCGCCAGAATCCAACCATGTCACATCCCAATATATTGATTGATGGGAATAAATAATTTCATTTGTTATAGCCCTTGATGAGGGATTAATATTCCACATTTTAACTCATGATAAAAACTGAAAGAAGTCCATTTTTCATCAAAACATGGTCCAAAAATTTAAACTGCACCACCTCAAAGTTTTTTTCTACAACCAACAAAGCTACTACTGCCAAATCAAGTTTCTCAGACTGTGTTTTTAAAATATCAGTGAACAATTTGATTTTATCTGAGAATTTTGACCTACCTAAAACACACACACACATTTCGCTGGATGAACATCAGAGATAATATAATTTGCAATCTTTACACTAGAGTGGCTGTCACAATTTTAGCACCCACATTTGCCATAGTACTCAGGCAATCACTTGCAGACTCTCTGGGATATTTCCTCACATTCAATATCATAAAAAGAAAGGGGAAATGCTCACAAAAGTGCACGTTCAACAATATATTTAAAATATATTTAAAACATCAATATTATACCATTCGGTAGAAAAACCAGGATCAGGAACTTCATGTCTTTTCATAGATTTTATAGTCTGTATTGTTTCCTGTTATAATAATGGTACAGGTAAATAAGCAATCTGATGCTGTCAAGCAATTCATTTTAGTAAAAAAATAATAATTAATCTGTCAGAAACAATTAAATCAGCATTATAAATTGTTGATTTAATGAATCAGAGTCATTATATACTATTTTGCCCCCTTAATCTTTAATTATAGGTGTAAAGTTATGTCAGTGCTGATTCAGTTAGGAAGCTAGTAGTTTACCTATTTTCCTCTTTGATCTTAATAATCTAGTTTTGCACAATTTCATAAATATTCAGTATCAAGTGCCTAAAAATGAGCATGTGTATCAGACTTAAACAGGTTGTCTTGTGTAAATATCCCATCATTTCTGCCTCTGCTCACACAGATTTTTATACTGAAATTATTTTCTTTTTCCATGAAGTGTGTGCAGCATTTTGTCCATAAATAGAGGCTTTAAAAGCATTCCACCCAATCATTAAGCTAAGCATTTATTTATTTATACATTTTTAAAAATGCCTCAAAATCCCATTCCATCTGCTTTACAAAACTATGTCATATTTAGATACCATCTTAAATCCATAATAATCCTAATCCTAAAAAATAATAATCCAATATCCTAAAAAACAATGGTACAAGAACATGGTTAGATATAACATTTAAACCAATAACTGCAGTTATCTACCCTATCAACTAAAAATTAAGATCTTAAAAAAATAATGAAGTTTGGGAACAGAACTGATGGAGACTTGAAAATAATTGCAATGTGTTTAAGTGTTGCCATAAGTTGGGGGGGTGGGGCTAACCACTGATGAAGTTGGCATCTGAGCCATCTGCTCTTCCCTCAACCCAGCCACTTTCTCTAATTTACCTTACTTAATACTTCATTAGGCAGTCAGATAAATTAAGCAGGTTGATAAGGAAAGACACTCTGTGCAAGGGAAGGGGGATCAAAGCTTATTTGGAAGAGCCCAAGGAGGGTGAGATGGTACCCTTCTGGATAACAAAGAAGATGAAATGGAGGAAGAAAGTACTGGCCACAGACATGGACAGACTCCTGATATGGACTGAATTGGGCAACTAATAAAAGAACTTAAAAAAGAATGGAAGTAGAATGGGATAAACATGCTGTGGGAATAACTAAACATACGGCAGGTATGTTTGAGCAAATGAATAAACAATATAAAGAAATATCAAAGAAAATTAGAGATATAGCTCAGGTAGACAGCAAAATTTACAATATGGCTACAAATTATCTAGAGATAAGCAAGGCTCAAAATAATACCTCTGAAATTAAGACTGAGTTAGCAGATATAGAGGATCATAACAGGAAAGACAATTTAAGGATTAAGGAATGTCAGAGAAAATTGGAATGACTGATTTGACTACTTATCTTATTTCTGAGATTAACAACCTGACCTCTGATTTGAATCTAACAGATAAGGAATGTCCTCACCAAGTTTACTCTCTTAGGTATATAGTACATGAAAACCTAGAGATATTTATTTATTTTATTTTATTAATCAAATTTATATGCCATCTATCTATCTATCTATCTATCTATCTATCTATCTATCTATCTTGGTCAGATTTTGTTAATCCAAATATAAAAGAGAAAATTATAACAAAGTCACACAAACTGGAGGAGATTAAGTGGAATAGTGAGAGGGTGCTCTTGTTTCAGGACTTTGCCATGGCTATGCTGCAGTGAAGAAAAGAAGTTAAACCACTGACAATAAAACTTATGCGTGATGAGATTTGTTACAAGTGAGGATTTCCTTTCAAGTTAATTATTTTCATACCACAAGAAAGAAAAGTTATTTCAAATTTGACTGAGATGCACCGTTTGCTGGCAGAGCTCTCTAACAAAGAGTGAAGGAAGCAATCTATAATTTGTCCTTGGAACTGTAGAAAGTAGGTTCAATTACAAGCTGAAGATAAGATAAGAATACAGCAGCTGGTTGCAGAGGAAAAGAAATTGTATTAACTATATTAACTCTTTTTGAGCCTTTTGATTTAGAGGAAGGGGGAAAAGGAGATAAATGGGGGGTGGGGAATAAGTAAAAGAATAATGCAAACCAGGTAAAAATTCTCACAAAATGGCAACCTACAAGCCCATATCACATCTTAATATGAACTATAAGCTCTATACTAAATTATTATCTAACCATCTAAAAGTGGTTATAAGTAAAATTATCCAAGAGGATATGTCTGGTTTTATTTCAAATCAAACTATACCTAACCCTCTCAGGAAATTATTAAATATTATACAAATTAGTAAGATTAATAAACTTTCACTAGCCATATATTCCTTAGATATATTTAAGGCTTTTGATTCTGTGGAACTACAGATGAAACTCGAAAAATTAGAATATCGTGCAAATGTTCATTTATGTCAGTATAGCAACTCAAAAGGTGAAACCAATATATGAGATAGACGCATGACATGCAAAGCGAGATATGTCAAGCCTTACTTTGGTATAATTGTGATGATTATGGCATACAGCTTATGAAAACCCCAAATTCACAATCTCAGAAAATTAGAATATTACATGACATCAATAACACAAGGATTGGAAATAGAACAATATCGGACCTCTGCAAAGTATAAGCATGCATATGTACTCAGTACTTGGTTTGGGCCCCTTTTGCAGCAATGACTGCCGCAATGCGGCGTGGCATGGATGCTATCAGCCTGTGGCACTGCTGAGGTGTTATGGAAGACCAGGATGCTTCGATAGCGGCCTTCAGCTCCGCTGCATTGTTCGGTCTCATGTCCCTCATCTTTCTCTTGGCAATGCCCCATAGATTCTCTATGGGGTTCAGGTCAGGCGAGTTTGCTGGCCAATCAAGCACAGTAATCCCATGGTCATTGAACCAGGTTTTGGTACTTTTGGCAGTGTGGGCAGGTGCCAAGTCCTGCTGGAAAATGAAGTCAACATCCCCATAAAGCTCGTCTGCGGAAGGAAGCATGAAGTGCTCCGAAATCTCCTGGTAGATGACTGTGTTGACCCTGGACTTAATGAAGCACAGTGGACCAACACCAGCAGATGACATGGCTCCCCAAATCAACACAGACTGAGGAAACTTCACACTGGACTTCAAACATCGTGCATTGTGTGCCTCTCCATTCTTCCTCCAGACTCTGGGTCCTTGGTTCCCAAATGAGATGCAAAAGTTGCTCTCATCAGAAAAGAGGACTTTGGACCACTGGGCAACAGACCAGTTCTTTTTTTTTCTTTCTGTAGCCCAGGTAAGACGCTTCTGACATTGTTTGTTGTTCAGGAGCGGCTTGACAAGAGGAATACGACATTTGAAGCCCATGTCCAAGATCCGTCTCTGTGTGGTGGCTCTTGATGCACTAACTCCAGCCTCAGTCCACTCCTTGTGAAAGTCCCCAACACTTTTGAATGGCCTTTTCCTGACAATCCTCTCCAGGCTGCGGTCATCCCTGCTGCTTGTGCATCTTTTTCTACCACACTTTTCCCTTCCACATAACCTTCTATTGATGTGCTTTGATACAGCACTTTGGGAACATCCAACTTCTTTTGCAATTCCCTTTTGGGGCTTTCCCTCCTTATGGAGGGTGTCAATGATGGTTTTCTGCACAACTGTCAGGTCAGCAGTCTTTCCCATGCTTGTGATTCCTACTGAACCAGCCTGAGAGACCATTGAAAGGCTCAGGAACCCTTTGCAGGTGTTATGGATTCATTAGCTGATTAGAGGGGGACACTTTGAGCCTAGAATATTGAACCTTTTCACACTATTCTAATTTTCTGAGATTGTGAATTTGGGGTTTTCATAAGCTGTACGCCATAATCATCACAATTATACCAAAGTAAGGCTTGACATATCTCGCTTTGCATGTAATGCGTCTATCTCATATATTGGTTTCACCTTTTGAGTTGCCATACTGACATAAATGAACATTTGCACGATATTCTAATTTTTCGAGTTTCACCTATATAGCTCTTAAAACAGTTATTAAAGAATTTAGGGCTTGCTTTTGCAAGATGATTGAGCATATTTATGGACCAACTAAAGCTAAGATAAGACTTAACAGTTATGATTCAGATTCTGTTACAGTTTTAAAAGGTATTAAGCAGAGCTGCTCCTTATCACCTCTATTATTCAACCTAGCTATAGAAGTCCTGGCAATAGCACTTAGATCCAACAATCAGATTTATGAGATATAATTGGGCGACAAGACATATCTTTTAAATTTATTTGCCCATGATATGGTTCTGACTCTCTTGGATGCTTCCCATTCAGCTAAGTATATTAAGAAGAAGTTAAAGGAATTTGTAGAAGTGTCAGGACTATCAGCTAATTTCCACAAATCACATTTGATGTTTTTTATAATCCCCCCCCCCCCCCCCCGCCAAAAATTCAAAAGAACATGTCTATAGGTTTAGGGATTCCAGTGGTAGATACAGCTTTAGGATATTCAAATATTTAACAAATTCATAAATTAAATTAATACAGTCTCTTGGTTATGATATTCCCATAAAGGCAATTTCCTTGCCAAAAAAAAAAAAAATAAATAGACTAATAAGTTCTTACCAATTGCAGTTATTTACCACTGCTATTTATAAGTTACTTCAAAGCTGCCAGCCACAAAAATGAAGTTGTTCAGAATGTGGAGGTGCAACAGTTTGAGTCTGATAGCACTAGCTGTGTTTATATCAGAATGTATCGAGCTTTTCAGCTTCTGAAAAATATGATGCAGTTGTTTTGTTTCTATTGACAAATGGAAATGTTTGATGATATGAGAAAGTCATAACGAGTGAAAGTCATGAATGCGTTTTATGGTGTCCTGCTAAGAACCTAAAAAGAAAAGGACCCTATGTCTACAAGATTTCACAGGTGCAACTGTATGAATACATACTTTCTTGAGAATCAGTTGTCTATTGGTGGCATATATTTCTGATTTGATTCGCGTAGGCTCAGATTGCATTGTTATATCTGAACGTACAAAGCATATACTACCTCTTCAGCTCAGAAAGAATGACTTCCAATAAATATATTCAGAAATGTATCTTAACTGAGTGATCTTATCCCAAATAGTCAGACATTTCGCTGGCTCAGGAGCTGCGACAGAGTGTTCTAAACATTTATTTATATTAAGTCTTGATAATGAGCTATAAATCATCAGGTAACTTAAACAATTGATTTCATATGCAAGAAGCAAATATATTAGCAGATAAAAATTCCAACATATATGCAGCTCTGTGCAGATGACACTTGTCAAGAAGCCAACCTTGAAAAAAAATCCATAAAAAGGGTATCTTAGTTACTGAATCCTATAACTGAAATAGTGTTACAGGCTCCTTTGAGATATATTAATTTTTGCTGTCAAGTTTACCTGGAAAAAAATTTTTTTTTTCTTTTTATAAAGTACAGAAATATTGCTTCAAAAATATTATTTTTAGAAAATAATGGATAACAAGGAATGATTTTATGTAATACATTTTCATTTATTTCACTCCAGTGTAAAACTTGAATACTTTATATTGGTTCTATTTTATTTTTTCAGGTGAGAAAACACAATCGTATCAAATTTACAAATAATGCAAGGGGAACACAAGTTGGCATCCTTACAGAGGGTGCAAACTAGTGCAGGTGCAATAAATTCAAGTGTAGTAAATAACGTAGCCAAACAAATATAATGCAGCTGTACTCCTGACCCAGAAACTTTTAATGTTCTCCATGCTGCATATCAAATCACTGGCAGAATTGTAAATGTGCCAAATTGCTCCATTCTCCATTAAGAGACCATAGAAGAAAATTCAAGCCAAGCCAAGGATTAAAACTTCAAATTATTTCATTTTCTTTAGACCCAAGTCTTTTGCAAGTAAGTGCTTGCTGGAAATGACCGGATTCAAAGCTTGACATTTAACTGGAAAGTATTTGGTTTCAGAACCAAAATAGGTTCTTGGGTTTCATGTGATGTTTTGTTGACTCATTTCTGATGATTAATTTCATGAAAGACAAGACAAGATTTAAAAGGCAAAAAAGTAGATATTTTAAACTAGTAATCCAGTAGTTGCCTAGTGAGTGTTCCTACTCACCAATAAAAAGTGTTAAAATGTGTTAATTTTCTGTGCTGTCAGATACTTCGCAAATGAATACAAAGTTAAACCAGTGCACAGTTATTTAGATGCTGAAACAGAAGAGTATGCTGCTATGAAACTGTACAGCTCTCAAGTTCAACTAGATAGTGACTGGTGGTTAGAAATGAACTAAAGGAATAAATAATAAGTTTTGAAGGTTGTAATCATTTGGTGCACATAGTTAGTTGGCAAGACAGGGTTGATCTTGCTGGGTTCTCCAAAGCTAAGCAAGGTCAGACCTGTGTAAGGCTGGACAGGAAAGTTGAAAACACACCCTGAACAGGGCAGTGGCAAACACTTCCATTTTGCTGCCAAGAAAAGGCCAATTTGAGGGAGTCTGAACTCTACATGGTCATATAATAGAAATGTCCCCTTTATTTCAGAAGCTGAAGGAGGAAATTGATTAGCCATCATAATTAAACATTCCTCAAGGCATGTAATTATAGTATCTTACTGAAATAGTGTGATAACCACCAATCTGATTAAATGCCAGTGTTGGCCAGTCTTCAGCAGAGTGAGCAAGGTGTTCCTACACAATACTGCATAAAAAGGTAACTTTGTCTTTTCAGTTAGCTGAACAGTGAATTTCTATTTAAGGCAGCCTCTTTTCATGTTGTCCTACATTCACTTAAATTCAGTGTGGATGTATTTTTAGAACAGAAGTTATCCGCAAAAGGCCTAATGTTATTTTGAGGCCATTAACTGGAAGGGAAATTATATCCCCTGTCCCCCATGACATCCACAGATCTTTCATCTTATTTCCAGACGAGTCAAAGGCTACAGTCTTAGCACACTTTCATGACAATACTTCCCATTGGACACCCGGTGGCTAATTTGTAAGTAGACGTGAATAGGACTGCATCGATAATCACTTTATCTATGTTCCACTGCTCTGTGAACATAACACTCATAACAATTTGCAAAAAAGCAAACTCCCTATTTTCACATCTCATTACTATGGTCCCTGAACATAAACCAGCATCAAAGCAAGAATCATGTTGCCAAAGCTTTCCCAGTCCATCCCTCATTCCTCTGCTTTGGATCATCTGTTCCATTCATAAATGCTCAGAACATCTACCACATTACTACTGTACTGATTTTTCAGGAACAGTAATATGTCATAGTCAACCTTTGTATATTCTTCTCATAAACAGAAAGGAATTGAGATTCATAAGGTTCCCTTTAGTATGTAACACTGGAGATGCATGGCTTTTTGCAAGAGTTGAAGCTAACAGATTTGCAGATGGGATCCTCTTGCCATTTCATTTTGGGTATATAAATATAAATGTAACTATCAGTATCAGTTTCTTTGGAAGCCAGCATTTATGGTTTTCTATACTGTGTTAGTGTTAAGAGAAATGAGAAAACTTGTTTCCAGTTTAAATATAAAATAACTCATTCATTAACTTATAATTGACCATAAGAAGATATTATTCGCTCAACAATTATCACCTCAAGTGGTATTACTTTGTTATTATTATAATTTATTCAACTTGTATAAGCCTACCATTGTTCATATGAATACTGTATGCTCCAATTTCGAAATGGTTTCAACCCCTGAAAAAGAAGTTTGGGTCACTTTAGAATTTTTTTACTTCAATTTATTGTTACAAGCAGATGGAAAGTACTATTGCTGTTTATTTTTGATGTTGTTGTTGTTGCCTTCAGTGTTTTTTGCAATATGCTAATCATAAACCATTTTAAACCCCCCCCCCGCCCCCGGCAAGTCAATCTGCGTTCAGCTTTCGTCTTTCATATAAAGCTTTTTATTTTTATTTTATTTATTTATATATTTATTGGAAGTTGGTGAAGAAGGTTAAACAAGGATGTTCCTGCAGAACAAATGGAATTAGAAATTAAAGTGATGAAATTATTTGGTATGAACTGAAGTGACAGAATTTTGTAAGTAGTATTTTAGAGTTCTGTAAATCTGTAAATTGGGATTATAGTGATAATATTAAAGAGTACAGCTAAAATGGAATGCTATAATTATCTAACAAACAATTCATTAAGTCATAAATGTTATATTGCTGTATATTGAAAATGCTAAGTCTGCAGGTGTAGATAGTTTTTACTACAGAAATATTAAAATTGCTGTGGTTTGCTTACAAAGTGGCTGCGGTTAATGTGTTTGTGTATGTTATATCTATGATTTATGGCTAAAAATGCCACTATTCTTTTCCTGTATCAAGGAAAAGGCAGCAAGAGTGAATGCAAAAATGACATTATTAATTTGATAAGCGTGCCTAGGAAAGAATTTGGACAAATTCTGAGCGGTTTGGTCATATAGATAACATAAATGAAGATTAAGTTGTAAAAGAAATATATGAAGGAAGAGTGAATAGGTTAAGAATAAGGGAAAGAGCGAGAAAACCATGTTTGGATGGAGCTGATAAGATTTTGAAGAAATAGATGGATCTTTAAAATACAAAGTGCAGAGTATACATGGACATGGGGGATGCAAGGATGTGCAGGGTTAGATAGTATGGAGTGATGTATGGAATGGTGTTAATATAAACTAGTTTTAGCAATCTTTACTCTTCCCTAACTCATGCTTTAATATCTTTGGGGCACTATATCTTACTCCTTTTCTTCACTTTCCATAAAGCTGCTTTCCCTGAAAGGGAATAATATGATAGTTGTTATGTATCCATGTATTTTGTTTTTTATTTTCATTTGGATGGAACTTCTATTTTCTGAAGGAAACCTTATTTGCTATTATACCTTCCTACCTTGCATATTGTATGCTGGTGATTTCTTAGCTGTGATTTTATATTTCTAAACTGCAATCTTTTTTTTCTAGCTGAGTTTCTGTTTTTCCAATTGTGAGTATTGTGATGGTTTGGGATTTAATTCACAATTTTTTACTTACATGTCAATTAGGCTTGATAGCACTGTAGTCAATGTTCAACTAGTTCAGTACCTCCTATCAATAAATAATAAGTAGAAATATACACATAAAGAAGAAAAAATACATGTGTGTCAAAAACGTATTGTCCCTTGACATAGACCACATAGCAGCTAGAATTCAGAGTTACCTTTCATACTTGTGTAGAGACAGATTTCCAATCTCTTAGAATTATATGTTTAGCAAATGAAAATACTACTACAGGTACCTGTAGTACCTCACTAAACTGTGGTAACTGGGACCAGAATTTCCATCACTAAGTGAAGCGGTCATAAAGTGCAGTACCATGTACTGCGCCATTTAGTGATGGAAACTCCAGCACTTCCAGTTGCCATTGTTAACTGAATCCCATGCCATCGTTAAGCACACATAATGTGGTCACCATTTGTGACCTCCTGCTGGCTTCCCCATTGACTTTGCTTCTAGGAAGCTGGAAAAGAAGGTCGCAAACGACGATCTTGTGATCCAACATCTTGGATGTTGAGACTGATGTAAGTACAAGGACCAGTCATAAGTACCACTCGTTCAGTGCCATTGTAAGTTCAAATGGTTGCTGAACAAGTGGCCATTAAGTGAGGACCACCTTTATTAATCATATCTGAATATTAAGGTAGTGCTTAATATTGCTTAGGATCCAGCCAAACATTAAAGCAATTTGGAAAGGTGTGAGTGGGGGAGGAATTACCATATCAACTGAATTACTTACTGTATGTACCTAAAAGCCCATATCTTAACAATGATCACTGGTGATTTTGCATGGGTCCAATATGCCATAAACAAACATTTTTTGGGTGCAAGTGTTGCAGCTTCAATGCCGTTGCCAAAGTCTTTATTATAGTTAACGCCAAGAGTACTACTGCACTTCATCAGAATTCCACTAATATGCTTATATTTAAATTTGGAAACGTAGTCTCTTTCAGATCAGCAGTAATGAACATGGAAGTTTTAAATCAGCTGGTCAAAAATTTTAGCTCAGTCAACAAATTTGAGGTTTCCAGACCTTTCAGAATTGGAAACCCAAATTCATCTTGGAGAGTTATAAAGTGAAAATCATGTTAGAAGTTGACTGAATTGAGGTCCTTTGGATAGATTTCCGCTATGTTATAACTTCACCAGTAAGAGTCAGGCCCTCTTGTAACAATGTGTATATTGTATATTGTATTTGAAGACTACAAGAGTATATTGTATTTGAAAACTAAGAATTCCAACTGAATAGGTTTTAGTGACAGTCACCCCAGAAAATACCAAACTGCTAATCTAGTTTTTCCTAGAATCCTAACTATAACTTGCATTTATCTATTCATTCATTCTCCTATGGGATTTTCCTTGATTTAATTTACTATCACAAGTTCACTCTGAGTATTTTAGGTAAATCAGCTTGCTTCTAGTGCTCATTTACTTTTGGAATCCACGAAGTAATATAACCCCTTATCCTTGTTCTGTTGTGCTTAAATTTCACCTGATGTGTCTTATCTATTTGACTATTCAGGTTTCTTATAATTCACTGATTCTAAAAATCCAGCAGTGTCATAGAAAAGTACTGACTGCACTGGTAAATTGTATTTTTGAATCAGTTCTATTTCTTTGCTTGGTATAACAACACTAATATTAATTACTACTGTAGCTGCCTTATATGATACTATTTTCTAATACAATAGCTAACTTCTGATTTATCATTTTGATCTATCCCTGTTATCTCCTACTTCTGATTTAGTATTGCTTAGTACTAAATTTTGCAACATAAACCTGAAAAGCTTACTGCTAGGTATACAGAATTTTATGACCATTTTATGATATAAAATAAACTATAACAACATAAAAAAGGATTTGTGCATTTTTCCTTGGAACTTAAATAGAAAAAGGAAACAACTGGGATTTTCTTCCAAAATAGTTATTTGGCTTTTTTAGCTCTGTGAGTCTTGATTTAGGTTAGATGAGAACCTAAACCATTGTAAGTTTAAATATTTTACTTCTAAGTACAATTTTTAACACAAAATCTTAGCACAGAGCACAGACCTAGATGGTTTCATAAGCCAAGATATTTTTGTTTGAGATAGAACAGCAATTGGCATTCTGGCAGCAAGTCACAATCCATAGTACTAGAATGTGTTATTTTGGTACATGGAAAGAAAATCAAGCATTTGTGATGACATGACCACCCTTTTGCAGTGCCTGGATGCTGACAGGATCCACAACATACCCTTTCTGCCTGACCGGGTAGAATGGATTAATGTGATGGGGATCTGGATGGGGTGCAACAGATTTCAGCGGAACCCTGGTAAGATGGAGTGGCTGTGGATTGGAGGCCCCCCTGTATCCAAGAATTTACCATCTTTGGTTTTGGACAGGGTTGCACTGCCCCAGACAGACCCAGTGCGTAATCAGAGGGTCCTTCTGGACCCATGACTCCTACTCAAGGAGCAGACGATAGTCATGGCCAGGAGGGCCTTTGCCCACCTTCATGTAGTGTACCAGTTACGGCCTTTCCCGGATCAGGAGGCTCTCCGGTCAGTCACTCACACCCTGGTCATCTCTCGGTTAGACTATTGCAATGTGCTCTACATAGGGCTACCCCTGAAGAGTATCTGGAAGCTACAGCTGCTTCAAAATGTGGCCATATGGACAATCTTGGGTGCCCCAAGGATGGCACATATAACACCTTTGCTGTGGGAGCTGCATTGGGTGTCAGTTTGCTTCTGGGTCCAATTCAAGGTGTTGGTTATCACTTTTAAAGCCCTATATGCCATGGGTCCAGGTTACCTGAAGGACCATCTCACCCTCATCACATCAACCTATCCCACCCGGCCCGGCAAAGAGGGTATGTTGCGGATCCCATCAAGCGAGAGAATGTCGGCTGGGGGGGTGGCAGGAGGAGAGACTTCTCTGCCATTGCCCTGTCCTTTGGAATATTCTCCCCCCAGAGGTGTGGTGGGCCCCTACCCTCCTGGTTTTTCAAAGGACTTGAGACCTGGCTCTGTCAGCTTGCATGGGGCGATAAGAGTTGTATCAATCCTGTGGGTGGCTGGCACCCTGATGGCACTCCCTGAGCTATTCCCCAATTTTATCTTTCCTTGGAATTTATTTATTATTGTGATGGAATGTATCTATGAGGAGGAGAGTGATGTGGGAGATCAAGGCTATCAAGAAGGAGGGGTTGCATTCCAGGAGGGGGGAGGAGGCAAGGGGCAGCATAGTCCACAGGGGGAGCATGAGAAGAGAAAGGGATTCAGGAGAGCCACTCCCTAGAATCTCACAGGGTATATCTACTAGTTGCTGCAGTATAGATTTAGTTTGGCAAGATTTTGTCTATAAGGTGTAAGCAAATAAAGGAACTGGACTGGACTGTTTCATCGGTGTTCTTGGGCTGGGCCTGACAATTATTTAAGATTTTTTTTATATTGTATTTTAACTGATTTTATCTCTTCTGTAAACTGCCCAGAGTCACTTTTCAACAAGATGGATGGTGACCAATTTGATAGATAGATAGATAGATAGATAGATAGATAGATAGATAGATAGATAGATAGATAGATAGAATTGATCCTATTTCTGGAAGAAAAAAGATAGTAATTTAAGTATTTCATGAATATGCTGTATCTTTTCATAAGACAGCAATATATGCTAACTCAGACAACTGCTTCACTCTGGCAATAGTAGGCCCAGGCTTGAAAAGGAGCAAAGTAGATCATTTACTACTTCTTAATTATGACCAGCTATGCCAGTATGGATAGAAGATACAGATAGGTTTTATAATTTGTTTATTTGTTTTTTAAATTCACCACATTTTTAAAACATGTCTTTATATATTTATGTGCTAGTTATCCACTTTTCCCTCCTGTCAACCCTTCAGAGTAGGCAAGGAATAATCATGACAGGAATTCCAGGAATGTTCTTCATCATTACAATGTAGAATAACAGAATCTTGAAAGCCTGTCAGAGTAATCTCTTCTGAAAATCCTCCTTAATGGTTTGTTCATTCCTTCCTCATTCTCATGGTCAGGTCTATATTCCTTCACATTTTCTCTGCAACATGTGCAAGGAATTAGTTATGCCAGTTTTAACTTGGCATAGTTGAAGGATGTGACTTAGCCTCTTCCTTGGTAAACAAAAGGGATTTGAAAAAAGTGGATTTAAAGCTTGCTCTGATTTGATCCTCTTTTTTCCTTGTGGGGAAGAAAAACTGTTTGGGAATTTATTGCAGGGAAAATATAGCAATGGAAGGATTCCATTTTATTAAAAGATACTGTAGCAATAGAAAGTGAGGAAGAGTTGGGAAATATTTGTTGGGAAGCATGGTCCAATGAGGGTCATGGAGGCATCCAAGATAGAAGGGTTAAAAGAGGAAACATGACAGATAAAACAGCACAATCAAAGCCTGCCTCTTCTATAGTGTGCCAACATTGCATCCATATGCAGAGGTAGGGCTTTGATTCTTGCCTCCTTTATGGATGCCATTATTTCAGGAAATTCCTGACCAGCTAACAACAGCTGACAACATTCAGAAGATGGACACAAGATTACCAAATCTCCTTGTCTTAGTCCTGATTCTAATCCTAATCCTAATTAGTAAGAAAGAGTTAGTCAAGAAAGCAGAAGAAGCAGGAATAATGGGGAAAATGCTGACATTCTTGATTTGAAGAAAAACTAAATTTGAGTGTAATTAAACAGGTATCTTGGACTTAAAAAAAAAAAAAACTCATAGCAATGAGAAATAGAAGCTAATGAGAAAAGCAGCTCAAATTGAATGGGAGTTCCTAAAAAAAGAGATACTCAAAGCACAAATGCAAGCAGTTCTAATGAGGAGTAACTAATAGAGGACCAGAAAAGAAACCAGAAGAGCTGGAAAAAAGCTTAGTGAAGATTTGAAAACAAAAAAAGGAAATGAAAAGACAGAAAATGAAAAGACAGGGAGGTCGCAAAGCAAGAGTACAGCCCAGAAAAAAGTCGAGAACTGTAGAGCTGGTTTCAGGAAAGCAAAAGCTGTGAATAGATAATAGGCATAACAAAATGGCCTCCTTATGGTATGTTCAGGATAAAAGAAAAAGAAAACTAATCAGTACACCAGCTGCTCAACAAGGAAGACAAAACCATAACAAGTAGCAAAGGCAAGGAAGAGATACTCAACTTTCCTTGTGGTTAAGTCGTCTACCACAAAAAAGTATGCATACTACCACAAAATTGTGAAGGACAAGCTGAAAGTTCAGGATTGATGCTCATGGTAATAGAGGGGATACATAACTGGCTCAAACCAAACAAATTAACCAAAATAAAATCCCCAAACCCATCCTCCGAATGTGTATCAATGCTTTCAGTAAAGATATCATAGGATAGGAGCATAACAAAAAGAAAGAGATAGAGACAACGGATTAAAAGAAGGGCTGTCTTCAGTCCCTAACCAACCAAACTCCAGTAACAGGCCTTCAGTCCTGGAAAGACCCAAGTGCCACAGAGCATACCTTCTTTCACAGGACAGGCATACATGTGGAATTTCTAGCACGGTCAGAAGCCTGACGTTTTCGATTTAGCACAACAGAAAGGCTTGAAAGGCTACAGGGCCATTTCTCTCCAGCAAGCAGTAGTGCCCCTCCCCCTGTTTTTGTGGGTTTCCTTGTACTCTCCAGGGTTTGAAATGACAGTTATTCCTTGTCATATAGAGGTGTTCAGGGCTGAACTCTGAGCCATCATGCATGCAAGATATGTGCCCTACATGAATTATAAGATATGGATTGGCTACAGCATAAGCATCTTACTTTGTGTACCTGGAACTAAAACTGAAGTCCTAAATACATTCACCTAATAATAAGGTCCACTGATCTTACTTTTTAAAATAAATCCTGCTGAATCTAGTAGAATTTATTTCTGAATAAACATATTTATGGTCAAGCTGTGGGAAATATTTAAGCTGCATTTGTGAGTTGGGAGAACAACAACACCTGTGACTATATTTTGGCTTTGAGATGTATATTAATTCACAGTTTTTATATTTTCCACCTAAGAAGAGTCATAAATACATATTTAGTCTGAAATGTACATGAAAAATACAGGCAATTCATTAAAAAACATTATTAATTACATGCAGTTTGTATATATTAATTTACTGGCAAAGTCTTGTAAACATTTCTAATTAATTGTTTTGTCTCCAGTCTATCTGATTGGGGTTAAATTGTTGGTTAAGAGACATTCTGCCCCAGCACACACAATAAATAAATACGGGCTCCTTAGACAGAATTTTAAAAAAACCCAAAAAAACAAAAACAAAAAGCAAGCTAAACATTAATCAAACAGAATAATGTTTGCATGGGATCCCTGGTCCACTGCAAGGAAGGATTTTACAGTTTTCATAAATATTATAGAATTTCAACTGACCCTTTTGTTTATTTCAACATTTCCTTCTTTCATTTTTAGTAGCTGGTTTAAGGGACACATATCTCAGTAGTCAATATGCTGTGAAAAGGCTCTAGCCATTTTTCTGAGCTAAACTGAAGTACTGGTGAAGGGCAAGCAAAGATATAATTTTGTATTTCTTTAGGGCCAGTTCCTCAGTGTAGGGGAACGTACTGTGATTGTCCTGTTTTCTGAATGAATTATGGTTTTGAAAACCTCCATAAATTCTCAAACAATTAATCGCAGTTCTTTTCATTTTAACAGATGTTTTGGACTGTAAGTTTACTCTCAGGAAGACATGCCTTTTGTTCTATGACATTAATACCTTTCAATTTCATAAATATGTGTTTTATACACTGAAATTTGTGCCTTCAAGTCAAGCTTGATTCCTAGTGACTGCCTGGACAAGTTTCTGACATTTCCTTGGCAGCATTTTTCAGAAGTGTCTTGGCAGTTCTTTCTTCCTAGGGGTGAGAGAAATGACTGCCCCAAGATCACCCTTGCCATCTGGTGGGATCCCAGGCGTGTAACTTCTCTGTAGCTGCCCTGGCCCTTTGAAACAGCCTCTTCCTTTGAGATTTGGAGGCCTCCACCCTATTAGGTTTCCAGAGGGCTGTGAAAACCTGGCTCTTCACCTAGGCATTGGGCTAGGATGGAAGCAAGCCAAGCAAATATAGAATTGGTGGCATGTTATGGTGCTGTCGTGGGATATATTATGTTTTTTGTGAGGTTTTGTGGGTTTATATTTATTTTGTTTTTATTCAATGTTGTTGTGAGTCACCTAGGTAGGATTATCATATATAAGATAGATGCCATATAAGTGGCCATATATGTGATGTGCATGTGTGTGTGTTTCTGTATATAAGTGTAACCCAGTAAAACATTTTTCTGTCCCTATTTAGCTACATTTCAGTTTCTAACAAACAGGACAAACAATTAAAGAATGTTGTAGCATTATTTCTGCAAATAAGTCCAGGATTCATCAAAATATTCCTTTTATTGCCATATCCAGATTGTATTCACTTACAAAAAACATACCAAAGCTAAATTAATCACTCAATCAAGACAAGTGTTCCATTAAGGTGACTTTCTGTCCTCATCTACCTTGGCAGCATCAACTGCCTGGTGACAAAATCCTCTCAACACCCAAAGCATGCAAGCTGAGGGGATGGACAGCCATCCTAGCCCGAGGCTAATGCAGTGTCTCAATTCTTTTGTTAACCCTTTGAATTTGGCAAGGAAAGATGTGCAATCCTCTGTCCCTGCAGAAAAATGAAGTCATCCAGATGGTATAACAGAATCTGGCAGTTGCCCATCTGCTGCTTTGCCAAGTACAGGAATTCTGCTAAAAGCACCTAGTGCATAGCATAGAATGATTCAGAATCTATTAGTAATGGGGCATCACACAAAATAATGAACAAAAGATGGAAACTGGAACACAGGGAGTACCCTGGGGTCACTGATAGCCACATATGCAAGAGAAATCAGTGTTACATTTTGCATACTTAATGTTTCATTTTGACAAACTTATTGTATTCAGCAATATAGATAGTTTTCACTGGAGTGGAATCCAGCAGTTCTTGCAAGCATCTATCTTTTGAGCTTGCTAATATAAAGGACAGAAGCCAATTTTATGCATTCCATGGGGGATTGATTTCACTGTATCTTAATGAAGATAAATTAGAAAGAGGCAGGATCTGGAAACTGCCTAAATGGTGTTCATTAGATCAGAGGTTATGGAATAAATGGGATCATTTGGGGTATAATTATTATTTTATATGATAAAAGTGACCATTACATTATTTTTATTGAGCTCAGTTGGCTTCTGTTCTAGTGATGCAGTGACTAATTATTTAGCTAAAGATTGCCTCTTGTGTGTAGTATGCTGAATCTGGGTATGTATTACATTGGGTACAATAATGAAATCTTTGGGCTGTTCCACATGCTGATTAGTGCCTTCCTTTGTGTAATGTGGAGATATTATGGACAAAAAAGATAATTCAAAGGGTTACATTCCATGTATTATTCTATCAGGTGACTTTGCAGATGGGATCATTTTTGAAACAGAAGTCTGAATGAAGTTTGTTTACTATAAATAAGATATACTTTGAACCTCATAGGAACTACTTAGTAATATGTATTTCAATTGTGTTTTAAATTTTAAGAGTATTTATTGGGTTGCTTTAATTGTATTATTGTTGAATTACAGAGCAACTATTTATAGATAGGGAAATACATAAATTAAGCTTTCAAATAATAATAAAAATAGATCCATCCAGTAGCACTATATATTAATTTTATTCTCTAGCTTTGTCCTCTATTCCCTGGATTCCTGATATAAATCAGTTTTGGCCACTTTTAGGAAAAGTCCTATTAGATGGAATTCCCAAAGTCCAGGACCAGGTCAGATATTTGCAGCATCTTCATAAAAGCTTTCAGGGGCTGGATGTTTTGGTTCAGTGTTGAACTTAGAGCTAAACTCCTGTAAGATTGTATGTCCCTGAAAGAAGAAACTAGCTTGTACGAAGCTGGCTAGTGGCACTGTAGCAGCCTTCTTTGCAAGCCTGTTAAGTGAGCAACTATAGTATGTGTGAATTCTCACATAGATCAGTGTAATAATCTAGATTTTAATTCATATATAGTACTTGAGCTCTGATATGGCTGCATTAAATTTATAGAGTAATCTTTAAAAATTTAAATGTTTATGTGACTTCTCTCAATATTTGGTATATTTTCTTATTGCCTTTGAGTCTTACTCACTGTTTACTATTAATTTACCATTTACCTACCTATTATGTAAACAGTAATTTTGCCATTGGATAACCTTCAAAAATTTTTCTTTTATGGAGTCAGTTTTAGTGAAAAACTTGTGACCCCTTCAAAACATTTTTCAAGCTTCTTTTCAGCTTAGGAAAAAATAAAAATGCCATTATTTGACTGACCTTTGTTCTTACACTGCCCACCTCCTTTAGAAGTTTCTAAATTACTCTGATATTTTGACAAGTGTGACAGAGACATGCTTGAGGTGAAGTGCTAAGTTAAAGAGAACCAATAATAAGCTAAGCAATACAAAGACAGAGATTAATGTTATTTTTCCAGTGGCAAGGAATGCAGAATTCACAACAATGATTTTAATGTTGGAAGACATTTTTGGCTTTAAAATATGCTTCTTCAAACTAAAATTTGGAATGCAAAGATTTAGCAGAAAGGCAATACTATGCTATCTTAAAATAAGTTTGCGCTTTTGAGATGTGCACACAGAGAGACACACAAACACACACACACACACACACTAATTATGCCTTGGAAGGAATTTTTGCAATATAAAAAAGCCTTCTAGATGGATATGGCCAGGAAAAAAATAACCCACTGACCTTGACTGTGTATTTCTGCATAGCATCCTGATCTATCACTGATAAAGCAAAGACTTTTCATTGGATGATATTTGTCAGTTGGTATGCAGGCACTTAGCAAATCTTTATTGATTTCAGAATGCTAAGTAGTATTAAACCTGGTTAGTCCTTGGATGGGAGATCATCTGGGAATTCCATGGCTGTTGACTAGATTGGGAAGTCTAACACCATCTCAGAATTATGGCATGGTAAACCATTTCCATTGCTATCATATACTTCATATAGTCACCATGGGTCATGTCTGTATTAGAAAAGGATGGGAATTGAAGACAGGATTTGGTCAGAATAGAATAAATCACTCCTGATGTCAGAGACCAATATGCTTTTGCATAAAAAAATGCATATAGTAAAATGGAATTGAAATATAATTGATCTCTGTGCTCCACTCTGTTTATTTAGGGCAAGAGTAGGGGGAAAATTTTCTTCTGAAGAAGCATTGACTCATGATATAATTCAGGAGCTAGAAGTCATATCTAATAATGGATGGATCTAGGCCTAACATGGCTAAAGTCTGAGCCTTAAGTGGGCAGAGTTCCAAAATTATACAGCTTTTTGTTTTTTTGTTACCATCCTATAAATTTCCTATCTCTTACATATGCACCAATGAAGCAGGAAAAAAGAGTGATTTCCAGGTCCAACAAATAAGGTCTAAAGTACCAGTCATGATTTTTTTAAAAGCAACATCAGCAATTTGTGAGTACATGTGTAGTAACCGAATCTGCATCAGAATTATTCTGTGTGGAGTGGGAGAACCTAATTTTGTTTTGAAAAATGTATACATATGTATGTATAATGTGTATGTATGTATGTATGTGTGTGTGTGTGTGTGTGTATCCATATCCATATATCCATATATATTTCCATTCACCAACATGAGGGTTTTAAAAAACATGAATAGATTTTAAAAATGCCCAAATGAGAGGTATGGATTTTTCTGAATAAAGGGATAGGAAGTATTAGGTTCTTCATGCCCCATGTAAGGTGGCTGTTATCCACATTAATTTACCATACAATTAGTCTCAGGTTAATCTGGCAGGACAGCTGCTTTATATCACTGGGGGGGGGGGGGACCCATGGCCTTCTGACTACATGTCGTTCCCAGTATCCCAGTACATACTGGCTTTCTGATACGTACATCTGCTTCGTTTGCCCTTTTTCTTAACTCCTAGGGAAAAGAAAGATGAGTGATCCCCATCCGTCACCAGCCAACTCATTTCCTATTGTAGAAACATTATCAGAGAATTGCTTTTTCATTTTTATTGCCTTCTGCACCAAGGAGAACACAATCACAACTATTAGCTGCCTTTGTCAGGTCTCAAGAGGTACTGCCCTGAATCCTCAATCTGATTGCTGAACTTGCTACAATCTTTAAGACAAGATTTACAGGGATAATTCCTGTGTAATCATTTTCACCCACACACAGGCAGCCAAAATAATTCAAATATGAATAGCTAATGAACCTTAGAGTAGACCCTCTGACACATATTAGCTTAATCTCTTGGATTTTCCTCCTTTGCAATTTAACCTCTTATTAACATTTGGCTGTCTTTACTATCCTTGACCACTGTAACAATATCAAGCTCACAGTCAAGCCAATTGGATATATATTGGAAGTAAAATCCAGAGCTTCAGCTATCACTGTTACCTATTCTCATACTTAGCACATGGGTGGCTGATGGTATGATTGAAGGAAGGAATATTATAAGAATAATTGCCTGAAGAATTTTTGGAGAAATATTAAGCAATCAGGAAGCCCTTATTTCAATATTATTGTGTGTGTGTGTTTGTGTGTGTGTTTATTTGGTTACTATCCTGTACACATGATGGAGTGTGTTTGCATGATTGAGTGTTAAAGTACAACATTCTGCAGATTGCATCAGATGTTATGCAGTAAAAGTAAGCACCCAATAGTACAAACCATCAATCCCATTTTCCAAACACTTGTTGCATTGAAAACATCAAAAGGAGAATGCATTTGCAGTAGACATCAAAAGGCAGAAATTCCTTACCCATTCGTCCCATCAGCCATCTGCTTTCACCTATTAACCACCACAGAAATGTTCATGGTTAACCAGATGCAGACATAAAAATACATTTTGGGGACAAAGGAAGGGTAAGACAAGAGTCCATAATCATATTTGTATCTATGCTAGGTAATTTGGAAACTATTGTTGGGATTAGGCTAGAAAGCCACAGCATTTAGTTTGGCTTTGTATCTGTCTATGGAAGATTTTGTAGGGAAAGTCAATAGATGGCTAATTTAGAAGCACAGTGACCAAAACAATATTGGAACTAAAGGCTGATTGTGCTATCCAGGGCTTACTTATTGTAAATGAAATTAAAATAAAGATAAGAGGAAATAATGTGAATAAAAGTGTAATTTTTATAAAGAGAATGGGAGAATTACAAGAGTACATTGGGAAAGGGGAGGAGGAATGGACTGAACAAGGGCTTTTCTTAAGAAGAACAAGCATATCTGCAGATATAGTAGGTAATAAAATATAGAAAAGAGAAACAGCAACACTTCCTTGTTAATTACTTCTCACTAGGAAGAAGTAACTTTTGGGAAAATCAATATAGGCCTCAACTTCAAGCCTGCTTGCTTTGTTTCATATTTTGAGTAGAAATGAAATTAACTTTATCTATGGATTATTTTCTTCTAAAAATAATATAACTGTGTTTTTTATATATTTATTTCAACATGTTTTCACTACACTATTTTATTATTCACTACCCCATTTTTCCAATAATACTGCAAACTTATTCCATCTAGTTCGGCCTTGAAGTCCATCCACATAGTAGAATATGCATAAATCCAATACACCAAAGTCCAGTTTATACATTTTTGAAGTAATGAATATTAGAATACTTATATATTCCATCAGAAATTTATAATAAGCAATTTCTGACTTTAAAAAAAAAAGTCCTCTTAGTTATAGCAGGTACAACATCTGAAGGCATGAAGGATATTTAATTTTAAAAGCAAAGTATGAATTTACATAGGAATAGAGTCAATGAATATCCCTATATTCTGTTGCGCAGCATTAGTTATAGTGGTTCATCACATATGCTCCCTGAAATATTCAGTGTTCATATATTGAACATCACAATGCAAATTGCAGTGACATTCAAAGAAACTGATTTAAGTATACAAACTTTTATCTTTTAAATCCAAATATTTCTTTATATATGATACTCAGCTAGACTATAAGGGTTAAATATGTGTTTCCTGTTTTATCTATAGTATAAGAAAGTAGTTCCACCTTAATTGGCTTATTCTGCATTAAAACTATACTACATTCCTAGAATTTTCATTGTTTATCCTCGTGAGGGCCAAAATTGTTAGCCTGCATTCCCACCTCATTTGTTCCAGTACATGCTCTTCTGAAAGCCCAATTAGAATTCAAGTGGTTTCAATATTTATACTAAAGAGCACAGTAGGGTTTCTCAGTAATAAAGCAGTTTTCATTGTTTTTTACTTTGTTAACAGGTTGTACAAAGAAGCACTCAAGAGTACAGTCAAATAGTTTACCTCATCAGAAACTAAAAAGAAGTAGAAATGGTGGTGTTCATGTATGTGATAAGTATGACATCACTGACATTAATGCACACTTGAAGCCCAAGTTTCATAATTCCTGCAAAATCATACATTCCAGTTGAATTTCTTGAAAGATTAATTTCATGGAATACATTTGCAAGTCAGACAGAAAGCCTACTGAATGTTTAGGACTTTGAACAGAAGTTACTCCTTGATAGACAATTCAGGGAGCAGGTTTGTAATGAGGTTTCTTCTGGACTCATTACTTCTACTGGAACAGCTTTGGCCCAACCAACTAGATCTAACAGGGAGAAACAGCTACATATCCACATCTTCAAGAGGTTTGGGTGGGGGGCTGAGGCGAGGAGGCACTGCTTTTCTGTTGCAGTGCTATCATTGTAGATCAGGCTGGTTTCCTCTACACTAGTTTTCTGCAAGCTTCTAAAGACATCTTTTTCGAGAGCCTTCCCCTAATTGATTTGATGTTGTCATCTTATATTTCCTCTCTACTCTTATTGTGTTGCGTTTTAATTTTTATACGGGGCTGATTTCTATTGTTCTTTTCCTTTTTCTTTCCCTCTGTGAGCCTCTGAGAATTGTTTTTGATTGCAGCAGCATGCAAATGTGTTTAATAAATAAATAATTATTCAAAGAGCACATCTCCCCAATGTACAAGATCTAAATACCTGAACTTAAGACATTCTGATAAATCATCTAGACTGGTGTGAAGAATTTCATCAAATTATGAATATAATTTTAGCAAATATGTTTAAAATCAGTTTGGAATCCTTTAAGTGTGTACTTTTATATATGCTAAACAAGTCCTAAACCACTATAAATGAAAAAATAAAAATAAAAATTACCCTTAGGAGACAGAATAAAAGCAAAATAAACATAGTTTAGCATTTCTCATGCATTATTAAAGCTACATTGGCAAAATTATATCTTTTTAGTATAATGAACAGAGTCCTAAATGCAAATTAAGAAGCTTGCTGCAATACCAAGTTCCTGGGAAATTCATACATTGAAAAGGTAAGAAAAATAATGGATAACTGAAGATATTAACTACATGGCATATAAATATAAGTAAAGTTAATTTAGCAAATTACTTATAGGCTTTTCCTTATTTTGTTTTCATTTTCCTTTTTAATTTATTTTTTATTAGAATTTCAAAACAATATCATTAACATTTCTTTAAAAACCTCAGCTATTAGTTTGTAATATTTTATAATATAAAACTATATTACTAAAGACTATGTACTTTTAAAAAGAACCCTATGATGAGGTAAAAAAGCTATCTAGTGGAGAAAAATGAAATAAAGAAACACTATGCTAAATTAACCAGAGAAAAAATAAACCTACAGTATATCTAATTCTAAATATGTGGATAAAATACACTGAAGTTATGTAGTCTTCAATTTAATTATTATGTTTCAGTTTTTACAGTGAATTAGAGCTAGATCTTACACTCATATTGTCCACCTGTACCTGTCCTCCAGTACAAAGCTACTTAATTTTTTTTTTTTTTGGTTAAGTCTGGGACACAAGCATTTTTCCCTGAGTACATAATCACCTTTTTAACAATTATGCAGGCTTGATAGATCCAATGTTCTGTATAGATTGAAGGATTCCAGATATTTGGAGCATAGTTTAACTAAATATCAATATCTTTAACTGTTAACTGTCATCCAGACACAAAGTTCTCCATAGAACTTGATCTTATCCAACCCATAAGAAATGTAGTAAGTGCAGATGTTCATGTACCAACGTTCCTTCAAATTTCTTACATCTCCAGTATAGAAAGGATGAGAACCAAATTAAAAAAAAAAAAAAAAATTCTTAGTGGAGTTTAATACACCTTAATTAGTTGTTGTTGGTAGTAGTGCTTTGCTAAACCAAATAGGTCTGAAGAAACATACCTAATATTCCTTAAAATCTGAAGCAACTGATTGGCTAATATAGGATATTCAAATTCTGTATTCCAAATCTGGTATATGGTCCAAATTTATTTCTGAGTTTTAGTTTAAAAATGGTTTTATTTTTAAAAAAAGTTTTATATTTTCAGTGTACCTAATACTTCTGGAGTTTCAAAGGCTGTGAGGGCCAAACAATGTACATAAAAAGTGTTTAAGGTGCCTATAAGGCTATGTAGCCTTTCTAAGTAAATTATAGTCTTTCATTAAAATGTCTGAAGTTTTAAAGGTATTATTACTTAATAGTTGATCAGGAAAATGATCCCATTGTGATCATATATTTTTCTCCCTCCCGCCTCCCCAAATATCACCAGCCATTTTTAAATAAAAAGTACTCAAAGTGTCACTTTGTCCTTAGAGGAAATTGGATGTGTGATCAAAAATTAAAACTGAAGCAATGATGCCTTTCTCAACTTAATTAACAATATTACACAATATTTTTAACATGTGCTTTGCAGAGTAGATAAAAAAGTATACTTTTTCTTGTTGGAAGTAGTCACTCTGGTCATGTCTACAAAATGAAATTCCTAGATAAGGTATAGAGAACATTGCAATCCTGAAGCTTCTTTTTTCCTCTTTGGATCCAATAATGGATTCAAAACAAAGTTAAAGTCTCCAGTAACTTTTATTTGATCCAGCTGTAGCCCAAATAAATTAGCAAAGCAATAATGTAATATACTAGATTTATCTTTGATTAGACCATAAAAAATTGTTCACACCATCTGATATTTTCCATATTTGACTACTAAAATTATATACGGACCTTCAACATCTAAAATGTATTGTTGAAGATAAAATTAGAAGATGTTTTCACTGGACTTGCCATTCTGGTAGATTTTGAATTTACATTTATATAACTTAATCAATTTTCTTACTAAAATATTTTTCTCATTTAGAAGAATATCTAAATGATATCTTCATCAGCTTTAATTTATAAAAAAAAATCTGCCTTTTAATAATCTGTCTCCACCCTTTCCCATTATATGGCACAAATGTAGTTGCATTTAAAAAAAAAATGTATTATTTATTGGAGTAGTAACCGCACTATATCCCAAGTATCAATTTAAAATAAAAAAACTGAAAAAAATTAACATTCTTAAACATTCTTGTTATAAAATCCCTTTCTTATTAATAAGAACTTATATAAAACTTATCTTAAAAACAAGAATAAAAATGTCTGTAGCAAAAGTGTCACAGTCAAGTCTATCAACAAAAGTACTAAAACTAATCCTTCAATTTCTATTAAAAACATTAAATAATAATTGAAAATAAAATCAAAACACATATAGATTGATAGATCGATAGATCAATCGATCAATCAATCAATCAAGACTCCCTGTTCAGACATGCCAATAACCCTGACTCCTCACACTTTCTCTCTTCCTCTGAAGCTACAAACAGAAAAGGAAAAAAGAAGAAAATAGGCTGCCTCTATAGATTCAGGCTAAAAAATATTTTGATACCTTCACTGAAGCCTCTTTATGCTGTAAATAAGAAAATCCTACCAAACATATGTGTACAATCTGATGGTTCTTGGCAAGATATCAGCTCTTTAGTTATTATTATGCCTTGAGCAGTTAAAGTTGTACTTCATTTCTCATTTGCTTCAGTCTTACCTTCTTGTTTTTTAACTGTTCTTTGATCTTGTTATATCTCCCCTTGTTCCTATCAGCCTGATCAGCAAATTGGCTAATATAGGATATTCAAATCAATAACAAGAATATCAAAATTGTTTACTTCACAAGGAATAATATCAGACCGAATTTCTGGTGCACTCTGTATATCTCCCAGGTGAATTGGGTTGTCATCCCCAATTATCAGGTCAGTCTATGCAGGAGATATCTGTGGTATAGGAAAAGCAGGAGAAGGGGAAGGCTGCTTCCTAGGTTTATGGAACACTATATTTTCCCCAATACCAGAAGCAACAGAAGCATTTTGATCAAATTTTTAGCTTACCAGCTCTATTCAAACATAAACTTTATTTTGTAGATGAAGAAGACAGAGAAAGCATATTGCATAAAGCAGAGAAGATAGTGTCTTAGCATATTGTCATTTTACCAAAAGTCTTGATTTCTCATACTTTGACTGGTTAAATTGTTCCCAACATTTTCTAATACATTTATTTACTCTAAGTTCCATATTCATTAATGGAAAACTACTGTGTGTTTGAGGAATTGCGTCTGCTCCTACTATATTGTATTTTTAGCATAGCAGTCAACTTGGTTTGTCATAAAATTATGACAAATTATGACATAAGGTTGATTGTTTGAAATAGCTTCCAGGGAATTGTCATAGCAGTCAAGTAGCCCCATTTGTTTCAAAGCTAAATTAAATACATTTATACAAACTGCTCTCTGATTTTAAAAGCCATGCTTCCCACAGATATTACAGAAATGCTCCAATCCACTCTCTACCTCATGATTTTGACTCCATTCTCAGTCTTCTTGGAAGTATCATTACAGCAGTATCAATTTTACTGCACCTGGAGAAAGAGTGAGTACAAAGAGTATTCCCAAATGGCAACTGTCATTTTGATTGGCAACTGCAGTATCATGGTTTTGATATGAGAGAATGACAGTAGGATATAACAACTGTAACGCTGCCCTTATAGTAAAAAGAGAGAAAGAGTGGGCTGCCACATACTCAATCTAGACCATTTTAATATGTTATTTCTCTGATAAAAAGGGAGTCAGAAATGGTTAATCCACTAAATCTGAGATCTGTTATTTTATTTCCCTTAAATGTAATTCATTAATCATATTTATAACTATAAATACTAAATACAATGACTAGTTTTCTTTAGATAGTTAACTCTGAACATCTGTGTATATTTTATCTGGTATTTCATGTTTTGCTTTATTCAAGGTTTTCATGTGTAAATGCAAAATAAAATTGTTACATGGCAAATGAGCCTATACTAGGGAGAAATGTGAAAGGACTGACAGACAGAAGGAAAAGAGATTAAAGTGATCATAAGTTGCAGGTGGATCTATGTACTGTGTGCCCATAATGATACATGTGATGGGGATCATTGGGATTTTATTAACATTTTGTGTGTTAGGAATGTGATATGCTGCATTTTAGTTCTGAGTAAGCGCTTGTCAGGGATAGTTTTCAGTTGCATTGAGGTGAGATTATACACGCATTTGGTATTTTCTGATTGGTATTGATTGCAGTCCTCAAATTCCAGGACATTTTGTACTTCATAACTGATATAGGAATAATCATGACTACAAAGTTACCTTGACACCAGAGAGGGAATAATCTCAGTTGTACATAGTAAGGCTTGTTTCTGGGTAAAACTGCATTGGAATAGTATAAAGTTGATGCAAGATTGATGTTTGGTGGTTTGCACCCACAATCAAAGTAAACAAATTATTAGTCATATAAGCAATCTGGAGATGTATTTGAGTTCAATTATTTCATTTAAGATCTTTAAACTTCTGGAAAACTATATATATTAAGGATTAATTTGACCCCACATTCCAGCTGGAATTAATTTTCAGATAATCTACAAGATTTCCCCATACATATAATCATAGAATATTAAGAAGAATAGGCTGAGAAAGGGTAACTGAAAGAAATTACTTGTATTAAATATTTTTTATAAAATGCAAAGTAACTTCACATTATTAATGCCTAAGTAATTTAGGTAGATTTAATAAAGCGACAGATTTAAAGAGAAGGAAAGCAAAAACGAAAGGGGGAAAATAACACACATTAGAAGAAATATGTGAAGACAGTTTTTAAAGGGGTTGAACTTATTCACATTTTTACAGGTTTACTGATCAATGAAATGATGACTCTGTCTTAAAAAAAAAAAAGACAAAAGTGCCCCTTTCGCTTTCAAGCCCAACTGACAGGAAAATGGGAAAATTATACCGTTTTCTTTCTTTTTTAATCATTCAGTCAGTTTCCATGGTAAATATGATCCAGAGTATCTGATTCATAGCTGTAGTTTAAGCAGAGGCTGGGGTGAAGTCCAAAAAGAGATTTCATAAGAGGCTTCATTTCCAGTCAGTTTACCCAATGAAAACAAGCAACGGTAGAATATGAAAAAGCCCTTAGACTGAAACAGAAAAGCAAATGTGGGTGTTCTCTCTCTGAACTCTCCTTCTGATGGTGGTGGTGGTGGTGATGATGATGATGATTTATTAAATTTATATGCTCCCCAACTCTCCCAGCAACTCTAGTGGCATTGTTGTATTCTTTGTCATTTCCCCCCCCAAGATTGTTGAGTAAATGAGTAGAGCCATGAAGTATGTAACAGTTTTTGAAGTTGTCTCTTTTAAAATTTCAAAACAGGAAATTCAATTAATTTTATAAGAGACAAAGGACTCAACTTTTGCTTTGCCATTAATAATTTTGTTTATATATGCCGATTCTCAAAACTACAGTCTTCCCAAGGTGGTTTATAGGATAAAGGGACACAAATTCAGGAGACATAGATACTTAGATTCAGTGTATGTATTTCAAATCAATTTGCTTTATCTCCAAATGTTTGCCTGATGCTGAATCTACAGTTGTAGACCATATATCTATGATACTCCAGTAGTTATGTGGCTCATAATGGACTTACTTTTAGCATTATCTTAGGGATCATATGATTATTAGTGCTATATAGTTATTTTTAACACTGCTTGATAAGGTTGAGTAGTTATTACAATAACCAGTTGTGGTGACTATCATTATTTAAAAGTAATTTCAGACAGCTCTGGTGGGCTTTATCAGCACAGTTTTGGCAAGAAATGAAGCCTTGAATGAGAATCATTTTTCAAAAAAGTATATAAAACTTGCAGCAGAAATGACATGAATAATGTATATGATGTGCACTACTACATCTGTCAAATACTAAAAGAACTCCATAGGAACAGTTAAATGGATTTTTTTTTTTCTGAAGCCCTGTGAATATTATTTAAACAAAGGCAAGGTGGTAGAAATAAAAATATGCACAAAGAAATTGTCAATATGACTCAAAGTCTACTGTTGCGTGTGGGTTTTTATACCACAGTCATCTTTAAAATCCCTTTCTTTCTACTATGTCATCCATTACTCCCTAGATATTTCATCAATACTGTTAAAAGATTCACTCCCCATATCCTCTCTTTTCTAAAATTTATTACATTTATGTTCTTCCTTTTCTGCTTGTATAAGTCTCTTATATATTATGTGATGATATTGAATATACTATAAAAAAGAGACAAAAGACCAGAAGATCGCCTCACCAGCAATCATCACCCAGATAAGCAAAGGTTACCATCAGGCACACAATCAAGCAGTAAACAGATGCTACTCAAGGAACTACCAGAGGAGCAAAACAAAAGCCCCACCCCCACCAGCACTGGCAAGGCAGGCCACAGCATATAAATAGAGAGCAAACCCCATCCCATTTTAGCACTGAAAATGTTACCTAGCCAGGTAATGAAACGTTTGCAAGAAAAGAACCAAGCTCAGAGAACCCCAAGGACCCCACAGTTCAACCCTGAGCTACGCATATTCCCCTCTATTGGTACCACATATGGGTATCAAATGCTTCAGAAAGCACGCAGATGGGAGACGTTTTTGCTGCTTCCATTACCAATCTCTCTCTTGCTTCTGGTTCAAATCACTGGAGTCACCTGACATTCTTCCAAGACAACAAGCAGCAAGCCTAACAGACCTTATATAACTTGAGGCTGCCCTTGGAAAGTATCAAAACAAGAGGAAAATTATACTTTAACATAAGAACAGGTAAGGACAAATTAAACCTCTCTCACTCTTGAGCTGGGGGTTAGATAAAGGCAACATCTGGAAGAGAGAAGAGAAAAAAGTGCTGTTACAGCATTCTTATGAGATGGTTTGCTGTCAAGGCCTTTGAATACTCATTGTTGAATTGGAGGCATTTGTATAGTTTGGGCCCTTGAATAATTGTAAGAAGCAAAAAAAAATTTTTTTTTTATTGATTATTCTCTGAGTTTTAAGATTTGCATACTAAGATGGCTCTATAACACTGATTTGTCAGTCATAAGTAGTTACAACAGCATTCCAGACACTATTCAGAAGAAATCCTTCTTGGTACTGTTGCTATTGTTATTTCTGTTGCAAGTTCTTTCAACAGAAGATTACAGAATATAAATTAAGGCTGTTATACACACCAAACACATTTTATTTGAATGATTCAAACTCCCTTCAGTCTAAAGGAACTTTCTAATGGAGATGGTATAGACAATCACAGCCAGAAAGCTTGAACAAACTTAACTTCCGAAAAATGTTGAATCCCAACTTCTTCAACAAATATCTGCTGTTGAGGATAAATTGTTTTTGCTATTTAATTAGTCTAGGAAATGTCAACCATGGAAAATGTCAAGCCAGTTTTACCAATGATAGATAAAAAAGAGCAAGTAAAATATGGTTTTATACTGGAAAGCCAAAGCCACAGAAATGTTTCACATATTATAAAATTAGTTTTGCTTTTTGACCTCAGGGAGTTCTTACTGCAAACTTTGCACACAGCTGAATGCCTAGGGAAATATGTAACTCCTAATACCATACTATCTCATGAGCACAAAAATATTGCAGATAAAATGATATATCAAACAAAAATGTTTCTGTTACATCTGTTCCTTGATAACTACAATTGTAGTCAATAAAAATGATCTATTATTCAAGTCTACTATGCATGGCAGGTAAATTAGGAAAGAGGTACTTATTAAATTCCAGTCATGACAATATAAACTATCATTTTCAGAATATAATCATCACTTCATTGTTTTAACGATCAGTGCCTCCATTTTAAACATATTAGGTCTGGTACTGATCTTTATATCTTTTAAATAAATAAGGACAGGGTTTTCTTCCCACTATTGTTTTTAGTTTTTAACTTGGAAAAGCAAGCTGTAATATTAAGGTTTCATATGCTAGTCTATGACTGTATTGACAATGGATTTGATTTGATTTAAAGGTTTCATAAACTAATTTTGTGAAACTCTTAGCGGTGTCTTTTTATGATATTAAAAGCAGTGAAATGAAGAAGCACCATATTTTGGATAATACAGTATATCCATATTTTTTTTTACCTAATTAGGCCCTCTCTGAATAACTCCCTTTTGTTCCTTCCTGTTTTATAATGTCTGTCAAGAACCTCCAACACCCCCTTTTATTATAATGCTCAACTGTAAGCGTTCTAGTTGACCCCTGTCTAAGCATTCCAATAGTATGTTTGGATGATATGAACAGGTAGACATGCTCTCACTCTGCTAGGGAGGAACTTAGAGAGGAGGATGTCCTCTTATCTTACTGCTGGACTTCCCAGTGAATCTGATTGGTCACTGGTGGGATTACAATGTTCATCTGCTCAAACATGGATTTTTTTTTATTTTATTTTTTTTAGTGAATCAAAGGTATTATTTTTACTCCATATGTGGTGATATAGTTAATTTAAAGACTCCATGCAATAAGGAAAATATGTTAGTGAAGAATGACCTGGGCCAGGTACCACTAAATGCAGCAATATGAAAGATTTTCCAGCGTATTCTACAGAACCACTTTCAGCATATTAAAAAATCTTTCAGAGTACTGGATAGCTATCACAAGCTGAATTTTATTAAGAGTGTCCATTCAGAAATAGAAGGTGTAGAAGAAAGTGGCATGTTTTTTAGTCAACTAGTTTTATTGTAGAGATTATGCTTTCATAAGGTTGAAAGCTATAGATAAGTAAATTCTCCTTTCCAGTCTTTAATACTCTAAAATAACACTAGCAAAAGCAGAATTTTATGTTCCTAAGGATTAATGTATTAGGAACAGATTGATAAATGTTATTCTGCCTGCCACTGCACACAAAAAGAGCCCCTCTGCATTTTCCACAAGTTGCCTTTCTTTATCTAGGGAGAAACAAATCACATCAGGAGGATTTTTCCAGAGGACAATGATTTCTTCCTTAAAGCTCGCTGCTGATGTCATCTGGTCATTGGACCTGGGAACCAAAACTAGTCTGGAAGGGGGATGGAGGGAGAGAGAGAGCAAGGGAGAGAAGAATAAGTTAAGAAAAATAAGGTTGCAGGAAAGATATAAAGAAAAAAAGTAGGGAGGATAAGATAAAATCTAATAAAAAGTCTTTAGCTTGTAATTATGATCTCAGTTGAAACAGTAAATTTATGATGGGAAGTTTATTGAGGATTAAATACTGAAAAGAAAGCATATAAAAAAGACCTATACTTAGCCTTAGGCTACTGAATGAGCTGAAAAAGCAAGGAAGGAAGAGCTTTTTGCCAGCTGGCTGCTTTCTGTTTTGATTTAGTGTACTTGCTGTTGTCTAAAAGGCCATGGCAACTGGTTTTTGTCTTGCTGCCTATTCCCCCCCCCCAAAAAAAGGAAAATCAATATAAAAAATACATTTTTCTAAAGTTGCCCAGAAGGCTTACCTTAGGTCAGGTTACCTCAGCTGTTTTTCCCCCACATAAATTTTCAATCAGTATATTAATAGGCATATTGAGTTTATAGCTGCTAGAGATTTCTTCCTTGTTGGGTGAGCCTTTCCTGTGCACTGTTGGTGTCTTTCTTGTTTCCTGTCCTAATATTTGTCTTCAGTATTGAAATTACCATTTGGATCTGTTATATTCTGATCTGGCCTGCTTTCTGTGTTATGTTCATCAAATCATTGACAAACCATTGGAGTTGGGTGGCTAATAAATTCAAATAAATAAATAAATAAATAAATAAAATAAAATATTTCGGCTGGCATTTATGAAGACTTTGACTAACACACCATTGATAGTTTGCATTTGCCAGGACATGGCAAGTTATTCAACCAAGTGACAATTGTCACTTGACCAAAGCCAATGCACACAAATGGATCAATTATAATTGTAATGATTATATTAAACTTGATATATTAAGACATGAAAATCCTTTAAAAATTGATATTTTAATTCTTTAATACTACATGTTATGCAGGTTACCTTGGCAAAGAGCTGTATTTTCTATTGTCGTAATGATTCATTATTCCTTAAGTGGTGCTTAAATGAATGTGAAGGGCCTGTTCACTCAGCTACTCTTGGCGTTTGAATTAAGCCTTTATATCACGTTGTCCAGCTTTCATGAAATATCATCATGATAGGATTTTCCCTCCATGGCCACCTGAATGATTTCAAATCAACTTGGAATAAACGTCTAATACAGTTTTGCCCTAAAGGTTGGCACATGGACGAGAAAGGTGGAAAACACATTACAAGTATATTATATGTGGAAATTGCATTGTCAAATGAATAAGAACCTGAACAGAGCAGGCATTAAATTGTGGATAAAAGAATGAGAGCATAATCCAATAATTTGGGGAGCTTATTTATTTGTAGTAATCTTTTCACTAAAAATTCTACTTAAGGTAGTTAGTAATAGAGGGCATATCGATTACAAAGAACAGTTGAAAATATAACACCAAATTTAAAACATATTAATTACAGCATGTTACAAAGTATTATAGGTCCACCATATTACAAAGGTTCAAGTTCAAATTCAACTTTATTGATTTAGTCTATTGACCATATCAAGTATAAAGGAAATAAGATAAAATAAAATAAATGCCATTGTAAACATACAAGTAAGAATTAATAAAAATATAAATATAACTAAAACTATGATACAAGTTCATGTCAAGCCATCACCCCTGCAGTCAACACCAATCTGATCTAAATAATCTGCCCTCTTTATAACTGCCTTTGATATAAAGAGTGCAATCTTACTGGTGATATGGAGGTTCTTGCCCTGTAAAAAGTAGGAAAGTTTCTGCTGGCCGCTCCAGTATTTTTTATTTTTTAAATATAAATCTAAATGGTCAGTCCTCTCTACTGAATATAATCTACAATCAAACAGGATGTGTGCAGTATCTTCAATAGCTGGGGCGCCACAAATACATAGTCTTTCTTCATATGGGACTCCTTGAAATCTCCCATATCTTACCATAGAGTCTAACTGGTCAAAATGAGCTCTGGTGAAAGCTCTTCTAAGATATTGGGGTAAAGGATTGTTAGATACTTTTCTAATTGGAAGACTGATTTGTGTTGGGCCATCCACTTCAAGGACTTGAGATATTTAAGTTGTGCTATATCCTCTTGGGCAGCCACATCCAAAAACCTTTGTTTAAAACTTGTTTTGGCCTTCAAGTCTGATTGTACTGGGAAGTGGGTTGAAAATCCATATTGAGAAATTGTATTGGTAAGTCGGGCTGCCCAAGCACGAGGAGGCTTATTGTGCAACTGTTCTTCAGAACAAAGCTTTGGTAATCTTTCTGAGTCCATAGATAGGATCTTCAGCCAGTAATTGAATACTTTTTTTACCAAATGACTTTGTATGGGCGGAATGCCTAACTCTGCTCTTACAGCTCGGGTCTGTAAATATTACAAAGGGATAGCCAATTTGGTGTAGTAGTTAAGGCTTCAGGCTAGAAACCTGAGAAATCTAGCCCTGCCTTAGGCACAAGCCATTTTATGGGCCTATAAAAATTATTCTGGTTTATTTCATAGATGCTTGGCAAAATTATATGGGTTATTATATGATCATTTAATTCCAGGAGACATCTGTTGATGTACTCACATATGGAAAGGAATACCCCACCCCCCAAAAACACTTATAATAAAAATTGGTAGTTGTTCAAGGCTTGTATATGAGAGGTTAATTTGATAGTCATATGACATAAGCTTCACCCTCAGGTTAGGAACTATACATTTATTATTTATGCTCAAAGAATGTGTGTTACACTAGATTTTTTTTTTTAATTTCCTCTTGTTACTGGAATATGTTTTAGATTCTTCCATTCAATCTACTGTTATATCTGATCGTGCTCTTATCACATTAACCCTTCAATTTAAAAAGCTTAAACCAGCTTATGGAAAGTGATATTTTAACACTTCTTTATACAAAAAGATGGCTTTTTAAGTTATATTAGACAACCTTACAATTTTTATGAAATTGTGTCCCATCCAGTCTACAGACTATATGGGACACTTTTGTGCAAGGTCATGTTATTGCTTATGCTTCCAAGGGAAAGCAAGAACAAATTCTTCTGCATCAACAGCTAGAAAATTTGGTTAAAGAGATATTGTTGGATTATAGAAAACATCCTACCGAGCAGGCCTGTGATGTATTTGTATTAGCCAAGTTACATTTGGGGAATTTTTTAGTTAACAAGGTAGAATTCTCAATGAGTAGATTAAAGTATTGGAAGTCTGTTGAAAAAGCAGGTGAGCTGTTGGCACATCATTTGATGCAACAAAATCAACAAAGCCTAATTTCTGAAATAGTTACTGAAGGTGGTCAGACTCTATTTGATCCATAAGCTGTCAAGAACCTTTTTTTTTTAAGTCATTATATCACATTAGATCACAAGGAAGAGCAATATTAGGCTAATCAGTTTTTGAGTCAGGTGGATATTCAACTTTTATCTTCAGATCATACTGATATTTTGAAAGCTCTTACAATACTTTAGGAATTCAAGTAATTCCTAATTTTATATTTTCATTGCAAAATGGTAAAGCTCTTGGTCCTGATCATCCCTTGTTTGATTTATGTCCTTAGAGGCACCTCAATGTTCATGTCAAATAAGTATTTTCTTCAGATTGATAGCTTATTTAGGACATTTATTTGAGATAATAGTCCATCAGAGCTCTTATTAGCTAAACTGAGAGTACCATTTTAGGAGGGAGGTTTTAATTTATCAGACTTAAAAAATTATCACTGGGCTTATATTTCATCAGCCATAGGTATATGAAATGAAATTAAAGAAAATTTAGTAGAACATTATCCTTTATGGGCTTTGTTGGAAAATTATTATTTATTCCCATTGTGGTAATGGCAAGTTCTTGGAACAGCATTTAGTAGAAAAAGTGTTTTATTTCAGGTGCAAGAAATCTTTGGGCCATACTGGGGCATACATTGGGTTTTGATAAAGAGACCCATGAGTATTTAGCTGTACTTTAAAAATAGGTGGTGAAACATTTTATTAGAAAGCATGGGTTGAAGTCAGGATAGTGACTTTAAATCAATTCTTGTGTAATGATTTTTCTAAGAATTTCTTCTGATTTCAAATTGAATTTGGTATTCCTAATTTACAACAGTGGCAATATTTTCAACTCAAGCATGTTTCAATGGCTCAATATAAACCAGATGCTCTGGCCACTGCAGAGGCACCTGGGATGCTTTCCTATTTGGCAGACTCAATTACAGAAGTTAAACTCACAACATATCTTTATCAAAAGTTTAAGAATATTTTTAAAATTGATATTACTAGGATATCAAACAGGCACCAAAGAACTGAAATCTCCAATAATGCCCCATCAATGGTTGCATGTTCTTAAAAATGTTAAAATGCTATTGCCAGATTTGAGATTTAAATTGATACATAAAAAATTGTATTTAGAGTGTATTGGACAATGCCCCCCAAAAATGTATTCAAAGGATGGACATCAGGTTTACTCTGCTGGAGTTATAAAAAAATCAAGTGTTCTTTGATCCACCTAGTATAGCCTTGTGCATTTTTGACACTTTTTTTTAAAATAGTATCTTAATGTCTATAAGTAGATTTCTGAGAAATCTTTAAAAGTAAAGATGTCAATGTGATATATAATTGATATATAAGCTCTGAAATATGACTACGACAAAGATTTTTCATGCATGTTGGTGGGGGTTGGAATGTCAAAAACCCCAATATTAACTAATTGACCAAACCAGACAGAGTAGACTATTTCCCATAATTTCAAAATTATATTCTTGACAAATTCATGCTGACTTATAGTACACATTTTCAAGGAGCTAACATATCAGTCTCTTTATTTGCTGTAGTATCTTCCTAGGTATCAGTGTCTGACTAACCTGTGGTTTTGCTGGATCTTCCTTTTTTTGAAGAAAGGGACGTGTTATCTCCAATCATTTGGCACTTCACTAATTTCCCAGATTTTAAAGATAACATGCAGTGTTTGAATTTAAACTCATTCAGAATACATGGATATTCCCTGACAATGTTTCTATCAGTTTCAGGCTTATCCTTCAGCCTGGCCTTCACAATTTTCTAGTTTTTGTTGAAAAAACAAAAAGGATTGAGCGGTTTTTCCTTTCCTTAGTTATGTATTACCATTTTGCCTTTTATCAGTCTATACACTGATTTTATCCCCCATTTCTTTGGAACATATCTAAAGGCTCTTTTGTTATTCTTAACATCTTTTGCAAACATCACTTCATTCTACTGTAAACCTTTGCTTTCCTAAAACCAATTCTACAATTCTGGGCAATCTGTCTGTAACCTTCCTTTGAAATCAATTTCTTTATTTCTTATATGTGTTCTTTTTCAGAACACAGGAGATCATTTTCAGATCTTCCTTCAAGCTTTTTGTGTTACCTCAATTGCTTTTTTTTTTTTTCCTGTCCTCCATTTTTTTTTTCTCCTCATTAGAATTGTGTATTCAAATATTTCCAATTTAAGGGACTCTTAATTATCTGGAGCATCTTTTCCTTTTAGGTCTCCTGACATGGGATCCTACTTATAAGTTATCTTATTATCTTTTTATTTTATCTTTGTTAAAATCTACTTGTTTGAATTTTTAGTTTTAATGTTTCTTAAAACTAAATTTTAAAGATGACATGTCTGGTTTTCCCCATTGTTTCCCCGTAGCTTCACTTCCTCAGCTTTGTCTTCCGTAGTGATAAATATCAGGTCAGGGATAGCTGATCCTCTTGTGCACTCCTCCACCCTCTGAAGGAGAAAGTGAGTCAGTAAAACAAGTCAGGAATATTCTGGAAGAACAATAGATAATTAATGTTTTCTATCATTTCAATGACATGCCTCTTTGAAAGATTAGTAATTTTCTTTCAGAAGGCATCATTCACATCTTCTCTTTGCTTGGGGTATTACTCTTTAATTTTTCCTACCTTCCCATATTTGCTTCAACCAACAGACTTCACTAGCTAACTACCCTCTATTTACTTTTAAGCTGACTTGAAGCTTTCCTCTCATACCAATCAATATTGGTCTACCATTGTAATCAACATTAATAAGAAAAATACTAAGTCAGTAACTGATATATTTGATTTGCCCTAAGAAAACCAGCCTTTGTTGCATTACATTGACAGAGCAGCATATCATTTAAACTTTTGTCCCCACCTCTCTGTAGATTAGATCTGCTTTTATAACATCAATTATGTAAAAATACAACAACAACAATCCCTCAAAAACTACCACATTACTGTGGTGAAGGGACTGCTTTCCCTCAGTTGTACTCCCAGGAGCTATGCTTATGGTAACTTAGCTTCTAGCTGGTTCAATCATATCAGACAGGTCTTGGTGGAGAGCCAGACAGAGTGTGGTCCAAACCCATTCTCAGTGGTGAATCCATGGAAGAAAAATTACATTCTGGATTGGTCATAACCTGAGCCAGAAAGGACCACATGTGATGCTATGGCTTCTGGGCATTTGTTGATAAATGGGCTCAGTGTCCTTACTAGGCAACCAGGATGGCCAGTTATAAAGCAACTGGAAGATCTAAAAAAGCAAAATAAACAGTGATTGAAAATTGAACTATCATAAAATGCTATTTCAAATCAAACCTTAACATCAGAGGATTTCAAAAGAGAATGTTTGATATTTGGAAACATAAATACCCAGATTTACAAACTGAGGAACAGAAATCAATCAACAAGGTTAGAACAAAAGATTTCACAGATACTGAATTGCAAGAATTTGAAAAACTAGCTGAGAATGCTAACAATACTGAATACCCACTGATTACAAATGAAACTGATAATTAAATGAATGAAATTTTTGAAGGGTAACATCATGTTTTATTAACTTCTGATATAAATAACTGTGATTATGAAAGTCCTGTAAACATGAAGCAAAATAATATTTAACATCAGCTCTATGGCACTGCATAGCAGCAGTGATAATATGAGAGCTGGGTTACAGCGCTATAAAACAAAAGCAACAAATCAATCAACAATTGAGACTCGCTTCTTTTTACTTATATTTCAAGTACTGAGTAATGTTAGCCTATCTTCTGTATTGATTACTTAGAATTGCCACTTACCAATGTATAAATGGTCATTTTGCATCTAATGCTATGCTTTGGGTCTCCTCAATCAAACAATGCCGTTTGTTGGGACTATGAAGCATGCCTTTATTTGCTGTGGCACCTGCCCTCTGGAATGATACCCCCCCCCCAAGAAATTCATTTAGCTCCCAGCCAGATGATATCTTCAAAGTCTTTAAAAACTTGGCTGTTCTTCTAGATGTGGGGTAAGGTGTTTGTGAAGCCAGTCAGTTGAGTTTATGGAGTCTGGTTTATCTGGAGCTATATGATATTCTTTTACATTGCTTCTATTTTTTAAGTGTAAGCTACCCAGAATGGTTCTGAAGTCAGGCAGCCTCTAAATAAATTATTTAAGTAGGAGAATAAGAAGGATAAGGAACACATCACATTAAATCTCAGCCTGCCTTAGATATACTGTATATAGGAAGAAAGAAAGAAAAAAAACCCACTGATTAAGTTTTTCACTTCCTTGACTAATGAAAGGGATGATACTACATGGATCTGATTTTCTTTGAAGAACGTGGAACACCTGACTTAGTATGGATTTTGCATAATTACAAATGTATGAGTTAGCATAAACGGAAGTATAATATTATATGAAACTAAATGTCTATCTTAGTTCATATTTTATTTCTGCTAGTAGCCAATCAGATATCTAGGGAAAACCCTACAGGGATTCAATCTTACCTTATTATATAATCTTTGTTTGCTTTTTAAATTTATTTGGGATTAACTATATGACAGTCGCAATATGCCCTGGTAGCTGAAAACAAATATTATACATGAGCAAGGCAGGATTTTGCCATTCTATATTTGAAGCTTGAATATGTAATCAATATTTCATATTAAGAAGCCAGTATGGTAGGAGGCATATTTCAATTCATTCTAATAATCAATCTTTTTGCCTCAGACATACCAGAGAATGTTAAAGAAGAATGAATTATGCAAAATTTGAATTTAATAGGCCCAGCTATTAATTCTACTTGTATATTACCTCTTTACAAATCAGTATGATAAATGTTATAACAGTCAAATGCTAATCATTCACAATTTATTTCTGGTAAACTTTTAAGTGCTTTAACACGATGATTTGTTTTTTGTATTTTCAGTACTGTTTGTCATTAATTCATTTGATATCTGTGTGGTCTCTCCTTAAGATTTTAACTGCAATTTGGCATACATTAAACATAATTATTTAGTATTCAGCATTGTCAGTATAATTGATCCATTTGATATTAATGCAAATGTCACCAACACTTTGATAAAATTATCAATATAATTTGATAGCCATGCGTCATTATGACAAATGTATCATGATGTCATCAACATAATATAAGCTACTATGAGGATATATTTTATATGGTAGATATTTCATACTCATATTTTTTATGAGCCAGTTTCAAGATTTATTATGGTCACAGTATTGAGTATCAATAAGTGTGCATTTTGGGACAGAAACAAGCTCATTCACTTATTTACATATTATCTTTAACCTTGCAGTGATTTACCCATTTACTCATCCAAGTCTATAATGTTTCAGCCTTAATAATGCACTGAATTGTGGTAAGCTGGATTTAACTTTCACTAAGTTTATATCATCATCATCATCATCATCATCATCATCATCATCTCAACTCAATTGCTGTCAATATTCTTTCATTTTACCCAGTGTTTAAAGGGGAAAGTAAGAACTGAGGTCAGAAATTTTCAATATTAAAATGTGTATTGAATACTCTATGCATAAATTCCAATCCAGGAAGGATGTGGCCAGTCTAAGCCCATTTTTAAATCACATGTTCAAAGTCAAATCCAGACATAGCACGATCTGACAGCATTTTCAGGTATCATCACTTTTGTACTCAGTTTCCTAACTTCTTGTTATGTATAGAATAAACAGGGCTACTTGAACATGATCAGATCTTGTAATAGATCATGGGGGCTGCCTCAAAGCAGGAATAGATTGCACTTCATACGTCAAAGATTTATTTACTGATATTAAGTGAAATCAATATATCAATTCTGAATACTGGGAGATATAAGGAAGGCAAAGGATCCACTCTTGGCTGGGAAGGAGAGATAAAGGAGGTATGTAAGAACGGAATGAGGGAGGAATGGCAAGGGAAGTTACTGGTGGGAAGATCATCATTGTGGGAGATGATGGCAAGCTGTACAATGTGTATCAGTGGGAATAATAATCTTGTGGGAGTTATTTCATGAATTTGATATTCTCTTGATCCTAGAAACAAAAAGCCTTTATTTGTCATGGAGATTCTGGTCTGTCCAGCATTCAAAGGAAAAATGGCCATGGAGACCAAGATTCCCATTGTTGAATGGGAGCAGATGGTCCTGCAGCAGGCCAGTGGAAGAACTGCAAGTCACCAGTTACCCCCAGGCTGCTCCTCTGTGGGACTTTGAATGTTCACATAAAAGAATATTTGTTCCATTTTCTACATAGTTTCCTGAAAAATTTCTTTAATTCAAGATTCAGCCTCCTTCATCAGGCTGGTCATCTCAGAGCTGGGGCTGTATGAATGAACTCTTTAGCAATCTCTTAACAAAAGAAACAGAGTAAGAAAACTCTAGAAGACTTCTTGAAATGGAGGTGAAAGATGTTGCCTTTATAATTTCATTTTAACAGCAGGAATGGTTATCAAGATATTTTGATATCCAAATTTTCATGAAAACCCAGAGGAAGTTCTACACAGATCTCAAAATAGTTCAAACGAAGAAATGAGCATTAATTTAAAATTCATAAAAAATAAGGTATTGATCCATGGAGATTACCCAGCTTATGTCAAATGAGATCTGCAGAGAGAAAGAAGGAGAGACACACAAAAACTGTTAAATATTTAAATCAAATATATAAAATGCATGTGAAAGAGTTCCTCTAACCCCTTCTTTTCCCTTCTGTATATGTCATCCCAGCTAACAGATCCTCAGATTGTTTGCCAGAGGGTAAAATGTGACACTGTTGCATTTAGATTAAGGAAATGATAGGTATAATGAACCATGTTGCAATGAAGGTGGAAAAAGAAAATAAACCATCTGAGTATAGCCATTCAAACACCTGATTCCCAGATGAATAGAGTTGTACCTGTTTTATTTTCTGCATAAACCTCTTGCCCAAATTTGATACATCTTTCCTTGCCACTTTTTCAAAGTTGTAGACCCTGCATGCATTTCAGAGGGTTAAGCCATCTGACAGAGTGGGTGGTAGTCATGTAGGTACTCAGATTTCAAAATAATAATTTCAGGAATGATAGAATCAGTCATAAAGGTCACACTATGTTGAAGGCAAAAAAAAAATCAAGGCAAACATGGAAATGACTGTACTTTATGCATATTTCTTCTGTCTTAGCCTTTTGTCAGTCTCAAATTTCTCATTTTCTAGCTTCACCTTCACCATTATTTCTAGCACATTAGAACCATTAGAGCCAAGGTGTTACTTAAATTCACTTTGCCTAGCACAATCAGGGAACAAAATTTAAATAATAGTTGTAGAAATAATTTGAGCATTATATCTTCCAAAATCTTGAGCCTTATATTTTTCACATAAATTACTGTAAGGTTTTCAACCTATTAAAAAATTGAAGACATTTCTGAAAAGAGGGGTGGCAGACATTCTAAGATGCTATCAAACAACACAGCTTGTTAGTGGGCAAATGCTTTTATGTAGTTAGGTTTTCTTCCTTGGCAGTGAGAGTCATTAGCTTTTATGTTAGCCAACATTTCATAAAAAGAGACAGCTTCATATTACTGGATTAAGGACATGAGATCTGCCTATCTTGAATCTTATTCTGGAGTCCCATAACTCTGATTTCTATATGCATTGTCTTTTTAATTTCAATAATCCTGAGGCAATCAGGGAGATATTAATAGAGACTTTGTTCTGTGATGATGATGATGATGATGATGATGAATGGTGTACATGAGTTCATTTTCAATGGTTTTCAGTATACCAAATAAGGCTTTTGACGCATATGGCTAATGCACTTGGCTCTTAGGCCATGTTTATCAAGCCATTCCAATGGTGAGAATTTTACTCCCAAAGGCCATCTTGATTACAAAATTGTGATTATGCAAACTGTAACAGTCACGAACACATTCCCAATGTGAATTACAGGTAGTCCTTATTTAGTGACCACAGTTGGGACTGACAATTCCATCACTATGCAAAGCAGTTGTTAAGTGGGATATCACATGACCATGACTATGGTTTCCTTTTCCTCACTCCTCCGCCCTTTGGAATGCTCACCCCAGCACTGGGATAATTAGCAAGAAAGAAATTAATGTTTGTATTTACATTCATTGGAGAAGAACGGATTACAAGAGAGCAGGCGCACAGTGGGGAATACACATTAAAAGCAATGTGCTGGTGCCAGCATCTGTGACAGCCCAGTATATTTCCCATTGCATGCCTGCTTACTCTCTTGTAATCTCTTCCTCTCCAAACTCTTCACTCTGCAAGGGAGGGGGAATAAAACAACAGGTCAGGCACAGAACAATGAGTACTGACTGTAAAGGCAATCATGTGACTGAGCGATGCTGCCTAAGGTCGTAAATGCAGGCATTGGTTGTAAAGTTATTTTTTCAGCACCATCATAACTTCGAACAGTCACTGAATGAGGCAGTCAGTAAGCAAGGACTACCTGTAATTTCATAAACAGTTCTGTACAAAAGTTATGGGAAGCTGTGAACCCAACAGGAACTTCTAATTACTATTGTTGTGGGGAAATGCCGACTTAAATTAGGAACCAAAGTGATTGGAGATAGATTGAACAAAGTATATTTTATTGGCATGCACAAACTATAGTGATCACAGGGCTCCTCCCCAAGAAACTGCAGATGAGATCCAAACAAAGCAAAGTTACAGATTATATATGTTTGGTTTGTTACCCTATGTAGGAAAGATAAATAAAATATTGTATTATATTGTACTATCCTCACACTGGAATGCCTTTGATAAGAGATTGGGGGGGGGGGGGAGTGACCTTACTATGATGTCCCTGCATTCCTTCACACTGTAAGGATTCTATCCTGCTAAGTACCATCACCATGTTCTATAAACAATATTGTTTATTGTATCCGTACAGTTCCTCCTTTCACACCATTCTGTTCACACTCTAAGGAAGGACAGTTATCTAGTTTCCATTATCTGTCTTCAAATGTAGGTAACAGCACTATCCTTTATTTCAAACTGCAGTTTTACAACAGCTTTGCTTTAAATAATGAATGGGCTATTTCTAAATAATAAAGATAATAAATGCAATATAAATAAATTAAATCTCCACACTATCAAGGAACTGAGTGGCAGCTGCCTTAAGTACCTAATTGTGATGGAATGGAATGAGAGAGGTCAAGGACAGAAGCATCTCCTCAGCCCACAGAATGAGCATGGGAAAGCGAAGAAGATGAGTCTGGCACCACCCTAAGAAATTCTCAGTGTTTAGTTGCTGGCTTGGGGAGTTTAGAGTTAGTCTGGCGAGATTCTGTCTGGCAGGTGTAAGCTAATAGAGTAACTGAGCTGTTCCAGAACTGTCTCATGGAGTTTCTTGGGCTTAACCTGACATCAATCACAGCAGACTCCCTATTCCCATTGAGAGGGAGGAATTTTGAAGTATGGCAACAGATCCCCAGGGATCTGGTTTGACATCACAGCTTTTCGCGGCGGCTTTATTACAACATCAACAACAAGTCGATGCCCAGATAAATAATTTACGAACAGCAATGGCCCAAATGGCCCAACAAATTGGACAGGCTGGGCAGAATGTTGCAGTGGCCCCTCCATTGTTGTTGCGTTCTCCTGGAAGTATGCCTGAAAAATATGGAGGTGAGGTGGAACAGATGAGAATCTTCCTGGCACAGTGCAAGATGTTCATGGACGGCAGACCGGCAGTTTTCTACAGACTGCACGAGGGTGTCTTTATTGAAAGTAGCTGCTGCCAAGTGGGCGACCCCCCTCATAGAAGCAGGTGATCCAGTGCTCAACAATTATCAAAATTTCATTGGTGCTTTTAGGGGGCATTTTGGGGACCCAATAAGGAGATTAACGGCCTATCATGACATTTGCAAGCTCAAGCAGAGCGGCAGACCAGTAACGTTGTTCATTGCGGATTTCAAGTTGTTGGCGGGGGATGTCCCCTTTTCAGGTTCCAGGAACTGTCCACCTATGGGTTTATCCAGAGCTGTTCCAGAACTGTCTCGTGGAGTTTCTTGGCTTAACCTGACAATATTTGTCATGACCTGGATGGGAAACAGATCCTCAGAAGGTGAGGAACAAGCAGGGAAGATCGTGTAGAGTGGTTCAGGATACAAATGGAAGGGAAGGGGAAGATGTAACTCTAAAAAGTAATTGATTTTTTCTTTTCTTCTGTTTTTCCTATTTTTTTTTAATTCAAGTGTAATAGTATTTTTTGTATCATCTGTTTCTTTTTACTTTTTTGTATGTCTCAATATTTGCTTTTTTCTACTTCCTTTGTATTTTAAATGTATGCCCAATATATATGATGATGAACTGTGGGATGGTGTATTGTTGTTTATTTCTATAAGGTTATTTTAAGGTTATTTTATGTTCTCTGTTTTGTAAGTTGCCCAGAGTCACTATACAGAGATGGGTGGCTATATAAAATGTATTATCTACCTACCTACCTACCTACCTACCTACCTACCTACCTACCTACCATCTATCTCTGTTCTTTGTAAACAAATTGATTTTTCAATATATCTGATAAATGGTTTCATGAATCTGTCCTGACACACATTTCTACTATTCCATATATAAATATGTGTACGTGTGTATCTTTATATATCTTTATATATCTACACACACACACACACACACATGCTCATATATTAAATCTTAGAACCATGAAAGAATTTTGAGAGGCAATCCTCAGTCCTAAAACAATGCAATACAGTAAGGGAATTGTTACAATGTTCTAACCATTTAGACAAGGCCAAATAGCACAGAATTTTGTAAGAGAGATGACAGCAAGTAGTACAGTATAAATACAACATTACAAATACTGTAATACTTTTGAATGTCACGTTGTGCTGAACACAAGCTTGCCCTACTCTCTTCAGTTGAGAAACTTACCATTGATATGCTGCGGTACGGCTCACAAATTCTAGGAGAGTCATCAGTTCAGCCATAATCATGGAAATGAGAAACAGGACCACTGATTTCACCTTCCTCAGCTATTGCTAAAGTGAGGATCTTTATTTTTTCATTGTTAATAATAGTAAGAAAATGTTTACTGTACCTTGTTCACTTTTAAGAGGTAAGGCTAAAACTTTCCCCTGGTAATTTTGTTCTAGTTGGTTTTGCTCATAAGCTATCATAATCAACTGATTCTTATAATCAAAATGTAGTACATAGGTGTGAATTTATGTATCGGCATGTGAGTATATGTTTATGAAAACAAAGAACATATGAGAGTATGAATGGGTGTATATGTGTGTTTGAGAAACTAAACATCTCTACATTCACATGTATATGTATCTGTGAGTGTGAGAGAGAGGCAGAGGAAGAGAAGAGATGGATATATACATGTATAAATATGTTTGTATACCTACACATTCATGCACACCCTGGATCTATCCATCATTGTCTTGACCACATCTAAGTCCCTAAGAAGTCTGCAGTTACCATTCTTATCTTTTTATTCCAAAACAATTGTCCAATTTTAATTTAGTACTAAACAACCCGTGATCTGTTGGATTATCATTTCAGAGATATTTCCTTACCTAAACAGAGAAACAGAATGACCAAGGGCAAAAAAGCAGTGGAAGCAGGAGTGACTTCCAACTTCCTGCTGGCTTCCCCATTGACTTTGCTTGTGAGAAGCTGGCAGGGAGTGTCAGAAATGATGATCACATAACTGCAGCTGAGTGCAGAAGCCTGTTGGGTCATCATTTTAGAGATATTTCCTTACCTAAACAGAGAAACATAATGACTACAAGCAAAAAATCAATTGGAGCAAACGAACTGTGAGAAGGAGATAGGCCAATAATTCCTTAAATTATGTCTCCCAATCCCCTGATTCTAACATCACTGAGATCTGTTTTTTAAAGAAGGTGAGTCAGTGTTTTCTCATTAAAATAGGATGCTTACAATTTTGGAAGAAAGAAAATACTATGTTGAATAGAGATTCCTTGAGCAAATTCAGAATTGAAATTCCTCCTCTACTTTGGAGAAATCCTTACCCACAAATTAATCCAATTTTTTCCAGATTTCTCTTCCCTCCAAAATTTACCCCTGGTGTTACTTATCTGTTGATATGTTTGAACAGAGAAAGCAGAGGACAAAGATTCTAGCAACAGTGTGAATTGACTATGCTTTGTGAAGGCAGTCTGTGAGACATTTATAGTTACTACAGTATGTCTACGTTAGAGGATGTGTTCAAAGAATTCTGCTGAGGGGGTGGAATGGGAGATGAGGGTGACAATCAAATCCCACACAGAGTAGAGCAACATGAACTTACACAAGAAGTTGGGGAAAGGAAAAATTTGTAAAGAATCCATCAAGATAAGTAAGGCAGTTTGTCATATTGATGGTGAAGGAAAACTTGTGTTGGTCTCTTCCAGTTCATTATCTGAGCTCCATCTTTAGCAGAGTGTTTGCGTGTCAGTAACTCCAGTCTATTAAATGGACAAGAAATGGTGTTCACAATCACCATTGGGTTGAGATCATTGTAGTAACATTTCAGGAGGAACCACACATGTTATCAGGCAGCAGCAGAAGCACAAGGAATGTGTGATGAAAAATCATTGCCCTCCTGATCTTTCTCTCTAGTATCTCTGTCTATGGGCTGAAACACTGCTGACACTCCTAACCAGCCATGTTGAAAACATCTACTTTACTCTGTCCAGTGATGTCAGTTTGCTACACTCACAGATGGGATAGAAATGATACACTCAAAGAACGACCAATTTCTATGAACTATTTATCTGAAATCACTCTGAATTCAGTGTGGTCAAGTTCCATTACTGTTGGATTGGATTGTAGCACAACACTTGCGAGAATTCTCATAAATTCTCATAAATTAGCTTTGCAACCTTTTGAACAATGCAATAAGAAAATCCATAATTATCAGCTGCATGTGTGTGATGGAATGGAATTATGAAGGCCAGACTCAGGGAGGAAAACATGCTCTTTTGTCTCCTGAGGAGCGAGGGAGAGATAGGAGGAGGAGGCTGGCACCTCCCTGAGGAATTCACAATGTTGTGACTGGCATTACTTGGGAGCTAGGGTTTCAGTCTGGGAAGATTCTTGCTAGAGGTTGTAGCTAATAAACATTGCTGGACTGAATTTACATGGTCTCCTGGAGTTCCCTGGGCTAGGCCTGACATCAATCTTCCCAGACTCCTACTACCTTCCAGACGAAGGAGTTTACATCATGGCAACAGATCCCCAGGGAGCTAATTTGACACTACGGTTATTGGCAGCAGCCCTACTACAGCATCAGCAGCAAGTGGATGCACAGATTAATAACCTGCAAGCAGCTATGGGACAACTAATACAGCAACTTGGACCAGTAGCCCAGTCACCACCTCCCCTGCCACCGGTGTTACTACGTTCGCCTGGTAGCATGCCGGAGAAGTACGGAGGTGAGGTGGAACAGATGAGAACCTTCCTGGCATAATGTGAGTTGTTCATGGACAGCAGGCCAGGAGAATTTCCTAGCAAACCGAAGCTTCGAATGTTGCCCGGAGCACCAGTAGTTAATCAGCAAGAAGAAGGAGGGGGCAGCGCACTGGAGGAAGGTTTGGTGGGGGATTTAGGGGAGGAGCAGATGCAAGCTAGCAGTCCACAGCCTTCTACTTCAGGCTTGCAGATGGTAGGAGGGAGGGGGGTTGATTCTGCTAATGTTGTAGATGTTTTTCAGGACCAGTCAGATGACTGTACAGAGGAGGCAAAACATACCGAGAGACCATCATCACCTGACATGTCATCCTTCCCGCCTTTGCCAAGTTCTGCTAAGAACTCTGAGGGGGAGGATAGAGATGGAGGGAGGGGTGATGTGATGGAATGGAATTATGAAGGCCAGACTCAGGGAGGAAAACATGCTCTTTCGTCTCCTGAGGAGCGAGGGAGAGATAAGAGGAGGAGGCTGGCACCTCCCTGAGGAATTCACAATGTTGTGACTGGCATTACTTGGGAGCTAGGGTTTCAGTCTGGGAAGATTCTTGCTAGAGGTTGTAGCTAATAAACATTGCTGGACTGAATTTACATGGTCTCCTGGAGTTCCCTGGGCTAGGCCTGACAATGTGGGAGGGAAAGGTATGATGGATAGATTAGAGAAATAGTAACTTGTTGAATGAGGAAAGATTTGAAGCTGGGCCCTCTTGGATTGGTGTTTGCTCCCTTAGCCTCCAGCCTAAGACTTTGCAAAGAGCATAGACTCTTTTGGAATAGGGAGGCATCAGTTTCTGTCTTGGTTTATGGATATCTGTAATGTAGGCAAGATGAGCTTGTGACATCATGTAGGCCATGACATCAGCATGCAGATGAAGCAAATGGCATTGCATGATTTCTGCAAGACCACCTACTTCAATCAAGAGAAACAGAATGACCAAGGGCAAAAAAGCAGTGGGAGAGGGAGCAATTTCCAACTTCCTGCTGGCTTTCCCACTGACTTTCCTTCTGGGAAGCTGGCAGGGAGTGTTGGAAATGACAATCACATAACTGACGCTAACCACGGCAGCTTGTTGGGTCATCATTTCAGAGATATTTCCTTACCTAAACAGAGAAACATAATGATCACGGGCAAAAAAACAGTGGGAGCGGGAGCAACTTCCAACTTCCTGCTGGCTTACCCATTGACTTTCTTTGTGGGAAGCTGGGAGGAAATGATGATCATGTAACTGTCAAATTTCAATCCCACGGGAGCAATGGGTCCCAGATTTTGGACATATTCTGTAAATTAACCCATCTGAGGTACCTTGGTTCAAAATTGTTGCCCCATTATGCACCATTTCACCCAATTGAAGGTTACAAACAGACAGACAGGACAGTTTTAGTAGTATATAGATATATTGCGCAGAATCACACACATAACCAGTCTTGCTGCTTATTTGTTGCTGTTTCATTACTTTTCAGTTTCATAAAATGGAGAAAATAAAAGCTTTATGTTAGGCCAGATTGGTTTTTATTTTTACTTGAGTATTTGTCAAAATAAATATCCCTCGGGATGGAGGCAGTTTTGGCAAGTATGTGGCTGCTTTCACTATTTCTTTTCCTAATATGGGTATAATTATGGATAGTGCAGTATGTTGTCATTGCATTAATTATGGTGGAGCTGTTAGTATTTACAAAGCAAGATACTGAGAGACAGATTTTGCTTTGTATCACAGCTGCAGTGGGTGTCTTCCAATTAAAATAAATGATCTTCTGTGTCTTAGTATTGCTTTTTGATCTAGGATATTGCTGATTAAATTGAAATGAAAGTGATAGAAGTTTTAAAACCTTTGATATGAATTATGTCTCTTACAATCAAAATAAAACTTCTCTCTCTCTCTCTCTCTCTCTCTCTCCCTCCCTCCCTCCCTTCCTCTCTCTCTCTCTCTCCTTTAGATGGTACTCTTGTTTTGATGACAATAGTGCAATCTCCCACTGGCACATGATGGATTCACAAAGATGGTAGGAATAATCTTGCTGTTGGACTGAATGATATGGAAAAAGAGAAGGATGCACAACTTTAACTTCAAGTCATTTTTCAAAACTTATTCCCTCCATAGACATGTCAGTTAGTACACATACAAAAAATTTACCAAATGGCAAGACAGATTTAGAAAAGGATATGCATTTGCAAATTCCTGTACTGTCGATATTTATGCCATATTTATTAAGTAAGTTCACAGTGTAATCCTATATTTGTATATCAGAGCAAACCCTTTAAGTTCAGTAACCCTTTGAGTTCACCCCCAAGTAAGTGACCCTTAATAGTCTTTCATTCTCCCTAAGAAGCCTTGAGATGTGAAAAAGACATTTGGGATCTTTAATAAAAAATTCTTAGCACTCTTCCCAGACTTTAATTCTAGAGTTTCCTGTGACAAGCCATAACTTTTAAACTGGTAGAAACCCATATATCATTGATTTCTTTAAATCCCACATTAATCATGCTCAAAAAAAGATATAGTCCCAAATGAAGGTAGAGTTTTAATTAAAACACTAAAAGTCTATTAAATACATTATAAAAATGTAACAAATAAAGAAATAAAAAGAAGTTAATAGAACCCAATGGTTAAAACCACTTCATTAAAAAGCCAATTAGAGTACCAAAGTATGTTTGAATAAAAATGTATTGGCAAAAAGACAAGGAAGGAGGTGGACAGAACCAGAAAGTATCTCTAAGAAGACTTTCTCTTATATTCCCAACCAAACATATATCTTGTGTGGTGGGACCCATAAAAGAGCCTCTCCTGAGATCCTTACAACCACAGCAGGCTTTCATAGTATTTGAAAGCACATGTCTGTACCTAGGTATTTTTCACATGCAGAAACTGTACCACAACTGCATTCTGGAGATTTATTTTTATTTTAAATAACTTCATAGAATGTAGGAACATTAGAAGGGGAGGGAATTTTATCCATATACCAAATATTATTTTCTCTCCCGAAATAGGAAACAGACAATTTTAGTGATTCATACAAAGATAATGCTTAATGAGAGGGTAACTACCAATAGAAATATTACTTGATGTGTTATGTGATTAAATGAAGATGGAAGGCAAGGGACATATTAAACATTGACCTCAGACAACCATTAAAGCATGATATTCAATTTGTATGGATCACATTAGATTAAAAAAAAAACAACAGACAACATTTGTTCTAAGGAGGGTTTTTAAAAAAAAATGAAAAAAAACCCCACTTCTCAGTAGTTTTGATATGGACTTTCAAAGAATTATGATGTATGGGTAGAGAAGATTACTGTTACAGGAATATGGATAGTTTTCTGCTCTTACCTATTTCTTCCATTATTCCTTACTTTTAAGGCAGTATCTATAAAGGAGAGAATAACTGTTGTCTCATTTGCAGAATTGTTACAAACTTCTATAACTCAATGCTAGTTGTACATATTAGTCATTATGTGTTAAAGAAGCAATCTTCAACAAGTTGAATGAAACAGGATTTTCCTGTCTCCCTCTGTCTTCTTCAGTTTGCTCATTCCTTTTTCACTTACTTTTCCCCTTACCCCAAGTCTCGTAGTCCTTAGTCAGAGAAGCAGTCCAGAATGCCATAGCATTCCTGTCCTAATCCTTGATGCACCCCCATAAGAATCAGCAGCACATTTGAAGAAACCCAAAGAGAAGACAGAGTAATATACACCGGCAGTTCATAGCTACTTTTCCCATATTGCCATCGTACTGAAATAATTAAGCATGTTCTACCATGATGTGAACAGGACCTAATACAGGTCACTCATACTGATTGTTTAATTCTTTCTTGATATGTAAGAATGTATTAAATTCAAATATATAATGCTGCAGTTTAGGCAACCAACCAGGTTAACCTGGATTATCCTTCTTCCCATGACTTTTCACACATTCCATCCAGCAGCTGCCCTTTAACAATTAATGTTAATGATAAGAATAGTCCTGATAAGAAAAGGAGAGAACTACATCTTTAAACAAATTATACTGAGATACCTTTGCTTCACAAAACTAAAGTTCATTTTACTGCAGAATTTAATGTTTTTGCCTGTTCTTGTCTTCTTTTACTTCAAAAGAAACAGTAGCCTGTGCAAAGATAGAGATAAATGCCTTCACTTAGGAGATTGATTTCCCTTGCAAGATCTTTCTCAATTAGAGTTCTGATCCTAGTGTATTTGACCAGATTTAGTAAGCAACAGAATATGACCTGCTGAAATTATCCCAAGCTCCATTTACAAGGAGAACAGACAACAATATTCTGTAGAATATTTTAGTGCAAAAAGCAAAGAAACTGTGGAAGGATACTCCATAAAATAATTCTTAAAACAAGGATAACAGTTTGCATAAAACATCAGCAAACTTTCCAAGTCACCATGAATTCAATGCATGGAGAGGGAGGGAGGGAGGGAGAGAGACAGAGAGAGAGAGACAGAGAGAGAGAGAGATGAAACGTTTTGTAAACATACATCTCCATGATGCAACATATAGAAAAAAATAATTTTTTGTCATCACACCTCATATGTAATAAACAAATAATAATGACTTACCTTGTAGAGATGCTGTATTAGGGATAAATGTGGTGAGACAGCAACAAATAGTTCCAAGGTTCAAGAAGACTATTTTGTCAACATAACTCATGGCTTTGAATAGCCATTTATTACTGGGAAGGAAAAGCCTAGAATTTAAACTCAGGAGCAAATACTCATATATAGGTTTTGACTGCAGTGTACTGCAGTTGGCAGATCTTCCATGTATGTATAGCTTAGTTATTCACTGCAACAAAGAAACTAATCTAGCCATGCCATGCCTATGAGCCCTTCTGCCAAGAAGAAAATTCTAAAATACAGGTTTTGGTGTCTGGGAAGTCAGGATTCTTTGCCATGTCTGGCATGAAACTTGGCATGCTCTAAGGCAAGGGTCAGGACTTTTATCAGGCCCTGATCATAACCATGCAGTTTTTAATGGTACTAGTGCCCCCTCCATTAAAATATGAAAGTCTCATATTTTCATGTGAGTTGGATGAAATCTAGTAATATTTGGTGATCACACAGGATTTGGCCTTGAAAAATATTATGTACAGTAGATTTTATTTGTGGAGGGTGGTTCCTGGTGCTATATTAGGGAACACAGACACCCTGTTGCCTCTTATATTGTATTACTAACCCTGTTGTAAGACTGAATTATACAAATGTTAAATATATTATGTAGAAAAAAATCAAGAACTTCAAGGTGAAGGAATGCCCTCCTAAGATCAATTTTTTTTTTAAATGTAGGTGAGTAGAGCCAAGTACTTAAGTTTCAATTTAAGTACCTGAAAAAGTATCTACTTGATATTCAACATTCAACAGTTTGCACATTTCTTGATCTTTCATTAACATGTCTGTCCAAGAATAAAAGAAAAATTATTTTCTTCTTTTTCTATGCCTTAGCAGAGGTTTCCTGGATAATGCTCAAAGTCTTCTGAAGGACCTTTTGCCAAGCAAAAAGAGGAAAACTGGAGTAGCTACTTCCCAGGATAAGTTACATCTGCAAAAACATAGTGAGAATGAATTATAGAAATAGACTTAGAACTATTGCATAAGGGAAAAAAAGCATAAGTAACTTCAGGTTCTACTTTTTGGTTATGATTTGGAAATGCAATGAATGGATAGTGCCATTAGGTGTTTTATGGAAGGATAATCTAAACGCTAGATTAATCACGTTTCATAAAATGTCTCAAATGAATGCAGAGGTATATTCAGGATCAAAATGATGAAAGCTTTATATGTGTATAAAATGGCACAATGCGTGTACAAAAGAGGCAGCGCTCGCCTCGTGATGGCATGAAACTACTTTCATCATTTGCCTCTTACCTTACCTCATAGGCAGAGTAATTAACAATAAACATGGGAAAAAACATGTTATGAACCTCAGTCCAAGAATGGTAACATAATGTGATATCTTACGTAAAAGCTGAACACATTAAAGCTTCAAACTGATCCAGTAAATTGCTTAAAAATGAAGTTAAACTGATCCTTTAAAAACATTTCGCTAATTGGTTCAATTGTTTCTTTGGTAATAATAGTAATATAATGTCAGGAAGACCACCATTTAAGTATATCTACAATTAGCATACTAGGTTCCTTTATCAAATACATGTTCTCTCTCTCTCTCTCTCTCTCTCTCTTCACTCTTCTGTCTAGTAATAATAGCAATAGTTGAGTAGTTGCATCCTTTCTTTGAGCTCAGCCTACAGAATAGCATTTTGATGGAAAGTGATGAATTCTTTACAAGTGCCAGTGTGTAACTGATTCTGTTCTCAGTACTACAAAATATCCTTAATTTTCAGCAATATCTCATAATCCATAATAAATTGACCCCTTAGGATATAGCATATATCCAAATTTTTCCATTCTACTCTTATATAAATATTGATTTATTCCATTTCATACCTACAGCTCCAGAGTAATCATTAGTGTTTAAAGTTTTCTGGTAGTCATTGTGGTATGTGAAGAGAGCTTGAGATTCAACAGATTTCAATATAGATGAAAAAGTTGCTTCTTTCGGTGGGCTGATAGTAAAATATTGCCACTGGAGTGGAATTAAAGCAAGTTGATCTGTGGGACCTTAACATGGTAAGTCTTGTCAAATTACTTAAGTTTGATCCTAGGATAAGTGCTAATACCATCAGGTCAATGGCTGTTATTTTTATGACATTTAGATTAGTTTGGCACCCAGCACAAACAGGTAGTGCATGTTCTGTCTGATCTATATACCACAATCCCATAACAAACAATAATTTTGTTGGTGATGAAAGAACAAAAAAGTTTAATTCTGCATTAATATTTTCTGCATTCAGCCCCAAGTAAGTGGCCTACACTGGTTGCTGACTATTTTGTAACCACTCATATTTACTTACATGATTTTTGGCTATTGCAGAGCTGGCTATGACTTCTCTGGCATCAGTGCCGTGGTTCTTGAGAGATGTTCTTGCATACAAAGCATAATTTCTGTTTATTTCTGAAATTTGTTTGAAGCCCCAGTTTAAAAATTCAGGCATATTCTGTCTTTTATAAATAAGAAATGAAACCACCAACAGAATATTGCTTGTTCTATTCAAACACTGGGCCTGTTAGCACCAGCAAATCTTTGGATAATAAAGTACCAGAGAAATATTTTTACATAAATATCCTGAACCACAATCAAGAATGTAGCCTTCATGGATATAGAGTGAGCCTGAGTGTGGCCACTCTGGACCTTTTAACCCAGTGAAGTCCCAGAGCACTGAACAACAAAGCCCAGAAGAAATATTAATTTGGAAAGATCCATTAATTCATCACCATAACCTTGAAAAAGGAGAACTTGCATCCCAAACAAAAACTCTGGAGGAAAATTAAGCTAAGTTGACTGTCATATAGCATGACAACTCATGTCAGCCAAGAGATACATACAGAGTAAAGTAAAATCCCTGCAGATATTGTGGGCTGCTAATAGCATTGTCACTAAACGCTCACAAGCAAAAGATCTCACCTGTTCCTCTCTAGATATTTGCATTACTCAGTTCGAAAAAAATGTCTTGTTGAAATAATGCAAACATATATTGCAGAAGAGCTATAGAAGTAGCAGCAGCTTCAACAAGGTGCTATCTAATAAGCTGAAGGCAGCTTCACCAAGACAAAATAAATCAGTTGTGCATATTTAGATTAGGTTGTGATTACTTGGGGTTTTTTTTAATCCTAATTTCAAGAAAGGGCAATGGAAGTTGCTAGTATGAATGAAAAGCTAATATCTTTAAAGTGTACATTTAATAAATTAAAGGACATATATTTGCAAAAGAGATATGTTTTAGTAACTAATTAATTAGAGGATACATACTAGCAGAACAATTCATGTCAGTAACTCTTGATCATAATTTCACTGAGAATTCTCATATTTTCTGTGTTCGGAATATAAAATAATCACCTTATTTTGACACGCGTGATCCTCCTTCAAAGAAAGCAAAGGAGGATGTTCAATGAGGCATGGCAAAATGCCAGCCTTCATATTCATATAACACTGATCTTGAAGGCACAGTTATCAGACAGATCTTTTTTCTTTGAGTGAAAAAATAGATTCTCAGTGACTAAAACTGGAAAAATAGGTAACTAATTTTCTTTTCCAGAAATAGACAAAAGTGTTTCAGTCACAATGGACTCATTCCTTTCAATGAACTTCACTCTTCAGCTGCAGAATGCCAAAAACACTTAAGTAATTGTAATTGTAACTATCTATGGTTCAGACTAGTCTCATTCCTGACACTTTTAGTGGTTATAATCATAGCACTTGATGCAAATAAAATGTTAGGTCTCAGGAAACTCACACTGCCTTTCATTAATGCTCTAAGGAATGAAGTAGGGACACTCAGAGTGCAAAGCTTTGATTTTTACAGCCTCTCACAATCACAGATTTGCTACATAGCAGCTACATCATTCCTTTGCCCAAAGAAAGATAGGCATAATTTTCAAACCCTAAACCACATGGTATGGAATGAGAGTTCATGCCACATTTATTTATTTGGAACATTCTCTAGAATTTTTAATTTAATTTAATTTAATTTAATTTAATTTAAAATTCCCACCTGACTCCATCATGACTCTAGGCAGCATACAATATAAAACTTTTAATACAACATCATATAAACAGTACAAAACAAAATGTCTTGGAAAAATAACACAAATTCTAACAAACCAGGCATCCCCACAAGGGATCTGCCACCCACTCTAACCCAAGGCCTGGTTGAAGAACCAGGTTTCAAGAGCTTATTTAAATAAGATCAGAGTGGGGGCATACAGAAAAAAATGAATAGGGAAGTAATATTTACACCTGTAAATAAAATAGTGGCCCTTTTTGTCATTGTTGAAATTAGGATTTTCTTTCATCTTATCTATGAGTACAACAGGTGTACCTGAAGAGATGGAAAGTATTAATGTGAAAATTACTTTCAATATGCCTCTTTGTAATGGAGAATTCCAGTTGCAAGAACAATGCAAAACTATGTTTGTTTATTTTTTGTTCTCCCATAAGTTAAATTTAATTTGTGGCTTATGAAGTCTTCCTGGTCTGAAAATATGGATACATATGCTACAGTCCCTTGATGTTCCTCCATTCTAGAAGCCACTGTTTGTTTGTTTGTCTGTTTTTTCAGTAAGTTTAAAGAGTGGTGAGTTTTAATATAGGTTTTAAGACTGGGTAAGGTAGCAGAGAAGGGAAAAAATGGGGAGGGAAGAGAAATAAATATATTTAAAAGCTTTACATGGGTAATACAAAATAAAAACATGTGTATGCTAATTTTGAGCATATTAATCTTCCCACTTAAATTATCCTATACAGACCCTCAGCTGCATATGATATTTGAATAGCAACAAAAAAGAAGTGTGAATCCATGAACTAAAAAATTAATCTTTACAATGGTCCACACCTTTTTTTTTCTTTATTGACTGACACAGGACCCAGAGATTTGAACTTTATGTGGAATTCATAAACTTACATGGGGATAATCCATCTGCTAGACAGGGTAGAAGAATCTACAAATTCAATCTTTTTTTATAATAATTTTATTAAAGGTTTTAATTACAATGGTAAAAGATAATATAAACTAAAAAAGAAAAGAAAGAAAAAGGTGCAAAAAACAAAAAGAAAAAAAGAAAAAAGAAAGGAAAAAAAACCCAAGAAAGCAACTTCCCAGGCTCATAACAGCAAGTATAAACAATTTCACAATCTCTTCACCTTCTCTTACTTAACAGATATAAAACTCTTCATCCAGTAACTCATCTCTTAACTGTAGGCAAATCCAATAAGTAACCTCTACTCCAATCCAGGTGTCAGCAAAAAGTCCAAATACCGCCCTAAAATAGTAACATTAATTAACGTATATAAAACTCAACATTCCACATCTCAGCTCTTAGCTGTAAGCAAATCTACTTTAGAAGACTTAAATTGGTCCCAGTATCCTAATGTGAACAAAAGACTAAAGTTTAACATGACAAAAAGGGACAATTTCTTCTTTAAAGAGAACAAACTCACAAATATCCCTTACTTTAAGTGGAAAGGCAATTAGATAAAAGCCAATTTAAATGCTATCCAATTAGAATACATAAAGTACCTGTAGGGGAAAAGGCTTAAACACCATATTAACTGTAAGCAAACTCAATATACATTTTTCCATTCCAGATGCCAGCAAACAAAACAGAACCACCTCAAATAACATGTCCCATTAAAATAAACATTCCATAGCTCAATTCTTAACTACAAACAAATCCACATTTAGAAGACATAAAGTAATCCCAGTATCCTAGTATAAACAAAAGACTAGAATTTAACATTACAAGGAGGAATAATTTTTCCTTTAAAGGAAACAAACTCACAAAATTCCTTACTTTAAGTAAAAAAGACAATTAGATACAAAGCCAGTTTAAATGCTGTCAGATTAGGATGCATAAAGTAACTGTAGGTAAAAAAGCTTAAACGTCATGGTAAATGTAAGCAAATCCATTATACAACATTTTCCAGTCCAGATATCAACAAATTCAAAAACAACCACCCAAAATAGCAACATGTCCCATTTTAACCCTGGTCAAATAAACAGACTTTGTGTTCCTTCTTTTTATGTAAAATAATTTTGTGCTTTAATCCATTCAGATAATTGTTGATCCTTGTTTCAAACTTCTCCAATACTCTAAACATCCTCCTGTGTAAGTCCAGCAAAAAGAAGTTGTTCCAATTTTTAAACCCTTGTCCTATCTATCTATCTATCTATCTATCTATCTATCTATCTATCGACAAACTCTGTTCAAATTCTTGTTCATGTTGATCTTGGGTGGACTTTGTTGCATATATTTTTCTGTAACATCCTCTTCTGAAAACAGACTGTTCCCAAAAAGAGACAACATAGCTGGCATTGTTGATTCAAGGTCCCAGTGCAGTTCCTCAAAAATATCTCTGAACACCATTATAAGTTACTTGTCTTGTTATGTCTCCAATATCAAAAACAGTTTTTCTTTCCCACAACAATGCCTTCGACAATACAATGCATTTATTCTTTAAAATTAATTTCAAAGTCTTAATATTCAAAATCCAATATTCCAACATTTTCTGAGCTCTTAATCCATTTAAAACTTTCTATAGCCAAAACCTTGTCTTGCGTTTTGCTGTTCATTTTAAATTATTAAAGATTTTAAAGATACATCTTAATTGTCTTATATTAAGGATTGAAGGCAGTCACCTGGTGTTTCCAGCTTGTCATTTTGAAGGTGTCTAACTTCTTTAAGAAAGTTAATAGGCAATTTCAGAAAATGGGTAACAAGGGAAGTGCAAACTTAGTGTCCTTTGAAAAGATTCTGTTTGTGGCTGGTGCAATTACGGCAAATTCCCTTGGCTCCCAGTTCTCCCACCCTCTGGAGACTTCTGCTTTGCAGTCTCCCATGAGAAACAACTCTATGGAGCACAGATTGAATGGTCTTGTGTCCTCTCTTTGTCCAGAGAGAGTCAAAGGGGCCAATCTACTTGTGGCTCCCTATTCTTGGCCACAAACATCGGCCCCACTTTTTGCAGAGCCGTCTTCAGTCCTCCATTCTTCCCTGGAAGACCTACAAATTTAATCTTCTTTGTTGGTATGCCTTCTGTTATTTTTGGCCTTCAAGGAGATGAGGGAAAAACCTCCAAAGCACTCTTCTTCACCATGCCAGCTGAATGTCAGAGTTTCTGTTAATGTGTTAGCACAGCCACAATGACAGTCAAATGCCACAAACCCAGATATTCCTTGTAAAAGACTTATGAGTGGCCTTTGAGGCTCAGTCATTTCAGTGTTAATGTTAGCTATGCAGCACCCACTAGGGTTATGCTCAAAGGGCTCTTCTTCATTATTAGTTTTTAAAATGCAACAGTGTTTTTAACTGCTTCAGAAATACTCCGTTATTCAAAGATCATAAGTGGATCTTCTTTGTAAACAGCACCTTACAATTTCCACACTGGTGAAATGTTGATTTTGCTTCTATTACATGCAGCATATGAGTTATGTTATATTGATTGCTTCTTAGAGCAGTGGACAAGTTCACACAACCAGGAGAGGAACCAATAAGCTTTTGCTTAGACTGTTCCAGTCTGGACTGCAGATGTAGAACTGTGACAGAAATTTCATTCATATGAAACATTTAACAAAAATGTTTCTTTTATAGAAAACTATATGCCAGAGAAACATTTGAATTGATTTCTCCCCCCTAACATCCTAGTTTTGTATGGTCTGGTTTTTCCCTATGGGCGAAGCATTCAAACTTACAGTATGTTTTCTCCCAGTGGCCTAGTGTGATACAGCTTAGAGACTGTTTTAGTACTACATTTTACTTTCTGCCTATGTATGATGCAGGCCTTAGTTTTGTTTTGTTTTGTTTTGTTTTTGCAACCTAGAGGACCTCAACTCCAGATGAATGCAAGAAACAGTAAAATAGGAAAACAGATCACACAGTCCAGAAGAAAACCAATACATAACAAGAAAAAGAAAAAAAACATACAGGGGCTTGAAAACCAGACTTTCAGAACATAATTAAGGTGGGAGCCATTTGAGTTTCTGAGGTGATACTATTCCAGAGGGCAGGCATTGTGACATTATTATACCTCTTTGTTGTATCTTTTGATATAACAAAGTTTAATTATTCCATTTTTTTCTCTTTAACTCACATTTTAGATGCAATACTTCTCTCTTTGAATGTTATGACAACATTCCCATTGATTTTAATGGGCCTGAGTTAAAGGTTCATATGAAATGATACAGATTTGTTTTGCAGAGTTGCCTCAGTGAAGCAATTTGGGTGGCCTTGCATTTCTTTCAACCAGACATGTGTCTTCTTCCATAGCATTGGCTAAAGTGCTTTCAGACTCAGAGGCTTCAGGATTCCCTTTAGTTTTCACTTAGCCTGGATAGGGGCTCTAGGCTGGGTGCCTTCAGTGCCAGCCACTTTGAAAGTCTTTTGGATAGAGTTCCAGGACAATATACTCCCTCAGCATGCCTTGGAGAAGTATTTTGGTTCTTTCGCACTGTTGACTTCCTTCTGATGGGAAGAGAGTAGTATCAAAGAAGGAATATCCTTTCCACAACTAGCCTGTCTCAACTGCAGATCAGCTGGGGAATGGCAGGGGATTCCACAGACATGACAGTTATTTTTCTATGCTGCTGGCCTGTCTCATCCACTGTAGGCCCTGTAGTAGAGAGAAGGCAATTCATACAAAAGGCCATGGTTTTTCTTTCCACAGCTTTTTTTTCAACTTTTGGTCAGTTATGGAGCTGTTGAGAGATCCAGCAGTACAGAAGGAATTTTTCCATTCTTTTAGTCTCTCTTAATTAGGCAGGAGGTCTAGGTGCTCTACAGCCAACATTGGAGCCTCTCAACTTTCTTCTGCAGTGCTCATTGAACAGGGTCCTCTAATTTTTTTCCTGTAGTGCAAGCCCTGAGGCAGAAGAGGATTTCCAAACCACATTGAAGTGAAACAACACAGATGATCACTGTTGCTTCACAAAGTAGCTTTTAGGGTGTCTTTATTTGAAACTTCATTGGAGCTAAGCACTCTTTTAGAGCTTTGAACAGCCGTACTGTATTATAGAAGCAGAGAAATATTTCTTCCTTTCTTTTCCACAAAAGGTGAAGGTAATCTTTCCTTTGTTAGGAAACTTGCTTTGATCTTTAACTTGAACAAATTTTACTGCTTAACCTTTGTATAATAGATTCTTCTAAAAGAAACAGATTTAACATTTTATCCAATTCTTCTTATTTGACCTATGTGATATTCACAGTGAAAAGCTTCCATAAGCCATAGAAAAAAAGGATACAGTATGAAACGATTTAAAAATCCCAGATACAGCAAATTACTAATTATTCCATTTATAATTTTCTCAATTCAAATGATCATATGTTGGATGAGCAGAAATCTAAAATCTTATCCTTTTTTTTTCAGGTCAATTCTCTTCATCCATCTCAGGATTCTTCCTTTCTGTCTTTGTCTTATTAGCTCACTTGCTTTCCAACTGTTTGTCTGATATGAAGTAGCCAGATAGGGGCTAGGCTTTGCCTATCGTCACTCACCCCCATCTATTTCCTGCAATAAACTTCTCTTAGATGTATAAAGGGCTGCTTCCCTAACCCTTGCTCAGGTTAGATTCCTGCCTTCTAAGAGCACCCTCAAGTTGCTTCCTCCAACAATTCTAAACTAACTAGACTGAATGTCCAATTTATTTATGTGCAATCAAATCTCAATTCAGCAAAGTTACATGAATGGGTCCCAACAGCACCATGTATCAGAATTTTGCTGGAGATCTGTAAATTTTGTTGGATGCAAGTCTAATATGAGGTTCTTGTATGCAAAGTCATTTTGTCCAATAATACAAAGAGCAACTGTAATTCATGAAATGTATGGCAAATGACAATACCAATTTCTAAAGATTAATACACCTGTGGTGGTATGTAAAACACTTGTTTGCAGTATTGCAAGGGACATAATAACTCTGGATCTAACAAATTAGCCAGAGTTTCTGGTGCTGCCCCAAAATCTAGCTTCCCTACCATTCAGCTCATTATCAGAAAGCTTACTCAGCTTCTAAAATTATTACACTTCAGGTGACAGAACTTAAGGGATCACTTATCCATAGATGAATCCAGAAATGCTTCTATATTTAGAAAGTATACCTGCTCCCTTTTATTCATTAAGATATGAAAGGGAGGGGTGACAGAAAAAGAGACACAGAAAATCAAAGAGTATGTATGTATGTATGTATGTATGTATGTACAGTTGCAAGAAAAAGTATGTGAACCTTTTGGAATTTCATGGTGTTCTGCATTAATTTGTCATAAAATGTGATCTGACCATCATCTAAGTCAAGAGTATTGACAAATATAATGTGCCTAAAATAATAACACAAAAACCATTCTGATCCTTCATGTCTTTATTGAACACGCTCATTCAACATTCAAAATGCTAGTGGAAAAAGTAAGTGAACCCTTGGAATCAATAACTGGTTGACCCCCACTTGGCAGCAATAAGCTCAACCAGGTGCTTCCTGTAGCTGTGGATCAGACCTGCACATCGTTCAGGAGGGATTTTAGCCCATTCTTCCTGGCAGAACTGCTTTAGCTCTGTCATATTCTTTGGATGTCTCATGTGTATGGCTCTCTTCAAGTCATTCCATAGCATCTCTATCGGGTTGAGGTCTGGGCTCTGACTTGGCCACTCCAAAAGGTGGATTTTGTTTTTCTGAAGCCATTCTGTTGTGGACTTGCTCTGGTGTTTTGGGTCATTGTCCTGTTGCATCACCCAACTTCTACAGAGTTTCAGCTGACGTACAGACATTCTCACATTATCGTGAAGAATTTTTTGATACACTTGGGAATTCGTCTTCCCCTCAATGACTGCAAGCTGGCCAGGCCCTGATGCAGCAAAGCAGGCCCAAATCATGATGTTTCCTCCACCATACTTTACAGTTGGGATGATGTTTTCATGATGATATTCAGTACCCTTTTTACACCAGATGTACTGCTGTGTGTTCTTTTCAAATAGTTCAATCTTTGTTTCATCAGTCCACAAAACATTTTGCCAATACTGCTGTGGAATGTCAGTGTGCTCTTTCACAAACTTCAGGCATGCAGCAATGTTCTTTGTAGTAAGCAGCGGCTTCCTTCATGGTGTTCTGCCACACCCTGCTTGTTCAGTGTTTTATGTACTGTAGACTCATGAACACAGATGTTAGCCAGGTCCAATGATGCCTTCAAATCCTTGGCTGTCACTCGGGGTTGTTTTTTTACCTCATTGATGAGTCTTCGTTGTGCTCTTGGGGTCATTTTGACTGGGAGCCCACTTCTTGGTAGAGTAGCCACAGTCCCAAAGTGTCTCTATTTGTAGATCGTTTGTCTAACTGTAGACTGGTGAATTTCTAAGGTCTTTGAAATCACTTTGTAACCCTTTCCAGCTTTATGTAAATCTACAATTCTTGATCGTAGATCCTCTGAAAGCTCTTTTTGGTGAGGCATGGCTCACATAAGCGTATTCTTCTTGTGCGGAGCAAACTCAAAAAGTTTGAGTGGTTTTTATCAGTCAACATAGCTCTAGTCCACACCTCCAAGGCTTAACAAGACTCCAGGTATGCTAACACCTGACTCCAGTTAGCTTTTTTGAGGTCAACTTAAGGGTTCACATACTTTTTCCACTAGCACTGTAAGGTTTTTATGGTTGTTCCCAATAAAGACATGAAAGATCAGAACTGTTTTTGTGTTATTATTTAGGCACATTATATTTGTGCCTATACTCTTGACTTAGATGACGGTCAGATCACATTTTATGACAAATTAATGCAGAACACCATGAAATTCCAAAAGGTTCACATACTTTTTCTTGCAACTGTATGTATGTGCATACCCTTCAAAATTTTAACTGTTCCAATAGTACTTTTTAAATGGACATTTATTAGGATTATGATCCAGTTCAGAACAAAGACTGAGTCAGGATTTAATTAGATCAATATGAGATTAATTCTTTTACTCACTGAGGTGGGACGAACAGCTCTAATCCACTGTCTTCTGATTCAGTGCCCTTCACAGAGTTCCACTTCAAAGTTTTGATGGGGTCTGAGCACAGGACAGCTGCTCAAAAAGGCAGGGACATTTTAAAAAAAAATGGTTTGATGCTTCAACACACACACACTGCCCTAGTGGGGAAGGGGAGAGGAGCAATAAGAATGCTATGGCAATGCTCTGAGCCAGTGAACTAAGGTGTGGAACAAAGCCAGAGAAGTACACAGGATTCTGTGTTGTGGAACTGAATTCTCCTAGGGAAATATTAGACGCTTGGCTATCAAGGAAGGAAGGACGGGTTTATAAGAAAGGGTTAGCTGCATTATAATAGCTTTTCTCCAACCACTTTTTCAGTGAAACCCCACAGGAGCTAAGCTGTCCTCAAAGAGGTAGTTCTTCATCTTTAAACTATACAAGGAAAATTTTCTAGAAATAACTTGGCTCTATTTCACCAAGTCACACTTTGGAATCAGAAAGAAGTTGGATGGATGGAATAGCTTGAACTGACCAGGTGACTTATTTCCAGTGCTTTCACTGTAGCCCTTGGAGTGGGTCAGTAGTTTCTACAAATTCCAATATTTATTCATGCAAGACAATACTTCTATTACTAACAATAATTAAAAGCCTATATGCTATACTTACTAACATTCTTCCTCCCATGAATCTAAACTTCCCATCTTAGTTCATTGGGGAAGATGGAATGCCTAGGACTGACAAATATATCTTTCTTGAGCAGCTTTGATTATTTACAAAGCATCGAACATTTTGTGTGATGTTGCACAATATCATTATTAATCATAGGCATTACTGGTAAGGCATCAGCCACAGCTTCCAACTGTCTTGCTTCATGCAAGATGACTTAGCTGGAGGTCAGTCTGACTTCATAATAATTTTGAGCAAATTTGAAAATTAAATTTGGTTTTAGTTTCTTTGTTTTGTTTTCTTTGTGAAGTAATTAAACATTTTGGAAAAGATTACTTCTTCCTGCCTTCCTTCTGAAATAAAATATTTTAGATATTAATTGGTTGGTTCAAAGTGTTTATGTTTGGTACCTTAAAATTAAAAGTGTAGTTGATTAATACGTTTGAACAAATGAGAAATGGATAAATGGATAAAGTTCACACAAAATATCAAATTAGTAGGAAATCATACCATTTATATAGGTCGTGAAAACACTGCCCAAAGATATTTGTATAGGTTGCATATTAGCTCCTTTGGGTGGATCTGTTTAAGTATGAAACTCAAGGACAGGGCCAGAGAAGAAGTTATTTCCAGCTTCTAGATGAAACAATCATTTATTTATCCTGGATAAATGTAATGTTGCCCTCTCCACTCCCAATCTTTTGAAGCTTAGTCGGGTCTAATAGGATTCACTTTATCAACCTCTACAAATGGAGAAAGAGAATATAAGTAGTACCGACTCCTTCTCTTGGAAAATGACAATGCCTCTTGTAGGCAGAAATATGTTTTATTCTTGCAAGCTCCATTTGTCTTCAGCATAGGATAGACTCCCCCAACCTTGGCACCCTCCAGATATTTGTAAACTCACAAGACTTCTTACTGATCACTAAGCTAGCAATCCTGAGAAATTCTGCTACTTGGTCTACATATATGGAGGGAGCTCAGGTTGGGGAGAAGTGGCAAAGCATCTGGAGTTATCCACTGTAGAAAAGTCTTCCTCTGGTATAGTTTTAATATACCATTTTATTCTGGAGGTAAAGAAACAACTTCACTATATGAATACCTTGTTCAAAACATTGCATCTTGTACTGTAGTAGAGAAAAGATTTTGCACTGCAATTCTTTAGGAAAACAACAACAAAAAACTGGAGCATATCCACACAGATATTTTTTCAGATTCCATATCGCAAATCAATGAAAACAAAGTGATTAGATCAAGAAGTTTGCTGTGTACTATGGAATATTAATTTACATTTTGTGGAGATGGAATATAAAGAAAGAGGTTGAAAATAATGGCTGCTTGCACAAATCTCTTTGGATTACAATCTTAACATATTAGAACTGAGAAGCTCACAGAACAAGAGAAGCAAACACAGATACATACATGTGCTCTTTGAAATTTCTGCAGTTCCTTTTTCAGGAGCTGCTTCCATGGAATCCCTAAGAAGCTGTCTAAATACCCTGCAAGGTCAAAGAGGAACCCATATAGCAATTGGGTGAAACAGCAGTTGAAAGGGAAACCACAAGGGAAAGGACAGATTTACATAAGCAGCGGTGACCTTTATGCCAGTTTCTGCAAACTACATTTTGAATTGGAAAAGGCAGAATCTAAGCAGCTATTTAAGATCCTCCTATTTAAAAAAAATATGCAATAGAAGGAAAATGTTGAGAACTGCTTTTTCATATAGTAGGACGTTTGTTAGTATTAAAATGAGGGAAATGATGAAAAGGAAAAGTATTTCATTGTTTCATTCAGAGAATTTCCCTATTCTAGGTTTGCTTCTTGTACTTGTGGACTTCTGGGGCTTAAATAACTCAGTTCTGGGGCCAAACAATGAAATGCATCTTAATGCTCTTTATTATGACCCTTGACTCATTCAGATGCTGCAGGACATGTATGACAGGTAGGACACAAAATTATATGCAGACGTAAAAAAGCAGTATCTGCTCCTTACACAGAACATTTTAAGGGGAAAGGCCTGGATTATTAATTCACCTACATCTCAAATGTGATGACCCCTCCCCCTCCCCAAGTGACTAGGAATTTGAAATCTTTCTCCAAGAGAACAATGAACTAGGAAATAATGTGTCAAAATTAGGTATACTGGCTAAGGTGCAAGGCTTTAGTACAATTTGCAATAGATCTAATACAACATAAGTTTGAAATGCATTTATAACCTGCATATATCATTAGAAATATACATGCAACAGCATGGACAAGTTACATGGTTCCAGATGACTAAGAGCTAGAGTGAATTTAAATTGTGAATTTAGAACAACAATGCTGGAAATAGGAAAAAATATTCTGAATTTATTCATTTGTCTCAGCAGCAGTTTCATCATAATACATATGTGAACAATCCTTGGGAGTTACAGAATTAATTCTATGTATCACTAAAGATAGCTTTCATTTTTAGATTTTGGAGAGCTTAAAAACACAAGTGAAGAGAAAATCAGGCCCAGTTTTGGCCCCTTACAAGAATTACTTATACCCTTTTCACCATATGTTTTAGACTACAGTCTCATGCTCCAGATGCCTTTGAAGATATTGTGGACACTGCAAGTGGCTCAAAATGCAGTTGCCTTTAGCAGTATAACATTGGTGGTACAGTCATTATATTAGCTACCAATGGAGCTTTGGGTCCATATCTGTTAATCTATGCTGAGTTAAGCTATAAAATCCAACATGGCTTGGCTTCCATTTCCCTTCAGGACTGTCTCTTCTGATTAAAATCAGGCTGTCTTTTGTCCTTTGAGAATCCTACCATGTGAAAAAAATATGGGGGGTGCCCGAAGGTAGACCTTTTCAGTGGTAGCCCCTGTGTTGTAGAATGGTTTATCCCAGAAACATGTTTGGTCTGCTGGCTTTTCAGGAAGCTTTTTATACATTCCTATTTCAGCTACCTTTTTAGTGATGCTACTATTAGAGCTATCAGGGTGCCTTTTAGTTGTTTCGTTTTTTTACTAATGGACGTAGTTTTTAGTTTTGGTGTTGGGGAAGCTTTCTATTATGCTGTTATGTATTTTATTAGTATATGTTGCCTAGGGACCTTGCGATGAGGGCAGTATACCAAAGCTTGCAATAAATAAACAAATGAGTAATTTCATGCAACTGAAAACAAGAAAAAGAACAACCATTTCTATTTAACAGCTGTATTAATATTTGTTTGAGGAATCAGCAATATGGTCATTTGGAATTTTTAAATATTTTACTATTTTCATTTTACATAAACTTAAATGCAATTGAAATCACATTTAGATTTTGCCCTGCCCCTCCTATTACTTTTGCATTGTGGCCCTCAAATATCATCCAAAAGGCTAACTGTGGCTCTTGTTTCAGAAAAAGTTGCATGGTATTGATTTGGGATAGGAATAGACTCTAGATCCTTGCTGTTTATGGATTTGGAGAGAGCATGTTTTATGCTTTCTTAGAATATAGGATTTGGGGATAGGAGTTATACATTTTCATGTTCAGATTACCTATTCATTACTTAATTCTTTGTCATCACAATTTTAGTAGGAGGATCAGTCTGAATGGCTTGAAAGAGAATTGGAAGATACTTTGGGATGCTGGTTGGCTGCCAAATAAATAGCAGAAGGTAATCTGCTATCTATGGACACAACATACAGGAAAATCCATAAAATTACAGACGGCTTATTTGGGTAATGTATAAATAGCTCATCCTGTAAAGAATGAATTAAACTTTAAGCAGATTAGTTCAGTGGGACATATTGGCTTGAATTCCAGTCTAGCTGATCTGGAGCATCCTTAGTGGAAGTTTAAAAACTGTTCCAGTCACCCTTTGATGCACATGTGCCCCTTTCCTTCAGCAAAATGGTGAGCTATTTAATGTCAGTTAACATTATTGAGCTGTATCCACCTAAGTTTCTTTCTCATAACAATTGATCTTGTGGTATCTACAAGATTGACTGAGAAAAGCATATGGCAATTCAGCATTCTGTGATGCAGAGATGCTCTACTATTTTCTTCTCCTTGCATTTCAAAGCCAAATAGCACAATCAGTTACTTGTCTGCTGTGCACTAGGCTACAATTCTCTTTCAGATTTCATAACCTGAATTTAGACTACAGTTCTTGGATAAGAAAATATACTAAAATGCATATTTTGTTAGAAAATATCATAAATATAGATAGGAAATGTACTTTAGAGCTCTTTCAACATTTCAATATGCAGAAGATCATATGCACTAGTGACTTGCACACATTTTTCATTATATATCATCTTACCTGAAGAGGTCGATCTGTTTCCAGCTATGCGTGTATCATGGAAAGGTTCCTAATGCACAGTTGAGACAATATGAAGGAAGATTAATAATTTGCTTGCCTACAAAGTACAGATACTGTATTATATTCAAGAACTTATAAAGGAAGGATGAACCTCATGAATCCTTCCTAACTACTGCAAAAACTAGAATTGTTTGTTTACAGTCTTTTTTCACCAAAATCACTGTCTTCCAAAAGGAAATTGTGAAGGGCGGGATGAAAAATTAAAGCCTGATATTGATAGAAACATGGTCAGGGAATACATACTTAGTTTGAATGAGTTTAAATCTCTAGGACTAATTTCATCCTATCATGCTGAAGGAAGTAGATGATGATCTTTTGGAGCTTTGAAAAATCCTGGAAAACTGATGAAAAGCTAGATGACTGGAGGAATGCAAATGTTCCTGACCAGTCACTGACAAATAGAACAACGTGTGAAAGAAAATTTATCATACATTTGTTGATTTAGAGAAAGCATATGATAAAATAAATTGGCTTGAACTGTGGATTTTTGCTGAATATGGAGTTGACGTTTGGTTGCTGAATGTACAAATAGTAGTGATACAATTAAATTTTGTGGAAAATAAATGGAATGCTGAATGAATAGTGCAAAATTTAGCAGGCAGGATGTGTGAAGATATTTAATGTATTTCTGGATAAATGTATAAAGAATGTGTTGTTATAAGTGTATTAATTTTGTATTTACTGTTGTATGCAGACTATGCCAGGTTGTTGACTAAGAATTGAAAAGAAAAATGTGTGTATCTGGGTAGAATGTTAACTAAAGATGGTAAAATGGACGGGGGAATTTTAAGATGTGCAAATGGTGGTAGGAAACTTGTGCATAGTTGGTGGTCTTGTTGCAAGGAATGAATGTTAAGAGCAACTGAAATGGCTGCATATAAGAATATGCTTTTGCCCACTATATTATATGGAAGTGTGTCCAGAAAAATTGAAAAGTAAGTTGAATACAGTGTGAATGGGGTGCATAAGGGTATGTGTGGTAAAAAAATTAAAAAAAGATAACAGGCAAGAATAAATGGGTTCTGAATGAATGTGAATTAAATACAAAAATTAGTGACTAGTACGAAAGAAGTATACTGACATAATTTGGTCATATAGAGACAATTAGTAAGAATCAAATTTCGGGATAAATATATGAATAAAGAGTAAATGGGTAGACATGCAGAGAAAGACAGAGAAAGTCATGGTTGGATGAATTTTAAGAGATTCTTAAAAACAGAGATGAAAAGTTTAAATAACAAAAATCAGTGTAGAAAATGCAAGGATGACTTATAAGGTTAGAACATTATGCAGTGAACATTACGGTGAATTGTTTGATGTAAACTGCTGTCAATTTGGCTATATTTATTTTTAATTTTTTCTGATGTTATGCCTTTAATTTCTTTGGCTTAGTTTTTCTTACTCTGTTTTTATGCTTGTATAATGTTGCTCATCCCAGAAAGAAATAGTCCGATGCATTCCAATGTGTTCACAGTGTAAAACTGTCTTTCTGACTCTGTTCTAAGAACCTAGTTTAAGAATATGTATTCACTGCTGTGAAGAGAAATAGAACTGAGTTTATATTACTGAAGGCCAGATGGTGATAAAAGGCCAAGTATCATAAGGATGTTGAACTTTCTCCATTCCTCTAATGTTCAGAATACTTGTGGGTATGGCTTCCCTTGATGAGAGTGACATGAAACTGCAGAGCTAAATACTTCTCATTAAGAGAAAGTCAGGTCAGCTGTTTAGAATGAACATAAAATCCACTGAACTATGTACTAAATAGGCAGAACTCTTGTTTTCATCAAAATGTTAGCTTATGAAGGCACCTCTCCCAAGAGCTCGATTTTTAAAGGAATATAAAAATACTGTGTTTGATCAATAAAGAAAGGCAAGCTTCTCAGGCTTGATCCATAATCAGCAAAAATACAGAATATTCAGAAAAGGGGGGGGGGATTTATCATTCAAAAGCCTATTTTCAGAACTACCACCTACCCCCGTTCTCCCCACTTTTGTTATTTTATTGGCACTAGGAAGTAGGAAGAAGATACTCTTGGTCCATTTTTATCTCTATTATAGCCCCTCAGCCCTCATCTTCTCACATCATCTGATGCTTGTAGAACATTTGAAAATCATCTGGATAATTTAATGTACTGGGTGTGCCAAATGGAGAAGAAGCAAAAAACAAAACAAAAAAGATAAGGATGTAGTATAATTAGTGTGAATGAAACAGGAAATGTATGCCATTTGTAAATTATAGGCTGACAAGTCAATATTTGTAATTAGTTTCTGGTCACCAATAGTCCCTTCTCTGCAATTGGCAGTGAAGGTTATAAACTACATACAATCTTAAATGACATGTATGTCAATTAGTCTCATATTAAAGAAACAGCCAGATTGTGAATTAGCGAGGATGAAGATCAAAGTTATGGAACAGTAGGATATTAATATCACATTCTGGCTGCCAATGCAGCAGCAGAAAGCCAGTCTATTTTTCATGTAGGGCTTATTTTATGTTATTTGTTTCTGCAGTTCATGCCCTGGAACTCAGTATTGCAAATGATTAAACCTGAACAATCTGCAGCTTTACAGTCAGAATGGATATTAATAAGAATGCACTTCTCTGAGAATAGAAATCACGCTGAAGTGCCCTTTCCTTCAGAGAGCTGGCCTACCGACTATTACACTCCATGGTCCACTTGGTGTTATATGGGAGATAAGAGAGATTATTATATCAAGCTCAAACTGGTAAAAATCCTTTTTATGGAACCTATGAAATGTCTTCATAAACAAAATGCAAAACCAACCAATCAATCAATCAATCAATCAATCAATCCAACAAATGGAAAAGGCAATTAAATTCATAGTTCAAAAATTCCAGGCAGAAAGGACTATGAGTACCTCACATTTAAACATTTGATTCTAAGTTGTGTTTCAGCCATGTTTGTGACAATTGTTAAGGTTGCCACATGTTCTATTTGGCAGGCTTCTCATCTCTAATAGCTTCTTAGATTTCTTTATCCTCCTCAGAGATGCCATTATTTGTGCTTTATATAAAATGTACTGAAAGGTTGTGCACACAAAGGCAGTAACTTCTTCCTCTGGCAATGCACATGATCAATGGACCTTTTCTTTTGAAGGTCCACAAGGTATAATTTGTGAACTTGTTAATCTAACATTGTTTTCAACTTTAAATCTATTATGTATCTCCTTTGTAATGGTGACTAGTCCTAGCTGATATAGTAGTATTTCCTCACAAATCTTGGTTAAAGATCTACTTTTTACTTCTATATCCTCTTTATTACATACTGTATTTGGTCTCATAAGATTAATTTTCAGGTGACTTTGCAGTCCCTCTCACTAGTCGAAACCATAACTCAGAAAGATATCTACTAACAGTTCTCCACCAATCCTCCCAGTTGGACTCAGTATTTCAATTAAAGTAAAATTCTAGTCCTAAGTATCTTGATTAACATTTCTTCAGAAAGTAATTAAACTGCCTTTTGGCACTAGTGCTCAGGAAACAACTAATTATGTTGTCCAATGGAAAGTCTTTTTGATACTTTAAAAAATATCATATAGCAAAAGAAAAGTGGATGGAAAATTATGCCATATTAACTCAAGTCTGTAAATCTTCATTTATCTACAGAATTTATCAACTGCTGGCATTTATCAGGCTGACTAATTTGAACTCTTAGCATACTTTCTTAAATATATGGCCTCCCTCAACTACTTTGCAGGGCTTGTTAGCAATGGGCTTGAGCAAGGGAAATAAAACTGACTGGGAGGATGGTAGACGGGTGTGTTGTTATTTGTGAAAATAGTCGGCCACTCAGCCAGGCTTCATAGGTAGCTCTCGGAAGTGAAAAGATCTTCCCCTCCCCTCCAATGTCTATTTCAGCCTTCTCTAAATTGTGCCCCCCAGAGACTGGCTGGGAATTCTTTAAATTACATTCTTTTCTGAAAGATGTAAGGCTAAGAAAGGCTGATAAACACTGCTTCTGAGGTTTCGATGCCATACTTGAAGATATAAATGATTACATCTGAAACTTTCAACTTTGCTATGGGCCTTTTTCCCAGTAGCTCCTTCAAGGAGAAGAACATTTAGGGGAGTTCTGTTGTTTCTACTCCCCAATAGAAAAGGCAGCTATGTGAAGTTTCTAAGTCTTGGAAGCTTCAGAACACTGAGAATAAGCAGGGAACACCATTACCCAATCATTGCTCCCTCCTGCTGACCCCTAATACAAAAATCTCCTCAATCCATTTCCTCACTTAAATAGAAAATAGTAAGTTGCTATCCTCCTGTGTTTTTAGTAAAGCTCTGTGTGGCTGTTGCAAAATTGGAGCTCTTGGTATGAAAAGAAAGTTGCCTTGCCAGAAAGAAATGTCATTCTTTCTGTATATAAAATCCCACTGATAATAGCATGTGACTGTAATTTGACAGCCAGACACTGCTCCCAAATTCTGCAACCACACATGTAGGTTGCATATAGAGTCTCTGAATCTGTAAGGGTCTGGACTGATCTGTACTTCCTGCCTACCTTAGCATGAGGAGGGCTACCTATCATTTTGGAAGGGCAGGAACAGATTACATCGTTCTCAGACTGCACTAGCCTGCTGGGAAGGAAACCTCCACCTTAGGTTTCTTGCTCCAAATCAAAAATAATCTCTCTCTCTCTCACACACACACACATACCGTTGATGCAAGCAAGACAGCCTGGTCTATCTTCCATCTTATGCAAGTGCCTCTGTTCCAACTGGCTGGTGTCTGCTGGTATATCAGGCATGCTCCCCTAGGCCATGTTCTCTACCATGGATGCCCATTTTGCGTCAGGCTGCTGGGGTGCCTGTCATGAAAAACTTGGCCTTTCTTTATTTTCCGCTAGCGAAATGGAGAAAAGCTGACCTACTTGGGTAGTTGTTTTGTTTTGTTTTGTTGTATGAGTGTGTGAGTGAGTGAGTGAGTGAGTGAGTGGGTGGGTGGGTGGGTGCCTGGACAAGTCCCTGCAGTTTTCTTGGCAAGATTTCAGAAGTGGTTTGCCACTGCCTGCTTCCTAGGGGAGAGAGACTGACTGGCCCAAGGTCACCCAGCTGCCTTCATACCTAAGGCAGGACTAGAACTCATGGTGTCCCAATTTCTAGCCTGATGCCTTAACCACTACACCAAACTGGCTCTCTTTGTTTTTGTTTTTTAAACAGGTTAAAATTGGGGGGGGGAAATCAAGCTTTTATTCTGATACAAGTGACTGAAAGAAGTGTAAAACTGTCTGTGTGGGGGTTTGTTAACAGTTTCAGCAGAGAAAATGTGACATGTTAACATGTGAGCTGCTCCCCACCCCCCACCCAATATCTCTCTGTTTTTAACTGAGTGAAATTAACAAAAGTTCTGCCAGGTTTCTCCTTCTAAACCAAGTGGGAAGAAGTGTAAAACTGTTTTTGGTCCCTCCCCTCCCCCTCCCCTCCCCCCACAAGTCTGCAAAAGACATGCTCAGAGAAAGGAAAGCAATTGGCTCTTGCTTTCTTGGCATAGGTGGGAAGTAAAAGAAATAAAAGAAAAGAGGGGAATCCACCAAGTGGAAGCTATATTAACCACAATCTGGAAAAAAAAACACCTGATCATCAGCATGGGCAAAGTAAAGAAAGGATTTGAAATCCAGAAAATAACATCTTAGATTTGTTTCCAGCTAGTTTATACAACAGAGACAAGCAGATGAAGGCTACAGTATGGAAAATCCTGGGGAAGGCTGGCTGGGGGGGGGGGGGGGGGGGGGGAGTTGGGTGCTAATGACTAGAACTATCAGATCTGAAACTGCAAAAATTCAAATGACAATAAGGTGACAATAAAAAGATACATAAAATATAAAAATACATAAAATAGATTTTTGCAGTTCAGATCTGGTAGTCCTAATAATAACTTGAGGCTGGTCAGTTTTTTACAGGGATTGTGAAACTAATTAAAAAGATTAAGTTTGCCAATCACTTTGCTTGAATTATAGCTGGCAGGAGACAAGGTGACACAAAGATTCCTGCAAATGTGGAAATGGCTAACCCCTAAGCTCCATATATCTACAACATTACACTGTAGATTAAATAGAATAAAATTTGCATGGTTACCAAGGAGACAGCATCATGAGGACTCAACAGTTCAGTGTTAATACCACATCGGTAGAAATGTAGCATGTAGTTATGGCCTTAACAACATTACTGCCAAAGATTAAAAAAGACTTCAGACTATCTTTTTTTTTTTTGTCTCAAAAGTAAAACCCAGCAACAGTATATTAATGCTTTCAACTAAAATACTTTAGAATAAATAGGTAGAGCTCAAGCCATAGTCTACAGCTACCAGATCTGGGCTACAAATTTAACCAGTTGGCCAGGATATGGCAATAAAGAGATCTTGCTTAATCAAACACTTGGAGTCTAAAGATTTTTCAAGTCCATTTAAATTATTTACTAGGTAGAACAGTCTAGAAACTTACAGTTGACTTTGCTTGTTCCAAATAACAGGGATTATTGGTATAGTCTAGCTATTCAATAAAATTAGAATTCAATTTAGGGTAGCTTTACTTGGAAGTTGAATACTGGCTTCTCTTTCTTTCTTTTTTAATTAGCAGTTATAAACCAGTCATTTATCTTTATGTCCTTACCAACACTATAAAATCTTTTAGACTGTAGTTTGCACATTTCATATATAGGTGTTAATAAATCTATACTGGAAGTTATCCATTAGAATTTATTGGGTAAATTACACAGCATGTCTGAGCTATAGTGTTGGGCTAATTTAATATCTCCTTTATAAGGTGAAATGATGACACAAATGCATGTCACTTGAGGTAAATATAATCACAGCTTGCTTTACCATAAATAAAAACTCTATAAAAATCCCTTTCTTAGAAGAATAACAAAAGCACTGGCTTCTGAAACATCAGTCAAAAATTATTGCATTTCATTTTATATTATATTTTATTCTGTTAACCCAAGTTTTCTGACGACAGATGGTTGTTGAACTGTTGGATTAAAACCAACACTCAGGAAAAGATAATCTTCACACAACAAGCAGCACTAGTCAATATCAATATTTATTATGCAGAGCTCAAACTTACATACATGGATACTCAGTAATAAGGCTCCCTTAATTCAGTAGTATTTCTCCCTAGGAAAATGTGAATATCCTTGATAGTATAGTAGTAGAGGTGGTGGTAGTGGTAGCAGCAGTAGAATGTATATATCTTTCCATGTCATATGGGCTTCAGTTCAATTTATAGCAAAGTGCTAATCCAGCGAGGAATGGGCAGTTGGGAATGAACTGAGTTGGGGTATTGTTGCACTCAGACATCTCCCCACCCAAAATATGCCATTGAAAATGTTGAATGAGATGTCCTAAATACCTTTGTTGAAGTTATCTCTATCCATTGAAGCACATGCCTATTAAACAATTGAACATGCAGCAGAATATCAATATTGTTTTTAGTCAGTTAATAAAGAATCTACTGCACTAGGGCCAAAGACCTCTTGAGGTTTGTTTCTATTGACTATGAAACCTGATCAATGCCTCTATTGAAGTCTACAGAAACTTCCTGTCTCAGTAAGAATCACTACAAGGATGTCAGTTTATTGACTTTCTTTTGGAAAAACATAATATGTCTATAATAGCACCTGCAGTTGCACAAAAATCTTCCTATTTTATGGCTTTTTCCCTACCAGAATACCAATATTCCATGTCTGAAGCATTTATCTGCATCTGTAAATAAGCATTTTTCATATTGATCCTTAGTCTGTATTGTTATTTTACAATTCCTGCTGTTGTGCATGCCATATTTAATTGACAAAAGCTCTGTTCTGACATTATTTTTTTGTGTTCAGTCCAATACTGGCAGATCAATGATCAGCCTCTCCTTTTTCCTAGTATTTCCAATGAAATAAGTAAGGGGAGGGTCTCATGCTTACAGCAGGTTTGTCTGCATGGGGAATCTTTCTATACAACAACAACAAATGTTTCCAAACCCTTCCAGACTCAGGGGTTCCAGCTTACGTGGAAACAATCATATGCAAAGCAAAGTTCCCCACTGTAGATAATTAAGCTATAAGCATGGAAATCATCTCTTCACTTATTGTATATCATCAGTGTGACTAAAATAGAGGAAAAACTACTCACCACTCTTCCCATGTTGGACTGAAAAGATAAAGGTAATGCCTGGACACAGTTTCCATTTTAGAACTTTCCTACATTCAAAAGTGCAGTTTTCATGCCAATGGGAAATGCAGTTGCTTCTTTTCTGAAAATTACGCATTACTATTCATGACCTTATATTTCAAAAATTGGGCAGTGGCTCATATTTAAAATTTTTGTAGGGAAAAGAACTAATTCAAGAGAGATGGAAGATTCTGAAATCTAGAACACTGAAGACACTATGAAAATTGAAGTTTAACTACACAGATCAGGTACTGTTGCTACATAGCAGCCATTCTAAAGAATTAAGACCAGCAGCATCTGCAGGGGGAGGATTAAAAAGTCAGAATGACAGAAGTGGCATCATGATGCAAGCCCTGCCATGAATTGCAGCACAGCTTGTGCCATCTTGCCTTTATTGATCTCCCCTTGCAGACGCTGCTGGCTGAGACTCAAAAGGCACATGTACAAGAAAAGGAGGGATCTGAAATAAGGGAAGGAAATAATAGGCTACCCAAATATATAAGCATGATGTCAAGATAAGCCCTGGAATAAAATAAATATTACAGGATATTAAAACAACAACAACAACAACAAAGCTTATTTGATTATGTTAGGAACAAAAAGAAGGAAGGGTTGGGTCCATTGAAGAGTTAACAAAAGGCAAGGTTACTTTTCTCTTTTTGCATCAGTCTTTTTCTAAACAGTAATCATGTCAAGCCCAACACAAGTAGAACAGATAATACAAGAATTGCATACCAGCATAGGTAGAATATAAAGTCTTATATTCATAAAAGTTGTATGTTTAGTTGTGAATAATAAAAGACATATGTGTAAGATAAAGGCGATCTAGCATGGCAGTAGTACACGTGAAAAGGATCTAGGGTTCTTAGTAGATCACAAGCTAAATATGAGATGCAGTATTTTGTGGCTACTAAAATAATCTAGTGCAATTTTATGATGCATTAGCAAAAATATATTGTGCAGCCATAGGAAGCAGACATTGTGCTCTTTCCTGTATTTAGCCCTATTTGAAGTACTGTGACCATTTCTGGGCAGCGCAATTTATAAAGGGTATTGATAAACTAGACTTTATTCTCAGAAGTCAAATAGAACAAGGAGGGAGAAGGAACCTTGAAAACTGGGTACATTTAAAGAAAGAAAATAGAAATTAACAAATTAAATTTAAAAAAAATCACAGCAGGAGTTTTCAAATATCAAAGAGACAGGCAGGGAGCAGATTTTTGCTCCCAAATTAAGTTTAGAATTAGAGGGTGGAAATTATAAGGAAGTAAGTGTCACATAAATATGAGGAGAAACTTCTTAGCAAAGAAAGATGTTAGGTGTTAGAATGAAGAGTCTCAGAAGATGGTAGATTCTGTTTTACTGGATATCCTTAAACAGGAGCTGGACAGCCCCTTGCCAGGAACATTGTAGAAACATCTGCATATTCAGCAGATTGTTAGACAAAATGATCTCTTTTCCAAGGTTTATTCTTCAGTCATCTAGTGATTCCCTGACATTGTTGCTTCTTCAAGATATCTTCTCACAATAATAAACATGCAAATTAACTTCCAGTGTATAATATTAAAGGTACCTATAGCACACCAGACACTTTTCAGATGTTCTTTTGTAATGAAATTAAACTTTAGAATCGCTTGGAGAGCCCATATGAAGACAGCAGGCTCTACTTTACACCTTCCTTTATCACATATGATGGAGAGAAAGTCAGCAGATAAGTTTGAGTCAGGATAAAGGAGGACAGCTTCGTTTTCTATCTTAGCTTTATGATGAGAAATAGATCAGGCCAAATAAAAAAAATCTATGATCAATTGTGTAATAAATCAGATGTAGTGTGATAGAATTGTATAAAGGAAGATTTGGAGACCAACAAAGTGTGAAAATAAAAGAGGCAGTGAAAAAATGTTTTGGAAGTGGGGAAAAGGGCTCAAAAAAGAACCACCAGCAGAAGAATAAAAAGTGGTGAAATTATTTGAAATGAAACTGAAGTGAAGGACTGTTTTAGAGATTTGCATGGGATGAAAGTGACATGTTGAAGAGTAGAGCTGAAATGAATACTATATATGTTAGTGTCCAACACAAAAAGCAATGAAAGGAAGTAATAAATAAATGTTTAAACAATGGAAATATAAAAGATATAGAAGAAAGTAAGTGTAGAAGGTATAGAAGGGGTAATATTACCATATGGATGTGGTTTGCTTATAAAGCAGATGTGCAGCTTATTTAACATGTGTGGAAAGACTGCGCCGATGCTGGACAATTGGAAGAATGCTATTATTGTTCCCTTATACAAAAGGAAAACTTTTAAAAAGTGAATGCAAAAACTACAGAAGGATTAGTTAAATGTTTGACAAAATTCTGATTGAAAGGGAATGAAAGGTGATCATGAACAACGCTGAGAAGCGCAGCATGGCTGGGCAGGGGGCGTGCAGACCATATATATATATATATATATATATATATATATATGTATGTATGTATGTATGTTTGTTTGTTTGTTTGTTTGTTTGTTTGTTATTCAGCAGGTCATTGAAAAAAGTGTGGATGTGAGGAGGAAAGTTTACTGCATATGTGTTGATTTAGAGAAAGTGTTGTAAATACTTTAATTATGGACTGGTTTACATGAATCTGGAGTTAGTTGCCAAATGTGATAAGAGAGTGATCAAATGACAATATGTGTGAGAATATATGGAGTATTTAGCAATGGTTCAGCATTGAGCAGGGACTAATATAAGAATAGCCCTTAGTTTCTTTCATGCATTTATGGATAAATGTATAAGGGATGCTAGTGGTGATTGTAAAGCTATGTTGGTTGGGGATGACAATGTACATTTTTGCACAGATGATGCTAGATTGTCGCTGTGAACCTGAATGATTTTTTAAATATAATTTTTATTAAGAATATCAATTACAATAGTAAAAACTAATACAAATTAACCCCTTCATGGATCACTGCCTTGTCGTAGCGAAGGGGCTTGTGTAACTCAGTGAAGCCATGAGCTATACCGTGCAGGGCCACCCAAGACGGACAGGTCATGACAGAGAGTTCTGACAAAATGTGGTCCACTGGAGAAGGAAATGGCAACCCACTCCAGTATCCTTGCCAAGAAAACCCCATGGACAATGTTAAAAGGCTAAAAGATATGATGCCAGAAGATGAGCCCCTCAGGTCGGAAGGTGTCCAATATGCTACTGGGGAAGAGCGGAGGGCAATTCCAAGTAGCTCCAGAAAGAGTGAAGCGGCTGGGCCAAAGCCGAAAGGACGTTCAGCTGTGGATGTATCTGGAAGCGAAAAGAAGGTCCGATGCTGTAAAGAACAATATTGTATAGGTACATGGAATGTAAGATCCATGAACCAAGGCAAGCTGGATGTGGTCAAACATGAGATGACAAGATTGAACGTCGACATCTTGGGAATCAGCGAATTGAAATGGACGGGAATGGGTGAATTTAATTCAGGTGACCATTATATCTACTACTGTGGGCAAGAAACCCTTAGAAGAAATGGAGTTGCACTCATAGTCAATAAGAGAGTGGGAAGGGCAGTAATGGGGTACAACCTCAAAAACGACAGAATGATCTCAGTGCGTATCCAAGGAAAACCATTCAACATCACGGTAATCCAAGTCTATGCCCCAACCACTGATGCCAAAGAAGCTGAAGTTGACTGGTTCTATGAAGACCTACAAGACCTTCTAGAACTAGCACCAAAAAAAGATGTCCTTTTCATCATAGGGGATTGGAATGCTAAAGTCGGAAGTCAAGGAGTAATCGGAATAACAGGCAAGTTTGGCTTTGGAGTACAAAATGAAGCAGGGCAAAGGCTAATAGAGTTCTGTCAAGAGAACAAGCTAGTCATAGCAAACACTCTTTTCCAACAACACAAGAGACGACTCTACACATGGACATCACCAGATGGTCAATACCGAAACCAGATTGATTACATACTTTGCAGCCAGAGATGGAGAAGCTCTATACAGATGGCAAAAACAAGACCAGGAGCTGACTGTGGCTCAGATCATGAGCTTCTTACTGCAAAATTTAGGCTTAAATTGAAGAATGTAGGGAAAACCACTAGACCACTCAGGTATGACTTAGATCATATTCCATGTGAGTACACAGTGAAGGTGATGAATAGATTTAGAGGATTAGATTTGGTAGACAGAGTGCCTGAAGAACTATGGACGGAGGTCTGTAACATTGTACAAGAGGCAGCAACTAAAACCATCCCAAAGAAAAAGAAATGCAAGAAAGCAAAATGGCTGTCTGATGAGGCTTTACAAATAGCTGTGGAAAGAAGGAATGCAAAAAGCAAGGGTGAAAGGGAAAGATATAAGCAACTGAATGCAGATTTCCAGAGAATAGCAAGGAGAGATAAGAAGGCCTTCTTAAATGAACAATGCAAAGAAATTGAAGAAAACAATAGAATGGGGAAGACTAGAGATCTCTTCAAGAAAATTGGAGATATCAAAGGAACGTTTAGTGCAAAGATGGGCATGATAAAGGATAAAAAAGGCAGGGACCTAACAGAAGCAGAAGAGATTAAGAAGAGGTGGCAAGAATACACAGAAGAACTATACAAGAAAGATCTTAATGTCCCTGATGTCCATGCTGGTGTGGTCACTGACCCTGAGCCAGACATCCTAGAGAGTGAAGTCAAGTGGGCCTTAGGAAGCATTGCTAACAACAAAGCTAGTGGAGATGACAATATTCCAGCTGAGTTATTTAAAATACTAAAAGACAATGCTGTTAAAGTGCTGCACTCAATATGCCAGCAAGTTTGGAAAACGCAACAGCGGCCACAGGATTGGAAAAGGTCAGTTTACGTTCCAATTCCAAAGAAGGGCAATGCCAAAGAATGCTCAAACTATTGCACAATTGCACTCATTTCACATGCTAGCAAGGTTATGCTCAAAATCCTACAAGCTAGGCTTCAGCAGTACGTGAACCGAGAACTACCAGATGTACAAGCTGGGTTTCGAAGAGGCAGAGGAACTAGAGATCAAATTGCCAACATTCGCTGGATCATGGAGAAAGCACGAGAGTTCCAGAAAAGCATCAACTTCTGTTTCCTTGACTATGCAAAAGCCTTTGATTGTGTGGATCACAACAAACTGTGACAAATTCTTAAAGAGATGGGGATACCAGACCACCTTACCTGTCTCCTGAGAAATCTGTATGCGGGCCAAGAAGCAACAGTTAGAACCGGTCATGGAACAACCGATTGGTTCAAAATAGGGAAAGGAGTACGACAAGGCTGTATACTGTCACCCTGCTTATTTAACCTATATGCAGAGTACATCATGAGAAATGCCAGGCTGGAAGAATCACAAGCCGGAATTAAGATTGCAGGGAGAAACATCAATAACCTCAGATATGCAGACGATACCACCCTAATGGCAGAAAGTGAAGAAGAACTAAATAGCCTTTTGATGAGGGTGAAAGAGGAGAGTGCGAAAGCTGGCTTGAAACTCAACATTAAAAAAACTAAGATCATGGCATCTGGACCCATCAATCCCTGGCAAATAGAAGGGGTAGAAATGGAAGCAGTAACAGACTTCATTTATTTGGGCTCCAAGATCACTGCAGACGGAGACTGCAGCCATGAAATTAAAAGACGCTTGCTCCTTGGGAGGAAAGCTATGGCAAACCTAGATAGCATATTAAAAAGCAGAGACGTCACCTTGCCGACAAAGATCCGCATAGTCAAAGCTATGGTTTTTCCAGTAGTAATGTATGGCTGTGAGAGCTGGACCCTAAAGAAGGCTGAACGCCAAAGAATTGATGCCTTTGAACTGTGGTGCTGGAGAAGACTCTTAAGAGTCTCCTGGACTGCTAGGAGGTCAAACCAGTCAATCTGAAAGGAAATCAACTCTGATTGCTCATTGGAAGGATTGATAATGAAGCTCAAGCTCAGATACTGTGGTCACCTAATGCAAAGAGAGGACTCTTTGGAAAAGACCCTGATGCTGGGAAAGATGGAAGGCAAAAGGAGAAGAGGACTGCAGAGGATGAGATGGCTAGATAGCATCACTGAAGCAATGAGCATGAAATTGAGCAAACTCAGGGAGGCAGTGAAAGATAGGAAGGCCTGGCGCAATATGGTTCATGGGGTCACGAAGAGTCGGACACGACTTAACGACTTAACGACTGAACAACAACAACAACAATACAAATTAAACTTAAAAAAAATAGAATGGGAAGAAAGAATAAAAAGTACAGGAAAAAAGAAAAAAGAAAGAAGAAAAAGAAAAGAAAGAATATAATAAGGGGAAAAAAAGAAGTGACTTCCAACCTTCATCACAAGTATAAAAAAAATTAATAACTCTTCACCCCCTATAATATCATCCCATATTCCATCTCTTTTCTATAAGCAAATCCAGAAAACATCAACTTTTCAATCCTGGTGTCAGCAAAAAGTCCATAAAAATTCCAGAACATTGCAAAAAATGTCTTATTTTAACCTTTAAGTAAGGTTGGTTAATCAAATAAACCAACTTTATATTCCTTTCTTTTACTTCTAACAGTTTTAATCTTTAATTCAATCAAATATTGTCATAGGATTTGATTTCTCTTCAATTATTCTTTATCCCATCGCACAGATTTCTTCAAGGCTTTAACAATTTCTTTTGTAGTTCCAATAATACATTTTCCAGATCATTCTCTTGGTTTATCATTTCTGTTTTCCTTTTAATTTTTAAAACTTTAGCCAGTTTCTTTTGTATCCAGTAAAGAATCCTTTTCCAAATCATTCTTTTGGCCTGTCATTTGCAGTTCCACATTCTGTACTTTATCTTGTCAGATAACATTTGTTCCACATCTGTCATTCCTTTATTAACATCCTTTAGATATACAGGCAGTCCTCACTTAAAAACCACAATAGGGACAGGAAAATTGGTTGTCAAGCAGGATGGTTGTTAAGCGAATCAGACTCAATTTTATGACCTTTTTGTGGTGGTGGTTAAGTGAATCACACAGTCATTAAGCAAATCAAGCAGTTTCCCATTTATTTTGTTTGCCAGAAGCTAGCTGGGAAGGTTGCAAATGGCAATCACGTGTTCTTGGGATGTTGCAACCCTCATAAGTGTTGCCAAGTGCCCGGATCATGATCACATGACTGCGGGGATGCTGGGATGGTCGTAACTTTGGGCACTGGTCATAAGTCACTTTAGTACCGCTGTAACTTGAACAGTCACTAAATGAAGTTAAGTGAGGACTACCTGTAGTCTATCCATAGAAGCAGACATCATTACTGACAGTGTTGATGTTGTAGTTACTAACTTCTGACACCATTCTTCAAAAATCTCTGTTGATATTTCTGATGTTATAATGTTTTGTGTTATTTTGTCAGTCCCAGTATTAACTGACATCAGGCTTGTATTTTTTTTTTCTTCTGCTTAAAATCTTTAGTCTTCTCTAGTGTCCATTTCTAAAATCATTACTTATCTTTTGTTTTGACTTGCAATAACCAGGATAGACAAAATAAATCTGTTTCCCATGAGAAGTTGTTTATTTTTTATAGTTAATTCCAAAATCTTACAGTAAAAGTCAATATTCCAAATTTATCTGGGCTCCTTATCCATTTATAACTTTCTTAGATCAAAATCTTATTTAGCTTTTTGCTGTTTATTTCAAATTCTTTAAGTTCTTAAGCTTGTAATGTTTGTTCTTTGTTTATAGTTGAAGATAAACTCACCTGATGAAGACTTTTCAAACTTGTCATTCCAAAGGTGTCTAATAGTTTTAAGATAGTTAATAGGCAATTTCCAAAAGTGATTAGAAATTGAGGCTTGCAAACATAGTGTCCTTTAAAAGTCTCCACCACAGTTGCAAGCAAGATGGATGATCCTGTCGTCTCCTGGCACTCAAACCCACAGAAAGCCACCTGTTGCAGTCTTCTCGCAAGAAGTAGCCATCTGGAGCACATGTGGCAGATCTCTCATCCTCTCCTTATCTGGAGAGGTTTCAAAGAACCTTGGTCTTTGCCCAGTCATCGGCTCTGCTTTCGCACAGCTGTCTTCAGTTCACCATACCTTCCCTGGAAGTCCTCATGAACCTGAATGATTTGTAATAAGACAGACTGTATGATGCAACAAGGAGTATGGATCAGAAAATTAACACATCAATGGCCAAATTTGTTGTACTTGTCAGAGCAAATGGGGTGAATGATTACAAATTATACATAAATGTAACACATTAGCACAAATAGATTAATTTGTGTATCTTGGCAAGTGCTTATAAAGATGGGAATAGATGAAGAAATTTTAAGATGTACAAATGTTGGTAGGAATGTACAGAATTGTATGTTGTTTGTTGCAAGGAATGAATTTTTGTTAAAAGAAGTTTTAACAAAACAAAATGTTTGCTATGTATAAGAGTGTACTTCTGAGTACTTTGTTAAATGGAACTGAGAGTTGAGTATATCAAAAGGCACAAAAACTGAATTCAGTAGAATGGTTCATGTCAGAAGCATGTTTAGTAATATATAAAGAAATGACTTCCCCCTTTATCACAAGTATAAAACAATTTTAGGTGTAACTTATCACCTTCTCTTAAAATACAACAGTGAACTCTTCTTCCCATAGCCTATCTCTTATCTATAAAAAAATCCATAAAACCTCATGATTTCAGTCCTGATGTCAGCAAAAGTCCATTAAGATAAAAACATATCTATTTTAATCTTGATCAAATAAACCAGCTTTATACTCCTTCTTTTTACTTCTAACAATCTTGATCTTTAGGCCCTTCAAATAGTGTCCTAGAACTTGATTTCTTTTCATTTTTCCTTTGTCCCTTCTCACAAAATTCTTCTCTGTGGAAACTCTCTGAAGATTGAATACATAGGATATATACAAAGGTGAGTAAATGAGTCAAGAAGAAGGAAAAGTCATAGTTGGATGGAACTGATGATATCTTTAAAAAGTGAGAATTTTAAAGAACAAAAGGGGGTATGTGACGGAAATCTAGGGTTATGAGAAATAACCATCTTTGTGCATATTTCCCCGTTCTCAATAGTAGGTGGAAAAACCTCCTCTTTCAGACTTCGATGCGATGTGGATAAAGCATTCATCGCCCATCTTTGTTATTAGATAGCTATAAGCCTCTGTGTTAGATGAGGGTGTGGGAGGAGCCCCGGTTTGTATCCCAAACTGTAACTACTGTAAAGTCTGTTTAGTTAATCAGGGTGGGATGCTAAATTGTTAACACCTGTGGAGAAGGGTGGAGGCTGAGTCTGAAAGGGTATTTAAGATTAGCCCTGGAGGAGGACGAGAGGTGCGGGAGAAGCAAAGGTTGGCTATGCTATTGCTGCATTACAACAGACTTTGGAGAAAGCTGTGATCTGGAGTTTGCTTTGGCTGGAAGAGAGGGGACTTGCTTGTTTCTTCCTCTCGCTGTCAAGACACATTCACGTAAGGCTACTCAGGCAAAGAGGGCTTACACTTCTGCCTTTAACTTTTATATTGACTGTTGGTCCATATGGAAGGACTTTTTATCTGCAGCTTATTTTATCAAACCCTTTTGGAGCAGTGAGTAAAGCCTTGCTTGAGAATTTACTGCTTGCCTCTCGAGTTATTTTGTCATCGCACCTGCACATAACCAGAAAGAAAAGAACCCAGAGAGAAAACCCGGGGGAAATCCGTCATAGGGTAGATGAATTGAGGATGGATGTGGTAGAAGCACAGACTGTTTGAAATGATAGAAAAGTATTGGCAGAAATAGAAACCAGATTTAGATAGTTCAGCTTTTTTTTCTTTACCTTTATCTCTTGGCATTAATTCCTTTTCACAACTTTTCTCTTTTTCTGTGTTGCTGACTTTGGAAGAGAATAGCTTAGTGGGTTCGTATGTATGCAAACTGCTTTGAGATAAAGGTAAAATTATTAGAGTAAAATAGAATAATGAAGTAAAAGGACAAAAATAGCTAAAAGAGAAATGAGTTGTAAAGTGATAAAATCTATTATATTTTTAAGCTGCCTAATAATGATACTTCTTTGGAGAAATTGCAAAGTTACATAAAATAATAAAAATGATAAAATAGTAATTTTAAACAAATCTTGGAGGAGCAGAATATGAATAAATATAAAGCCCACAATCCCAATATAATGTGGGTACTTAAAAACAACTATAAAGATGTCTGAGAGAAGAAAAAAAAATGTTTGAATGAGATACTGAAACAATATCATGATGGTTCCCAAGTATCTCCTTGGACCATCATCATCATCATCATCATCATCATCATCATCATTATTATTATTTTATCCTGCCTTTTTTGTTTAACTCAAGGTGGCAAACATACTTAATACTCCTGCTTCCTATTTTCCCCACAAAAACCCTGTAAGCTGGGTTGGGTTGAGAAAGAGTGACTGGTCCAAAGTCACCCAGCCAGCTTTTGTGCCTAAGGGAGGCCTTGAACTCACAGTTTTCTGGCTCCTAGGCCAGCACCCTGCATCAAAATGTCTCTCTATTATTACAGATGCTGTTCTCCCCCTTTGCAGTAGCCACCTAATTTCATTTAATGAGGCATCCAGATATATCAGGCTATGCAAATGAAACAATGTTGAACATACCCCAAACAGACGTGAAGTCTTATAAGTAGTAAGTAAAAATATTTCAGTTAAGTGTTTGCTAATAAGTAAATAATTTCCCCACAATTTAATCCTATACACATTGCTCAGAAATTCTCTCTTTCACTGCAATCTTAGTTGGATTTAAATAAAAAATTGCTTGTAAGGCATATAAGTAATGCAGTAACAAAACAATCCTGTCCACATTTACTAAATTTAATTATTCTTACCCCCAACTAAGTGTATAATATATTGTATAGGACTGCAGTCTAAAAATTCTTTTATTAGTCAGAAGCCTTAGCTTTTCCCAATAACTGTAAGGACAGAAAATCTTATATGTGATTAGCTTACTGTCCAACATTAATAATACAAGCGTAGTTTCATATAGTTTATTCTGTTGTTAGCTTGCCATGGACATGACTGTAAAATTAGAAGTTCTAGTCTTGCAGTTCCTTTCTGAAGCAGCATTGTATAAATGAACCCTCATCCTGGGCCAGTTACTAAACTTTAATAAGTTATTCTTCATCTTAAAAAGTAATTGTTATTCCTTGTTTCCATCTCTTATAACATACTATCCTAGCAGTCTGGGGCAGACTTCAAAATAGTATTCTGTGAAAATGGCTATAAAGTACATTGGCTGAGGAGAAAAATATGCTGGAAGTAAATATCAACAGGAACAACATATGTGCAAAAACTGGTGGGAAATGAAAGGAGAAAAAATAGTTTAAAAGGGTTAATCAATATAAAGTTTGAGATGTTAAAAGACTGAACTGCATTTATTACAGCAGCCAGATGATGAAGCTGAAGTAAATGGGCTTCCATATTACAGGTCTCCTTGAAAGATGTTTCTTTAGTGAAGGAGGAAAAGAGATGATGCCTCCTCTGAGATACAATAATAAACATGTTTGGGGTGAATTCCTATCATCTCTGTCTGAAAAGGAGTAGTACTAATCTTCATATAGAAGAAATGAAAGAAATCACAGTATAGTGTGTTTCATCTTACTTTCATTGCCAAATCTTACCATTATGGCTTACTGGGTGATTAGAATAGCCATGAAAAATTCAAAGACTGTTTTTTCATGACCTGTTCTACTCACTTTACAACATGTGGCCCATTAACTGAGGTTTCAGGCTTAATGTCCTAGATCATCTTAACTCAAATGCTATTCTTTAGACATGATGTTAGAGCATCTGGATTAACATTATCTAAGATGGCGGCCATTTCAAGTTCAAATGACATAGTAAGCTTGAACCCTTAGTTATATTGGTGTTTCAAGAGACTACAATAGTTCTTTATGCATGCTTGGTAACCAAGGTTCTCAGAATATCATATGAATGTTTATATGCATACAAATGAAAAAAAAAAACCAGAAGAAAGTTTAATTTCTTGACTATCTTACTCATGTAGCATGGGAAGTTTTCAGTTATGCAATATGCTGTATTTGTAATTGGGAGGCTGCACTGAGAAGCAAAGAGTGCAGAGGGATAGTTGAATAACATGGCAATATGAAATGCTAGCTGATTGTCCCACATTTAATCCCTGCTGTCTTCAAGTAAGGCTGGGAGAATTTTTGTTGCCGAGAGCTGCTGCCAGTTTGTGCCAGTGAGATTGAACTAGGTAAATCAGTAGTATGGTTCCTAGAAAGCAGTTTTCTATCTTCCTAAGAACATGGGAGAGTTTACTGAACAAGCAAAGAATGAATTTGAAGTGGTGGTAAGAGATGCAGACAGGGTCTGGAGACACTAAAGTTTAAAACTCCACTCAGTAATTAAGCTCATTGGAGTCAGTATTTCTACTTGCTGAAGCCTCCCGAAAAGCAGAACACATGTTTAAATTTGCTTCTGAATCTCACCTGCTGTGGATAATCAGTTCCCTTGCTGATGTTCAGTTGGCTTCCTTGCATAAAATGGAGACAATGCCACCTTGTCTTTGCTTCAGAAGGCAAAATATCTTGGACTGGGTTTATTAATTACAGGGATATACAGTAACAACCTAGTCCAAAATTCATGGCTGGATAATACTTTAATGAAAACTGACCAAATATCCTAGAACTCCTTTATCAGAGATCTCCCTGGTCCTTGAAATGTGTTTGTCAGAATGTTTTGTGTCTATGAAGAGTACATCACCTTAGTAAAGCTGGTATAAAATCTATGCTTAGGAAAGTGGTACAAGACTGCAGTCCTAAACTATTAGGATCATATAGCAGAGACATTGTGAAATCAGTCCAAGACTTTGAGACCCAGCTAGAGGACAGTGGACAATAAGCATGCATTTATAGTGCATTGGTATAAATTATGCAAAGTTCTCCTTTCATGAATTAAGGCCATAGTTACACCTTTGTCTTTTTTATTTATTTAAATCAATTTTTATTAAAATCAGTGGGGTGTAAAAGTACAAAACTTTGGCTGGGCTGTAGCCTTATATTTAGGCCTTGTTTCAAGTTAAGTGAAGAAGCTTTGTTACAAATAGCAGCTGTGGAAAGAACACTAACATGCATCAGATTCTTTTTTTTCCAGAAACAATAGTACAGTTTTTCTGTGAGAGTATGAGCTGCTTCACTTTTACTTTCAAAGTGATAAGAATGATTATTTTTTTAAAAATAAAACACATTAAGACTATAGACCCTCTCCTCGTTTAGCGACCACGTTCTGTTCCAACAACTTCTTTGTTAAGCAAAAGCGTTGCTAAGTGAACATCTGACTGACAGAGAGAGAGAGAGAGATGCTGCAAAGATCATTGGTTGCTGCCATTTCAATCAGATAAATTTCTCTCATACAGTGTCCTGCACCTGATCTGTTCCCCCCCCTCCCCCTTTTTGCTTCCTTGCAGGGCAGAGAGATTGTTTAAACAAAATATCTTTTCTTGAGTGGCTTTTTTCCTCAACACAGTGCTTCCCTAAAAAGTGCTAGAGCTCAGCTCTGTAACCCTAATTAGTTGATTAGAACCCCTGGCTGGCTCACATTGCTGCCTGAAACTGACTAAACCTTAATCAGTTTCACACTGAAGATTTTGTTGTCAGGTGCATGAAATTTGGTTGTAAATGCACACATTGGACAGAAAATGAATTTTTTATTACCTTTTATTACCGTCATATTTGTGAATGGTCACTAACTGAGGTAGTCTCTAAATGAGGAGTGGCTGTAAATAGAACTAGGACATTCTGAAAACACACTCACCAGGGTATAGACCACTGTTAAGTGCATAATTCATTCATTTCAGGAGGATTATGTAGCCTATTTGCAGGGATGGCCAAAGAGGATCCTCCATTTGAGGATCCCTGCCACTCCTGTCATATTCTCACTAGGCACAATTCTCTTTTTGCAGAAAATGTATCATTCAGCCTCCAGGCAGCCCATTGTAAGCAACACTGTGAAAGAATCTTCAAAATGATCTATTGTGAGGTAGCCATAGTGGCTACTTTTACAGGCAGATTCTTCATTTACTGCACAGTGTATCAATTTCACAAAGTGGGGGCTATAAAGTAAGCAGACAGGAAGGCAGCTACGTATTTTAGGGATAATGAAGTTGCTGTTGAAAGGGCAGTAAGTTGGTGTTTAATTTGTCACCCAAAGCAACTGCTTCATTCTGCCTAATTATAGAATCTTGTCTATTGGATAAGCCTTTTATTTTTGTTTGGCAAACATAGTTAAAATCTCTGGGTTTTTATTTCTTTCCATGTTGAAAGTGTAGCTATTTACATATAGTTTTGCAATAAAAGAAAACTATGGAGAATCTTGCACATTGGCATACCTAATCATCATGCTTTCCTGGTAAACTCGCATAGAAAATTTAAGTTCCATTAAGATGAAACATGTATTGATATGATAAAGTAAGTAATTATATCACATACATAAGACAGGATTGAGACATAAAATTATACATGGAAATACTGTGGGACACATATATGTCTTGTTAAAACAATTAGCATTTCCCTCAGAGAACATCTCATCGTTCATGTGAATTTATAAAGTCTTATTTCACATCTATTTTTAGAGGAAAACAAATTTGGGAGCTGTTACAGAGTTGAAAATTATCTCCCATAACAGTAATTAATTTAGTTTATTGGTGTCTAGATGACCCAGTGAAGTAACAAAATGGAAACTGCACTGCTTGTAAAGTGACAGATCATGATGTCTTTACACACCAAAATAATTCTTGTAGGTAAACAACTCAGATTGAAGACACATACACTTGCATGTAGTAAGTACTCTTGAACTCAATGGAGCTTGTTTCTTTTTAAGCATACAAAGTATTATACTCTGAGCCACTGAAGAAATTATATAGCAGCTCTGTCTATAGTTAAGCTAGGCAAACCTTTTGACTCATCAATGAGACAATTGTGAGGACTACTGTTCTGCAGGTGGCCAGATGCGAGGCTGTACTTATGTAGTTGGGTCAAAGCCACAGGTTAGAGGTGTTACTATTGTATGGTCCTCCCAGCTGCATGGCACCATCCCTTTCTGAGCTGATTGATTTCATTTCAGAGATGGTCAGGGATCTGACCACAGTATCCTTCTGAATTATTTGTGAGGGTTGGAAATTAGGCATGGGTCTGGACAGTAGTGGCAGGCAGGAAAGATCTCAGGCCCCTGGACACTTGTTTTGGAATGCCCCGCAGCTCAGTTCTTTCCCTTATCCTGCTTAATATATATCTGAAACCACCAAGAGATACAAGCTGTCAATTCAGGGTGAAGTATCCTCATATGCAGATGATACCCAGCTGTACATCTTCCACCTTGGACCAATAGGAGCTGTGGTAGCAATCCTAATGCAAATTGGAATGACTGCTAATTCAGGAGTCTGTTGATTCCACATTCATACCATTGTTTACTCTTGATGGAGTTGTGCTCCCCAAGTGAGATCAGGCATGCAATCTAGAGGTCCTTCTGGACTCATGGCTCCTGCTCATGGAGCAAATGGAATATGTGGCCAGGACAGCATTTGCCAGCTTTGTCTGGTGTTGTATTATGGCCTTACCTATAGTAAGGCACACTAGAGTAGTCATTCATGCCCTTGTAATTTCTCAATTAGATTACTGTAATTGCTCTACTTTGGTGTTTCCTTTGAAAACTATAAGGAAAGTTCAAGAGGTGCAGTGGGATGGGCTCTGTGATGGGGATTCTTCGGCAGCTCCTCTTCTTTGGACAAGCCTGCCCTCTGAGACAAAGATGATTCCCACTGTTCTGAAATATGTCAAAACATGGTGTTTCCCCATCCCCCAACCAGGCCTTTGGGGTTAGAACTATGGCGCAGTGGGCACCTATACCCATTGTATTAACAGTATTTGAAATAACAGCCAGGCTATAGCTACCCTTCATTTTATTTTCTAAGAATGCAAATGAAGACTTTTATGGGGTCTAGAGGCATTGTCATAATTCTTTAAATTAAAAATAGTGTATATTTTTTACTGAAAGGATCATAGGGGAAGATTGGGAGCCTTATGAGTATCATAGGAGATGGCCATGGTAATATTGTGTCCACCAACACAAAATTACCCATTATAGTGCTACAACAGTTTTCATATCAGAAAATCTTTTCTGTTTTCACTAGAGTTGAGATGGTGAAACTTATTGATGAATGTCTGTCATAAGACATTGTAAAATGATTCCTTCAGCCAGCACAATGTGTGGGATAGAAAAAAACTATAGTTGGTGTCCAAATGGAGAGGCAGTACTTTTAATCATTGGTCTAAATGGAGAAGATAAAATTATGTGGCTTTTCCTTCAGGCAACTAAATGATTGGGGCAGCAGTAACGTGCCGGAGTAGATAACATTTCATCTTGACTAACACTGTGCCAAAATCTGTAAATTTCTCAAACCTTTCTCACCATGCTTCATTTTCAGAATGTTCATTTTCAGAATCCTTTTGATTCTGTTTTTGAGCTCCATTTTATTGCAGTGGAAGCTGCCGGTGTTTTCCTGTTATACATCTGTCTCTGTCTTTGTGTGCATGTGTCTCTCTGTCTTTAGGTTGTCTGGCTGACTAAGCTTACTGATCTGGAAAAAAAAACAACTGGAGTTTTCTCATAACATCTTCCCTGGGGATTTAATTGAAACACGAGATGCAAGGGAGACTGAAGAACTCTTGGGAAATAATTATTCAATAGAAGCATACTCCTTGGTCATTTTATAACTAAGGAAAGTGCAAGGTCTTTGTATTCTCTCATGAGAATTTTATTACCATTTCTTCTCCTTGAAAAACAAATCAAATGCATGTCTCGTCAGTGAGCAGGAATGGTTAAAAATTCAGCACAGCATTAGTATTTATTAAGGACCAAACTAAGTGCAGGGAAGACCAATAAATAGTTTAAATCAAAGTATGTCACATCAGGAAGCTACCTTTGTTTTACTGAAAACTTCTCAAAAAAGGAGAAAATATTTTAGCTTCATACCCGTTAAGATAGTTTTCCTCACAACTGTTTTGTGTAGCTCATGTGAGGTACACTTCACCACCACCTGAGACTTTTCTTACCTAGGAAGAGGGGCACCTTGAACAGAAGAGTTGGAAGCTGCTGAAGCTACCTTTGAATGATAATTAATTCTTCATGACCTGAAGTAATATATTTATTTTGATGCACCATCTAATCTCAACACTGCCACATCTATAAAACTAGATGGATGTCTGTACTGAAAGACCTTGTGAGGCAAATGTATTTATTGAGCACCCTGTGGTAGACAACAAATTATCAAAGCCATCACAATGTATGATTGTTTTATTGGTATGTAAGTTCAGCTTCTTGGTGGAGCTAGATAGACTTTGTGTAACTATGTCAGCATTAGACATGGAACAAATATACCTCATAATCTGGCTGTTTCTGTCTTACAAATATATCATGCAAAGGATATGAACATAAACAATAGAAACAGACTCAGTTCAAATACCATAAAGTAAAAAAAAATCTATCTTCATTCCTTAACCAACCAAATGAATACCTGTTTGGTATGGGGCCCACCCCAGTAACACGCCTTTTATCCTGGAAGCAGATAGAGGTGCTAAAAAGTATATTTGCTTTCCCAGTACAATCTATTTTGGTGGACTTTCTAGCAGTGTCAGGACTCTAATGTTTTCAGCTTGGTGCAACAGAAAAGCTGGATGGCTACAGGTGTCATTCATCTCTGGCTAGCAATCTTTCTATTACTGTTTTCTTGCAATATCCAGGTTTGGAATGCTGCTTTTTCTCACTCAGATGGGAATGTTAACTTGCAACCCTTTAATATGGCAAGCATAGTCTCTGTATGACTTACAATCACTTTTTTACTGTTCCAAAGTAGGAATGGCTAGGACTACAGTTTAAGCTTAAAAACTTATTTACTGTACTTTGAACTAAGATTATAATCCTAAATCCATTCACCTAATAAATTCCACAAATCTTACTTTTTGAAATAAATCCTACTTACTTTCTTAGGGTTTATTTCTAAAGAAATATGTTTACAACTGGGCTGCAAGAAATATTTAAGCTGAATTTAACTGCAACTTGGGATAACCACAACACACTGATCAGGTTTCAGCTTTTGAGATATATATTAATTAACAGTTGCCATATTTTCCACTGGAGATAAATCATAAATAGGTATTTAGTTTGAAATGCTCAGTGGAAATCCAGATAAGTTATAAAGAAGACAATTCATTACCTATCAACCAAAGTTAATATGTATGAAATCACTGGAACAATAATTTAAGATTTAGATTAATTATTCTGTGTCTAGCTTATCTGCTTCTGGTTAAACTGTTGGTTAAAATGTATTGTGCTACAGTAAGTACAGTAACTAGATATGGGCTTCCTAGGCAGGCTTTAAAACCAGGGTTGTTCTGCATGTAACACAAGTGTTATAACCTTTATGCTAGTAACAAATGCAGCAAATATTATTCAGAAAAAGCAGGGAAAATGCAGTGAGAAGGGATTCCTGCCTCTACAAGTAGCCAGTAAAAATGCAATCAAAACGGTTGGAATAGAAGAAAGTAAAGCAGAGCCGGCAAATTGGACATCATTGCTTGAGCTGATAGAAGCAGGAAAACACTACTTTGAAAGCAGAGCAGGGACTTTCAGTGTGAATTATGGCTGACTGAAGACATCTCCACAAACAAGTTGAGACAATGACCCCTATGAAGAATGAAAGACCAGTTAGTAGACTGATCCTTTGAATCTCTCTGGAGAAGGAAAGATCGGGAGATCACTCCTGAGTGCTCTAAATGGCAGCTCCTTGCAAGGAGACCATAAAACAGTGGCCTTCCATGGATTTGAGTGCCAGAAGCCAAGGGAGACAATATCTTTGTTCTCAGTAGTTGTAGAGCCTTTCACAAGAACACTAAGCCAGCTGAACTCACTTTCTAAGCGCATTTGGAAATGTTTAATTTAACCACTTTATGGATATTAGAGACCTTCAAAATGGCAAGCTTGACACCTGGTAAGTTTTACCTTCTTCAGATTTAAGAAATTTTAAACAGAGACTTAAGAATTTTTAAAATATACAATTGGGGAAAAAAAGGGGGGGATTTTGATTAAAGAAAGTTTTAAATGAATTGGGAGACCAGAGAGATTTGGAATATTGGTTATTTTTGCTGTAAGATTTGAAAAAACAAGAATATAATTAAATAATATACTTGTGGGAAACAACTGAAACAGAACTAAACTCATATTAGGAACTGAGGCTTGATGAAGTTGCAAATGGACATTAGAGGGAACTAAAGGACCAGGCAGAAAAGAGTTAAAATGGCTAAGCCAGCTGTAACTGTTTCTTATCTTAAAGAGTTTTTTTGAAACATGGACTATATTAATAACTAATATCTCAAAAAGGATACAGATTTCAATGGATAAACTTTTAGAAAATGATAAGAAAAACTTTTTAAAACTTTTACCTGAGAAAGCCATTACGGAGTTTGAAGGCATGGAAGACAACAAAACTGAGATTACCAAAATGGGAATACAAAAGACAAATCAAGAAAAGGATATGGACATGGAAAAGCTGTGACAACAAATCCCGGACAGTGCCTCTTTATGGGATTTACAAAGTAGGCTGGTGAAAGCCTTGAAGACTCCTTTTAAATGCCAAAGAGTGATGAAAGATCAAATCTTGTGATGCCGTTGGAATAATTTAAAGGCCAAGATTGTGTTGAGCAAAAAGAAAGAATACAAAGTTGAACTATTTGACCAGAGATAAACTATCTGATATTTCTGGTAACTCTTAATGGACTTTTTACTGACCTATGATTCAAAAGATGATGATTTCTGGATTGTGTATAGATAAAAGTTAGACTACAGGGAGAAGAGGTTTTGCTGTGTGCAGGGATTGAGTACAAAACAACATTATCTGTTCCTACTGTCCAAAATAGTTTGTGCCTATATCTAAAAGAGAGTGAAAATGTCTTAGTCTTAGTTTCAGATTCACCTGTGCTGTACAGCACATTGGGCAATGCATATTCTCCAGTGGTTTCAATCAGCTGTGACAGTTTCTGCTTCTTCCAATGTAGGTGTGTGTGTGTGTGTGTGTGTGTGTGTGTGTGTGTCTGTGCCTTTGAGTCAGCACTGACTTGTGGTGACTGCCTAGACAAGTCCCTGCAGTTTTCTTGGCAAGATGTTTGGAAGTAGTTTGCCCTTGCCTGCTTCCTAGGGCTGAGAGACAGTAATTGGCCCAATGTCACCCAGTTGGCTTTGTGCCTCAGGCGGGACTAGCACTCATGGTCTCCCAATCTGCAGCCCATTGCCTTAACCACTACACCTGGCTGGCTCTTCCCATGTAATTCCCATGCTGTTCAGGTATTTGTAAAGCTTTTGCATCAGATTTTGGATGGTCTGCCTCTTTTTCAATTCCCTCCAGCTGGTATCTAGTACATAGTTGTCTTGGGAAGGTACTTGTTGGCAGATGTAGAATCTGATCAGCAAAGTATACCTTGGACTATCACAATGTCCTGTATCTTGCACAAGCTGCTATATCTAATCTGTAAGCCTATACTGATACCCAAATTCATCCCCTCCATAGCTTTCCTCAGGATAAAGTCCACAGTCAAAAGGAGCAGGAATAGCAAAAGAATATTCTAGAGTTGATGGTGAAGAAGTCTGTGATGCCATTATCAGTTTTCATGCAGCAGCTGGAGTTCAGATAAAGATTCTGGAAAATATTGACAAAGCATTGGAGGATGTCATAACTTTTTACTATTTCCCATAATGACCCTGTGCATATCATCAAATGCTTTTTTTTTTTAATCAATGTAGTTTATCAGCAGTGGTATTGGAGTTTGTTGTTCTGTTCAATGATATTTAATGTGAAGAGTTGTTCCTGTCTGAATGTCCATGGAAAAACCACTGCTTCTTCTTCCCATAGTTGCTCAGCAGTAGCCTGAGTAGGACAATGCAAAAGATTTTGCCAAGGATTGAAAAAAATTGTGATGCCTCTCCAATAGTTATAATTGGTGGCACTGCCCTTGTTTGATAGTTCGACAATCAGTCCTTTTCTCTACTTGCCTGGGACACATTCTGTTTGCCAACAGTCATGCATTAGCCATGCTGCACTATGCTGTCCCCACCAAACTTCAGCCATTCAGTTGGATTTTGGTGTAAACTCACACCTTTATTGTTTGTTAAAGTTCTTATCATTTTATTGAGTTTTCCAATGGTCTAGATTTACATCCAGTTCATCAGCTTGTGGCTGGACTTGGAAGGTTCAGTATTTCTTTGACGTGCTTTCTTTAACAGTATCTTCACACCTTGCCCTTAATAAGAATACTTGCATTATTTCTTGCTCCTGTTAATTCCCAAACAATACAAAATAGTATCATTTTTACTTGCTGGTGCTTGTGTGTTTTAACTCTTTTATATTCCAACCATTCCTTCTTGTAAGCCTAGCAACTTCTTTTTACTCTACTTTTCATAACTTCTGCTTTCTTACTTAGTGGCTTCACTTGATCCTTTTACTGCTTGGTAATTTTTCATTCATCAATCAGCTGCCAGGTTCTCTTTATATCCAGCATTCTTTCTGCATTTCTTTCCTTCAGTCAAACATTTCTTCTGGACTCCCAGACAATGTTTGAACTGTGTTCACTGATCTTCAAGCTCAGTTTCATACTGCAGTTGTGAAACCAATTTTCAGGTTTGAATTTGTACTAGTCTGTGATGACAAGCTTTCTCTACTTTTCAACAGTATGGAGGCAGATTGTGTACCATTCTTCCTCCACTTTAGAAAGAGTCAGAGCAACACCATCAGGAGTTGATGCTCTAAACACACATCTCCTTTTTTTTCATGACTTTATTGTATGCTGCTCTAATGATACGTTACTTCAGTGGCTTCCATCTGATCAAAGCCCTTGTTGCTTCTTTGCTCAACACCAGACCTATGCAGTGCAGCTGCAGATCATCCTTTCCAGAAAATAGAATTATCTTCCCATTAAGTGTCTATACTGATACTTCCTGTCCACCTCATGTTCCCATGTTCCAATTCTTCTGATGGTTTTGGCATTCAGAATCAAGCCCTGCATGGACTTCTTTGCAACGCCATCATAGAAGTCAAGCTAACAATGTATCACCAGCACCCCACACATTCCTTATACCACTTGCTAGAACCCAATCCCAGTGGAGTTAACAGTTGGTACAATATTGACTGTGTGGTTAACCTCCCAATGCTGAGCCACTCCAGGCCTTAAACATTCCAGTAAACAGTCCCATAGCAATTCCACAAGCAGTCCAGCAAGTTGGTCCAGTGATCAACTGAAGAAAAATTGTGTTCCAAAATGTACTGGCAGGAGGAACCATACAGCACACACAGTACGGAAGGACAAGTCTTGCTTTACAAAAAAAGCACATATCTTTGCTTCTATAGAAAAAGAAAGGAGAAAGAAATGTGAATAAGAATGAAAAAGTAAACATTTTCATGGATTTCCAAAAAGCTTTCAACAAAGTCCTTTACAAAAACTTAGAAAATGTAGCAGCCTTAGCAAAAGACAATGATCCCTTATGAACTTATTCATATACTTATGAAATCAGAAAGTGTAACACTATAATAATGAGTATCTGAACTAGCAGCAGTTGGCCAAAGAAAAGATATTGGGATTTTGGTGGATAGTTGTTAATGAACACATAAACTAGATGACTATAGAGTTAGAGCAAGAGCAAGTTATTAGGAAAGATATCTAAAATAAAATATAATGAAATGCCAATATAATGAATTCTTTATAGTACTTTCTGTGCAGTTCTGGACAAAGCTATTGTAGAGGTGAAGTTTCAAAGAAAGTGCAAATTATGAAGAAGCTCAACTAATTCTTCTACAGGAAAACATTTTTTTAATCTAGAAAAAAGGGAATAAGAGGGAATATGATGGAAGTATATAAAATTATGTGTGGTGTGGAAAAAATTGATAGGAAGAATTTTTGTCTTTGCTCATAATATTAAATGCACTGTCATTCAGCGAAATGAATGAAATTGAATGATGACAGATTTCTGACAGATAACATGAAGAACTTCTTCACACAGTACATTATTAAATTGTGGAAACTGATGCCATAAGTTGTTGTGATGGCCACCAACTTGGGTGGCTTTAAAAGTGAATTTTGTGGCAGGGGTTGTTGGGGGGGTTGCTGCAGACAGGAAGCAAAAAATGTTTTTGGTCGATTGTCATGTATAATTTGGGGATGGTGTTCAGAATGATGGAATAAAAACTGTATAAGCTTTATCTATGAGAACATGAGGTATAGTAATAATCATAATAATGCTGTGGCATTTTTTTCCTTAAAAGAAGAAATTCCATTAGCAATGCCACCCATTTAGAACACATATTGTAATTATTCCTGCAAATGGAAAATCATAACATTGTCTGCTTCTATTATCAGCTGCATATCTCACATTCTGATCATATTTCAAGAAGTTGGCAAACAAAAATAATTACTATATCTTCTAGCATAGATGGATATTATCACAAATATGTGTGCTGGTGGTATATCCATATATTGGTTGCTGGAACACTTTTTAAAAATCAGCCAGTTACAGCTGATAACTCTTCAGTACTTAAAGTTCAAATCATTTTTTTTAATCCTAGAAAGGCAATCTTTGCATATAAACCTGTCTTTCTGCACTGATTGTTCCCAGAATCAAACTATTGGACTGTTAAAAAGTACTGTAGATAATTTCAAAATCAGGACAGACCACAGAAATCTTTGTTGCCTTCACTGTTCCACACAAGAAACATGCCCAAGGTTAGGGGATATGTACAGTATGTTGGTCTAATTCAGACAAGATTGTACTAAGGACAATACTAATGAGAACAGGATGCAAGGTGTATGTTTTTAACTTTATGCAGCATTATAGATGGTTATTTGCTTGAGAAACTGCATTTGATTTTGCTTATCCTTGAACAGATTGTTATAGCCTGGGTCATATTTACTGGATTTCAGATTTAACTTGTAACATACCTCCATATACTTTACAGTTATGGAACACATAAAAGCAATTGCTATCATAATCCTCCAGCCATAAACTTTGCACTATACAGTACTTGCAAGTGCTGTATAAAATACACATCACGGAGAGGCTGAATTAGCTGTCCATGCCATTTTAAAATAGGGTGCTTGACTACAACAGGATCATGCTATTTAAAATAGTTTTATGAACTGACCTGAATCAGTCATGACAAAGCAGTGATTCAGATGCTTTTACATTTCTTCCTGAATTGGTGCTTTTATTATATTAGGTACTTCTGACAAGATCAATACATTTTAAAATGTAAGTCTTAATACAGTTCAAAAATATTTCCTTTGTATTCCATATAATAAGGTCTTCAAGATACACATATAATCCTAGGCCTGCAGTGTTTTAAAGAGCCTTTTTCACTGAAGCTAATTGAAAAAGAAATGCAGTTGGGTTGATTAAATAAGCAGGAAGCAGTGGCACATTAAATAAAATAGTGCACAGATAATTGATGAGATAGCAGCTTTCCAGTTCCTTGAAGGAATACAAGCACAGGATGCTCTGACCTCCTGTGACAATTTCTACTCAACCTTATATTTGTTCTTATCAAAAATAACATTGACTATATATTTGAATCAATAATATTTTGTCTGACTCATTGTATGCCATCAAGTCTGCTTTAGTTGCCATGTAGATAGACTTTCCCCAGGATGATCTGTACCCAACTTGGCTCTTCAAGTCTCCTAATGGTGTACCATCTTACTACAATCAAGCCCATCCAACTTTCTGGTAGTCATCTTTTGCTTCTCTTCTTTCCACATTTCCCAGAATTAAGGACTTAACAAGGGACGATAATATGATTTTTCATCATCATCATCTGACCATAATTCATTCAACAATGACAAATAGATTTAATATCACAAAATTTAGTAGCTTGCCAAGATGCATTAAAATGTTTTTGCTATAGTGAGATATAGGCTTGATAGGCTTAGTCTCTATGGATATTACAGCTTCGTATTACCTTTTAAAACTTTGGCTAAGTTATCTTTTTTCCCAGTAGGTATGGCCCTCCTAGTTCCTAGAAGCCATTTTAAGTCAACCTGATTTTAAAAATTATTCACTCCTAGAACTCTTATTGGAGAACCTTTACACATTAGACTTTGGAAAAACCTTAAACAGCGTATTTGGAACACTGGTTTTCAAATCAATGTAAGCCTGGTTCCTAGTCTGGCAGTACTTTTCAATTGTATGTGTCAGATTATTATCACTTATCTATCACAGTCCTGAAATTTCACCAGGCCTTTACTTTGGCCACGCTGGATGCATTGCCTTCAGCCATTCTGTTCTGGCACTACAAAAGTACTCCATACAGTACTCCCATACATTAGTATACACTGTATGTCCTGGTGTGGATGGCTCAGTAGAATCTTTGAACCATATACTTTTTCATTGTTCTCTCTATGGGAAATCCCAGAAAACTTTTATCTACCCTGCCTGAAGAAATGTCCTGCCAGACAGCAGGGCTTCTACTTCTTGTATCTTCTGCCCAACTGTTGTTTAGATGTGTCTTTATGGGTTGCTTAGTTCTGCCTGGTTTTGGTTCTGAAAATGTGTACTAATTTCTTTCCTTTGTAGCCTTATATAGTTTCATTTTTACCTGTTTTACTTGTATCTGACTGCTTGTATTATGGCCATAATAAAAATTGGAGTTTGTCAGTCCAACAAGGTTAACCAGACTAAGAAAGCAATGCCATATAGGTCAGTACTACTTTTACTGTTACATCTATAGTAACAGAGTCTTGCAAGCCTGAATGTGCTTCTCCCTGTCTCCCTTTATTTTTGTGTGAACTAGGGAGGGAGTTGTCTGAGTTGTTTTTGCAAGTTATTTTCTTGGCCTGGGCTCAAGCCTTACTTATCTGACTGTTGCCTTCCTAGCAGCTCTTTCTCCTGTCCTTCAAGACCATTTCCTATGCTCTCTACAGATTTCAACATTTAGCAGCAAAAGAACACAGTGATAAAGCTTTATTTTTAAACATTCCAGTGATACATACTCAGTGTTCAGTTTATAATTTTGTGTGACATCAATAATTCAATAAACCTCATATGTATATAATTCCCTTTGATATTAATTTTTCTAAAACTGTTATTCCTATGGTGAAAGAACACTTTGACCAGCAATACTGTCATCATTACACAAGAGAAGGCTATGGATTTGTAAAGGAAAAATATAGGATCAACAAATTACGAGTTTCCCAGTATTAATTTATTTGTTTTATCTGCAACACTGATATATCACACTGATTCAAAATCATTATTATGTATCTTCCTTTTAATTTTCACCTGCACATGGTTGGGGATACAACATGCTACTGAACTAGCCTGAAATCCTGAAGCACCACTGCCAATCACTTTCTATCTGTATAGACAATGCTAAGATAAGGTGAATGGTCTACCTCAATGTCGTCCCATTAACTTAACACACTAAGAAAATCTTAGCAGATGCACAAAAAAAGTGCCTAAAAGGAATCACTCAGTTGAACAGAAACTATAACTGGGATAAAATTCCTATGAAAGCTTTTGATAAATGATGGATGACTGTTGATTTCCTGTACAGGTGTGCATTAACGTGGATCATAGTTCATGTCATGATATTTTAGTAAATTTGTGAGTGTATATATCTAGGCCCAACATTGATTTTCATTATTTTTACTTTTCACTCAATTCTCCAAACACTTAAGATTATATATGCAAGTACTATCAAGAACAGAACGTTCCAAATATCAACAAATATTTGTTGAACATTTCTAAAGTAAACTTGTAGTATACTAATGTTTTTCAGAAGCAATAGAGATCAATGCTGATGATGGAACATCTGGGGCTCATTCCAGCTTTTCTGTACCAATTCTGATGTTCTTACTGGTTTAGTGGTAGTGCCTTGCCAGCATTTCCTTGGCAGCCATTATTAATGTAATTAAAAATTTGTTACTATTTTCTCCAGACTGAAACCTCCTCTTTCTTACCTAGAGCACTGGTTTCTATTTCACACTTCAGTGCGTTCCTGATACTAAGAAATCCAATCATCTAGATCACTGAGCAGGCAATGATTGTTCCTTGACATAACCTTCAAGCATTTCAAATTCACAAACCAGGTTTGTCTTATTTCCCCAACTCTTGTACCTTATACATGCATTTTTTTGCAATGCAACAATGTAAGAATGAACATTCTAGTATATGCCACATCTCTTTCAGGTTAACAATGCCCGTATTTTACTGTAAACATGTACAGTAATTCAATCTGATGAAGCTGAATTAACAAACTTAAACTTTAACAAACATCAAATAGTATAGCATTTTGCTGGGTGCAAGCTGACCATTTAGTGCTATGAGGTTATCCCATCTGCTTTGTTATAGAACACATTTTGTAGTAACTGAGCTGGCCCTAGGACTATATCCTTGGGAAGATAGCTAATGATAAATGTTAGCATCTGCATCTGCACTCTGGAGCATTTGCATAATCTGAAGAGGATATAAAACTGTTCTTGAACTCTAGATCATAACAGAAGAACATTAAACCATACACACACACATTAAAACTAGAGAAAAAGAGAAAGAGATGGTATTCTTTTGGCAGCTTCATTACAGCAACTATGACTGACTTAGTAGTATAATCATGATTCCAGGAAGCTCTTTCCAACGCTGACAAATGTTGAATGCAGAGTGCAAAAACGGTTTATGATAAAATATTTTATCATTTCATTCTCTGCAACTTATTTCACATCATTACCATCTATGTTGCATTAATTTAATATTCCTTGACTAACATATTTCAATATTTTTTTTCCTTCCTAGCATTTTTCTTGCAGGTGCAGGATCCATTCTTCTTCTCCTCTTTTTTTTTGGATCAACCAAATGTTGATCCATTGGTTGCAACAGAAATTGACAGACCAGCTTATCACCCAAGCCTGATGTCATGGGCTGAGAGAGAATGACTGGCCCAAAGTCACCCAGCTGGCTTTTGTGCCTAAGGCGGGACTAAAACTCACAGTCTCCTGCTTTCTAGCCTGATGCCTTAACCATAACATGTTACAATGACTATGTTATGTTAATTATGTTATAATTAAGAGCTTGATTATGCTAACTCACAATTTTTGATGTGACTATGTGCAATAGCATGTATACACAAGTCCAAATACTATTCTTAGCTATAAGCCTAGTCATGGTTTTGGCAAGCTACAGTGCTTCAGTCTCAGCCCTAGATTATATTAAATAGTGACTGAAACTGTCAATGGTGTATATTCATTCATTCATTTATTAAACTTATTTCTATGCCACTGTACTCAAAATGACTCTAGACAGCTCATTAAGAAAAATTACAGTGTAAAAATATACCATTTGCACCATTATTGTAATTTCTTTGTTGATGATATTTCTTATTTGATCTATTTTTGTGTTAGTGGCAGATGTTTTTAGACATTTCTGCTTGGATATTATACTGACAACTGTAGTGAAACAGACAAATCTAACAGTTTAATGCAATATGTAGCTACATGTATAAATATTTATACTAGGAAATGGTACAGGGTTTCAGCCTAAAGTTATTATTTACATTTCAAAGTCATTCTTTTCTTAATAGACAAGAGTACAATTAACAGTACCAGCAGAAGCAAATATATGTAGCTCAGGGTTGAACTGTGGAGTCCTTGGGGTTCTCTGAGCTTGGTTGTTTTCTTGCAGATGTTTCATTACCCAGCTAGGTAACATCTTCAGTGCTAGAAGGGGGTGAGATTTGCTCTCTGCTTCTATACAGTAGCTTGCCCTGTCAGTGTTGGAGGGTGTTGTTTTTTTTTCTTGGTAATTGCTAGAATAAGCTTTGTATACTGCTTGATTGTTTGTCTGGTGTTAATCTTGGGGTTAATCCCTGCTTATCTGGGTGTTGATTGCCGGGGAGGAGGTGTTCTGGTCTTTTCGTTTCCTTTTTATTCTCTCTTTTGAATGGTATGTAAAGGAGGAGCTGTGTAAGAACATTATACAGACGAGCACGAATGCACTGCAGCAACCAGAACAGCAGAAAAAAGAAATAGACCACATATACAACATCTTCCAACAAAATGGATACCCATGTAACTTTATGAAAAAGTGGCTGACCACTCAACCCATTACAGCACAACCAACACAAGCTATGGAAAGGATAACACTGCAAATTAATAAAGTTATTACCAAAAAAAGAAAAGGAAAGGAAAGGAAAGGAAAGCACTGCCATACATCAGAAACATCTCAGAAACATCCAACAGACTATTACAACCACATAGCATCACCATAGCACACAAACCAACTAAAGTCCTCCAAAACATGTTAAGTATTACATCTGCCTGTCCCATCAGATCTGGCAGAGAAGGCCTGCTGCAGATCCTGTCTACTAGAGAATTACATTTGGCAGGTCCCAGGAGGCAGGCCTTCTCTGCTGTGGTGCCCACCTTGTGGAATCTTCTCCCCCCAGAAGTGAGATTAGCTCCATCCCTCTTAACATTCCATAAGTCCCTCAAGACCTGTTTATGTGATCAGGCCTGGGGCTTCCAGGGGACCGGGGATATTTTATGATGGCTCCCTTACTAATTTTATCCCCTCCTGTTTTGTGTGTTTTTATAGTTTTTTATATGCAGTTGTTTTTATTATTTATTTTTTAAATTGTTGTACGCTGCCCAGAGTCACCTTGTGTAAGATGGGCAGCTATATAAATATGATAAATAAATAACATGTTTTTTATTTATTTTATTTTATTTAAGTAAACCAAAAGACCCAGTAGCCCAAGAAGAAAAAACAGGAGTCATCTACAATATACAGCGTATGGACTGTAACAACCACTATGTAGGACAGACAGGCAAAAGACTTGCAGAGTTCATCCATGAACACCAACTAGCAGTCATAAGACACGATGAAAACTCCTTAATCTCACAAAACATAGACAGACTTAACCATAGTTTTAACTGGGAAACTGTCAGCATCTTTGACCAAGCTAAATCCAAAGCTGTGAGGGAATTCCTGGAAGCTTGGTATTCAGACAAGTCAGCCATCAACAGGCACATAGAGATAAACAACATTTACACAACACTCAAAAGAGACAATAAAAAGGAAACAAAAAGACCAGAACACGTCCTCACCAACAATCAACACCCAGATAAACAAGGATTAACCCCAAGATTAACACCAGACAAACAATCAAGCAGTAAACAACAGCCTAATCTAGGAACTACGAAGGATAAAACAACACCTCCTCCAACACTGACAGGGCAAGATATTGTATAGAAGAAGAGAACAAATCCCCTTCTAGCACTGAAGATGTTACCTAGGTGGGTAATGAAACGTCTGCAAGAAAACAACCAAGCTCAGAGAACCCCAAGAACTCTACAATTAACCATGTTGTTGCACAGGACTTACTGCAGAGAAGAGAAAACCAAACAAACAAAACAGAGCATCCAGTGAGGAAAAGAAATAACATATATATTTATTAGGAACTTAGCCATTCAGAGTCTTGACACTCACTAATCTTGTTCAGCAGGTGAAGAATGATACAAATAACCTGAGCTGAAACAAAACATTGTATTGTGCTTTCTGAGACCAGGATGTTTTAAAGCCCTATAATCAAGCATTTCAATATGTATTTGCTACTGGTCGGTGTCTTTAGGCTGATGCTACTGTACAATGATAGCATTTCTCTGGAATAACATCACTGGTTCTGTTTAAAGCATCTCTCACATTGGTTGTTCCCAGGATTCTTGTGTTCTTGGTACTTTTTCTTACTTTGTATGGTCTTTGTACAGCAAATCATTTTATTTACTTTGCTAACCCTAGGCAGTCATTTTTGTGATTGACTGCCCCAGAATCTGAGGCCCAGTGTTATTTGTGTTCCCTTAATCCATCTTTCACTTTTTCAGACATACTTGTTTTGTGTGCTATACTGATTTATTCTTTCATATATTATCATGTAACAGTCTTAATTTGTTTGTAATAAAATACATACTTATTTATATATAAATTAGTCTCTGGATTCTTTTCTATCCCCCAAATTAATATTCTGCTTTATCTATAATCATTACCTTCAAACCAAGTTTATTCAAACTTAGAATAATAAACCTTGTAAAACCACTGAGACTTAATCATAACTTACTTGACATCAGTAGGTCAGTTCTAAACATGAATAAACTACCCCAATGTTTGCCTAGGGATAAAGAATGAAGTAGCTGGGAACTATACACCCTCTGGTTGTGCTCATGCAATACCATTATACCACATTTAATAAAGCTAAAAACAGAATAGAAGCATTTACTCCATCCATTTCTCTGGGCACAGAATTTTTAAGACTTGCAATTTTGTTGCTTTGTATTAGTCATGAACTATATGATATACATTTCTAGTGAGGATAATTTGTTCAGAACATTTTCAATGGATTGTTCTCATAATATCTTACTGCAGTTCTCATAATATCTTACTGCAGGAGAACCCTATCTGTACTAAAGAGATGGGATCCATTTCCAAATGATAGTTTCCAAGCGCTGTTCTGAAGATATAAATAATAAATGTATTTGAACTTTCTATGTCCCACGTTTTCTCTAAAATCCTTGGCTTTTCCAGACCCAAGACCAAAGAAATGCATCAGGGATGCTGTACAAATGGTTTGGGGGTGGGGAATTGAAGAGAAAAATTAATGGGAAGATGAAAGGTTAAGTCTTCCACTAATAGCTCTTCACAAAACTGAGTTTTTTCCTACAGTTCTGGAACTGAAATAAGAACCAGAATCTTTCTCTTAAGCACCACCAAATTTCAACTAAAGTAAAATATCTAGAAAAGGGGTGAAGAGCCTTATGTTGTTGGGCTTCAGTTCTTCATTATCCATGAAGACTGTTATACTAGTTGAAGGTTATGGAAGTTTTAATCCACTAACATTGAATGAGTTGCAGATTCCTAGTTCCTCGTTTACATTACAAGGATTGCAAGTTTGTGACAGTTTTATATAAACTTTTTTTCATTTTTGCTGAGGTAATTAAAGAAAAAGGAAAATGTATTTTGAACTAAATATATCTGAGTGTAAACATTGTCGTATGAACTGTTTTTGAAAAAAAAACTCTGAATTTTAATGTGAAGTTAACAGATCATTCAGTTATTTAATTTGATTACATTTCTTGAAAGCTGTTACTATAAATCAGAATACTGAACAAGAATTTTAAATAGTTTTGTATTCATTGTTATGCTGAAATGAATTCTTATAAAAGCTGCTGTATGTAAAGGCCATTATGTAAAGACTTGGACCTGAACTGTAAATCATAGGTAGGTTACCAGGAGCCCACAGCAGAGTTTAAAAAATCTTTACTTTTAATCTGTTATCATCACATATTTTACCCAGTAGATTGAATAGAGTAACTTGCCCAAACTCAAACATTTTTGTACAGATGCAATATTTAGTTGCATGCTCCTTTGTGCTATTCTATTTATTTATTTTGAACATTTATATGGCCACTCAACTTGACAAAGTCAGTTGTGGACAGCATACAATAAACCAAAGAACAACAATACAGAACCAAGATAAACAATACCAGCTAAAAACAAGAAACCATTAATCAGTGATCAGGGAATCAAATTTATTGCATAACTCTGGGCAGAAACTCTAATCATGCTGGCCTCTGGATCTGAGGGAAAAGCCAAGCTTTTAATGCCTTTCTAAATACCGACAGGGTTAAGGCCAAACATATATTGGGGGGAGATCATTCCAGAGGGCAGGCTCCATAACAGAAAAGGCATGACTCCTAGGGTCACATAAGATGACATTATTTCAAGTTAGGGATGGGAAGCATACCCACCCTACTACAGCATGTGATATAGGCATGATCCCATCCTACAGAGAGGCAGTCCCACAAATAACCCAGCCTGGTGCCATGTAGGGCTTTTTAGATGATAACCAGCATCTTGAATTATACCCAAAAGTGTACAGGCAGCTAATGAAGCTTGCAGAGTACTGGTGTTACACAGGAGTACCAAGATACTCCCATAATTATTCATAGTGCTGCATTCTGGAACAATTGTAGCTTCTGGATAGTCTTCAAGGACATCCCTATGTACAGCACATTGCAGTAGTTCAATCAGGAGGTGACCAAAGTATGAGTGAACCTATTCCTGATGCAGGAATGGATGCAATTGGCCCACAAGACAAACCTGTGCAAAGGTCCTCCTGGCCACAGCTGTTACCTGGTCTTCAAGTGAATGAGTACAGAAAGACCCCAGATGAACCAAGGATGAGATACCTCTAGTCCCTGGATTTGGGGACCCAAAACCCGCAGCTACTCAGGCTTGGCAGGGTTGAGCCAAAGCCTGTTATTCTCCATCCAGAACTCCATGCCTCCAGACATTGGGATTGGACCTTGACAGCCTCATTTCTTCAGCCAGGGGCAGAGATACATTTAAATTTAAATTGTATTTATTTATGGTCAGTGACCAATGAAGTAGCTACAACAATAAAAACAGCATATAACAACAGCCTCAAATACGATAACAGCAATAAAAACTACTATATAGGCCTGCCAATTTAAATTTACAAGCATAAGAAAACAAAACAAAACAAAACAAGAAAAAAAATAAAATTAAGATAATATGACTTCCGGGTGACATCATTCCAAGATTAAGACACCTTCAGCTTTCTTATGGCAATAGCTGCTAATAAAACCTTGGCAAATCTGTAATTGCAGGATTTGGAACTGAGAGTAGAAAACATACCACCTCCGCCTCACTGAAGACTTGGATCTCTGCTAGGGCTAGTACAGGTATACCAGTGCATACGTTCTCATAGAAGGCCAAGAGAAGAAAGAAATACATGCACTAAGGTCTTGGGTTCATTCAGGCCACAAAGCTATATAATTGAGTACCATCAGTTTACTAATTATATTGTACCCCATACTAACAAATTACCTCCCTTAGTAGCTTCATGTAGATGCTGAAAGGAAGTGGGAAGAAGGTAGAGCCTTGAGACACTTGCAAAGCAGGGCTGTACAGCCAGAATACCCACACACCCACACGCACACACACTGGCTGGATCTGACCCTGGAAAAAGAATGAAAACCACTCCCAATCCTCTGAGCTGGTCCAGAAAAATATGGTTAATAAAAGGCCACCAAGAAGTCAAGGAGAGCTAGGATGGATGCGCTACCCCCTTCCAAAGCCTACCAAAGGTCAGTGACAAGTGCAGCCCAAGCTGTCTCAATTCTGTAACCTAAACTGAATCCAGACTGAAAGGAGTCAAGGTAATCTGCTTCCTCCAGAACCTTTTGGAGCTGCAGTTTGGTTTGAGAAAATGAAATACAACAACCCAACATTATGTGTGTATCAAAATGTGGCCTATTTAAAAAGAATACATAAAACAGGGATGATAACCCAGAACACGTTCCATGCAAGTGGACTGCTGTAACATTGGTGTACTTTGTTAACCCCAAATTTGCATGTCATCCCCATGATACAGTCTCGAATACATACTTAAGATTCATTCATTCATTCAATGTATTTATATTCTACATTTTTTCCTAAGAGTTCAAGTAAGTTTATATGCAGGTTTTCTATCATTTAATTGTCAGATTGTATTGTCAACCCTATTAGTTTTGATAATCAGATCAGGACTCAGAATTTGGATTTTTAGTCATATGACTTTTGGTCCTGCATGCCATTGGTAGAACATGGAATTAGTGCTTCTGGTTAGACTCTCAATTCTGCTTTATATATGAGGGAGGGAGGGAGGGAGGGAGGAAGTTCTCCAGTATACAAGAAAGAAAAATGAAATTATCTAAACTCCAGTAAAAGTCAGGAAGAGTTTTTCATTATTACCATCTTGACAATAACATTCAGATACTATACAGTCAGGAGTAAAGGGTTTATTTCAAGCATAGGATAAAGATAGATGTCTTAAAGGTCAGTGAAAGCTATTCAAACGTCTATTTCTACATTGCTAAATATTTCTTTTCAGGACAGCTTTTTTTCAGTAAAGACATGCTGAATAGATATACTTTCTTCTGGGAATCATTTAGACAAACAGGTGAAATCAACTAGCAGCCCAAAAAGTATAATCAAGATTCTTAGTTTTATTCTTGTATAATACTTAAAAAAAGAGAAGGGCCTTTTCAGTTATATATTTATAAGCAAAAACAAAAGAACCACAAAACAAAATATTTTTTTTTTCCAGAATAGCCAGTGCAAAATGAACAAGATACCATGTATTGAATATTAGCCCCCTGGAGTGTGACTCACTTTTATTGCACATCTTCTGCAATTTTTATCTTTTGTTAAAGTAAAATTGCTTTTGAATAGAAAAGGGAACATTTTTCTGGTTTCCTGCTTGCTTTAATTTGAATTCTCTAGTTTTGCATGTGGCTGCAGAAGAGAGGTTTTGAATGATATGTGTGGGAGGCTCTTTGGGGAAAAATAGTTTGGAGAGAAGGCATGAACTTTTTCCTACCACTCTTGGAAATAAAACCTCAGAAGATTTACCAGTTCTAATGGATCCTCTTAAGAAACTATAAAAGAAGATAATCAACTGAGCAGAGGTAGGGACGAGACCACAAATATGATTTACATAGACAAAAGACACATATACTGTACTATATGAGGATGACTAGCTGTCCATTTTGACAGATTATTACAGAATTAAATCTTTTATAGAATGATTTTCTGATATCATACTTCTAAAATTCCCCCGGTTGTGTGAGACTAGGCTGAAGCTGCCATAACCTAAAGATGAAGCAGGCACATAAGCAGAGAAGACAAAAGGCCAGGACTTGTCTATGAGATCCCTTTGGGAAGGTAGATAAGAAGGAAGCAAGTCATTAAGGAAACAAGGAAAATGTGACCTGAACCAGTCAAAAGAAGTTGGGCCTGAGCACATGGAAACCCCCACCCCAATCCCATCAACAGCTGTCAGACTTGTGAATCAACAAAGCAAGGACTTTTGGGGATAAAAGGGGTCCCAAAGCCCACCCACTGGGAGTCATCTGAGTCGTCTGAGTCATCTGTGTCATTTTTGGATCCAGACTTGGCGGCTTCCCTCCCCCTAGCTAGTGCCTGGCAGCCTAGTTGGGAAGGGCATGGGTAAGTGTGGATGAGTGTGTGTGTGTGTGAGAGAGAGAGAGAGAGAGAAAGAGCAAATGTACCTTGCAACCAGTAAAGCTTTGCTGTTACTTTAAATTCACTGGGTTTTCATGTATTACAAAGAACCTCTTGTGCCTCAGTGTTCGGTGGAAGTGATTTGTGTATGCCCCTAATTATTTCCTGGCTGTTGACCAGGGCTGTGTGTCTTGCAACTATCTGGAAAAACCAGGTAGAAAGCAAGGGGGGCTGACAAGATCTGCGTGCCTCAACAGGCTGTGAGTGTGTGAGTGAGTGACCATAAGCTGAACCTGGTAGCAGTGTGTGTAACAGTTGCCAGGGAGAAACAATATCTAATAATACTTAGGGATATACAGTGGCTCACTGATAGAATCCATACTTCAGTTTACAGAGAACTGGAGGCACAACCACACTAGTTCTGATTCCATTCCCCAATCAATCACAAAGCAGTTGCAGCCAGCCTGCAATCAACTTCATTTATGTAAACCTTAAAATGCTGAAAAAGCCATGAGCCAGCACAACTGACAATAACAAAACATCATTCAATCAGTGTCCCCCATCTGAGTTCATCACCTTTTCTGGGCTAGGAATAATCCCTTCAACCCAACTTCATACACAAAGGGGAAAAAAAAAAGAATTTGCTAGTGTTCTCCCAAACCATATTTGCAGTACATGTTAAGTACACTTTCAACACCATTTCACTTGCATTTAAAATTCCACTGGAAGTTATGAAGATGAAATAATAGCATGTTTGGAATTTTGCAGCCAAGTTCACTAGCTGTAATTACAGTTCCAAGCTGTGGCTAGAATAGGGGAGAGAGAGAGTTACATTTTAATGCATGCCTAGAAAGAAGCACCAGAAACAGAATGCAAAGTTCTTTTGAAGGTACAGGGGAACAGTAACAGTTGACTTGAAACTTGGAACTAGGAAGCAAAGTGAGGCAAGAGTTATCAGTAGGAACAGAAACCAACTTCAAGTTCTGTAGTGCCACAGTGATTCAAAGAGAAAAACCAACTTTGCTCAGATTTCAAATAAACCAACACAGAGTTAAAAAATAATTTGACTCAGCTCCCCAAACCAATTTGTATTATGAAATGTGTACAAAACGTCCCATGTGGAAGTGCTTCTGGATAGAAACCAGTGATGTCAACAATACTGGGCCACAGCTATGTGGTGTAGTGTAGTGTAGTGTAGTACTATCCTACCTCAATCAAATATGACTCTCTTCAGTTTACAAGCTATAGAAAAATAATTAAAACAGTAAACCTGATTAAATATACAGTAAATCTAATTAAAAACATCTAAAATTAATACAGTCAAACATAATGGAACATATTCCATAATATTGAATCAATATGTGCATCAATGGCTAATTGTAGATTATAAATGTTCTGCAAAAAAACCTCAGTTTTTAACATTTTCCTGGATGTAATCAAGGAGGGAGCCAGTCAGATTTCCAATGGAAAGTTATTCCAGAGGGTCAGCATATCAGGATTTTCTCATGGGAAGAAGGTCATCCCGTTCCCTATACAAAAACAGGTGTCGAGATTATTCTATGAGTAATGTATCTTGTGATTCTGTTATGATTTTTACTGCCACCTACTGTATTGTGTATGCTAGTTATTCAGTGGGGGAGGTACATGCTGGCAATATAACGGGAGGGCTAAATGCCCAGTTTGTTCAGTGTGTTTGTCTTGTAAAAAGTTAATCATGTAGTTTATGGGTTATGTAGTCTTAACTAGTAACCAAGTAGTGTACCTCTTCTCTGAGAGTGTTTTTTAGCTAGAGACTTTGTTGTGGTTAAGTCTTGGAAGCTAAGATGAGAAGAAGTCTTTGTTATTTCCTATATTTTGTATGCAACTTGTATTTTATGAAGTTTTGCATTTTTATCAATAAAAACCAGTTAGTCTATATTTTCTGACTGGATTTTCTTTGGAAAGCTAACTATGGATATTGCATTTTGCAAGCTCTCATGCTGATGTGTAAGTTACCTGAGAGCAGGATTTTTGGGACCTTTTTGCTGCACTCTGCGCAACACAGCATTGCTATTAAGAAGAAATACCTTCAAGCCTCAGCCCCCTTTACCTTCTGGAATTGGGAACTATTACCTGTTTCTCCCAAGATGACCTTGTTGGTCAGGCCATTTCCAGTTGGTGATCCAGGACATAACTAGGTGCCAAGCCATAAAGGACTTTGCAGGTCAGATCCAGCACTTTAAATTGTACCAAGAAACCTATTGGTACAATTTAAACAGCAGTTCCCAAAGCACAGGTCTAACATGCTTCCCATGATAGATGCATGTTGGCATACCATCCGTTGCCCTGTGGACCAGTTTTAGCTTCTGAATGGTCTTTAAGACAGTTCCAAGTACAGTGTGGTGCAGTAGTCCAACTGGGTAGTAATGGGAGTTGTTAGGCCTTCTTGCATCAGGTAATGTTGTAATTGACATACCAACTGGAGCTGGGCAAAAGTCCCTTTCACCATGGCCTCTACCTGATATTCAAGAAGGACTCTGAAGTCACATTGGCCATGGGCTGACCACTGGAAGGCAACTTTTTATGTTCCTAAAAGAAGCATAAAGTAGGAGCTGTGCAGCATTTCAAAATCCTCTGAAAGATGCTTCAAAGCATTATAGCAGTCAGCTCTGCTTCTGTCTTTATTACTCTAGCCTGAGATCCATACATTCAGTAAACATATAAAGATGCAGCAAGTTGTATGCGTCAAGGGAAGAAATTCAGCAGCTTGTGCCATCTTCACACTATATCTGAACAGCCAGATGTAGAAGGGCACAGGCATGCTAAATATCATAAATAAAGTCTATGTTTTCCTATTCGCAACCTTTCATAACCAGTGAACATGTTTCCAAATGTTCAGATAAATATGCTGACATCATTTTGACCAATTTTTGTTCCAGCATTATCCTGATCTAAATGAGGAGCCCTAGGGACTGGCAAAGCACCACCTTTGACACAGAAGGACGATCCTTGCTACTATCAGTTAAAAGAATATCTGAAAGAAAGGTTCAGAAAGATTCTACTTGAAACCTTCAAGAACTACAGCTATCAGAACACTCAGGGTTAGTTAAACAGTGACATAACTGTCAGTAGGGAGTCACTAACACCAGTTTACTAGAAATTCCTCATCACAGTTCTGCAACCATGGTAGCAACAATCTAAGTAACTTGCAGGGTGGGGAGAGGGGGAAACACCAGGAAACAGTGAGTGATTCCTAGGTGCATATAGTCTCAACCTAGGAGCAATTGCTATATTTTAACACATATCAACAATGTTGTTAATTTTTCCCTAGATAAGCAAGAAACTCTAAAATGCATGTTAATGGCTTGGTATTCCCTTTGTTATAATAAAGATGACTGAGCAAAACACTAAGGGCTAATTTCTCCTTATGCCTTAACATCATTAGCTGAAGTTACTTAATAGGCAGATCTAATTAACTGCTTTGTGTGCATGTTGCCCAGAAAACAAGCAGAGCCAGGCCAGCCAGGCTTTTTCATTTGGGGTATTTTACTGTGGGTTGTATATAGGGTATGTATGTGTATGTATATTGCTCTCAAATCTGTCCTGATCTGCTATGAAGACTTGTTGGAAAAGCCTCCAATTGCTATGCATTTTGTCAGAATATTTTAGTTCTAGATCGAGGACAATTTCCCCAGTTGTTAATTCACTGCCTTTGGTCTGTTGATTGAGACCCATTTCCACTACCATTTGTCCTTCACACACCAGCTTATCTACTACAGAAACTATTACTTCATGTTCTTAAAATATTATGTTTAGCAATCTGTAGGGTATAAGAACAATGTGTAGGATATTACAGTTCCACAATCTTTTCAGAGAATATTATCATTTAGAACATCTATTTAGATGATTAATTTCTTTTGCCTGTCACTTTGTTATGATTAATTCCATCTAATGTTTCTTATCATCAGCTGGCATCATCATTATTTCCAGTGAGCTTAAAAGTGCCCCACTTTAAAACATGCTAATAGCAGCCAAATCCCAAATAAACTATATTTAACTGACTAATTGCATGCATATTCTACTTACAAATGGTGGGGTATGCCAATTTTGTTTTCAGTGATTAATAAGGGGGTTCTGCATTCCTTTAATGCTTTACTGGATTAATAAAAAGTACAGTCTTTTTTTTTTCTTACAGAACTAATGTGTTGCATTACATTTTATACTGTTTTATTATAGTAGCCTGCTGGGGTTAATTAACATTTCTTCTGACCCTTCAGGATAGTATTTATCTTGTTCAATAAAACTATACTTTTCCTCAAGAGGGAATTCAATTTGCCTATTAAGAATATCTCTAAATTTAAATAAATATGGTACAGGAAATACCAGTGACTCTGCCGATGTGGATATTTATTTAAAGAATAACTAAGATTTTAGATTATCACCAGGATGGGTCAGAAAACTCTGTTTCTTTCTCAGTCCCTACAATTCAGATTTGGATGTTAACCATTTTATTACATAATACAAGAGACTGAAAAAAATAAAGCCTCCTTCAGGTGTTTGCAGATCTCAAGAAGGTTTGACATTATTCATGGAATTTATTATTTATTTATTTTTTATATGTCACATTTATATGGCTGTCCATCTCACAAAAAGTGACACTGGGCAGTGTATGACAATTAATAAAACAATAAATATATAAAAACAATCATGATGAAAATATAAAAAACCACAAGACACAAGAGAGACGGAATGTTAACCACAGTAATGGAGTCACCTCAAGATCTCACCAGTCCCCTGGGACCTCCAGGCCTAATGACATAGCCAGGTTTTGAGGGACTTCCAGAACATTAACAGGGATGGCACTAACCTAACTTTGGGTGGCAGGGGGAGGATGTTTCATAGGGTGGGTGCCACGGCAGAGAAGGCTCATCTCCTGGGACCTGCCAAGTGTAGTTCCCTAACTGACAGAACTTCGCAGCATGCCTTCTCTCTAATCAGAGAGAAATGGTCCCTCAGATAACCTGGCCCCATGCCATGAAGGGCTTTAAAGGTTAAAACCAGCACCTTGAATTGGACCCAGAAGCAAACTGGCAATCAATGCAGCTCATGGAGCATAGGTGTAAGATGTGCTGTTCTAGAGGCACACATAACTGCATGTGCTTCTGCATTCTGCACCAGCTGAAGCTTCTGGATACTCTTCAAGGGCAGCTCCATGTAAAATGCATTACAGTAGTCCAATCGAGAGGTGAGTAGGGCATGAGTGACTGTGAGCAGAGCCCCCCCCCCCGCCAATCTAGGAACAGGTGCAACTGGTGCACAAGATGAAGCTGTGCAAAGGTCCTCCTAGCCATGACTACCACCTGCTATTTGAGCAGGAGTTGTCCAGGAGGACCCCAGATTACACACCAGGTCTCTCTGGGGCAATGCAACCCTATCCACCAAAGAGGGCATAGTTCTAGAACTGGCATGGCCCATAACCCAGAGCCACTCAGTTTTGCCAGGGTTCAGCTGAAGCCTTGATTCCCCATCCAGACCCTCACAGCTTCCAGGCACTGAGACAAGACATTCAAGGCATCACTTAATTTGCCAGAGGCAGAGATATATAATTGGGTATCATCAACATACTGATGATACATCACCCAAGGCAATGGATAAGTTCACCCAGTGTCAGGCCTAGCCCAAGGAACTCCAAAAGACCATGTAAATTCAATCCAGCTATGTTTATTAGCTACAACCTCTAGCAAGAATCTTCCCAGACTGAAACCCCAGCTCCCAAGTAACGCCAGTCACAACATTGTGAATTCCTCAGGGAGGTGCCAGTTTCCTCCTCTTGTATCTCCCACGTTCTTCAGGAGATGAAAGCAAATGTTTTTTGCTCTGAGTCTGGCCTTCATAATTCCATTCCATCACACCCAGTGGCCTCATGTAAATGTTAAATACATGAGAAGAAAAAGCACTGAACCCTGCTGCACAACACATACTAGGGGTCAAGGACGGGATCTCTCCTCCCCAATCACCACTGACTGGAATCAACCCTGGAGAAAGGAAGCAAACCAGCACAGCACTGTGCTGCCCACCCCCAATCCTCTGAGCCAATCCAGAAGGACACCATGGTCGATGGTATTGAAAGCCACATAGAGGTCAAGTAGAGCAAGGATGGATGCAAAACCCCCATCCTGCCCTTGCCAGAGATCATCCAAAAGCGCGACCAATGTTGTTTCCATCCCATACCTGGGTCTGAATCCCAGCTGAAAGGGATCCAATTAATCTGCTTCTTCCAAGGTCCTCTGAAGCTGCTACACAACCACATTCTCAACCACCTTCCCCAAACAGGGGAGGTTAGATACTAGATGAAAACTGTCCAGTATAGTGGGGTCCAGTGATGGCTTCTTGAGGAGGGGGTAAACCAAGTCCTCCTAAAAAGGTAATGGAGCAACCCCCTCACTCAAAGAAGAATTAACCACCACTATAACCCACTCACATGACACCCCCTGGGCCACTTCAAGAAGCCAGGAGGGGCACGGATCTAAAGAGCAGGTGGCTGAGCTCACAGAGGGCTCATGTCACCCTAAACAGGGCTGCTGGATGGTTATCTGCTGTTATCTGTTTGAGGATTTACAATTTCCCCATATGTATATTCAGATATATCATGAAAAATTCAGCCCTTATGTGTCTACCATTTTTGACCATCTGGATTTCACTGAAATTCATTTTAATCATTGCCCCACCTGGTCTTCCATATGACCTCTAAATTCCTTTATAGCTATCACATAAGACAATTTATACTAAAATTCTCTTTATTTTTAAATAGGCTGATCCCTGGAGCTACCTCTCTACCTTTTAACAATCACCCTACCCAACTCAATTGACAGACAGTTACCCCTTGGTAAACTCCCCATATTATCATTGTTTCCTATGATAGAACTCTCTTTTAAAGGGAATTCTACAGTTGCCCTAGCAACCTGTCCAGTTGAATTCTACTTCTCAGTGTGGGTATTGTAGAGTTAATTGCACAAGATTAAGCATCAATTGCCTTTGAGCAGCTTTGTTCACACTTCAGTGAAAGCTGCTGCCAGATAAAGGCTTTTCTAGAGGTCAGGCATGATTACTTTTAGTTAACAGACAGAAGAGGCCTGTAAGGCACGCAAGGCTTAGGATAGCCCTTATCCTGCTCCTTACTAACAGATGGACAAGTAGAATCAGCACATGTTTCAGTACAAATAGAAACATAAAACCCGCACCCAGTCGGAAACTCTTGCATGCAATATAGCTTCCCATACAAGATGTAGTTGTAAGGATGAGACAGATGGCCCTAAATTTACATCCGCACTGCAAGAGATTTAGAAATATTTGCTTGCATTGTAAGTATACAGGAGTTTAAAAGAAGAAAGCAGTCCTGCTTCCCCTCTGGCACTAAGGTGTGGCCTTCACATATTAGAAGGCAAGAGAAAAGAATTATGCTTTGCATTACAATCTACATTACACTGGATGGGGTAACAAAGATGTGCATGGAAGTACAAAAAGGAACATCACTTTGTGAACAAACACAAAAGCCTAATATAATAAATATAATGCAATGCAATATTTATTACTTTGGTTTATACACTACTCATTTCTGAAGACTCCAAGTGGCTTACAAGTAACAACGCACAATTAAAATATAAAGGTTCAGTACTAAAAACAATGAGGTCTTGATATGTTACCATTCTGGTAGGAGAATCTACAAAATGTCTCCAGTGCCTTTTTGAAAAGCCATAGTGTCAAGTCTCTTCAAAAATATAATAGAGAGAGAGTGGTTTGGCTATCTGGGGGATTTGTTGATTGTAAAACAGCTGCAAATTGCTGCCCTTGATCTGAAATACATGCGTAGACACCTGGATATCTTGAGAACTCAAAAAAGATTCATATTTTTGACTCCAAATTCATATCCACAAACACTGCAAACTTAAAACCACGTATTTATTGTTATAGCATTTTAGCATCATGCAAATAAAGGATATCAAAGATGTTTAGACTTCTATTTTCATATGGGTAGCTTGCTTGCTTGCTTGCATGCTTGCTTGCTTATTTATTTATTTATAAAATTTATATGGCTGCCCATCTCACAGATGTAACTCTGGGTGGCATACAATAAAAGCAAAATAATTAAAATAAAACTTTTAAAAAACCATTAAACAATTAAAGCATAAATATAACTAAAACCACAGGAAAGTGCCTTCAAGATCTTACATACAATATAGCCATATCATAGGCTCCCCATTTCCATGGGATTCCCAAGCCTCCTGACAAAACCACGTTTTAAAGGATTTCTGTAAAATCAGTAGGGTTGAGGTCAATCTTACCTTGGGGAGGGGGATGATGTTCCACAGGGCAGGTGCCACGGCAGAGAAGGCTCACCTCCTGAGTCCTGTCAGATGGAACTCCTTAGCCGACAGGATCCTTAACATGTCCCTCCTACAGGATCTGATGTGATTGGTAAATGAAACTGGGGAGAGGCAGTCCCTCAAATAACCCTATTATATTGTAGGACTCTCTTCTAAACAAAACAAGCCATACGTGTCATTGCAAGGCTAAAAGCCTTGATGCTACCATAACTTTGTCTTCACTTTATCATCTCTCATTTTCGCCAGATTATTGGTCTTGTGCATCTGAATATCCTTGTCATAGGATGGGTAGATGGATGGATGGATGGATATATGATAGGGAGATATAAACAATTTTAGTTAACTTTGAATCTATGTCTAATTGTGTCTTGATTTATGGACTCTAAGGCACCAGGCTAGAAACCAGGAGATGGTGAGTTCTAGTCACACCTTAGGCATGAAAGCCAGCTGGGTGACTTTGGGTCAGTCCCTCTCCCTCAGCCCAACTCACCTCACAGGGTTGTTGTTTTGGGGAAAATAGGAGCAGGAGGAAGGAGTATTGTTTGCCGCCTTGAGTTATTTATAAAAATAATAAATGCGGGTTAAAAAAATCTAAAAAAAAACATTTTAACAGAATATGTTTTACTTTTTATCAGTGTGTGCTTTTACTGACAAGTTAATGAGGACTTAATAGTCAGGAACCAATATTTTCTTCTTTATATTGTAACTATACACAGGAGGGCGATTTAAACTCTATCTGCACTGGGAAGCAAATACATAACTCTCTCCTTCTGATATGAAGTATTTCTAATAAGTTTCCCTGTTCTACCATTTGCCAGTAACTAAGCCAAGCTTGATATGCAGCCCCATGGTACATATTTACAGATCAGCTTGTGCCCTCGGTAATATCTACAGTGTAGTCTTTGTGGTCTGAATCTTTTCAAGCTGCATGTATAGTTATCAGGAGCTGAACTTGACATTTCTGCATGTAAACCATATGCACTATTTGTATTATTGTTGGTTGCAAAATCAGCCAGATATTTAAACTGGATTTGACATTTTTATCCACCTATCGAGTCCTTCCTAAGGACCTGGGATAAGCAAATTTTGTTTGATGGTATTAAAGGTATCGTCACAGGATGCAAGCTATTCCAAGTAAAGCTGCCTTTTGCAATTGACTGATGGTGATTTTGTCAATGCCGATGGTCTTCAAATGGTGCTCCAGATGTTTTGGGATTGCACCCAAGATTCCTGTTACTATTGGTACTATCTTTGCTTTCCTTTGCCATAATCATTCTACTTCTATTTGCAGGTCTATTTGCAGGTCTTCTACTTTGTGATTTTCTCCAGTTCCTTCTCTTCTATTCTGCTGTCTCCAGACATTGCAATGTCCACTAACCAGACATTTTTCTCTTTCTTATCAACAATTGTTAAGTCTGGGGTGTTATGTGGCAGGTGCTTGTCTGTTTGAATTCTAAAGTCCCAGAACACTTTAGCTTCTTCATTTTCTATTACTTTGTCTGTTTTGTGGTCCCAGTTCTTGCTTGTGGGCAAATGATATTTCTTGCAGATATTCCAATGCACCATTATTGCTACTTTGTCATGCCATTGTTTGTAGTCAATCTGTGCGATCTTCTTGCAGCAGCTACCTAGATGGTCCACTGTTTCTTCAGCTTCTTTGCAGAGGCAGCATTTGTTGTCTGTTGCTGCCTTCTCAATTCTGGCTTTGTATGTGTTTGTTCTTAAGGCTTGGTCTCGTGCAGCCAGAATTAGCCCCTCTGTCTCTTTCTTCAACTTTCCTGCTCTTAGACATTGCCAGGTCTTTTGTTATCTGCTTTGCCTGCTTGGTTTTTGTGTACTGGCCATATAATACTTTGCCTTGCTATGTCTCTTTTCTATTCTTCATTTGGTCTTTCTTGTAGGCCAGTTTGATCTCTTCAGTATTCAGTAAGCCTTCATGGTATACTAGCTTCAGTGCATCTTCTTCATTGTCCTTCTGATATTCTTCTAATGCCCTTTTTTCTTCTTCAGCTGTCTGATGTACTTGTAACATTCCATGCCTACCTATGCGCCTTGGTAAGTAGAGTCTGTCAACGTTGCTACATGGATGAAGGGCATGATTCACTGTCATTATTTTTCTGGTCTTCCTATCCAGGGCTTTTAGCTCAGCTTGAGTCCAGTCCACTATTCCAACTGTATATCTAATGACTGAAATTGCCCAGGTTTTAATTGCCTTGATGGCATTTCCGCCACTAAGTTTGGACTTTAATAACTTCTTCACTCTTCTGATGTATTCACTACTAACCTTCTTCTTGACTTCAGTGTGCTTGAAGTCTGTTGTCAGCCTGAAGGATGCCCAGGTATTTGTAGTAATCTTCTTCATCCAGACTCTTGATGTTATTTTCATTGGACATCTTGATTCTTTCAGTTTTCACTATTTTTCTCCTGTTAATGGTAAGGGTGACACATTTGTCCAGTCCAAACTCCATTGCAATATCTTGGCTGTATATTCAGACAGTGTTGAGCAGCAATTCCATTTCAGATGCTGTTTTTCCATACAGCTTCAGATTGTCCATGTAAAGGAGATGGGATAACCTAGCAGATGTTTTTGATGTTTGATAGCCATGGCTTGACTTGTTCAGTACTGTTGACAGAGGAATCAATGCAATGAAAAACAATAGTGGTAATAATGAGACTCCTTCAAGATTCCCCTCTTGATGTTAACCTCTCCCAGTCTATTGCCATTGACCAGCAACTGTGTCTTCCATCATGCCATTTGTAAGGTTTACCCCGTTCGTCTCAGAGAAACTCTCGTGACACGTGTGTTCAGCAAAGAAGTTTACTCAAGCGTAACGTAAGTACAAAGCCAGGGTTGGCTTGGCATAGCTTACATGGTATTTTATAGCTTTCCCATTCCTGTGCTTTACCCGTTGCTTAGTTACAGATTACTCGCAGTAACCCCCCCTCGCCCAAATGGCAGGTTCAGTCCGGTGCTTTTGTCTTTCTGATTGCAGTCTATAGGTTGTGCTGTTGTTGCCTTTGTTGGATTTGCCTCTTTGCGTGCAAAGCCGGGAGTTCTCGATTGTTCGTTAATTGCTTCACTTCTGAGCCTTTGCACTTTCCTTTGTTTGCAGCGCCCGAGGGGAAGTCGTGCTGATACAAAGTATCTGCTTGCAGTTTTGAGTTAAGCACCGCCACCTATCCGTAATCAGCTCGTGGTTTCACTTCCCCTTTTTCTCTGCTCGCACCTTGGTGGTGAAATTGACTTAGGCTAAGTTGAGCAGTGCCTTTGCCGTGCCAGGCCGTGCCGGCTGAATCTGACATACCGCCCCCCTGAATTGACCCCCCCCCTTTACCTTGGTTTCCTGGGTTGCTCCTTGTAAAAGTCCTTGACCAGTTCAGGCGCCCTAACATGGGACTTGTTTACCCATTCACTGTACGCTCTTGGGAAATGTTTCCATTGTACTAGCAGTTGGATCTGGTCCTTGTGTTTCCTGGCGTCCAGGATTTGTTTTACTTCAAAGTGTATCTCCCCATCGACCCTGATCGGTGCCAGGACTGGCTCATCTCTATGCCAGTCATTGGACGGTCGGTGCGGCTTCAGCAGGCTGCAATGGAAGACCGATGGACCTTCCCTCAGCTTGACAGTCACCGGGTTTATTATCTCGACAATAGGGAAAGGACCCACAAACTTCGGGCTGAGTTTTTTAGATGCTTGATGCATCTTCAGGTTCTTTGTGGACAGGTACACCTGGTCCCCTACTTTCCACTGCCACTCGGGGAGTCGCTTGCAGTTGGCATCTTTTTTGTAGTCCACTCTGGCTTCCTGCAGCGCAGTTTGGACCACCTGCCTTGTGGTGTCTATCTGGGTGAACCAAGTGTCCAATGAGCTGATCCTGGATGCCGGTTGGGGTAGCTCGGTCATGGTGATGAAGTCTTGCCCAGTTGCCACTTTAAACAGGGTGAAGCCAGTGCTTTTGTGGACTGATTGTTATATGCTACCTCCGCAAATGGAAGCAGCTCTGCCCAGTCGTCTTGCTGGTAATCCACATAGCACCATAGGTACTGCTCCAGCCCCCCATTAAGACGTTCCGTGGCCTCATCCGTCTGCAGATATGCCGCCGAGGAGAGGGCTTGCTGAGTCCCCACTCGCTTCAGGAACTCCTGCCAAAACCGCACAATGAATTCCCCTCCCCCCCGGTCGCTCATGTCTCGCTGGGGGGGCGCCATGCAATCGATACACATGCTGCACGAACATCTGTGCCAGCTTCTCCGTGGTGGGGACTCTCTGACAAGCCACGAAGCGCGCTTGTTTTGAAAACAAGTCTGTCATTACCCAAATAGCCATCTTCCCCTTGCTCTCGGGCAGCTCCACAATAAAGTCCATGGCGATTTCTTGCCAAGGGCCGTCTGGCATCACTACAAGCTGGAGGAGACCCCGGGGCTTCCCTTTGCTCCCTTTGGCCATTGCACAAATCAGGCAGCTCGCTGTGTACGCTCCCACGTCCTTCTGAAGGCTCAGCCACCAGAACTGCCTCTGTATTAGGTGGAGGGTTTTCATAAACCCATAGTGGCCTGCGTTTTTATTAACATGGGCTCTTTCCATGACCTCCCTTCTGCAACCCCTAGGTACATACAACTTGCCGTCGTGTGACCACAACCCCCCATGTCCTGTTAAAGAGTCTTTGTTCTCCACCACCCAAGAGTCTTGCTCACCGGCTTCTCAGAAAGTTTGTTGGAATCACCGGTTCGCTGTCGCTTGCCTGCTTCCTCGTTTGGCCGCACCTTTTGTGGCCAGCCGGGTCGCGGGGACAATCGAGTCCACAACCTCCTCCCACTGGCTTGCACGTTGGGGCATGTGGGACAGTTCTTCTGCTAAGTTCTTTTTCCCCAGGATGTGTTTGAGGTCGAAATTAAATCATCCAAAGTATTGGGACCAGTGCGCTTGCTTGGGGAAAGCTTCTGCGGGGTCCTAAGTGCCTCAAGGTTCTTGTGGTCTGTCCATACCTAGAACGGCTGGCTCGCTCCCTCCAGTAGGTGTCTCCAGATGGATAGGGCCCACTTTATAGCAAACGCCTCCTTCTCCCACACCATCCACCGCCTTTCCATCTTGGGGAACTTTCATGAGGCGTAGGCGCACGGGTGGAGGGCTTCCTCGGTTACAGGCTGTAGAAGGACTGCTCCCGTCGCCATGTCGGAGGCATCCACCTGAATTATGAACCGCCGGTCGGGATCAGGGTGGCTCAGGATGGGCTCTGCGGTGAACCGTTGTTTTAGGTCCCTGAACGCCTCTTGACACTCCAGGGTCCATGCGAGGGGCATGCTAGGCTTGGGGGTTTTGCCGCTGCCCTGAGTCTTAAGTAAGTCCATTAGTGGCAGGGCGACTTAAGCGAACTTCGGAATAAACTGCTAGTAGAAGTTAGCAAACCCCAAGAAGCTTTGGAGCTGCCTCCAGGTCTGCGGTGCTTCCCACCCCAGTACATCCTTCACTTTCGCTGGGTCCATCTCAACATCCCTGCTGGATATTCTATACCCAAGGTAGTCCAGTTGCTCTTGATAGAACTCACACTTCGAGAGCTTGGTGTACAGCTGCGCTTTTAACTGTCTTTGGAGCATGGTGAGCACTAGTCTCATGTGCTCGGTCAGGGTCTCGGAATATATCAGGATGTCGTCCAGGTAGACAAGGACACCCCAATATAATAGATCATGCAGCACCTTGTTTGTTAATTGCATGAACACCCCCAGGGCCCCTTTTAACCTGAACAGCATCACACAGAACTGGAAACTTCCAAGCGGGCAATTGAAAGCGGTTTTCCATTCATGCCCCGTGCGTATCTGGACCCTGAGGTACTCCTCTCGCAAGTCCAGTTTTGTGAACACCTTCCCCTTGGACAGGTGGAACAGAAGGTCCTTCATCAGGGGAAGGGGGTACTGGTATTCAGTACTTATGGCGTTCAGCCCCCGGTAGTCCATGCACAGCCTTAGTGAGCCGTCCTTTTCCCGGAACAACACCGGGGCTGCCAAGGGGGACTTCGCGGGTTGGATGAATCCCCACTTCAAGTTCTTGTCCACGAACTCCCATAGGGTGCCCATCTCCTTCCCCGACAGGGAGTATATCTTAGGCTTGGGCAACTTGGCTCCGGGCTCTAGCTCTATGGAGCAGTCACTGGGTCTGTGGGGCGGGAGTTGGTCCAACTCCTCACCGAATGCTGCCGTCAGGTCGTGGTAAGGATGGGGGATGCTCCTGATGTCTGCCAGCTCCTCCACTCCCCCTTGCTGCAGCCTGGTCCGCCACCACCTCCAGGATCCCGATGATACCACCGCCGCCATTCTGGCTTCTACCACGGTCTGCACACTTCCCCGCATGGCTAGCTCCTCCTCCACCAATTGCTGCTCCAGAGTTGCTCTCTTCTTCATCGTTGCCTGTTGTCACCTCTGGTTCTCTCTCGTCTGCTCTTCCTCGTCTCGGAATCGCACCGCCTCTGACACCCAGTTGATGAGGGGGTTCCGCCGCTTCAACCATACCAGTCTGAGTACCAGCATGTAGTCAGCAATAGGGACCACCACGAACTGTAGCTCCTTGTGATGGGTCCCGATCGTCATCTTGACCAGCTCAGTATAGTACTGAGCTGCTCCCCCCCCCCGGTGAGTGAGCCGTCCAGTTGGCTGAAGGCTATGGGCTCTCAGAGCCGCTGCACCCGGAGACCCAATCCCGATACCAGCGCCGGGTGTATCAAGCAATGGGTGCACCCAGAGTCCAGTAATGCCTTCAGGTTAGCCTCAGCCCCCGACCTTGCTCCCCAGATGTGGACCCTCACCTGCATGGGTGAGTAGTCCTCGGTCACCATTGGGTCTTCGTGTCTTGGCCCCTCTGCCTGCACTGGGATGCTGTTCAGTGCGGGCACCGCTCGTTTCCCACCAGCACTGTCTCTTCCCCCGATGACGCCGTCTCGGGGGTGGACCAGCCGGTCCCACTACGCTCTGCTTCTGCAGCCCCTGCTCCTTTCCATAGTTGGTCAGGGGTATGCCATCCCGGAGGTTTCGGGGTCCCAGCTTCTATGCGGGGTGGGGCCCCGTCCTGCTCCATTGGGCATTGAGCTGCCCGATGGCCTCATCCTCCTCATTGGAAACAGAGGCCTGGTTTCTTCCGAGTCTCCCACCCTCCTGTGGGTTGCCGTCAGCTGCTCCACTTCTCCTCTGTAGCCACCTCACCTGGCTCGGCTTGGCTCGGCTTCTGGTGCCTCATCCTTCGCTTAATCTGCTGCCACACAGCCTCTGCTGTCCCGGCCAACCAGACCCACTTCTTTAGCGTAGTCGGATTGTCCCAACCGAGTGCCCTCTCTAGGATCTCTGAGTTGATCCCGTTCTTGAAATAGTCTACCCTCAGGGATTCTGGCCAATCGGTGAGTTTTTCTGCTAGGCACTGGAACTCTAGGGCATACTTGGCCACTGACTTTTCCCTTTGTCTCAGGCATTGGATGTCATCCCTGGCCCACCTGGCACTCAGTGTGTCCTCGAATCTATCCCAGAGTGCCTGCAAGAACTCCAGGAAACTCTCTAGCTCTGCTGCATTGGCATCGTATAGACGGACGACCCAACCGGCTGCTTGGCCCTCCAACAAGTCAGCCACGTAGGCGACTCGCTCCCCGTCATTGGAGAAAAGGTGGCCACTTCGCTTCATAAAATTCCTCACCTGTGTGAGGAAGAAGGGTAGTTGTTCGGGGTCCCCCTAGAACTTTCCATTCAGGTCCTGGAGTCATAGTGCATCTGCTGCCCATCAGTCTCCTGATACCTCACCTCTGAGGCGTGTCCTCGGAGCCGGATGGGGCACAGGACCAGCGCTGGCCTCGCCCAACTCCTCCTCCGCCTGTGGTTCTGCTGCAGGGGCCTTGTTTCCATGAAGTATGGCCTGCAGCATCGCCTGGATGGCTTCCAACCGCTGCTTGAATTTGGCCTCCAAGCGGGTTAGGGGTTCCTCCAATTCCTGGGCTTTGGATCCCAAGCCACAGCTCATCGTGACTCCCCATCCTGCTGACCCATCAGGCCCCATGCTGACGCCAAACGACCACATGGTGTCCTTCGGCACCCTCTCGGCTGCGTCCCCATGCCCCCCACTCTGGGCCAGTTCTGCCATTGTGCCTTCGGGCTTGGGCTCCTCGTTGCACCACTGGCTTGTGCCTTCTCTGTCACTGGCCATCTCAGTCAAAGTTGATAGGCTTGGAATACTCAGCTGTCCTGCGGATAAAATTGCGAGCGCTCCTCGGTGATACCGGGTAGTGCTTAGGAGGAACCCTGGCTTTATGTAAGGTTTACCCCGTTCGTCTCAGAGAAACTCCTGTGACACTTGTGTTCAGCAAAGAAGTTTACTCAAGCATAATGTAAGTAAGTACAGACAAAGCCAGGGTTAGCTTGGCATAGCTTACATGGTATTTTATAGCTTCCCTGTTCCTGCGCTTTACCTGTTGCTTAGTTACAGATTACCCGCAGTAATCCCCCTTTGCCCAAATGGCAGATTCAGTCCAGTGCTTTTGTCTTTCTGATTGCAGTCTATGGGTTGTGCTGTTGTTGCCTTTGTTGGGTTTGCCTCTTTGCGCACAAAACCGGGAGTTCTCGATCGTTCGTTAATTGCTTCGCTTCCGAGCCTCTGCGCTTTCCTTTGTTTGCAGTGCCCAAGAGGAAGCTGCACTGATACAAAGTATCCACTTGGGGTTTTGAGTTAAGCACCATCACCTGTCCGTAATCAGCTTGCGGTTTCACTTCCCCTTTTTCTCTGCTCATGCCTTGGTGGTGAAATTGACTTAGGCTAAGCTGAGCGGTGCCTTCGCCGTGCCGGCCCATGCCGGCTGAATCTGACACCATTGATCTTTGCACAAAGCTTCAGATGTTTTTACTGACTCCTGTTATATCTAGGTACTTGATTATCCAGTCATGTGGCAGGGAGTTGAATGCCTTCTTGTAATCAATCCAAGTTGATTACATTCAAGTTAGTCTTCCTTCTCTTCCAGTTTTCCAAAATCATCTTGTCAATTAGGAGGTGATCTTTTGTCCCTCTGCTGTTTGGGTGGTTTCCTTCCTGCTCAGTTGGAAACAGCTCGTTTTCAACCACATACTGCTAGACTGCATCAGCTATCATACCAGTTAGCAATTTGAAACTTGTTGCAGGTAGGTTTTGCCAGATATTAACCAATCTTCAATTTCCCCTCCTTGCAGTATCTTGTTAAACTGCTTGGCAGTGAGTAGCTGCAGAGCAGTCAGATGTTTTAACCAAAAACCATGCAGTTCATCTTCACCTGGTGCTGACCAATTCTTGATCTTCCTTGCTCTTTTCTCCACCATTTCTGCTGTTATTACAAATTCTTTCATTTCAGCTTCTTTTTTATTCTTATCTACCTCTTTTATCCAAGCTGCATTCTTGTTGTATTTATTATTATTATTTCAATTTTTATGGACACCCATCTTAACAAGTGATTCTGGGCAATGAATAATCTTAAAATAAATTAAAAACAATTCCCATCACAAATACAATTAAAATACACAGCAGCCAAGGAAGATAGTACAACTGACAGTCACTAGCAGAGTCAGGAGACAGGACTCTTCACACACTCAGAACCCCAAGCCCAGGCACAGAACCAGGTCTTTAGGGCCTTACGAAAGGCCAGCAGGGTTTTGGGCCATCCTAATCTCTAGAGGGAGAATGTTCCATAGTGTAGGTGCTATGCCATAAAAGGCATGCCTCCTAGGCCACACCAACCAGCATTCCTTGGCTGACAGGACCTGGATAATGCCCATCCTCCTGGACAAGATCATATAGGTAGAAACAATTGAGGAAAGGTGATCCCTCTGGTAACCTGGTCCCAAGCCATGAAGGGCTTTAAAGGTGACAACCAGCACCTTGAATTGCACCTGGAAGCACACTGGCAACCATTGCAATTCATGGAGTAGCGGTGTTACATGTGCCATGTAACTGGAACCATTTTCTACTCATACAGCTGCATTCTGTACCTGTTGAAGCTTCTGCATGCTCTTCAAGAGCAGCCCTACATAAAACACATTACAGTAGTCCAAACAGGAGGTTGCAGGGTCATGAGTGACAGTGAGCAGGGTTGGACCCTCCTGATCCAAGAATGGGTACAACTGGCTTACAAACCAAAGGTGTACAAAGGTCCTACTAGCCATAGCTGCCATCTGCTCTTCCAGCAGGAGCCAGGAGGCCAAGAGGACCCCCATATTGTACACTGGGTCTGTCTGAGGCAGTGCCACCCCATCCAAAACCAAAGATGGAAGACCCCAAGCACTGAAAGATCCAAACACCCAAAGCTACTCAGTCTTGCTTAGGTTGAGCCGAAGCCTGTTGTGCCTCATCCAGTGTCAGGATTAGCCCATGAAACTCCAGGAGACAGTACAGATTCTATCCAGCAAGGTTTATTGGCTTCATTCCCATTACAGAAATCTTCTCAGAGTGAAAGCAATTCCCAGAGTCACCCCACAAACATCCTGCATTCCTCAGGGAGGTGCCAGTCTCATCCTCTTATCTCTACCTCTTTGTTCTGGGGATAAGAGCACACGCTTAACCCTTTCCGCTCTAGTTCTCACATCCAGGCCCCACAACCTCCAGGATTGGGACAGGATGTCCATGGGATCACTCAGGCAGCCAGGAGATGTATATTAAAGGCTTTCTAAGAAATGATGTTAAACTATCATTCTGTTTTTCAAATTCTATTTTATAAATATTCATCTTCTATAAAACTGGTCAAACGCAATGGTCACAATTGTGGTCACAACTGGTCAAATCTGGCAGTGCAGATTTTCCATCTCTATATGCTATATATGCTATATATGCTATATATGCTATAGAGATGGAAAATCTGCACTGCCAGGTTGCCCTATTGTAGCTACAGCCCACCAACCTTTTCTGAAGGACAGAACAGATAACATTGTCTAATGCAAGCCCAGCATAAATGCAATCACATCTCTTGAATTTGGAACTGTAAGAGATGGGATATAGTGAAATCAGTGGTATGATGGGCCATCTAAAAAGAAATTTCTCAAGGGGGAAAAGTGGGAACCACACAGAGCTCCCATGGGATTGCAGTTCATAGCCTAGAAATAGTGCAGGAGAACACCATTTCCTCTTTGTCTAATGAACAAGCTTGCAAAAGGTGTGGGGAGAGGGTCTTCAATATATTGCACTGATTAGTAAAATAGATAAATTCTGATTTTCAGACCTCTTACACCTGGTAATACTCAGCTGAATATATTGGTCTATGATAGTCCAAACCAGATGCAGGACACCCAGTGTGTTCAAATAAGACAGCAACATCTTTCCTATATGTCTTGCTTTCAAGACCAGGGTGAGGTGGTTCCATCCTAAACAGGTACTTGAGGTCCAGATCCATAATTGTTGAGTTTTATGCAAATATTATCTTTAACTGAAAACCACAGAAGGGGGTGAAATAAATTTGTCAACTAGAGTTCTGAAATCTTCCATACTTCTGCAATTTTCTGGGATAATGATATCAAGATGACAAGATATTAATCTTTTAATGCATAGTCCTGAAATAATTCTATGGTGTGTTCCTACCTTCAGAATACCTTTCCATCAGAATCAAAAATGTAACTACAAAACAATAATGACATGAAGCCTAGAACATAGTGGCTTAAAGCCTATAACACTACATAAGAAACTGTTTTTAATTTCCCTTGTGGCTTTGTGTAATCTCTGACATTGTACTTATATTCTATGGAGCCTTTCAATGTGTGATAGAATCCCTGAGTAACAATATAAATGTAACATGATTCCAGAGGGTGATATTAGGATAGACAAGTTTTGTAATACAATATATTGATAATCTTTATGAATAATTTTATAGTTTTTTATTACTGCACCCTACAAGATAAATTTTATTATGCTCTATTTCTTTAACTTTCAAGTGAATTATTTTGATAGGATTTTTCTTTTCTTTTCTTCTTTCTTTTCTTTTCTTTTTGCAGTGTAGTTCTAAAATTGCACTTCAAGTTTGGATGCAAAATGAAATTATCATTTTTTTCACTCCTAATATTAAATTGAAAGTAAAACATAAGAATTTTCCTATTTGGTTAACCTTACTTTTAAGTTCCTTAGAAAAATTACAGCATATTACTTCTCACTTTTGAACTGGATTTGCTATATGCAAGAAAATATTAATTATTCAATACTTTTTTCATAAGATACTTTTAATTTAAGGTGGCAGAACTGAGGCCGAGCCTCTCTAACCAAGAGCAAATGGGGCGGGGGGGGGCGGGGGATGTGTTAGCATGAATATCTGCATTTCCATGCATATCAAAATATGCCTTCAGTTTGTTCAACAGGCCTGAAGAAGCGTTGTGGAGACAGTAGAGTTCTGTGTGAATGTTTGTGCATTTGTGTGTGTTGCAATTATAACCATATTTGGAAAGCTATTCTGATGCTGTAAGAGTGAGGAAAAGGCCATTACTACAAATGTGATTTACTGCTTCCTTAGTATGAAAACTATTTTCTAACTACTACAGTACTTTTCAAAAAAAATCTTCCTGTTCTTTTTGACACATGCACACCCACACCCCCACCACTGACAATCAGAATCATTTTTCAGAACAAAGAATCTGGAAGTCTGGGGGCTGAACCACCTTCAGCCACAAATGCTCACTGGATAACCTTGGATCAGTCACTCTGTAAGCCAAAGGTCCCTCCCAGGAATGGTGGTGGTGGGAAAATTGTAGGTGGAAATGCAGTGTCTTCCGCCTTCAGCTCATGAAGGAAAGGCAAGATATAAATATAAAATAATAAAAAATGGAGATGCTTCTTGCCAGAAAAGTGAAAATAAAAATGCTATAATTGTTAAAAGAAACACTAGTGAGGAGAAACCCCACGAATATACATAGCCTAGGAATACACCACTCCCACAGCTATAATTTTTATAGACAAGATAGGAGGATGTACCTTAATGAGAACTATTTGAAGAAATATATCTTCACCCAGATGAATGCAAAGAATTAAATTCTTGCTGACAAGAGTGAGACTTAAAGCATATGTAATGCTGGACAATTAATTAAGTCCACATTAGCTTAGAAATCAAATGTATTCTGAGGTACGAATTACCTGATATTGGGCTATTTTAAACAAACAAACAAACCTCTTAGAAGTCTGTCCAGGCTCTAAGATCTTCAGAAGAATCCATGATCCCAATCCTACCATCAGAAGTTTATTCAGTGGGTATGAATGCAAGAAAAGGTTTCTTGGCAGCTTCTCCTACATTTTGGAACTCCCTGCCAAGTGGCAGTAAAACTAATGTTCTGAATGACAACCCTTCCCTCAGCAAACATAACTATTTATTCAGTCATGTGTTTGGTGTATAAGCTGTTTACTTTTATCGATTCAATTATTATGGCAGCTCTACTCAAAACTACTTTGAGCGGTTTACAACCATTTTTTTTTTTAAAGTAAAAACATCAACCTCAAAAACAGAACACATAGCAACCGAGAACTAACATTTAAACATTTCTAAAAGCATCTCTCAGAACGGGACTTTTCAATGTCCTAGCCCAGAGCCCATGGGACTGTTTGTTACTAAGGTGGCTAGGGTTTTTATTTATATGCTTTGAATAATGTTTTCATTCCTGTTTTAATTAAATGTTTTCCTATATTATTTATTGTTTCCCTGAGCACTATTTGCTGATGGAAAGGTGGCTATAAATTAAATACATATAACCATACATGCATACTTTCATCTTTCATCATCAGTCCCAGCAGAATATTCCTAGTCATACTCAAAGATGTCATTTAAGTGTTGGAGCCATTTCCAGACTTCAGTTCCAAACATTTCTCATCAGTGCCAATAGTTAATATTAAGCTGTGAAATAAATAGCCACCAAGTGATCCTTTTTCTTGCATATTTTTACATTTTTAATACTTCCATTGTTAAACTTGATTATAAGATATCAGAGAATTATTTCATCGGAATCATATTTATTAATTTTATTAATTTGAATTTTAAATGTTTAAACATTCTAACACAATTGCAAGTGAATTGCTTTGTAATGTAAACTTCTTTGATGTTATAAACCTGTTTAGAATATCTATTTTTTATTTTAAACTATTTATATAGATGATGATGATGATGATGATTCCTTTATAATATTTCATACATTCTGTCATGGAAATCACAGATGAGATCCCTAAGGAGCTAGTTATTATCAGGACGATATCTTTTTTACTAGAAAAGATCTCATTATACTTTTAGATTGATTGATTTTAAAACTGTATATCCTGCTCACTCTACTAATGTTTCAGGGCAGCTTAAAAAGATGCAATGGAAGCATCCATAAATACAACAGTAAAAAACAAACAGATAAAAAACACAAACTAACATAATACAATTTTTGTATTATTGTTGTTGTCATTATTGTAAAAAGGGCAAATGAGTATGTTTTAAGTTTCTCTAAACTATAATAAGGGGAATACTTGCCTCAAATCAACAGCTATTTATTCTACAACATAGACCCTACAATGAAAAAAAAAAGAATTTGCTCTTTTGAGAGTTATTTGTAGTAATACCTGCAGAAGGTTCCCCAGTGAAGACTTGAACTTGCATGGAGGACTCTGTGGATATATAAGGTCTTCAAGGTTTCTTGAGTTGAAGCCATGTAAAGCATTGTACAGCAAAATGTGCACTCTGAATTGGTTTAACAAACTGTAACCTGTGCAACTATCTTCAACACAGTGATATAGTACCACTGAGAAATTCCATTCACATTCTAAGCCAAAGTAACTTCCAGGCCATTTTCCAGGGCTGACCCATCAAAAATACATTGTAATCATCCAACTTTAGATTGGTACATATATCACCAAACCATGTGCTACTCTTCTTCATGTAGGGGCACAGATAGTTTGTTAGCTAAAGCTCCCCCTCCTGTTTGCCCCAGATACGATGTGATTGTCCAGTGTCAGGTCAATACTCTTAGTAACTCTGTACCTTAAGAAGTGTGTGATCCCATCTAGACCAGGGATATCATTCAAATCCTGAAATCTAGCCACTAGAATCAGCAACATCTCCATCTTGTTCAAATTTAAGTTTAGCTTTTCTCTCCATGTGAGTCTCTCAAGGCATCCAACTCTTAGCTAGGGGAAAAGGTTAAGTACACATGTGACACCTAGTTTTAAACTCATGTATGGTGTTTCACATGTATAGTAAGAAACACTGGGTAAAAGATGGATCTTTGTAGGAACACCCTATCCTCCAGAACAGTCCCCAAAGCAGTTAGACAGATATTTCAATACTGCTTACTGATAACAACTGGAGAAGTAAGGGTGGAACTATTGCCAAGTGGCACTGCCAAGCCCCAACTCTCTCAAGGGATACTGTGATGTAGTAAATATTACTAAAAGCCACTGAGATATACAGGACTATCAGTACAGTTGCATTCACCTATCTCTTCCCAGTATAGATTATCCATCAGGGCAACCAAGGCCATCTTGATGCCAAACCCAGATCTGAACGAATTTCTTCTAAGAGCTCTTAGAATTGCAGAATCATTGCCTTCTCCACAAACCTGGCTAAAATGAAATATCAGACATTGACAAATTGTTTTTAAAATTGATCAAGTCCAAATTTGACTTTTTAAGCAAGAATATCACTTTTAAATGGGAATGATGCCTGCAGCGGAAAGTTGTCAATAATCATTGGCAAGATAGAATCCTTGGTAGCTCATACAAGCCAATTCAAGAAGACTTCTAACAGACAAGGAGTGGTATGAACTGATCCAAGGGTTATATCCACTACTCTGAGAGACAAGTAGTGAAACTACCTAAGGCAAATGTTATCAGATGGTGTGCTGGATATATTACACACAATATTGGTCCAGGTGGCATAAAACCCAATATGAAACCAAGTGATTTTATCCACAAAGGCCATGCAAACTGCTTATGATAGAGCTTGGATGAAAGTAGAGTGCCAGCCAGGGTCATCAAAGGCTATGGCACCTATTCACCACCCAACAGCCTGAAGAGCTCCACTGACCACAGACACAGTCACAAAGAACTCTCCTTTTCCTCCACAGTTACCTCAGAATAGGTGTTGTAATTGAACCTGTACTGTGCCTGATTGGATTAATCTTGAGCTGGCTACAATCATCAAACCATGTACCCTCACACTTCATTGCCCACAACCCCATGGACATTTTGATTTATGATTGCCTTGAAGAGTTAGAGCTGAAAATGGAAAGTAGAAATATGAATTCTTCAAACCTTCTTATTGAGTACTTTGGATATTATAAATGCTGGATGCTTAAAGAAATGGTCTGACATATGCCATGGTGCTGTATTTATGGGGACTGAAAGAAGAAGAGAATAATAGAACATGACAAAAATCTGACTTTAAAAAAGGTTGATGTGTTTGAATTGCTCCTTTCTTTTGCAGCTGGGCATGTGATACTTGTCATATGAAGTGGATAATACCCTTCACATTTATTTTGGGAGTACAGTGAAACAAAATGTTTCATATGAACTTAAAACAGTTGACAGGCATGACATTTAATGATTAGGATTAAAATAACTTAAAGCCCTTATCAGTAGTATTTGCCAATAATTCCTAACACATGGAGGTATTGTCTCAAATGCATTGAAGTCTGACCTTCAGATATACTTTCTCTTTTCACCATCTTTAACAGATGCTATAGAAATAATTTTCCAGTCTGACAACCCATTCTGGAAATGCCCTCATCAGTTTTCTCTCTCAAAGCCAATAAATGTTGAAATATGATACTAAGGGAGCAATCTTTGGCTAGCTAAAGGACAAAGGAAGAGGCATTGGTTCAGCTGTACAGGTGAAGAGAAAGATTGAACTTTTGCTGAAAAAGCTCCTCTGACCCATTATGCCAGTGGAAAGTTCTACTGGCAATGATGTTCCAGTAGTCACTAGGATATATGAGGATAACTGTTGATCTGGATCATACAAAATTCTCTTATTCCCCAAACCCAAACCATCTAGAAAATTTATCCTAAGCAACTTTGGGCCAAGTACAGCATTTTCCTTGCACTGGAGCCAGTGAGATAGAAAATGAAAAATTCAGCACATTAAGATCTGCCCAACTAATAACCTAAACACACTATTTTGGGATTATGCTAAGTCAAAAGTTCTAGACAGTCCATACCTGCTTCTGACTAGAAATGGACAACTGAGAAACTTAATAGTAATATAAAAATTACCCAAAATCATCTGGTCTTTTGTTTTGCTTCCGTCTCTGGGTTTAAATAACCTCACATAACTAGGTTGTGGATACTGAACTTTGACTGGAAAACTATGTTTAGTCACTGAGATCACTGGATGGTCTTGAGCTTGTGACATCCCTTTTGTCCATAGTGCCTTATGTTTTTAATCTCCTAAATCTTGTCCGTTTTCTATAATCTTATTATCAAATATTCAATTAAAACCAAGTATGGCAAATTCTACAGGAATAAATGTCAAAATAACTTAAGAATTTCACATTATTATAGATCCAGGTTCAAGTCAAATTCTCACTCAGCCATGGAAATTGACAAGAGTGGCTTTGGCCCATCACTCTCTCAACCCCATCTACCTCACAAGATTGTAGTACTGGGTAAAGTTAAAGGCGGGACTACAGGTAGTCCCCAAGTTACAAATATCCAGCTTACAAACAACCCATAGTTACAAACAGGCTGCCTATTGTATTTAAAATTGTGGACAGCTGACAGCAATGAGACTCAAAGGTGGTGATTGGCACTCTCCCCTCCATGATCCGACGAACTGCTGAAGCCATGCAATGCCTCCATGAGTGTCACGAAGTAGTGCATGTGTTTTTAATATACTGTACAGCCTGTTTTCAGCAGTTTTCAGCGGTTCATGAAAGCATTGGGCAGCTTCAGCGGTTCAGCAGTTTGAGGAAGGACAACACGTCTACAATTTTACCTCATGAATGTCCTTTCTGTTATGCAAGACAAAACCCTTCTGGTATTCAGGACAAGATGGAATGAAAGTAAGTATTAACCTTTAATCATGATCTTTTTGGTATGCTACAAAGCATAGCTACAGGCACACATACACAGATTCTCTTTCTCTCCCACCCTCCCTTCCCCCCCCCCTCTCTTCAGACTAACTAATGTTAGATACCTGTTCTGGCTTACATACAAATTCAACTTAGGGACAGACTTTGGGAACAGAACTCATTCCTAACCCGGGGACTGCGTATACTATATATGCTGCAATTAGGCCCTAGAGAATAGACAGGATATAAATCTAATAAACAAATAAAAATTCTCCATTATACCTTTCCCATGAGAAATATCATAGCAAAAACAAAAACTATGTTAACAAATTAAGATCACTGAATGAAAAGAAGATATTTGTCAGAGAACTAGCAATCAAGAAAAAGAGTAATGAAAGCCTAGATTGAAAGCCAGTTTGCTCAACATAGTTATCCACAACTAACCCAGCATTCCTAATCTAACCATGGGGAAAGAGCAGAGTTTCTGGCAGCTATTTTGTCTTTGCTAGTTTTTGCTAACCCTTTGAAAATGTGACAGCTTAATATGTAGAACAGAAAGAGCTTTTGATGAGTTCAACCAAACCCATTTTTCCAATTGTACACAAATAACAGGGATAGCTTTCAAATGTTTTGTGATGTTATTTTGAGGTCTGGCTCTCTTGGCAAAGAGGAACTCTGATTGCAGAGGTTCTCGAAGGAGAAGTGCAGAGAGTGTAATTTGTGTGCCAGTAAGATGGAGAAAGAATTTGCAAGTTAAAAGACTGTCATTCACACATATGCTTTCTTTGTTGTACATACAAGTTCAGTTTACAAAGGATTGGACCAAATCAGCAGTGCAGGAGAAAAGAGAAAAACTGAGATCTTTCTAATCCTCAACTCATTTCTAATATATCAAATATACAAAAATATTTGTTTGCCTATCCTGATTTTGGATATTAGAAAAATCTGCCTTCAGAAATTTGTCCTATTTATTTTTTCTCTAAGTGGTTTAGATTGTTCCAATTACTATGAATGAAAGTGATTCATTGCTTATTGGCTGAGTAATAGCATATACAACACTTGGAACAGTAGCTGTGTGTACTACCTATGTAAATGAAGTAGAAATGCTATAATGCAGTTGAAAGGAAAGACAGTATGAAAATTAGGATAAAAGAAAATTATAGAAAAGTAGTAGAAAAACAAATAAATGTAGTTGTTCTGTAGGATGTGGTGTCCAAGGAAGAAAACTAAAACTTGAAATGGTCATATTTGATTCATCTGTATGTGTATTTATGCGGATAATGTTCTTCTGCACGCACACACACACAATAATGAAGTTAGAAGTAGCCTTTACTAATTCTTTTTATTGTAATTCTTTTTATAGTTTTTCATCCATCATTTAATTCAGTTTCCAAAATGTTAATAGTAGGAGTCTTCTAGACCAGAATGAATCTATATCTGAATCAAGATTTTCTACTGGTTATAGTTTAAGTACTTTCAATCATGCAGAAAAGAATAGTTAGTAAAGCTGTTGTAGCATGAGAATCATAGATGTTTTATAGTCATCTATGAAAACAAGTCCAGATAAAGATGTGAGAATTTTGAAGTGTTAGAGCCTCAAAGCATAGTAACATGGATACCTCCTAGTTTATATTTCAAAGGGAAAGGGAATTGAGGAGAAAGGAATTAATTCCCTGTTTAAATGTTCAAAAGGTGACTGTGTTCTTCTGTATCTTAATTTTGAAGAAAAGAAAAGTAAGGACCAGCAATGTAAGAGATTGCAACAGTAGGATGATACAATTGTCAAAACAAAATATCATTAAATATGTACAAGAAGAAAGGAATGCCTCAAAGCTCCTCCCTTCTCTGTTCCTTTTAAATGAGCCAATCTGCATAGCTTGGGAGGGGGGGAACAGGGGTGGAAAGTTGGAGCAAAGATACAGAGCTGAGACATGAGAAAGAAGCCAAGACAGATTAAAGAGAAGCCAGGGGATATTTTCCTTGTACTTTGGAACTCACTGGATTGACATACAGAAGGTTCTTACCAAAAAAAAACCTGATTTTTTTCCTTTGAACTATAGAACTGGAAGCTGAGCAGCTAAAGTCAGATGAAAAATAGTAGGTGGCTAAGCATGCCAGGAGCTATAGCAACTGGAGCAGGTACTGCTAAAGCAGTAGGAAATCCAGGAAGAAACCTCAGTGTACTCTGAAGTGGGGACAGATCATTGGCAGGCAGCTCTGAAGAAGTTCATATGTGAACTTGGAATGGAAGGCCAGAAACAGTCCAGCAAGTGAGGCCTATGAAGAGATTGTGTGGCTGTGAGACAGCAGGTGAGGCTCTAAAAAAGTCTGCCCTAGACCATGTGTCCTACCAAGAGGTCCCTATGGGAAAGATTTACCAAATGAGTCCAGTGGGAGGAACCTACCAAAGAAACCACACCAGCAGCTGACCTCCTGTAGAAGTTAGTTAATGGAGAGTAGCCACCAGTTTCTAAACAGGCTGAGACTGGTAGGAATAGCTTTTGGGGGATTGATCAATGTAGGATAGGAATATTCATAAAACAAAAGTTCAGTTATTGATTAAAATGTGTTCCACGTCCTTGCAAAAAACTATGATGCATTCCAGGGTGAATATTGAATTCCTTCCCTGCTGGAGAACAGTCATTCTGCTTGCTGAAATTATCTAGAAATTGCAGATACCTGCTGAACAACAGGAGAGAAGTACATACTCAGAAGATATATACAGTACATATTCAGAATCTGGACCTGACATGATACTTAATGGGATAAAGGAAGATAACAGGTTAAAAGTAGAATGTAAAAATGATGAAAAAAACTGTTTCAAGCATGGAAGATGTGATTTTTTTCTGTAAACAGGAACGCATTAACAGAGAGCTATATGTAAAACAATCACAGACAATTTATTCAAGATTGCTATACTAACACAAAGTTGGTCATCAAGATGCAGATCAATTCATTTTTATAGTTTAGTTCTTCTGATTCCTAACAAGCTTATACTGTACCTAAATAACACACCAGTTTCCAACTTCCCAAATAGAATCTGTAATAAACCAGAATAAAAATGCTGTGCAGCAAATCTTTATAAAATGAAATATCTTAATTAAGATAAATGTTTCCCTGAGATGCAATTATAGAAAAGTACATACTGCAAGGAACAATACTTTAACTTCAATAATTAATTAGTCATGGGTTGAACCTCCTAATTCCTGAAGTCAAACTCCAGTTACTATTATTTAGTTTCTGACTTGTTGTTTCTATTCGGGGATAGGCTTGGAGATATACGCAGAGTGGTAAAAACAAGTCAAAACACAGCTTTTAGTCCAACAGACTTGTATTTACAATGAGCAAATATATACAATATAGGCAATGGTCAATTAAACAGTCCAAGGTTATTTACTTACACTTCAGTCAGATGTAGCAGTACAGCAACAGTATTTCCTCTCCAAACATTCCCCAACATCATTCGCTTGGGGATACAGCCTACTGTTATACTTTGGCTATCCAATCATAGAGTGCCAGCTCCACCCTTTCCCACCTGAGATGTTTTACTGTGCTACTCTACTCCTTAAAGGGAACACTTCTGGTGAATACCTTAACACCCCTCCTTTCCTTCATGGAGATACACACGTTTTATTTACAATGCTATATACATTTAGATCAGGCTTTTGATATTCAGTCTTGATATGAAATCTTGGTGTTTCTTAACACCTAATGGTTTTGTGAATCCATCAGCTAACATCATCTCAGATAGACAATTCTTTAGTTGGATAAATTCCCTATTGACGGCATCCCTTACGTTTTCGTAAGGGATGGCTACATGTTTTGTTCTCGCCTTCATCCTTTCAGAGGTAGCCATTTTTATACATGCTTGACTGTCTTCGTACACTTGTATAGGGTATTCTGTACTTATTCCTATATCTTTCAATAGTTGCTTATACCATACTAGTTCTGTGCATAAATCTGATAAGGCACAATATTCTGCTTCAGCACTTGACATAGCCACTAGGCTTTGCTGAACAGACCTCCACCCTATCGGTATATTGGCAAACAATATTATCATTCCTGTTGTGGATTTTCTATTATACATGTCAGCACCCCAATCTGAATCCACATACGCCTTTAAAATGGGCTCACCTGTGGGTTTTAGCATTAAACAATTTTTTGTTTTCGCCAAATACCTCATGATTCTTTTTATTGCTGCCTGGTGTGCCCGTTTCGGTTCCGCAACCTGCCAGCTTAATATATTTACCGCACATGCTATATCGGGTCGCGACCATTGTGCCAAATACAGCAAACTGCCAATAATTGATCGATATTGTTCTCTATCACTTGATGCACTTTCACTGTAATCCCCTTTATGGAAATCCACGCACATTGGAGTACTTGCACCTTTACAACTCTCCATTCCATGCTTTAACAATAGTTGTTTAATTTTATCCTTCTGATGCCACAAATAACCACCAGATGTAGTTCTTACTATATTGACACCTAGATAGTTTTTTATTTCTCCTAGATCTTTTAAATCAAAAATTTTTCTTAGCTCTTTCTTTGCATTACTGATTAGCCCCTCCTCGTTGGCTATTACCAATAGATCAACAAAACATATGGTTATTTGCTTTCCATTAACATCCTTAATGAATACACATGGGTCTGCTGTCATTGCTTTATAGCCTAACTTGGTTAATGTTAGAGCTAGGCAATTATGCCATTCATGGGCACTTTGTCTAAGCCCATATAACGCTCTTTTCAACAACCATACTTGTCCAGGTGATTGTCCCTTATATCCTGGTGCAGCTTCCAAATAAACTATGTTTCAGTTCTGCATTCAAATAAGCTGTATTGATGTCTAAATGATGTACATGATCAGTTTATAGCTGCTAAGGCTAAACATAATCGTACACACTCACTTTTTTACAGTGGGGGAGAATGTTTCATCATAGGTGGTGTGGTTTTGTGCATACCCTTTGGCTACTAGCCTAGCTTTATACTGGGTTTCTCCATCCGCTGTGCATTTTATTTTATACACCCATCTTGACCCTATTATTTTCTTTCCTACAGGTAACTCTTCTTTAAAAACTTTTTTTATCTAAAGCTTCATATTCATTTTGCATTGCTTTTAACCATTGTTCTATTTCTATCTGAGGCAAATTCATTACATCCTCATAAGTTTGTGGTTCTACAGCCACATTACATAACGTAATATTCTCTAGCGTATATCTTTGTGGTGGTATGCCTTTATTTTGCCCTTGACTTCTCCTTACTTCAGGATGTTCCTCTATTAATGTATCTGTATCCTGCTCCTCTTGCTTAATTGTTGCAGGAGTCATTCTACTTTCATCAGTAATATCACTCCCAGCTGAACCTTTCTCTTCACTTTTTCCTTCATCTTGGCATAGTGGCAGATATACTAGGCTATCTTTAACCCTATTCCACCCAGATTGTTCCGTAAATGAAACAGATCTAGATTGGACTAGAAGGGGACGCAGTGGCGCAGCGGCTTAATGACGCTGAAAGTGCCGGCCAGAAATGGCTGGAAACTTCAGCGGTTCGAGTCCAGCCTCTCGCGTTAAACAAGGTGAGCTCTTGTTTCTCTACCCGCAGCTTCTTCCAACTCAGATCGAAAACATACGTGAGTAGATAAATGAGTACTCTCACTCCGGTGGGAGGAAAAATGCTGGTAGCGACTCTACAGAGAGACGGGACCACAGTTGCCGGTAAAAGCGCGAAATCGCGCTCGCCCCAAAAAAAGGGGCGCGAAGCAACGGAAAAATCCCGCCTCCTGCGCTTGCCAGCTGGGCTGGACGCTCTAGGAAGTAGGCTCTGGCAAAGGCTACTTCCGAAAAACAGAAAGATGCAATTGCCTTGAAAACCGCTAGGGGGCGGTCACTGCAGGGTCAGTAATGACTGTGAAGCAGACAAAAAAAAAAAAAGATTGGACTATCTTCCCATGTTTACCTGCTAAACGGTATGATTTGGTAGCAGGTTCATATCCCAGAAACACTAACTTAGTTGCTCTATCCTGAGCCTTTCTACAAAATTTCTTGGGAATGTTAACCCATGCTCCACAACCAAAAATACACAGATGGGATAAATTGGGTTTCTTCCTATATAACATTTCAAAAGGTGTCTTCTGAAGTTTTGAATGCCACACTCTATTACTAATGTAACTTGCTGTATACATAGCTTCAGCCCAATAACTTTTTCCTAAACCCGCATCAGCTAATAAGCATCTCATTTATTGTAAAACATCATTTTTCTTTTCCACCATGCCATTTTCTGCTGGTGTTGCCACATTACATAATCTGTGGCATATTCCCTTAGCTTTTAACCATGTCTGCAGCTTTAAATTTTTAAATTCCAAACCTCTGTTTGCAACTGTCCTACTAAACATGCATATCTTCTTTCAACAAAGTTAACCCATTCCTGGATAAATGCTGTAGCTTGTTCTTTTGTTTTCAAAATATATACAAAAGTATAACATGTATAGTGATCTATTATTACTAGAGCATATCGTGCACCACCATAGGACTTTGGATAAGGCCCTATTAAGTCAGCAAAACATAGCTCAAAAGGTCGAGTTGTTATTCTTTCACTTTGTTTACACACTGGACTGGCCTTAGATTTTTCTTTCTTACAAACGGCACAGTCTAAATAAGCTGAACATTTGTTTAGGTTTAAGCCATACGAGTTCTCCACTGTTTTCTGTAGAACTTTAAAACTTACATGCCCTAAACGCCTATGTAATAGGTGAATACAATTATCATGCTCTGGCTTATTACCAAACATTGTGTGTGCAGCATTTGCAGACATAGGTGTGTTTAACACATACAGACCACCTTTCATGGTCCCTTGTGCTAACTGGGTTTGCTCCTTATATATAGTACACATACTTTTCTCAAAAGAAACTGTAAAACCTTTCAGGTCTAATGCAGTTACAGATATTAAACTGTGATTTAATTGAGGCACAAACAATACATCTTCTAAAGACTCACCAAGTTCTTGTATAAACACTGTCCCAACACCCTCAACTTTGGCACAAACACCATTTGCCAATTTCACTGAGGTTATCTGGGCTGGTCCCAAAGATGTAAACAAGGTCCGAACTTGGCAGACATGACGACTAGCTCCACTGTCAAGAAGCCAATAATTGCCAACTCTTTCTTCCATTGGATGAATGACAGAGACATGAGAACTTTTCCAACCTTTCCTCCGCCTCTTTTCTTCCTTGTCGTTAGCCCGGGAAATACAGGCCCATTGTAAATGGGTAGAAGATCCACAACGCCAACAACGCTTTGTTACACTGATGCTAGAAAATGCCCCCTCCTCATTCTGAACTACAATTTTTCTGTTTGATGAGGAAGTTGTTGCAGACTTGTCTCTTGCAGCTTTGTTGTCTGTTTGCTTTAATTCCTCTTCTAGTAACCAACTTGTTATCAAGGTTAGAGTTAACTCTTGCTGTGGGAGAGACTCTAAAGACGTTACTAGGGTGTCGAAGACTTCAGGAAGAGACGAGAGAACAATAAACACTTTATGGAGCTCTGGAAACACCACATCTCTTTCCTCCAGCTCAACAAACATTGATTGCATCAGCTGTAGATGGTTAGCCACACTGGAACCAGACATCATCCTTGTCCTGTACAGCTTTCTTGTGAGACTTTAGAAACAACAGAGTCACGTACATAAAGCCACCACAAAACAGTCCAGCATTCATGGGCAGAATTCAGCCTTCTCACATGCATCAGCTGCAAATCCTCTATGCCCAGAATAATGCTCACCAATGCTTTCTCATTATCCCTCTCCTGGGCTGGGGTTAAAGCATCAACTGGAGATACATCTGTTATAGACCACAAACCTTCTTTCCTTAGGAACATTTCCATCTTCACAGCCCAAGTCAAATAATTTCGCTCATTTAAGTGCATGAGAGGTAACTGCATGAGGGCTGTAGCTGCCATCTTCTACAGACTGTAAAACTTTTCTTTGGAGCACAAAACAGCAAACTTTCTATTTGCTCTACTGTGTAACAACCTGGAACTATGACCAAGCCTTTTTAGCTCACACATGCATCTGGGCCATAACCTATTTGGGGATAGGCTTGGAGATATACGCACAGTGGTAAAAACAAGTCAAAACACAGCTTTTAGTCCAACAGACTTGTATTTACAATGAGCAAACATATACAATATAGGCAATGGTCAATTAAACAGTCCAAGGTTATTTACTTACACTTCAGTCAGATGTAGCAGTACAACAACAGTATTTCCTCTCCAAACATTCCCCAACAACATTTGCTTGGGGATACAGCCTACTGTTATACTTCGGCTATCCAATCGTAGAGTGCCAGCTCCACCCTTTCCCACCTGAGATGTGTTTTACTGTGCTACTCTACTCCTTAAAGGGAACACTTCTGGTGAATACCTTAACAGTTTCAGATGGTTAATACCTGGCATTATCAGTAACAACTACTAGAAACAGATGTAGGAGATATACTTTACTACATTGTTCTCTTAAATACTTAATTGTTTCAATTTGTTTGGTTTATGGTCCTCCCATTTTAAACTTTCAGTTTAAACTTAAAATTTAATGCAAGGAAAACAGCATTTTAAAAACTGCAGAATGTAACAGAGCTCCGATGATGTAACAGAATTTAGCCTGGTGGTTCTTTGATTCTCAAAGTAAGTGCAGTACAGTGATGCACAATAGTGGGTCTGTAATATCTATGAATTTTTCACTCTCCAGATGCAGAATAGTACTTAGCATCAAGGGGAGCCAAGATGTAGAACCAAGAATAGTTGATTATATGTGAGATAAATATTAACAACTATAAGAGTCTATGTATTTATCATTTTGAATATTTATTATGGCACTATTCATTTCTGAAGGGGGAACCCTGAGAGGTTTAATATAAAAAACAGAATAACCATTAAAAATTCAATAAAAACATCAACAATGCCTCTGCTAGGATTTTTACCCTGTTTAAGCAGAAAAAGATTAGTAATTTTGACTAACTACTTTAAAAAAGGTATGGACTAATTTTGGCCAGAATCGAGGCAGAATATGGTTACTGATTCAAATGAAGAAGGAAGATTAAAATTGACTATTGACTGGATCACTTTTTAACAATAAATATTGCTTAATGTACTAAATGTTTTCTTGTGTCTTTCACTAATTTACCTCTTCTTCTTTGTAACTACTTTTTATTAAATTTTTAAACAAGAAAGATAAAAACTAACAATAACTAATATTCAAGATAAAAGAAAGAACAAAAGAAAGAACAAAGCCAAAAAGTACAGAAAGAAAAGAAAGAAAAAAGAAATATAAAGAATTGACTTCCAATTATCTTTTACAATAGTTATAGATATCAATTTAAACTGAACTCTTACTCTAAGATTGTAACATAACTTTCATTTTTTCTATCATCTAATATTTTTCTAATCATGAAATCCATATATCATAATTTCATTTTTTTCTTTTTCATGCAAAAAGGCCAAAAAGGGTTTCCAATCAGCATTAAACTTAATCAGTGTCTTTTCTCTAATCAAAGCTGTCAATTTAGCCATCTCAGCAAGCTCTATCATCTTCACAATCCACTCTTCCATTGTAGGTAATGTCAAATCTTTCCACCATTGTGCACATAAAAGTCTTGCTGCTGTTATATATAAAAACAAAGTTCCATGAGTTTTTTCCAACTCTTTATCAATCAGTCCCAAAAGAAACATCTCTGGCTTCAATTGCATATTAATCTTTAAAATCTAAAATGAATTAATGTATGCATTTGGATCCAATTTTTTAAAACTTTTTTACATGTTTACCAAGCATGATAAAAAGTCATTTTGAATTCTCCCTTGGAAAATTCTAATATGTCATCATAAGTAGAGCCCAGAGTCCCCCATTCTGGGGAGATGGGCGGGGACAAGTTAAATAAATAAAATAAGTTAACCATTTATGCTTAGTTATCATTTCTCTTCTATAATATGCTTCTTGTGGTGAAAGCCACAAAGGTATTTCAGACACAATCTGGATTTATATCTATTCTATATTCTCAGTATGTCCCATCTAATAAAATGATTTTTAAAGTCAACATTAACTTTAGCTTTATCATACCATAAATAACCATGCCACCCAAATCTCAAATCATGTCCTTCTAGCTCCAATAATCTGCTATTTCTCAGCATCACCCACTCTTTCATCCAAATTAAACAGCAAGCTGCAAATTATAGTTTCAAATCAGGTAAACCCAAACCTCCTCTTTCTTTAGCTCAGTCAAAAGTTCAGCTGAAATCTTTGCTGTTTAAAAATAAAAATCACACCTTCTAATTTATCCCAATGAAATGAAATCTTTTTCTACTTCAGTATCTCAGTCAAAAAAGAATATTCTTTTCTCCTATGTAAAACTTTAATAGGAATTTCTTTTAAAATAATTATATCTGCATTATCAATCTTTAACCTTGTATTGAAATGCTGTTGCAAAACTTGATCCCTTGTTCCACCCCCTCCCCCTCACAAAATGCACTAAAACATCTCTTGGAACACTTCTCATTCTTGCAAAACATAAATTTATTTGATACATGTTATCAGTCTCTAGCTCAGTATCCCCTTCTTCCCAGTTTGTCAATGCTTGCAATGTATAATTTTCCTCTAATATCTTCATCAGAACCCTCTGGAATAACTCTAAATCTCAAACAGAGTTTCTTCCTCTGAGTTCCAGCAAAGCCAAATTATCCATCTCCCTCTCCATTTCTCTATCCCTAACTTCTGATTTACTCTCTAAAATTTCCATTTTATCACTGACTTGTTTTATATCTTCAGACATTTGTTTTACAGAACTTTCCATCTTATCAAGCCTTTCATCTATCTTTTTTTCAAAGGCTGTAAATTTTGCTTCAAGTGACTGAGCTAATTTAGTTCCCAATTCATCAAACATTGACTGAAGTAAGCTTTAGGGAACTGTTTTGTCTTCTTTATCTTCTTTCTATAATGGCTGTTCTGAGGAACCTCTTCTAGTCTCCAATCTTGCTGCCTTGCACATTTTCATTATTTGAAAAAGAAAGGAGGAGAGGAGAGGAGAGGAGAGGAGAGGAGAGGAGAGAAATACAGACTTCACTCCCTCTAGTGTCTTTTTAACTGTAATTACAGGTATGTGTCAGATCATTGTTTCCATGATTATAACCAAATATACAGTCTAAAATTGCCTTAATCTTTTGTTTTGTAAATCCAGCCAATTATCAACAGTCTTTAATGCAAAGCAAACAGTGTTCCCACTGAAGATCGGAATCAATTGTTTTCATTCAGTTAGGATTTTTACAATGCAGTTTCATAGAAAAATTAATCTTAAAAAAAAAAAATTCCCATTCATCCGTTTTTAACTTTCTTTCTTATATTTATATTTATATATTTATATATATATATATATATATATATATATATATATATATATATATTTTTTTTTTGTCTGCGCTTAGTCATTACTGACCCTGCAGTGACTGCCTGGACGAGTCCTTGCAGTTTTCAAGGCAATTGTTTTTCGGAAGTGGTTTGCCAGAGCCTCCTTCCTAGAGCAGAGCCCAGCTGGCGAGCGCAGGAGGTGGGGTTTCCGTTGCTTTGTGCCCTTTCCGGCGAGTGCGGTTTCGCACTTACCGGCAACTGGTCCCATCTCTCTGTGCAAGGCACTGCCAGCATTTTTCCTCCCATCGGAGTGAGAGTACCTATTTATCTACTCACGTGAGTTTTCGACCTGTTGGGTTGACAGGAGCTGGGGAGGAAACAGGAGCTCACCCTGTTAATGCGAAGGCTGGACTCGAACCACCGAAGCGTCAGCCATTTCTGGCCGGCAACTTTCAGCATCATTAAGCCGCTGCACCACCGCGTCCCATATATAAATATATAAAATATATAAAAAACAATTTATATATTTCTTATATTCTTATATTTCATTAAGCTTTTTGCCCAATATTTCTTGTACTTTAAGTCTTTAAATCTTCAATGTACCTATAATCTATAAATGTATAATCCCCTCAAAAATGAAAATCACCAAGAGAAGTACTTATCTGTTGTAAAAGAAAATCTCTCTCAGGTTGAAGAATAGATATATCCAAATGTAGTTAAGAAATGAGGATTAGTCTGTCCTTGTGTCCTTGCAGGCTCCAACATGGCTGTGAATGTAGCCGCTCAGCTCACAAGCAAATTGGAAAAGCTTCCATTTTTGCAGGTAACTAGTCGGAAGCAGCTGACCAGAGATCAGATGGGTTGATTTCATGCTTCCTTCTTTATCTGGAGGATGTTTGGCATCCAACGCTGGCTTCTGGGCACTGATATATGCTGTGGTGCCATCTCTGCTCTCAAAGACAAGCCAAACCACCATTAATTCCCACCGGAAGCTCACTGATTTACTTCTTTATAGAGCCAGTTTGGTGTAGTGATGGAGGCATCAGGCTAGAAACTGGGAGACCATGAGTTCTAGTCCTTCCTTAGGCACGAAGCCAGCTGGATGACCATGGGCCACTCATTCTCTCTCTCAGCCCTACGAAGGAGGCAATGGCAAACCACTTCCAAAATCTTGCCAAGAAAACTGCAGGGACTTTCCAGGCAGTCGCCAGGAGTCAAAAACTGACTCAAAGGAACAAAAAAAAAAGTTTGTAAGACTTAAGCATTAAAAATTAAATTGGATATATTTGGTTTAGTTTTTTAGAACTGTAATATGAATACTATAGCATCCATAGTATTAATGTTAATCATTAACAGATTTTTTAATGCAAAACATCTTCTATTTAAAGCCCTGGTTTACATTTTCAGTAGTGTATTAAGTCATCATCTTCAACAGCTTCAACTTTTTAGAGCTGTGTGATTGTGTATGTGCATGTGTGTGTTTGTGAACATCTTCCTGTTCTTCTATTTTCTCTTCTGAACTTACCTCACAGAATTCAATTTTATTTCGGTCACTTCTATAGAGTGAGATGGAATATTACAGTTTCAATCATAATTGAAAAAAGAAGTTAAAACAGTATGTCGGTGAAACAGTTTGCCATTTTTTTTGTCTTTTGGACTATGAGTAGTTTTACTAGACATAATTGTCTTAACCATCATCTTTAAGGATGAATGTTTTGTACTTCCATCATTTATTAGTATTCTGCAAATAGCCACACAGATGAAGAAATGATGACATGCAAACACTGATACCATAATGCAAATCTGTATTTGCTTCCTGATGTCAGACTCAAGTACATGAGTCATGAGGTTTACATCATGGAATGCCAATGTACATTTTTTCACCTGACTACCAACCCTCTCCTGGCCCATAGTTGTCTATGATTCTTTTTTAACTAATGAAAGCCAAGCATTAATACACTTGGCAATCTTCTGAAATAACTACCATTACTAAAAGTAGACATGAAATCTGCTGTAATGAGAATCAACTCTATTGACCTTGTTGTTCATAGTCACTGTGGTGTGGTGGTATAAGTAAGAGCAGAAGCAACCAGGTTAGCTACCCTTAGTCTGGAAACTCACTTGGTGACTTTGGGCCAGTCACTCTCAGCCCAACCTACTTCACAGAGTTATTGGTATGGGGAAAATAGGATGAAGAAGCAATATGGACACCATCTTGGGCTTTTGAATGAAAAGTGAGATATAAGTGTAATAAATCAATATCTCATGCAAACACTTCTATATTAGGATTAATTAAGGGAACTATTCCCAGTGTGGAGTTTCCTGATATGTTGTGCTATAACTTCTCAATTCTCAAGAATGGTCCTTTTGGATGAGATTATGTTACACTGCAGAAACCTCTGAGAGATAATAAAAGAAAATGTGTTTAACACTTTTTCATATTGGTTGACATTTAAAGGAATATAAAGAATATGCAGATTTGCAGAAAATTAAACTAAATACATTAAATCAAATTGTTACATGAGCTCCAAAGCTCTGACCATGTTTACATATGAGCACTTGTAAGAAATTGTAATTTTGTATCATTAAAACACACTACAAATTACAATAGTATTACATAATGTTCAACTATTCAAGCAAAACAGTACGGTGGGAAAGATTTACTGAGCATAACTGTGACACTCCTTGAAATTAATCCATTTTTAAATTAATGGCCTATTAATGTGAAAGGGACTTTTAAATGTGAAATAACAAGTAAAACTATTAAATCTGAAATAACAAGTAAAACAACTGTGAAAAGTGTCTATATATTTCAAGGTATAGCTTCATCCTCACCTTGGTCATCTTGGGTATTCTTAGTACTTCACCATGATGTTGTTTTTCTTCAGTTTTCTCTTCTCTTCTGTCCTTTTCACTTCTGTTCTGCCTCAGACAGACTTCCTTGTATACAGGAATAGGGAACAGGGATGCTGAAAGAGAATATTACTGTAGTCTGAATGTGTGAGTGTGTGTTATATTTATTAAAAAACTATACATTAAAATATTAATTTTACAGAGGTCTTTTTAATATGAAGAAAGTCCAAGGAACTACTCAGTCCTATCCCTTCTTCTTTGCAGATATGCCATTTTCTAATCCTACTTGTGAAACTCTGCATCATGTATCTGGCATCAGTCCCCTTTAAATATAGGGATTTAAATCATCTGATAGGTACTATACAACAACAAAACAAATGCAGAAATAATGAAATGGATTTCAGAAGAACTGCATTTTTCATGTCAGTGCTATTCCCCGTTGTTACCATCCTGGCCTTTGCCTATCTTCATTCCTTGTGCTTTGTGCACTTACGTGCTTCATGAAGCAGAGATATTGCACTCCAGCAATTAATGTTGCTCTTGCTGGTTTCTAATTTGTAGGCTCCCACTGCCTCTTTGTTTCCTTCTTTGAATGCAATATATTTTAATTTTACAGTAAACTCCAGCTTACATTAGTTCGGCTGTCCTGATGCATAATGTGAGTTGAAGTTAGGCCAGTGACTTCTTTCCAGATAGCTCTGATTCTCCCTAATTAGTACCAGGATAATCTATGAGAACCTACACTTGATTAGATATCAGAAATGCTTTTCTCAAGACCAAAATGATAGCAGTTCCTGCCAAAGGCTGTTCTTTTATGCTTATGTTCCTTGTATAGCATTCTGATGGTTTTTTGGGGGATTTCTCTCTCTTTTTTTTCTTTCTCATAGTAGGTCGCCTCCTTATATAGTTTCACAGCTTTGGAAACAGCAAGGAGTCCTTCCTGACATTAAGTAAAATTACAAAAATAAGATCACAAGCTCAGGAGTCAGAAATTAGATTCAAACTGAGCTAGTACAAGTACTTATTAAAGAACGACATGTGAACTTACAAGTATAAAAGAAATCTACAATAAATTTCTATGGGAGTGAATTGGCACGATCCACAATAATGGAATCAGCAGCAGCACAGATGGCAGTAATTGGAAGTGTCTGCTAGGATTCATCACTTGCTGATCAAAACTTTGCATTAAAAATGGCTTATTCCCCAAACATGCCCATATTGGACGAGGTGGTATACAAATAAATTTCAATCCTTTTTAAAATAAATCATTTGGAACAATTATAGGATTAACAGAAATATCTTATAAACAAGTTTTTAACAGGAAAATAAAAACTAACACGAACTAATATAAAGTAAGGAAGAAAAAAGAAAAAGAAATAAAGAGAAAGCTAAAGTGCAAGAAAGGAAAAAAAGTAAAAGAAAAATAGAAAAGAAAGAAAAAAAAGATACAAAGAAGTGGCTTCTGATCTTCTTTATAGCAGTTATAAGTACAATTATAAATTTACCTCTTTCTCTAAAGTTACATGTCTCTCTTCTTCCCATAATCTATCCTATCTAATCATCAAAACCATAAATCATACGTTCATTTTTTTATGTTTTCCACAAAAAGTCCAAAAGGGTTTTTTAGTCAGCAATAAATGTAGATATTGTCTTTTCTCTAATCAAAGAAATCCATTTGGCTATCTCAGTGAGTTCTATCACCTTCACCAACCATTCGTCCATTGTAGGGATTGCCGAATCTTTCCATCTTTGTGCATACAATAATCTTGCTGCAGTTATCATACACAAAAATAAAGGTCCATGGCTTTTTCCCAACTGTTTGTCCATCAGTTCTAAAAGAATGACCTCTGGCCTCAATTGTATATTAATCTTTAAAATCCTCTGAATCAGTGTATGTATTTGAATCCAAAATTTTCTAGCTTTTTTACATATCCACCAAGCATGATAAAATGTCCTTTCTTGTTTTCACATTTCCAACATGAATTTGCAGTGCCTTTATACATTCTAGACAATTTCTTTGGTGACATATACCAACCGTACATCATTTTATAAAAATTTTCTTTAAGATTATAACACATTGTAAATTTCAATCCTTTCAACCACATATTTTCCCATTGTTCCATCTGTATATTATAATCAAAATTTTTAGCCCAATTTATCATACATTATTTCACTTCTTCTTCTTCTGTTTCAAATTTCAATAGAAGTTTATACATTTTAGCAATTACATGTTCCTCATTTGTACATTATTCCATTTCAAACTCAGTCTTACAATGTTCAAAACTATAAACTCTTTTGTCTACTTTAAATCTTTCTAATAATTGTAAAAAAGAAAAACATTGGCAACTACGTCCCGCTGCCACCAGTTCTCTTATTTTATTTTATATTCCCCTTGACAAAATTCTAGTATCTCATGATAAGTTAGCCATTTCTATTTGCCTATTATTTCTTGTCTACAAAATGCTTCTTGCACTGAAAGCCACAAATATGTTTTCAGGCACAACTGGATTTGTATCTATTCCATACTCTCAATATGGCACATTTAGCATAATGACTTTTAAAATCCACATGAACCTTGACTTTGTCATGCCACAGATGCCCTTGCCACCCAAATCTCAGGTCATGTTCTTCTAACTCCAAAAGCCTTCTATTTCTCAGCAGTACCCACTCCTTCCTCCAAACCAAATATCAAGCTGCAAAATACAATTTCGGATCAGGTAAACCCAATCTTCCTCTTTCTTTTGCATCCTCTAACATCTTATAATTAACTCAGGATTAAAACAAAAACCTTTAAAAGGAACTGACAGCATAGATTGAGGCCTGCAAGCTTCTTATGCTATTATGGACCAAATTTACACTCAGCTGCATGTCCTGCTACAAAATGTTGCTCTATGGAGTCAGCCATACTGTCTTAAAGCTCCATTCTGTTCTTCTCATCTGTCCGCTTTTGGGGACTGTTGAGTAAACTCACCCCTCACTGAGCTGATTTAGGGATTTGCCTGCCCCTTGTCTTTTAAGATTTTTTTTCTAATTTATGCTGTCTAAACTCTGATTACTATTCTGCAAAAAGCCTTTGAAACCTTTTTGTGGTACACAGGTGATGACCTTGCGATAACACAACGTTCCCTAATCACTTCTGAAAATCATCTGCAAAAAAACAAGTCCAGTCAACAATTTTACTACAGTAGTGAAGAGGACAGGATGAAATATTAGCAGCTCAAATTACAGTTTAGTTTTGCTGTTTTAATCTAAAGCCTTTGCATTATATATCAATCAAGAGGACTAAAATACCTTATATAAATGTAGGAAAACCAAACATACAGTGAAATTCAGACATAATTTTATCTCAAAGCACTTAATGTACTTTTCTAGTTAAAGGGAAATAGGAGGCAGGCGAATTAAATATGTTCGCCACCTTGAGCTATATATAAAAAAAGTATTTTAATTTTAATATAATAATCATGATCATAATCTTAATCATAATCATATAAATTTATTGGGTGCAAGCCAACCAATCACACTGTTTTTCCAGAATAACCTACTTCAACCTCCTCCACTGTCCCACACCCAGTATTATGCAATGTATTGTCTGAGGGAGGGAGAAAAAAAACCTTTAATCAAATTTGATCTCATATTGTTAGGCAACATTAACTGCTAATAGGAATTTCCTGCTTAGGAAATTTCAGTGAAGTTGAACTGAGCAATAAAATTGATATATAGGGATGGCAGAAAATTTCACTCAGTTCATTTTTGTAGATGAATTTTTGAAAAAAAAAAACAGAATTTTTGGAAGACTGAAAATCTGAATTGCAGGGGGAAAAAATCATGAATTCCATACACTTAATGGAAAGTTTTGTTTGTTTGTTTGTTTGCTTTAAATCAAGTGTGGGGAAGCAAAACTGACACATGTTTCCATTCATACTGAAAGTTAAGGATTTAAACTTAATCTTAACTCTTAAGAATTTGGATTGTATACCTGGCATTTAATCATGTGATGCTGAACAATAATTTATTTTTTTCTAACAAGCTCCCCATCTCTAAAGCTGTCCCACAATACTTGGTCCTTTCCATGCTTATGATACTAATACCTATTGCAAACTGGTGAAAATTTCCTTTGGTTCATATTTGGACACAGTCTTCATAAATAGAAGAACTTGACATTTAAAAATATGTGAGAAATTAAACCAAAGAAATTTATATAATGCCTACATTGCCTCCTTATATAATGCCTACATTGCCTGTCTACTTTCAACAAAGAAACATGTGTTGGAAGACCATGAACAAAGCAGTTCTCTCTTTTTATTATACCCCACCATGTATCTCATCCTTCTATCAGCCCCAGTTCACAGGTCTTTGGTAAGCCATTTGACTTAGGATGTGCTTTTTCTTTTGCCTTTATTTATAAACATATAGTTCTGAATACCTAAAATAAAAGCCATTACTAAATTTTGACATGGCTTCTTTTTCCCAAAACTTATATTCATTCAACCATCTAATTTCATTGTTGTATACATAAGACTATATGGTCATGTTGATATGTTTACTGACAAATGTGTGTCTGTTTAAGCTAGTCATGTCTTTTTCCATCTTCCAGAAAACTAGCTTAGCTTAACAAAAACATAGTGGGCCAAGTGTATGTAACTAAGACTGTTAAGTGGGAAGCACAGTGCCTTTGTAATATATGCAAGGAGAAGCAATGGAGGATTTTTCTTTTTTTTCTTTTTAAGAAAAATACAACTAACTGCAGATGAGGTGAAGTAAGGAAAGCTCCTGGATTAAGTGGTACATGTGTACTATGGTTTACGTCTCTGGAAGAAAAGTTGCAGAATGGGAACTGCAAAGAAATTGGACAGAAATGGTATTGCCAGTTTTTGTTACTGTGCTGTCTAGAATTGATAACCTTGAAATGATTCAAAGATGGAAGACATAAACCAGGAACTCTGGAACTTTAGGGAAGGCATGAGGTTAGTAGGTGCACAGAACAAGTTGCTCAGGAGAATTGGGAACTGCTCCATGGACAAAAAAATAAATAAATTCAAAAGAAACTTGGAACATGTCACTGAACACTTAGTACCAACAGATTTTATAAAAGAATGAGGTTATCCCTGGAACACAATTCTTTGACAAACTAGAGGAAGATCATTATTTTGTATATGTTGCATGAAAGAATGGTCTGGGGTTAATGGTCTAAGATAAAAGAAGGAAGGAGATTGGGAGCATATATTCTCCAAAGATTGTATTGTCCAATAACAGGAACATTTTGACTATACAGAACCAAGCTTCAATTAAGCTCATCTTTCTCAAGCAGAACTGAAGTTTCTAGAGCCAAGATGCTCTACTGACAATGCGCTGCTATTTATTCATACTGGCAACCTCTATGATTTGTCCATGTTCTTTCTGACCCGTGGACAACTTTTTAACTGACCCTTTATTATATATTTTTATTATTTAATCTTTAAGGTTAGTAACTTATCTGATCTTCCTCTCTTTCAGTTGCCTTTAGCTAACCTTTATATTGTTTTTAGAAATCCTCACTTCTGGAATCAAGTTAAACGGTTTGGAGTTAACAAGCCATTTCCAATCAAAATATGTTGAATTTGGGAATCTTATGGTTTTTGTTCCCATTTTAATAATGACAAATGTCAGCACAGAAAAACATGAGGCTCTGTTGCCCTAAACTGTTTGGGAACATATTTTTGCTGACTATTTTCAGGTTATGTCTGAACACTGAGACAAATAGTTCAATACATTTTTCTAGGATGTGGGGGAACAATTGACATTAGTACTTGTTTAGCACAGAAAATGTATGCTGCAGATTTGATATTATTATAGTTAAGTGCAAACACCCATTCTAATTTAAAATTGGGTCAAACATATGGGAAATAAATGATAACATACAACCTTAAAAAAATATTGTGCTTTTGCAGACATGTATAGGGTTGTTGTGGGGTTTTTTTGTACTTTAATAAGTAGAGCTATGAAAAATATCTGTTTTAATACCTTTTTCCAGCTAGGACATATCCAGTCAATTGTCATATAGGAAGAATGGTTCTCAGGTGGCTAGAATTTAGAAGTGTGAATCATGTTACAGGCAAGTAGCTGCACTCAAGCATATATGTAAACACATAAAAGGTTTCAAATTGTGCAAATTTGGCTGAGAACCAGGGATGGAGGGCATACATGCATTAATTCTCTCTGATTTCATTTCTTTTCATTTAAATCCCTGGCTGAATGTATGCAGATCAGGGACAGAAAGAGCAAGAGCCATGATGAGAATCTCATTGTCTACCCAACTTGAAGTCCTCCATGCATTCAGTTCAGCAGTGAGGTAAACTAACCTCACATATATAAGTAAGAAGAGGAACAGTTGAGAAACAGTAGGAAAAGAGAAAATAGATCAAACTCAATTAAGAAATTATACGTATTACCACCATCATCCCAAAATACCTTTTTCAAATCTGTAACCTTCACCATTATTGATTTTTTTCCAAAATATTTTAAGAAAATTAGGTGTAAGGTATATACAAATTGTTATTTTTAACAAGGAACATAAAAATATATACTTACTATTATTTTCTGGTTCACCTGCCTAAAAATTTTGAACTAATGTGTACAGATAGATCCATATGCCCTTTTCCATTCGTAAACTGTTTCATTACATTTAATTTCAGTAAATCTTTTCTTATCAAGAGCTACTGTTTTCTAATATCTCTGCATCAATTTCAGCCCCAGTGCAGTCTCCTCAGTTCTTTTTTTATACGTCTGGGATATGCTGCGGCTTGGCTATTAATTCTGGTCTGCCCTCAGTCACATGTTCAGGTATGGCCAAGACTTTCAGTTCTTTTTAGCATCTTCTTTCTTCCTGATGGTTTATTTAATCCAGATCCTTAAGCTCTGATAACGTTGGAAATATTTATTGAAGAAAAAGAGCAATATGTTCTCTGCCACTAAAATCACATCTTTGATATGTAGATTTTGGCTACTGTGTCTGAAATAAATTGCCAAGCTCCCAATTATTTTAGTTAGGAGCTGACCCATAGTGAACAGAGACTCATATACTAAATTGAAATCCTTAAAAACTGCCCCTTAAAAATAATCTGAAAAAATGGTTTCTAATTCAGAGGCTGGAATTCATTGTTCTTAAAACCAAAATGACATCATTCTTCTAAGAAAGCAGAAAACTGTTTCTTTGACTGTAACTAATTGAGCAAGCAATGACAAAAAATAATTGCACAATATTAAATGTTAACATTCAGTTAGTGGTGAATTGGACCTGAAGAACTAATTTTTTCAGCTTTCAGTTTCACAGAAGTAAATGTATTATGAATTATAACATCATGAATTCTCTATCATAAGAATCAGAGAACTCTCTCAATTATGCAAATGAAGGGGAAAAACTAGCCGTATCAATGTTCAACTCTTTACATATTATTGATTTTAATGGAAAATAGTAAGTACAAACATGTCTCCACTGAAATTAATGTGACTTAAATTAACATTTTAAAAATAATTTTCATTAGTTTGGTATGAAAGTAAGCTGGAGATGATATATTAAATTTTTTAAAATCCTATCTTTGTAGAGTATAAAGTTCACACCACTTTTATATTAAGTTTTATTTAGTTATAACAGCTGCCCTTTAGTGAAAAATAAAGTAAGTGAAGTCTTACCATCATTAAATTATGGAAATGTAAACTGGATGGAAAAATAGGAAGCATGGATGGATCTTGTATCGTAAGTAATATTTGGTTCAATGTATGTACAAAACCTTCTAAAGAGGGGGCATGACCAGGAAACGAAAAAAAGGAAAGGAACCCAATTACTCTTGTGATCAGTGTCTCCACAAAACAATTTCTACTATGAATTTTGGGTCTGCTGATGCTCTTATGAGGGTTTTGTTTGTTTTGAATACTCCAAAAAGTTCCAAAACCACCTTTTACTTCTTCTTTATTAAGTAATTGTCTATGCTGAGTTTCTCTCTGAAAAACAGAGCAATGTGGGTATTTTTATTATACAGACATTTTATTATTTCTAAGAATAAGAAACACTCTATATGAGGGATCCACAATTTGATCTTCCTGGGTTTTCATTTAGACTCTGAAGGAACAACTGGAATCTCCAATTTAAATCAGAGCTAGGAGAAGAGAAAAAAATGTCCTCAGGCCTCTGCTACGGCTCTTTGAATCTGAGTTCCAGGTTTTATTTAGGCAGGTAGTATGCAACTAGCATACATGTATGAAGTGCCATCAGGCTACACATGTACATAGGTACACAAACAAGGATATGCTCCCAGGAAGCTTATAATTTAAAGTAAACGATGGGACATGGGGGCAGGAAATGGTGTGGGGCAAACTATTCTTCTGAACTTCAAAAATCCTTTGGTTTTGAGTTGCTGGAGTTTGGGACTTCTTCATCTCTGCAGCGAGATGATTAGCTAATAATTCAAACATGCTAACTGAGTTAGGAAATGGAATGATTCCTGCATTCCCTCAGAATATGTTCAAAATATGCTGGTTTTCTGGCAGTTTCACTGATGATGGACAGACAGGGGTGTGCAACTGTACTATCAATAATACTGCCTAGAAAACATTAGGGAGTTCAAGCAATCTAATTTTTTTTTAATGTCAACCTAGATAAAATTGCAAAAGAATGGCTCTCTATGGATTCTTAATGAAAAATGTATGAGCAGAATAATAGAAAAATGTCTGCCAGTTCTATCTATTGGTATTCTACTCTTTGGTCAGGAAATATTGATCTGTCTGAGTAATTGAAACTTCAGAGCTTGCACATATTTTCCCAAATTCCTTCTTCTTCTTCTTTTTTTGAGACAGTCAATCTTTTAACCTATTAAGAGAAATGTTTAAACCTCTCTCTGAATCCATTTATGTCATAGGATCCATTGGTGAGAACCAGAGCAGTATACAAAACCCTAAATCTAACAGACATACTAGTATTGCAGTGAGAGCTCATTCATTCAGTGAGAACTGCTTCTTCAATAAGAACTAGTGTTCTAGTTGTATATTTCTTGATAAAACAGATGAAATGACAATGGTGAACTTTTTCCTGCCATCAGTTTCAGCATTCAGCATGTTGTTGTTGTTTTAATTCAGAATTGAATGGGGAAAATATTTTATAGTTTTATCTAGATATATCAGTATTTTGACTGTAGCATAGGATAAGCATGGAGAAATATTGGAACTATCTCTCTTGATTTATAAGAGATGTACTTAGCCTGCTTCTTTTCCTAAAGTTATATCTACCTATTCTCCTCTTTTTATATCTAGGAACTGAAGTGCTAAATATGTGTTGATACATGAAAAGCGAATGGGTGGATGGCTTCTATGTATTTATATCACATCCTTCTATGTAAATCAATTTCAAGGATGCCTTACATAAGTGAAAGGTACATACAGTTGCCTAGGGATCCATTTTTAAAACAAGCCTCATTACATTCTCAATATAACAACTATCCTGAGAAAATGTGGGACATTATTTTTTTCCAAATATTAGTCCAGATTACAGTTTTTAAAAGCTGCACTTCCTATTGTTAAGATTCAGTATATTGCTACTCATCATATGACTTCTCCAACTTAGTACATGATCAGAGTGTAACATATAGGAAATATAAAATAAGGTATCATTAGGGTCATAGTTAGAAAACATCCTACTACATAAAGTTAACATCTTATCAGGCAGTTTCTCAATTCTATATTGCCTATGTTGTCTCTGAAAAAAAACTAGCTATTAAAATCTCAATTTCATGATTTTATTATCACATAACAACATAAAACAGATTTTACAATATAACTAAAATGAATTATCAAGATTACTTTCTCCAACACCAAGAAAACATTTCTGCTCTACTGGTCAGTTTGTTTCAAGGTAGTAAGTAGGGGAAAACTCAGCAATGAACAATTATCTTAATTTGATACAACAACATGATCTTAAGTGTGTGGAAAGAGTGTATTTCTTTACACAAACCCCACCAAAACTCTAAGTGATAGTTCCAAGATTTTATTTTGAGGACAATTAATTTGCAGTTCATATTCATTTTTCTACATTTTATATCATCATAACCCATAATTATAAGAACAAAGGTTAAAACTATCATTTTATCCAGGACAGTTTTGTGTCATTTCTATAGATTTCTTAGGCACTAGAGACTAGTTATGATTAATTAGTTTGACGACCTACAAAGCGATATTTTTCTCCATGTAAATGTGTATTGCTTTGTAGAGCCAAGGTCAACAGTTGAAAATGTACCACATTTTAATTTCTTCAACCATACCCTTAGATTAATATAGAGTTATTTGAATATGATGTATATTGGAGGAAATATATATATTTTTCTTTAAGAAAATATTCAAATGCATTACATATTGACTGCAAATATTTTTCATACAGAATATGATTATAGTAAATAAAAATGGCTCTCATTCTTCTTGGTAAGGAAAAGAAGCAAGGCAGATGGCCAAGCTATACTCCCTTTTGCTGGTTTCTTTCAAAAGCATTTGTTCTTCTGCCCCTTCCTCAACATTAATGCCTTTCACCTTCTGATACTTTGTGATATATTACATGCAATTCATAGTATCTTGTGCTTGGTTCTATATAAAAACTACTCTGTCCTTTCCAACTGAAGAGATTTGAAGGGGCTTTTTTAAGAATTAGTTTTAGCCTGAACAAATCATGCAAGCAAAGAATTTTCTTCTAGACAATGACTCTAATTCTCTCATGGAACAATTGAATCCTTCAAGCCTTCTTTCCCATCATTCATCTTCTCCAGTCCTGAGGTTTCTGCAAATGGGGAAATCCCATTGGCAAATAGTAACTGTCATTGCAGAAACTACTCGATTTTTCTTCAACCTTAATCACTAACCAATTGCTGAGCACTCTTAGCTTAAATAGCTCTGCTCATATATTGTCCAGGAAGAAAATATTCTGATTGAGTTATTCTGATATTACTAATAACAAGATACTATGTGTATCTTCATACTGTGGTCTGTAAGTGTAACAGACCTCAGGATAGAGCCCGCCCATGCCTTAATATTATTAATAGCCAAAGTAATCCATTCAATTTTTCCATTTTTGAGTATCTCATATACCTCTTAGTCGATGAGATACGGATGACAGTACGTTGGCTTGCAAAGTAGTATGTAGATTAGAGACCCTAATTTACATGGAATAGTATGCACAAGGTAGGGATAAAAATGGGTTTCAGAAAATGTGTTAACACTAACCAGTACTGTCCTTACACTTAGCAAAAGATGCTCCATGTGACACAGTTTTCACTAAGCTTGGTAACTATTAGTTTGTGCTGCTCTCAATAAAGTGTTATGTGAAAGCTTTGATTAACCAAAGCCATATGAACAGCAGAGATCAATATCTATGGGCGTATCTGATGATGACCAAGGCATACAGGTGATAGTCACTAAAAATGTAAGAGTACCAAATAGAAAGAGCATGAATTGCAAGTGAAAGTGTAGGCTAATTATAAACAAAAAGGTTAAAATGTATCTCAACAAATATGAATTGGTGAACTGGAGCTGTGGGTATGTATAAAAGTAAGAATTAATAGGGTGCTGATAATTGCAGGTTATGTTCCAGTGAATGGTGACAATGAAAGAAGGGATGAGTTGGGCAAAAAAATTACAACATTCTGAATGAATGTGATCGGAGAGAATAGATGGAATGAGATGAGTTAATGATTACTGAGAAGCATAGAGAATCCTAATAGCTATAACCATGTACAAAGCCTGTTCAGTATACTTTGTGGAAATATAAAGTTGAGTAACATTTAATTAAAAGAAAAACAGTTGAAAAGAAAGACCCAACTTTAAAATGTGAATTATTCTATTATAAATAATTTTCCAGAAGGGTTGGGCTTTAATCAGTATAATTAAATCATAATCACCATACTATAACCAAGGTACATCAGAACAACTCATAACACCTGCAGACATATCAGGCTACAATAAAGTCCTGGATAAATATAGACCCATTCTACTGAAAAGCACTTGTACAGTCTTTAATATATAAAACAATTACCCTACCATATAGTCAACGTTGCCTCATTTTTTTCCTCTTTTAGTCCTGATAGTGCAATCTCTTTTCCTAATATTGGAGTATAGTAAACATAAAAATGAGGAGATAGGCAAAAAAGAGATTCTCCCATTTCTTTCTCATTCCACATACTTAAACAAAGCTGTGTGTAGGCAGGATGTTATGCTAGCAATTTTGACTTGCTGGAGAAAAATCTAGGTGGTTAAGTCCTATTTCTTCTGGAGCAGTACTTCCAGTACAGGAAGGACTTGGACAAATTAGTCCCTCCTTCTTTATGATGCTGTCTCAAGCATGCCAAATAAACTCATGGGAAAATGATTTTTGTCCCCTCTGGTCATGCTTTATGTTTAGTGTGTGTGGTTTTCTTTCTGGGAAAATTGGAAAGGAGAAGGTATAACCATTTTCCTGATTTTCTTGACACCCTCCTCTGGGATTCACAAAGGTTGCTCTGGATCGTGACATACTATACAGTATAACAAATATCCATGTCCAGTTCTGAAGGAAGGTTTAGAGCAGGCTGGCTGGGGAATTTTGGGAGATGAAGTCCACACAAGTTGCCAAGTTTCAGAGACACTGCTTTAGAGCTTGGTTTAACCACTCTGCACTATTCAGAAATGACAGTTGGTGATATGCAACCAACAAGAGTTATGTAGCAAAGGCCACAAAATAAGTGTTTCCCACTTAAACATTACCCCAGCCTTTCTCCCTTGAATGTCTCACTTAAATGTAGCTCATGACAACAGTAAAAGTAACATAAAGATGTTACTGTATAATTTTGCTACTTACAGGTGAAACTCGAAAAATTAGAATATCGTGCAAATGTTCATTTATGTCAGTATGGCAACTCAAAAGGTGAAACCAATATATGAGATAGACACATTACATGCAAAGTGAGATATGTCAAGTCTTACTTTGGTATAATTGTGATGATTATGGCGTACAGCTTATGAAAACCCCAAATTCACAATCTCAGAAAATTAGAATAGTGTGAAAAGGTTCAATATTCTAGGCTCAAAGTGTCCCACTCTAATCAGCTAATGAATCCATAACACCTGCAAAGGGTTCCTGAGCCTTCAAATGGTCTCTCAGCCTGGTTCAGTAGGAATCACAAGCATGGGAAAGACTGCTGAACTGACAGTTGTGCAGAAAACCATCATTGACACCCTCCATAAGGAGGGAAAGCCCCAAAAGGTAATTGCAAAAGAAGTTGGATCTTCCCAAAGTGCTGTATCAAAGCACATCAAGAGAAGGTTATGTGGAAGGGAAAAGTGTGGTAGAAAAAGGTGCACAAGCAGCAGGGATGACCGCAGCCTGCAGAGGATTGTCAGGAAAAGGCCATTCAAAAGTGATGGGGACTTTCACAAGGAGTGGACTGAGGCTGGAGTTAGTGCATCAAGAGCCACCACACACAGACGGATCTTGGACATGGGCTCCAAATGTTGTATTCCTCTTGTCAAGCCGCTCCTGAACAACAAACAACGTCAGAAGCGTCTTACCTGGGCTACAGAAAAAAAGAACTGGTCTGTTGCCCAGTGGTCCAAAGTCCTCTTTTCTGATGAGAGCAACTTTTGCATCTCATTTGGGAACCAAGGACCCAGAGTCTGGAGGAAGAATGAAAAGGCACACAATGCATGATGCTTGAAGTCCAGTGTGAAGTTTCCACAGTCTGTGTTGATTTTGGGAGCCATGTCATCTGCCGGTGTTGGTCCACTGTGCTTCATTAAGTCCAGGGTCAATGCAGCCGTCTACCAGAAGATTTTGGAGCACTTCATGCTTCCTTCCACAGATGAGCTTTATGGGGATGCTGACTTCATTTTCCAGCAGGACTTGGCACCTGCCCACACTGCCAAAAGTACCAAAACCTGGTTCAATGACCATGGGATTACTGTGCTTGAGTGGCCAGCAAACTCGCCTGACCTGAACCCCATAGAGAATCTATGGGGCATTGCCAAGAGAACGATGAGGGACATGAGACCGAACAATGCAGCGGAGCTGAAGGCCGCTATTGAAGCATCCTGGTCTTCCATAGCACCTCAGCAGTGCCACAGGCTGATAGCATCCATGCCATGCCGCATTGCGGCAGTCATTGCTGCAAAAGGGGCCCAAACCAAGTACTGAGTACATATGCATGCTTATACTTTGCAGAGGTCCAATATTGTTCTATTTCCAATCCTTGTGTTATTGATGTCATGTAATATTCTAATTTTCTGAGATGGTGAATTTGGGGTTTTCATAAGCTGTACGCCATAATCATCACAATTATACCAAAGTAAGGCTTGACATATCTCACTTTGCATGTAATGCGTCTATCTCATATTGGTTTCACCTTTTGAGTTGCCATACTGACATAAATGAACATTTGCACGATATTCTAATTTTTCGAGTTTCACCTGTTGTTGTTTCCAATGACAACACATTCAAGCAGAAGCAACCTTCATATAATCTGCATTAGCAGTTTATATTTTACTAATTTTGGGACAGGAAAGAAATTATAATAATTTTAAATGCCAAATGGCAATTTATAAAATCTGTCAGTCATTTATAATCTTGTAGAGCTAGTAAATTGATACCACTTACATCTTGAGTTGGTAACATGGGCTTGCAAGCATTGATGTATCCTGGTAGGCCCCAATATTATTTCCACTAAGCTGTTCCTCCCATCTCTAATTCTATGGGCATTTTAAAAAAAAAACCTTGAAGATCCCAAGAGGAACTGGTGTCAAGAAAATCAGGAAAATTTTTGCCATGCAGGTTCAGGTACAACTTCTGTTTACTTTGACTACGATGAAGCATTCCTTCTCAAAGTACTCAATCAACAAGCAGCTTCTGTTATGGAGCAGGATAAATGGGACTGGCATGGCGTATACAAGAACTCTGACACTTTTTGTGACACATTATCTGGGTGGCTTCGTGGTGCACTGCCTGACAATGTTCTTAAGGAAAAGGTAAGTATTATAGCAAATTGGTTTTTCGAAAAATATATATGTGAGGAGATAGACACAGTCAGTGCAAACAAAAAATAGATAATAAGAAACAGAAAAGCTGACCTATTTCCCTTTCTCCTTGTAATAAATGGTAATACGGGTGAACTTCAGTAATTCTTTCTTCTTACCACATTTCTGCATATATTTTCTATGATCCAACAATTTCTTTTAAATGAGAGAAACTCAAAGAAGTTCTGCTTTCTCACTCAGTTTACAAAACACAGAAGCCAACCCATTTACTGGCTACATCATAAAGTTGGATGAAGACATTCAGACCATTGAATCCAACCTGATACTTACTGCAGGAATTCAAATTCAAGTAGGTGGCTGCCTAACTGCACTTGAACAGAAACTTTATATAGATACCATAGATCTGGTATGTTACCCAAATCATGTGATGGATTCCAAGATAATTTGTCTATATACTGGAATTTATTTTTTTATCAAATTTTTAAGGCTGTCTGACTTCCTAATGACTCTGGGCAGCAAACATTATTAAAAACAGTTTGGATTTTAACACAAAACAGAAAACAGTGATGAACATCCAGGAAGAGCATAAACCATTCTCACAAAGGGTGTGCCACCCACTGTAAACCAAGGCCTGGAGAAAGAACAAGGTTTTCAGGGCCTGTTTAAATGAGGTCAGATTTGTGGAGGATGCTGCTGTAGAAGGCAGGCACTGCACTGCAACAGAGAAGGCTCACTTCCTGGATCCCATCAGATTACACTGCTTAATCAGTAGGATCCAAATCACACCAGCTCTGACAAAGAGAACAGGCAGACACTACAGGAAACAGATGGTCCTTCAGTTAGCCAGACCTTATGCCATGAAGGACTTTATGGGTGATAACTAGCATCTTGAATTGCATCCAGAAGCCTGCTACTAACCAGTGCAGCTCACAGAGCAAAGGTGTTCCATGAGCATATTTTGACATCCCATAACTGCCCATACCACCAAACATACAGAGAAAATATGCATTTTTATTTTATTTTCAATATTTAATGTTCTACATCTGCATTTCCACAATAGTTAATAGTAACAATACACAATTAGATCTTTTCCCAGTGCTTTTTTCAGATCAACCAAATGTTGATCCATTGGTTACAAGAGGAATTGACTGACCAGCTTGTTGCATGAGCCTGATGTCATGGACTGACAGAGAGAGAGAGAGAGAGAGTGACTGGCCCAAAGTCACCCAGCCAGCTTTCAGGCCTAAGGCAGGACTAGAACTCACAGTCTCCTGGTTTCTAGCCTTGTGCCTTCACCACTAGCCCAAACTGGTTCTCAGATCTTTCCCCACTGCTGAGCTAAAGTATCAACCTTCCTTGAGTGGGCAGAACAGTAAACCAGAATGAATTCTGATGTCCCTATTTCTGGGCTCAGTCCTCAGCCACAGCATACTGCAAGTGTTAGAGTTCTGTTTTCATGTTTGCAAGGCATGTTAAGTAAACAGAATTCCTCCAGCTTTACTTTCTTCCTCTCCCAGGTATCACACTTGATGGGAAACAACCCACCAGTGACAGCAGTGTGGCGTGGGGGCTGGGACTTGAAGAAAGAAGCTTAATGTCTTTTGCTTCTATCAATTGAGGACTGACATGAAAAATGTTGAAAAGAAATCAGGGGAGGAAGAGTGCCTTTCCTTTATCACTGCACATTGTACAACAGACACTGCTCATGTTAATGCTATTTGTAACTCTGGTTTGGTGAGCTTGGAGCAAGATTGCAAAATCCACACACAAACCTCCCCACACACATGCCCACACTTTTGGGCAGAGTTATAACAGACAAGCAGGATCAGGTCAATCCTCAGAGTTCTTGCCCAGCCATTTTTAAGCCTATTATTAACGGGGAAGATGAACATTTGCATAGACTAAATGATTTGCTATTGATTTGTGGAGATGCAAAAAACCTAGCTCTTTGGCACTGCAGAGTTGTGAGAGATTGTTAAACCCCATTATCTCCGTCCATGCGTGGGTCTGCTGCTGCACAAATTCATTCATCCAGCAGGAGTTTCTCCCTCTCTGTTTTCTATTTTGCTTCGGCTGAGAGCAGCTGAAACAGGCCTCGTTGTTTTTCTCCTTCCTCTAAGGCAGGGTTCCTCAACCTCAGCAACTGTAAGACGTGTGGACTTCAACTCTGAGAATTCTGAGAATTGAAGTCCACACATCTTAAATTTCCCGAGGCTGAGAAACACTGCTCTAAGGTTTAACAAAAGTGGACCAATAAAACTGCTGAAGGACATGGCACAATAAAGGATATGCCCTGCCCTTACTTTAAAAGGTTTACTAGCTTGCAAAAATAAAAGCCATTTGCTTTGCACAAAAGCAAAAGTGGGGCATCACCCCCACCAGCCCCAACCCATTCTTTCTGGCCCATTGATAGACCTAGTAGAGAGGCTCAGCCAATAAACTCAGTTAATGAATGAACTGATACAGTGGAAGGAGGCTCAAGAAAGTCATGATCCCAGATCAGAAACAGTGATGTGAGAGTTTCAGCACACACAAAAAAGATGAATTTGCCATGTGGTCGCTATGAACACTGGAGAGAAAGATTAAAGGATTTTTTCTTCTTGTGCGAACTACATAATTCAATACCACATGATATAATGGTGGCCACTACCTCTGAGAATTCTGAAAGGAAAAGAAATGTATTCATGGAGGATAAAGTTATCAATAGCTACCAGTCATAACAGTTATTATTATCTCTAGTATTAAAGAGAGTATATGGTTAAGTGCTAGTTGCTGGAAAACATGAAAAGACGGCAAGAAGTTTTTATTACTTTCTCAAAATGTTAAGACCAGGGGTTGTCCAGTGAAACTATCTGAAAGGTTTAGAACAGACAAAAGAAAATACTTCTTCATGCAACACAGAATTAATGTGATTAATGGATATTTATTAATTATTAATGAATGTGCTTAATGTCCTTTTAGCCCCAACCCTGCTGACCTTCAGGAAAGCATTAAAAATTTGGCTTTTCTAGCAGGTCTGGGTTGAGGCAATATATGAACCATTTGAATAGTCACTAAATGTGCATTCCCCAGCACACTGTTATTATTGTATTTTGTCTCATGTTGTTTTATAATTTAATGTTTTTAACCATTAAGCAACTGCATTAAATTGTTCCTGTTGTCAGCCCTATACATTAAAAATAAACAAATAACCAAATAAATAATCAATTCATATCTGTCTATGGAATTCATTACCACAAGATGTGGTACGGGCCATTAAGCTGGATGGTGTTAAAAGAGGGTTTGATAAATTCATGGAGGACAGGCCTATTAAGGGCTTGAAGACTAAATGTTACCCCTGGGTTGAGAGCAGAATAACCCCAAATACCAGTTGCAGAAGAACAGCAGTGGGAGAGGAAGCATCTGCTTTGCCACAATGAGAAGCAAAATAACAAACAACTAGGATGAGCCTTAACCTGATTTAGCAGAACTACTGCTTCTGTGTTTGCCTTCTGACTGATGAAACAGGGTACTAACTAACTAGACCTTTGAGCTCATCTGATAAGATCTGTCTATAATTTAAATTTGTCTAAAACTCGTCATTCAACATCACAGGACAACCACATCTTCTGTGATATGATGGGTTTGTGGGGAGGGAGACTTTCTATCCATGTTCTTAGTATATTCATAGCTGTATAAAACTCTGTAATGTCTGCCCTCCCCCTCTCCACTTATGCTGGTCCATTGAAGATTTCATAGAGATATTGAAACAAGTTTAATATCTCAAACAGAAACACTAAAGTTATAATGCTATGCATGGGCAGGTATCAAATTATTAGGTAAGTTTGCCACCTTAAGTTAATTATAAAAATATTAAAGGCAGGATTAAAAAAATAACAATATTCATTTCAATGCAAACTTAGATCACAAATTAGTATGCCTGCATTTTGGCCCTGTAGGTTACATACCATATTGATTAATTGATTTTTGCCAAGGGTTTAAACAGAAACAGGTGTAGAATGCAACTGTAACAATGCCTACTTTCTAACAGGTAAATCTGTCAATGGTCTTGCAGGAACTAGATTCAACCTTAAATGATAATCTTTTGTTCCAAAGTTCCAAAAATTCATAGAGCTGGAAGGAGACATTTAGGTTATTGAGGGCAAACCCTTGCTCAGTTTGGTGCTTTCAAATCAGGCCCGAGAGCCAGTTTGGTGTAGTGATTGAGGCACCAGACTAGAAACTAGGAGATTGTGAGTCCTAGTCCTGCCTTAGGCACAAAGCCAGCTGGGTGATCTTGGGCCAGTCACTCTCTGTCACCCTAGGAAGGAGTCAATGGCAAATCACTTCCAAAAACATTGCCAAGAAAGCTGCAGGGACTTGTACAGGCAGTCCCCAGGAGTCAACAATGACTTGAAGGCACACTAAAAAAAAAAAAAAAAAATCAGGCCCAATTCCAGGTGACTCTACAGAAAAGTGTCCTTCATCGTGGCCTATACCTGGTACCAATCCACAGCTTTGCTAGGGGTATTCTGTGATATCCTTCCCTCCAATTTATCCAACGTTTCCCTTTTGTCTAAGCATAGCAATTTTTTCTAATCCATTGTCTACTTGTATATTATGCCCAAAATATGTGAATTTCTGCTAGCTAATAATTGCCTCCAGGGAGCAGTCAGTCTTTATTTCTTCCAGAAGCAATCAATTAGTTCTTATTGCAGTCTATGGTATTCTTAATTCTTCATTTAAATCCATAATTTGAAAGCACCTATTTTTTTTGTCTCATTCTTCCTCAATGTCCAGCTTTCCTAGCAGTGCCCTACCATTTCTGTCAGCATTGCTCCCAGAGTTATTGGAACTACTAAGCTCTCAGGTAGATCCAGGTGGTCCAGAAAGCCAAACAAAAGCCTCCCTACTTGGATATTTATTTATTTATTTATTTATTTATTTATTTATTTATGTATGTATGTATTTATGTATTTGGCTTGTATGCTGCCCATCTCCCCCAACGGGTGACTCTGGGCAGCTCACAATAAAAAGAAAAAACACAGTTCTCTCCAAAGATGGCTAAAATCTATAAATAGTTAAAAAACATATTAAAAATGCCCTAAAAAACCACCTCTGATTTTGGCCCTAAAAAAACCTGTAAGATGCTGGGGGGGGACAACCCATCATCCCACCAGCCATCTCCACAGATGCAGGCCCCCCTCTGGCCCCCAGGCCTTCTGGCAGAGCCAGGATTTGAGCCCTTTCCTGAAGGCCATGAGGGAGGGAGCACACCGGATCTCAGAAGGCAGGATGTTCCATAGGGCGGGCGCTACAGCAGAAAAGGCTCTCTGCCTAGACCCCACCAATTGAAATTCCCTGACTGGTGGGGTCTGCAACCTGCTCATTCTGCTGGACCAAGTGGGACGGGCTGAAGTGACCAGGGCGAGGCGGTTCCTCAGATAACCTGGTCCCGTGCCATGAAGGGCTTTAAAGGTAATGACCAACACCTTGAATTGGACCCGGAAACAAACCGGTAACCAATGCAGCTCACGCAACAGCGATGTTATATTTGCCCTCCTAGGGGCATTAAGAACTGTCTGCGCCGCCACATTCTGCACCAGCTGTAGCTTCCAGATACTGTTCAAGGGTAGCCCCATGTAGAGCACATTACAGTAGTCCAACCCAGAGGTGATCAGGGCCTGAGTGACCGTGTGGAGGTCCCCCTGATCCAGGAAGGGGCGTAACTGCTGCACCACACGAAGTCATGCAACGACTGCCACCTGCTCTTTGAGCAGGAGTCGTGAGTCCAGGAGAACCCCCAGATTATGCACCGGGTCTGTCTGGGGTAGTGCAACCCCGTCAAGAACCAAAGATGACAAGCTCCTAGATCTTGAGGCTCCCCATATCCACAGCCACTCCGTCTTATCAGGGTTCAGCTGAAGCCTGTTGTCCCCCATCCAGGCCCCCACAGCCTCCAGGCATCGCAAAAGGGCAGTCACAGCGTCACTTAGGGCACCTGGGATGGAGATGTATAGTTGGGTATCATCAGCATACTGATGATACCTCACCCCATGGTGCCGGATGATCTCACCCAGTGGTTTCATGTAGATAGTAGGGGCCGGGGGCTGGACCTCTCGCTCCCTATCAACACTGATTGGGTTCGGCCTTGGAGAAAGGAGCTGAACCAGCACAACATTGTGCCACCCAACCCCAACTCCTGCAGCCGACCCAAAAGGATACCATGGTCGATGGTATCGAAAGCCGCCGAGAGGTCAAGAAGAGCAAGGATGGATGCACTCCCTCCATCCTGCTCTCACCAGAGATCATCTAAAAGTGCGACCAATGCTGTTACTGTCCCATAACCGGGCCTGAATCCTGACTGATAGGGGTCCAGATAATCCGTTTCCTCCAGGATCCTCTGAAGCTGCCGCGCAACTACCTTTTCTACCACCTTCCCTAAAAAGGGGAGGTGGGAGACTGGATGAAAGTTGTCCAGGAGGGTGGGGTCTAGTGATGGTTTCTTGAGGAGTGGGTGGACCAAAGCCTCTTTGAAAGGCTTCAGGAACACTCCCTCTTGCAAGGATGAATTAACCACCTCCAGGACCCACCCTAAGGTCACCTCCTTGGTAGATTTAACTAACCAGGAGGGACATGGATCTAAATCACAGGTGGTTGTACTGACAGCCCCGAGGACCCTGTCCACTTCCTCAGGGACAACAGGATCAAACCGTTCCCAGATAACTGGGCAAGAACGCTCCCTGGGCAACTCCTCTGGACCTACTCCTCACTTGGCTTCCAGCTGAGAATGGATCTCAGCAATTTTATCCATCAGGTGTTCAGCAAATTCCTCTGCATGACCCTGCAATTAGTCCTCCGCCCCCCCTTTTCCCAGGAGGGCCCGGGTGACCCTAAACAGGGCTGCAGGGCGACACTCTGAGGATGCAATAAGAGCGGAGAAATATTGACGTTTCGCCGCCCTTACTGCCAGTAGGTAGGCCTTAATAGCAGCTCTAACCCGTGTTCAGTCTGATTCGTCCCCAGTTTTCCGCCAGCGGCACTCTAGCCGTCTCTTAGCCCTTTTCAGCTCCCTCAATTCCTCCGTGAACCACAGGGAGCACCGGGAGTGATGGGCCAAGAGAGGACACACAGGCGCGATCCTGTCCAAGGCCCCAGCCGCCTCCTTGTTCCAGGCCGTGGCCAGAGTCTCTGCTGGGCCATGCAGCAAGGCCTCAGGAACAACCCCCAGCTCCCTTTGGAACCCGTACGGGTCCATCAGTCGCCGGGGGTGGACCGTTCGAATAGGTCCCACCTCCCTGCGGAGGGGGGCAGCATAGGAGAATCCTGCCGCCACCAGGGAGTGATCTGACCATGACAGGGGGGATAATATAAAATCCCCCACCAGATCACGCTGCCACTGCTCCGACAAGAAAACCATGTCTGGAGAGTGACCACTGTCCCGGGTCGGGCCATTGATGACCTGGGATAGGCCCATGGCTGCCATGGTAGCCATGAACTCCCGAGCCGCCTCCGAGGCCAACCCCAGGGACGGCAGATTAAAGTCCCTCAAGACCATAAGTCTGGGGAACTCCACTGCCAACCCCGAGATGGCCTCCAGTAGATCAGGCAAGGAGGCTGCTATGCAGCAGGGAGGCTGGTACACTAGCAGCACTCCCAACTGATCCTGTGTGCCCAACCTCAGGAACAGGGTCTCACATCCAGCAACTTGTGGAGCAGGGCCCCTGAAGGCCAATAGGGATTCCCTGATGACTACTGCCACTACCCCTCCCCTGCCCTGGGATCTCGGCTGGTGCCACACCCTAAACCTGGCTGGACACAATTCCAAGAGGGCTACTCCCCCCTCTGGTGCCAGTCAGGTCTCAGTGATGCACTCCAGGTCAGCCTGCTCCTCCCCAATAAGGTTGTGAATAAGGGGGGCCTTATTATTGACTGACCTGGCATTCAGCAGCAACAGATGAAAGCCTGGGCCTCTGTAGGCCTGCTGACCAGGGTCTGGGCTTGAGCTCTGAGGGCCAAAACACGCCACCGGTATAACACATCGGGGGTGTCTTCCCCTGAAACGGCCTGCCCTCTGGCTCCCGCCATACCGCCCCATGCCCATCACCACCTGAATGCCCGCCCTAAACCACCCAAGGTCCTCCTCCCCCCCCAGGCCTCCCACTTAAGGGGCCCGCCATACCACCCACCACACAAGGGAAAGGAGACAAAAAAAGGGGTGGGGCAGCGCGCCCCTGTGGCACTTCAGCTGACCACTCTCAGTGCCAACAGGGGGTCACCACTCCCAATCCTCTAACAAACACTCACCCTCTCACCACTGATTTCTCTCACTGGCCAGGGAGAGAAGGGCCCCATTCACTCCTACCCTCTGCCCGTCTCCCACCCAGGCAGAGAGCAGCACATTCATCTCCTCCAACCACAGTGTCCACTCACACACGCCCACCCACTCGAGTCCCCCTGCGTCTTCTCTAGGGGAGGGGGCACCCCTTGCCACATAGGGACTCATCTCCCAACCCCCAAGGTCTCAAAGTCACTGTGGCCGCTGGGCTCTGGCCTCCAATCCCCTTCAGCCTTGCCGCCGGCGTCGCGCCGTCAGCACCGGCACTCTCACCGCAGGCGCTCCCACCGCTAAGGCCAGCTGCGCTGGGCCTGGGCCACCGCCCCGCCAGCACTCCCTGCCCCGCAGGGCCCGCCTTCAACTCCAGCATCACTCCCCTCAAGCCCGGGCGCTCTTCTCGGCTCCGCCGGCAATGCCGCAGCAGCCACCAACGCTCTCCCGTCGCCGCCTCCACCGCCCGCCGCTGCGTCTGCCCATGTCCTCTCCTCTCCATCCTTGCTCCAGCCGCCGCCGCCTATATATATATGAATATTCATATATTCCCCCTTCATGGATCACTGCCTTTTCGTGGCGAAGGGGCTTGTGTAACTCAGTGAAGCCATGAGCTATACCATGCAGGGCCACCCAAGACGGACAGGTCATGACAGAGAGTTCTGACAAAATGTGGTCCACTGGAGAAGGAAATGGCAACCCACTCCAGTATCCTTGCCAAGAAAACCCCATGGACAATGTTAAAAGGCTAAAAGATATGACGCCGGAAGATGAGCCCCTCAGGTCAGAAGGTGTCCAATATGCTACTGGGGAAGAGCGGAGGGCAATTCCAAGTAGCTCCAGAAAGAGTGAAGCGGCTGGGCCAAAGCCGAAAGGACGTTCAGCTGTGGATGTATCTGGAAGCGAAAAGAAGGTCCGATGCTGTAAAGAACAATATTGTATAGGTACGTGGAATGTAAGATCCATGAACCAAGGCAAGCTGGATGTGGTCAAACATGAGATGACAAGATTGAACGTCGACATCTTGGGAATCAGCGAATTGAAATGGACGGGAATGGGTGAATTTAATTCAGGTGACCATTGTATCTACTACTGTGGGCAAGAAACCCTTAGAAGAAATGGAGTTGCACTCATAGTCAATAAGAGAGTGGGAAAGGCAGTAATGGGGTACAACCTCAAAAACGACAGAATGATCTCAGTGCGTATCCAAGGAAAACCATTCAACATCACGGTAATCCAAGTCTATGCCCCAACCACTGATGCCGAAGAAGCTGAAGTTGACCGGTTCTATGAAGACCTACAAGACCTTCTAGAACTAGCACCAAAAAAAGATGTCCTTTTCATCATAGGGGATTGGAATGCTAAAGTAGGAAGTCAAGGAGTAATCGGAATAACAGGCAAGTTTGGTGTTGGAGTACAAAATGAAGCAGGGCAAAGGCTAATAGAGTTCTGTCAAGAGAACAAGCTAGTCATAGCAAACACTCTTTTCCAACAACACAAGAGACGACTCTACACATGGACATCACCAGATGGTCAATACCGAAACCAGATTGATTACATACTTTGCAGCCAGAGATGGAGAAACTCTATACAGACGGCAAAAACAAGACCAGGAGCTGACTGTGGCTCAGATCATGAGCTTCTTACTGCAAAATTTAGGCTTAAATTGAAGAATGTAGGGAAAACCACTAGACCACTCAGGTATGACTTAGATCATATTCCATGTGAGTACACAGTGAAGGTGATGAATAGATTTAGAGGATTAGATTTGGTAGACAGAGTGCCTGAAGAACTATGGACGGAGGTCTGTAACATTGTACAAGAGGCAGCAACTAAAACCATCCCAAAGAAAAAGAAATGCAAGAAAGCAAAATGGCTGTCTGATGAGGCTTTACAAATAGCTGTGGAAAGAAGGAATGCGAAAAGCAAGGGTGAAAGGGAAAGATATAAGCAACTGAATGCAGATTTCCAGAGAATAGCAAGGAGAGATAAGAAGGCCTTCTTAAATGAACAATGCAAAGAAATTGAAGAAAACAATAGAATGGGGAAGACTAGAGATCTCTTCAAGAAAATTGGAGATATCAAAGGAACGTTTAGGGCAAAGATGGGCATGATAAAGGACAAAAAAGGCAGGGACCTAACAGAAGCAGAAGAGATTAAGAAGAGGTGGCAAGAATACACAGAAGAACTATACAAGAAAGATCTTAATGTACCTGATGTCCATGCTGGTGTGGTCACTGACCCTGAGCCAGACATCCTAGAGAGTGAAGTCAAGTGGGCCTTAGGAAGCATTGCTAACAACAAAGCTAGTGGAGATGACAGTATTCCAGCTGAGTTATTTAAAATACTAAAAGACGATGCTGTTAAAGTGCTGCACTCAATATGCCAGCAAGTTTGGAAAATGCAACAGTGGCCACGGGATTGGAAAAGGTCAGTTTACGTTCCAATTCCAAAGAAGGGCAATGCCAAAGAATGCTCAAACTATCGCACAATTGCACTCATTTCACATGCTAGCAAGGTTATGCTCAAAATCCTACAAGCTAGGCTTCAGCAGTATTTGAACCGAGAACTACCGGATGTACAAGCTGGGTTTCGAAGAGGCAGAGGAACTAGAGATCAAATTGCCAACATGCGCTGGATCATGGAGAAAGCACGAGAGTTCCAGAAAAGCATCTACTTCTGCTTCATTGACTATGCAAAAGCCTTTGATTGTGTGGATCACAACAAACTGTGGCAAATTCTTAAAGAGATGGGGATACCAGACCACCTTACCTGTCTCCTGAGAAATCTGTATGCGGGCCAAGAAGCAACAGTTCGAACCGGTCATGGAACAACCGATTGGTTCAAAATAGGGAAAGGAGTACGACAAGGCTGTATACTGTCACCCTGCTTATTTAACCTATATGCAGAGTACATCATGAGAAATGCCAGGCTGGAAGAATCACAAGCCGGAATTAAGATTGCAGGGAGAAACATCAATAACCTCAGATATGCAGACGATACCACCCTAATGGCAGAAAGTGAAGAAGAACTAAAGAGCCTCTTGATGAGGGTGAAAGAGGAGAGTGCGAAAGCTGGCTTGAAACTCAACATTAAAAAAACTAAGATCATGGCATCTGGACCCATCAATCCCTGGCAAATAGAAGGGGTAGAAATGGAAGCAGTAACAGACTTCATTTATTTGGGCTCCAAGATCACCGCAGACGGAGACTGCAGCCATGAAATTAAAAGACGCTTGCTCCTTGGGAGGAAAGCTATGGCAAACCTAGATAGCATATTAAAAAGCAGAGACGTCACCTTGCCGACAAAGATCCGCATAGTCAAAGCTATGGTTTTTCCAGTAGTAATGTATGGCTGTGAGAGCTGGACCATAAAGAAGGCTGAACGCCGAAGAATTGATGCCTTTGAACTGTGGTGCTGGAGAAGACTCTTAAGAGTCCCCTGGACTGCTAGGAGGTCAAACCAGTCAATCTTAAAGGAAATCAACTCTGATTGCTCATTGGAAGGATTGATAATGAAGCTCAAGCTCAGATACTTTGGTCACCTAATGCGAAGAGAGGACTCTTTGGAAAAGACCCTGATGCTGGGAAAGATGGAAGGCAAAAGGAGAAGAGGACGACAGAGGATGAGATGGCTAGATAGCATCACTGAAGCAATGAGCATGAAATTGAGCAAACTCAGGGAGGCAGTGAAAGATAGGAAGGCCTGGCGCAATATGGTTCATGGGGTCACGAAGAGTCGGACACGACTTAACGACTAAACAACAACAAAAATTCATATATTCAATGAAGAGACTCCACCACCTCTCTGGGTAATTGGTTCCATTATTAAACTTCTCCAGCTGTTGGAAAAGTTTTTCCCCTTACATTCTATTTTAATCTGCCTTCCTGTAACTCATATCTATTATTTTGGGTCCTATACTTTGGAGCAACAGAGAACAGGTCTTGACCTTCTTCTGGGTCACATATATTTTGACATTTGAAGAGTACTATTATACCCCCTTCAGTCATTTTTATTTCTTCAATCTTTCTTCATAGGGCATAGTTATAGTCTAGTGATCATCCTTATTGCCCTTCTATGAACCTATGCATTTTTGTCTGAATCCTTATTAAAGTGTGGTACCCAGCTTTCGACACAATACCCAAGATGGGGTCTGATGAATGCTGGACAAAGTTGAATGATTAGTTTCCAATATTTTCTACTGATGCAGCCTAAAATTGCATTTATCAGACTTATATTCAGTTGTAGTCAAATATTATTCCAAGATTTTTTTCATAAGTACTGTTATCAAGAAACCCATCCTATTCCTGTGCATTGCTTATTGTTTCCTAAATAAAACATACAGTATTGTATGTGTCTCTGTTAAGGTTCATTCTATTATTTTCAGATAATTTATCTAATTATCAAATTATATTTTTTTGGTCTTCTAAAATATTAGCTATCCCACCCCATGTTGTATCTTCTGCAGATTGGTAAGCATTTCTTGGACTTCTTCATCCCAGTGAAAAATATTGAAAAGTAGATGGTTCAGGACTGAACCTTGTGGCATCCTATATACCTTTCTTTAATTTGATGATAAACCATTGAAAACACCCTGAGTACAATTTTCAGGTCTTGTATGTTTCAACTTAATTTTCATGCCATCCAGCTCACCCTAGCTTATTAATCAATTGACATGGAGCATTTTGTTAATTTTTGTTTTCCTGAAATTTGGATAATGATGTCTACAGCATTCCTCCTGGCTATTTTAAAAGTCATCAGAAATGAGATATGATCAGTTTAGCAGGTCTTGCTCTTCACAAATCCATACTGATTTCTGAAAGTCATTACCCTTTTCTCCCTTTATCATGACAGAAATAACATTTGGTCTCTTCCAGTTATCTGATACTTTCTCCAGGATTTCTCAAAGACAGTATGTGAAAGTTCAACCAGACTATCAGCTATTTCCTTCAGTACCCTGAGATGCAGTTCATCTGGTTCTGGAGTTTTCAACTCATTCAAAGTAAATAAATATTCCTTGGCCATGTTTCTATCAATTTCAAGTTTCCATCAGATCCTTCAGCCTCCTAAGGTTCATTTTGTCTATCTAAAACTCTTGTCAGTCAACTGTGAAATTGAGGTTTACAATCTTGGTAGCATTTTTGCATTAGACTAAGAAGACTTGAGGGCAGTTCTTAAGATTTATAGCGTATTTCTCATAATTATTCTTTACTGTAAAATCCTGAATGTATCTAATTCACACTTCTTATTTTTATTTACTAGATTTATTACAATTTTATAACAATCTATGTATAACAATTTTAAAGAGCTTGGAGTACTGTACTGTAGTTGTCCTAAATGTTCCTCATGATAGCAATAATAGGCTGAGAGATAAGACCTGTGTGACTAAGATGAAGAAAGGGAAAATGCCTGTACCACTGGCTGTGCTCTGTCAACACTATGCATTCAGCAAAATACGTCTTGGCACTTAGGTACCTTCAGGACTGTCTTCTCCCAGTACAATCAACTTGCAGCTCATATGTCAGAGAACCCTGTTTCACTTCTTTCACTTCTTCTTTCACACAATTAAACAAATCCCAGATAATATTGCAAAATATTATCCCAGTCATCACACTAGAAACCATCCAAATGACATTTAACCTTAAACAAATATGAGTTATTATTACCCATGACAGATCTCACAAACCTGACATAGCAGCCTGGCAGTGCGATGTATATATATTTGTATATAATATTGAATCAAAGTTTGTTTTTGCCTTGGCACTGCCTATTATTTTACCCTGTATATGTGGAATTTGGCAAGCGGCCTACCACCTAAAGGCCAAATGTAGCCTTCATCCCACAAATGTCTACGTGCCATGTTTCTCTCATATCTCTCAGTTTTATAGATAGTTGAGACTGAATAGACAGCTCGTTCGGGCTCTCAATAGCTGTAGTGCTGCTTACTCCCATACTGACTTCTCTGTGATTAAAATGCTTTTGCAGGTCCCTCCATGGATAACATCAGCAGCTTTTTTGCATGTTATGTGGTGAGTTCTAGGTTATGGAACAACTTACCATTAACAAGGAGTCTGTCCCCTCGTTATTAGTAGGAAAGAGAGTTGAAACTATTTGAGGAGTTTTTAATGTTTCTAGTTTGTAATGGTTTATTTTATTACCTATGGCTGTTTATCAGCCACCACAATTCAGGAGGGTTGGCATACACATTTTTAATAAATAAAGAAACCTTGAAATAAAAATGGTTTACTCTGAATAAGGATGCTGGTTGAGAGTATGCAGATGCAATGAGTGGAAAAGTAGTCATTCTTTGCCACCCTTTTAGATATAGAAGAACTGAATTTGGGCACATACCTGTGATATTTGCTCATCTTCTACCACCTTGCCTTTTAAAAAATGCCCTTTTTACTCTATATTCAGTGGGCCATAAAATTCAAAGATGTATGAAAATAAAAGCATACCTATATTGATTAAGGAAATTCAAATCATGTCTGTTTGCTGAAGGAACAAATTTAAAGTAAAGTGTCATTTGTTACTGCAAGGTAATCATTGGCTTTAATTTTGTCTCCTTTTAGGGGACAAAAGGAGACATACCATTTATTTTCACTTGTTCATTTCAAACCCAAGTCCTCTCATTTGCTTATTCAGACGTCCTCTATTATTGGTTTGAAATAGATTTTGTCTATATACTTATTTGCAATATTTTCAGTTTAAACCTTTGCATCTTGCTAATTTAAAATGGCAAAAGATATAGACCAATAGAAGAGAAAATACGTAGCTCAAAAAGTGCAGATCTTTGCTTTATAGAAATAAATAGTATTCTATTGACTCTGGGATAGATCTCCATTTACTGTAGTTCCAATAATTTTTAACATCATTCTCATGGTGTTTGGTAGTTTATGCAATTTTGTCTTTAAAACATCATTGACTGCATCTAATATCTCACTTGCATTGCTCCTTCTGGAGAGGCATAGAGAAGATAAAATGTAGTTTTTATTGATTTCGTGTCTTGTTCTTGTTTCCTATGTATGAACAAAACCATGCAAAAGTGTGGATAAATACTTAAGTTTTTCCAGGAGTGCATTCTCTACTTGCAAATCCTGGCAAGGTTTGATATCCAGGAACCAATTCCCTATTGTTTTTCTTATTCAGGAAGGAGCAGATAATCTATTGCTACTGTATGTACAGTATTGGATTAGAAGGTTTCATTAGTCACATAGGCCTCAAAAGAGAAAAGGATGGAATCCTGAATCTTGTACTTGTCTTCAACACCAGCTCAAGTTGATTTAAGCAGCTCCATTTTTTTCAAGGAACATAATAAATTTTTGAAACACCTCAAATCTGGAAACAGAGATTAATCACGGCTGCACCCAAACAATGTTACATTTATCATTGCTTTGCCAAGTTCTTAAGTAGTTAAAATCCATGTCAACTGAAGCATTATGGAGGAAAATTAATTAGAAATATACATTATATCAAAACCCTTCAAAGTATCACATTTGTTTGCTGGCACAGCAAAATGTTTGCATTTGACAAATGCTACCAGTGCTGGATGTAGTATATGTTGTTCATTTTGTTCCAATACTTTACTTACCCTGCTGCTATAGAAAAGAATCAAAACATCACACTTGTTTTGCCAAGCTTAAAGTCCGCTCTTTCCATTTAATTCCAGATATTCACCATATTCTGTTTGGGGAGCAGGAAGTAATCTGTAGAAAATAATGCATTGGGCTGTTTAATAAAAAGAGCTTGGATTTGCACAAGGCTGTGAATGAATCAAACTGATGAAAAGCCTTTTAAAAAAGTGAATCTGTGTACCAGAAGATTGTCTGCTTCTCCCTCTTATTAGGTACAAAAATAGAATGGCTCTTGTAAATTGCTGCTAGCCTCATCTCCAGCAAACCTGGCAAGAAAAAGAGCATGCTGGGTAAGCTATTTTGATATTTTGAAAATTAGGCTCTGAAGAAAAATGTAGCAAGACCTCACATCTATGAAGTGAGACAAAAGAAAATGGCTTTTTCCACTGTGTCTATATACGGATAAGAATTGCATGAGCTAAATTAAATGCAGTGAGATTTCACCATGTTAATCTCTGTGCTAATGGTATCAGGACTACTTCACATCAACAAGTTCCTATTACAGACCTCACTTTTACATAACAAGTATCGTTTGTGATAAAATACATGCTTTTCTGATTTACAATTATGCACTTGAAGCAACAAAGACGCGTATGTCTGTTCAATATATTACAAAATTGCATTACTAAAATAGATACCCTTCCTTTAGGAGAACTTAGTCCACAGGAGTCAGGATAGAGTCAAGTGGCCAAATAAATAAATAAATGGCAAAAATCACTTTCTAGCCTGTTCCAAAGGAAGAGAATATATGTAGCTCAGGGCTGAACTAAGAAGGCTAGAACTGTGGAGTCCTTGATGCTCTCTGAGCCTGGTTGTTTGCTTGCAGATGTTTCATTACCCGACTAGGTACCATCATCAGTGCTCCTGATGCTGATAATCCTGATGATGATCATCAGGATTATCAGCATCAGGAGCACTGATGATGTTACTTAGTCGGGTAATGTAATGTCTGCAAGCAAACAACTAAGCTCAGAGCACCAAGGACTCCACAATTCTAGCCTGTCTTTAATGGGGCTGTAGCAGGAAAACCAGAACAGGCTAAGTATAAACCACAAAATTTGAACGGGAAAAGACTTGATTGCTCTGTGGCCTAACAAATATTTTGCACAACTGAGAAAGAGCTCTCTTCAAAGTGAATCAAGTTTTTTGTTAGCCAGCCATTACAGGTGCTTTGAATGGCAAGAGATTCTTTATGCTGAGAGAGATGTTTACATCTACACAGGGAATCATTTGCAGACAAAATCCCTCAAGCCTTTTGAATGTTGTCTCATTCATCTTGTGGAGATGTCAAGGCCAATGATGGAACTAAGAGAATCTGACCAAGATGACCTTTACAAACATATCCTGGACACCCCACTCTTATTCCTTTCTCTCTCTGAGATTTTTTTCTCCTGATGAACTCTTCATCATTTCACTCCCTTCCCTGAATTTCCTCTCTGTCTGCGGGTACACCCATGTTCCTACTGTCTTCACTCTCAACAGTTTAACTATGTTAATTCCTTAACATTCATGTATACTAAGGAACTGTTGTATGAACTAAATGAAATACAGTGTGTAGGGCTGTTTTTTATGAGATTTCACCCTGTTAACAGAGTTAACAATTTGAAATTCAGTTAGGAATAACTTTCCCTTCTCTTGATTCAGAAATTCTGAGAACAAAGAGTGACAATCATGGCCTTGGCCCGAGGTGCTACAAATCCTGCACCAACAAAATCTCCTCATCTCCATTCCACAGAAAACAGAGGGGGGGGGGGGGAGAAGAGCACTACCTTGGCATTTTTCCTATAGGCTTATCCTGTGCTGAAGACAAAGGGGAAAGTATCAACAACATTAGCCCATTCTTTTTGCCTGGCAGACAGAGGGAGAACTGAAAAGCCCTCAGACTAGCCTTTCTTCTACAAGGCCTGAAGTTCAGGATCTAGGACAAGTGTGAAGGACAAGTTCCCTCCAGTGAGAAAATGGGGCCACAGCATTTTAATACAAAAACATAATTCTAGTTTCACACCAATTTCAGCTACATCATAAGTGAGCTACTGAGATAGAGGAAAAACTGAGTTCTGGAGCCAGACTCTTTTGCTGTTCTGTTCTAATGAGAATATATATGACTCCCATATAACAGGCAGCTTAACTTGCAGCATTCCAGGATTTCCTACAGTCCAACATAAGTTTACTGTTTATACCAAGGACACACTAAAGAGGAGATTGATCATGACACCATAGAAATGCAAATAAAACTATTTTGAATCTTAAAATGAGTAAGGAATGAAGATGTGGTGAAAAATAGGACAGAATAGTAAGAAATGGTGTAGAACATCAAGGCAAAAATAGTGTTGGTTTTCATGTGCCTTCATGGGCTGCTAATGCTCATCAAGCAAGTTTTCCAGTGCAGGATTTCCAGGATAGCTAGTTCATCCAGGAAAGTCTTTCTGCTCCCTCCATTATTGGAAGACGATGTTTCTTTCCTTTTTTCACTTAGCTTTTGAAAGAGTTTAGGTGTTTAAAGCTCCAGTCATGCTTACATTTTCATTTTCCCATAGGAATTAGAGGAAAAGAAGAGGATTAAGCAAGAGAGATCTTCTGCTGCTTTTTTCTGTTTCTTAGTGAGAAAGGGAAGAACATTTATCTCTCACCACATTAAGTATGCCATACTTAATTCATTTACCACTATCATGTCTCCCCTTACTCTCCTTCATTCCAAGTTCAAGAGGCTCAATTGCTATAGTCTTTCCTCATAGGGGAGCTGCTCCAGCCTTCTGATAATTGTAGCTGCCTTTTCTAGCTGTCTACGATGCTTCATAGGGTGCGATAACCAGAACTGTACACAATACTCCAAGAATGGTCTCAGCATAGATTTGTATAAGGGCATTAACACATTAGCAGTTCTATGTTCAGTTCCTTTTTAATGGTTCCAAACATGGAATTTTCTTTCTTTACAGCAGTTTCATGTTGGGTTTTCATCAACATGTCCTTTACTGGTCGGTCACTGCCAGTTCATAGCCCTTCCGTATATGGGTGAAGTTTGGACTTTGTGTGTCAACATGTATCAATTTATACTTCTTTGCCATCCTGAATTTATTTCACTCACTTTGGAGAGAGAATTTATGAGCTGTTTACTATCCCTTTTTTACTTTACCATCCTAAACAGTCTGGACTCATTACCAAATGCAATAATCTCACTGCTGGCCTTAACTCTAGACCAATTATATCCCAATCAAAATACATCACTCCCAACATCAATCCCTGGAAGATCCCACTGTGTACATTTCACCAGTGTGAATTGTCCATTTTTTCCTTCTATCTGTTTCCTGCCTTTTAACCTGTAGTCGATCTCTCTGTCTCTGCCTCTGTCTTCATATCTTACCCTTCCTTATCAGTACTTGTAATACAACAGGCACAGAAAGTTCTTGGACCTACATTTTCTTAGTATACCTAACAGGACTTTAGTCATTAGGTATGTTATAAATCTGAATTTTGCAGGAGTAACATTGTCGGAGAGAAGCAGCAGAAACAGTGCAATGGTTACGGAGAATATGGGAAAGCCACCTTTCCTGCTATCATCAAACATCAGTTGCTACAGAAACAGCAACTTAGTGAAATGACTCAGAGCTAATGGGAGATGATGAGACAATTTTGAAAAATTGTAGAAGTCTCAGAAAAGGGAACCTTTCTTTACCAGGCACTTATCACTTACTGTAATTGTGACTTGTTGATGGAAGAATTCATCCTTCATTGCAGTTCAGGCCTTGAGCAACTGGAGAGGCCACTTCTATCAGCAGATCGCCTATTCTAAAGAACTGTCCTCTGACATGTTCAGGCAATAGCCCTTATGCTCATATATAAAACTGAAGCACAAAAAATGGAACTCTTTTTTTTCTTTTTAATGATCAACAAAACTTTCATAGGTTTAGGTCTGGTACTCCTAGCACTATATTATATTTTGAATATTGTATTTTTTTATTAACAAATCTAGCATATTTGAATGTGGGTAGTCCCAGTCCTGGACTCTCCCTGAATTCTTCATGCCCCCACAAAAAAACATGGTCAGGCAACCATGCAAGAAGCTATAAATCCATCCAGTGCTTATGGAGTAGTGGGCAGAGAAGAAAAACATAAGTCATAAAAAATACATACATAATAACTCACCCATTTATCATCCCACCTTTGCCTGATACATGATTGGCTTCAGTTTGTTTTGACAGCAGAACTCACACCTATGAGTTTACCACATCTTTGAACTGCCACCAAGGCAAATTGTATTTTGATATCAGGGAACTAAATGACATATAAACATTACTTAAATTTGAAATTAACGTGTATGTATTACAATGCAGGTAACTGAAAGTAATATAATTTTAGTCATTCAGTTGCTACTGCTCACAGCAAGAGCCCCATTACTTTTAAGGGGGAAAATTATCAGCGCAACATTCAAAGCAGGAAAAAAATGCACTTCCTCTCCCCATTCTTCTAAGCACCAAAGTGAAGTTGTGTTTGGTGTGATAGATTCTGAAGGCGATTGAGAAGTAATGTGAGGTAGAAGATGCAATTGCCTTCTAATTGTTATTAACTGTAAACATGCTGGATTTGATTTATTTAGACTTTAGAACACATTTTTAAAACAACATTGCTTATACATAGATCACTTGTTTTCATATTGGGGGGTTCATAAACTAGTTTGCAAAGATCACCAGAGTCAAGTACTCTCTCCAAGTTTCCTAATGTCTATAACTTATCCAATTCTTTCAAGGTTTTGCTGTTCATAATTACAACAGCAATAACAATAATAAACATTGATATCCCACTTAGAGAAGGATCATCTGTTTCCCAGTATGAAAAGCAACAGGCATCCTGCACACTTTAGCTCAGTGGCTCACTCTTATGTGCAAGCCAGCAGAGAAAAATGACAGCAGCCACCTCAGTTGGAGAAAGGATCCGCAACAGTCTCTACTGATGATACTGATGAATAGAAGAGGGATAAAGAGTTTTTTGCTTATGTCTTGATTCACATGGGACTTGGTTATATCCAGGACCAAACTTCTGGGCATTTTAGTCATCACTCAAAACATGGCCTCTGTGAGAAATTAGTATCTACCCCCCGCCCCTCAAAAAAGATTTTCACTGTATTCATCTTTATTCTTAATCACATTCTTTGCAATTTGCAGTTTGTTCTTACTGTGTATGGCAGAGTGAGTAATTTATAGCAAATGGCATTCATTCATTAGAAAAACTGTAGATTGAGAGAATAACAGCCTGTGTGGTACAGCAATTCAAGTATTAGAATAATAATGAAGTCCTTTCAATCAGCTCATTTAGGAACCTACAGTCTGTGCCCTATGGGTATGTACACCCGCCAAGTTCTTATTTTCAGCCCTAGAGCTGAAATTCTGTCATCAACCACAAGTATCACAGAACTGTCACAGCAAAACATGGGTGGCCTGCAGGCTGCAATAGCATCCAGTTGTACAACCAAAAGGCCCCTATTTTTTTTTCTTTCTTTCTTTCTTTCTTTTTTTTGTCTGCGCTCAGTCATTACTGACCCTGCAGTGACTGCCTGGACGAATCCTTGCAGTTTTCAAGGCAATTGTTTTTCGGAAGTGGCTTGCCAGAGCCTCCTTCCTAGAGCAGAGCCCAGCTGGCGAGCGCAGGAGGCGGGGTTTCCGTTGCTTCGCGCCCTTTTCGGGCGTGCGCGGTTTTGCGCTTACCGGCAACTGTTCCCGTCTCTCTGTGCAAGGCGCTGCCAGCATTTTTCCTCCCACCGGAGTGAGAGTACCCATTTATCTACTCACGTGAGTTTTCGACCTGTTGGGTTGACAGGAGCTGGGGAGGGGGGGGGGAAACAGGCGCTCACCCTGCTAACGCGAAGGCTGGACTCGAACCGCCGAAGCGTCAGCCATTTCTGGCCGGCAACTTTCAGCATCATTAAGCCGCTGCGCCACCGCGTCCCCCAAAAAGGCCCCTATACCCCTATACAAAACTGTGAACGAGCAATGCAGAAGGGACAAGTCAGAATGAGTCATCACCAACTATGCAAGTTGTTCCAAAGAAGCCCAGCTGCCATAAGGAACTTCTGTGCCATTCAAGGCAGAACATCTGATGCCATCCAACAGAGTCTCTGGTTTCATTTACAGAATTTGACCAAACAGCTCAGGACTTCCAAATCCAATGAAGGTTCAGCAAATATGGTTGATGCTGTATATTTATAGAAAGGATTGTTAATAAGACAACAAGTGTTACTTGTAATACTGAAGAAGATATATCTGACCTTGCCTAGGTCCTCCAATGGAGTCTGTTCTGTTTGCTTCCCCCACTCTCCTCACTGTTTTCATCTTTTATAGTACTGAAAGTACTGTGGCTTCTAAAAGATTGTCCACCATTTCCTGATGAACTTATTCCCAAATATTTTACCATGCAAAGATGAAAAATATAACTCTGTGTTCTAACCAAATCTGTTCTTGTTACACAATCCCTAGAATGTATTTGCAGCTGAAGATGGTCAAAGGCAGCAATAGTAGATTCTATTTTGTGTGACATTCATTTTCTATAGCATCTTAAAAACTATTACTGCTATCAAATCCTAAAAATCTTGCTGAACAATCATCTTGTCATACCATATAAATAAATTCTATAGAGGATATATTATAATAATTCCATCAATTCCACTTTTCACAGAGAGCTATCTCACTCCTCCTATATAATTTAAGGAAGGAAGATAATCTCATTCATTCTACCTTCTTTTTTCTTCCTTCTCTTAAATTTCCAATCCTTCTCCTACTCCTTTTAGTCTCTTTCCCTTACATACCTTATTCATACTCATGTTAACTTCTCCATTCCTCCTCCTCCTCCTCCTCCTCCTCCTCCTCCTCCTCCTCCTCCTCCTCCTCCTCCTCCTCCTCCTCCTCCTCTTCTTCTTCTTCTTCTTCTTCTTCTTCTTCTTCTTCTTCTTCTTCTTCTTCTTCTTCTTCTTCTTCTGGAGCTCATACAATAGATTGTACTGCCTTCTTATGCAGTTGGCAAAAAAAAAGCTTAGGATAAACCCTCCTTTGTATAGCCCTATTAAATAGCAAACAGCAGGTTCTCTGCTACTTTACTGTACAGATAGTCCTCACTTAACAACCACAATTGGGACTGGCAACTCTGTTGCTAAGTGACATGGTCATTAAGTAAGACATCACGTGACTGTGACTTGTGACTTTACTACCCATTTTTCCATTGATTCTTCTAGGCAGAAGCCGGCTGCGAAGCACACAAATGGTGATCACGTGACTATAGGACACTGTGACAGTTGTAAATGCCCCTGGTTGTGAAGCACCTGAATGCCAATCATGTGACTGTGGGGATGCTGCAACAGCTTTAAGTGTGAGGACCAGTTGTAAAGTTACTTTTTCAGTGCTGTTGTAACTTTGAATGGTCACTAAACAGGATAGTCATTAAGTGAGGACTACCTGTATTGTAAAGCAGCAGCTAGCAGCTAATAGCAAAATATTTTTTAAAAATCATTTTAAAAAAAATGAACAGAAATCCAGTTTAGGGAGCTGAAGCCAAAATGAACAGAACTCTGCTTCAGACGGTTAACAACTATCAGAATTGTGAAAAACAAACAGGATGGCATCTTTCTACAGCCTTCCTACTGCACTAATTTGTTTGACAGACTGAAGGTGCCCCTGATGAGTAATGTCTCATCCATACACTCTTCCAATCAGCCAATGTTTTCTTCCTGTCTTCTCTTTGGTCTTCTTGAAATAACATGGAGGAAGATAGACTGGGAAAGCCTGTTAAAGTGACATATATGCTGTAGTTGGATCAGGGAAGACACATTCTTTCTTTTTCAAAAATAAATTCAACCACAGTTGTCAATAACAGGAAGCACTGCTTTAGCATAAAGTATACTTATAACACAGAAAGAACTGAAGGTTACAGTGTATGGGCTATATTTATTCTGCATTGATTTTCAGAATACACGGAATGTGTGTATACACCAGATGTACCTGCTCTGGCTCAATAATGGGCATAGGACTACCACCACCACCCCTTCTTTCTCCCTATGTTAGATATTAAGCATTGCCCTGTTAATTTTCCTTCTTGGAAATAATCTGTTCTTCGTGTTAGGAGCTGACACTCTCTCAATGAAAAGTATAGCAGAATTAGAAAACACGCATTCAGTCCAGGAAAAGTAACACAGTCAGGGTGTCTTTTATTCAAAGACAGATCTTTATATTATTACTTTTAATGTTGATACGTTCAACAGCAACTAACATGAACTGTGTCTAAGAAACATCCCAAAGCTGATAAATCCCTACATTTTTTTTCTTCCTATTTTCTTTTATTCCCTTTATGTGATTAAAATGTATTGATACAGTTTTCTGGATAGGAGAAAGCTAGCTGGCGTTCAAAGATTGTAGGGCAGGCCATTTAAGGTTCTTCCATGAGGACAAAGGCAGATCAGCCTACATTTTTATTCTTTATGGGAGTGGGAAGCCTTATACCTCAGAAACTGAATCTGTAAATGAAGTGTCAAAGAAATCCTGAAACTTGGAGATGATCCTGTAAATTTTGCTTTGAAGAAAGGCAGGATTTCATGCTGAAATTTACAGATAAAATACAATCTGATTTGAATATTTGATGCTCTTGATCCATAATGTCTGGTTTGGTGTATATTTAAACTGTAAAAATATGTATCTGTGCTAGATGCATTTTCACAGCAATAGAAGAAAGGAGAAATATCGTGCATTGTTCTTATTTATTACTCTCAGGATATTCTTTTTTTTTTTTAAGTGTGGGGTTTTGTTTGCATTGAAATGAAGAAATGAAGGAAAGGAGATTTTTGAAGCTTTTCCTTTTATAACATACCCTTCCTATCATTTGAATTGAAAAAAAAATAATTATTGATTTTTTGAATTGAAAATACCTTCAGGCTTTGTCAGTCTCCCAGTTCAATATTACTTTTGCAGCAACCTTATTATTGGCACTTTTACTTAAGTCTTTTCCTACATTTGTTGTGTTAAAAGTTAAAATTTATCTCAGAACCAAATAACTTATATAAAGCCCTCTCTATATAAACACACATGCACATATGAATAACTACTTTCCACCACCTTCTTTGCCTTTTTTTATTTAGTTTTTCCTGCAGCTTGTTAGATACCTCTTTGACATCAACTAGATATGACAACAGCTAATCTCTGTGATTAACCTTAGAGTGTACAAGCTGAGTCCCCAGTGCTCCATGCAGTCTGAGAAATGTTGCATGTGTCCTCTACAATAGAGTCCACCCAAGAAAATTGCAATTTTTAATCAGACAGAAAGGGGAAAAAATAAATACATGGACAGTAATCATATTAACCATATTTTGTTGTAATGCCACTTTTATTACATTTTAATTTTAATTAAAGTTAAAATGGATTGTTTGTCATTGATTTTTTTTACCTAATTGTGTTGTTTTGTTGTTTTCTGGTTTCAATTTTAATTTCCTGTTTGCTGCTCAGAATCACAGTAGCAAGATGGGCAGATACATAATATACAGGACATGGGCATGTGTGTGTGTGTGTGTGTGTGTGTGTGTGTGTAATATTGAATCAAAGTTTATTTTTGCCTGAGTACTGTACTGTAGTTGTCCTAAATGTTCCTCATGATAGCAATAATAGGCTGAGAGATAAGACCTGTGTGACTAAGATGAAGAAAGGGAAAATGCCTGTACCACTGGCTGTGCTCTGTCAACACTATGCATTCAGCAAAATACGTCTTGGCACTTAGGTACCTTCAGGACTGTCTTCTCCCAGTACAATCAACTTGCAGCTCATATGTCAGAGAACCCTGTTTCACTTCTTTCACTTCTTCTTTCACACAATTAAACAAATCCCAGATAATATTGCAAAATATTATCCCAGTCATCACACTAGAAACCATCCAAATGACATTTAACCTTAAACAAATATGAGTTATTATTACCCATGACAGATCTCACAAACCTGACATAGCAGCCTGGCAGTGCGATGTATATATATTTGTATATAATATTGAATCAAAGTTTGTTTTTGCCTTGGCACTGCCTATTATTTTACCCTGTATATGTGGAATTTGGCAAGCGGCCTACCACCTAAAGGCCAAATGTAGCCTTCATCCCACAAATGTCTACGTGCCATGTTTCTCTCATATCTCTCAGTTTTATAGATAGTTGAGACTGAATAGACAGCTCGTTCGGGCTCTCAATAGCTGTAGTGCTGCTTACTCCCATACTGACTTCTCTGTGATTAAAATGCCTTTTGCAGGTCCCTCCATGGATAACATCAGCGGCTTTTTTGCATGTTATGTGGTGAGTTCTAGGTTATGGAACAACTTACCATTAACAAGGAGTCTGTCCCCTCGTTATTAGTAGGAAAGAGAGTTGAAACCATTTGAGGAGTTTTTAATGTTTCTAGTTTGTAATGGTTTATTTTATTACCTATGGCTGTATATCAGCCACCACAATTCAGGAGGGTTGGCATACACATTTTTAATAAATAAAGAAACCTTCAAATAAGAACCCTCTCCTGCTAGTGTATGATTTCACCTGCAATCTATCTTCCAACATCACTTTAGTTCACTGCATTTTAGTACTGGAAGTCATCTGGATTGGGATAAAAGTACGTTTGGAAAAGGCTGTAGAAAAATCAGCAGTGAAAAAAAAATGTTTTCAATATACACTCCAATATATACCACAATTCAATAAATAAAGAAATGTCCTAGCAAATACCTAGCAGCTACCTTCATGAAATCACTGCATCACCACCTTTCCACCCTTCAGTACCTGGCCACTGAAAATAATATCAACCCAAAAATGTGATTTCTGCCACCAAAAAGTTAGTTTACGATTTACATACAGAATACATTGTTAGCTACACAATCTCATATATCTGAGCTGGCCATCTAAATCAAACAAATTAATAAATAAATAAAATGTAAACACGTAATAAAAGTAGACATTTCCCAATTCTGCTTAAGCTGATGGTGATGGAAGGTTAGCTTTAGAGAGGCTTACAAGGGGGAAGTGGTTGAAAGGCAGGTTGGTAAAGGCTGTGAAGAAGAATCTGGGGTAAGCCTGTTATTTCAGAAAGTTTAAAAATTACCTAGGGAAAGTCCAAAATGTTCTGAGGATTCTGTAAAAGTTCTCTAAAAGAGCCAACATATTTATAGAATCAGATTTTGAATCTCTAGTTAAAGATCTTTATCATACTGGGACTGATCCCCAACAATTGAACATAGATATGCTGATAAAAGAACAAAGATCATTCATATTTCAGATTAATTTAAGATAATGTAATGGAAATGTAATGCAAATTATAGTTATAAAAATGCGAACTCCAATGCAATATCTACATTTAGAACTAAAACTAGGATCTCCTAGAGTCTGGATTCATTCTCCCAGCAGCTAGTGTAGTTTATAAATAGAACCCTTTCAACCTATGGGGAAGTAGTTGGCATTTACATGCATTCTCATTTTTAAAAATTCAGAATCAATTGCAGTTCATAAACCTCTAGTTAAAGGCTTCTCTTTTCTCTTACCTAATCCTCTGAGTTGGTCTTTGCTCAAACTGTGAAAATAATTTCATATTTACATATCTAAACTTTACTTCAATATCTAGCCATAGATATTTTTGTTTTTCTATGAGATTCACAGTCAACCTTTTTATGCCTAACCTTTTAATCCACTTTACTCAAAATGCCTCAGTTTTGAATCTACAAACAAGTCTCAGGAAGGAGTGCATCTGTGGGAAAATAATTATTTAAACCTATACAGAATTGACAGGGAATTCCAAACTGTTTTTCATTTTTAGAATCCTCTAGAAGTTATTATTCACTTCCATTTAACATTACTTACAAAATAGAACTGTGCTACTCACGGTATTGCCTCCTTGAGGAGGAAAAATGTTATTTAAAAAAAAGCATTTACATGCTGTGAAAGTTCTTCTTATAAGAGTGCACAGTTGGCAAATAATTCAGGAATCTGCAGAAGGTCTTCTGCAGAGGCACAATAGCATGCCCTCTTGCATTTATTCATGAAAATCCCAGATCATGGCATCACATAAAAATATGGGTGTGAATCTTTGGTGGTGGCAGGGCAGGCAGAGGCAGGAAATGTTCACAGTCTTGACTTTTTGCAGGAGGAATATGTGTAATGGTATTTGCTGGAGCTGCTTGTCAAAGAACAGATATGCTTGTAAATATCACCTCTGCAACTTGTATTTCTGGACTCCTGCAGGGTGAGCAAGGATCATAAGATGAACTCAGTCATGCACTACTAACAAAGAAGAGGTGGAGGAATCGGTGGCCTTCATGTTATTTTCAGTTTTTACTGGGATCGTTTGTCAAGAGAAGATTCAGAGCACACTCTTTTCTGTCTCAGGCTTTGTTATGAAAATAAGATTCAGGAAATTAATCGGTACATTTGTGAAAAGGAGTGCCTGATATATCTGCCTTTTCATATTTATTACTGAGTGTTCCTGTAGCTATTTAAAGAACCACAACTCAACAGAAGTCAAAATATTTATAAAACATAAGAAGAAATCAAGGAATTATAATCTGGAGATGTAATCCTTGCTGCTAAATATTAAATAGAGATTACTGCCTCAAATGAAATAATTATGTTTCCATTACATAATATCCTACTTGTAACAAATGCACAGGGAGGTTTTTTTGTGATAGGCCTGCAACTTACACTGACAAAAATCACATGATGAATGTTGATGAAAAAAATCTTTTCCCCTCACATCTAGAAAAATCCAGCAACAATAAATCCAGCAACAATAAAATCTTCTTACTTAAGTATACCATCCAGTCTTAACTGAAAAGGATTCCTGGCTCTTTTGATGTAAATAGGATATTTATTCAAAAATGTGACCACTAATTCATCTGAGTAACTCTGTGCTGATGGCTACAGTTGGACCAAAGCTATTGATGGCCTTTAATAACATCAAAATCTGTTCTCTGTTGTTTAAAGGTCAAGACACAGAATAACAGAGTTAAATTCCAGAAAAACAATTTCCAATTGACTTCCTATGTAAAAACATTTGGACAGTAGAACCAACTAGCCAGAGAAGTGGTGGGTTCCCCTTGTCTGGAAATGTTCAAGCAGATGTTCAAGCTAGACAGCATCTGTTGAAGGTCTTTTAATTTGTATTTGAGTCACCCTCGGGGGAAATGGGTAACATAAATTTAATAATACATTTTTAAAAAAATAAAATTTCTGTGCCAGTCAGGAAGGTTGGATTCTACAGAGTAAGCAGCCCCTCCAACTTTAGGATTCTATAATTCTGTGATAACTATATAATTTCAGCTTTTTAAAAAGTGAAAAGTTAATAAGGTACTGGAACTACTATTTGGTGTAATATTAACCAATCTGAACCATGAACTCATGAACCAGCAGAGTTCTGCCAGCCATATCTTGCAGTAGCTGAAATCATATTTAAGAGCAGACAGATGTATATGAACCGCAATCCAGCCTGGAAATTACTAAAACACTGTGGCTGGACTATCCCTGTCCTGTAGTCATGAAGCTGAAATTGGTAAAATAAGGTTAAACATGGCTGGAGCAAATCTGCATATATTGAAACATTTTGTGGGGAAATCATGGAAAATATCAATGATAGATAGTGCCTAATGTGACAAAAATGCATTAAAAATATTATCTTTCAGATTTTGCATGAGAAAAAAATATAATTGGTAGAACAGTGAGTCTATCAGAGTCTATCAGTTTCATGATAACTGATTTTTCAGTTACTGATATACGCACTAGTCAAATTCCTTATGGCCCATTGCATCCCATTGGGTTGGTTCTGGCAAAAAGGCTGATTGAACCCCATTTTAGAGCGTCAAGCTGTAGTGCCAAGAGAGTCCATAAGTCAATGGTTTCATTTTGCCAGTGGTTTCATTTGGCACCATTATAGAGCACAGCAGCAGAGACAGCCATAGAAAGAACCTGTGGCTGTCTTTATCTCAACCTACTGCCTTCCGTATGCATCAGACTTACACTGTCCTATTACCTATCCAGCATAACTAGTGGACTATCCAGCATAGTCCAACAAAACAGAGGGCACTGAGTTGGGATAGATGTATTTATGCTAGCTTCTGTTAGGACCGAGTGACCCTGAAGCCCATGCCTTCTAGGTTCTATTTAAACAGAGCATAGTTTAGTTATTTTCAGGCTGTGTTATTTCCTTTCTTAGAAGCCTTACAGTATTTTACTCAACCCTGCAGCTTCCCTACTTGATTCTTCTTCCTGGTCTATTTTGCAGCCAATTAAGTCTAGAAAGACAACATTTAGCAACATGGCACGAAATATCATATGCCACACTCCAATTTTACTTTTGTTGGGGAGGGTATTCCTCTAGAACCCTTTCAATTTGGCCCAAAGGGAAGATCCAGCCCTGAAAAATATGGTTGCCAAAAGAGAGAAGAACTTGGGCTTTTCTTTGTCATTAAGGTTGCAGTCCTTGTGACTAACGTAACCATTTTACTCACTTAAATGCTGAATAAAATAAGAGGAAAATATTATTTCCCCATCAGATAGTACTGTTTCATCTACCCACAGCTCTCTCTTTTTAAAATTACAAGGCTTTAATTTTTAGGCAATCGTAGTCTAAGAAATGTACCATCTCCTCTAATTTCAAATAAAGTGTATGCTTTCCAGAAATGTATACCATTCATTAAGATTTTTCTTCTGTTTAGCTTGAAGAATATAAGTGACCTACAAAATGTTAAGGGCTAAGGTATGGTATTCATAAAGATATTGCAGTCAAGACTTCAAATGAGTTTTTGTTTTGCTGCTGATAAGAAGGAGAAGGGAATGCCTTTCCTAGAGGTCTATTAAATTATTACAAAGCAAACTCACTATTTAGAAGCTGCAGGTCTTTTGCAGCCTGTGTTTTATTTTGCAGAGCCTTAGTTGATCCAAATTACTGGCAGAATTTTCTAATAAAATTACAGAAGTGTTTGTATTTTAAAAGTCATCCCATCAATACTGCCAAGCTATTTATCTGATCTTAAAGATATACTTTCTTATTAAATATTACTCTTGTATTTTGTTCAATTAGACTTGGATAAAAAGAAACAGTAATCGGAATGTCAGACTCCCCCTTCTTTCCTGATTAAACAGCACTATATTTTTACAAGCAACTTGTTCTTTGATTGAATGGAAGTATGTATCTTTTCTGTAATAAAAACAGGTATTTTGCATAAGCAATCCATTTTTAAATCTTCTGTTCCATATAAAAGATGGATGACCCAGGCTTCTGTAAACACATTTCTTGACAATATGTACCAAATAAAATAGAAATCGTTCTGTACAACATGCCAACCAAACCCTAGATATCTAGATATTCTGGACCTTTATTTTTATTGGCATCATGTACAAGTAAGAATGTGTATTCTTAAGAACATTTTCTGTAGATTAAACCAACTTGGATTATAGATGAGATATAGATATTATAGTTATAGTTATCTGATGTAATGTAGAAGAGCACATACTTTGCATTTAAAAGTTCTGTGTTTCAATCCCTGGCGTTAAAAAAGCAAAACAAGAAATCTGTTGAAGCACGTTTGGGAAATATATCTTGCTAAAACTTTGAAAGAAGTCATCCATCAAAAAACAGGTATGCTGTATATTTGGTGGCAGAATCCACAACACAGTTATGGGATACACAGACACACACACACCACGTACATGTACATACACACACAGATGCAGACACACATACATACACATGCACACACACACACACACACACACAAACACACACACACACTCCTTGCAGAAGAGCTCTGATTCAATGCTTGGCATCTGGGTGACCAGATGAAAAGCAGATGCCCATCATCATAGACAATACTGAACTAAATGGATAAATCGCTAGATCTGCTGTAAGGCAACTTTCTATTTTCTTACATGGATCAATAATCTTGCTTATTGCAAGATAGCTCATTATACCGAATTTGCTATACAGCAAACATTTGCTTTTTCTTCTAAATGTGATCTATAAAAACAATTGCATTCACAAGTCAGAAACTGTGTATCCCCAGGCTGTTTTGGAAAGATGTGTACCACTTAAAAAAATTGGATTGAAAGTAAGGAAATATGATGGTTCAGGGAAAGAACACAGCTTTTATTACCAGCTGATGCCATCAATTTAAAGCCAAATTATGCTAGTTGAGATGTTTGGAGAGTTTTCATAGTTCCTGACATTGTGGAAGCGCAAGTATATAGTGGACATATACATTTGCATATGCCGATACCAACTAGCATCATCAGTTGTGACAATGAACTATAGATGTTTTGCCTTAGTTTTCATTTTCATTTTATTTCATTTTTCATTTATTTCATTTTATTTTATATTTTCATTTTATTACAAATTATTTATAAAAAGCACTAGGAATATATTCGGTGTCATGACCTATTGATGGTTAATTAATTTCTCTGCTGCAGACAGTTTTGATAGAATAGCATGCATTACATAAATGATGGGTACTGGGTTCATGATTGTCACCATTTTAGCATTTAATGTTGATGGAGGGGTATGTTACATGAAGACTGGTTGAACCCTCTGTCACTAATAGCAAACTGCAGAGCATCACCAGAACCTCATGTAGCACCACTAAGGTTATAAAAGATATCTAAAGAATTTGTGCAGAATGTTAGCCTGATTAGCAAAGCAGAATATATCTAATACCCACGAATGATTGTTTCTGAAACTCACACATTAGAGTTAAAAATCTTCATCTTTCTGAATCTGTGGCTTATTAGGAGGGCAAGAATGATCTAGCTCTCTTTCAAAAATAGCAATTAACATTGACATATATGTTGGGAAATTAATGTAATTTCCAGATCAGTTTTCACCTAGCATACTTCAGTCTCTATATCCCGATCAAGATATAGCACATACACCACTCAGTTCAGCTATTAAAAAATATAGCTTGAGGTTTGTTTGCTTATTTATTAAACATCAGCAAACATCCAAGACAGTTAACTGGGAGAAAAGAGACAAAAAGCAGGCAAGAGTGTGTAGAGTGAAAGGGAGGAAACAATTTTACAATTTCTCTCCCCCACTCTCTCTGTCTCTTGCTCACACACACAGGGACACAACACTTTTCAGAGCCACTGGAAACAATACTGTGAATAATTAGCATGGAGTCTCAAAGGGAATTTTTTTTTTTTTTTTTTTGTCTGCGCTCAGTCATTACTGACCCTGCAGTGACTGCCTGGACGAACCCTTGCAGTTTTCAAGGCAATTGTTTTTCGGAAGTGGTTTGCCAGAGCCTCCTTCCTACAGCAGAGCCCAGCTGGCGAGCGCAGGAGGCGGGGTTTCCGTTGCTTCGCGCCCTTTTCAGGCGAGCGTGGTTTCGCGCTTACCGGCAACTGGTCCCGTCTCTCTGTGCAAGGCGCTGCCAGCATTTTTCCTCCCACCGGAGTGAGAGTACCCATTTATCTACTCACGTGAGTTTTTGACCTGTTGGGTTGACAGGAGCTGGGGGGAAACAGGAGCTCACCCTGTTAACGCGAAGGCTGGACTCGAACCGCCGAAGCGTCAGCCATTTCTGGCCGGCAACTTTCAGCGTCATTAAGCCGCTGCGCCACCGCGTCCCCCATACTCAAAGGGAATAGCCTTTGGTTATTCCAAATTTAACCCTTTTATGCAGATAATGGCAACAGAATAAAGATGGAAAATAGGACACCTGTTGATCCCTTCTCTACTCTGCACCATGAAGGAAACAGTTTAATGGATGAGGGTAATATATCTAAGAATATAGACAATATGTAGAAGTAAAGCAGAACTTTCTGTTCATTCCATCGTCTGCATCAGCCTTCTCAGACTGAGTGCCCTCCATGGGCAAGCTGGTAAACTCTAGGAGTTGGTCTAAGCTCTTGGAGGACGTCCAGATTGAGTAATACTGCTCCACGTGCACCTTTTCTCAAAGACATCTAAATTGTGTTGCAAGCTGCAAATGGATACTTACATCTAGGTGGCTATACAGTTGTGGGCACTCCAAACAACCAAATATGTGCAAATATTGTAGATGTGCCACTTAACATAAATCTCTTGTCAGATTTAAGATCAAGGAAGTAATTTATGTTGAACGCAAGTAAATGTCTTGTGCTCCTATTCTTATGGAGCATAGATAAGGAGGTTAACCTTTGAAGAGGGACGGATAAATGATCCAGAACATTTCCAGTTTTACTACAAATGTTTTCTCTCTCATAGAAAATGCTTTTTATCAGCCTTTGTTTACTCTCAGTAAATAACATTTATCAAGAATTATTTTTGAGGGTAATTAGGATAGCATTTAATAACATTATTTGAACAGTGGTAAATCCTACAGTAAGGATTCCTGATTCTTTTCAACTTGTGGATTGTATGCTGGGCATTTGTGCTGGGGAAATGCAGTTAGGCAATCTTCACTGATACCCTTCCATATCCCCCATACCCCAACCCATATCTGTTCCCAAATATATTGCAAGCTCCAAGGAAACCTGGGGGCGGGGGCGTTGGTGAAGGTTACTTCTGCCTCTCTCTATCTACACCAGCCAAGAAGTAGGAGGGTTAAATTAGCTGATGCTATTTTAAGTCTGGGATTCACTCACTTATTGGAGCTCATTGCACAACAAAGTCGCTGAGTTTAAAATACTATAGTGATTTCTATAGTATGGCTTACAGCATAACCTTTCCTTTTCATTTCCCATTGCCTTGCGTTTTGCACATTGTCAGCTATCGCAACTACCATCAGTGATGCTATGTAAGCAGAATAACACTAAATTTTAAAGACAAATGACTCAGTTGTCCTTTCCCAGTGAGAAACTTGCTTCCTCGTGATTTAAAACTGCCTGAGGGAATGTGTGTATGGTGTGTTTGGGATGGGGGAGGAGAGAGCGCACAAGCTACTGTGGTGTAGTGCAGGGTCCCTCAATCTCAGCAACTTTAAGATGGGTGGACTTCAACTCCAGCTGGCTGGGGAATTCTGGGGGTTGAAGTCCACCCATCTTAAAGTTGCTGAGGTTGAGGAACCCTGATGTAGTGGTTAAGGTGCTGGACCAGGAGCAGGGTGACCTGGAGTATAGTCCTCCCTTAGGTGTGACTTTTGGGCAATGAGAGAGATTCATATACAACCCTTTCTCAAAATATTGAGGAAAAAAACTGGAAAGAAAACCTAAATCTAAAAGCTTTCTGCATTCTATGTGTTGCTATTATATCCAAAAATGTTCAGCCATTTTGAAAAGTAAAATGGTTTATAATCTATATCAGTGTTTCTCAAACTCAGCAACTTTAAGATGTGTGGACTTCAACTCCCAGAATTCTCCCCCAGAGGAACTCTGGGAATTGAACTCTACACATGTTAAAGTTGTTGAGGCTGAGAAGACTGGTTTACATTATATTAAAAAAATAGCCTGTGGTGTATGACATCCTAAATCCATGAATCAGCTTAAGCTGCAGTGAGTCCGGTATGGATTTTCTCCACCATAATCAAGCATAAACTTTTAGAAGCTAGAAGACCCTCCTACCTTATTTCCTCATTCTCTTTTGTATTCTTGAAAACTATGGAAAACGGGGGGAAAAACAGCATCAGAAAAAAGAAATGCAGCCTACAATATGAACTCCATGTGGAAGTTCTCAGAACGACAGATATGAAATAGGCAACAATAGTTCCAGAGGGTTTTGGGGAAGGGGGTGTCAGAACCCTAACTTTCAATATGAATACTCAACAGTGACAGCCACTTTAGGAGGTAACTTGTGTTCTTATAAAAATTAGCATGTAAGTAAATGCAGTTCAGAGAAAGAACCAGCTGCAAAACAGTGCCAAACAATATCTCAAAATGTATTCATTTATTTATGTGTTCATTGAGAATATTTTTATCTTGCTTTAATAGCCTGAAAAGGCATTCCGTACAGTTTACAAATCATTCTCAAAAGCAAATCACAATCAGCGTAGTACAGAATAGAATTTGCACAATGCCCAGTTGGAAGAAACATTATTCAAGGAGCATTTTCTGCCTTCCTTGTTTATTCTTGATATCATAGCAGGCTGATACTCCCTTTGGGGACAAGGAAGTGAGGTTGAATAAAAGGGATTTATTGAGCCTGGGATGGCTGTAATAAGATAAGAAAGAGGGCTTTTCATGAAAGACTCAAAAACTTCTTTTAACCCCAACCTTATTTGCAGGTAAAAATATGGGCACTTATTAACTTCTGTAGTTACAACATTTTTTCCACCTGGATGAAATGTATCTGACACTGGGATGCTGCTAGTCAGAGCTCAAGAAAACTGACAAAGCACTCAAAATTTGAACAAGTGCTTGATTAAATGCTCAAATACTATCTGCAATAACAACAATGTGGATCAGAGCAAACATTTCTGAACTTTTACTTTTCAATTACATCTATGTCAGCAGATAAATAAATTAATCTAAAATCTATTAATGCTGCTGAATAAGTATTTGATGATATTCCTTGATATTCATTAGGAATATCTAATGAAATAACTTTGAAAAATCAACAGATTAATATTCTAATTATTTTATATTGGGTAAAGGTATAGAATGCATATAGCTTTAAATGACTGTAGAATGTATTCCCTGGTAGAAAAGGACATTCAGATGAAATTTGCCTGGTAATTAGGTCATAATCCTTAATTTTCTTGGTATTGCATGGCTTCTGATAACAGGCTAATGAGAGAAGAAGACATGTTACATCAAGCTGAAAGGCCAGGCCTTGTTCAGCTACAAAATGCATGATTTCATCCATCTATACTGAAATCCCCTTCATGGATCACTGCCTTGTCGTGGCGAAGGGGCTTGCGTAACTCAGTGAAGCCATGAGCTATACCGTGCAGGGCCACCCAAGACGGACAGGTCATGACAGAGAGTTCTGACAAAATGTGGTCCACTGGAGAAGGAAATGGCAACCCACTCCAGTATCCTTGCCAAGAAAACCCCATGGACAATGTTAAAAGGCTAAAAGATATGACGCCGGAAGATGAGCCCCTCAGGTCGGAAGGTGTCCAATATGCTACTGGGGAAGAGCGGAGGGCAATTCCAAGTAGCTCCAGAAAGAGTGAAGCGGCTGGGCCAAAGCCGAAAGGACGTTCAGCTGTGGATGTATCTGGAAGCGAAAAGAAGGTCCGATGCTGTAAAGAACAATATTGTATAGGTACATGGAATGTAAGATCTATGAACCAAGGCAAGCTGGATGTGGTCAAACATGAGATGACAAGATTAAACATCGACATCTTGGGAATCAGCGAATTGAAATGGACAGGAATGGGTGAATTTAATTCAGGTGACCATTATATCTACTACTGTGGGCAAGAAACCCTTAGAAGAAATGGAGTTGCACTCATAGTCAATAAGAGAGTGGGAAAGGCAGTAATGGGTTACAACCTCAAAAACGACAGAATGATCTCAGTGCGTATCCAGGGCAAACCATTCAACATCACAGTAATCCAAGTCTATGCCCCAACCACTGATGCCAAAGAAGCTGAAGTTGACCAGTTCTATGAAGACCTACAACACCTTCTAGAACTAGCACCAAAAAAAGATGTCCTTTTCATCATAGGGGATTGGAATGCTAAAGTAGGAAGTCAAGGAGTAATCGGAATAACAGGCAAGTTTGGCCTTGGAGTACAAAATGAAGCAGGGCAAAGGCTAATAGAGTTCTGTCAAGAGAACAAACTAGTCATAGCAAACACTCTTTTCCAACAACACAAGAGACGACTCTACACATGGACATCACCAGACGGTCAATACCGAAACCAGATTGATTATATACTTTGCAGTCAAAGATGGAGAAGCTCTATACAGACAGCAAAAACAAGACCAGGAGCTGACTGTGGCTCAGATCATGAGCTTCTTACTGCAAAATTTAGGCTTAAATTGAAGAACGTAGGGAAAACCACTAGACCACTCAGGTATGACTTAGATCATGTTCCTTATGAGTATACAGTGAAGGTGATGAATAGATTTAGAGGATTAGATTTGGTAGACAGAGTGCCTGAAGAACTATGGACGGAGGTCCGTAACATTGTACAGGAGGCAGCAACTAAAACCATCCCAAAGAAAAAGAAATGCAAGAAAGCAAAATGGCTATCTGATGAGGCTTTACAAATAGCTGTGGAAAGAAGGAATGCGAAAAGCAAGGGTGAAAGGGAAAGATATAAGCAACTGAATGCAGATTTCCAGAGAACAGCAAGAAGAGATAAAAAGGCCTTCTTAAATGAACAATGCAAAGAAATCGAGGAAAACAATAGAATGGGAAAGACTAGAGATCTCTTCAAGAAAATTGGAGATATCAAAGGAACGTTTAGTGCAAAGATGGGCATGATAAAGGACAAAAAAGGCAGGGACCTAACAGAAGCAGAAGAGATTAAAAAGAGGTGGCAAGAATACACAGAAGAACTATACAAGAAAGATCTTAATGTCCCTGATGTCCATACTGGTGTGGTCACTGACCTTGAGCCGGACATCCTAGAGAGTGAAGTCAAGTGGGCCTTAGGAAGCATTGCTAACAACAAAGCTAGTGGAGATGACAGTATTCCAGCTGAGTTATTTAAAATACTAAAAGACGATGCTGTTAAAGTGCTGCACTCAATATGCCAGCAAGTTTGGAAAACGCAACAGTGGCCACAGGATTGGAAAAGGTCAGTTTATGTTCCAATTCCAAAGAAGGGCAATGCCAAAGAATGCTCAAACTATCGCACAATTGCACTCATTTCACATGCTAGCAAGGTTATGCTCAAAATCCTACAAGCTAGGCTTCAGCAGTACGTGAACCAAGAACTACCGGATGTACAAGCTGGGTTTCGAAGAGGCAGAGGAACTAGAGATCAAATTGCCAACATTCGCTGGATCATGGAGAAAGCACGAGAGTTCCAGAAAAACATCTACTTCTGCTTCATTGACTATGCAAAAGCCTTTGATTGTGTGGATCACAACAAACTGTGGCAAATTCTTAAAGAGATGGGGGTACCAGACCACCTTACCTGTCTCCTGAGAAATCTGTACGCGGGCCAAGAAGCAACAGTTAGAACCGGTCATGGAACAACCGATTGGTTCAAAATAGGGAAAGGAGTACGACAAGGCTGTATACTGTCACCCTGCTTATTTAACCTATATGCAGAGTACGTCATGAGAAATGCCAGGCTGGAAGAATCAAAAGCTGGAATAAAGATTGCAGGGAGAAATATCAACAACCTCAGATATGCAGATGATACCACCCTAATGGCAGAAAGTGAAGAAGAACTAAAGAGCCTCTTGATGAGGGTGAAAGAGGAGAGTGCAAAAGCTGGCTTGAAACTCAACATTAAAAAAACTAAGATCATGGCATCTGGGCCCATCAATTCCTGGCAAATAGAAGGGGTAGAAATGGGAGCAGTAACAGACTTCATTTATTTGGGCTCGAAGATCACCGCAGATGGAGACTGCAGCCATGAAATTAAGAGACGCTTGCTCCTTGGGAGGAAAGCTATGGCAAACCTAGATAGCATATTAAAAAGCAGAGATGTCACCTTGCCGACAAAGATCCGCATAGTCAAAGCTATGGTTTTTCCAGTAGTAATGTATGGCTGTGAGAGCTGGACCATAAAGAAGGCTGAGCGCCGAAGAATTGATGCCTTTGAACTGTGGTGCTGGAGAAGACTCTTAAGAGTCCCCTGGACTGCTAGGAGGTCAAACCAGTCAATCTTAAAGGAAATCAACCCTGATTGCTCATTGGAAGGATTGATAATGAAGCTCAAGCTCAGATACTTTGGTCACCTAATGCGAAGAGAGGACTCTTTGGAAAAGACTCTGATGCTGGGAAAGATTGAAGGCAAAAGGAGAAGAGGACGGCAGAGGATGAGATGGTTAGATAGCATCACTGAAGCAATGAGCATGAAATTGAGCAAACTCAGGGAGGCAGTGAAGGACAGGAAGGCCTGGCGCAATATGGTTCATGGGGTCACGAAGAGTCGGACACGACTTAACGACTGAACAACAACAAATACTGAAATACTTTTTTCACAATTCTGCATTTTTTCCCTGATGCTTTGCAAATTAATTCCAATTGTGGATCTCTTTCAGTTATTTTAAGTTGATTCGGAGACAAACTGGGCAAAAAGTGTATCTCAAACTCTTACACCCACTTGATATAAAATTCAATTTTAAGGGAGTTCCTTTAAAAATGAAAAAAAAAGGAAGATAACGTTTTTTTAAAAAAGTTTGTGTTCGAGGAGAAGCAGCGGTTCTCTAGATTTGGGGAGCAATTGCAATGAAGTGGGAAATACTTTATGGATACTTAGATATTTAGAAATTATTGAATTACTCTTTATGAGCAATGCTGAAGGAAAATACAAAGAAAATATGGATTTTTAAAATAAAATTAGGAAAAGCAAAGATATTTCTATTACCTGTTAAAGGAGAAAAACAGCAATACAATCATGACAGAAAACAATGAACTGCTGTCTATATTCTTTTTGTCCTTTCTTTTTTTAAAATCTGATCTCAGGCCCACAATTTGAGTATGCATGGGAAATGACCCAAGCCTAACATATACTCACAAAAATTTTTCAAATATAACTTTATGTCCTATTTTCAGTACTTATATCATGCATGTAATGCTTTATGGAAGAGTTTTAAGTATTGTCTTTAATAGACCTATACAGGTGGTCCACATTTAATGAACATTCGAACTTACGATGGCACCGAACAAGTGTTAGTTATCACTGGTCCTTATAGTTATGGCTATTGCAGCATCCCTGCAGCCACATGATCACGATTTGTGACCTTCCCTGCCGACTTCTGACAAGCAAAGTCAATGGGAAGCTAGCTGGAAGTTGCAAGTTGCGATCATGTGAGGATCTTGCTTAATGACCTACATGGTCCTCGCTTAATGACAGAAACCAGGACTGCCAGAACTGCCTCTGCTAAGCAGTGCAATCATGTGGTTTTTCAACTTATGACCACGTAGCTTAATGATGGAATTTCTAGTCCCAATCAGCCTGTTAAGCAAGGACTACCTGTATTTAGATTATTGTTCACGCCACATTCTTTGATTACTTCCTGATCCATATACAAAGATAACTATTGAATTCTACTTATTTTCTTTTTCTTGGAAATGTCTGTAAATTAAAAGGCTCTTTTAAAGATTGTCTGCTTTGGTGCTAACACCTTTAATTCAACCTTATCCACATCTATTCAAAATAAGGTCCCATTATTGACATATATTTCCAGCTAAGATGTATAGCAGTGAATTTGCAAATTCATATTGTTTTTAGCCATGCACTTGTTTTATGCCATGTAATACACTTAAGGTTATGCACTAACTTCAACATTCCTTCTGTTGCATTAACTGGACGTGATTTAATAAATTGTGATCATTCACAGTAGTTTTCTTTGAATACTCAGCCAACTACCTTACAGAAAATAACAACTGAGAAAGCAACCAAAAATATTTAAAACTGACAGTACAATTTTAGAGACTAATTTCCTACTGGTAGCCAGTGTGGAATTAAATGACATAAAGGATTGATTACGGTTGCCTCAGAAGGGGAAGCTGCATAAAATATAAGGCCATCCAAAGTCCCCCCCACACACACACAAAAAAACACTGTTGTTGTCAAAGATTTTATTCCAGAATTTCTGTTTTATTATCAAACTCATTTAATCCTTCCTCTATGATTAGACATAGTGCTTGTTCAATCCATTTTATGATTAATAGGACACTTTTGGTGGTACTAATAAATCTGTTAAATGGCAGCGTAAGAAGCTTAGAGAAAACTAAAAAATCATGCAAGGATAAGTTAAATGAAAGGGGATGTGGGTGGCATTCTGACTGCAAGATGAAAGACAGTCACTGCATCTTAAAAGAAAAAAATAAAGAGCTATTAAACATTTTTATTGTTCATTTGCCTACAGAACAGCTTTCTCCAACTTGTTGCCATTCAGATGTAGAGAGAGTCCAATTTTCAGAATTTCCAGCCAGCAAGTTTTACACTTTCTTACTTGACTAGGTTTTATCTATGAAAAGTTATGCATAATGAGAGACACAGACAAGCATTGTGTATGTAAAGACCTGAAGGTATCAGGTTTTTGGGTGAGTGAATTCCCAAAATTCCTACCATGGGAGGCTTCCTTTTCCCAAAATTTTAACCATGAGGAGCATGGCGAATCACAAAGCATGCACTTGCCCAAAGGTGAACTTACTCCCACTCCAAGATGCTCTTTATCATCCCAGTGGGAATTTTATGGGGCCCAAAGGCATTGCTATAAATAAATATGATGCTAGAAGCTGAAACTTTGCAGCATGTGACTTTACAATTTAATTTGTTTTATTAAAAGCATCTTTTTAAATAAATAATTCAAGAAATCTGTTACTCACTGGGGGCCAATTCTGGAGCTGATTGATTTTCCCAAATCCAGTGGAAACAGGACTATTGTAAGTCTCAACAAGGTATGCTCTTCTTTTAATTGTTTGTCTTGATTTATTAGTTTTATTTCTATAATTATTCAACATTAGGAATAATACCTGGGGTGGTTTCCACCTAGAAGCTAGTTTTATTTTCTCCTTTAATTGATCTTGGGATAGGGCCTTGGAATAGGGTGGTTGTGGAGCCCTCTTTAGTTTAGTTTGGTGTGATTTAATGCTGGGTATTTGTCTTCCAACCATATTCTTTCTTTCTTTCTATTGTTTCTTATATTTGTAAGCCCCCAAGACTGTCAAGACGTCAGTTGTCCTCAAATTGGGTTGGTTAAATACATACATACATACATACATACATACATACATACATACAAGGACAGAAGATTTCCAGGAGACAGATAATTTTGGAAATTACCATTTGTACTGACATATTTTAATAGTGACAAATTAAATAGTGACAAACAAGGTATCCCTGCCAGGGTTTTGTTTTTGTTTTTGTTTTTTCCTTATTCATTTCCCTCTACCTTCTTCTTTAATATTTCCCCACTACTTATCCATGGAACTATACCATCTCAGGATAATTCATATTGGTGAATTTTGGTGTACTGTCTTGGTATGAAGTACATAAAAACTTAGTATTTAAGGTGCCACAAGTCCTTTTTGTTGGTATTGTAGTTGATTGTGAGGGTTCTGTGTTTTCCAAGGACTGGACACACCACAGTATAGCAAATCTGTACAAAATGCTTCCCCAACAACAGACTATTGCTCTCCACCCATCTAAGACTTGCAAGGCAATGTTGCTGTGTAAATATGTCTTTCATACTCAGTCCTTTAATACTGAGTTCAAGCAAAGGTCTATAAGTCTATAAAGTGGCATGCAACCTTTGCATCCTTCCAAAAGTTCTTATTCTAGTTGGGATGAAGTCCTGCTTCAGTGTGGTTGTTCTAGTTGCTACTGAGCTCCCGGCAAAGTTCCAAGCTCCAGGCAGGACTCCCACCAGAATATGCTGCTCACCAATACTTGTGGTCCTGGCAGCTGAATGATAGTCCTCTTGCCTACTTGTAATAGCTGCCAATGTCCAGACGTCACCTCCACTTCCCTGTCTGTATTCTGTTTGCTTATCACCTTTCCTCCCACACACACCTCCCCACTCTGTCTTAGCATTTGCTTTTGTAAGCTAAGAGCCTGGGTCGGGGTGAGGCTCCTCAGGGTCAGCACATCCTTGAAAACACCAGGGTGTGGCTCAGTTATCACAGGCAGCTGGAACACTGGCATGGATGCTTGTGAGTAAAGTTGTGAGTTAATGAATGAATGTATGAGGGAGATGGGGTGTGAACTGATTTTGCCTGGCTGCAGCTATTTTTCCCAACTTCACTCCTTCCCTGATTAATTACAGTAGTTGGTTAATTACAGTAGTTGGTTAATCAAACACTACTGTGTCCTTCTTATCAGAAATGCATGTCCTGTTTGAATGAGGAAATTCTGTGTGTTATAGACAAAACTTGGTTCATTAAACTTAAGTCAAAATAAAAGGTTTGGTGCCCTCTGGATGTACTGGATTTCAATCCTATGGATATAAATCAACAAGGCAAAGGAAAGGGATTGTGGGGATTGTACAAACATTTGGAGGACCCTAAGTTCTCTATCCCTAATTGAAGATGGTACCATGGAGAAGCCCCTCCACTGAGATCGTGAAGAAGCATACAGTGCTTCAACCTGATCATTCCTTAAAGTTTGTTACTATAATGAAGTATGCTTCCCTAGTGTCCCTTTAGCTCAGTCGATTCATTATAGACTGCAAGTTCCAGTACCTGAGACTGAATTGTTTGTTTGTGTAAATTCTGCAGTTATACCAGGGAGCCTAGAGAAGCATTGTACAGACCTGTCCTCGGCTACATGTACCATTTTTTTAAAAGCTTATGCTAATGCTTGTTTTTGCTTCTCAGACAAATCCATCTTTTCAAGCCTAGCTTATACTTTTTTGTAAAATGACTAAGCCATAACAATAATATGAAATCTACTCCCAGTATTTTGTGAAGTGACAAATAATTCAACCCCAAAGTCCTGATTCCAAAGGAACTTGCAGATATTAAACATTTCATTGCCCATCATTAATCTAAGCTCACATGCATACACCACTAATACTTTATGGCATGCAACTCAAGAGTTGACCAGATATTAGCTCCCACATTTCACCTCTCAAATAACATGATTTGTAAAATAATATCTTATTAATTATTATTAATAATAATATGTATCTTATATTATCCTAACCCTTGATTTATCCTAGGTATTAGCAAAAAGGGGGAGAAGAAGAAAAATAAAAATATTTCCTTTCCTTTCATTAAAAAGGGAAATAAAAACTCAACCTGTCAGAATTGTCTTAACTATTGATCATCTCAAAAGCCCATGTGCAACAGCATGTGGAATGAGAGCACTGATTGGTGATGAAATTGGTTTCTTGTTAACATTTTTTTTCTACAGCTGTATCTAAGCTTGTTCACATCTATATGCAATGCAGAGGCAAAAATGAAATGTTTAAACTTTTACTAGCAAATATTTGGATGGAATAAATATTTGCTAGTAAATTAATGCTGTCCTTTTTACTTGTTTAATGTATCAGTGTATATGATTTTTATTTACTTAGTGAGATGTTAAATGTCACTAAATGATAACTGCCAAGTTTTAACATTTAACATAATTTTCTTTGTTAGAATTAATATTCCTAATATATACACTTATTCAAAATGTACTTTCTGTTAATTTCCCATTACTGTAAGCCCCATCCAATAAAACAGGAAAATGATACAAAATTTGCTGATACTAAATGTAGAATATTTTAGATTACATAGCATGTACAGTATGCACATGATCTATAGAACAATTTCTAAAGTGCTTTGGATCGACAGTATCTTTGCTAGTGCCCGTTAAGGATCCTGATGTATTCAGGGATGAATGAGTAGGCTACTAGATGTCTATCAATGATAACTTTTGGATTGGAGGCATAGGACAATCCACAAATGAACAGAATCAGCCATGGAGGAGAGCTACCACTCAACAAGGAATAACAGCTAGTAACTCTGGAATTTTATGAAGGTTGGGAACAGCAGAGAGAACATTCCAAAACAAAGGGAACACCATAGCATACAGCTGAGGGTGGTATGGTGAATATTTTATATATCTGAACTGTCCAAGGAGAGATTGGACAACTAGGAATGTCATCTAATGTTAATTTGAGAAAGAGATATGGAGTGGAAAAACTGAAACAAAGCACAGTTAGCATATATGTAACAGTCACAGGATCCTCAACTTATAGCACAAGAACTTGGGTGGACATCTTGCAAGGCATGCTTAATAAAAGTGGGATTGGAAATAGGGACCCTTCCTCATTCAATGTAATAATGCAATTTTAGGCTCAATGAGATATTGTTCTCATGGACCCCTTTACTATATGGTGGCATTAAAACCTGTTTTCTTAGTATAGATCCTTCAGTAACCAAAGTGATGTTATTTATATATAATAATTGAATCATGAAATGGAAGGGGCCATTTAGAGCATTAATTCTGGCCTCCTGTCTGTGTATCCCTTATAGATTTTAACTTGATAGAAATTATATTGTAAGAAAAAGAATGATATCAGTGAACTTGGGAGACGTACAGACATCCTAGTGGGACATCCCTGTTGAGAAAGAGAGAGAGAGAGAGAGAGAAGGCTGAGCATAGCCAGTTGGAATAGAATACTACCTGATAGTTAGATCAGGAAGATGATGGTTCAAAAGCTAAATAGAGTTAATGAAATGGAGCATGGCTGGTTAGAACACAAAATAAGAATATTCACACATAACTTGTATTGCAAAGCTTATTTGGTTATATGTAATGAAAACAGAAGACAGTATGAAATTTAATGGCATTCCTAAAATTGCATTTTCCTACAGTTGCTTCCAATGAGCACTAATGAACAATAGAATTCTTGGCTCGGTTCTCAGTTCTGAATAGCCTGGTATTTATAAGCTTTCTTCGTGACGGATTAAAGAAGAATAATTTGTTTTCTTTAAGAGTTCTTTCCTGGTTAGTGAAGTTGATGTATGTATGTTGATGCACTGTCTCCTGAGAATTATCATCTGTAGTTTCAACCACAGCAGCTTTTGAACTGTTCTCTCCTGTTGTAATTACGAATACCCAAGATTAGAAAACACTAGAAACAGGTTGCAATTGGCCAACAATCTAATCACATAGCTCACTGTGATCAGCAAAAAATTGTGAGGGATTAAACACCAGCCTTGGTTATAATTTGACTATTTATTAGTTTTTTAGAAAAGTTTATCTGATGTATTTTAACTCAAATGGCTTTTAAATATGAGTTGTTTCAAAGAAAGTAATCAGCTTGTATGTGTGAGTTATCCTTTAAAAGGTACTACACAAAACCTGATTCATGCCAACATATATAAATTTACTTAATATAAATGTATTCTAAAAATCTCTGAATTATATTGCAAGAATTCTCTTCTCATTAACAGATGGTACAACAGCACAATATAACTATAAATCCATGAACATACCATTAATCAGAGTAATCTATCCTGGTCAACAAAAAATCTTTTAAAAAAATTCCAAAATGACAGTGTTTGGAACATAAAATTAAAGTGCCCCAGAAGAAAGATGTTAGAGAAAAACACAGTGAAAATTGTCAATATAGATCTTAGCAACCATTGCTGTTGTGCTTGTTATTAAGAAAACCCAATACAAACTCATTTAAGCCAAGTTTCTCAGCAGTGTTCCAACTTGGTTACTTATATTCTGTCCTTTCATATCTTTTCATGCTATTTTACAAAAAGTGCCAAAGGCCTTACATTTTTCACTTGTAGGAAGCTTTTTATGGCCAAGACTCTACTTCTAGGAAACATTGTCATTCCTGGCACTTCCTAATTGAACCGCCACAGTTCATGCTATTCCCATTATTTTATTTCAGACCTAAAACTGCAGAGGCAATTCCCCATGAGAACTATCCAAAGAAGAATGGAAGAAGAATGAAATGCTAATGATGACTTCAGTGTAGCCTTAAATAATGAATAGAAGTGTAGAGTGTGGATATCCAGGTCCAATAAGAGAAACATTTCTGAGAGTTGATTAAAAACAGAATAATCTTACTGGTGTCCTTTCCAACTGATCAATTTAATAGGCAAGGAATTAAACAAGTTAAAACAGAATAAGGGTTTGAATTGTTGGACAACGAATAGCTTGATGCAACATAAATAAAGTGTGGGCAGAGAAACACAAGAAGTTAATATAATTTTCCCTGAAAAAGTATTCTTTAGGCTGGTGCTTGTATGAAGACAGTAAATATAAACTTTATTAGAAAATATTACAGTGATAAGAAAGCCTAAGCTATTAAATATGCAGCTAAGGTTGTATTCTCCTCCATTATGGAAAGAAGATGAGCCAGGTAAGTACCTGAACTGCACAGGTCAGATGAGAGAAAAAGCTGAACTGAGAGAGGAAGAAAGTGATGAAAGGCCTGAGAATCTCAGATCAATTAATAAGAGGTATGTGACATCGAGACATTTAAAGAAGAAAAGATGGGTGTGCAAAATCCCTCTGCCACCTATCTCTACAGGCCTAGTGGTTAATAAGTTTGTATATCCAGAAAGACAGTGTTCAGAAAGTTGAATCCCAACACCAAATGCTACAGTGCAACTAAGGTTTTAACTGTGTGACTAAGCACTGTTTTCCAAATGCCAAAGAGATAGTTAGCAAATGAATTAGAACTGTCTTCCCCTTGTTTATGTTATTGATATATTAGCAGCTTTGGTTGACAGCCCAAGAAGTATGATTCAGAAGACTGGACATGGGGCAGTCATCAACCCTCAGGAAAAAACTCATTAAAAATACATTGAGATGGCTTGAATGCATGGATGATCGCTTTGGGAGCTAGGCGAATGCTCATGAGGGCAAAAAAGAAACTTTTTCTGTGTTGGCACTGATGACTGCCAGACAACAAGATAGCAAGCTGGATGACTGCCACAGTACAGAGACATGCAAGCTCAGGCAAAACTTTTAGAATAAAAGAATCCTTTTTACCTATAGCTGAAGACAGCAACTATAATGAAGTCAAGGCTTAGTACAGGTTCAAGACCAGGAATCCAATAAATAAGTGACAGATCCAAGGGAAATAACACGAGACACAGCAAGGTGGAATCCAGAGTCATCAGTGTATTCCCCCCCTCCCCCCCCCAGAAGGGAGGCCAATAAATAAGCCAAGCTGAGCCACTATCCAAATGCACAGCTGAAGCACTTTACTCATTCCGGCCTACTCTCCTGCTGGCCTGCTTTTGGAGCTTTAAGCATGCCTCTGGTTGGGACTGGGTGGGTAAACTTTAGAGTCTGAGAGACTGTTAGTGGGTGCAGGTAGGGGAGTCCTGGAGGCTTCCTGAATCTGCCTTAGCCAGAGTGAAATCATTGGCTTAAATGTTTCTCTGGGACTATTATCCCTAGATGCCCCTGGCTCTGCTTCCTCCTCCTCCTCATCACCATCAGAAGACAAGTTCAGCAGGGCAATTTGGGGGTCCTCCTGGACTTGTTCCTGCTCTAGGAGAAGGTGTTAGTCATGGCTGGGGGGGGAGGGCTTTGCACAGATTCACCTTATTCACCAATTGCATCCATTCCTGGACTGTGAGGCCAACAGCAGGCAAACATGTTTTATTGTTCCTCCCACTCTTTGTTTAGATTCAGGCCAGAGAATAGAACTCTCTGCCCTTGTGGATTCAGGTGTGACCACTAATGTCAGAGATGTAGTTACAGTACAAAGATTCAGATTGCCAATCCAGACTCTTTAAAGACCAATGATGGTAGAGACAATAGATGGCAGCCACTGAGAGCAGGACTGGTTTTACAGCACACAGGCCCATTGCAGCTGACAATCCATGATCACACAAAATTCAAACCATTCTACATAAGTGCTTCTTTGCAAGTGCCCATTGTCTTGGGAATAGGGTGGCTGCAGTTTTGTCCTGAGATCCAGCAGGCCTCTACCCTTCTAGCCTTCCAAAAAGCATTGAAGACCTGGATTTTCCTGCTAGCATTGAGATAGAATGAAGCTGAAGCCCAGAAAAGCTCTTTGTGGATGTGTGGGGATATGTTACTATTGGAGGTGTCCAGAGTTTCTGCATTGGTTTTTATTTTCTTTTTAATTTTTTTTATTATTTTAACTGTTATTTGTGAGTTACCCAGGGCTATGTTGCATAAAATAGTCAGCTATATAAATCTTTTAAATAAAATAAAATAAATAAATAACGAAAGTGCTCTGTCAGTCCTTAGTAGTAGTGTTCAATCAGGCAGAACATCTTTTGGAGTCTAAAGGATAAGTCCTGAAATTTGTCACAAGCATTTTGTTGTTATTGTTGTTTTAATCTTTCCTTTGTCTGTGCTGGACACCCATCTGGTTGAGATGGACATATGGAGATGGGAGCAATTGTGGGCACCACTATTTGAAATAATTAAATGGATTGGTACTTTTCACTCAAGCCAACAAATCTAGTCAATTAAACTATAATCCCAAATACCATTTCATTGTTCAGGGTTTCCCTTAAATACTCTTGTTTACTAAACCATTGAGTTCAGTTGACAAAAAAATAGGTAAAAATTACATTGACATAAAAGCCAGTGAGGACGAAATAGGGGACAATTAACTGAATATTCTACTTCTCTGTCTGTCAAAGTCTTAAAAAAAGAGTATTATGGGAATTTTAGAATTTTATTCTAGTACTGAAGATGTTACCTAGCTGGGTAATGAAACATTTGGAAGAAAACAACCAAGCTCAGAGAACCCCAAGGACTCCACAGAATTTTAGTTTGATGCATCTGAAGAGCACTGGGTTGGACAAATGCTACATTAATGGTTTGTATTCTGTTTTTGGTAGAAACCCCAAAACTGGAATAACAAGATGGAATACAAGCTCACCTATGAGTCTAAAGAGGCCTTCAAGAAACTAAGGTGCATGAGGAGGTTCTTAAAACTGTTCCAACACACCTTGCCTACTTGTAAAAGATGAAAATCCTCTCTTTTCAAAATGTCCTTAACTAAATTGTAGCTTCAAGCCAAAAAAATCATGTCATCTAGCAATTTGTTCTCACTTTACTACTGACTTCCTAAACAGTAATCACAAATGACTGGAATACTGACCATAACATATCTGAGGGACAGCAATTAGACTCAAATTCCAGTGAGCAAAGGTCAGACATCAGCTGTTGGCATAAATGGAGCCCTACTCTCAAGCCACAAGATTTGTTTCTGTTATATGCCATTTTACAAGCTGTCAAACAGAAGATCAGTCATTTCACACTATAACAAGAATAGACATTCCAAAATATTCCACACTACTCTATCCTGTTAGCTGAAGATTCTTACATTATCTTTAAAATAAATTTCTTATCCTCTTTCCAGCTATTTCTCCACAACCACATTTTCCAAGTTATGGTTAAAGAAAGAGCCTAACATGATGAATACTTTGTTGAATTAAACCAACAATCCCTTAAAAAAAAATTCTATATAGAGCTAGTGAAAAAATTACTAATCTATCCACACAAGAACCTTCACCCTTCCCTTAAATGCAAATTCACTTTTTTTCCTGAACATTAGTTTCTTCTTATTGGAGGAAGGGAGGATCAATGTTAGTGACACTTCCATCTGAATAATTAATTTCTTCAGTTTGCCCATGCTATGTATTTTAAGAATTAGGACTTTGTCATGGGACTCAAGAGACCAGTCATTTCTATACTAGGCAAAAACCATCAGACTAACTTGAAAGTACTTGGTGAGCAAACCAAATAAATCATGCTGACATAATGATTATTTAATTTTTTCTGAATCTTCACTGTACAAGAGTTCCAGATAGCCACAGGGGTGTACAGATATAGCATATGTAATATTTTTTCTTTGCTGAACATTTTCATTCAGTTTCAGCTTGGAAAGACCAGTTAGCTGAAGGACTCTACACTGGGTCTGTCAGCATACTAATAAGAGCAGCCTGTTCTTTTATTTCATTTGTTCTGAAGAACATAAAGCTTTTCCAATGAATAATTTCAGCTTGGAGTGGAAACAACAACTTTCTTTGTTGTTTGTATATTTTATATTTGTGTTGAACATTTATGCTTAAAGACGTAAAAATGTTTAGACTCAAAACTCATATTCAATGGACAAGATCTAGCAAGCTATAATGGGACCTTTACAAAAGGGCAATATTATCTATCATCTATCTGTCTATCTACCTACCTACCTACCTACCTATCTATCATTTTTTATTTACTGTGTTCAATAACCAAAGTTCTCTAGGTGGATCATAAAGTTTTTAAAAACGAAACAAGTAGAACAGTTATTTTTTAAGCAATAATTCACCTTATTACCTGCTAGACTCTAGAGATGAGACATGAGATTTTTTAAATAACAACAACAATAAAATAAAATCTGTTCCAGTACAATAAGTATCTTCTATGCAATTGGACCCCATATATTCCTAAGAGGCATTCTTCAAAAAAAAAGTGGTGATTGACTGTCATTTGTTGAAAATGAAATCATCTATTGAGAAAATACTTTGAGAAGAGGGGGCCTGGGATACTGGAATAAATGGTTTCACCAGTTTGCTTTCTTTCTTTTTTTTAAATAATATTTATTGAAATTTTAAAGATACATATTTAAAAGTTAGAAATAGAAAGGAAAATTTGAAATACAAAATATAAAGAAAAGGAAAATAAAAAGTGAAGTAAAGCAAAAGAAGAAAAGGTATGAAAAATAGATAACTTCCAGTCTATCTCTGGTCTTAGAAATAACAAGGCTATCATAAGTGCTAGTTTTTAATACTTTAACTAAGAATAATTCTTTGTCTGAATATATCCCATTACATTCATAATCTAATCTTCAAATCCCCGTGTAAGCTTCACCCCACCTGCATTTTGCAAATAGTCCATCAATGGTTTCCATTCTTTAAGGTAGTAATTGTTTGAGTTTTCTTTTAATAAGCAAGTCAGTTTGTAATTTTCTGCCATGTCCATCAGTTTTAACAACTATTCTTGTATTGTTGGTAGTGTCTGGGTTTTCCAAAATTGTGCAAAAAGAAGTCTTGCTGCAGTAATCGTATATTGAGTAACCAGTTTGCTTTCTGATACTTGGATGCTTTAAGACAGGCCATATCTATGGTCTTAGCATATGCCCAAAATATGTGCACATAATCACAAAACCATATATAAGCCAATGTCCCAACACAGTACACAGTATTAATATAAAATAACTATAAAATCGACTTAAAAGACTAGAGAGGAAAGGACCATATTAGCCTGTTTCTGAAAAGACATAGGCCTGTATGCCAGCTGCCTTTCCCTTCAAAGTCCCTGCAACTGAAAGGCTTTCTGCTTTCTAGTACCTAACTTCACTTGGTGGAGAAATTTCTCCAAGAGACCCTTGAAATTCTCCAAAATTCAATAGAATCACCTGCTGAAGCAGCAAGTGAAACAAAAAATATTTCTTCTCTGCTAGAATGGAGGAATGATTATATTTTAGTAAAACATGAGATTATTCACACTCGATATTTTAAGTATATGAATCGTTCCCTGCTGACATTAGGGTTGTGGATGAAGAAAAATTACATTTATAAGATAAAGGTTAGCTAATGTTGCTGTCCCTCTTTGATTAATGTCAGCTTCAAAACTATTGAACAGGAGCAGGTGTTACACACGCTGCTCCCAGGTTCGGCTTATGGTCACTCACTCACACACTCACAGCCTGTTGAGGCACACAGATCTTGTCAGCCCCCCTTGCTCCTGGGTTTTCCAGATAGGTGCGGCTGGAGCAGACAGACACACAGCCCTGGTCAACAGCCGGGAAATAATTGGGGATACACACAAATCACTTCCAACTGAACACTGAGGCACAAGAGGTTCTTTGTAATACACGGAGACCCAGTGAATTTAAAGTAACAGCAAAACTTTACTGGTTGCAAGGTACATTTGCTCTTTCTCATCCACACACACACATACGCTCTTCCACACTTACCCACATCCTTCCCAACTAGGCTGCCAGGCACTAGCTAGAGGGATGGAAGCCGCCAAGTCTGGATCCAAAGGTGATTCAGATGACTCAGACGACAATTCAGACGACTCCAAGTGGGCAGGCTTTGGGACCCCTTTTATCCCCAAAAGTCCTTGCTTTGTTGATTCACAAGTCTGGTAGTTGTTGATGGCATTGGGGTTTCCATGTGCTCAGGCCCAACTTTTTTTTTCTGGATTAGGTCCTTTGTTTTTTTCCTTAATGACTTGCTTCCTTCTTATCTACCTCCCCGAAGGGATCCCATAGATAAGTTTCTGGGCTTTTGTCCTCTCTGCTGACGTGCCTGCTTCATCTTTAGGTTATGGCAGCTTCAGCCTAGTCTCACACAGGATTATCCTGAGTTGTGCAGGAAGTATTTAAGGGACCGAAAGCAAACTGTAAAATAAATGTGTTGAATCAGGCAACATATCTAAAGAATACCAAGGGAAACTAGAAGAGATTCTGCACATCCACTAAGACCCTTCATATCCCCTCCCCCTTTACACTTCTCTGATGTCAGGAAGGCTAGAGATTGAATCTGGAACTCTTTATTCTCAAGGAAAGAGATCCATTTGTTCAAGATCTTATAAGTCCTTCTGTGAAAATGTTCTATGGTCTAGGAAAGAACTAAATGCTTATGCGGAAAGGATGTAGAGAATGAATCAGGTTCTTACATTTCCTATGGATTGCTAATGTGGATTAATTCATTTCATTATTCTCCTCTTTGGGAAGCATAAAGCCTATATCAACCATTTTTAAACAGTAGAACTGGAAAGCAAGGTGCTCATAAAAGGTCTTCCAGAAAAAAATTAAACAGAACTGAGAAACCTTGGGGAATTGGCTGCTGTTCTTTTTCCATGTCAGAAATAAACCAGGGACAGGTCCCCGGTGTACAACTTCTTTGCCTGGATTTTAGGCTTCAACTGCTGCTGATGTGAACCTTAGCTGAGGGAGACTGAATTCAGCTGATCAGAATGTCACTGTAAATTCCTCCTTCGTAACTTATGCTGTAATTATTTTTGCATGCAAAAATCTTCTTTTTTCTCCTTGCAAAACTTACTGACTGGAACTTAGAATAACTACAATGCCATTTTTAAGAAGACAGTTTCAGAGATAAACATGCTCTGCCATAAATTGCTATTTCTCCTTGTCAGTTTGATAGCTGATTTGAGAAAAGTCCTTCACAATAAAGGAGTCTGTTGTATTTTCACCTTGGCAAAGTTTGTACATATGCACATTGCCTACTTTCCTTCTGTCATGTGTTAAAGTTATTGATAGGGAACATTTTGAAATATTATGTCCATGGGTATGTGCTTATGTGAATCAAATGGGGGAGGGGGGCCTTCCTTAGGACCAGACAAAACCACAGCACAAAAGAGCCATCTTGTGAGCCAGTTCAATTTTTCAATTTATTTATAATGTGGGTTAGAAAAAAAAAATCAGTTTCTGGAAGAGCTTGATTTTAACAGTAAGATAGTGTGCAGCGAAAGTAGTTCATCTATTTATTCATTGTATTTGTATCTCATTGCAATCCAAATAAATTCTTGATGGTTTACATAATATGCAAGAGTTTAAAACATCAGTATTAAGCGTAAAATAAAAATAAAGGTAATTAAAATACTGGTGAACTTCATGAATCCAGACCAACAATAAAAATAAATAATAAATAAAAGATGGCCCAATCTTAAGTAGAACGCATGCCAGAAAAACATGGTTTTCAGCATCTTCCTGAATACTACCAGGGAAATCTGATCTCCACTGAGATACTGTTCTAGACAGTCTTCAAAAAGCTGTGCCTCCTATCATCAGCTTCTTTAATTTCCTGAAAATAAGAAAGCAGGAGTAGTTTCTCTCAAGATGACCTGATAGGCCAAGCTGATTCTGATTGGAGCAAAATTAAGCAAAAAGATCTTCAGATCTGCCCCACCCATTTTCATTCTGGTGAACTGCCTTATAATTTAAAAAAAAAAAAAAAGAGCAGTAAATCACTTCATGACTCTAACTGTTCTGCCATTCAACATTTTAATTATTTCACTGTAAAGTAATGCTTCTTCTGACGTCAGTGTACTTAAGTGATTGTTATGTGCATAAGTTTCTCTTAGAGTAAATCAAGAACTTCTGATAAAATTTTGCTGGCATAACATTGACTTTTGGATCCTTTTTTCTTCTCTCTTTGCATAGGGTAGACATGAACTCACAAAGCATGGTCCTCCTGCATCTTTGTTGAGCTTTCATTCACCAGAAACTTTGGCTCCCCTGCCCCACAACAGCGACTTACCTGCCTGCCAGCTTGCTTAAAAGCCACCTGGGACAGCAATGGGGACTGCCAGGATTGTTGTTACTATGCAGTGTGGTCGTGTCACATCATGCTTTACAATCACATCACTTAGCAATGGAAATTCCATTCCCAATTACCATCATCAACCAAAGACTACCTGTACAAATATGAATGCAGAAACTCTCACTTATATAAATTCCATTGGTATTGCAATCTCATATCAGTCTTCTAAGAGCCTTTGTGAAACCATAATATGTTTGCCCATCTCTCAGCTATGTTGTGACATAAACAGTTCTGGCTGATGCATAATACCATGGAACTATTTTATGCACCACTGTGTTGTGTTCTTTATATGGGCTGAATTTGTCTGCATAAACAGACTGTGGTTTAGCCAGCTGTAAATTTAGAATCAAGAAGCACCTGTTTATATGTACCAAAATCAGATCAGATGCCAAAACACTTTCCAAGAGAGAAAAGTGTTGGAATGGGGCAAAAAGGCAAAAAGGTTTTCTTTTTCTTCTGGAAAAAAAAGGCAGATCCCTTGAATTATATCTGGAATTCTGCTTACAACTACCATTTGGGATGATGCGTGTTATATCTACATCTCAGATGACCTGCTAGTACAAAATTAATAATTAATAACAGTGGCAACAGCCAATCAAACTATGTTTTAGAAAAAAAATTAGGAAGAATATGCTGTAGCCTTCCCCAGTCTGGGCACTGGGCTATATTTCCCATCTTTTCTCAGAGCAAATAGAAGTTGTAGTCAAAAACATGTGGAGGAACTCTGCTTGGAAAAAAGACTGCATAAAAAGTAGTTGCAAATATCTTTGGATAAAAAATGTATGTAAAATTATTCTTCAACATTTGAAACTACATGTAGCATTGTTTTAAAGGGCTCCTCTCAAATAGTACGTACTTCATATATATTAGAACATTTCTTCTAATTGTAGACATTTCTTTCTGTGGTATATTAAATATGACAATATTTTCATAAATGTAAGCAACATTTGAAGTTACAGGTAATCTACAGCGAATCAAATCACCTTAGTAATTTGAACTTGCATTTTATTTTTTTAAAAAATACGTTATTTGTAAATTATAGAAAATATTGCATAAGTGAGGTCTCTAATACTTTCTTGGGGTAACAATCAATCAAAATTCAAATATCCAAAGGAAGGCAGGAGAGAATGAAAACAAGAATAATGTACAAGGCACTGTGTAATGCATGAAAGTAGTTTAGCTGTCAGGGTGTGGATTGAATAGGATGAAAGGCATTAAAATGTGGGCAACACTGACATTTTCAGTGGGTAAAAAAATTCAATCCCACCAACAGAAGCACGGCGCAATCATGTTCTTCAGAAGCTAGACCCTAATGTTCCATGTCATGTATTTTTAGGTTCTTCAGCTGAAGGGGTTATGGTAGACTTTAGAACATGCACTATTGAAGACTGAGATATGGGTTATCATTGTGGAGCCAGACATACATGCTGGGCTGATGGTCTGATTAACCACAGTGACTTCTGTGAAAACAGATAGAGCAAATGTGTGTTATATGCTTAAAGTGTTACAACAGTTTTCAAGTCAATCTGCTTGTGTAGGGCTTATGATATATAAGGTTACTCAAGTAAAGAACATCTTCAGAAATGGTCCAAAACTTCTTACAAATCCTGGTTGGTGGAACTGGCTCTATTTCTCATCACCCTTATTTGTAGTGGTTTAGCAACTTTATGGAATAGCTGAATTAACAGTGTCCCCCTTGAGCTCCATTTTACCGAAGACTGTTCCTCCCTGTCCTCTTCTGATTCAGTGCAAATAGGAAAAAAGTAGTCAATCAATTTCCATCAGAAGACTTCCTCAGAGGGTAATGATCAACACAGAATGTATGCAGCTATAGATGAATCTTGGAGCTAATCACTATCACAGAAATGCTTTTAAATACAATTTCCCAGTCCTTTTACAAGGCCCAAAGAAAAGGCAGTAGAGTTGTAATTTGAACAATATTCTTATTTTTATCATATATTGTTTCTTGTTTTCTGTTGTAATATAGGATAGAATAAGAGAATTCATGTACATTCATGTGGAATGTTAAAAAAAAAAATTCTTTGCCAAAGGGAGGGGGGGAAATGGGAGAAACCCCTAAATTCCAAAAGTGGTCATCAACCCACCATCCCACCCCAAGACCTTCCAGATCATATCACTTAAATTGGATAATGCAGTTAGAAAGCCAGTACATTATAGTGGGCTGGTTAAACAGCTTTCTAACCCTCAGACACAATGCTCCTAGGCCCTTCTCCAATCTTGTATTTAGTTCAGACTAAAAGTCTTGATAATAAATAGGACCATCATTTATTTATGTATTTATTTATTTGTGTGTGTGTGTGTGTGTGTGTGTATACACATGTGTGTATATATATATACATACATACATACATACATTGTTAGGATTTTTCCTAACAGCCACCTCCTCTACATGGATGACATCAAGCTGTATGCTAAGAGTGAATGAGACATCGACTCACTGATCCACCTGACACGGATCTACAGTGAGGACATTGGGATGTCATTTGGACTGGAGAAGTGTGGCAGGATGATAGTAAAGAGAGGGAAGGTAGTTAAGACTGATGGAGTGGAACTACCAGTGGGCCACATAGCAGACATAGAGACCAGCTATAAATACCTTGGTGTCCCACAGTCACACGGGAACCATGAGGAAGAGGCAAGAAAGACAGCAACATCCAAGTACCACCAAAGGATAAGACAGGTCCTGAAGAGCCAGCTCAATGGGAAGAACAAGATCCATGCCATCAACATGTATGCCCTGCCAATCATCAGATACCCTGCTGGTATAGTGAGCTGGCCAAAGGAAGACATGGAGGCTGCCAATGTGAAGACCCGGAAGCTCCTCACAATGTATGGAGGTTTCCACCCCAAGTCCAACACCCAGAGACTGTACACCAGGTACAAAGAGGGCGGGTGGGGCCTGATGAGTGTCAAAGCCACTGTCCTGGACGAAACCTGAAGTATCCAGGAATACATCAGTAAGATGGCACCCAAAGATGAGCTGCTGAGAGAATGCCTCAGGCAGCAGCAGACAAGGCAGGAGGTTCAAGCAGAGGAAGTGCCATGGCAAGACAAGCCCCTGCATGGGATGTACCATCGACAGATAGCTGAGGTGGCTGACATTGGGAAACCTATCAGTGGCTGAAAAGGGCCGGACTAAAAGACAGCACTGAGGCACTGATCATAGCAGCACAAGAACAGGCACTAAGCACCAGATCCATAGAAGCAGGGGTCTACAACACTAGACAGGACCCAAGGTGCAGATTGTGCAAAGAGGCCTCAGAGACAGTCCAACACATAGTGGCAGGGTGTAAGATGCAGGCAGGAACAGCATACACTGAACGGCACAACCAAGTAGCTGGCATTGGGTACAGGAACATCTGCACAGCGTATGAGTTAGACCCCCCCCCCCCCAAGTCCAGATGGGAGATTCCACAGAAAGTTGTGGAGAATAACTGGGCTAAGATCCTGTGGGACTTCCAGATCCAGATGGACAGGCAGGTACTGGCCAATCAACCAGATATCGTGGTAATAGACAAAGACCAGAAGACAGCGGTAGTGATAGATGTAGCAGTGCCAAGTGACAGCAACATCAGGAAGAAGGAGCATGAGAAGCTGAAGAAGTACCAGGGCCTGAAGGAGGAAATAGAGAGGATGTGGAAAGTAAAGGCCAAAGTGGTCCCAGTAGTGGTAGGAGCACTCGGGGCCGTGACTCCTAAGCTGGGAGAGTGGCTCCAACAGATCCCAGGAACAACATCAGAGCTCTCTGTGCAGAAGAGTGCAGTGCTAGGAACAGCTAAGATACTGCGCAGAACCCTCAAACTCCCAGGCCTCTGGTAGAGGACCCGAGATTGAGGAAGACACGTACCACCCATAGGGGTGAGAGAGGAATTTTTTTACATACATTGTTAGGATTTTTCTCATGGGAAGAAATGCACCTCGCTATTTTCAAACATATTGTTGTGGCTAAAAAGTCAGGCCATCTGCAGTTATTTTTGTTAGTTTGCACGTATACTGCTATTTACTGCCACCTATTGGTGTCTGTATGCTAGTTATTCAAGGGGTGGTGCATAGTGTCAATAAAGTGTGAGGATTACATGCCTCACTGCTCAGTAGAATTTTAGCCATCATGTAATCAGTGTTTATAGGTTATGTAGTAGTAACTAATAACCAAGTAGTGTACCTCTTCTCTGAGAGTTTTTGGCTAGAGACTTTGTTAAACTTGTGTAGTGGAAAAGTCTTGGATGCCACATATATGAGAAGAAGTGATTTTTTCTATGTTTTGCATGAAACTTGTATTTTATGTAGTTTTTATTTTTCTCAATAAACAACCAGATATTTTATACTTTCTGGCTGGATTTCTTTGGAGAACAAGATAAGGACATTGCATTCTTTAAATCTCTCTAATGCTGGTGCATATTGTTGGCATGACCTGTGATTATAGCTGCACTCTGCATAACATACCATATTTTTCCGACTATAAGACGATACTTTTTTCTAAAATCCTTACCCTAAAAATTGAAGGGCATCTTATTCAAGGAAGTCAGCCGAGGAGAGAACCGCGCGGTGGCAAAACTGCCCATACTTTGTCTCTGCAGACAGGCTTCCTCCTATTGCTAGCCTCCAATCACGAGTGAAACAGCTTGTCTCCCAAACAGACTTCCTCCAATCACGAGCCTTATGTAACTGACGTCAGCTGATGCTGAACAAACCAATTAGAGGAAGGCTGTTTGCAGAGACAAGCTATCGGCAGTTTCACTCGTGCTTGAATGTAATCAGTTATCCAAAAGAGCCTGGAAATAGAGCTGCAGAGAGACGATTTGGACCTCCTCCCACCGAGTGTATCAGGTCAATGTTGACTAATTACTAAATAAAAATGTGTTCTGCACTATCTTTAAAATATTGATTTCTTAATTTTGGGTTGGAAAAGTGGGGGTCGTCTTGTACATGGGGGCATCTTATTGATGGAAAAATACGGTACATACATATATATAAAAGAGTCTCTCTTTCTCTTAACTGAAGCCAACTCTTAAATTGGAGAATCATTGTTATTATATAAATATCTATAAAAGGTGGGGGATGTTGCAATCTCATTTATCTGTATATGAGTCTCTTTGTGCTTCCTGGGCTTACTTCTGAACAGACATGTATAGAATTGCAGTGTGAAATTTAATTTTCTTCATTCTCATGTGTGGAATAATACCCTTTGATCAACAGGATTTACTTCTGTTTTTTTTTTTTTTTTTTCTATAAAAGAATTATTCAGCTTACGACTAGATTTTGATCAAGGTTAGGGACTGAAAATACTTTTAAAAATTAAAAACATGTAAAATAATGCTGAGAAAATGTGAAATGATTTTTGGGAATAAATGACAAAGTGTGACTGTACTTAATTAAGGGTTTTAATTATACTTTAACATTCTCTCGCATAAATTACATGAATTTTAGATGTGTCAGCTATTTTTGAATATGAAAACTATTTTATAACTGTCTTGTAAAATGTATGTGGGGTTTTCTGATATATTTTGCCCAGGAGCTTAAGTCTAGCAATCAGATAATTTGAATTTCACGATATATAATCTGTCACTATCATAGCCAGAGTTTAAGAACAGAAACAGTTACTTTTAAAATTTATTTACCCAGCAGTGGTCTATAAATATCAGTCAAAAGGGACAAATTTAATATTAGATAATGTGTAGACAAAAGTTAAATATTGATGTCAGGCAGAAATCAAGAGACTATTAACGCTGACCTAAAGTTTATTGTTGTACTTCATCATCTTGTGCTGTATTAATTGGAACAGGAAGATGGATAATAAATGTGAAATGCACTGATGTACTTGAATAGTAACCAAGATGTTTTGCTTTGTTTTTAGTATGAGGTGTTTCTTAGTATGCAATATTTTGCTTCAGAGGTAGGCAATATGGTGCCCCACAGGTAGTTTGGCCTATGTTTGCCTTAAACCCCAACATGGTGCCTGTGAGCAAAAATGTGCTTGTTATTACTTCACTTCAAATAATTTTATTTTGTCTTATTTTATAGATTAATTTAAAATAATTAGGATGCTGCAAAGGAAAGTGCCATTCTCAAATATAATTTTTAATTCCAAGAATTTTTCTGAGTATATATGCATACTGTACACCTGAATTATTTAAAAAATGAAAAATAATAGAGGTCTGCAGCCCAGTGCTTTGTTTAGCAAATGGGTATTTTGTGACTAGCTATGTCCATTGTGGCAGCCATTTTGTGAGTGAACAAAATTCCAGTTTGGAGTTTTCAATCACGTATAAAAACAATCGTGAGAGCTATAATCTAAAACAGGATGAAAGCTATAATCTAAAACATTTAGAGAGAGCCAGAAATATTTTGTATTTATATTTTGATGACTCCAGCATTCTACTTGTTTTAATTTATTCTGCTGATATTACCTTGATTTGTTTTCCATAATAACCATTTTCCTGATTGCTCAAAGTATTTCACATGCAATGTCTTGATAATCCTTTGAACAACTATTCTAGAATTCCCCTTGATTCCCCTCCTATCCTAAGAAGAGAAAAGCTGAGAGACAGGAGGCTGATTAAGTTCATGGGTAAGGAGGAAGTTGGTGTGAGGACTTCTTAGCTTACTCTTTTAACTATTGCATTCCATACACTGGCTGGATTCATGCAAGATACAACCAAAATTTGCCTTCCTTGTTTGTAGCATGTTGTATAATCAACTGTAACTAGCAACAAGCCCAAGGAACAACAGTGAGATTAAATTATTCCAAGATGATTCCATTTTCAGTTCAAAGAATCTGAATTTGGCATGCCAGATGCAGTCATTTCTGGCCCAAGGTGTTCTGGCTTAGCAGAATGATACCTATAGAAGAGAATATGTGTAGCTCAGGGATGAACTATGGAGTCCAACGTTTCATTACCCAGCTAGGTAACTTCTTCAGTGCTAGAAATGTTTGCAAGAAAACAACCAAGCTCAGAGAAGCCCAAGGACTCCACAGAATGATACCTATTTTAAGGCAGTTACATTATTTATCAATATATTTCCAGATATAGTTCAAAATACTGGTCATTATTGAAAAAAGCCCTTTATGGCTCAGCTCTTTAGACTCTCCTGGACCATCTGCTCCAACTAGATCTTCCCATCCTACATGTTCATTTTGGAAGAAAATGCTTCTGATTCCATTTGGGTAGTTTCATAGACACACACATAAAACCCAAGCTTCTCTGTGGCTGCTCTGACCCTGATGGGATTTTTTTTCCCCTTGAGGCTAGGATGGCTTCTTCTTGCTGTTATTTAGGATACTGGTTCAAACATTCTCTCCCTCTGGGCTTTTAGGGAGTAAGGAACAATGATGATGGTTGTTATTTATAGCTTCCAACAGTTATGGTTTATAATAGTATGTATTTATAGTAATGCATATAGTAGTGTATATTAATGTAGTGTGTTATAGTAGTTTGTGTGGTAGCTGCCTCTGACAGCTATGCTATCAGTAGCAGTATTCTTTCTGGATGCTTTATGATTTTAGACTTGTTGATGTTTGTATGATGTTTTTTATTATTGTGAGCTGCCCAGAGTCTTTGATGTGATGACATACAAACAATGTAAAACAAACAAGAATGGTAAAACACAGTGCAGGAGTATAAAAAATGGTGACACATGTTCTTTCTACCTAAGGCTTCTTGCTCAGTGTGTTGCACAGACTTGGTCTCCCTTATGTAGTAGATTTACACATTGTGCTAAATTATGGTCAGGATAACAAAGGTTTGTAAATTTCAGGAATAACTGAATCAACAATAACTGGTTGGATTCACATAACAAACTAAGTTGTAAACAAGGCTTTATAGGCTGCAAACCAAGTTCACTCATTAATCTTGAGGATTAATTAATCCACAGGCAGAGAAAGTGTGAACCAAGCTGATATGTAGCATTACAAGGATTTTGATTTTCTCTGGCAGAATATCCAAGCTTCACAGTGCATACCAATCTTCACTCAAAAGAAGCTAAAAGAGACAAAGCCATAATAATTGTTAGTTTCCTACTATAAACACAGGAAAAGGTTTCCCTGACACATACTACTACTATGAAGCTTTGTCCTTAGTCTACATATCCTCTGGGACCAATGGCATTGCAGTACCTAGTATGACACAGGAATTAAATTTTAAGCAGTTTCTGACTCAGTATTCCTTTCACACATTCCCATGAACTCTGATAGATTATTTATCACAGTGGTAATGTAGATTGCTCTTATAAACTTCTTGGACTATCATATAGTTTATCCTTTATCTTTTGAAATGGCCAATAAAGCAATGGAACACTGAGTGTATGTTACCCCACAGCCTTAATGGATTGCACCCACATTTCTAAACAATGAGATCATTGTCAATCTTATTATTGAACTAAGGTTATCCATGGATGTCAGATGTCTACTGCATCTCTTCTGCTGTTGTAATTTGAGCCTTGGGGTTTAACTAAATCTGATTTAGTGAACTTGAATTTCAGAAAGGAGACAGTAGACATCTGTTTCTATTGGTCTGAAGGTGTTTAGCACTCCCCACTGTGACTGCTGGAATTCCTTTCCATGATATCTGAGGACAAACAAGTACATTTCTAGAATGTAAAGGCGAGCTGCTGGATATCTATACAAGCATGCCAGAGACTGTCTAAATGACTCTGTGAATGCTTTGTATCAGCATTAGGACAGAAATTATTTTTATCACTTGTGGAATTTCACATCCCCTTCTAGTTTCATTATTGTCCTTCCTATCTTCCAAGTTTTTGCTTCTTGTCAAAGGACTGCTAATCCTTATTCTGCAGAAGGTTGAACTGACATACTCCACATGATGAAATATGGGGGGGGGGGGGGGAAGAGAGAGAGAGAGAGAGAGAGACTAAACACTGATAAAATCCCTCAGGGAAAACATATGTTCCACTATGAAGTATTCCCTAAAGGTATCATTAAACTGTGCAATACAAATCATTTTTATGTTGCCCTGGAAGAATGAGCAATATTTCTTCTAACAAATGAACATTTTGTGAGGGTAACATCTTATCTACATCAAATTAATACATATATATAGGGTATAAGGAGAACCAATCCTACACTGGAGTAGAAGACGAAATGAAATGAAATGAAATGAAATGAAATGAAATGAAATGAAATGAAAGCAGGTTCCTAAACCAGGTAAGATTAGTTATTAAATCTGAAAGCCTATACTCATTTATCAGGGAGTAAGCTCCACTGGACATAGTGAGATTCACTTCTGAATAGACATGTATGTATCTGAGTCTGTACCTGCAGCAACCTGAGATTTTGTCAACACAAGCTTCACCTCTTATATACCTGTGTGCCCCATTGCAACACAACTACAAAAGAGACACAGTTTATTTGAAGGTGCTACAAAGTACCTTTATACTTCCTCTCCCCCCAGCCCCCATAGATGCCCCATAGCCATTCACAGGGGGGCAAGTGATTAAACATTTAATGCTATAATGACTTAATGCAGCAGATGGCTTTCTTTTTTGCTGAAATTCTTATATTAACTATGTTTTAATTTTTGGTGATGTTCCAAATATATTGCTTTCACTCATCTTTTCTTTAATCCCATTTATGTGAATAAAGATGATTTTCACTCATGAAAGAGTGAACATCTATCACTGCATGGAAAATGCCACATGATCAATAAATGTGCATTCATCTGCATATAGGATAGCTGTAATTTCTGTAATAGAAAGAAGAAATATAGATGGTATTATGTTATCTATGCACATGTTCACATAATGTATACAGAGCCTACAGTTTCTGTAGTCCTTCTACTTCAAGAAAAGGGCGAAATATATTTGTTCCAAAAGCTGCCTTGGGGGGAAAAAGGAGTATTGGAGATGATTCATATGGTTGTCATACCAATCAAATCTTGTCAAAGCTGTATTGCAGTGCCCATTTGCCCTTCAGCTGCTTGCCCAGATTAAGTATAAATTATTATCATCATGACTTCAAACGTTCTAATTAATAATAAATGTGCTGATTCTTAGCCTCATTCATACCGAGAGATAGATGGGTAAGAAGAATGTAAGAACAGAGACAAATACACAGACATGCATCTCAACAGAAGCCAATACAGACTTCATATTTTAGAGGTGTGTGCAGCACCAGCGCTTCACTTTGGGGAGTTACTTCACCTCTCAGCAACAAGACACTCTACTTCAGTGAAGTGTCCCACTTTAACACTTTAACAAGGTAGATGGTGCACTTTGCTGAAATTCACCTCAGCTTACTGCTTCATCTCAGGTGATCTTCTGCACATGCACAGGAGTCTGATTTATCAGTCAGAGAGGATTGTTACAGCTAGTTCCCTTCAGAGTTTAAAACTCAGTAAGTGGGGATTTCATTTTGCCTCATCAAAGCACTTTAAGTGATTGGTTCAAAGCTTTGGAACAGTAAAGTGCCCCTGTAATGCTCTGCTTATCTCCTATATATATATGTGTGTGTATGGATGGATACATTATTGTAAAAGAATCCAATATCCAAAAGGCATTGGGTGAATCTTGGAAAAGGCCCATAACAACATAGTAAGGCATACAGCAGCTGCAAAGTGACCATTATTTTTATATCTGTAAAATTCATACACATACATATTTGATTGATTGCCAATATTCAGTTGCTGTTGCTGAAATGGAAATCCTCAAGAGGTTTTCCACCACATGCAATGTGTGTTCTGCAATACTGAGCATTCAGCTGAATGAATAATGTGAAAGATGTATAGTGGTTCTAAATACCTTGTTTCCAATCCACTGAAAGTTAGTAGCGGATAACCTCATTGAAAGGCAATGGATGTCGTTAGATGGAATAATTAACATATCACATAGAGTGTTAAGGGGACAAGGCACTTTTACCTACTGAAAAAATCTCTGTGAATTAAGTCATTAAGGCATTCTAGCAGGACATCAGTACTGCAGCTGAATCATTTAATCACCTGTGTAATGTTAAGAACTGGATCCTGATTTTTGTTCTTTCCCTTTTTTCACTCCATGGTTCTTAAAATGATATGTCACTTTAAGCCTGAAGGTAGAGACTATCTTGTTTTTATTGATCTAAAAGTCACTCTAGCAGGTTTTCCAAATGAAGAAAGACTTATAAACAAACATGGGGGCAAATAATAAGTAATATATTGACAAGAACATGCATAATGCATGGCCAACTTTAGGCTTTATTTTAAAGCATTTTAAATACGTGTTCTTCGAATATTTTGAAAAATTCATTTGGCCTTTGTAACTGAACAAGCAGCTTGCCTATCAGCTCTTGACAAAACTCTTTTGATCTTCTTAGATGAGGTCCACAGGCCAGAACAAACAAGCCTATGATGATCTTTGGTTTACAAAACATTGTTTATTCATGAATATTTCAAGTTAGATCATCAATGAAGACTTGAAGAAGATTTTACATACTCCTTTAAAGATTTAAATGTACATACTCTGAAGTCATATGAAGGAGTATCAGAATTTTATAGTAATTCCTTACTTCTAAGATCCTGAAACCTTGAATACAATTTAGGACTTTTATCTATATCATTTTCAGAAATGAGTAATTTAAATCACACATAACTCTCATAAATATTAAGAGAATATATTTTGAAGCCAAGGTGCTCAAAAATGTGAAGTGCTCCATTCCAGTTAGAGCCTTATCAATGCAGGAGGGCACAGTCCTCTGCAAATTTGTACCCTAACGTGAAGTGAAGTAAGTGTTATGCTTTGAGCATCTGTGCCTGGAAATTTTAGAGCTTAGATGATGGGTTATTTCATAATGGAATTCTATTTAGTATATTGGTGTTATTTAGTATGTGAGTGTTAAAAGACTGAGTTCATCAAGACTTTCAGCTTAAGAAGCTAATTTAATTTATCAATAGGAAGTATTATAATACTTGACCTGCATCATTAAATTTTAACACTTGGCCAAAACAAACAGTGGGTAACATGCTGAATCATTGGGTTAACATACTGATGTGGTACTTTACCAACTTAGACCAGTGTTTCTCAACCTTAGCAATTTTAAGATGTGTGGACTTCAACTCCCAGAATTCCCCAGCCAGCATAACTTAGATTGATCTGGGAAAAGTTTCATCTGTAAAAAGAAAAATGTTAGAACTCAAATATTTCTTGACATCCTTAAGTGCATACAGACAGAGCCATCATCTTATTTCTTCTCAGAGTAAGTAATACTATACAAAAGACCCAGTTTGCTGAAGTGGTTTAAGGCACCAGGTGAGAAATTGGGAGACTGCATGGACTTGCCCAAGCAGTCACCAGGAGTCAAGAATAACTTGAAGACACAGACACAGACACACACACACACACACAAACACCAATATGCAAAGCACAGAAAAATAATTAGAAATATCAAATTATGACTAGAAATAAGGAAAAAAGAAAAATAAATATAGCTAAATCTAATTACATCAACACAATTTACTACACCACTCTTCATATATTGGACTTGTTCTTAAAATTATTCATCTTTCTCTCATACAACCATGACTTTCTTGGCCTTCCCCTTCCTCATAACCAAGTTACTTTTCCTTATATATTTGCTCTGAAACTGGAGACTGATTTATTCTCTCTCTTTCTCTCTCTCGGACCAAATCACCTCAATGTACTCTTTTTCATATTGGGTACTGTTTCTGCATTCAATCCAGATTCACTCAGCACCCTTTCACCCTTGAAGCAATTCTTTTTTTAACCTCTCAGACATCTCAATAACCCACTGAATTCAACTTACTTTGGTTTTTCCTGACATACCTAACTCTGTATTCTAAATATGTGAGAGTTGTGTACAGAAGTGCACTCTTATACACAACAATTTTCACTTCTTTTGACGTTCACGTCTTGTAACAGACCACATTCTACATACAATTTGTCTACCAGCTTGGCACATCTTATAATTTCTCCATCCATTTTCCAATATTTAGTAAACTTTCTACCAAGGTATACAAATTCATCTATTTGCTCTACTTTGGGGACCATTTCTTTAACTTATAATTGTTCAAAGGCTGGTGTGGATCTTCCGGGTTGTGTGGCCGTGGTCTGGAAGTTCTGTTTCCTAACGTTTCGCCAGCATCTGTGACTGGCATCTTCAGAGTACAGGAGCACAGACAGGAGCAGTTCTCTCTGTGCCCAGGATGGTGTGACCCTTTTGTGGGTATTTATAGAGATGTGGAGGGGGGGGGTATGGGGTGTTAATGAGTGGCTGCTTGCCCAGGTGTCAGGAGATCTGTGTATCTTCCTGTGGGCCAGGCAGGGTCCCTTCTTCTATTGAGTTGTTAACGAGTGGCTGTTGAGGGTGATTAGCATGTTCATTGTGTGAGTTGTTTGCATGTCCTGGTGGCTGAGCTGAGTTCGTTGACCTTTGCAGGCTGTATTTCTCAGGATTGGTAGCCAGGTTTTGTTGATTTTTAGACTCTCCTCTTTTTTATTGAAACTGTGCTGGTGTTTGTGAATCTCAATGGCTTCCCGGTATAGCCTGGTGTAGTGGCTGTTGGTGTTGTCCAGTATCTCTGTGTTTTCAAATAGGATTTTGTGTCCAGTGTGCCTGAGAGCATGTTCAGCTACTGCAGATTTTTCTGGTTGCTGTAGTCTGCAGTGTCTTTCGTGTTCTTTTATCCTGGTATGGATGCTGCGTTTTGTGGTCCCGATGTATACTTGCCCGCAGCTGCATGGTATGCGATATACTCCTGCGGTGGTGAGGGGATCCCTTTTGTCTTTTGCTGATTTTAGCACTTGTTGTATTTTTCTGGTGGGTCTGAAGATTGTTTGGAAATTGTGTTTTTCCATCAGTTTTCCCATGCGGTCTGTGACCCCTTTGATGTAGGGCAGAAATAATTTGTTGGTGGGTGGCTGTTTTTCTTCTTCAGTCGCATGTTGGTTTCTTGGTTTGATGGCTCTTTTTATTTCATTCTTGGAGTAGCCATTCGCTTGCAGGACCCAATTAAGGTGGTTAAGTTCAGAGTCTAGGAATTGGGTTTCGCAGATCCGATTGGCACGATCCATGAGGGTTTTGATAATGCCTCTTTTCTGGCGTGGGTGGTGGTTGGAGTTTTTGTGTAGATACCGGTCTGTGTGGGTGGGTTTTCTGTAAACTTTGTGTCCTAATTTGAGGTCTGGTTTGCGTATGACCAAAGTGTCTAGAAATGGAAGTTTGCCGTCCATTTCTTTTTCCATAGTGAATTTTATATTGGGGTGGATGCTGTTTAGGTGGTCCAGGAACTTCTCTAGTTCTTCTTCCTCCTGACTCCAAATTGCGAAAGTGTCATCCACAAACCGGAACCAGACTGATGGGGTAACGGGTGCTGTTTCCAAAGCCTGTTTTTCAAAATGTTCCATGTAGAAATTTGCTACGACCGGGCTCAGGGGGCTTCCCATGGCGACGCCGTCCATCTGTTCATAGAACGTATTGTCCCATTGGAAGTAACTGGTTGTTAGGCAGTGCTGGAATAAAGCTGTGATGTCTTCTGGGAAGATCTGTTTGATGAGTGCCAAGGTGTCCCTCACAGGTACCTTGGTGAATAGGGAGACCACGTCAAAGCTGACCAATTTGTCCGTGGGGTTGAGTTTCAGGGTGCTGATTTTGTTGATGAAATGTCCTGAGTCTCTGATGTGGGCTGGAGTCTGTCCAACGTGGGTCTGTAGAAGAGTGGCCAGATATTTGGATAATTCATATGTCGGTGAGCCAATGGCACTTACAATGGGTCTGAGCGGGATCGAGTCTTTGTGGATTTTGGGGAGTCCGTATAGTCTGGGTATAAGGGCTTCTGTCTTGCATATGTGTTGAAGTACGTTGGAGTGAAGGGAGGAGCTCCTCGTCAGGGTGTTGGTTTGTTTCATGATTTTGCTGGTCGGATCCCGTTTTAGTTTTCTGTATGTGGCGGGGTCTAGTAGTTCTCTAACTTTGTCTTTGTATCCCTCTGTTTTCATAATTACCGTGGCGTTGCCCTTGTCAGCCGGCAGGATGATGATGTCAGGGTCCGCATTGAGGGTTTCTATGGCATTTCTCTCTTTCTTGGTTATGTTGCTGGTGGGGGGTTTTGCTCTCCGTAGGATCCTTGCTATTTCACCCCTGATTTCCTCTGCTTCCTCTTCAGGACGGTGGCGGATGGCTGATTCCACATTGGCGATGATATCTTCCATGGGAATTCTGGTGGGTGTGATTGCGAAGTTTCCTCCCTTGGCCAGGATGGTGGTTTCCTCTGGCGTTAGCTGGCGTTCCGTCAAATTGATGACAATGCGGGAGGGATCCAGAGCTGGTTTTGGTTGACTGTGTTGGCATTTGTTACATTTTTGCTTTTGCCTGGTTGTGTGGTCCATGATGTCCTTTTCCATTTTCCTGTAGGTTAGGGTGTCAATCTTGTCCCAGTCCTGGCTTCTCATTTTCTGGCTGATGCTGATGTGTGTGTCAAATAGTTCTTTGTCTGTGATGGCAAGTTTTCTGTGGGTTGTGTGTATTCTCTCTCGCAATAGGCTTGTTCAAGTCGATCATAAATGCGGTTGGCTTGTGGAGATTTGAGAGTCCTTTTTATTCTGAGAAAGGCTGGGATGGTCCCAGTGTCTCTGCATCGTAGTAGGAAGGTTAAGGAGCATAGTAGGTGTGCTTTTCTGTTCCGGAGTGTTTCTAGTCTCCGTGTCTGTCGAAACGTTTCCTCCCCGTAGAGGCGTTCAATGTATTGTCGAAGGCTTTTCACGGCCGGCATACGAAATACTTTGTTGGTGGGTGGCTGATGTAGTATTTCTGCCCTACATCAAAGGGGTCACAGACCGCATGGGAAAACTGATGGAAAAACACAATTTCCAAACAATCTTCAGACCCACCAGAAAAATACAACAAGTGCTAAAATCAGCAAAAGACAAAAGGGATCCCCTCACCACCGCAGGAGTATATCGCATACCATGCAGCTGCGGGCAAGTATACATCGGGACCACAAAACGCAGCATCCATACCAGGATAAAAGAACACGAAAGACACTGCAGACTACAGCAACCAGAAAAATCTGCAGTAGCTGAACATGCTCTCAGGCACACTGGACACAAAATCCTATTTGAAAACACAGAGATACTGGACAACACCAACAGCCACTACACCAGGCTATACCGGGAAGCCATTGAGATTCACAAACACCAGCACAGTTTCAATAAAAAAGAGGAGAGTCTAAAAATCAACAAAACCTGGCTACCAATCCTGAGAAATACAGCCTGCAAAGGTCAACGAACTCAGCTCAGCCACCAGGACATGCAAACAACTCACACAATGAACATGCTAATCACCCTCAACAGCCACTCGTTAACAACTCAATAGAAGAAGGGACCCTGCCTGGCCCACAGGAAGATACACAGATCTCCTGACACCTGGGCAAGCAGCCACTCATTAACACCCCATACCCCCCCCCTCCACATCTCTATAAATACCCACAAAAGGGTCACACCATCCTGGGCACAGAGAGAACTGCTCCTGTCTGTGCTCCTGTACTCTGAAGATGCCAGTCACAGATGCTGGCGAAACGTTAGGAAACAGAACTTCCAGACCACGGCCACACAACCCGGAAGATCCACACCAGCCTTCGTATGCCGGCCGTGAAAGCCTTCGACAATACATTATAATTGTTCACTTCATTTTCCCTGTCAAATACTGTTGCCTTGATTTTTGAAACCTTAATGATCAGATCCATGCCCCTTGTTAATCATATAATCTATGTATCACAAAAATCATTCTGTTTCTCAGCCAACAACACAGCAGCAGCAGCAGCATACAAAAGTGTGCACATTCACCATCTCAGTCACCTCACCTCCATTCCTTATACATCTCAATCTGCTCACCACACTAGCATTCTTGATACATTAATCCACAAACACATTAAGAAACCAAGGAGATATCACACATCATTGTCTTCCTCCAGAATCAATGTTGAACCATTTGCTAAGCATTCAGTTTCTTTTCACACATGTTTTACTTCAATCATATACTGCAGTTGGTGGTACTCTGCTTAAATACTATGTTTAGTATTATTTACATGACCCAGCATTAAGCTGTGGCACTGAAGTCAAGACCAAAAGCTACATTCTATTGAAACTTGATTCAACAGGATTTAATCTCTTTCTTCTTCCCAGTACCACCATATACATCCCCTTTGTAGCAGCCTGGAATCTATCTTTCCTGTTTTCTCGCATTTTGTCCATTTTTTCACAATGTTCATACAACATAAGCCTGTATCCATTGTAATGCTTGTTGAACAGACAACGTCAAAGGTGTTCTTTGTGTACAGTTCTTTGATAGTTTAACAATGCTGGGAAAGTAGGTAGAGCAAATTTTCCCTTATGTGTTTGAATAACTGAATGTGCCTGACTTGCTTACAGCAACACATGAAAAGGAAAGGAAGCAAAAAGTGGAACTGTAATACCACTTGGAGACTTAACTTGAATAAGCATGCTGAGAAAGGCACTGTTACAACAAGCATAGCCTGAGGTAGATTTCTAGAGGTTGAACCATTAACATGTCTGCCAGAATTGAAGGGACATCAAGACTGGATGAAGAAGAAGATGATGAAGAGGAGGAGGAGGAGGAGAAGGAAGGGAGGAAAGGATCTATGATTGATCAGTATGATGGTACAATCATCATATTAACTCAAAGAAAGGAAAAACATTTTGCAAGGATGGAGAAAAACGTGATACAGGAAGACAAGGACCTAAAATACAGTATTGAACAAGGCCAAGTGCTGTGAAATTTGTATGAATTTTCAGATGAAAAACTTTAACAATCAACGGCTGACAGATGATGTAATAATATGTCTTTTTTTTTTTCATGAATACTTGCATCCAATCATACAAAAAATACTTACTAGGCTCTGTCTTTGTTACTAGCATCAGGCTGAGTTTCCTCCTCTTATTTCCTCTTTTGGAAATTATACTTGGAAATAAGAAATAAATGACTATCAGAGCTATGCCTTTAATCACAATGATATTTGCATATATGGCTGGGACCCTAGTATTCTTATATGGTTTCTGGCTTAGCAACCCCTGAAGAGGTTTTTTAACAGAAAGCTGTCCAGTAGATTATTATTGCCACGTTAGCCATGATATATCACCTCTCCACACATCTGGGTCCTTTGTGCATCACAATTGACTGTCACATGGAACGCTTCATACAGCTATGATTTTTCCTCCCTTCTGGCAATGAATCTTCAGCTGAAAAGACAGACTAGTATTTCTGCTGTAGCAGTGAATTTATGAGGGCCTTCAGCTACAGACAGTAGCTATGACAGCAGTTCAGTGTGCCTGAGCTATTCATTCTGGAGCCTCATAGATGGGTTATTATACAATATTGCCTTCACAGAAAACATTTGCAGGCAATCTTCAACCAGAAAGATTTCACAGCACCAGTTATATTCAGAAGTCCTCAAGAGGAGAGGCACCTGAACAGAAAGAATGAAAAATACAGGAAGAATCAAGGTAGTGGCCATGAATAGCAAATAAGGATGTATGTAGTTTTATGAAACCACAGCAGATAATTAAAACACTATCCGGTTAAGCTCTGACACCACTGGAGGAGCAGAAGTAGATTCATAGCAGCATTTGACAAATTACAGTAGATCTGTATCAAGCAAAAGAAAGAAAAGGATAATATTTAACTAGTTTTTTTTTTAAATACTCCGAACATTTGTTTTACAGAAGAAAGTACTCTTGTTCTATAGTCTCAACAGGTAATATAAAGGGAAAAAAAAGAACTAAAAGAACATAAAACTTAAATGACTTGTTTGGGAATAGATAATGCATTCATGTCAGAGCTGGCAAACAGAATATCAGCATTCTTCTTGCTACATCTTTCTGTAGTCTCATGCAGCATTTTCATGCACTGTTTTGGTGGTGCTCCTTCTGGTACTGGAGAATGTGTATGGAATACAAAACAAAAGCAGAACCCAGGCTTGAAGGAGTTTCATAAACCTAAAAGGAGGACACCTCATGCAGTTTTTACAATCTTGATAAAAGGTTTATTACAATGGATTGTATCACCTGTTAACAGTCATATGCAATAGAAAAGACTGGCAAATTTGGCATAATATATACCACATGGATGTGAACATCTGCACTGATCAAAAATCCATGTTTTACACAATCAGAACCATATGCTGGATTGTAGCAAAGGCTGGTTGTACTTTCTAGATGGCTTGTACCAATGCTGAGTCAGCTATTGCAACACCCAACAGACAGAAAGGGTTCCACTGTTTCATTCTTTCTGGGATAATCACACCGAAAACCAGCTGCCGGGGAAGTTCGTGCTGCTCAATTTTATCAGTATTAGGAGATAAATTAAGATTGCCTATCCAGAGTGCCACTGATACCATACAATCCCTACCTCCACCCCATTTAAGCAATGGAGTGAGATAGTTGGGATGAAAAAGTAGACCATGAAAATGACCAAAAGTATTTTCTTGGGTCTACAAAAAAGAAGAGAGAAAACCCATTACATGTGCCACTAGCAATGTGAAGATAAGTATCTAGAGCTTAATTACTGGAGGGAGGGGATTACTCCTGTGCTTTTTTCAAATTTAGGCAAAGAAAGAATGAAAGCAAGAGTGTGCTTTGAGAGCTTATGGTTCTACTATGCTACAAGAAGAAGGAATGTTATTCAGTGCATTAAATAATGTAAAATTATGTTTTAAAAAATGAAAAAGAAAAGAATTAGGGGTTTTTTATTCACTTTTTTTTCAAATAGCAGGGCAATTGCACATGCCTTTATTTATGCCATGTAAGTAGAAAATGCATTGCACAATCTCACAAACTCTGTATGGGTACAATTTAACATTCACTCTTAGCCTGAATTTGGAGCCATATTCCTCTTAATGTAGGACTAACAATTATGAGCTGCAAAAAATCTGAATGTCCACTAGATGTCAACAAAGAAATAACATAACTCGAATTCCTTGCTGCTAACTAGTGATGGTCAGACTTTGGCAACCCAATTATAATATCCCTATTTAATTTCCACAGAAAAGCAGTTTGGGCAGGCAGATTTTAGTAGCAGAGAATGAAGAATCCTTTCATTAATATAGTAACATTCTCTGCCACTCCATTCCACAGGTAACTTTTTCCCAACAGAGCATCACATGTAGGTTAACCTAAATTTATAACACAAAAATGGTAATGTCCTGTGCTAGCTAAACGGTGATTTAATTATTATTGAGGCATGGATTTTCTAAGGATACAGTTTCATCAACTGTACATGAATCTGTACAAACTACATGAAAGTTATGGAGACCCAGAATATTCTGTATAAATCTATGTGTACAAATAGGGGGGAGGGGGGAAGAGAGAGATTTTTACGCTGTGAAGCTGAATGGTAGAGATCCTGCTAGAGACAGCACATACAGTATAATCTTATCTCAATCCCATAAACCAAAGAGTAAACCAAAAATAATTGCTGAGTTAAGAATATCTACAGTATATAATTCATACATTCAGTACTTCGCTCAAATCAAACAGATTTGAAGGTGAAAGAATTATTATTATATTCAGAAAGGGGATGTTCTTTTTAAAAAAGTGATGATCATGTAATATATTTATGAACTTGGATTTTTATTATTATTCTTTATTCACTTATGATTGATCGGTCTTTCCTGCCCTGGTGGTGCCCAGATGCTTTGGAACTATAAATCCTGGAATTGCCAGCCAGTGCAGTCCAATTCTGGGAAGTGGAAGTCCTAACTCACCTGAAGCTACCTGGTCAAGCAAGTTTATGCTACATCAAATCCAACATAGCAACTCACCCTCAAGGAATTTGCAGGAGGAATTGATTAATTTTTCTAAAGTTACTTTCAATAAGGCATTTGCATACCATCCCCTTCCAATTTACTCTGTCAAGACAGGAACCATTGCAGTTCAATTTGACAATGACAGCTAGTACCATTGGTAAGATGAAAAGCAAAGTAATTCACAAGGCAGGATATATTCCAGGCAAAACTGCTTGCATGAAATGCTTCACTGAACACCATAAATGGCAGAAATCAATTGTATTTTTTAAAAACTCCAAGGCTAATAGTTTTGCAGTGTTTAGCATTAAGTATGATGAAAATATTTGAAGAAATTGACTTTTAGCTGTGAGTGAGCCGTATAATGCTAAACAAAGGGTGCTCAATGTTATCATAACTTAGGCCAATTGCAATGTATCAAACAAGATTTAAGACATTAAAAAAACACTATTTCATATGTGGATCTAAGTCATTTTTATCCATTGTGGTTGTAGCTGCTACATGCCAGATAGCAGCATGCAGGCTTAAACCTACAGCTCAATCCACATGAGGGAGGAACGCTCTTTGTCATGTACACAGAGCCAGATACCCAAAGGTCTCTCTTCACTCGTGATAGAAAACAGAGAAGCTACGGATTGAGACTGGGAAAAAGTGGAGTTTACCATCTCCCCACAGCTTATCATTAAAGTTTGGAAAAGGGTAAGTTCAGGTCAAAGGAAAGACAGAAGGATTGTATTTGGTAGAAATTCATAATAGGTTTTTAGCCATGAATTTCTGCTAGGTTCTTGATTTATATTTCTGTGTTGTGCAAAAGTATAAAATAATAGTAACTCCAGCACTGAAGACATGTCCAAAGAATGTATTGTTTTCTTCTCTAGAATATTTTGGGGATCTGTAATATATGCCAGGTGAGGCATCTCTTGTTAGATAGGTGGTGGCAATGAGTGATACCAAGCCACTACCTCAAAATGGGAGACAGGCTATATTATGAAGAAAATTACACTGGTGTAATTTGATTGATTTGTTAAAGTTTCTGTTCAAAACTGTTAAATAAGGGCACATGTTAACAATGAATTTGCAATGGCAAGAGTACATTTCAAAAAAGGTACACATTTTGTAATTGCCAGTCATCAGCATTAGGGGGCAAATGCCAAGTATTGCATTCTCAGAAGATAAGTGCTAGTAGGAACTGCTAAGCCACTAACCCAGAACAGGAAACAGGGTCAGACTGTGAAGAGCCAGAAAGCTTCTGGAAAGGGATGTTTGAAATCTTCAGCCTTCTTCTCTTTGACCTTAGCCATCAGCTGCAATCACATTGATGCCAAGTTATGGTTTCTTTTCAAAAGTGTAAAATAAGGGCAGATAGTAAACAGTGGTAATGAGAATTGGCAAGAGGACATTTTTTAAACTGTTGTATAAGTGGCTCCATCCACCCAGTTTAACTTTTCTTTAGGAATTCTTCTACACTAATCAATGACCAATAATATCATTTCACACAATTAATTACAATGTTGTCTCAGTGGATACAGTACCTGGATGATTTGTTTATTGGCTCAAAAAACTGGATTCAAACCTAGTTAGTGCTTGAAGAAAAGACCACCAGAAAATCCTATGACAGTATGTTAGGGAACTTGAAGCAACATCCCAGAATGAGGCAGTGGCAAGCCACTTCCATATTGTTTCCCAAAAATAACTGCATGGATGTCTTTATGAGGTCGTCAGAAGTTGAACTGAAATTTAAGGAGATATACTACTTACAGTATAATAATAAACCAAACTTGGGCATTCGTACCTGTGATTTAACATTTTTCAAGCAGATTTGTACATTTTGTTTACAGTTTGTTTTTGTTGCAAAAAAAAAATGTCACTCTGAGTAAACATTTTCCTAAAGACACCTGCACAAAAGCTATAAGTGAAGTAATGAACCTGCTTTGGGTCCCAGCAGATCATTTGGGAGACTAACTGTTAGTTGCTCCTTCTGTTGTCTGTGACAGTTCCTGATTCCTTTCCTTTTGAATCTTTGATTAAACATGTGTTGTCAAGCAGATATGCCTCTGAAGCTTCCTGCTCCAGAAAGTCTTTGTAAAAGTTTTATATTTATTTATTTCATTTCCAATTGCAGGCTGGCTTCTTGACTTGTTCTACCCAAAATAACATACATGGCACTGACAAAACTATACCATTTGTGTCACACATTGATTATCAATGCTGTTTTCCTGAATAATTAGCTGGGACATCTGAAACTTATATCCAATGTAGGTGTTAAGAATGATGAGAAACCTCCATTTGTAATTAAATAGGCAGTATTGTACAACCAACACATTTGTTTATGACATAAATCTTCAGAACATGCCACAGAATGCCTAACAGCTTATAAATCTGGCTGTGATGTAGCCACTGCAGAATTATCCTGCAAAATATGAATTAAAATTCTAACTGAAGTTTGCATTTAGATTTTTCTGTTAAAAATGTTAAGTTTGGATTCGGGATCTGTACAGATCCTTTTTTTTTTTTTTTAATTTTCCACCTAAATTATTTCATGTAGCTCATGCAGTAATAACAACTCAGGACAGGTCAAAAATGCCATTCTATATAAATATCTGTTTACTTAAGGAGATTGGGGCATGTGGATGTTCTAGCCAATGAAATTCTATTTTAAATACTCAGAAACATATTGTCTAATTTGTGCTTTAGACTTGTGTCTTATGTATTATTATCAGTCTTCTGAATGTTAGTATTCACATTACTGCTTATATGATCACTTTTATACATTCATGAACCAGTTTTCAGCTCCTGATCAATTCTCATGGATCAGCTGACTGTCAGATATGTGGGAAGGTGAGGACTGAAACTGACGTGGCTATTGGTGAAGGCAGGGAGGCAGGGGTCAGATGGCAACCAGGCTGTAGACTGTGAATGCAGGGAGGCAGTGGCAGACCACAGTATGAGAATGACTGCTTTAAACAGTGCATACTGATCACACCCTGACATCCTAGAGCCAGCCAGCAGATCTTTTATATTTCTAGCAGCTCAATTATAGAATCAATAATGAGAAAAAAGTTGCTTCTAAAACCTGAACCTCAATGGTTGACTGATTATGTGTCATCAACTTGTTTTTGACTTCTAGTGACTGCATAGATAGATTTTCTCCATAATGATCTATCTCTAACCTGGTCTTTCAGGACTTCCAACTGTGTACCCATCACCTCTATAACTGAGTCCATCCATCTTGCTACTGGTCATTTCTCTTTCCTTTCACCTTTCCCAGCATTAGAGCCTTTTCCAGAAAGCTAGGTCTTCACATAATGTGTCTGAAGCAGGATAATTTGAGGCTGATTATTTGTGCCTTGAGTGAGAACTTTGGGTTGGCTTGTTTGATGATCCATTTGTTTGTTTTCTTGATGACTTCTCCAACATCAAAGTTCAAAGGTGTCGATACTCTTTCTATGCCACTTCTTCAAAATTCAAATTTGGAGGGGAAGGGGAAGGGGAAGGGGAAGGGGAAGGGGAAGGGGAAGGGGAAGGGGAAGGGGAAGAAGAAGAAGAAGAAGAAGAAGAAGAAGAAGAAGAAGAAGAAGAAGAAGAAGAAGAAGAAGAAGAAGAAGAAGAAGAAGAAGAAGAAGAAGCAGCAGCAGCAGCAGCAGCAGCAGCAGCAGCAGCAGCAGCTTTGTTGGAAAGCAATCTGTGCAATTCACATTTTTCAGTGCCCAGTCCTGATCACCTGAATCTCACAGATACTAATTTTCCCATGAAGGAACTTGCTCTACAGTTAAAGTACACTCTCTTACACAGCGTAGGTCCCCCTGAAAAGTCACTTCCACTCTCACTAACTGTAGGAACAACTTTGGGTGCAAAAGCATGTGTCCATTATGTTGCTATTTCTAGAGAAATAAAGGAGATAATCATCTGTGCAGAAGTTATAAGTGTGCTTCAAACCACACATGCCACCTAACTGGAATATAGTGCACTCTCATATTTTCATCACCATAATTGCAAAACCGTAGTGAGACCAGCTCTGTTACTATTTTTTATTTCTTCAAAGATTGGAGAAAAGCTTCTATTGCACAAACATTTTCCACATTTATTAACAGATTTCTATCAAATGGGATGTATACAGGATATTGTCAGAAAAGTCAAGATGGAAACCCTGATGGTGTGACTGAAGTTCCGCCACGTTTTATGTAACACACATAAAAAACAGGTGAAGCTTCAGTTGCACCACCGCAGCCACCATCTTGACCTTTTTGATCACTCCCTGCAAAGACCACTGGATGTGGAGCACTTCTGCTAGTTCTGGCCTTGGTTTTAAAGATTAGGCTGTCCTTCCATATTCTTTATGGAATGGGAGAAATGGAACAAAATATATATTCCATATTAACAAATAAATCATTAAGAGTTTGAATATTAAGTATGTGTCTTATTATTTATTTATATTAACTCCATCTTAAAGTTACAGGTTTAAGTATTCTGAGGAAAAATCCAAATACAACGGCAAAAGCTGTATAGAAAAAGAAGTTAAACTCAGGAACACAAATTGTTAAAGAGGCCTGAGAGGAAATGCACTAAACCTAGTAGGGATTATTATTGGAGACCATTTTCTCCAAAATGATCATCTCTGTAACCCATGAACAACAGAGCCAGAATCAGCTGGGAAAAAGGAGTAGATTTTTTTCCCATTGCCTATGTTGTATAATACTTTATCCTTTAACCACCTCTCTTACTGTTATTCATAAATTTGTGAACATAGGCAATAACATGCTCCCCAAAATAAACACTGCTAGCAATAGTCCATGGATAAGAGCTGTTCTTCAGTGGGGGAGGTACTTCGTTGTTGTTTTAAGTTACGCTTCCAACAGTCACTGCTGGAAGATGTCTGGTGGCATCATAACAGATGAGACCCATGTTTTTGGCCCAGAGATTGAGTTGGGGAAGCAGTGGCAATGCATCCATTTTGCTGCTTATGTTACCAAAAAAGAATGATTGTGCCATTGAACTTTAGTATACTGAGGGGTACAAGAAAGGAATTTGCAGCTCATATAATGCATGGACCACAGGCTGCCAAGTCTTGTTTACAGAGCCCTTCATAGTCCTGGCTACTAAAATATTATACAACTAATAGGTTTTTCCCTCTTTAATAGATTTTTGGGGAGGAGAGTGGGAAGTTACAAATAAGAATGATAATGTCTAGATAACACAGAAGATTCCAGTGACAATTGCACAATAAACATAGTCTCTAGATACATACAAAGATAGTTTATGGATGTATAGCAAAACGACAACAACAAAATTACCTTCCAAGGTTCCTAGTTGCCTTGTAACAACATCCCCCAAGTAATTATGAGTAAATATACTTAAAGATATTTCCATGTAAACTGACATGTTGCATACATGTATTTTCAGCCGGTTCTGTGGTGTCCTCCAAAGTGCACCATGTTACCTCTGTATGTTGAAAGTCAAACAGTGAAGGTTCTTTCCCCACTGAGTTCTGAGCTGGCTGATTTCACATGGTGCATGACTAACAATCTCTCTGGCAGGATACTCATCCAAAAAGACAGAGAAGCTATTTTATAAAAAGGCTGCCTGTGTGAAAATAAGCAGGTGAAACCATGTTGTGAGAACTTTACCAACAAAAATAGCCTTCAGATAAATGGGTTAGCAGATATTAAATGCCCCATGGAGCAGCTAAATTCACGTCTGACTGATTTTGAACCCAGATTATATAGTGTTAGGAAGGGATGGTAGGGAGAACTAGAAATATGATTACTGTAATTCTACATTCTATCTCTTAGACAATAGAAGTTATGTTCTTTTTTATTGTTTCAACATTAACATTTGCCAGTGGTATGTGTAAATTATTTGTAATAATGGAAGTTTTGCTCCCAGCTAGAGGCTTTAAATCCTATTAGGAGAACTTGCTTGACGGAGTGCAAATATTAGCTTCATATCTGCATAGAAACATTGTGCTTTGAGAGAAAACTCATATTTCTTTTTCACAAGCTCTTGGAAACAATATTTCAGGAACCGGATCCCACAGAACACATCTGGGGAAAGCAAGCAACATTAATTTTTCTTGGCATAAGAGGACTTCAGCAACAGGTTTAGGTGGCGGAAATGAGCATGCAACCAGAGTTAAAGCTTTGAGAAGAGTGAGGAGGTTCCTTGAGAACTACTACACACAGAGGACCTGCTCTGTCTCTTGCACTCAACTACCACACAGGGAAATTACTACATACAGTATGTGAAATGAATTCCCTCAAAGATGATCACATAAAGGCCCTACTTTTCTCCTTTCAAAGCTGTCTTTTCTCCATCTCCCGCCACTTGTTTTTTTTAACCTCTTCAACCTTTTTGAGTTCCTTAGTTAGCATTCCAGGAAAACTCTTTTTGCCTTACTTCTCTATGTAAAAAATCAGGTGGGAAGGGGAAAAAAATCATAGAAGATCTAAGCTACAAAAGAAGGAGCACATTGAAGGCAGGGAGCAACCTGCATTAACAGGCAGTAAAAGAAATAAAACAGCACATTACCTGTATAAAACTGAATATGACAGTGAGCGTAGAAATTACAGTGGAAAATAGCAAAGTAAGCATGGACATCTGCAGGGGGAACCAGGAGGAGGCAGAGGACAAAATGAACATCATGTAAGCATTGCCCATTTTGTACACGGTTGGTGACATTGCACGTGTGGGGAGCTTGAATTGCAACGTTGCGATACTCATTTTGAAACAGATTCTGCAGACTCCTCTGAAAGGAAGCCCGTGAAAAATCTCTTGAAAGGTAATACAAATAGCACAAATATATTACAGGAGAAGCTTGCTCTTATGGGAAATATGTGATTACAGAACTTCTTTTCTCATTATGTTGCCAGCTACTTCCTATCTTAGAATTAAAATGCATGTATTTGAGAGACAAAAAACCAGCTTGCACTTGCTCTGCTTTTCATGCAAACAATGTATGGACGGATTCAACACAGTTTTCCTCGGATTGGTGGTCTTGTCCTGGTTTAGCCTGCAAACTCTGAAGAGGGGCTATGTAGTCCATGTGGTGGTAATCTAATACCTCTTCATGGTATCATATGGGAGGAGGCTAATTTAAATTATTTGTATCTAAAATTGATATTTGAAATGACAGCTACTGAAATATTCTAGAACTTCCAAGGTTGAAAAAGAGAATTTGTTTTCTCAAGCAGCTGCATAATTTAAAAAACTGGAGATGGGTATGTATGTATACGATCTTCTGCTCCAAGGACAGAACTATTTCAGAATTGTACATTTGAATGGATCCCTTGTCAAAAATCACTGAAGAGGTGAAAATCAATAATGATCCTACCTTCACCTTTCTGTCTCTTTTAAGTGTCCCTTCATGTCTGGATCAGTCAGTGGCTGTAGGGGGAAGAGAAGGGAAGAGACAGACACAGAGCTATTCTATCACCTCTGCTGAGTCACTGGCTGCTGCTGATTCTCCTTCAGTAGCCACCTAATGGTCCAAAGGCCGTTTTCAACCCAGTTGCATTGTCCTCATCCCATGTCTTTCTCTGTTTTTCCCTCAATCACTTTTAGATTGTGCAAAGGTGGGAAGTGTCTCGCTGCTGAAATTTGAAAAGTGAGTTGGGAAGACTTTATGGCTAAGGAGTGGGGAAATATTCAAAAAAAGAAAAGAAAGCTATAGTTGTTTTCTATGTTTTGACCTGGGGAAGCTTGTGCCCAGTAAAGACTTAGAAGGTTGGAAAACACACACACACCAGCAGGCAGCTTCCATCTGTCAGTGGAAGAAGCAGTATTACCAGTGCAGCAATACCTAGCCTAAAGGAGTTGTGAACAATTGTGGAACAGCTCATGCAGGGGCATCCATGTGGAGTCAGGGTCAAAAATGTCAACTTGGCAGCTACCTTTACTTATGAAATCAAGTAATTCTGATTGGAGGTGGCAATGTGAGCTGATGTCTCTGTCTTCTGTCCTGATTATTTTCTCTTTCAACTCCATAAAATCCTGCACTATGTGGACAACATTTCATTAAACCAGTAGATTAAGGATATTTGTATTGTATATACAATTATTCTTCTCTAAATATGTCAACTAGTGCCAAGAAAGCCTTGCAGCAACTTCAGTTGGATCCATCTGTGCTTTCAACAGTGGGAAAAGATCTTCTAGCTGATTAATTCAAAGCAATGCTTTGCCAGTGAAAGGTTCTGAAGCCAATCCAAGATTGCATCTCTTTTCTTCACATAGTAACTACAGACTAATAACACTCTTAAACAGATCCAAGAGAGAGTCTCTAACCTACAAGATCAAAGAAAAATCCAGGAGACAGTGCTGCAAAACTAGTTATAGTGTTTTAAATAATTTTTTTTTAGTTTCCTGGAATCTCAGTTACCCCCGGGCCGGGGGGGCGGGGCGGGGGGGACTTGCCTGTGATTGGCATGGAGAATATTCCTGGTTAAACTTATTTGACAACATTTATGGGAAATTCTTTTTTTATCCATCTTCTTTCTCTGCCCGCTGATTTCTTAATTGAAATTGAACAAGTGAACAAAATCCCCATTATTTGAAGATTGGGGGCTAGGACTAGCTCTGTTATTGTTATTCTTCCATTTATGAGTGCTACCATAAGAGAAAAGGTTTTGGGTAGAATAGTGAAATATGACTTGGAGTTGGGGGCCTGAAAAGAATATCCAGATTTTACTAGGAAGTTGCAGACAAGAGATGAAATGTTTCCAAGGCAAGGAATCTTGCTAAATCTCTGCAGCTGCAGTATCTTAGGCACTTCCCTGTTATATTTTGGACCAATTATCCAGGAAAAATGAAAACATTTCAAATACCAGCCTTGGCTGAAACTTTTTTTAATGAGCATTAAAGCTCTTTCAGTTACTTAATTCTATCCTCAACTATTGAAGCAATGAAGATCAATACTGCCTTTACTGTTATCAATATCACTATCAATCTAAGATCCCCTTCATGAATTGCTTCTTCAATAGAGGACTTTCTAATGGGATTTAAAGCTGATAACTTTGGATCCCCCATCCCTGGACCCCTTTGGTCACTATGTAGTAACTTTTGGTTTATTCCCTTACTTTATGTGGTATCTGGGCATATTGCCAAGTTATGGCGTGTCTGATTTTTCTTCTTTCTTTTTCCCCATCCCACTCTTCTCTCCTACCTTACAGCTTGTTTTTGTTGTGTTTATTTTTTTTAATTTTCTCTTTTATAAGGATGATGTTCTGCTTGAAGCAAGAAAAAGATGGAAAAAATTCCTTGTTATTAAAGATAGGAACAATAAGCTATATAGTCTCCAGAGAACATACATATTCAATTTAAAATTTTATTTGGATTTATATAGTAAACCTGAAAACTTATGTGATGAAGATATAGAGGCATTTTTTAAAACTACATTTGACCTTCTGCAGTTGGATTTTTTACGACAACAATTTCTTGCTTCTTGGATCATGGATGATACATTCAATGATTTTGAATACAGGTGAAACTCGAAAAATTAGAATATCGTGCAAATGTTCATTTATGTCAGTATGGCAACTCAAAAGGTGAAACCAATATATGAGATAGACGCATTACATGCAAAGCAAGATATGTCAAGCCTTACTTTGGTATAATTGTGATGATTATGGCATACAGCTTTTGAAAACCCCAAATTCACAATCTCAGAAAATTAGAATAGTGTGAAAAGGTTCAATATTCTAGGCTCAAAGTGTCCCACTCTAATCAGCTAATGAATCCATAACACCTACAAAGGGTTCCTGAGCCTTTCAATGGTCTCTCAGGCTGGTTCAGTAGGAATCACAAGCATGGGAAAGACTGCTGACCTGACAGTTGTGCAGAAAACCATCATTGACACCATCCATAAGGAGGGAAAGCCCCAAAAGGTAATTGCAAAAGAAGTTGGATGTTCCCAAAGTGCTGTATCAAAGCACATCAATAGAAGGTTATGTGGAAGGGAAAAGTGTGGTAGAAAAAGGTGCACAAGCAGCAGGGATGACCGCAGCCTGGAGAGGATTGTCAGGAAAAGGCCATTCAAAAGTGCTGGGGACTTTCACAAGGAGTGGACTGAGGCTGGAGTTAGTGCATCAAGAGCCACCACACACAGACAGATCTTGGACATGGGCTTCAAATGTCGTATTCCTCTTGTCAAACTGCTCCTGAACAACAAACAACGTCAGAAGCGTCTTACCTGGGCTACAGAAAAAAAGATGTGGTCTGTTGCCCAGTGGTCCAAAGTCCTCTTTTCTGATGAGAGCAACTTTTGCATCTCATTTGGGAACCAAGGACCCAGAGTCTGGAGGAAGAATGAAAAGGCACACAATGCACGATGCTTGAAGTCCAGTGTGAAGTTTCCACAGTCTGTGTTGATTTGGGGAGCCATGTCATCTGCTGGTGTTGGTCCACTGTGCTTCATTAAATCCAGGGTCAACGCAGCCGTCTACCAGGAGATTTTGGAGCACTTCATGCTTCCTTCCACAGGCGAGCTTTATGGGGATGCTGACTTCATTTTCCAGCAGGACTTGGCACCTGCCCACACTGCCAAAAGTACCAAAACCTGGTTCAGTGACCATGGGATTACTGTGCTTGATTGGCCAGCAAACTCGCCTGACCTGAACCCCATAGAGAATCTATGGGGCATTGCCAAGAGAAAGATGAGGGACATGAGACCGAACAATGCAGCGGAGCTGAAGGCCACTATTGAAGCATCCTGGTCTTCCATAGCACCTCAGCAGTGCCACAGGCTGATAGCATCCATGCCACGCCGCATTGCGGCAGTCATTGCTGCAAAAGGGGCCCAAACCAAGTACTGAGTACATATGCATGCTTTTACTTTGCAGAGGTCCGATATTGTTCTATTTCCAATCCTTGTGTTATTGATGTCATGTAATATTCTAATTTTCTGAGATTGTGAATTTGGGGTTTTCATAAGCTGTACGCCATAATCATCACAATTATACCAAAGTAAGGCTTGACATATCTCGCTCTGCATGTAATGCGTCTATCTCATATATTGGTTTCACCTTTTGAGTTGCCATACTGACATAAATGAACATTTGCACGATATTCTAATTTTTCGAGTTTCACCTGTATTAGTAATAGTAAAACACCAGAACTGAATGGCTTTCCTGTGGAATGGTATAAAACATTTATCGATATTCTTGCTGCTAAACTCTAACAATTATATAATGAGGTCTTTGAGAATGGAATTTATTTTCTTCATTTAATGGCGCATATACAATATTACAGTTTATATCAAAATCTGGTAAAGTTCATACATGTGTGAAATAACTTATTTCATTGATTCATGTAGATATTAAAATTTTAATGGCTATTTTAGTAACTAGACTTCAACAAGCCATCTCTTCAGTGGTTGAGCATGATCAAGCAGGCTTTATCAAAGCTAGATATTTATCAGCCAATATTTGGCTGGTAGAGTTTGGTTTGAATAAAAATAAAGAAGACAAAGCTGAAATTTTATCTGGATGCGGAAAAAGCCTTTGATAAAAAAAATACAGAGAATATATGTATATTACTTAAATGTGGATTTCCTAAAGAATTTATAAAGTGGGTCCAGATTCTCTGTAAGATATCTAAACCCAAGTGAAAGTGAATGGCATTTGTTCACTTTATTAAGGTACTAGACAAGATGCCCACTTTTATTTTTGATCTTTGTCTAGAATCACACCAGTCACTTCATTTGGGACTGGTGCACAATCAGGGGCTTTCCTGCATTCCCAGCTCCTGCTTGAGAAGCAGGTGTCAGCAGGAAGGCCTTTGCACAAATCCAATTTGTGCACCAGTTATGCCCATTCTTGGACTGAGAGCCCTCATTACAATCACTCATGCCTTGGTTAGCTCACTGTTGCAATGCAGTCTACACAGTGCTGCCCTTGAGGATCATGAGGAAGCCACAGTTGGTCCAGAATGCAGCATCATGAGCAGTGATGGACTGGCCTTATTATGTCTACTGCTGCATAAGCTGTAGTAGTTACCAGTAACATTCTGGGTGCAACTCAAGCTACTGTTTATTTCCTGTAAAACCCTACATGGCAAAGTGCCTAGCTATCTGATGGACCATCTGTCTCCTGTAGTACCTATGTACCTTGTACAATTAGACTTGGCTTGCTTCAGGGCTCATCAGTTAGTCAATGTCATCCAGCAGGACCCAAGAAGCGGGCTTTCTCTGTTGCAGCGCCTACCCTCTGGAAGAGCACCCCTCCTAAGATTTACTCATCCCCATTCTATCTGCCTTCAAATGAACTCTAAAAATGTGGCTCTTTCCTCAGGCTTTGGGTTGGGGTGTTTGGTAGACTCCTTTAGTTTGGGTGTAATGTGAGAGATTGTACTTTTTAACTTTGTGAAGTCACCCAGGGTTATTTTTATAGTTGGGTGACCTATAAACTGTATAAACAAATAAATAGATAAATACATCTTTAGGTTGTCCCATTAGACAAGATTATAATATCCATGGATTTTTGCATAACTTATTAGAATTCAAATTTGTATTAAATGCTGGTGATATTTTATTGTTTAGCTCTGAACCTCACACTTCAATTCCTGCTTTGATGTATCTGATTAACGCCTTTGTTCAGACTGAGGGACCTTCTGTTAAGTGGTCTAAGTTAGAATTGGTGCCTAGACATGAAGGCTTGTTTAGTCAAGCACTAACTGACTGTCATTTTCATATATGGACAGAATTTGTAAATTATTTAGGTATTCTTATTACAAGCAATATTTCTCCAATAATTATGAATATGAATAAGGTATATAAAGAATTTGCTGGACATTGATAGATGGGGGTCATTAAACTTTAGTCTCTGGGATTATGTAAACACTCTTAAAATAAATGTAATTTCCAGGATACTTTATATTTTGCTTGGAATTTCCATTTATATATCTGGAAAATATTTTCAAAAGCTCAGTAAACTGTTTTGTAAATTTGTACTGAGTTCTTCAATTCCAAAGATACGTTTGAGAAAGATGTCATTGTCAGAGATTGGGGTTTTGGTTTCTGAATCTTGAATTATACCACTATGCATACTTTTTTATTAGTACCAAATTCTGGATATGTTTAGCTGTTCACCTAGTGAAGATTTTTATTCTGGGCCTTTGGGGTATGTTTGTATACAATACTTTTAGCTAATTAGACTATTTAATTATAGTATTAAAATATAGTATTTTTGCTTTACCTCCTATAATTATCATATTAATTTGAAAACTGAGGTCTATTATTTCTGGGAAAATGTACTTTGATCCCTTTTCTCATGCTAAATTTTCACTATGGGGTAATCCAGATTTAAAAATGGATTAAAAAGTGACTTTTATGTAACAGCTGGCGAGATCAACTTGTGGATAATAACAATTAGTTTTTATGATTTTCTGTGTTAAAATACAATTTGACAGTTGCCACCCACTGGTAGTATTTACAATTATAACATTTATTGATATTTATTGAGTATAGCATTCTTACTATTTTTATTTTAAAAACTAGCAATGAATTGAAGATAGCATAAAACTACTCATAGTAGCTACTATTGTGTAATTTTCAGAAACAGATTACTAATTTCTGGTTACAACCTTTTTTCAAAAGACAATATAAAAATGTTCTAAATAAGCAAAATCCATAGCTAAAATCAAAGTGCACTTGTGGGTGCACCCACATGTTTTGGGTGAAGAAAATAAATGAGCAACTGGGTCCGCATTTAAGCACATGGATTCAGAGATGACATGCAACAAGATACTGTGTGGTTGTTTAGGTTTTGAGCTACACATACACATAGACACATACATGACATGACCCTATATAGAGAAAGCTTGGGATGTTCAACTTCTGGGGCTAGTGGACACATTCAGAATTTTGAAAACATCTTATTGATACTCTTACAACAGTTGCCATTGTGGGTGTGGCTAATCACAAAACACTGATTTCTCAGAAAGCAAAATTGTCTGGTTACTGTTCATCCTTCTCTAGCCTCCCACAATATTCTCTACAACTTCAGTTTAGCTTTGTGGGTTTTGTTTCATTTTTGTTTTTCTTTCTGGGCAGGAGAGTATACTTCCAAACAAAACACTGAGCTATAGCCACCCACTATTTTATTTCCAAATCTGGGGTCTATATGGAGCCCAGAGATGTCCTTGGAAATAAAGATTAGATTTGAGGTTAGTCGTTATTGATTGATTGATTGATGGCTGGTTGGTTGGTTAATTGAGTGACTGACGGGTTGTAAGACCATTTAATCTTATACCATCTCTTGAACCTTTGAAAGAGGTATGTGCAACTGTCTTAGGTTATTCTGGCACAATGTTTCCTTTGGCTAATGCAGAACATGTGACTGTTGGGAATCAGAGGGTTCATATATATTTGCCTTCTGGTGGTTACCTCACCCCTATGTGGGATAAAGAAATCGCTAGTTACTAACTGCATTGTGAAAACATTCCAAAAATATCCCAAAGTCAAGCCACAATAGAAATCAGAAAGATCAGGCATGAACTTGTACCACAATTTATATGTAATGGTATGCGGGAATGACCTTGGAGACAGAAGGAAGGACAACCGTCACGCAAAAGCTATCTCGGCCCAAAGAAGCAGAGGGGGCATGGAAAGTGTCTCGGAAGGGACCCTCTCTTGTTTTCTGGAAAGTAGAAGGAAAGGAGGGGAGAAGTGCTTTCAGACTTGCAAGATTCTGTTACTGTAACCTTACCTTAAAGGTAGTGTTATACTCATGGTTTGTGCTTCTTGTCTGGACTGCCTCAAAGGGCTGACATTATCATATTAGCTAAACTGACAGATTTTCAACATAGTTGCACAGGATTTAAACCATGGAATGCAAAAATAAAAGGATAAGCCACTTATAGCCATCAAAACACATATACAGTATGTGGGCCTTTGGCCTAATTTCAAAAGGTCTTTGTAAACCTACTTGCGTAAAACTGGCGGAAAAAAGAGAGAGTGAGAAGCGGATGTCATAAATATAGTGCATTAAAAAAAGCATGTGTGTGTGTGTATAATAGAATACAGAAGATGGTCAGCCAGCTCTCCCTACCTTTGGCCTTTGTTTCCCATGCCTGGCACATGGTCTAGCATAAGGGAATAGGGCCCTCACAGAAAACTCTTGCCAATCCCCATGGCAGCACTTACTTCTGAGTAAACATGCATCAGGTTATGCTGTTTGTATGCAACACAATAGTTTGTCCAATTACTTATTCACAGACCTCCCGAATGCTTGAGAAATTTGCTTCTTGGTAAACAAGGGCTAAAAAAAGATTGTGTGAAAGGTAAGCTGTGCCCCCTGCTTCACAGCTCTAGAGCTACCATAATTTGTTCATTTAGGCAATCACATTTTCATCACTTAAGCCTGGCAGGAGATCATCTTTAAGCCAGTGACATCTAGCAATGATTTTTAGGAAGTGCACTGCATGAAACTAAGATCTGACTTTCCACTGAAAGCCCATTTTCTTGGCCCATAAGGATGTTGTTAATTCTTTTCTGGGGTGCATGGAAGCCATCATGACCAATAGCTGCAACGTACTGACTCCTCCAGGGCCTAATTTCTGCTCGTCACTGTCAATCTACTGCTGTGGGTTAAAAAGAAAAAAAATCATGTTTCTCCTGGGCCCTGTGCATTTCTAAAGCTGCAAACAATAAATGGCTCGAAGGAGCTAAACCGAAGCGCCTCATTGCCAAGTCTTCCTGACGGTGGTATTTTCACCGAGTCACTGTAAAAATAGCAAGGATGCTGAACAGCAGCAGCAGCAGCATTTCCATTCACTTTGCTCTTAACTGCTGTTTAATGAAGATTGAAAAGAAAGAACTTGCAGTTTCTAGTGCCTTTACCTCAGGAGCCTGGCAGCCCTACCCTCAGCAGCCGTGGTATCCATTTCTTAGTTTGGTTTCCTCTTCCCTGGAAATTTAGAACTAGGGTAAGGCTCTGTTCCGTTCAAATATACTGTATGTTATCCCAGTTGGAGGAAGGACAAGGAGATAATGGGCTGACTCCAGTTTTGGTTATTAAAAAAGATACTCGTACCATAAACAAGAACAACAAAAGATATTTATTCTCATTTAAAAAAAAACAAAAAACCACAAGGTATTTTTTTCCTTGGCTTCTAAAATCAGTCTACTCTCCGGTATTTTCAAGCAGAGCACTTTGGTAGTGCTGCTTTCATTCCAGAGAACTGAGGATGCGGCCAATACCTCTGGCAGGGCAAAAAGTCATACAAATGCAGTTGTGGTAGTGTGTGAAGCAGACTGAGCTGGCTTGTTTACAACACCATTATTAAAGCAAACTATCTCTTTGCACAATGTGTGAATTACAGCCAATGAATTCCTAATGACTGTCGCTGATCCACTCTCCAATGTTATACTTTCCAGATAAAGTTGTATTTCAACTCTCAGCAGTTTAATTCAGCACATCTTGAAGCTACCAGGTTAAAGAAAACAATTTTAATACTACTCTTTAAACTTTGGCACACACAATTCTTTGTTTAAGAAAAGGGCAATCCATTTGACCTGACTTGCTAACTTTGCTATTATTATTATGCAACTGAAAAGTTGCTGCAATAAATGTTCTTAAAATAGAAGGCCTTTTATAAAAGAATGTAAAATACATTACTGACAACACCACTTCCCTCTCTTCCTGAAATGCAGAGAGGACACCAAATATAACTTGTATATTGTTTCTTCTCTGATTTTTTTTTTTGGGGGGGGGCATGTATATGACTATATATATTGTACAGATTCTAATAATAGATTTTTTGTAAAAAAATTGCCCTAGTGTTTTAAATGATATCCTTAAGAAAATATTCTTTTAGACTTGCTAATATTAAAAACATACTACTATGAGAGAAAAAGCTGATCCTTTTTCAGTAAAATGTTCCTGTCATAACCACAGCTTAAAATGAAATAATAAGACTGGAATCAAGCCATTTCTATGGAGCCTTATAAATGTGACAAATAAATAAAACATATTAAAGCTGACTTACATCCTGTTCATATCTGCAGATCTATGTGAAATGCTTAATATTGCCATCTTTTAAAAGAGAACAAATGAATATTGTTTTGTTCCATTGGTAATTTTGAATTTTTATGCAATTATCGAATTGACAAGTTCTTTTATATCTTGCAAGGAAAAGGAGATTTCTCTTACACAACCTGATCTTGATTTGTTTTCCTTGTTTTCCTTCATAGGCTGTACTAAAATATTTCAGAAGCCTACAGAAAAACCATACTGTTGTTTATACTATTTGCTAGCTTTCAAATATTGCCTGGAAAATATATTGAAAAGCAAAATAGATTTTATAGTCTAAAGAATGGCTGGTTCTAGCATTTCAGTAAATTTAGAAAATAGGAAGTATAGGAACCAGTCCAATACTGGTTGGTTTAGAATTGCATTCAGCCAAGTGGCATCGTGATATAATGGCAAGTGTGTTGCTTTCAGATGTGTGGCTCCTAACACCATCAATTCAAAGGCATTGTTCTGTTATTCCATCTTTGTTTCATATCTTTCCTGATAAGAAGACAGACTGAAAATGTGGTGGTAAAAAAAGAAAAGGGGGTTCAAATGAAAGGCAATGCCATGAAGTAGTGCTTGCTTAATAAAAGCCTTATCTAGAAGCATCTTGATTCAAATTTGATAACCAAACCTCTTAACTCCTAATCAGAAAGGTAATGATCTGGCATCCTACTAATGGCTGGTTGAATAAGCCATAATGTCAGAATTATCATATACACATTATGATGTCATCACACAAAAACCACCAGTAGATGTATCGTGTCTGACACTAGTATGTAAGCCATGTAATTTGCATGGTGACTTCATGGCACACATTGTCCTTTGCTCCGAACCACCCTTCCCAGTAAGCACCCATGCATACAAGACTATTCAATTTATGGTGGAATGCACTTTGTAAACCCATCCAATCCCTGTTTTGCAACTTAATCTACATGTAAGAATATGTAATATATGGAACAGAAGTATGTGACTTTGAATTCCCTTGGAAATGAATGGGATAAAAATAAAGCAAGGTAAGATCATGTCTGGATCCCATGTTCCACAGATATAGCATTCTGTAAATATTAAAAGAAAGAAAAATCCAGGATTGCAGTATTGTTAACCTTTGCATCAACTTTACATGTTTGTGTGTCCCATCTTGTTAAAAAAAAAACACCTCTTCCTTGGTAGCTGAAGTGAGAGCTGCGCAGTGCTTCAGATGTAATTCAGAAAAGTAACTGTGGAGTACCTGGGGGCACAACTGTCACAACTACAACTCTTCAAAGTGGTTGTGTCTTTACCTGGGTTTGTGTGGCTCCCCAGATATGCTGAAACATCTTGCTGAAATTGAATTTGAAGCACTGCACATATACAGACTACAGCTAAACCTGTTTTATTTTTTCAGGAAACTTATTCTAATTCCAGGTACAGCATTCCACTAATGTACTGCCACACTCTATTCTGCATCTCCAATGCATATTTCACTCTTTAGCATTATAGTTTAGCTTCTTTTGTTGTTAAATGCTTAGTATTACTCCAGAAGCATTACTATCTAGAGATCAGCATCAGCATCTGCCTTTTTATTGTTTTCTATTTAATAAGACCATTGATAGTCATTTCTAATTTCTGCCTTACCCTTTTCTATCAGATATAACCTGACCTCTCAGCAGCTGTCTGCCTGCCCTTAGAGTTCTCAATATCTGCCAGCATTTGATTAATTCTTCAAAACCTTGACAATTATTTAATTCAATTTTTGCACAATGTAGACATGATCTTTTCCTATGAGTGCAAGGCCTGCATGTAGAAAATTCTTGCAGAGCCTTTTGTGTGAGTGTTCATACCCTTGTAGCTGTATTTTTTTTTTTTTTAATCTGAAGTTGTTTGAGACACCGTAGAGAGATGAAAGGCTATTTGGATAGGAAAAAAGTATGTCTACCTCATTCATACATTTTGCCTTGTGAATATCTTGAGAGTTTTTCACAATGTCCATTGAAAAGCAGCAAGATGGGCCACTTTTCCTCCACTGATTGTAAGTATTTAAAATTAAAACTGATCTAAAGAGAGAGGGAAAAAGACAGAATCTGAATCTGGAATACTATTGATGTTGCAAAGTTGTTCATTTGTAACAAACATGAATCAATTGCTGAGATTAATCTTAAGTTCTTGGCCACTCTACCTCCACAAAAAGCAAGATTTTTCTAGAGTTTGTAGAGATTTAAAGAGGATAGGCTACAAAAAACTAGACATCTGGATTGCCTCCCCACCCTTTTAGAATTTATCTCCTTTTCCTAAGAGGCTTTCTCAGCGTCTCACTCATAACTCCTCTGTGAACTAGTGAAGAGCTGTTCTCTTAATTGATAATGGAGGAATGGCCAACTGGTTAGAATGTGACTCCCTCTATGGGTTCTAGATACACATTACACTATTGCTGTTGTCTTCACATAAAAAGACATAGTTTTAGGTCCCAATATTCCAAGGAGTTTTCAAAATATTGCTGCCATGTTTCTCTGTTCACCAGAACAATCATACTTACAAAGACATAACTTCACATCCTGCAACTCTTGGTTGGAAGTCCTACTGACATCTGCTACACTTACAGTCATTGTAGGGAAATGTGGGTCCAATAGCACTCAAAACGTTAATATATAGCAATTTGTGACATCATTTATGACAAAATACAGCCAGCAGGATTTACAGTGATTCATCCTTAATTTCATTTTCCAAAATGAAAAGTCTTGATGGGACTGTTTCTTGCAGAGAGTTATTTCTTTTTAGATCGCTTTCATGCTTAGAAAATCTGCCCATTTTGCAGATAAGATAGTGTGTGGAATTTTTTTTCTCACTTTCTTGAAGATATCATCTATCTTTTGCATTATGCTGTTAATGTCATACATTCCCATTCTCTCTCCCCCTCCCCCCCATTTAGGTTGCCATTACAAGCTGGATACTATTTGCATTATGATGATTGGGATGAAGTAAATTATGTTGGGCAAAACAATCAATCCAAGGGATGAAGTGGATTCCTTTCAGATGAACCTATTTATGGATCAGCAGACTTATTCAGAGTTATTTAAAAAGCAGTTAACATTCCATCAGCAATAAACTGTGATCTGTGTCAGCACTAAGATACTGCTCAGTAATTTATTTTAGAACAAGAAATCACCGCAGAACTAAATGCAATTGTTAAATATCCATTGGATGGATAAATACCAAGGAACAGCAAAGTGTTTTGTTTCTTTTTCATTCCCAATATTAGATTTACTTAGACTTACATTTCTATTGAAATATTTGGTTATTTATTTATTTAGTCTCACTTCCAATGAGAAAGTATTTTTAATCACTTTAATCATTTCTAAATTTGCAATGATTTTCTATTTAAACTGCAGGATTAAGGTAGATTTATTTTATTTCAGTTTTATTCTAGCATAGCATTTTCCTCCCTAGCTAAACTGAATGATCCTTCTTTTAAAGTAATACCTGAAGGGAGGCAGATGTCTGGTAATGTACACTGTCAATGATTAACTACCGCAGGATGTAGACTGAGATTCAGGGAGACTGAAATACCAAAGCATTCTCCAGTGCAACTGCAAGGAAGAGGGATGAATGCAGGAGAAAGTGATGGTGTCAGGGACCAGCAATATGTTTATGCAGCTGTGTATGTAAATCTCTAACTCTCCACCTAAAACACATGGTCTTGAATTGCTCATCTTTGCTCAAGGCCAATTATCAGTGTCAGTAAATCCTAATTCAGGGGTATATAATCTTATTACGCCACTGAGGGCATGTCAAATTTATTAACTGAGGATGCTCTCGCAAAGTCACTGCCCAAGGGGACTGGGCTAGCCACAAAGTGGCCACCACAATAGGCACTTCCAGTCATAAATCACTCATTTGTCAGAAGGTAAACTGATTAGATTAATTCCCACATCTCCTCTAGCATTCCAGAAAATTCCCTACATTCCCTTACCTTTATCTTCTTTTTACTACCCCTAGACAGATTGTCACACTTCCATTTTGATTTTCTAAGAAAGACTATGTACCTTAGAAGCATTTTTGAAAATAAATATAATTCTGTGCTTTGGTGCTTTGTTTTGTAGTATGTCAGCTTTGCATTGTTGTTGTTGTTAGCATCTAACAAAACACAGCAAAATAAAATTAAGTAGGACAAAAATCCTGGTGGATGCCAAAGGACATGTCTATGGACATTTTGATGCTCATGAGCACTATTTAAGGTATCCAATCAGTCACAGCCTTGGTAATTGCAGCACTGGGCCATAATCCATGCAACTCTGCACAGTGTAGTCTATATTCATTCCAATACTGCTTGCACATCTTATTACAAATGCCATTTATTCAGTGTTCCAATATATGTTAGCAGGTGACCGAGATCTTAACTACCTTCATGACTGAGTAAGTTTAAATGTGTCTTAGAGCATCTTTCTACTTTGCGCTGCCAAGTAGAACTCAGCCAGAATCCCAGTTTTGGGGCTACTGATACAATTTCGCTCTATTCCTGCCAATGAAGCTGACACAGCAACTACAGTAAATCAGAGATTCTGCCAGTTCCATATCATCAATATTATAAATACGTCTTCTGAAATGCACTGCTAAGCATTCTAGGTACTTACAACTTTTTATAATTTGTATTTCTTATGGATATGAAAAAAATCAAAGGATATCAAACAGAAGTCAGCATTAAATTGTAATTTAACAATCAACAGTATTGTACTGGTATTAGAAAATAATTATAGTACTTAAGGACACCACAATAACTTTGTTGCTCCTATCTGTGTGCCTGGTTTATCTTGAGCAGCCCCAATAGTGCTTTGTAATACCTTGTATGTAGCCAATTGACTGAATTTTTGTTTCTACCCTAAAAACAGATGACGTGTTATTCTAATCTCAGGCACTGTGAAAGTTGCAAGGCTCTCTTTCTTCTTCACCACTGCCACTAGATCTCAAGGACAGAGAAAACTCTACAGATTTACACATTTTTCCAAGTAAAAGAAACAAAATTCTCCATTAATTGCTGATTAACATAATGTTGTACATGTCTATATCTCAATATTTGTTCTACATTTTTTTGCATAAAATAAATATTTTGTATAAACATTTATTTCATTCTTAAAATGAGAGGTGCTCCTTTAATTGGGGAGGACACGCTGGTGGATAGGAGCTTCATATTTTCCCTTACAAAGTTGCGCTGTCGCACTGTTGCTGATCTCATGTATGCATTCCTGCAAATTACTTTTGCTGAAGAAGTGGGTGGGGTAGTCTTGGGGAGTAGGCCATTAATTTCATACATCCATTGCATTGCTGCTGTCTGAAAACACAGAAGTAAAGTTTCAGTAGAAGTTTTATCATTTGTTACTGTGAATCATACAACAGCTATCTGCCACAATGCCTGTAATTATGCCTTTCACTGTTTTCCATGTGGGGGTGCTTCAAACAGCTACACTGTCGAAACTGCACCATAGTGGAAAGAAAGCATTTCCACACATAATAAGGAAAGAAGGACATTTCATTTTATGTACTAAGAGCAGCATGTTCAAATATACATACTGTCTAGCACCCTAGGTAATCTATACCCTTGTTAATCTGCAACAGTTTGAAATTCTGTTTCAAGGAGATTATTTCACAGTAGGAAATACACAAAGATAACAAATAAGGTGCTGGCTTTATTTGTATCCCAGTGACTATTGTGGGTAAGCACAAGAAATAGCATAAACTTTTAGTGTCTTAGTTTGGGTTAATGAGTTATCTCATATGGCATGGAAAAAGCAAACTGTGAGTAGTTTATACTGGAAACTTCTGTACTTGAAGTCACTGTGACATATGGATATAATCTACCGATCTACTGCTGGCAAAGAGCAAGTGTTGTTCTTCACATTAGCATTCAACAGCTCTTCCTGTGTTTGCATGCACTGCACAAGATTCTTACCACAATAATTGATATGCGGAGTTGTTACGATGTAACATTAAATCAAGATTTAAAACAAAACTAGGTGCAAGACCACATCAAGTTTAGGATGTTGTCTAAATCCTAAAATTACTAATTAGAGTTAGTAGAAACAAGACAATTTAATAAATATTTAATGTTGTATTTAAACATGATCAGGAAGATGAACCACTGTTTGTGACCAGCTGTTATTAAAGAAAAGCAAAACACCGTGATTGTGCCACAAAGAAAAGAGCAGCCTGATTGCAATTTTTATTTCAATAATACTAGCTGTGTCTTATAACGTTATATGGTAATTTACCATTATATCCAATTGAGACCAATGTAAGAAACCCAGATTTATATTGCTTTTATTCCTTCCCAATGGTGGTCACAGAAGCTCATATGGTTGATTATTTCTTAGACATTGGATTTAATTCAATGTCTAAGAAATGTGAGATACCATGGAGTTCATCTTTTTTCATCTACTGTTTAGCATTTGTATGAAGACACTAAGAGAGAAATCTATATTATTAGGCACAATAATTTGAGAGATTTGGAGGAATTATATCTGGTACCTATGTAGGATCTAGTGGCCTCCTTAGTGGTGGTGGGGAATGAAAAAAAAATCAAGAGCAGCTGTAGAAGTACCAGCAAAACCCTGACCCTTTTGTACACGTCTTGATTTCACCATATGTATAAATGGATGGGGTTTTGATCACATTGACATTACTGCTACCTTGACTTTTTCAACCTTCCTCATGGATGCTGCTGCTAGGACCTACTAGGTCCTATATTGTTTCTCAACCTTGGCCATTTGAAGATGTATGGACTTCAACTCTCAGAATTCCCCAGCCAGCATGGGTTCATCTTCAAGCAGCCAAGGTTGAGAAACACTGTAAGAGATTAATGAAAATAACAGATTATCAATTCAGTCAGAAATAATGCTGACTGTTCACAGTCCTTTGAATGAAAAACATGCTTCATATTGACCAAGGATCTTGAATATGAGCATCTTAATTTAACCAAGCTTGTGATGCCATGCCTTTAAAACAAGTATCCCCAAAACTGAGAATCGTATCATATCCCTAGCTAGGCAAACCCCCCAAATATTCTGATTTTTACACAAAATTAATAAGCCAATAGTAGAATTAAAGCAGATGCATTTTTCTCCAAGCTGGCACAACTGTTTCAAAAACTGTCTCTGGCTATCTTCATGTGCATTGCAAAGACCTTCATTTGAAGGCGCTAATTCATAATTACCTACATTCTATAGTGTGCCTCTAGAAACAATTTTAAAAAATCTGTCTTCTCCTACCAGTTTTATTTATCAGATTTGTTTTATACAGAAGTTTGTCGGCAGTTTATAATAAAAGCAAGAAATTATGAAACCAAGTTAAAATCATTAAAAAACATAAATTAAAATCTTCAACAATTAGGGACCATTGAAGAAGATGAATTTGTCAGAGCTTTTCAAAGGCCAACAAAATGGTCCATCTCTCTAGCAGGATCTCCAGATGGAGAAATTTCCTTCTCTGGTTGCTGCAAAGTGAGCTTTCAGCAACTGTAGAGAACTTCCTATGATTTTTCACTCAATGATGTGTGGACATAATATGGAACAAAGTTATCTGAGGTCAGAAGAAATACTCATAATTATTTATACAAAACAATATATACACCCTTAAATGGAGCCTAATGAGATTTCCTTTTGAGTAAATATCCATGATTGCACATGACATTTAGTAAATTTATGCTAAAAATTTAATTATACACAGATAATCTAACTTCATTTTATATGAATGAAAATATAATGCAAAACATTCGTGTAAACTAGCCTTATTAAGGAAGAAAAAAGTTCTCAGTGAGCTAATTTCCTTATTAATTCCTGCAGAAGGTTAAATGATTATTTTTCATATATTAAGTTTAAAAGACATTTAACACTTGGATGATAGTAATCAGTGAGTGAGATATCAAGGTCAGAAAAAAGTTCTGATCAGCTGCAGCAATTTACAATCTAGTATACAGTATATATAAACCTAGTAAGATATCATCCCCAGTTGTATCTATCCATCCTGTAAGATCCAGCAGGAAAGGCATGCTCCAGGTCCTGTCTGTTAGGAGACCCTTTTCTGTTGTGGCACCTGTCCTCTGAAACATCATTCCCCCAGAGATTAGAGTTGCCCCAACCCTACTGGCTTTTCATAACATCTTCAAAACCTGGCTTTGTTGCTGAGCCTGGGGTTTAGGTTGTATGGTTAAGACCATATTTTGGTTATGTTGATGATGTTGGTTTTATTTTAGTTCCTATATTTTTATTGATTATTTATGATGTTTTTGTCTGTTTTTTATTCTGTTACCCACCCAGAGTCATATATTTGAGATGGGCAACCATATAATTTGCATAAATAAATAAATAAATGTATGGGGCTTAGCTTTAAGCAACAGCTGGCAATCAACCACTGTTGATGCCATCTAAACTGCAATGATTTACCAGGTTCAATATTTCTTTTTGATCATGGAAATATACCTTTGTGTATACTGTATATACATAGTTGTAAGAGTTGTCTTTCAATTAGAAATCTGTAAAGATAATGGGGTAGGAACATACTTTATGTGAGGAAGTTTACCTAAAACATTATTTGAGATGGCTAAATTTTTTTAGACAAAAGCTACTTATGAAATAAATTGAATATAACTTACTGATAGTTAACACAGGCTGTTATATAATATTACTATGGTTCTAAGTCTCTTTTTGGATAGCTGCCAAGAGTCACTTTGGATTGTGGCCAAAAAAAATAGAATAAACAAATGAACACATATATTATCAAATGACAAGACACAAATCAGGCATTTGAAATCTTTCTGAAATCATTCTGAAACGTAGAAGTCTGAATTTCCGATGATCTACTTGCTAGCAATTGGAAATCTGTACGCTACTGCATTTTTACACCTTTGGGATTGGCCTCTGTCTTTCTGCAGGCATTTATAGCTGGAAATGAGTCCAGCCACAGCACTGGTTCCTTCAGGAAAAAAAAAATAGGGGGTGGCTGTGTGGGAAGAAAGGTGGGAAGTAAAGGTGGGTGGTTGAAAAAAAGACTGCAAGCCAATCTAACCAAGCTTAGGAAGAGCAGATGCTCTAAAGGAGGCACGGTGCAGAAAACCTCATGCTCGGTCAAGTATGCCTCCCGTGATTCATAAAGGCAGTGATCCATGTTCTTGATCCTCACACACTTCTGGGTATATGTAATATTCAGTCGTTTTTCAGGCGCCCAGTATCAAATACTTCATTGCTTGTCAAGCTTAATTCTCCATCCTGGAAATGCATATGTGATCCATCTTCAATGTATCATCAGGAACATAGTTTAGAACAAATGGATGACCTCCTTGCAGTGTCATCAATAGTACTACTCAGAAAAAAAGAGTCAGATCATACTCTGTATTAAATATTATTGAATTTTGTATTTTATGTGAAATCTACATACTATACAGAGAACCTGGATCATTCTCATCTATAGCTTGTTTTCTAAAAGCAAGTAGAAGACTGTAGAAAGAAATATCAGCCAGTTGAATTTTATTCTATGATCAACATTATCAAATTTTTACTAACACAGTCATATTTTAAAAACAAGTACGTTGTACTGGAGTAAAGGGAGCAGCATGAATAAGCATCTTTAAAGTGAGGCATACCCAATTCTAACCACATTTCAGACTTGGAAAAAAAATGATGTACTAAAACAACTTCTGGTTTCGGGATTCTCTTCCTCCCAGAAGAATTCATGCAGTTTTAAAATGCCACTTCAATTATAGGTTTCCTTTTACCAGCAGCCCTTTAACAACCTGATTAGGAAATAACTTGAATTGCCATTCTGTTTTCCTAATTCTAGAATGATTTGTTTATGTAATAACTCTGGTTTCTAATTGTGTGTGTGTGTGCGTGTGTGTCTGCCATAACTCCCAAGCAGTTTATGACATTGGTTTCTTCTCAGGGCAAGAGCAGAACCGAGTTCCACAACTATTCCTGAGGGAATATGATCTCACAGTTAGTGAAAAGAGAGGATTCACCTTTATTTAAAACAAAAAAAGGGTTGCACTAACATTCCCCATGTTTCAGACATATGGAAGAAAAACCCAAACAATTTTCTTAAAAAATGAAAAAATCAGCCATGCATGGAAGCTTTGATTTCAAACATTCCCTTACTAATACTCCTAATTGTTCAAATAAAGTAAAACCTCAATTTAATATACCCCCATTTATGGGAGTTTCAATGCAATGGGCAAATTTCCATATGGACATCTCTTTAAAATAACAGAGAAGTCCATCATATCTAAAATTGCCTGGACAAGGCACTTACATTTACATTATTAAATTTATGCTATTTCTACCAATTTGCAATAGAATTTACAATATGTAATGTCATTACACAAATTATGTCAATTGATGCAAAAGTTATTTGCATTTGTGTAATTACACCTTCATGCAAATTACATAATTCACCAAGAATAACATGCTTTCAGATTTAACAAACATGTAGAAGTCACAGTGGCTCATTAAATCAAGGTTTTCTTGTAACGCAACAAATAAACAAAAATATTTTGTGTTTGTATTTCATGAACTGATTTCAACTGATTTATTTTCTTATGAACAACTTACACCAATTCTGCAAGTACAGCATGAAAAATGAATACAATTAGGAACAACAAAATAAACCCTTCCTCAGTTGCTTTTGAACAGCAAAGAAGGGAAATTTAGCCATAGTAAATGGAGGAAAAAAATAATCGTTAAATCTACAAGCATTGTATCAAGAATCTCATTCTTGGGCTCACCTGTATTACCAGAGTTGCTTGGTGCTTTTTGCTGTACATACTGGGCTTGAATCCAACAGTAATGCAGGTTCCTGCTGTGTCAAGTGGAAGAAGTTCCCCAGCTTGAGGCGATACAGCAAATTCGGGATCACTGCCTGGTAGAAAGTATGCTGTGTAAGGCTCTGGGTACCTAATGAACAGCAAAGGAAAATAAGTCATACAACATTTATCATAATGGAAGAATAATCCCAAGTAATTGGTGTTCTGCTATAGGAGGTCAGCAATTAAACATTAATACTACCACATAGCTTGCCAGCCTGATGTCTGGATTTCCTGAAATACTTGCAGAACTATAAGAGAAATTACTGTTTTGGACAAGGAAGTACGACATCATGGCAGTATGTAATTTGCATGATGAAATCATAATGTAAAAGATATAAATGAAGTAACTTTATTTGAATCACTTGTGTTATGATGTCATGATGCAAATGAAGTAAATTGCTACAGATGTCATAAAATTAAGATAAAATCAATGTTCAAGCTGTCTGCTCCATTCAGATAGCCACAGACTTTTCTGTTATTTCAGAAGGATATCTGTTAGAAATTTGGTTAGTTGCATCTGAAACCTGCTAGACAGGTGTCTAGTAAAGTGAGGTTCCACTATAACCCACATTCCACCACCCAGGAGATACATGCACTGTACTAACACACTCAAGAATATATTATTAAAATATATTTCAATATTTTAGTTGCAGCTTCTGAACAAATCTCTTCTATGTAAAAGCTAATAGGTAAAACACAGTTCCTTGTTGATTAGCATTCACATGAAATTCATCCAGGGCCAAATGAATTACATCAGAAAACAGAAAATTAATGTAAATATGCAAACTTAATAAATGGCCTTTCTCACACACATGGAATTGTATGTTATACCGATACTTTTAAAAAATATAGAAGCAATTGTCTAAAGCAAAGCAAATTAAGAACAAACATGTAAATATTTTTGCTTATTTTTAATTTTCATGAAAAGAAATGTAAACAATGTTGATTCATGAGTTAAAACAGGAGCTAAGATAATTTGCCAAATGTAGAACAAACATCAGTGAGCCAGTGAGTACAATTCAAGGTGCTTCATCTTTTGCTTACTGGTTGAATGGGCCCAGGGATAGTTGGCATCTAGAAAATAATATCTACAGTAACAGAGAAATAAAAATTCCAGTCATCTTGTGAAAGGAAGAAGCTAAATTCTTCTCCTGGATTTTCAGGATTTATTTATTTATTGAATTTGTCACTGCCCATCTCATTAAACGACTCTATGAATTTAATAATTCATTTTATCCTATACTAGTTTGAAAATTGATTATGGCATCTGAGTATTTTTAGTGTGATACCTTCTGGCAACACCATCATAAAATGTTTGTTCATCACAGATAAGGAGGCAGCAACTAAAGAACAATAAGAATGTCCTGCAATCAGGGACCTAAGTATTACAAATTATTTCATCCACTAGTTCACACTGGGGGAGAGGTGGGGAAAATCTTAAATGTAAACTTCTGATTAAAGAGAGGAAAGTATGTTTTGCGAAGAGAGGACTCTTTGGAAAAGACCCTGATGCTGGGAAAGATGGAAGGCAAAAGGAGAAGAGGACGGCAGAGGATGAGATGGCTAGATAGCATCACTGAAGCAATGAGCATGAAATTGAGCAAACTCAGGGAGGCAGTGAAAGATAGGAAGGCCTGGTGCAATATGGTTCATGGGGTCACGAAGAGTCGGACACGACTTAACGACTGAACAACAACAACAACAACAACAAAGTATGTTTAAAAGGGGAAACAGTGGGGAGGGTTCTATTTAATATGCTGTATATGTATCTAGTAAACAGGAAAACATTATTTCCACTACCAGTACTCAACACCATTAATTTCCCCAGATAAATAAGCTCACCTTATTAGGAACCACTGATTTCGGGAGAAGAAATTTGAAATGTTAAAGTGGATGAATTGAAAAGCAAGGAAAATAAGGGAAATTTCTCTTTTGTTTCTTACTCATCCACTTTAACTATCACTTCACTGTGCTGCTTTCAACCTAACAGTCAAAATCCAAAGCAGCATATTTAAACTAAAATATGAGGACTGCCTCAAAGTTGTTCACCAGTTCCAGCAGCAGCATCAATAGGTGTAGGGAGACCAATACAGTCACAAGTTTCTTGCAGAATTCCTGATCTTTCTCTCTGTCTTCACCAACAGCAGTAAGATCCAGAATGGCTCCTTGCATAATGTTCTAATCTGTTTACAGTATATGCCAGCTTGGCTCCTTTTCCCCAACCTACCATTCCCCAATCCCACATACCATGCCAAGAACAGCTGCTGCTGTGCTAGCCAAGATGGAATATTTTAAAAAAATAGCAAGGCTCAAGACAACATTCTAATCAAAACACCCAGAAAAGCAGGAAACACCCAAAAAAGCATCATTTAAAATGGGTGCTTTTTTGGTCCAAGTATTTTTGAAACAAACTCTCAAAACACAGGTGCTTTGTGCTGAGAACAGCATGCTGGAAGCAGCCATTTAGAGCTTTAAACAGTTGGCACTTGAATATCTTGGTTTTTATAGAGCTTCTCTGCTGGTACTTGATTTGAGTCCTCACAGAAAACAACCATAATCTAACACATTTTCCAAAGAGCATGAAATATGACATTTATCATTCTGGTAGATTCTTAGAATTCTTCTGTCCTGAGACAGCACACTACATACTGTATAATACAAAGACAGTAAAAGGTAGTAATAGCTTGTGTAATATGCAAAATCCTTTTTTCATCCTACAAAGTAAGAGTGAAAACAAAGTCATTTATATTCTAATTATTTATTTCAAGAACATCTGAACTAGAAAGCTCACAGATGTCTTGCTACAGCAATAAAGTACTATTTTCAAAGAAAACATGACAGCAGTTTTGTTCCATGTTTGACTTCCAAAGGCAGATACTCCCTTCAACCCTCTATTAATTTATAGGTCAGAGCTCTCAAGCACAAAACCTCTCTGCTCTTCATTAAAATGGCCCAACTTCTTTTAGACTTCCATGGAAACCTGAAAATAAGGTGCTGCTGCTTTAAGAGTTCTATTGATTCCTAGCAGGGAAGATGTGAAACATTTCTTCCAAATCATTTTCAAAGCATGCACACACAGCCCTAGCAATTAAAGTAAATTTATCTTAACTTCTGCTCTTTAGACATTAATGAAACTAAAATTATTTTCAATACCTGCTGAAAAAGCAAGATTCATAATTTTATTCCAAGATAAAGAAAAATATATTGGTATATATATCTGTGTGACTTTCAAAATAAATTACAAATGTTAATTGGCTAATTAAAAGGAGGGGGATGGGAAAAACACTTTCCAAATGAAATAAGATTATTCTCTAATTTCATTTAACGTGAAATGGCAGAATCAAGGTTGCATCATAGCCCTTTTTATAAATTCTTTATTATACCTTTTCTGAGAACATGAAATCTCTTACCACTATCAACCCCCTACCAGTAGATTATAGCATTCACAAGGCAATTGCTTCACTTCTGTGCTCTAAAATAGACTTTTCCACTGCAATGGGTATCTTTAGCATTGTGATAGAAACTTTGCCATGTTTTGAAGAATCCTCTCCAATGAGTCAAAACAGACAGCTGTGACAACCGTCCCTCTCAGATACACAGATGCAAGAAGTGAACTCTTTACAGAAAATCAATTATGGCCAAGGATATCCTTTGAAAATGATGATGGTAAGATTTCATCCTCCCTTTTCCAACAATATCACTGAGTAGGTCATAAAAAATCAATTTTAAATTTTAAAAACTTCCCAATTCCCCCAAATTAGTCATATATGAACTCTGCCCCCGGAAAAAAAAGTAATAAAATGAGAAATACACATGTTCTTTTTTAGCCCATTTAAAATCTTGAAAATATTTCCTAACCTCCCCAGTCTTTTGCCCACCTTCATAGGAAATAACAAGGGATAGAAAAAAGGATACTGCAGCAGTAGAGTTTTGCTGAGGGCCACATGTTTGTCTTAGCAACCTTTCATGGGGGTATGATTCTTCTCCTAATTTTGCCCCTCATTCCTAATTTTGCCCCTTCAGTTTGTATGATGGTGAGAAAGTGTCTTTAGCAATGCTTGTGAAGGTGGGAAAAGGCTCCAGGAGAGGCAGGTGGCCTTTTAACTTCATTAGTTGCTCTGAGGATTGCAAATCAGTTTTGTGAAACAAAATCAGAAAATCCCAAAGCCATCATTCCAGTAGTAATCCCTGGAAATGACTCACTCTCTTCATTATGCAACTTTACTCCCAGCCTCTTCAAAATCAGCCCTATACAACATATGGGGCACCACAATATTCCATAGGCTGAATTTTAAGAGATGTGAGAGACAGCATTAGCAACCAAAGCAATTCTTGAGCCTAGATTTCATTTCAAGCCAGAGAAGAATAAGGGAGCTTTAAAACTTTGCCTATCCTCTGAGGCAGTTTTTTTTGGCCTTCATTTTTTTCCCCAAAAACCATCTTAGGAAAATATCAGCTTCCCTATCATAAATGTATTAAATTGCCAACATCATGACTTTCTGTTTTATGTTCTTATTTATTATACTGAAGTCCTCACTGCTTTTTGAAAGGCCAGAGCAGTGTTTGTCAACCTTGGCAACTTGAAGATGTGTGGACTTCAACTCCCAGAATTCTGGGAGTTGAAGTCCACACATCTTCAAGTTGCCAAGTCTGACAAACATTGCTCTGACACTGGATCCCTGTAGCCCCATTATACTGTGAAATTTTTGGAGGACCTTGCCCATTGTGCTGATTTACTTTGGAATATTACTGCTCCAAAGCAAATAATGCAAATGCAATTCTGTTGTGTGTTATCTAGAGCTGTAGGGGAAGCATTCTCTGTTGACCTACCTCCTGGCTCTTGGCATTTCCGTTCCCCTCTGAAGTGAAGGAACTATAGCACTTTCCCAATCCCCCTCCCATTCTTTTGTAATAATCGGAGAGGAGGGTTTGCACTCCTTGCATAATCACCAGGTTTTACAAGGTGGTTGTTTTGAAGATAACATGAGGAAAAACTCTCTGTGCACTGGCTTGACCTCCCTGAGGAAAGCAAGTCATAAATCTAATAGTAAGTTAAAAATTAAAAACTACCTTTGTGTACTAGATTCTGGGGAGATTCTATAACTTCACAGCTCCAGCAAATGTTAATCTGCTTTAGAATTCTCATACCACATTCTTTTCACCTATAAGCTGACTTACTTGTATATGAAGAACCAAAGAAAATGCTCAGTGAACCATCTTATTGACTAATTCTGTAGCCTCTGCTATTCTTACCATGATGAAATGCTCACTAGAGTCTACATATCACCCAAATAAATGAGACATTTTTCTCTTGAATATTCATACCTTGTCTGGCTTGTAAGCTTAAAGCTGACTACAGACTCCTTGTTTAAACCAATTGCTTCAATATTAATAATATCATCTACTTCTGGATCTGTGGCAATGAACAATATTGGAAATTTCCAAATGCCTCCTGTGCTATGCTGTACCACCAAAGTTGCTGGATTCCTGAAAAATTAAGCATACAATATTAATTATAATTAAAAGTTTAATGAAACATAAGTCAAATCAATGACAGAGGTGCAATGGAAGCTTATATTCCTGTAACATAGTAATGCATTACACAGCTCTTTCTAAATTGGATTGTAGATATTATGTTTAGGCAGGATAGAAAACTTTTTCTTACTTTGGAAGGACCTGACAGCTAAATATTGTATTACTTTTTCTATGTGCTTTTTTATGAAATAAAAAACCAAAACTAATTGGTGCAATCTAATCTACCTTAAGCTACATTTAGATAGTAGTCTGGTGAAGAGAGAACTATTTACAACAGTATGACATCCAATAACTAAGATGTATTTTAAGTTCTAGTTCGAAAGAAATATAACTTTCTATCATTAAGGTGCACGTTCCAAACTTCATCAGAGGTGAGATTTCATTATTTAGGAAGCTAGAGTTAGAAAAGATAACTCTTCCCTCCTACTCCCCTTCCCCACAACCAGGCACTGAACTTCTGAAAGTGTTTTTTCAGATACAGTTTAGCTTGACAACAAGTGGAGATACAGTGGAAGTGAGAATGAATGACAATTAGCTTTCTGAGGTCAGTTTTCTCAAGTCTTGGCTGAAGCAGGGCTTGTATTTTCCTATTCGAGTTCAAATCCAGCCTAAAATACAAACAGTAACTCCAACCCTCCAATAATTGATCAGTATATTTCCAGGATATTTAAACTCTTTTGAGATCAGTGTTCATAGCAAAACTTGTATTAGCCAGTGGAAATTCCAAATGGCTAGATTCAAAACAGCTAGAATCTGTCATTTTAAAAGGCAGACAAATTTAAATAAATCCCTAACACAGAGTCCCTATGCAATTTAGAGCACACAGAGCTCTTATTCAAGTAGATTCCATGACTATAAACACAGGAATCTGTTTCTAAACATGACAATGCCAAAATGACAAACAGTCTGTTCTGACCTCATGATAAATGCTCTGTCTTTCTGTGCTTGGATTCTGTCATTGTATAAGGAGCAGAGTTTGTATCATAACATTGCAACACATATTTTGTCAGTCATTCTGCCTGAGAATGCTTACATCTATCAATACAGGGGATAGTTCCACACATGAACAAGAGTTTGTTTTTGTTTTTTAACATGAATATGGAAATTATATGAGATTTTCCAGAGCTTATTAAATCAGAGTTTACAAGACAGCAGTATTTTGCATGTCAGGCTCCAAATTATGGAATTAATGGAAAATAAACAACCCTTTAGTTTTGTTCAAGATAGACAAGCAATTATCGGAAATAAAGGAAAGCTCATGTTACTTGTACCAGTTCCAGTAAGTAAATTGTGGACACTGTCATACATATGAATATACCTTGTTGGTTTGTAGGGTGCAAATACTATATTGAAGATCAAGGTCACAATTCCAGTTTTCAGATCTCGCTCTTTCTTTACCAAGTTTATAGCTACTGTAGATTTCAGCTGAGATTTCACTCTTTCAGATTCAAACTCAATTTCATACATAAATTCATCAGTTGTAGAGAATCCTGTAAGATCCAGATAATTATTCATGTAATATAAATGCATTTGGCTTTGTAAAGAGCTTGAAGTGTTGACTGAAATAAGCAAGCAACAAACAGGAGTCAACTCCCCAAAGAATAGCTAAGCACAAACAAATGTATGTTTTTGTGCAACCAATGTATGTTTCCACAGAAGTCAGTTCCAATCACGTATGGGTTTCCTCATATAATTCTTTTTTAGAAAAAAAAACTGAAAAACCATTGCTAAATTGCTGAAGTTCCCAAAATTCTCACCTATAAAAGTACTGCATTTATCATTTAAAAAAAAAAGGAAGAGGAAGAGGAAGGTTTTTTCACAAAGTAATTATTCCTGAAGCGGGAAAAATAATCTCATATTTGCAAAGCTAGAAACTTTGAGGTAACAGTTTATATGCATATCTACAGATGGGGATCAATGAATTTTACAAATATGTCTCTTACAGGATACCATTGGTTACTTGCAGTTGTCCACTACAAGTGGCTGTCTATGGCTTTCTCTAGAATTGCTAAATTAAGATGAAGAATGATCTCACTCTCTGTCAGCTGGTTGATGCTACAGTATCGGGATTTGAAGGAGTGGAAGTACTTCTCCATCTGAAAGCCGTGTCTACCTGGCGTGTTTTCTCCTTGTAGAAAGAAAGAGCAAATGGTATCCCTTTCCTTGTTTATGGAGTAGGTTTTACCTTTCTCAATGCAGGAGAGGACAATGAGCAATCGTTTCCCATCTTCTCCTATGTAGGAAAAGACACTCAATATAGATTGAAGTATGGATCATTCTCTGTCTTCTCCCTTATGGAATAAGGAAATCAGGGCAAGATGAGGTAGGAAACAATTACTTTCCACCTCCTGAATGGACTTTCACTGGTCACTGGCCAGAAATGGATGCCACCCTGGCTTAATCTGGCCCATGAACCAGAGTTTGTTCACTGTTCACTTAATATATTATTTACAACAGTTATTTCAGTAACTGGAAGTTGGATTAGCACTGCAGTAAGGAATAATGCAAAAATGGAAGTTCATGAACAAAGATTAAATTCTGTATGAAAGCTCTTGGGTTAAAATATTAGGACTTATTCATTTATGTCATGTTTAAAATCATGATGTCCTCCAGCTGATATGCATACTATATCATTAAGGTATGAATACCATTTCCAGCCTTTGTCAAATTGATCGGTTACTAATTGTGTACTAAAGTAGTGCATTCACAGTAGGATACCACTGAAGGCTCATAATTATTCCACAGCAGAAAATGTCATCATGCAGAGATTCTAACATAAAAATGAACTTGGTAGGGGAGAGGAAGAATGACATCATTTGAAACCTACCACACAGACAAAATTGCTATTGCTAAGCAGATGTTTCCTTCAGCAATCAAATCATTTATTGTGCAAAGACAATGGTTATTGTAGTTCATGTTGTTCAGATATGAAGGTCTGAACTGTGGCTTACAATTGTGTTGTATATTTTGTCTCCATGCATTTCTAAAAGAACCTGGTTAGCTTTGTTTCTTCCATATGTACTCACCACCTCCTGTCATTCACTGTTTATTTTTGTTGAAATCTTTCTGTTTTATCCATTATATAATGCCTCTACCAAGTACTTTATTGAATATGTTAACCATGAATAACCATCTTAAATAATGAATCACATATCACTATTTTAATGTTGGTATATTAGCACTAACACATCAAACCAATTATTATATAATGCCATGATATAGCAATGATATAGTGTTATGCAGTATATTAGCGTGAATTGACATGTATGAAGGATGGTGTATGTGAGACTCTCTCAAAGAAGGCCAAAAGGCTCAGGAAGATTTCAGCTTCTGCAGTGTGTAGAAAAGTACCAGAATGGAGAGTATGAAGATAACACTATAAAAGATGGTTCACAATGTAATTATTTCCTACATGAAATGAATGAGGTAATGCATTCTAGTGAAAAGTATCAGGAGGGGTGCAAAAAATGCCAGGATGGGCCAGGACAAGCTTTCATGGACTTGTCAAACCTTGTTGGAAGGTATAAAATGTATGGGAATGGTTGTTCTTGGGAATCAACTCTTCTATGTTGGGTGTTCTGTCTGAATTCTACACATGTGGAACCCAGCCAGATTTTAAGTTGGATAAGTATGCATGGGTGGGAATGACTGAGTGAAACTTGTAAGCCAGCATTTGTTTTTACATATCCAAATCTGTGGGTAAAAAAAATTAAGAACAAGCAGCACTGAAGGAGTTTTGTAACCTTCAGTGGTGTAGTTGGCAGAATTCAGGATGGAGTACTAAAAAAAAAAAAATTAAGAAAATTAAGAAAAATTTAAAAATTTAAGAAAAATTAAGAAATAAGAATGTTCAAAGTAGCGGGGTTGAGCAAGGTAGCGGGGGCTGAGCAAACCCAGCACAAGTTAGGTACCAACCCAAAGAGTCCAGGCAAGACTCTGGGATGGAGCAAACCATATGATGGGAAAAGGTGGTACACTGGGAAAAGAATGACATTACAATAGATGGCATTACCAGCACAAAAGCAGAACAGTAGATTGAGAATACTGCAAATATAAATTTGCTCTGAAGGAGAAACCAAGTTTGCAAGCTGCTCGGGATGACTGGAAGCTTTCTGTGGGCCAAGAAGCTAGCATGGGCATTTGGTGGATAATTCTTAAACTATTCGGGAATGCATGTGAGTAGTCTGCGACAGCACTGTGGAGGGTGAAAGCTTTGTGAGATGAGTTAATTACACCCAGACAGCAGACCAGTTTGCTGCAAGATGTCCTGATTGCTGCCCAGCATTACGGTGATCAAGAGAAAGAAAAGATGTCTGCTACAGTGTGGCTGTTGAAAATAAAACAGAAAAAAAAAAGATCAAAATAAAAAGGCAACTGGTGACTGTTGATTGTGAGTAGGCTGTTGTGAGTAGCCCTGAAAGATTTCACAAAAATGAAATGGTAATGTGGAGCTCTTGAAGCCGTTGGGGGCATTAACAAGTGATTCTGTCATGAATCAACAACAGGGGCAAATGAAACAGGGTTTACTTGGACAGCTGCAGCTGTGAGGCCATCCCTGCACCCAAAGGCTGGAAGGAAGAGGAGGAACTGAAGCCCAAGGATTCCAGGACCAGATGCAGAATAGTTTAGAGCAGGTTACAGCGGCCATGCAGACTCATCTGCCAAGCTTTGCAAGAAGTATACCTGCTGCTCAGGGGAGTCTGGTGGGAGATACAGCTTTGTCGCTGGAGCAATCGGGATATAAGCAAAGGGAGAACCATCACATGTCGTCCGCACAGCAAATGTTCTTCTTTCTCTCTCCCTTTCTTCTCCCTCTGAGCAGGCAAAATGACACCATGGGGAAGTAGAAAATTGCTGGAGAAAGATATTTGTGGAGGTGTTTGGGGCAGGAGTGCCAAAAGAGGAAATGTATGCTTTGTATAGAACAAAATAAGAAAAGAAAGAGTGCCTGAAAGTCCAGCGTGCACTCACTCACAGATTTCTTCTGTGTGTGAAATTAATAAATAGGAAATGGTGCAACCTGAAAAAGGGTGCACTGATTGTAAAAGAAAAAGTGGCAAGATGCAATAAGGGTTCAGAAATATTCTTTCCTTTTAAAACTATCTTATCAGGAGCAAAAATGCCCATCATAAACAATGTAAAATTGGCCCAGTGCTGCAGATTTGTTAAATATAGCTCTCATAGAACAGGTACTACACATAATTGTGAATAGAGATAATATAGGGAAGCATAAGGGAATAGAGAAATAATGTAGTACAAAAAAGGGGTTTATTTTACTGATGGGGAAGCTGTTACAGAACAAGCAAAAAATAACCACATGACATATGGAGCATTCCTCTAGGAAGGAGGCTTTGCAATCAAAGATACAGAAGCATGAGTTACAGCACCTTAAGACAAAGTATTTTGTAAGCTGCCTACATATATTGCTAGTTACTAGAACAAAAACAAACACAACAATCCAAAACGCCATGTTTTATCACCACAAAAATTATCTGAAAATCAAACGGTGAGCGCTCCTGATACCATATTGGATAAAAATGGGAAAACCACTTAGAAAAATTGCAGTAATATAAACTAGCATGTGTGTGTATGTGTGTGTGTATACGTATATGTATATATAAAGAATCTAACTTCTATGCTTACTACTTACCCTTAGTAATGAGCTTGAAGCAGTCTGGTGATTTTATCTGATGCTCTTCTATGGCCCTAAAGCCATCTTTTTTTTTTCCTCCCCTACTCAAGGACTGTCAGGTTCAGCCCAAAGAACTCCATGAGACAGTACAGGTCTAGTTTGATAGCTTTTATTAGCTTCCAGCCACAAGACAGAATCCTGCCAGACTGAATCTAAACTTCTCAAGCCAGCAAGCAAAACCTCGTGAATTCCTTAGGGTGGTGCCAGTCTCATCTTCTTAACCTTCCCACACTCCCGCTGGGAGCTAAGGAAATGCTTATCTCCCCAAGTGTGGCTTCACCAAACCATTCTATCACAAGGACAGAATTGCACTAATCTGAGGTGAAAAGTAGTCTGTTTCTCACCTCTAGCTCACAGATATGTTCAAAGTACATCACAGGTCTACAAGATTCTGGATTATCTGAGTCATGCAATTAGGATTAACTAGAGTTAATAGGGAGATTTTGGATAATCTCTATGAGGGTTTATGCATGACAAAATATATTGTAACAAAATATTGATATATTTTCAAATACATCATCTGTTATATAGACATTCACAGATGGAATGGTAAAAATATTCATAGACTATACCATTTAAGATTGAAATTGAGGATCCCCATGAAGCAAAGTTCCATTTAAAAAAAAAATCGCAGCAAATAGAAAACAATATGTTTACTCTAAGTCTTTTTGTAGACATGTCAAAATGAATGTGTATAGCATGTTTTTCTCTCTCTTCCAAGTCTTAATGTGCAGTCTCTGAAAGCTAAACTAGACAAACAGTGAATTTTGTCTGTTCTATCCTAAATTTGTTCTATACTGCTATGGATGCATGGTGGATCAGAGGTTGACGAGGAGCAGCAGGATATGTGACTTACATATTTTGTAATGTAGCTTGGAGTCAGGTTTACTACTTCCATAAACTGTCTGTAAGAAGTTATAGCTAGCTGGCTGCTATTGTGAAACTATAACTGCATTTGTTCATTATATAAGTGTTATTAAAGAAGTTACAATTATTTTAACTATTCATTATTTTAAAATATTTAATTATTTAATTATTTATCCAAAGGCTGGTATGAAGCTGATGCTACAGGACATTGTAAAGTCTGTAGCTTTACTCAAGAATAGAATGTTTGCAACCAAGGCTTCTGTATGGCAGAAGTGACAGGAATTATGACTATACTTAGCCTGTCCTATCCAACATGAACTTCTCTACTTTTCTTTTTTTTTTTTTTTTATCTGCTTAACAGTCATTACTGACCCTGCAGTGACCGCCCCCTAGCGGTTTTCAAGGCAATTGCATCTTTCTAGTTTCGGAATTAGACTTTGCCAGAGCCTAGCCACCAAGACATTTTATGGTACTAAATTCTACAGTGTAAGTACTTCCTTCTTCAATGAATGACTCCAGATTCTAATATTCTGAGAGAACAAGATAATTTTTTCTCTAGACATGTTTTCAACATTATCCATGATTATATAACTTTATCATGCCTGCCCTTACCCAAGATTACTAAAATTTTCAGGATAGTTTTGTGAGAAAGTTTTTAAAAGGCTTTTCTGAAAATCAGCACGTATAATTTATAATAATCTTTATCTAAAGAGTTGCTGATATTCTGAAGAAAACCTTGAAGGTTAGAAAGGTAACCCCATTGCTTTTAGATATTCTCTTTAGTAGTGCTTTAATAGTGCTTTCCACCAAAATACCCAGAATCAATGTTAAAATAACCAGTTTATAATTTTTTTGTATTCTTCCTAGATTTCTTTTTAAAACTGGAATAATATGGACAGTTTTCCTATACATATATTCCTATACAGTATGTATGTGTGTAAAGTATATGTATGTGTGTACGTGTGTTTGTGTGTGTGTGTGTATATATATATACATATTTTATTTCTTTTTACAAAACCAGAAAATGTACATTCTTCAAGCATCCTAAGGTAGATTCAGTCTGAAAGTAGTGATCTGCAGTCAAATTGTTCTGAACGTAACTCCCCTCCCCCAGTTAAGCTATGCTGCTATAAATGCTTGGTATGATCCAGCTGTGGGGTTTCTAGTACATAACATATGCTAAGGTGTCAGACTAAACATGATACTCTGGATAGGAAATGGCAATCCACTCCAGTATTCTGCCACAAAAATCAAATGGATATTCACAACCAGACAAAGTCAACATGATACTGGAAGATGAGCTTCCCTGGTTGGAAGATATCTAATGAACTAGTGGGGAAGAATAAAGGGCAAATACAAGTAGCACTGATATGGATGATATGGCTGATAAAAACCAAAAGGACATCCAGCTGCTGATGTGGCCATAGGTAAAAGGAAAGCTCAGTACTGCAAAGTTAGGTATATCATTACTATATGGAATGTGAGAACAATGAACCAAGGCAAACTTGATGTTGTCAGAACAGAAATTTCAAGATTGAACATTGATATTCTAGTAACCAGTGAACTGAAATGGACTGGAATGGGTCACTTTACATCAGAGCTTCAATTCCAGACAAGAATAGCAGCAGAAATGGAGTAGCCATCATTATAAGCAAACCAGTGTCAAAGTCACTACTTAGGTACAAAAAAATGATAGACTTAAATTCAAGTCCAAGGCAAGCCTATCAATATTATAGTGACCTAAGTCTATGCTCCAACCACATATGCAGAAAAAGCAAAATTGAGTAACTATATGGTGACTTGCAACAATTTGACAGCGATACAGCACCATAAAAACATGTCATACTAATTATAGGATATTGGAGTACTAAAATTGCAAGTAAGTTGGGAAAATAGGAAAAATTGCCTCAGTATAGATATAAAAAAAGCAGTAGACTGACTAATAGAGTTGTGCCAAAAATAATTAAATATTTATAGTAAATATTCCTTCTTTCAACAACCTAAAAGATGACTCTACAACAAATATCACCAGATGACAACACTGAAATCAATTTGACTATATACTTTGCAAGCAAAAAGAAATAGTCCTACTTAGCAAAAACAAGAGCTGGTGCTGACTGAAGCTCGGATCACTCCTTGCAAAATTACTAGTTAAAGAAAACACATAAAAATAATCTGACCAATACAAAGAATTATCTGATGATTATTTGGTTATTGTAAAGAATGGGATTAATTAATTAGATTTGCTAAACAGAGTACCTGTAAAACCCTGAAATGAAATGTGTGACATTTAAGAAAAACAAACAAAAATATCCTCCAATGCAATAAAGCAAAAGAAACAAAATGGCTGCCTGTGGATAGTATGTTGAAAACAGCAGAAGAAAGGCAGAAAGCAAAAGGCAGCAGAGACAGAAACAACAGAGATTAAACACACAGTTCTGGAGCAGAACAAGAAGAGACAAGGAGTTAGATCTAAATAAGCAATACCAAGAAACCAAGGATAAGAACTGAATGGTATGGAAAAAAGATGTATTAAGAAAATCAAAGAAATGGAGGGAATATAAATAAGTGGTTCTGTGGAAAATTGGAAGAACTGTACAAAAAAGTATAGGCTATATCTCAAGGATATTTGTGATCCACATTGAGTAATAAAAGCTTTTAATTTCTACCACATTTATCAGGTAAAGAACCAGCAGATCAGTGCAGAAAGTGGTGCAACAGCCAGTAAGTAGCCAGTGGTATTTGGACTACCATCTGGCTCTTTCTGATGCATGGCAACTAGACATTTAGCTTTGAGTAAGGTACTGGGGACCTGTTCAACAGTCAACAGCAAATCAAGAGAATCAGTTGCCACAATATAAGTGTAAGCACTCAAAGCAAGGTTGCCTCTTTGTAGAGGGAGTAAAGACTTGTTGGAATTTATGTTAGATCTTCCTCCTTGCAATCAAAACTCGACTTAATGCAAGAAACAAGTATCAAGGATCTCTGATTAATAATATTTATTAAAAAGAAGCTCACAATTTAACAATTCCCACAAATACCTCATTTTCAAATGAGACAACTTAGATAAGCAATATGGGAGCAAAACCCTTGTCTGTTTTTCTCCTGGTTTTGTGCAGGTGAGCCAATGTATATCTGTCCATTGTTCTGGCAAGAGTGTGTCTTTTTATCAGCGTGAGAACTAACTCTAACATTTGAAATGCCACCATTTAGATATTTTTCCTGAAGTTTCAAAGTTTGAACTTTGAATACATTCAAACAAAGGGGTTGGGTTTTGTTTCATCACAATTTGTTTTATAAAGTTTAAAACTGCCTTAAAATCTAATACTTGGTCTTCATTTATGTAACTGGTGATGGGGGAAAATGAAACAATATAACCTTCAACAGGAATATCTAGATTATTATTTTAAAGTCTACTTAAACTACTGAAAAGATGCTACCTTTTTCAAATTGATTCTAAATTATTCTGATATTTGTCAGCTGTATAAAAAGTTCCATAACCCCAGCTCTGAAATTTCCTAATGAAATTTTAATGAAATGAAAATGTATAATCTTTTAAAATATTTTCTTATATAAAGAATTTAAAATGTCAGCATTTAAGATGTGCATTAAATTCTAGTACCTCATCCAGTTTTACTGCACTTAAATTCAGGTAAGCTCACACTCAGTAAACACTCTTTGTTAGAATGAAGAGTAAAGAAAAAGTTACCAGTTTTTGTTCAAATAATACTTTAAGTACTAGATCAGAATTTTGGTGGAACTATCTTTCAGGAATTATCAAGATTTTTTTGTTGTTGTTGCTCTCTGTAGAACAAATTTTGCTACAGGTTCTGAGCATTAGAGTAGACCAAACAATATATTTAAATATTTTCTCACAAATTGTATGCTTTACATTAAAAAAATGAACAGAGATATTTTAAAAACTAAACAAAAATAAAATTATCTCCCATATTGTGCTAGCTCTTTCTCTGAAGCTTTGATTCATGCCTTGTCAGTACATGTAGTCCTCATTTAGCAACTGCAATTGGTTCTGGCAAAATGGTTGTTAAGCAAACCATGTGACAGAGAAAGAGAAGTTGCAAAGATTGCTGGTTGCTGCTGTTTCATTTAGATAAATTCTCTTGTGCAGCAGTGCTACCGTTACTCTCACTCCGGGTTGTGTTCATGTCAGTTGCGGTAATTTGGGTATACATACGTACACTAGTCGGAAATTTTTTTTTTACTACTGTTCACTACTGTTTATTACTGTTGTATTTGCGAACGGTCACTTAATGATGTAGTTGCTAAACAAGGACTACCTGTATATTGGGTGATAATTTCACAAACACAAGTGATAACTATGGTCCAAAAGTGGAGCAGACAAAACGAGTGAACAAGACTTATTTCAATGTTTTAAAATTATTGCTATTATTGCTGTTGTTATTGTTAAGTACAAATGCTATGCTGCCAAAAGCAATAGAAATAATATATGCTTCTTGTTGCTTCCTTTAAGTAAAGTTATTGGAACAAATGTTTTGCTAAATTGATATTCCATTATTTGCTTCTCAAAAACCACTTATCCATGAATATATTGCATTTCAGCAATTTCTTCCAGTGGCTGTAATATTTCCCGAAAACTAAAAGAAATATTAAGGAATGCTTTGTCACCTTTGGAAACTAATCTGGGACTCAAAAAGGAGGCATCCAGCATTCTTTGTAAATCTTAGTGCTTCTTCTCATACGATCTCATGAGACATGGATTTTGGTGCGTATTTGTACAAATGCAGCAAGTAAAAAGAATATACTTACAAGAGTTTCAAAAAGACAAAGAATGTTGGCTTAGGCACTTTCATAATCTGTCAGAATTCTAAGCAGAAAGCCAAAACCACTCTTATTATTGTGGAACAGACATATCCGGATCTACTACTCCTTTGTTTCCTGTTGCAATTATATGTTCTTACTAAGCACTAGGTTCCTCTATCTGCATCTAAATAAAAAGAAACTTGTAGAAATTCCAAGGGATGAAATCAAATGTGATTCATCTTGGTAAAAATGTTGCCTAAGATGTACATTTTTTTTTGGAATGTTTCTATTTTTTTTAAAACTATTGAAAAGTACCAGCCTTGAAAATGGCCCTGCCAAAGTTGACAATCCAATCCTACCTATTAAAAATATCAGTAAACCTGATTTACTGCTATAGTCTATATTCTACTACATTAAATAGAAATAATAACATTACAGTCATTGACAGAAGTCAGAAATATGTCACATAATTTTTAATGTTAAAACACTTTCTCATCACATTATTTGCCTGTAAAACTGTATTATTCCAAATCAGTATCTTGCAATTAAAAAAAAAAAAGAATGCATAGCTACAGTCAGGCTATTGCAGAATACTATGACTGTTATTTGATAAATATTGTTAATATAAAATTAGATGTAATTCTATTTATATTTTCTTCTATTAGATATTTTTAAACCCAAAGCTGGTTTTCTGCTGCTATTATATAACAGGGCTGTGTAATACTTTAGATTCAATCCCAAAAAATGCTTCACAGACTATATGGTCACAAATGTAGCACCTATCTGCAACTTTTTAAAGCAGCTGTGTCTATTTATTTAGTTGATTTATTTAGCTGCCCATCTCACATATGTGACTCTATCAACCATGTTGGAGAGTCACGTATGTGAGATGGGCAGCTAAATAAATGAAATAAATAAATAAATATGCAGACGACTGCCATATTTGCATTCTTGTGCATTCAAAGCACCCTTCTGAAATGAAATCTGAAACACTGAATAGTCCTGGGATACGATTAAAAAAAATACAATGATTAAAACCTTTGGGTAGCATATAAACTCACATGACAATATTTATAGTTCAAAAGGCAAAACAATCAGAGAGTTCAAAATGAGAACATGCTTAACCTTTACTGTTTAAAAGACATTTTACCAAGTATATTCTGAGGTCTTAAGGACCACTCTTACAATAATGGGGTTTGTCTCCTTCCCTCTGAACTATAACAGATGGGACACATCAGGATAGGTCAATGAGCAAAACAGACTATTGGGTAGATAGTCTATTAGGCAGAATGCTTTTGCTTAAAATTCAAAGCCTAAATGGTGATTAAATCCTCAGTCAGAATAGCTAGCAACTAGAGATTTATATATTCATTCCACTTCCTCATGACTATATTGACTGATTCATTTAGATCCCATGAGGCACATTATGTTTTATCAGTGTATTCCAGCAAAGAATATCCTATCTATCCTTATACACTATAATTGGAATGATGAGTATTAATCTGTTCTGAACTTGATATATGGAATGAATCACCTTTAATGTAGAATCTTTGGATGATGCTGTTGCAACCCCATCAAAATTCAAAACATGTTCTTAAATATATATAATTTTAAGACAGCTATAGGATTACTTATTTCCTTACACAGTAAATATTTTGTTTTGTTTCCTTACCATCTGTGACTTGAACTTCATCATGAATTGGGGATGACTTGCTCTTAGAAAGAGTTGACATTACACTATCTCGGAGTATTTGTGAACCAGTTGTCCCAGGAACCACACCAGTTAACAGCACTTCTACCTTTTCCTCCAGTCTACTGCGGGCATGGCAGCATACAACAGCTGGGAAAAAAATGTGTAACACTATTTTTCAGTTTCCGTAACTCCAACTGAGAGCATATTTTACATGAAGAGCCATTAATATGTAGAAGACACTTGTTACAAAAGCAGTCAGAGTCTTAATTTGAAGGCTGTGCCTCTCATACTTACATAAGTGAACATCACAGCACTATCACAATATAGGACCTTTACAATGACATTGATGCACCTCTGAAATATATACCAAAATAAGTTTCAATTCATTCATGTAAAAAATGAATCTTGGTCTTCATTCAAATTAGTCTGGAGCTATAAACTGCTCTTCAGTTCCTGACTATTAGCATGTAATGATACTCTCTATCTACAAGACATATATTTATCCACAATGGGCTACTTAGTGCAGATTTTAGTCCAAGCAATATCTGTGACTATCACTCTCAAAGATACAGTCTGGGAAGCATATCTAAATTTCCTATTATCCAGTAAGGTGTTAGAACTCCAATAAGCTGTGAAACACCTATTTAATTAAAAAAGAAGATACAGAAGAAAGGCCTGATCCCAATGTATTCATGAATACAACTGCATACACCCTTTCAAACGCTATACTAATCCAAGTAAGAAAGAATATAGAAGTTGAAAAAGCTTCAGTTTTGTACATTCTCAGAATAGTTCCTTCTGCAAATTCCAGTCCTTAAGATACTATGAATCAGATACATTTGAAAGACAGGTATAATTTAACACATTTTATGCCAAAACAGTAGTAGGAGTCCGAAAAAAATGAACAAGAACAAGAAATCCAAATAATACTCTCCAGACACTAGATAGGCAGAGATGTTGCTTCAGAATCCTCCCCTCATACTGAGGTTGATAGTATTGATTTATGACTTAGTAGCACTTCCTTCCATTCACTGAATGTTCACTGAACAAATATACTGGGTGAATATCTCAGGCTATGTCAGACTTCCCCTAGACTGATACTGCAATTAGAAGGCTTATAGGCAGAGATTCAAAAACATAACTCTTGAAAAGATAGTTTTAGTAGAGATACTTGAAAAGCTGATAGCATGAAGAAAATCACCCCAGTGTAAATTCAATACAGAAGATCCAAGGTGTAATCTTATGTCTCTTTCTCCTCTTGTATGTTTATGGTAGGGTGAACTGTCCTGATTGAGACTGACTTGTAATTTGGTTCCAAGGTTGAGGATTTTTATTTATTCATTTATTTTTCATATGCCTTTTGGTGAAAATATCTACAAGGACAGTTGTTTTGTGCTATGTGAACTGGAGGTACTGTGTGTGCTAAGGTGCAAGGACAAGAGTCATTGGAGTAAAGCAGGTACAGAGTTGAAGAAAGAGTCCCTGAAGGAAGTAGGAATCTGTAATAGAGGACCCAGGAAAAACAAGCAGAATGAGAAAGGGAGATCTATGGAGCAGTTTGGCTGGTGAAAAGCTGCATTCATTCATTCATTCATTCATTCATTCATTCATTCATTCAATATGCCACCCATCTCCCCCGGAGGGTAACTCTGGGCGGCTCACAATAAAAATCCAAAGCAGTAAAGAAAACATTTAGAAAACACAGACCAAAATTCAGTGAGGAAAGATGTGAGAAGAGGCTCATGAATGAGTTATTCTTCTTTCCCTCCTCCTCTCTAATTTATATAAGGCTCACAGCAAGCTCAAAGTGAAATATTAACAAAGCAGGAATTAAATTAACACTTGTTTGAATAATGGAATGAGAGAGTTAATACACTGTAATAAGCTTTGTATATAAATGTATGTATATAAATATATACTAGTTTGTGAAGATAAAGCCACTGCACAGTAGAAATAAGCCCAAATTATTTTCTTGGATAGCACTGTAAAAATAAACAATACTTTAGTTTTTAGAATTACACTCTGTGTGTGTGTGTGTGTGTGTGTGTGTGTGTGTGTGTAAAGCTCCTGTTCCTTTCCCACTCCAACAACATCAGTTGACTGAGAGCCATTTGTTTCTGACTAGGAGTAGTAGTTGACACCTCTATATTGTTACTGCAATAGACTAGTCTGTCTCAGGCCCTTGGCTTCTGATCTTGCCCCCTGGAACATCATTGCCCTGGAAATCAGACTTGCCCTGACCCCACTGGCTTTCCTTAAGGCCTTCAAGACCTGCTTTTGTTACCAAGCCTGGGGTCCTGGTTTGAGCCTGTATCATGGTTACGTCAATTGTGTTGGTTGGCTTTTGTCTTGGCCACTGTATATGTTATTATTTTGTTACGATGCTTGTATCATGTTCTTAATCATTTAGGCTGCCGAGAGTCATGTATTCTTCCCTTTTGCCTCAAAAATTTCTGTGTCAGCTCTATTCAGTAAAAACTGTTTCAGCTGCATAACTGGCATTGTGCATGATCTTTTGTGATGAAGTCAATCACAAAAGAACCATAAAAATTGCTTTAAAAAATGAGCTTTCCCCCCTCCAATTTAAATGTTAAAATTAAAATGGCATGTAATAGCAATAATCTTAATAAGCAATTAATGGTTGCTGTATAGCATATCCAAAGAATATTCCACATTCTTGGTTCAGCATTTTCATACTGAGATAGAAGCTTTGAATTGAATTGACACTGTATGGTAATGAAACGGCAGCCATGATCCAAGACAGTGTTGGCTATGCTTCAAGTCTTTGATTACATTAAATTTAGCACATTAAACTCTCCAATGACTGTTATGCATGGGAGGTACTGAATGCATCATTGCTTCTCTGAGTGGAGCACTGCATTATATATTTAAATCATTTTTTCCCACTTTTCAGTAAAAGTGGCTTCTCCAGGGAGTTGTATACATATAATTGGGGGTGGGGAGACAGTTTCTGCCTACAAATTTAAAAGCTAAAAAAAAAAAAAAAATACAGAAAAGCAGAAGGGAATTGGTGGAGAACAGAAAGTTCATGGACAAAACTTAGTTTAATAATTTAAATAGTGATCAAGCTGGGCAGATGGAGTGAATCTGCATCACGTCTCCCTCTGTTAAGGCCTGATGAAGTGGCTGCTACTTAAATTAATGTGGAAGGTTGGCATGGTGAGGCAAGTGATGTACCAGAACAAAGATGTATGGTAACATGCATATTCACTACCTATATTTTTAAAACGCTCAGATGAATGTGGCCCAGGAAACAGAGGTTATCACATTTTGCATTAGCTTCCTTCCATACATCACACAACTTATGTAAATTGTGTAACTATTCATTATACATATTTGGTGATATAGTACTTAATGAGAGTGTCATGCTGAGAGAAAGAAAATGATTTGGGTAATGTTCTGTGTTCCACCCTAAATGAATTAAAGTGCAAATTAATGGGTTGAAATCTGTAATTAAGATCACACTGGCATTTCTTCCTCAAGTTAAACATAAAACTATGACAATACAAATAATATCTCTTTCATTAACTTCATTTCACAATCAGTTCCTCAATTACCTTCTCAAACCAAGATCACGAAAACCATTGTTTTTATTCTTTGATGAAATGAATGATATATAATTGATAAGCACATTTTGAACTGTAGTTATCAGCCTACATGGTATGTTTTTACAAATGCAATTAGCTTATAGACCATTTCCAAGTGTTCTTAATAGTTACCACACCCACCCACCACTGAAAATATTAAAGAAAGTAAAAATAAATTAACTGCATAATTATGTTTTTGCTAAGGAATAATGTGTATACCTGAAAAAGAAATATTATGGAATCATATTCCCTATTTAAAACAAGCTGGTACCAGTTAATGAGTTTGCTTACACTAATTTTCCTATATTGTTATAAAATTGCTTTGAGATTACAAGGTACTAAACAGTAATGCCTGTTCAACAACCTCTTACATATTTCTATTTCAGTGACACAATTGATTATTTATGTGAAGAAGGTTCTATACTGGGAAAGCCCCCTAAGTGGTAGACAATGCTGGTGTACTGGGACTAGTGGTAAAAATCTACATAAGGGAGTTCTGATCACTCACTGATGTTTGTTGTCACCTTAATAGCAAATGTCTTATGTGAAAAGTGTCTGATGTATATAGCTCTGTAGACATATGCAGTAAGCTTTCATCATAGATATTGGAAGAACAGATCCATAAAATTAAGATGCTTTATTCTCTCACTGTGAATAGGAAATCCTGTGACACAAAGTCCAGTACTGCTATTTATGGTTCAAATATAAAACTGATTGAAAAAAATGTATTCCTATTCATTATAATCATTCCTTTCACTCCTCTTAATAAAATATTATAATAATGTAACTCACAAGTTCACCTTTTGACATCTACTTCTTACTAGAAATTTCAGCAATAGAAATTACATGAAAAGACACATGAATAAATAAGTTACTTCAGCCTCCTCCCAATCCATGTAAATACAATAACCTGTTTTAAGGAATGGCTATATAAATCTTCCTGTTGATGGTAAGGGACAGAATGAACAGAAATAGGCTTTCTGTGGAAGGGTGATCCAGAGCTCCATTCCTAAAAATAGATCCAATCCAGACTAAAGCTAATAAGCTAACTTCCTGAATGTTGTCAGTGGTGGCTGAATTATAAATGTATGGATTTACTGGATTAAAAAGATCTGTTAAAATTGCTTCCCCTCCCCAGTTATTGACTATTGTTGACTATTTCGTATTTCTTGTTAATTTTTTTTTTTTGCTGCATTTTTAATTGTTGTTAGCCACTGAATCACTTGTTTAATATGGGCAGCCATATGAAATGAATGAATGAATGAATGAATGAATGAATACATACATACATACATACATACATACATACATACATACATCGTCAATGTTCACTGGTCAGCCCAAGTAATGTGGCAGTATATCCATTTTTCTGATCCTTCCTGATTATACTTAGGATTACTTTGCTCTTTTTACTTTACTTTGCTCTTTTTAAATATATGCAGAGATCATTTCATATAACAATATTTGGAAAACAATACTTAATGGTTTAAAAATACTTAGCTGTGTTAGTATCACCAACAAAAGCATATTAGAATAGCAAACAATTTCAGGAAAGACCCCTAAGTTTTAATATCTCCCACTTACTCACTTAAATTAATCCACTATAAAAGAATTTTCAAAAATGTCTTGGTTAGGCAAGCTGACTTGGCAAAATATAAATTCTCAAATTCTAATATTATGCCTAAATTATTCTTCAAATTGGGATTTAAATTCAAGATAGAGAATAAATAATCTCCTTTCTATCTACTTGGTGGCTTCCATCATCCTCTGTTGTTATTCCACCTATCATGAACGGGGGAAAAGGAAGTTTCTCTTCTCTGACCTCCAAATTTTTCTATTTTTGAAGCAGTAAATGCCAAAAAGAGGGGAAAAAGTGCTCTCCTTTTCTCCTTCTTTCTACAGAAATTACTGCAAAATAAACTGCTGAAAAAGTAGTAGAAAGTTAGAGGCAAAATGTCTGTATGGAATTGGTTTGGAAATGCTGACCTATTTTCCAGTTTTCCAGGACAATAGCAGTTTGTCTTGCAAGCCCTATTACATATCTAATAGGGTACGCACATCTGACACTAATACACACTTCTTTTAATATACCACAAGAAGAAGGAACTGATTGATTATAACACCAATAGTAATTTACTTGGTTATTTGAATATTTATGCTAAGTTCACTAGATCTACTATTCCATTTATTTTTAGCCTGAATCAAAGCTGGAGAATGTTTTCATTTTAGTCTATGCAATTTGTATTTCATTGCTCATAGGTACCTGGAGATGATTCATAGGGAGGGGCTTCCGGTATTCCATAAATTGGGTAGATCCAGCGGAGTCCGTGAAGTTTTTCATCCTTTATTATTACAGTTTGGCTGAGAAATATAAGCAATATAAATATTAATATTATTGCTTTGAAAAACTAGTACTGTACAAACATTACTTGGTGACCTTATCTAGCCATTAAAAACTTGTTTGAAATTCTTTGTACGAATACATTATCTAATTTAAAAATCTACTTCTTAGAAAATTATGCCATGTACTAAGGCTGATTCCATTTCGTAGTGTATGCCATCCACCAAAGCAATTAAAGTGGCTTTGGTACAAACACTTAATGTAATGTCAAAATATAAAGGAAATAACAACACATATGTTGATGACATACCTCATTATAGCCTCTTTTATAGCTACAAATATCACATTATTTATAAGAGATACTGACTCCCTCAATTAACCATTAGATCAGGCATGCTATAGCAGCTTTAATCAGCAAAGATAGCAACTTGGCTCATCTTATATAACCAGCATTCCACTGAGTTTAGTGGCTGAAAAGTATCCATGCCGTCTTGGGTAGCTGACAAATCTTATGGAAGAGTTGTGTGATGATACAGCTAAAGATGGCTTCATCATTCTTTTACAGCTTAATACTTTCAGGCAGCATTTATGCTCAATAAAAAGCTAATAATAGCAAATATATAGCAATGTGAAATATTCTATATCAATTATTAAAAAAAATATAAACTAAATCCACATAATAATTTCCAATTTCAATCAGTATCAATTTTGGATGTCTAGTGATTAAACATATACCTGTTTAGCGCTTCACTTAATTCAAATGTGTCATCATAAGTCCAGATTTCTTCATTTATCTTCTTAACTTCAACAACAAGAACAGTTTCATAGAGTTTCATGGAAAGAGGGGCAAATAATACTGGAATATCCAGTTTGCTTTTTGGAGGTAAAATTATTCCTAAGAAGCAGAAAGTTAAATAGTATAAATAATTGATTTGTCTACTAATTTTTATTCTGCAAGAAATTTACTCTTAATTATATAATGTATTTAAAAAACCCTTCAGCATAAAAGGAACCCCATTTAAATTGCTTATAAAGATCCCCTTTTCCACTAAAAAAGCCCACTGCCATATATAAACAGCATTAAAGCCATTGTTTCTCAGAAACAGGTAACCAGTTTACCACAAGTGTTTGATGTCTAAATAGTGGCAATATGAGATTTGTGACTGCCTAATCTATGCATTTGCTTTCTTTAACTTTCCTCTAATGCCACCCTGCGATCATTTCTCTCTCCCTAGTTTCATTTAGTCAAAATATATTTCTATTTCTAATAGTCAACCTTTAGCCTTCAAAGGGATTTACCACCTTGACATGGTGAAGTGATCCATGGCTCCAGGACCCTGAGACCAATACAGGCAGGAACATAAGCTACCACAAGGGTCACTCTTAAAGTTGAATGTGGACAGGGAAGCTAAGAGTAATCCACAATGGGGATGAGGGGACCAAGAACTTTTGTAAGTGTGAAGAAAGCCAACTGACAATAGGAGAAGTAATTCCAGAATCAAACCCATTAAAAGGAATTGGTAAATCATTTGTGTATTGTTGCCAACGGAATTGTATGGACATAGCTAAAACAATAAGGTAAGTTTGGGTGATAGATGATGAGACATACGTATCAGAAAACACTTCTCTAATTATGTAGGCATGAATGTTGAACTTTCATGAATAGATCTGGAAGTGATGAGTTGGCTAGACCAAAAGCACAAGAACTCTGGTCCTTGGTTGGGTCAGTACTGAAAAAGGAGTTTTTTTTAAAAAAGGAAGCAAAGTAAAGCATGGCTTGACACAGAGGAAAAGAAGCACATTAAATTGGGTGTTTTAGGAATAAGTAAATTTAGATGGACCAGAATGGGCAGGTTCACATGATACATTACTCAAGGCAGGGGAACAAAGAAAGGACCTGAGTGGCAATGATACACTTTTTAAAAAATGCTAAATATATGTTTGACTATAACTCTATAAATGACAAGGTCATATATTTTAGAATTAATCAATATCTAGTAGGTAGTATTCAAGGTGCAGCAATGGAAGAGATTGCTTCAAAAAAAATTGCAAGAGATGCTAAATGCAACATCAAGAAAGGATGTAGAACTACTAATGGGTGATTGGAATGCAAAAATAGAAGAAATGAAGGAATCTGGAATTACAGGATGATTTGAATTGGATAAACACAATCATGCAGGAGATATATAATAAACGTTTTCTGAAGAGAATTCTTCATTTATTGCCAATATCTGATCTGACATGGAGAAGGCAGAGTCAGAATATAACAGCAAGGTAAATAATAGTTCAGTATGCTTCATTTATGTGAAAGAGAACTTGATGAGCTATGAAAAGAGATAAGAGACATCCTGAAAACTAAAGCAGAAAAAAAAAATCCATAGAGTAAAAGATCCAAGTAACTTTCAGAGTATGCTATCATGACAATCAAAGACCAACCAAAAATTAAAGCTTTGGTCAACAAAAAGGATGTGACACTACATGTCAGGATTAGCCCAGGAAACTCCAGGAGACAGTACAGATTCAATTCAGCATGGTTTATTGGCTTCAGTCCTGTTACAGAATCTTCTCAGAGTGTAAGCAATTCCCAGAGTCACCCCACAAACATCCTGCATTCCTCAGGGAGGTGCCAGTCTCATTCTCTTATCTCTACCTCTTTGTTCTGGGGATAAGAGTATGCGCTTAACTCTTTCCGCTTTAGCTCTCACACTACAGAACACAGACTTCCAGTGTCAATCAAGAAAGATATCTTAACTGAGAACATCAACATAGTGGAAAATAACAAGAACAGGAAAATGAAATATGTTTTTAAAAAGATAAAGCAACCACAAAAAAATTTAGAACTAAATTTCTTCCATGAATAAGAGTAATCATGGAAGAAATCTAGCACAGGCAAAAGAGGAAGGTAGAAAATTCTTTACTATCAAGATTATAGAATGACAAAAACATCTGCAGAAAGAAAGTATGTTCAGACCCTACTCTACTAGAAAATGAGATATGACAAGCAATAATTTCAAATAAGATAGATAACATAAGAATGATAATGGAAAAGCCCAGAGAATATAAGAAGTTTTGCCTATGTTTCACTGACTATCACAAGCCCTTAGTTGTACAGATCATTCCAGAATGTGGAATATATTAAACCTGAATATGGTGTGCAATGAGTATACCTTTTGAAGACCTGAAAGGCCAGGTCAGAGACAGTCATTCCGGAGATACTCTACTGAGGTAGTTGCTAACAGCTGACACTGACTTGATGGTACATAATCAATCAATCACTCAATCTGTGGGTGTGCCAGAGCACCTCATTCTTCTAAGGAACCTTTACAATGAACCAGAAGCTGTTCAAACTGAATATGGAAAAATAGAATGGTTCAACACAGGGAAGACAGTAAGACAAGCATACATATTGTCCCCATAGCTGTTTAACTCACACAGCAAATATATGATAAGAATGGCAGGCTTGGAAGAGATAATAACTGGAATCAGAATAGGAGATTAAAACCCTAACCTGAGATATGAAGATAACAGCACTTTGTAGACAAAAGCTCATTATGAAAGTAAAAAACAGAAAGTGAAAATCTAGTCTACTGTGATCTATTAAGAAGATAAAGTAAACCAGCATTCTTAGTAACTCTACAGTTGACAGTGAAGAAGAGAAAGGGTAAAGAAGTTTATTCTGATGAAAGATGAAGCTATTTCTATGACATAAAAGATAGGAATAGTTATAGCAAATAGTTAAAGCAGATACACACCTTCAAATAATGGGTTTGAATATGATTACTGTGGATTGTAAGAAGAGTCAATCAAGACTGCTGTGGATGGTAAGAAGAATTGATCAATCAGTCCTAGCAATCTTTTGAGAGAATGGTCAGCAAGGAAAAAGTCACATACTTTGGGTTAGTGATCTGAGTGGATGATGGTATATATATGTCTTGCATATATATCATATATATATATCATAATATATATCATGCATCATAATCATGCATGCTTGACAAGGGTGAAGGAAGTAGAAGAAGGAAAAGAAATACTGTATGTAAGATGGATGGATAGGATCAAAATTATTACTGGAATGTACTTGGAAGAGCTAAAAGTTGTTACTGGAGACACATCAAGATGGGACCAATAGCCCAAACAGTAACCAGGAAAGAAATGTATCATAATGCTTCATAACGCTTCCTCATGATGCTTTAGATACCAAGGCTGACATAGGAGATGTTCTAACAGCAGCAAGGTGTTTAAGCAGCATGCAAGACAACCCCCATATGAAATGCTGGAGACTCACTCCATTTGATTTTAATAGGTCTGAATTCTATACAGAAAACTTTTAATTAATTAATTAATTAATTAATTTTTGCATTGCCTGACTCAAACAACTCTGGGTGGTTCACAAGAAAACAGAACTATAAAACTATAAACAATGTTGCAGTAACATAATGTAACCCAGAAAGCAAGGAGGGCAACATCGGGCAGCAAGAAAACATACACCCACTTCTCAGAAGGGGCTATACCCATCTTAGCAAAGGCATGGGTGAAGAGCCAGATCTTTAAGGCCCTCCAAAATGCCACTGAGGGACAGTCACTTGGATCTCGTATTGTATTTCTTATTGTGACTACTGCAAGTGGTGGCTATTGCAGGTGAGATTCCCCCAAAATTATGAATGGATGAAAGAATTACAATAAAATACAAAGGCAATGTACCTTTGTATTTTACTGTAGGGGAGCTCTTATTCCATTCAACCATGACAGAGAGTGGTGGGAAAGGCTATTCATCATGACTTGTGACTGTCCTTATAGGTCTTTTGGTACACACTTTTATAGTCCCAGGCTCCCCACTCCCATGCGGCACTGGGAAATGGTGCCAGAGAGATTGATCATGAAATTAACTTTTGTATATTTATATTGGCAAAAGCACGTGTGTGGGAACAAGGGGTATTTTCTCTTCTAGCTGTGTGTGAGAAGTCAATCAATGGGAATGGGAGTTTTGCAGCAAAAGGTTATGCAGCAAAAGGTTAACTATTTCGATATCTAAGGCAGGGAAGTCAAGTACATTGTTAATGCGAAAGAGGTCAGGGCAATTACCTTATTAGAGCCAAAGTAGCTGCATTGTTAGAGAGCCGAAAGGGAAAGCCACAAGCTTGTTATCCGAGCCTTGCAGCAAAGAGAGGCAGTGCATGACTTCCTTGAGGGAAGCGGCAAGAAGAAACTAGCTTGAACAGTAAAAGATTCACATGCTGGTCAGCCTTGCAGAATAATTTTTGTATCAGTGACAAATGGCAATTGTCAGAAGCCATATGAATTTTGTGAGTTTTTGTATTTTTAGTTGGTTCAGCAATTTATTTAGAACTCTCTGTCTTTCAGTGTTTCATCCTTAGCAAATAATGCACAATCAATCAACATCAGAAATAAAACAGCAAATCAGTGAATCAGGCTCACAGAATGTCTGTTGTTAACGGAAATGTTGTTAACGGAAATGTTATCCATTGAGTGAACCTTCTATCTTCCAGAAGAATCGTAGCCTCTGACCACAAATACTATGACGTCAAAGTAAGCTTTCCATAATAGCATGGTTCCTATTTTGCCTGGAGTCCACAACTGCTCATGAGAATAATTTCAGCACAGTCACCATTTAGCCATATTGTATCTAACAGGCAGACATTTCCATAAACATCTACAAGGAAGATATCCTACTTAAATATGTTTAGGCAACTAAGCAAAGGAGTGTGAAATTATAAAAGGAAAATGGATATATGCTTTCTGTGTGTAATTATAGTATAAGCAAATCGTATGATTGAAATGCTTTTAACCCTAATTCAGTATCTGTCCTTTACTTAGGAGTTATTATACATGGGTTGCCAGAAAAGTGCAGATATAAAGTAGCTAATATTGATGAACCTCTTTTTCAGGAAAACAATAACTTTAATAATCAGCATTGTAATTTTTTTGTACTAATTTTAGTTTAGAAAACTGCTTATATATTTCTGTTTTTCTTGAAACCCAAATTGCTGGTTAAAGAATTTACACATTTCCCATATATTTACATAAGAAATCTATATAATTCTCTTTGATGAAAACTGATCATTAAAATGAAACAAACACGATGAATAATGTCAATAATAAATCATGGTATGATTGCTCACCTGATTTTTAATAAACATCATTCTTAGTACAAAAATTTATTACTGATAATACTTCTTTTATTGCTGGCTTCATTTATAACTATCTTCTAGCAAACCAGGAATTTCTTTTAAAGAATAATTGCCTTAAAATTCTGCAAAACTAGACAGCTCTCCTTATAAAATCAATATATATTTCATAGTTCTAATGTATCTATTTTTGTTTCTGCCACAATAAATGACAAAGCTAATTGTACTGCTATACAGAGCATTTTTCATTCTTCTGTAATAGTTCATCTTTTGACCATATCACTCTTGCAACCTTTTCCTTGGACCATTTAACTCCTCTTCTAATTCAGATGTTTGTTGGTTAGGGTTAGGTTGGTTGATGAATGTTGAACCATTTGCTAAGCATTCCATTTATTCTCATGCATGCTTTATTTGTATCATCTATCACTCTTATCGTATTCAGCAACCAATCTCTTTCCATACCCACCAAAACACTCCATAACCATTTGCTTTACCATGCCCTCTTTCTAACTCAACAAGCATACAACAAATTTTCTTTCCTACATCTGTACATTTTTCAGTGACCTGCTGAAAAACAAAAAAACTGGTGTGCACACTTCCACCCAACATAAAGCCTCTCTACACTTCCCAAATTTTGCTCACTGTCATATCTTGTACCCTTTTGATCAGAATGTTGTCAAACACCTTCTCAGACATACTTAACAAACTAATCCCACTGTAATTTTTGTGTTTACTCTTATTACCTTTCTCTTTCTGTACAATGATGCCATTCTTCCAATTGTGGCAGGGATGCAGTCTTCACACATACATTTAACCAAGTTGTGCAACCATTCTATAAGCAATCAACATCCATATTATTTCTACAGATACACCATTTATACCTGTAGCCGTCCATTTTTCAATGTTCTCATAGCATTCCTGCTTCTTTTTCATATTTTTTCTAGATCAGGGACATTTATAGCATGTATTTTAATTTCACTCTGTTATTCTCACACTAATCTGTAAAAATACATCTTTCATCATCCTCTCACTTCAATATGTCCCAAATAAATTTCATTGCTTTGATATTTAATTCAATTCACCCCACTCTCTTGAATGCTCATTTAGTCTTTCTAACTCAAAACAGTTCTTTATTTTCATCCCAATCACTGATTTTTCTCTGCTTTTTTCAATCTTAGCCAATTCTTGCCTGTCTTCCTAGTTTTTCTCTCTATACACATGGTACTCTCATGATACTGTTGTCCATTTTTGTGGCAGAAAGCATCCTCTTACTGCATTTGTCACTGCATCTTTCCATGAAGTATCCTTTTTCTTACTTCCCACTAGCATAACTCCACACAGTTCTGAAGCACTTTGTAACATAATTCTTTCCACTGTGTTCCAAACAGCTTCCACATCCTCTGTTGTTGCCTGTTCCATTCACTCTGTTAGGAAATTAATCTATCTCTAATATTGTTTTTCACATATGACACATAATCTCTCTTCCTACAGTTGTTTTATTTTTACTCTCATTCACTTCCTTCCTTTTCTTACATGTCTATTTTTCTCAGGATCCACTCCTGACTATAAATTAAAGGTCAGTCCCATGTTAGGAAGCTCTCTTTATCTTGAGCCCTTCATTAATGCTCTCCATCTTCAAATATAATCAAATCGATAATTCATTTACATTTATATTCTTTCCTTTGCCATGTGCTTGAGCAGAGTTTTGCTTTATTCGTGCATTTGAAATAGATACCTGCCAAACAGCCACAATTCTAATTCATTTTTGGGACTATGGATGGCCCAATCACTTCTTTTGTATTCCTTCAATTTATTTCACACCTTTCCATTCATATCACCAGGAACGTTTTTTTTTTCTGTACTACATCCATTCAGAATCTTGCACAATTTTCTTCCAAATTCATCCCTTGCTCTTCCATTATCATCCTTCATTGGAATGTAACATGCAACTCTCACCAACTATTCTTACTTTCATATGCACCCACAAGCTAGATGTTACCAATTCATACTTTCTGATATACATTTTAGCTCTTTCATTCATATGGATATATTCACCTTCACTTCTCTGTATGTACTCATTTAGTCCACTCCACAAAATCAGATCACCTTCATTCAGATCTATTATATCCTCCCCCACTTTCTCTTGGCTTCATAGACATATATTATCTAGTTTTCTTTCTTTCATTTCATTTGTTATTTCATGCTGTTTATCATTTATTCTCCTTACATTCTAAGTCAGAATCTTCTATAGGCACAATTGGGATTGGCAACTCAGATGTTAAGTGAAGCAGTTGCTAAGTGAAACCACAACTATGCTTATGATCTTACTTCAGCTTTCCTTTGCTTTACAGACCTGCAAAGGTCATAAATGCGAGGATTGGTCATAAAGTTCCTTTTTCATCACCATAGTAGCTGCAGTTGCTAAATGAGACAGCCACTAAACAAGGAATACCTGTATATGCCATCGTTGCCACCAGATGAACCCACAGATATTGATCTTGGCTGCTTATCTGTCAGCCCCACTAGGTACTCCAGATCAGAAAATCAGGAAAACCAGATACATTTTATCAAGATTGGCTATAATAACAGAATCTTGTTGTACCTCCTCTCCTTCTTATATTCCAGTGAGTCAGGGAGGCATTTGCCTAAGCCATTTCCGAATATTATCATGTTTCCCAGGATTTAAAGAACGTTTCAGCCTCCTTTACCTAAGTAACATTTTTTGCATATTTCTCTCAAGGTCATGTCCCTTACTCTCTACACTATCAGAGATTTGATCAATACTTTCACATAATGCTAGAAAACGTATATACTAGGTTACCAGCCTTAGGTGTACCTATGCTATATCCCTCATTCCCTGTTAACAGTAAGAACAGTATCAGTCCATTTTGGCACATTTTGGCCAGTATGTCACAAGTGTAACCTAAGCCCATTTTTTTTTCAAGCATGCTTATGCTATTGCATGCAAGCTAGGGTCCATCATCTAGGGACTGTCTTCCAAGCTAATATACTGTTGTCTGCATAACACTATCCATTAGGTGTATACAGAGTACTGATATACTCAGGTTCCAAAGATTTTTAGCATTTTATACTCAATAGGATGTCCTTATTTCTCCCTTATATTTCCCGTGATTGCAAGAAAATTTCCTGCAGACTCAAATTGATTATATCCCGCAGTCCTGACCTTTTCAGTGTATTCTTATTCCAAAGGTCATCACTGCCATGTGAAAAATGAATGAATTTTAATATTCTCAGCATGATAAAAGCATTAAATTTGCTTCCATCTTTTGATCAATAAATGATGTTATTAAGTTGCATACACCTCTACTTAATTCAGCCTTTCCCAACCTACTGACTTCAAGTATGTTGGACTGCAACTCTTAATATATTAAGCCTCGCTGTGTGAACTGGTTGCAAATGACAGAATGTGTACTCCAACAAATCTGCGGGGGGGGGGGGTGCCAAGTTAGGGAAGGGCATCCTTATATAAGCTTATATAGGAGATCATAATAGCTACTGCAAATGGATGATCTTCTCTTGATACATGCCAGTCCCTCATTTTCAAGCTCAACCTACCTCACATTTGATGTTATAAGGAAAAATTGAAAGAGTAAGTGCTATGAATATGGCCTTAACCACCTAAAGGAAAGGCAGGATATAAATCTAATATGTAAAATAAATAATGAATATTAAACACGTATTTTAATATCTTTTGAGCATTGAATCCTATGCTCCATTTATCTTAGTCATGAGAAATAGAAATAATACTTTAAAATGAATTAATAATTAAATGTAAATTGGAGAGGAGGAAGAATATTCAGTCTAAATTAACTCAGACAGGTTCAACAGCATGAGTTTTATCTAATCCAAATACCACTATTTCAGAATAGAAAATGGGGAAATCTAAATGGCAAGGGATGGGTTTGTATATGTGAAATGAATTATTTATCATCTCTACCTTAATAAGATTTAGAACATTCTAAAAATATTTGATTGACTATCAAAAAGAAAAGCATTACAGTTGTGAAACAGGGCAGATATATTCATTTTAATTGAATTAATCATTTGCTACAGCGAACAATTTAAATGACTCCATTTGTCTAGAACAAGAGTTCCGATATAACTAAATTTCTCAGAGTTTTGGAAAAGATAAACAATATAAATAAAATAATAAGACCTATGAAACATCATTATAATACATCTGATTTTGTCTGGGTTTTCTACAACCTATACAGTAACTCTAGAATATGGCATCAGAAAAGATAATTAGTGAATGTTTGCTGCTTCTGCCATCAGTTCTTGCCCCTTCAGCACTTTTCCATGGATTTTGTTTCTCCAAAGAGAAGGGAAGATACAAGGATCATGCAGACTTCTGGCACTGATTTGGGGAAAGAAGTATGCACAAAGAACTGTTAAAATATAAGGCTTCCAGGAAAAAAGACTGGATTCAAAAAGTTAATAACAAAGACTTGGCCCTCTTTTGATGTAATAGACCATCTCAACTGGACAGTGTCATCCCCTTCAAGGGCTTGGAAATGACATTTCAGAGATTTGTACAGCAGCAGTAAAATGTCCAATCTACTAGCCTACCATGATATGAAGGCCCATATCGAACGGCCACCAGTGGAAGTCTCTGAAATTTTGAACTTGATCTCTTATCTGAGAGCAAGAAAGGCTCCTGGTGATGATTTAATCCCTCATGACCTAATTAAAAAATACCATTAATGGTGGATACTATTCCAGCCATGCCGTATCAATAAAACTGATACATACGGATAAATGTGCCCATGTTTTTAAGTATCGTAATCATAGTCCTTATTTTCAAAAAAGTTAGCAGGGATGATCCTGCCATGTATAGGGCTGTCATTTGTTTAATACTATTAGCAAGTTGTATGCCAGACATCTCCAAGGAAATTAAGGGACTGGCTTGAGCAAGAAAATCTGCTGCTCCAGCATCTTGTTGAAAATTACTCCTCTGATACTGTAATCTCTTTATATGCAGTTTCTATTGATCTGAAAGCAACATTTGAGTCCATCTCCTGTTATACTCCAGTCAAAACTGGTTGCCTCAATTGGCTGCCTCAATTGAACCAGCTTATTGTTCTTTAATCAGCTGCTTTGTAGCAGCACCTCTCTGAAGGTGAGTTACAGTCCACCGGAAGATTTATCAAATGCTGTTTCAACACATTGGGAGTCAAATAAGGCTGCATACTTTCTCCATTTTGGTTTAATGTTTGTATCACTGTCCTGGTGGATCATCTAAGTACCCTGAATTTTCATCCTCCTAAGACAGCAGACAAGCACGTGTCTATTTGCCTTTATGCACATGATGCAGTGATTCTTAGAAGAGTCTTACGTACTGCAGTACAGCACTGTAAGAAAGATCAATTATGGCAAAACTGTTGTGTTTAAAAAGAGATGAAAAAGGGTGATTATGAGTCAGCTGTCAAATTATTTAACACTAAATCAGTAGCACAGTTCCTATATGAAATACCACTGGGTCCTTTCTCCAGCTTTGCCCCTCTTGAGCTTGTTCAATCTAAATTTCTTACAATACTACTTCGGTTTACCCACTGTGTTTGTAATGCTTTCGCATGACAAGAGATAGATATAATGAAAACAAAAGCTAGAGTTTAGTTAGGTATATTAAGATATTGGCTGACACTCTGCTTTTTTCTTGTGGGCCTTGCCCCTTTGACACAAACAGATTGTTTTCAAACCAAGTGGAAGTGATTTCTCATATTAAAACTGTCCTTACATCAAACAGAAATTTCTGTACTGTAGAATGGTTATGCCTGCATACAACTATTAAGTGAAAATTGAGCTACATAACCATATAATTTCACAGTTACGTACAGTATCTTATAGGAACGTAAACAAGCCATAAAAGTGCTACCTTGTTTCTCCTTGAGTGGAAGCCAGAAAATACTGTCCTTACTGGAATGGTGGCATGCAGATGCATGAGGATGATCTATGATATGATCTTGATCTAATGAAAAAGAAAAAAAAAACTCTTACATTTCAATGTCACATTCAAGAAAGAGAATTCACTAAAGATTGAAATGATCAAAAACTATTTTAATGTAGGAACTATGAATGCTCTTCAAAGTATTCTTTGAAACAGGAATTGACAGTTTGTTAAAAGGTCTTTTTGCATTTTAATTTATACTTTACATGCCAGAATGACTATAAATATTCATAGAGTCATATTAACATTCTTTGAAATAATGTATAAATAATTTCTTTTGTTTACTACCCCACAAAAAATCCATTTTGGAAAAGGGCTGAGTTAGAGGTTTTGCTACTTAAAACAATGCTTATAATTTAAAAGAAATTATGATCTGCAATGAAAACATAATCAGACTAAGATTTACTTTTAGTAATTCTTCATTTTATAATTTCTTTCTGCAATAAATTTTCTGAAGATTAGTGATGTTCTCCTGGTTTAACAAGTCTCTGAATATAGTTCAATGCTAAAATGATTTTTTAAATATCAGATGACAGAAAAATACAGTAACAGAAAGGGATAAATGCTACTGCTGCAGTAGTAGAAAGCAATAAATGCTGCTGCTTTAGAGAGAAAATAAGACCAGTTTATTTTAAAAAAAGGAAAATATAGATATTCTTATCAGGTATTGCAAATTCCTAATATTTGAATATTATCATCTATTTATTTATTTATAAAATGTACATGCCATTTCAATCAATTGACTCTTAACAATCCAATGCAATAAATAGATTTAAGAATAAAACAAAACATATATTGACAACTCAGTATTACAATCAGAAGAGTTAAATTTCATGTGAGAAAGAGTAGCTTCTGATCAGATAGGAGCTGGCCACTTAGAATATGGCTATTAAACCAAAGTAGTGGCAGCTACGTGGAACCTTAGGGACACATGTGGCCTAGAATCATATAGCCCATGGCATAACTTCAAGTAATGAGTTCAGAACTCTGTAAAGAGTATTCTGCTGACTCCCCAGTGGTTTCTTGGGTTTGGATTGTGACAGAGCCAGAGAGCCAGAGCTGTCAGGAGGAAAAAGAAATGGAAAAGAAAGTAGAAGAAAGTGAGACCAAAAAAAAAAAAAAAAGGGGAATTGCCCATTCCAAAATACAATCTGAGGCCCTACTTATAACTGGCATGCAGACATCTAACATAAGCATTCTTAAAGTTTGCAATACCATGACTCCCTAACGTGGTGAAATAAATAAAACTATCTAGTGATTTCATTGGGGTGAAGGTTGGGCAAAAAACCCACATCATTTTTAATAATTGTTTTTTGTCTACATAGCAAGTAAAAACAATCATAAGAGCTTTACATTTTACAAAATAAAACCTTCTTGTAAAAAAGAAACCATATTTTTAATAGAAAAGATAAAGTTGCTTTATCTTGCATAATTCCTGAAATCTAGGATAGCCCCTCACATTCACTAAAGTTGAGAAGAAGAAGAAAATAAAATTTCCTTGCTTTAAATAAGTTTCTGTTAAGCCGCTTTTAAAATGTTGCAGCTTGCAAAACACTGGCAGGCTGGAAGTTGCTTTTGGCACTCCCTCTCCCAGTACAGCTGCACTGAGATAAAATCACAACTTACCACTAGGTACTAGAAACACAGAAAGGGAGATGCCAGAAGCTCAAGCTGGTTTTAGAAAAGGCTGAGGAACAATAGAATTATTGCTAATGCATTTTGGATAATTAAAAAAACAAAGAAACCAAAAAGAAGTCAATATGTGATTTGTATTGTTTAATATTCAAAGGCCTTTGACTGTATTGTCCGTGTCAAGATGTAGAATGTTCTTCTGAAAATAGGAATCCCAGAACATCTGGATGGAACATGGAGAAACAGACTGACTCCAGATTGGCAAAGGAGTGAGATAAGGCTGTTTATTCTCTCCTTATTTATTCAACATATATGCTGAGTACATATAGAGGGAGGCTGAATTGAAACAAGATGGGCATGGTTTTAAACTGGAAGAAGAAACATAGATAACCTGAACTATGCTAATAGTATTACTCTGATAATTACTATAGCTGAAAAGGCAAATGATCTGCAAATTCTAGTAATGAAAGTCAAGGAAGACAGTGAAAAAATAGAGCTAACATTAAATATAAAGAAGACCAAACTAATAGCAACAGGTATAACAACCAGTCTTAGAACTGACAATGAAGATAATTAAGTGGTAGATAGGTTCTGCCTTCCTATTATCAACAGTAAAGGAACCAGCAGTCAGGAAATATGTCACAGACTAGCACTTGGTAGACTACCAATGAAAGTCTTAGAAGAGAGATTCAGATGCTATGACTATCTATACCTACAAAGATCAGAATGGTGCAGGCAATGAGTTTCCCTGTGACACTCTATGGAAGCAAAATCTGGCCTTTGAAGAAGCATGTATTGATGCTTTTGAACTTTGGTGATGGAGAAGACTCCTGAGAATACCAAGATATTCTTGGATACTGGATATCCAAGAAAACAAATAAATAGATCATAGAACAAATCAGAGTTTTCACTGGGGGCACAAATGATTAAGCTCAAATTATACTTTGGACATATTATATGAAGATCTAGCTCTCTAAAGAAGTGCTGGGAAAGGAGGAAGGAAACAGCATATACTCCTTACACAAAAGAGTATGTGATGAGTATACAGTGGATGTATACTGTAGGATGGAAGTCTTTTTATTGAAAGCTATGGACTGTAATCACCAGTCCAGTCCAGTCCAGTGCAGGTTGATAGTTTTTTGTTTTTGTTTTTTTTACTCCACAGTCTAGATCTGAGAATGAGACTGACCAAAGTCACTCAGCCAGCTTCCATGCCAGAGGAAGAATTAGAGATTCCACAGCATGATTCTTACCACTCACTCCTTTGCAATTGCATAGCCAGCCATTCTTAATGGAAACTGGCATGGGCTAACCCACTCTCCTCCCCCCCCCCCAAAAAAAATCTCAATGCACTCCATTCCTAAATTGTGACAATCTATGGAAGAAAATATTCTGAAAATTCCTTCCTTAAGGTGAACCCTGTACGATTGAAAAATGGGTGAAAAAACAACCTCAGGGACTGAAGGGTTAGCTAAAGAAAAAAAATCCCCATCCGTAATACAAACAGTATATGCCTGCACATTACTGCATTAAGGGAGGATGGGTGGAAGCCTCACACTGACAAAGAAAGGAGAAGAAGCTGTCACTGAGCTTTTCTTAGGTATGCTCCTCCCACTCCCAGGCAAAAGTCCCAGTGTGCTGCCTATGTTAGCACGACTCAACAGGACACAAGCTGAACTTCTGGGTGGAGGCCAATAAGCATTTCATGAAACCAGGACTGGATTCTTTATTCAGAAAGTCTCAACAGTCAAAGAAGAAAAATTGTAATTGTAATTGTAACCATTGTATTTAAAAACATTCTGTGAACTTGCAACAAATAGAATTCAGTACTAGAAACCACTATGTTTAAAGAACTTTTAAACACCAACCACATTTTGCCATAAAATGTTTTCTTAAAAAGAAAAACAGATTTCTATGAAATATTTTGTCAGCCCTATTATATATATAATACATATAAAATTTTAATTACAGTAATAAAAACTAATACAAACTAAACTCAGAGAAAGAAAGTAAAAAGACAGAATAAAAAGTGCAAAGAAGGAAAAAGAAAAAGGAAAGAGTGAGATTAAAAAAAATAAAAGAGATATATAAAGAAGTGACTTCCAATCTTCATCACAATAAATATAAACAAGTTGGTAGCTCTTCACCCTCGATAAGGTTACAAACAGATATCTCTTCTTCCCATAATCCACCCCTTATCTATAAGCAAATCCATAAGACATCAATCTTTCAATCCTGTTGTCAGCAAAAAGCCCATGAAGGGATACCAGAACTTTATAAAAACATGTCTTATTTAACTTTAATCAAATAAACCAATTTCATAGTCCTTCCTTTTACTTCTGACAATCATGATCTTTAATTCATTCAGATATTGTCGTAGGATTTGGTCTCTCTTCCATTTTTCTTTTTCCCATTCCAAAGGCTTCTTTGATGCTTTAGCAAACCTCTTTTGTAAATCCAGTAAAAAGCTATCATCCAGGTCATTCTCTTAGTTTATTATTTGTATTTCTCCTTTAATTTTTAAAACTTCAGCCAGCTTCTTTTGTATATCCAGTAAAGAGTCCTTATCCAGGTCATTCTCTTTGCCTGTCTACTTTAAATGCCTTCTGTGTCTTGTAATCCCCACATTGTTTTTATCCAGTATTTCTGATCCTACTATTTCTGCATCAAGCAAGATTTGTTTCACATTTCTCATTCCTTCATTAACATCTTTTGAACACAGTCTATCCATACAAGCAGACGTTGTTACTGATATTGTTGATATTGTGGCTTCTAATTTCTGGCCCCATTCTTCGAAGATTTCCATTCATATTTCAAAACTTATAGCATTTTGTGTCATTTTGTAAATCCCAATACTGATCAAAACCAAAGGCAGGTTTACACTTTTTTTCTTTTTGCCTGGAATCTTTAGTCCCCTCTAGTGTCCAATTTAAATAATAAAGTCTCTGTTATGACTTACAGTAAACAAAATAATTTTGGTTCCCACGAAAAGCTGTTTATTTTATATAGTTTCTTCTAAAATTTTATAGTAAAAGTTCCAAGGTTCCAAATTTGTGTGGACCCTTAATTTGTTTATAACTTTCTTAATTCAAATTGTATTTAGCTCTTTGCTGTTTATTTCAAATTCTCTGAGTTCATAATCTTATAGTTACTTTTTCTTTTGTTCAGAAATGAAGATAGATTCACCAGGTGGCTTTTCAAACTTGTTGTTCCAAAGGTCTCTAATAGCTTTAAGATGGTTAGATAAGCAAGTTCCAAAAGTTATTAGAAAGTGAGATAGTGAAACGTAGTGTCCTTTAAAAGGGACGCGGTGGTGCAGCGGCTTAATGACACTGGAAGTTGCTGGCCAGAAATGGTCGACACTTTAGCGGTTTGAGCCCAAGCTCCACGTGGCGGGGTGAGCTCCCGTCATTCGTCCCTAGCTCCAGCCCACCTAGCAATTTGAAAGCATAAGCGAGTAGATAAATAGGTACTCTCACCCCAGTGGGAGGAAAAATGCTGGTGGCGCCTTGCACAGGAAAATGGGAATCAGTTGCCAGTTGCTGGACGCAACGCAACAGAAGAGACTTGATTTCCTGCGACCGCCAGCTGGGTTCCACCCTAGGAAGGAGGCAATGGCAAACCACTTCCAAAAAAACCTTGCCAGGAAAACTGCAGGGACTCGTCTAGGCAGTCTCCGTAGAATTGGTCACAATTGAAAGCAGATTAAAAAAAAAAAAGTGTCCTTTAAAAGGCTCTGCTGTGGTTGTGAGCTTGATGACTGATCCCTTCATCTCCCAGCGCTCAAACCCATGGGAGACTGCTGTCCTGGGGTCTCCTCACAAGGAGCAGCCATCCGGAGCACATGTTGGTGATCTCCTGTCCTCTCCTTGTCTGGAGAGTTTCTGAAGAACTGGTCTACTTACTGGTTCTTTGCTGTAGTCATTGTCTCTGCTCTCCTGGAGATGTGTTTAGCTTGCCATACTGGAAAGACCCCATATTCTGAAGGGGAGCTCCATTCTTCTACAGAGTCAGTGTCTTTGAAGAAGAAACCTGGTTAATTTAAATGACACTGTCTAGAATTTCAGAGTGACTGCAAAGCTCGAGGTAGAGGCAGTGAAGAGAGAAAGAAGAGGAAGTTTAGACATAATATTTGAAACAGACAAGAACATTGATGGCTAAAATTTAAAGTTTAGACATTATTGTAGAAAATAACTTTTCATATTAAACCTTAAAAAATAAAGGGAACAACCACAATTCCAAAATACAAACAGATAATAACTCTGACAATAGTATGTTAGTATATTTATCATGTATGTGTGTTTTTTAATATACATCTGTGCGTGCACATATGATTATGAACCCCTTTTAATTAAGAAATACATATGAGACATACATACAAAAAGAAAACATTGATTCCCTATGCTCAACAGTTGAAACTGACTTAGAACAGTATGTATCAGGGTTTACACAAAGCATTCAGCTGTAAATCATGAGTCTCCAGATGCTTAACTTTGAATTCAGCTCTTGGCTAAATATGGCAGCAGATTTTCAGATACAACTCAGCTAGAATAAAAATTTTACTACAGACAAGAATGAAGTCATACATACAATCGTGTCTTGCCCACTCCCAAACAAAGAAGTCAGAGATGTGTCTGACTAGGTGTAATTATGTAGAGCTTAAACTCTCAGATTCCTCCTTTCACCCTTCAATTAATGGATACTTGGCCCGTCTTTTAATGGCCTTGGAAGGTTGCTAAGACATGTTTAGATAAGGGTTCTCTCTAGCCTGGGAATAACTGGTTCCTGCCTTGTCAGCCTCACTCCTTGCAATATGAACTAAGTATTTCTATTCCAAATTAGGTAACTGCAATTTTCAGCAATATCACTATTATGTAAAAATTGCTGTTATCACATGAAAGTTGTTATTATATTAATCAGCGTCAACTGAATATCCTGTACCAGTATATTAATGTTAAACAAACAAAGTAAGCTTTTTGGTCCATAGATTGTCCACTCCAGCACTAGGCAATGAGGAAGAGATACATATTTCTATACTAAAGCTATACAAGTTGCAACAAGAGTAAATGGATAGCAAGAAGCCCTCTATGATGAACACTTAAATAAGCTAATTATGAAGCAAACCAATCACATTTTCTCTTTTTTTCCATTACAAAGATTTACAGATTACAAAGATTTATGATAACCTATATGGATTTGCTTTTTATGATTTAACAGTTACAAATTGTTTCTGTTAACTCATCTCACCTGTTTTTAAAAATTTATGTTGAGATAGTTAGTGCACATTAAAATATAGATACCTAATTAGTAAAGATGACATTTACAGAGAATGCAGAAAAAGTATAATGGAAAACCAATTTCAAAAGCTTTGCACTGGCTACGGTAAGTGGCATATGCAGAAAAAATATTACCATCAGTGGAAAAATAGGCTGTCAAGAATAAAACAATGTTACATCTGTGCTATTAAACCATCTAGCAGATTACTAAACAAAGTCCAACTGCTATGAGTCATTTTTTCCAACTGTTCTGGTACACACTTAACTTATATCACAATAGTAATCCATGTGCACCTGGCTGGCAGTGTGCAAATGTTATCTTGTTTAATTGCTCCCTTTTATGTTACTGTTAAATTACAAAAAATTAGAAGATTCTAAAACAAAATCCTAAAAGAATAGCATGATTTGAATGATAATAATTTTACTGCTATAGTCTGCAACCAATCAAAAGTTACATCATCAACACAGCAAAGCTGAAAACAAATTGATGGATATGATAGAAGGATTCCTTAAGCAACTGTACTGATATGGTGATTGAACATAGCAACCTAATTAGAGACCACATCTTACTGCTCTAATGACAGACAGTAACCAGAGATTCCATTGCTGGTTGGAACCCCATTGGGTCTATCAGTCACCTGGGATGGGCCAATTGAATGAGTGAGGGTGACACCAGCGAGCCAGAAGGCAGTCGGAGAGTGATCTGTCTCAGGATACAGATCACAGTAACTTCATGGATCACCATACTCAGTGCTGGAGGTGTAGGTAGCATGACCAAACCCATTAGGAGCAGCTTAGAGAGGGAATCATGCTATTATTGTGTTACCAAACTGCCCATAAACTACCTGAGTGATGGGATTTGTCTGAACATCTACCTGTACCTGTTACCATCCTAAGTCAAACCTATTTAAAATCAGAATTATACTTGTTCTCAAACTCAATGTTTTCATTATCACATGTAAATAAAAGTGAAAATAATTTGTTCTTAATAAATGCATTGAATAGTCTTTGCACTATAACTATAAACAACAATATGAATTTGGATTAGATTGAATCCAGCATATACTAGTTCTGCTGAATATTTTATCTAAATAATAGGATCCCTGAGAAGCAAAGCAGTAGAAAAATGGCAATTTCACAATGGAAATGAAGTGATGGAGGTACTCTGTCTACAATTTTGTCATGTAAATGCTCTTAGCAGTAGTAATCCAAAAAAATGAAGCAACTATTATACTGTGACAATAAAATACACCAGTTAAGTGCAATATCAAATATTTTTACGGAGCTTGGTTTAAAGTTTTAAAAGCATACATAGCAGATGCAGCTTGATACGAAAAATGAAATAATTACTGCCTACAACTTATTAGTAATTGCACAGAGGCATTAATCTTTTAGTTCAGCAAAGCTCTGTCTTGATTTACATAAATGTTAGCTTCACTTTTTAAAGCATTCTCCCCAGTGAGGACCTGCTTATATGTAAATCAAGATGTCTATGGATAAATATAAAGTATATTAATTAATGTTCTATTGCTATTTTATGAGCATTGCACGATTACAGCTATACAGTTGTACATGGATGGATTCAGAACTTCTTTGTATTGGTTCTTGTTGAAAAGAGACAATAAAGTTTATATCTAGCATTTTGTTCTATGTACCTTCTAAGTAGAGATTCCTAAAGTCAGAGATTGACTGAAATCTTAAAAATTGTCAGCTTCAATGATCATGCAGCATGCATTATTACAGAGTTAAAAGGTTCTTGTTACACAAGAAAACAAACTGATTCAGAAGGGTACAGTCTAATTTGTTCTCATCTATCAGCATCATGCCTACCTTCTCTAGTATTAAGTAGTGGTTAGCAGAATAAAGCCCTATATGACATCCTAGTTACTATGGTAGAAGGCTTACTATGAACCCCAGTCTTCACTGTTGGGAGAATTTAGTTTTATGTAATATAATTATAGTTTTAAAAAGAAATCTTTGCAAGGAGTATAGTAGAAAAGTGAATTATTAAGCTTTATTTAGATGGATTAAATATCCAGTTTCCTAGTGATAAAAGGAATTTGCCATACCTCTTAAAATGACATCTACCACTACTTCTTCAAATGTAGGGTTCCTGAAGTTTATGATGATAGAAGAATGGTGACCAAGGCAAGAACTGACACTAGCTGGTTCCATTGGTTGAGGTATCTGACCAATACCAGACAAGTAAAACACCCATTCTTTAAGCTGTAAATGGAATAGAAATGCTCATATTTTAACTAGAATAAGCCTTTTAGCTTATATAAAATAAAAATATACAAATAAATTTGACACCACACCAGTCAAGTAGCTTTGGTACCCATGTGCTTATTACAACACAAACTCAGAGCTTGAGTGCAAGGAAAATACTCTCTTACCACCGGAGAATGCTCTGCTGTTAGAGTCCCACTGAAGTCACTGTTGATTATGATTACTATAACTCATTATGATTTGGGAAAACATTGTGCGATAGTTAACAACAAGCTGGTTATTCCTGTCATTGTGATGGCAGATTAGATTCTTTATCACTTTTGACATAAATAACACATGACACAGTTGCTCCACATGGAGACCTAATTTGTGCATTTTCATACAACAAAAAGCTGAGAAATGTTTTATGAATCAGACCTCTGCACTGATAACTATTACACTATTTAGATGACAGTGGAAGAATCAATAAAAACATTAAAATAAAAATGAAAAATCACTGCCCCGAGAGCAAGTAAATTGGGCATTTTACACAGAAAAGAATTATTACAGAAAACAACTTCTATAGAAACAAATACTTCATTAAGAAACCCAAAACATGTATAACATTTAGGTCAAGAAACACTACAGAATGAGTATTCCAAAGAATTTTAGGGATACTTATGTAACAGTGAAGCAGCAAAGGCTATAATCCCAAAGACAGTACCAGAAATTAAATCCCATTAACGCAGTGAGACAATGAATGGGATCCAGTGCCGTTTTTCCACTGACAACCTTGTTTCTAACAGTTGTACTTCTGATGATGAGACCCCACCCCCCACCTCAGAAGGCCTTCAAAAGATGTTCTAGAGGATTGGGGAACTCATGGAATATTGGAGTTCATCCTCACTTCAGAGTAAATATGAATAGTAAACATGAATAAATTTGTAAAAAGGACATGATATTTGATAGTTGGATCAATGATAGCACAACTATACAAATAACATTTCTAAAAGCATCCCAGAAAGGTAATTTTTAGAAAGTTGAGGTCACCAAATTAAAGCAACAAAGTCTACTGTAATGAACATTTTTTTACTTAAATGGCAGTTGTATTCAATCAGAACAAGAAAGGTAGTAAACCCTAAAGTAATTTTTTTAAGCTTTGTGTTGCTATACCTGTTATCTTTGATGAGTTCTGCTTATTTAGACAAGTTGTATTAGTCATAATAGCATATTAAATAGGAGAGCAAGAAAAAAATCTAAGCAAAGAATACTTTACAGGACCTAATAGCAGATCCTCCTCACCTCTAATAGTGCTTAGTCTCATTCCATTATAAATGGATGTTGCTGGTTTGTCAAGGGAGCTAGTAATACAAGTATGTTAACATCTTAAGTAACCATTACAGTCAGGCTGGCATTTCAGTTGTGCTGTCCCAACTCAATTAAATTGAATGATCAAAAAAAAAAAAAAAAACAACCAAGAGCAAAATGATTACAGTCTGAGTTCAAATTCTTATTGTAGAAAGTTTTTCCCAAAAATTCAGAACTAGAAATAAAAGAAGCATATAATAACCATAGCAGCTTCTCTCAGTTCAGCTATGAGATACAATCATAAATGGTTATTGCTTGTCCTGTAAGTGCTGTCATTAGTTGATTTTAGATTAGCCAGCTACTCATCTTTGAGATAGCTTAAAGGGAAAGTTCAGAGGCATTTAATCAGTAAAATCAAGAGAAGAGAATCAATGCTTTTTTAAAATAAAAGTTTTGCCATCTTTTCTATATACATTATCAAAATGACTTCTGAAGGGCTTTGCAACAAAGTCTGGGCACTGAATCAGTGCAACAAAAATAATCATGTATTTTCAGTACAATAATCTGGCACTTTTGCCTTAAGAGATGCAGTTAAGAAGTCAAAAATTTCAAATGATTTTGAGATTAAAAGAGAAGAATGATTTTGAGATTAAAAGAAGTCATACAGGCTAGAGGAAAAAAAACATGGAAAAGGTTGAGATAGCAGGACACGGCAAATGTAAGAATGAGATATTGATTAAAGGTTTAGCTGAAAATAAAAACTTGGAGATTTGTCACTGTTTGATAGGAGAAGCAGAAGGTGATAAAATTATCAAGTTTCAGTTTGAACTAGAAGTTTTCAGTAAATTATTGCTTCGTTTTCTTTCTTTAGCTTTTAATAAAAAAATAACCTTTTAATTTATCAGTAAGCTCTCATGGTTTCAGACATAATAGCACTTTATTGCTTTGAACTGTCCTTGAATCAGTTACTCAACTATATATTCCAGAAATACTAGCACTTGCTTTTTTAAAAACTTCCTCCAAATAAAATTAAAAAGAGAAATAATCCACATTATTTGTGAAATTAACTTTCTGTGTTGAAATTATAAAGCAATGCAAAACACATTAGAAGTAAAAGACATCAGGATTCAAGTACTAGGGTTGTATGTATCCTTCAACACATGGGAGCAAAGCATCTCTCTTGGAATCATTAAAGCCACCTCTTCCTTTGCCAGATTTTGCACATCTGATTTGTAAATTACAGTACTCCCAGCTGCTTAATATCCATGTGCATACACAGCCACTTTGCTTCCCATTTTTCCCAGCAAAGAGAAAGATTGCAAGAAACCTCCTCTGAAACATTTGCAAAACCCCAACAGGCACTTTCCATCTTATTTTAAAAATAGTAGAGGTAGTCCTCGCTTAACAACCCTAAATGGGACCAGCAACTCCACTGCTAAGCAAAACAGATGCTAAGTGGGAAATCACATGAGCACAACTGTGCTTTCCAGCTGGAAAAAGACAAGACTACTTGGTTTCACACCTATGGCTTTTGTTTGCCTCCTAGCCACTCCCCCACTCTTTGGAATGCTCAAGTGCCTGCTTATTCTTGTATACATTGAAACCAATGCAATCATGCCATAGCCCAGGGCTGGGAGTCAGGGTATGCTACACAAACAGCTTATTCTCTTGAAACCCCTTTGTCTCCAATCTCTCCACTTGGGGGTGGGGGGGGGGGCAGAAAGCAAGTGATTTTTGGTGGTAATCTCTCTGTCAGGCCCAGCCCAAGAACCACGGGGAAACAGTTCTGCCAAATTCAATTCTTTTGTTGCTTACACCATATAGACAAAATCTTGCCAGTTGTATTACTGCAACTAGTGGATATACCCTGGGAGATTCTAGAGAGTGACTATCCTAAATCTCTTACACTTCCCATGCTCCTGCTCTGGACTGTGTTGTCTCTTGTCTTGCTGCCCTTCCTGGAATATGTCCCCTCCTTCCTGAGAACTTTACTCTCTACTGGATTCCACCACATTCTCCTTTGCCTGACCCTTTCCTGCTGCCAATGCGATCACATTGCTTTTGATGTGTAGAAGAACAAACAGCTTACTCTCTTGAAAGCCCTCTCTAATCTCTCTACTCTGAGGAGGGGGGGGAGGTCAGGCAAATGAGAGATTGCCTACAGAAATTTTATGCTTTTTTCTCCCTCCCCCCACCCCCCAACAAAGCAGAGAGATTGCAGAGAAAGAGATTTCAAGAAAATAAGCTGTTTGCTCTTCTACACATTGAGAGCAATGTGATCATGCCAGCAGACCCAATCTGGGAGTTGCAGATGCACTAGGCAAACAGCTTATGGTACTGTGATGGAATGCAGCAAAGATCCAGCTTCTCAGGAAGGAGGGAGTACATTCCAGGAAAGAAAGGGGAGAGACAAGAGGCAACATAATCCAGAGCGGCAGCATGGGAAGAAGAAGAGATAACCATTCCCTAGATTCTCTCAGAGTATATCTATTAGGTTAGCATAGTACAGATTTAGTCTGGCAAGATTCTGTCTATATGGTATAAGCAGTAAAGCACTGAACTTGGCTGGATTGTTTCCCTGTTGTTCTTGGGCTGGGCCTGACAAGTACTTGCTCCTTTGCCCAACCCTTTCCCACTGCTGGTGTGATTACATTGCTCTCAGTGTGTAGAAGAGCAAACAGCTTTCTCTCTTGAAATCTGTTTCTCTCCAATCACTCTGCTCTGTGGTGGGGGGGAAGGTTCAGTCAAAGGAAAGACTGTCTACATAAATTGCTTGCTCCCCCCCACCCCCCCGGAAGAGTGGAGAGACTGGAGACAAAGAGATTTCAAGAGAGTACTGTAAACTGTTTGCATAGTGTGCCCACAGCTCCCAGCCCTGGGCTACTGGCGCAGTTGCATTGCTTTTGATGTGTACAAGAGCAAACAGCTTACTCTCTTGCAATCTCTTCCTCTCCAATCTATGTGCTCTGCAAGGGGGAAAAAAGAAAAAAAACCAGGTCAGGCACAGGACAATGTATGCTGAGTGTAATGGTGATTACATGACTGAGGGACAATGCGAAGGTCATTAATGGTCGTAAATGGGCCATAAAGTTTTTTCAGCACCATCTTAACTTTGAATCGTTGCTGATCAAATGGTTGGTAACTGAGGACTACCTGTAAACTGAATCCTGCTAACAGGTTGATATTGGCAGGTGCAAAGAGCTTCAAGATCAAAGATCCCAATCAACCTATTGGCAGGATAGCAAGAAAAAAGTGTTTGGGGGGAGTTTTCCCCATCCTTCCCATCCTTTTTATCTTTATGTATTCTCTTGCATTAAAACCAGATAGAAAATATCACTATGGAGGCACACAGAGGAAACAGGAGGACTTTGAATCTGATGGACACATGGCAGTACTATTTCTAGAAATGGATACTGGCATTTTGATGTCAGAGGGAAATGTTCTTAGAACCTTCTAAGAGGGACTGAAGAGCAGATTTGTAATTTAGATTGCAAATTCAAATTTTTGAAGAGAAAATATGAAATAGCCTATGCCCTCTAAAGATCACAGGATCTTATCATAAGTAAATAAAAAAAATATTTATAGACAACTAGTGTATAGTACTTGAGAAATTCATAGAATAAAAAGTATTGGTTTGTAAAAACAAAATAAAACAAAAACCTGTAAGTATCTTAGATAGCTCTGGGAGTCCACAGCAGTGCCACTAGTGTACTGGAATGAAGGTGAAATCCAATTAAAATATATGAGTTCTAGCAATCTGATGTTGTCCAAATTACAAACTGAACTATGAAGTACTTCCAAGAGTCATGTATTTCTTTAGTAAGTGTAGCATTTAACAATGAGGATGGACTTATACATGAGTATATAGGAGATATACAGTATATATAGTAGTATTCTCCTAGTTATATAGGAGGAGGGATTGGGTTGTCCCAACATTTTTTAGCTGAGAAAGATGGATGGATGGACAGATAGATAAGAATTACAGTTGAGCCAGACTATACAATGCTAGCTTTTTATTGTCAGCCTAAACAATTATTTGTATTAATATTAGATAATCTTTCATTCATTAGATGTAACTGAGCATTCATACCTGTGGGCATTTGAAAATTATGCTTGCGGTGTGATTTGTTCGTCCTAGTTCAGATGGACAAAACAGAACTGATACTTCAGTAGTGGAATGAGGAGCAACAGTCAGCTGCAAAAACATGGGGTGGGGAAGAGAGAGATGAAAAGCAAGCAAACAAACAAATAAACAACCTCAGTGTTCTTTTCTTTTTTTTTCCTTTTCTTTTAAAGTCAGTTCTTTTCATGTTCCTTGTATTGACACTGTTGATGTTTACATGATTAATGTGTTCCGCTGTATGCCTTCCCTGCTCTCAGCATGCAGGATCTGCTAAGACTGATAAAATACACCGCAGTAAACAGTGCTTAGTGAAGACATAGCACACTTATTCCTGAGAAACTAGAAACTACTACAACGACAAAAATGGAAGTAGGGTTACTTTTAAAATATGAGGAAAAAGAGAGTTTCAGTTTTTCAAGTCATACACTGCTACTGAATTTCCTTTTCCTTTTTTTCTTAACCCATCACAGAGATACTTTAAAGTCTTACACGTGACACAATTTGAAAAGTCAAAATGCAATTTTTAAAGGGCATTATCCAGGTTATTTTTAACTGGAATGTTTCTATGCTTTTCCAATAGTTGTACACATTCATATGACTCAAAGAAATTATCCTGTTGTGACTTATTTACTCTAAATTAAAAGAGACTGAACCATAGTTACATGCAATGGCCAAGCAACCATTATAAGATACCATAAAGCAAAAAGCTTTTAACAAAGGATTGCATGCAAATCCAGAGACAAAATAATCTGCAACTCAGTTTCAAGCTTGACATTAGTTTATTGTTGCCTGATTTGATCCATTCCCTCTAACTTGTATTCCCTATTTGGCTAAATGTTCACACATTGTTAATATTACAGTCAAGCTGACACATAAAAAACACTGAATGCAGACATTTCCCTTCTTCAGTAAAACTGATAATCACATGTGCGAGAAGGAATCTGGGAGGTAGGTCTACTTGGAAAAAGGATCTTAGTTTGATGAAAAGGGGGGTGCCTTCAACTGCTCTTGTTCATTTGCTGGGTACTGAAATTCTGGTAACAAATATGCCCTTTCCAGAGAAAAAGTGATTCCTTTCCTCTCTCTTTGCAGGCTCCACTTCCTCTTCAGTCCAGTAGGATTATTTCTATTTTCTTCTCCATTCTCAAGTGAAGTTGTGCTTGTGCAAAAAGTGTTCTCTTTTAGCGTGTGTGTGTGTGTATGTGAGTGAGAGAAAGAGAGTGTGTGTGTGAGAGAGAGAACCCTGTTTTATAAATTTCTCTCGTTCTCTACATTAATGCATTAAGTTCAGGCAGGAATCTTCCAAAATTCTTGCTTGTTTTGTTATGGTTAGATTCTGTATGTTTTATGCCTTCTTTTATAGCTGAACACTGAATCATTTCTTGAAACTTTCCCATTTCCTATGACACACTCTGAATTCTTGCTTCATGTTTCTTTTGCTGAACTGAATGCGTTACTGTCTGAACTTCTTGCCTTTCTCTTACTGAACTTAATATATTACATTCTGAATGATTGGACAACCATTTGTCCAAGATTGTATGTGGACTCCTGCTGTGGGCAGGAAGTTGACTAGAAGATCTCCAAGGTCCCTTCCAACCCTCTGATTATATGATTCTATGAAATTCTGCATAGATTATTTACTGCTTATTTTATTACTGTGAATTCTAGCCTTAAATATTTTTGTGCTACATTCCTCATAAATTGTCAACTGCTTATTATTTGCCTTCTTTGCCTTTAGTCTCATATATTATTTAATACATTACATAGATTGGTTATTGGTTATGGTTCAGTTTTTGACATCTGGAACATATGTACCTATTTAATAATCTATAGTATTAAGTTTCTGATAAAATTGGTGCTGTAGCAGGTCTCAATTTATAATAATATCTTCCCCAAACATATACAGTAGCATTTAAAAGTTAGGCACCCTAATCAAACTGCGTGTTTCAAATATAATCTCTATTGAACAGATGATGACACACACACAAAAATATTTTACATTGCTTTTTCTTGAGATCCAGTTGTTTATAGTTTCAAAATAAGGAAGCACAGTATAAAATAATACTACTTGGAAATTAATGAAATAAAATTGGTTTATGGCCAATTATATCTTACTATCTATCTTTTTTCAGCAGTTAGAGAAACTGGCACTGCTCACATCTTGATTATGCATGGAATATTATTGAATTCTACTTACTTATATATGCTTAGGATCTCATGCTCAGTATTTTTTTAAAGCCTTTTCCTACAGTAATATGATTAAACATTGTAAAATGATTAAACTGAAAAAGAAATAGAACACAAATATGTATTCATATAAAAATTTCATTATTTCTATTAATGGGTTAGCTGGACAAATTATTTTGTTTACTTTGTAATTTGTAAACAAATTACTTTGTTTCTTGTTTGTAAATTTTTCTTAGTTGATCTTGGTCATTCTCAGCTATGATCAAGAAACAAAGTTCAGGTTACAAACTTCTCAGGGAGAAGAATTTCCGAATGTTATAAATTGAGCCTATAGAAAGAGCCTAAAAATGTCAGAATCTATTCTGTCTCACCTTGGAAAGCAATTAAATCTATTCTGTGTCACCATAGAAAGCAATTTAAAAGAATTAAAAGAATAATTTCAAATATCTGTGACACTCAGCAACATACCATGTTATAGTTAACTATATATAACCACAGGTTTATTTCTGTGATATCTAAAATATACCTCTAAGTACTTTCAAAGAAATTATCAAAGGAGGACACCTAAAGATGAGAGTAATATCAGTACTTAAAAATAGCACCTTTTCTAAAAGGACCGCTATATAATGATGCATACACACTATAATGAATGCTTAATAAGGAAAGATGTCATACTATTTAGTGCAAAGACCCTTTGCACTTTTTTCTTGAAACAGAGTGGCTGTTGGCTGGTAACTGAAAATCCCCAAAGGCAAAATATTTAAAGAGAGAGAGAGAGAAGTAATAGTGATTAAAATTCACATATTCAATGTCAAAGACTGATATACTTCAGACTGAACACTTTTACAAGTTTAGGCAATCTATTTGTAATGTGCCTTTACAGATAATGTGCCATGAACAGCAGTGGTATTTTAGCAACTAGTAATGAATTAGAAAAGCTGCAAGTGGAAAGCCTACATTAAACTGCCTGGACAGTTTGCATGCTGGCTACTAGAAAACATTCATTATTATTAGTGTAATCAATTTCTTTGCTAATGATCTCTCTGTAATATGTATGAACCTATTAAAACATTCCCAAACATCTACCTGCATTACACTAATAATAATGTAGAAGATGGAAATACTGATATTATTTGAAATTACTCATAGCAGAATATATCCAGCTTCTGCTTATTTTTTTTTAATTTTTAAACATTAAAACACATTTTAAAATAATACTGCAAACACAGTGTATACTGTGCTTTTAGCTTATTTACTCAGTTTGATTATAGTAGTAAAATATCTAATATATAAAATGTCTTTTTCTTAAATTCTGAAAAATCAATATTATTCCTCTACATTACAACAATAACAAAAATATGCTGATGTAAGCAAAAATATTTTTAAAATGCAATCAAGTTAACAGGCACAAATAAGCTTATTTTGCAGCTTCTGGGTGAGGATCAGTGGTGGACTAGACACCCCTGAAGGAGTGGAGGTGATATTGCAGCAGAGATCAGCAGCCAGACGTTGAATTCTGGCCGGCGCTGTCTTTCCAGATAAAAGAGAGATCCTGAGATCGCCCACTTGCACTCTGGACAGCTGTTCCTCATGAGAAGACTGCAGGAACTGAGGTTTTTGCAGTCAACTTGTTGAGCAGCTGGGAGTTGAGAGATTTCAGTCAAGCTCACAGGTGTGATGTAGCCAAGTAGACATAAGGTTCACACATGCCTCACTTTCTTAAATACTTTTAGATGTAATTAATTTAGAGCTAAAGGGAGATTTTCTGAGTAGCAGGATAAGAGAATTCCACTTGGTGAGTCAACATTCTTTCTGGACTAAAAAGGAAAAAAAAGGGGTTTAAAGATTTAAAAACTTTTGGCAAAAAGCCTAACAAGGAGTGGATATAAGAAAGTTTAAAATGGATAAAGGGGATAGTTTTTTTTTAAATATTTTTTTGGAAAATGAAAGTGCTCTTGAATAAATTGGAATTAAAATAGGCAAATGAACTGGACCTTTGTGGGAATGTTTTTTCTTTACCATTGAAGAGTGAAGACAATTGGTGGAATTTACAAAACAAAAGATAAAGGTAATACAAGCCAGACTGTGATGTTGATTATAATTACAGATTGCCATTTGAGATGAAAGTATTAAGGGCACAGGAAGAAAAAACGAAAAGAAAGGGGGGGGGGGAGTTTGCCTTTTACTCTTTCCTTTGTAATTCAGATACTGTGGTGGAACGGAATTGTGGAGGCCAGAGTCAAGGAGTCAAGAATCCTCTTTCATCTCCCAAAGCGAGGGGAAGAGATAAGAGGATGAGACTGGCACCTCCCTGAGGAATGCAGGCACTGTTTACTGACTGACCCTGGGAACTGGTTCCAGTCTGGGAAGATTTTTGATAGAGGTTGTAGCTAATAAACTTTGCTGGATTGAATCTGCTTGGTCTCCTGGAGTTCCCTGGGCTAAACCTGACAGATACTTTCACTTTTGGATTAGAATATTACAATGGCAACCACCAGAAAAGAGGCCAAAATAGCAGAGGAGAGGATCACTAGAGCAACCTGCACAGAGAGGAATTACACCAGATTTACTTCAGAAAATGTTTGAGGAATTGGGCAATGAGTTAGCGGAATCACTTGATACTAAATTGACAGCTTTTGAAAAAAGAATGGATCAAAAACTTGTAAAGATGAAAGAGGAGATGAAAGAAGAAGTCAAGAAGATGGAAAGCTCTGTAAAACAAGTGTCTGAAGTTGTAAAACAAATTAAATGACAAAGTAGAAATTTTGGAGAGTAAGACAGAAGTTATGGACAGGGAGTTGGAAAGAGAACTAGATAATCTGGCACTAACAGAGGTGAATATATGTAGCTCAGGGTTGAACTATGGAGTCCTTGGGGTTCTCTGAGCTTGGTTCTTTTCTTGCAAACATAGCATTACCCGGCTAGGTAACACCTTCAGTGTTAAAATGGATGGGGTTTGCTCTCTGTTTATATACTGTGGCATGCCTTGCCAGTGCTGGTGGGGGTGGGGCTTTTGTTTTGCTCCTCTGGTAGTTCCTTGATTAGCATATGTTTACTGCTTGATTGTGTGCCTGGTGGTAACCTTTGCTTATCTGGGTGATGATTGCTGATGAGGTGATCTTCTGGTCATCTGTCTCTTTTGAATAGTATGTAGAGATAAACATAGTTGCCAATGGCTTTCTTATTTACAGTTAGAAAGGTGTAAAATAGACAAGAGTTTATGGTTCTGAACATTGTAAGACTGAGTTTGAAATATACAAATGATGAACATGCAGTTGTTAAAATGTATAAACTTCTATTGAAATTTGAAACAGTAGAAGAACAAGTGGAAGAATATATGATAAAGTGGGCTAAAAATTTTGGTTATAATATACAGATGGAACAGTGGGAAAATATGTGGTTGAAAGATTGAAATTTACATTATGTTATAATATTAAAGAGAATTTTTATAAAATGATGTACTGTTTATTTATTTATTTATTTATTTATTTTTCAGGCTTGTATGCCACCTATCTCCCCCAATGGGTGACTCTGGGCGGCTCACAATAATAAAAAAGAAGAAAAAACACAGAAAACACAAGTCTCTCCAAACATGGCTAAAATCTATAAATAATTAAAAAACCATATATTAAAAATGCCCTAAAAACCTCCTCTGATTTTAGCCCTAAAAAACCTGTAAGATGCTGGGGGGGGGGGGGGACAACCCATCATCCCACCAGCCATCTCCACAGGTGCAGGCCCCCCTCTGGCCCCCAGGCCTTCTGGCAGAGCCAGGATTTGAGCCCTTTCCTGAAGGCCATGAGGGAGGGGGCACACCGGACCTCAGGAGGCAGGATGTTCCATAGGGCGGGTGCTGCAGCAGAAAAGGCTCTCTGCCTAGACCCCACCAATCGAAATTCCTTGATTGGTGGGGTCTGCAACCTGCCCCTTCTGCTGGACTGAGTGGGACGGGCTAAAATGACCAGGGTGAGGTGGTTCCTCAGATAACCTGGTCCCATGCCATGAAGGGCTTTAAAGGTAATGACCAACACCTTGAATGATGTACTGTTGATATATGTCACCAGAGAAATTGTCTAGGATATATAAAGGCACTTCAAATTCACGTTGGAAATGTGAACAACAAGAAGTAACATTTTATCAAGCTTGGCAGACGTGTAAACAAGCTAGAAAATTTTGGATTCAAATACATACACCGATTCAGAGGATTTTAATGATTAATATACAATTGAGGCCAGAGGTCTTTCTTTTGGGATTGATGGACAAACAGTTAGGAAAAAGTCATGGAACTTTGTTTTTGTATATGATAACTGCAATGAGATTATTGTACGCATAAAGATGGAAAGACTCGGCAATCCCTACATTGGTATGGTTGGTGAAGATAATGGAACTCACTGAGATGGCCAGATTTAGTTCTGTGATTAGAGAAAAGACAGTATCTACATTTATTGCTGACTGAAAACCCCTCATGGACTTTTTGCACAAAATAGAAAAAATGAACTTATGATTTATGGTTTTGATGATTAGACAGGGTAGATTATAGAAAGAAGAGAGACACATTATAGCTTTAGAGAAAGAGGTAAATGTATAAATTGTACTTATAACTGCTGTAAAGAAGATCGGAAGCCACTTCTTTGTATCTTTTTTCTTTCTTTTCTATTTTTCTTATACTTTTTTTCCCTTTCTTGCACTTTTAGCTTTTTCTTTGATTTCTTTCTTTTTCATTTTTCTTTCTTTCTTTTTATTAGTTTATATTAGTTTTTATCTTATTTTTTAAAACTTTTAATAAAATAATGAACAAAACAAGCTTATTTTGCTTCAGATATGCAAAACGTAGCACGAACTTTAAGAAATTCAAGAAACATTTATAGATAAGCAACAATATTTAATTGAAAATTTAGTTTCCATTGTTGTAGATGGTAATATTTTTGGCAATAGACTTTGTCTAGTTTGGCGATGAATATAACCCAACCCAGCCCCCAGCTGTCTGACAATTAATAAAGCTTCTTAGGCTTCTCATTCAAGTTTTCTTTTCCTGAAGCTGTAATAAACATATATAATTTGTCATAACCTAAATCAAATAATTTCAGAACTAATTTATACTGAATCAGACTACTGATTTATCAAGAACAGCATAAGCTACTAACAGGCAATAACATACAAGGCAGCTTTTGTCCTTGAGATCTGTGTAAAACTGGAGATGCTAAGGATTCAAACTAGTATCTTCCTAGTACAAAGCATATATTTCACCACTGTCTAAAAAATCCCACTGGAAGGGAGGTTATATTTCTTAGATCAGCTATTCATCTCAAGGAAACACGCTCCAGAAACCAGCACAGAATGAATGAGCTACGTAATGCTGATTTACTGGACCTGTTTTTACATAAGCTATGAAAAGATTCAAATGAGTGATTTGATTCAAAGGAGATTCAGGCTAACTGTTTTGAAGCACTAAATCTAATTAGGTGGCTTCAACTGCTTTGGAAAAATTCAGAGATTCAATAGATTTTCTGGCTTTGCAAAGACTCATTGTTGCAAAAATGGGCAAGAAACATGCAGTTCTCTTATACTGACATGTTGAGGAGTTTTATCAATTCTGGAAAACATATTCTTTTAAAATATTTCTGTCATTTTCTTAGGTTTCTTCAATAAATCATACTTTGCTTTTATCTTGTATGTGAGTTCATTGCCTCCCAATTCCAGAACCTGCTATCCACAATTCACTGTGGCAAAATGGAGTGCTGCACCATCTTGCTAACTTCAGCTGATCACAAACAACTAAGCAGGTCAGACCCAGTTAATACCTGGATGGGAGACCACTAGGAAATACTAGACTGCGCAGTTGAAAACAAATCCTCAAAGAAGACAACAACAAAGCATTGCATATTGTTGCCAAGACAATATGATGTGTCTATGACATCACCAGGATTTAAACTCAATTCAAATATACTTTATGGTATAAAGGAATCCTATACATTAAAACATCAATAATTAATATCAATTATCTACCCTAGTATTTTTTTGTTCTCAAAATAGTTGTGCTGGCTTTCACATTATATTGCATTATTTCTTCTTTGCTCCACTAAGATACTTCTGTTTACTTCTAATTCCTATATCATTCTTGGGCTTCTGTCTTAACTGCTCACTGTAAACTAAATACTTTATCAAAATTTTGGCCAGACAATTATTACTGTAAAAGTTCCTGAAATCCCATTTTGTTTTCTATTTAATGGAATTATAAAGAGTTTTCCCCCCCTAAGTAATAAAACAGGAAATGTCAGTAATATCTACATTCTTAAAGGAAAATGTCTCATATGAAACATTTTCATAAATACAAAATGTTTATCAGTAAAACTTACCTGAGCTTTGGGGTCAATCTCCACTGAAAAATGGCCTGGATTGCTGTTCACAAAATTCAGTTCCAGAATTTCATATGTAGGATTAACCAGAGGAATATACTGACGGACCCATCTGTAACAAAGCACGACAAAAAATCCAGTTACTTAATCATTATAAAATACTTGAGTAATTCTGATCTTGCTGCTGGGTATTTTATTTAAATAGCACTTTCCCTTCTCTGAAAAGTTATTCAAGGAAATATCTTCACGCTGTTCATTATTTTTTTACCAGTGCTAATACTGATTCTACTCCTTTGGCAAACATTTCACATATTTTGTCATTATGAATTGACAGAAACTCCAGTCAAAGAAAAACAAGCATTCTATCAATTCCCTCTCTTCAAGATAGAATTATGACCATACTTAAAAAACAGTAATAGACACTAATAGAATTAACACAGCACTCATAATATATTAAAACATCTAAAGCACTGCAGTAACATTGCTTTCAGAAATGAAACTTAACAGCTTTAGGATCAATTTAGTTGTCTTTTCAAGGCATGATATAGGTCAATTACAGAACCTTTAAAAGAAATATTTTACAGCAAGAAATAGGTTATATGCACACCTATACTCTATAAAAGTCTGTCTTCAGAAAAACCAGGCAAAAAATAATAATCAAACCATAAGTGATAATAACTGCATTTCCTTTCAATACAAATAATTGCCAAGAGCAACTTATAATTCATTAACTCCTCCAAATAGCATTTGATTGCATGCTAGATTTTTCTCAGAATTGCATGCTAGGTTTTTCCCAGATGTTTTAACTACCAATTTCATTTTGGATAGTCCTTGCATTTATGATGAAAAAAATAATACAGATTAATTTTTAGGTGAAATATAAATTAGGTACATTGGTTCAAACTAATAGCTTTTACAGGAGAAAAGGTTTAAAAGCCCTCAGTGAGTTTTGAAATGGAAGATGCAGGATTTTATTTAAATTAGTACACTGTTTAATAACTGTACACTGCTTAATAATCTCTATTTACTTCTTAATAATTTGCAACTCTGAAGTGTGTGTGCATAACAGATGCAGTCTTTGGAACAGCCTTTCCCAGCTAAAACCTCTCTAAAAATCTAGTGCAAATTCCAAAATTCCCAGCTGCAAAGCCAAAGCAGTCCCAACAAAGCAAGAGGGTGCTACATAGGGACAGGATACTTTAGAAAAACTGCTTTAACTATTTCAAATAAATTCTCATGGGTGGAATATGGTATTCTTGCACTTATTTGGTTACAACTGGCTAAGGAGTGCTGTCTGAATATCACATCTTATGTAGTAATCTCTCAAGCAGTCAAAAGTCTCTTTGGTTGACACACTTTGATTCCACAGGGGAATTCCTCCCATTGCTTCATCTCCTCCCCCCCCCCGTCACCCCCCATTAGTGGTGTCACTGTCACCACTAACATGGAATCCTGCTTGAGAATTTATCGGAGAATTCACCTTCTCCCTCCTGAATAATCTCATATAACCTAAATTGTAGGACTAAATAACTAAGCAACCTTTTATTCTGTGCTAGCTGGCAAGGCCATTCTCTTCCTGAGACCTTGAACCAAGCTAGATTAATGAGTGAAACTGTAAGGGTGGTGAGGCAAGTATCAGTAATACAAAGGCTAAAGAGGATTATTATTTAAACACATCTCAAATGCCCAAGGCCACAAAGTGATCCATCAAATAGCTGCTAATATGGAAGGATGGGCAGGAGAAACCTAGACTTTTAATCTCTGGAGAACAAATATATAGGTCTCAGGGACATCTTTACAATAGGCAATGAACTGTTGTGCTGAAGCTTCATTTTTGTCTGCAGTAAAAATTCTAATCTAGCTGAGCATTGTCTGTAGTTTTCTGTCAGGTCTATGAAGAGCTGAACTAATGGTTAATGGTCTGGATATCAAAGTCTAAAAAACAATTTAGAAAATGACAATATTTTGTTCTAGTTACATAACTGAACCCATGAATCAAGTTAAATGTAGGATTACTTACTTTCCAAGTTCACACTCTGCTTCAGGCAATCTTGTTGGATGAGGCTTTTGTCCCTTCAGTTTCAATGCATACCAAAACTCTAACTTCTCTGATGTAAATATAACACTAAAATGAGAGTTATAAATCTGTGAGTAAGATTATTTTGTTATACCAAGACAGCAACAAATTGGAAAAGAAAGGAAGATGATAAAGGGGGTCAGCAAAATGGATTTTTCGGTTATACCTCAATTAATTTCCTTACATCTAATCACAGATTAGATTGCCTTGAAAATATTTATAGTAAAATAATTTTGCCTCAGCATCAGTGGTTAAATCATAGTAAATGTATTAATACTTAAAAGTGTATAAGATTTCCATTGTTTCTGCAAAATAGAAGTAATACACTAAAATGCTCAGCTTTGACTCTGCTGGGAACCAAAACCTTCCTATTTAGAGGGTGCCTAGATCATCATCAACAACACCATTATCATTATTATCATCATTATCACCGTCTCCTCCTCCTCGATCATTAACTAGCACAAAGCAAATCATGAGGCATATATACCCACACAGTATATCTATAGGCTAAACTGGTAGGATTAAAATAAATAAAAAGGTACATACAAGGAATTTTAGCTAAAAAGAGTATTAGAAATTAAAAAAAAACATTGTCTATTATAAATAAAACTAAAAAGGCTAGACTGCAGAAAAGAATCTAATCCACAAAGAACACAGAGAAGTAAGTAACATTTCAGTGCATGGTACATCCCTTCTTAAACTATTGTACAATTAAATGTACGGATGTGCCATAATCAATATGTGTATATCCTATCTTTGTATTCTAAAACTATTTTCATTTTTAAAAAAGCACCAGAGATACACTGAGACTGCAAATAAATTCATGGTTTTTTAGGAGAATTTTACAAATTCTGGTTCTTTTCTTCTTTCCCATTATTTATCTAAAACTACAATCCCAGAATCTATAACATGTAATGATATTTAGTGGTAAAAATCTAGTGCCCAGAGTCGCTCTGCAGGGAGATAGGCGGTGACAAATTTGAAATATAAATAAATAAATACATAAAAAGAATGCAGATAATTTGAACAATATCTCCTTAAATAAATTTTCTTGGTAATTTCACCCCCCCCCCCCCCAAAATTTAGGCTGATTAATTTATAGGTGAGCTGTCACTAAACACCAGATTATTACATGGAGACAATCTGAAATAGATTATTAACACATTCAAAGTACCTATTTTTTTTTCTAAGCCTACATCAGATATGAAAACTCATATTACAGACATCAGTCTAACAGAAAAGAAGCTAAAGGAAGATCAGTGGTGAAGGCAGAAGAAAGGAATCACTGCTTTTTCCACTGTGCTTCTTCCATTGGCTTTGTTGAGGCTGGTTCCTCTGGAGGCCAGATGGCGCAGCCTCTCAGTAGCACAAGATAGGTTACCAGAGAAAGTAAGTAGCATTTGGAACAAAATATATTTTCTGACTGGGAGGGCTGAGGCTCAGCCTTCTATTGTAATCAGATATAATTGTAATCAACATAATCTTCCCATTTTTAAAAAATTGATCTTGTTTTTAGTTGACTGAAATACATTTTTAAGTTCACAGAAAGTGTGAAACAAAAGTCTTTCATCACCAGAAGTGTATTTCAAGGAAAAAAGCCATCAATCTGAAGGCTGTGTCTCAAATAGTAATATTCATAATAGAATAGACAACATTAAAAAGACAAACATCCAAGTACTGAAGTAATCTAAAAGCCATTCATTCGTAAGACAGTTGCACTCAGCAACAAGCCAGTTTTAGTAATATGAAAGTTCATAGTAAAGAGCAAAGAAAGGTAAATTGAAAACATTTAATGACAAGAAATGCATAAGATATATTAACTACAATAGCAGAACATACCTTCCATCCATATTGCCAGTGGTAGCTGGAGAATACTTTACTTCATAATGTAATATTTCTTTTGGTTCAAGAACAAGCTTGTTTTCACCACTAAGTATAGTAGCATCTATTAATTCTACATCTAATGGCAGAACTTCAGCTGTGGGATTAGTTACTGGAATTCCAATGACAACACTATCCTAAGAGAGACAGAGAAGTTCTCAAACCTTAGTGAGATGACAGGAAAATAATGTTTATTTGAAACAATACTGAAATTCAGTATGCATCTCCCAGGTCTGTTTATTGACTGTATCTCATTAAATACAGAACAGTTTATATGAAAAACAGAATGTTCTGGAGCCCGACTGCTTCAGGTTGTACATCTGCAGCCAAGGGTGTCTTACACAGATTCAAGATGCAGTTCTTCCTACAGTAGACAGACCTACCTACTGTAACTGATCTCATAATTACCCAGCTTTTAGGTAATTTTTCTTAGGCTTGAAGAATGTATAGAAGGTACTTTAGTGCAAAATGCAGATGCCACACTGCTTTCTAGTTTATATATTATAAAACATTTTTTTTAAATAAAATTATTTTTATTTGTTTCCAGGTCAATTCAAAGTGCTGGTTTTTGGCTGGGATCAAAAATCTTTCTGTACAAATCTGCCCAGGGGCATCCACAGGGGATATCAAGAAAAATCAAGATGGCAGCATGATCAAAGCCCCACACCATTTTTACATGCATCACTGTGCAAAAAAAGTGCTTATTTCTCCTGTTCTAAATTTCCTTTAGTTAGCTTCAATTGATGATCCCTGGTCTTAATATTTTGAAGGAGTAAAACTTCTCCCTGCTCACTTTCTCTACATGCCATGCATAATTGTATTCACTTTAATTATATCTTTGGTCAGCCATCTTTTTTCTAAGCTAAAGAATGCCATATATCTAGCCTTATTTATTTATTTATTTATTTATTTAGTTAGTTAGTTAGTTAGTTAGTTAGTTAGTTAGTATAGTGCCTATCCCATATAAGTGACTCTGGGTGGCTCACAACATTAAAAAAAAAATCAACAAAAACAATAAAATACAAATTAAAAAAACATATAAAACCATCTTAAAAATCATCTTAAAAACCATAATAATAACAACATAACCAATGAACACATTTCACATCACAAACAGATCCCCAAGCCTGATGGCAAAGCCACAGTTTCAGAGCTTTCTGAAAGGACAGTAGGGTTGGGGCCAATCTTATCTCCAGGGGAGATGATGTTCCAAAGGGCAGGCACCACAACAGAAAAGGGACTCTTCCTGGGTCTATCAGATGACACTCCTTAATGGATGGGACCCACAGCATGCCTTTCCTGCTAAATCTGATGGGACAGGTAGATGTAACTGGGGAGAGGCAGTTCCTCAAATAACCAGGTCCTGTGCCATGTAGGGCTTTATAGGTCATTACCAACACCTTGAATTGAACCCAAAAGCATAGTGACAACCAACACAACTTGTGAAGCAGAGATGTCACATGTGCTGATTGGGGAGCACCCATAATTGCCCACACAGCTGCATTTTGCACCAGTTGCAACTTCCGGATGTTCTTCAAGGAAGAGCATATTACAGTAATCCATTCAGGAGGTGACCAAGGCATGACTGAACATGAGTAGAGTCTCCTGTTTCAGGAATGGGCTCCAGAGCATAGGAGAACCCAGAAGAAACAAAAGTATCACAAGCATAATAGTATCCACCAGCAATGATAGCATCCTTCCCATGATGTAGCCCAGGAACACCATCCAGGTAGGCTTAACAGCAGCTACTTTTATATGAGAGAGGAAAAGCATCAAGTGTGCATGCATGGATATGGGCCAGAAGAGTTGTAGGGAGCACCAAAGGGTGCAAACAGTAACCTCAGGATGACAGAGAGGTATGCATGAGGGAGCATGATGGGAGTTGAGCAGCAGTAATAAGCAATATGGTAAACTGCAGTCCTAAAAGTCCCAGACAGGATGAACTTGGAGAAGACAAGGGTTGGAGAAGAAGGCAGTCTTCTCTTTTCCTTCCCTCCCTCCCTCACCCCATGCAGGACTAGTCAAGGTGGTGGTAGCTTCAAGGAGCCCAGATCCTAAAATCTCTCAAGAAGCAGCTGAAAAGCAGCTAAGGAGGATCCAAGAAAGCCAACAAGGACACTGTTCCAGTGGCTGGGTGTAAACAAGCTGAGAAGAAGCTACAGTGCTGGTAGACAGCCAGGCATTTGCAATAAGAGAAACACTTCTTAAAGGACACTGGGTGAAGTATGAAGGCTAAGAGGGAAAATGACACCACATCAGTGGGGGAAGATGGGTGACAGTTGTTCCAGTGAAACGATAACCTTAAAAGAGAAGTCTGGAGGAGCTAATGGAAACAGATTACCCACATTACCAAACACTTGGAAAGAGGTTCAACTGGGAACAGCAAGTGACTCAAGGTTGGGGGAGCAGGAGGCAGAAAATACATCAGTAAGTATACAGAATAGTGATTAAAAGAAGCTAAAGCCTAATAATAAAAATAAAATTATAATAATGGAGAAGATTCCAGGAAGACGATTTTCTTCCTGAAGGTATAGAAGAAAAGAACAGTGCTTAACATTGTAATATAAGATAAAAATCAGAACACAGTAGAAATCAGAATTATAAGGAAATAATGCAATACAATAGAAACTAAGTTTCTAAGTTTTTATGCATCTGTATGAACAGAATAAAGAATAAATCACAAGACAATAAAAAGCCAAGATAAGTTATGGTAAAATATAAGCTAAGTTTTAATATGATGAAGAACAAACCCCTAGAAATATAGAGAGAGATAAGATTTAGAAGTTCAGGAAATAAGAATTCATGTCCTTATTTGGGTAAGAAGCAAGTTTAATTTGTATACCTTTCCATAATAAAATATTCTTTTTCCAATGGTAGCCAAATGTGTTCTGACCCATCTCTAACAGAAGAGACAGTTGGTAGGAGAGGTGGGATGCTGCAACTCTGATAGGAGACACTGATTGATAAAGTAACAAATAAGATACTATCAGGCTCCAACAATAAGATGGGTAGAAGTGAATGAAAGCATAGGTTACCTTCAGACAGACTTGTGAGTGATTGGAAAGGAATGGGAAAGGTCAGCCAGGTAGTACTAGACCTAAATAGATTTGAAGCTGGAAATCCACAGTAGTGGCTGTAGAAAAATGTATGTGTGTGTGTGTGCGCATGCGCACACGTGTGCAACTAAAATTCCTAAGATCTAAAACTAGAAGATCTAAAACTAGAAAACTAAAACTAAAAGAACTAAAAATTCCTAATTCAGCACTGTCCCCAGCCCAATAAGTATCAAATGCATTATTACATTTAGAGGCAAGTATGATCAAGATGAGGATATAGCCCCATTTACTTAAAAAAAAAATCCCCAAAAGATTTGGCTCCTCTAAGCCTACAGAATAGTGTTTTATTTGACAAGAAGTGATATTTGGCTGAAAATCTTCATGCTAATGGGTCTGTGCTGTGATTGGTTAAACAACCTCTTAATGTACTGTATATGATATATTGAACTCCAAGGAGACTTAAAGTTGACATCTGACTATCTTCCATGCTATCTTTATGAACTCATAAAGGTGAACAAACAAAGAGCTTGGATGTTGGTGTGATTTAATGCCTGACCTTCAGCTTTGCTAGCGGGAATGTACTGTAAAATTCCACTTTCTAAACATGTTTTTCTGACACCATTTCCAGAATTGTGACTTCTCTCTCTTTCTCTTTTTACTCTTTTACTGTTTGCAGAATTTTATTGATTTTTTTGTTCTCATTGGAATTGTCTGAAATTCTTTTTTTAGTATCTCATTTTTTTTAGGAACTCCCACCTATCTTGATCTCTATTTTACAATTAGCTTCCATGGAATCCTGCTCAACATTACTCTGAGTTTATTTAAATATTCATAAACACTTAGATTTTGTTTTCCTTAACTACCTAAGTATTTTTTGTAAAAAAAAATTGTGCTTTTAAATTTTGTGGCTCTTCATTAACATTTTAAGATGGAATCGTGATAGCAAACTACAGAAGCATACTGAGAAATAAACAAAACGTACAAATGGGCTTGCATGGATTAGATATTTCCATATAAGCGTTTACAGACATCTCAAAGCCTTTTATCCAATATGCAAAACACTGATCTTAATCTAAGAGTTTATTTAGATTACACCCCTTTCAATTACAGAAAGAGATCAAGGTTTAAAAAAAACGGGTGAAAGGGCATCATCATAATCTAACTTCATCTAACTTCATCTCTGTTCAGGATGTCCTATTCTCTACCCCTTCTATAATCAGAAATTTCAGTGAATGTTATTCAAGAGCACCTACATTATGCTGCAATGGATATTTAATACTACTACACTAATTGACATTGTATTAATACATAGAAATGTGTTAAAACACAACTGACTTTTCAAAAAATAGTATTGTATGTCAAAATATGCTTAAGACAGGGTATCTGTTATATAATCAAGCTGTTAATGTTTCCCTCATTTTAAGAACTCCTACTGAGCAAACACAATTATTTTTTTAAAAAACCAAATCCTTATTTTCATGATCGTAATTTGTTTTGAGTGTTATGATGCATTTAATGTAACTGTCCCAAAGTCAAATAAGTCTCATTTGGTTCAGTTACCAAGAGTTACTGCATATTGATACCAGTGGGAAAAAAACTTAGCAGTTTCAACATCTCCTTCAGTAAATTAGCTGTTGAATTTCAGAGCAATCTAATACAGAAAAAAACAAGTTTTATGGACTTGTTTCTGCTAGTGTTTAAAGCAAGCTTCTTCTGAATGAATTTATAAACTGGGATTAAGTATTCAGAGTGAGAAATCAATAGACCATTTTTATATTTTATATTTAAAGAACAGAGAAAGCATAAAGCAAATTAAAAATCTGGATGTGTGTGTATATACATATGGCACATTGAGCAATTCTTTTTCATTAATATCTATACATTGAACTATACAGTGAGTAGTATGTATATTTTTGGTCTTTCCAGCTTGCATTTGAAGATAGTTGTGTTCTGATTTATGCTAGGCCTAAAGTGATACATCAGAGAACTGATTATTGTAATAGTTTGCAGTTATTCTGTATTAATCAGAACTTTTCTCTCTAGAGATAGTGTATTTCTCTTTTTGATAGTTGCTTCTTATGAATTGGCAAGAGAAATGAATCCAGCTGATTTTCTACACAGATTTTAATGTAATAACAATCAACGTTTTAAGCATTAACATTCTTACATCAGCTAAACAGCAGCAACAAAATCCCTCTGAAGGTTTAAGAATATGAGAAAAAGCAATCACTTCGTAACTTTTGAGAAAGTATAAACTTTCAAAATTCATACAACCCTAATGTATGGGTATCTCTCTGTGTGTTTTATTTAAAGCATAATAGTATTGGATTATCTATTTTAAATATATAATATATATATTTCCCAGTATCAATTATTATTTTGAACCAGGAGTGCCCAAATGGTGGCTTAGGAGCCACATACAGCCAGAATTTATCATGTCAGCTATGTCAACAATCATCATTTGCCTAACTTCACAACCGAAAATTGCAAGCAAAAAACAAAAAAACAAAAACTGTTAAGTTATAGGAAAGGCAGGAAAAAGAAGCACCAGATTTAAACTATGGCAGCTGTAAGGACTGCACTCTCATGTTATTACAGAGAAATCAATTGTTTAAAATGATTTAAGTCTAACATGCAGTTAAGATTTTTATCTAGCCATGACATGTTAAGTATCTGCTGAGTTCAGTTCAGGGAGCCTGACAACTTTTGGCATGTAAGAGAGTAAAGAACCATTTAGAGTGTTCAAGCTTTTAAAAAGCTTATTATTGCTTGGGCAGGATTTTCTCAAAGAATTCTGAGGAATCCTGGATAGAAGACCAACTTGACTATCCAGGAACAAAGATAAACCCAGGACAAAAAAAATAAAAGATAGAAAGTATTATATACTATCATGGGTGTCCTTTTTTTCCCCCTTCAAAATTAAAGCATAATCCCAGTAACCCTGGGATATCTCTAAAGGATTCACTGGTTTTCTACCATCACCTACTTCTTTCCTGATTTAGAAATTTCTTTCTTTTTTTTCTTCCCTCTATTCATAGACAGACAGACAGAGATAATGTGATTTGGAGGAATGTAAAAGTGGATTGCAAGTGATTTCCCTTAATATCAGAATTCAGTTTAACTTTGTGAAGCATCTTACTTCATATCACAAAATGACTCTTAGTCATTTATATTTTACAATGTATCTATAATCTGCTAATCCTTGCCTTCCCTGGCACTGAATATATATTCATGAGATCAATGCTCTAACATATGTCAATTTTCCTAGGACCGTGAGCATCCCTCAGACTTGAAGTTCAACCTACTCTTCCCAAACCACTCTCTCCTCAGTTCCTTCTGGAATATAAAATGGGAGGAAATACCATCCATTACCATGCTTTGAGTGATGGTTCTACTACCCAGTCATAACAGAAGACTGCCACAGCCTCAACATTTATGAGGGTAGTGCTGCTTTGAATCTTATCCTGGAATACCTGTCCCTTGACCCAGAGTTCAACAGGAATCATCTAAGAAGAATGGAGTAATTTACTCCTTCCACTCAGAAACAGTTTAATAATACTTATCATCAGTGCTCAAATTGATCCCTCAAGCTCTATCTTAAGGAAGGTGGGGCGGGGGGGACGGTTTAACAGGGTGAGTTTCCCTGATAGACCTGTGATGAAGCAATGGTCTCAAGGTTAAAAATTGGTTTGTTCGTTTTTTCCTGTGAGCCAAAGTTAGGCTCTTTGTTACATAGGTATCAATATGTTTTGTGCCAAATTAAAACACCTGGACACAGGCACATCTGCCTTATAACTGTATATATCAAAAAGATAGAAGCATTAAGAAATGGAAGAAGAAGTTGTTAGTTATTCCAGGAGCTGTTCTATGAGTGTGGACTGGTACTGTGTGTATCAAGGAAGAGGAATCTGCAGTTGGAGATCCAGCAGAGGAGAGAGATCTGCTAAGCAAACTGACTGGTGGAAAGGACTGCATTTTGTGGAGAGCAACCAGCTTAACAAAGGTGCTAGAATCCAAGAAGCTCAGAAAAGAGTTCTTTTTTCCTCTTCCTGTTCTCCTATCCAGGACAGAAGCAAGCCTGAACGTGAAAGCCCAGAAAGCAGTTGTGTGAGGGAGGAAGTGGACAGCTAAGACACTGTAAAAAGTTCTTTTTGAAATTGAACTGCATATGCATGGTTTGTTAAATAAGGCCACCATATATACTGAATAATCAGGAGGAGTCTAGTAGCACCTTTCCCAACTAAAACATTTTATTGAAAGGCATCTTACCTGAGCTGCAGCTCACAAAATCTTATTCCTTCTGATTTTTTGCTGCTATAGAGTAACATAGCTCTCTTCCTACAATGTATGTATTAATTATCACTCTAAGTAGAGAAGAACTGCATGCCCATGTCTGGGAAGTTCCTGTTCCTTTTCCTATCCTCTGACAATAACCATCAGTTCTCCTTTGATATTATTCTCATTAACATTTTCTTATCACTGTTTCTATACTTTTCATAAAATAGCAGCAAGATTTCTTAATTTTCCTGAGCCTGACATGTTTTTATGATAAGAAGACATTTCTTACATGTGAAACTTCTGTGCTAATCCCTCTATCTTATAATTATGGCACAAAATTTCTTACCTCGTTTCTGAAATTTATTTCAGAAAAAAAAAAATCTATTGGGGAACAGCACAGAATCATATACTATATAAGAGAAAGTAAGCCCAATGTATCCAGAAACAGTAACATTATACATAACAACTGTAGAGCAGCCATCTCAAATCAGATGTTCTCTGTATATTTTGGATTTCAACCCCAATAATTTGCCAAACAGAACAGCCAGTAGGTATGTTGGTTGAGGATTAAAGAAGAGCAACAGACTGAAGGATGGATGAATGGATGGATAGTGCACAAAATCCTATGGTTTCTTACTTAAAAAAAATAACATTCACTGTACTCCTATCTTAGAACAGTGCATGCTGGATGAGAAAATATAACATTTTACAGAATTATCCCAGGATAAGCATAAAGAAGCTTTAAACTACAATGAACTAATCTATAGTCTTAGGTGATGCGGTTTAAGAAAAGCCCATCCTCAAAGAAGATATTATACAAGGTTTAAACTGTATAATAAAAAAATACAGAACACCTTTTCTTTCTTTTTCTTTTCACGCCATAAAACACAGCTGCAATTAGATTTCTCTCTGAATTTAGAAGATGTCTATAAGTCAGAAAACATGCATCCTGCCTCATCAGTAAAATCACAGTTCACCATATGAAATAGACAACTACTTTCTAGCATTATTAATGAAAGCTGACTTACCAAAACGGCACATTCCACATCTAGAGTTTTTTCTGGTTGTGCTGGCATACTATGTATTTCCAAGGAGAACCACACTTTGCAGCATGCTGACTTGTATTCTGAGAAAGGAAGGAAGGAAGGAAGGAAGGAAGGAAGGAAGGAAGGAAGGAAGGAAGGAAGGAAGGAAGGAAGGAAGGAAGGAAGGAAGGAAGGAAGGAAGGAAGACAGTCCTGAGTCTCAGCTGAAGGCTTATTCAAGCACTTCACGTATAGAAAACCTTCACAAACTTTAACATTTAAATTACATAGCTGCTTTTGGAGTATTCTGACTATTTCAAATACATGCCAAGGAGCAGAATGAGTTGATAGATTTATTTTCTTAGGCTTATGGGAGTAAATTTTGCTATTATTTAAATGCCAATTAACCTATTTAAAAAATGCTGATTGATGTTTAAAAGGTTTGAACCAAAATAGTTTGAAAATTTAATTTTTCACATATTTCCTTACATGACAAATTTCAGTTACATGTTTCACTGGACATTTTGTGCTTCTGAGCCAAAGGAAGGCAAGTAAACAGATCTTCGTCTTTAGGATAGTCAGACTCTTTCAGACAGTTTAACAGTTGTCCATGTCTTTTGCCCATTAACCAATATTCTAAATGAGAGGTTGTTCTCTAGACAGATGATGTGATGACACACATTATTCATGCTTGGATGATGACTTGGTGGAAACAACTCATCTTCTTCAACATTCCCTGCTAAGTTATCTTGACCTCTCACTAGAGAGTGATCGAGGACTAGACTTACACAACATCTTCCAGACCATTACCAACATGGTGCTATCTCTCAGTCACCAGCTCACCTGGCTTAGACTTGGAACCAGTCACTATATTAACTAAATGATGAGCGCTGGAATATAGGTTGGAGACCTCAGCCACTGTGCCACTAAGTGATATGTGCTGAGGTTCACAGACCATATGCCATCTGAGTGATGTACACTGGATGCCTTAGACAATGAAATACCTTTTAACACACACACACAGACACACACATTTACTTATTTATTTGATTTATATAACTGATTTATATGCATACTGTCAGGCTATCTTTAACTGAAGCTTCACAGAAAATTGACATGACACAGCAAATAATGAATTTTGATTGTAATACTATAACTTAAGCTATGTCCAACAGCTGATTGCCTTGTAGTCAAAGCTACTTCCCCCATCTTACACATTTTTAGTTTAACTTCAGCACATTTTTCTCCCACCCTTTCAATGGCTTAATGGAAATCTTGTTTTCCATTTCCCATGCTTGCAACAGCTGAAACTGGCAAAAGAGGAACCAGTGGTTTCCAGGCTAGAGAGAACATTTATCACCAGCCTTCCAAGGCCATCAAGAGACTCACCAAGTCAATGTTATCTTGGAAGTATGGGAAGAAAAAGCTAGTTTTAACTCTCTCTCTCTCTCTCTCTCTCACACACACACACACACTCACACACACTCACACACACACACACTTATTTGCTCTGTGGTAGGCAATTAACTATTGTGTAAAAGCTTCATTACTGTCCACAATAAATATTCTAATCTGGCTGAGGAACAGTCTTATGCCAAATCAAGCCAAGTGCTGAAGAAGTGCATGTCTGGAGAACTGTGATTTTCATGCTATGAAGCCTCACATGGTCCATGCTAGATGGCAGTTGTTTACTGACATTTTCAGCATTCCTGCCCTTGAAAAGTCTAGTTTCCAATATATCTTTCATATACACTTATGCTATTCCTTTTCAGGGTATCCAAAGCACAGAAAAAGAAAAAAAGATAAGGGAAAAGGAAATCTACCTAAATTTAATTTACCCCACTGCCACTACTATATCTCTCCATTCTTTTCTGTCCCTACAAACTATCCTTGTTCCACCACATCCATGCATTATTAAACTTTTCACCTCTTTCTTTTGAGGATGTCATTAACTCTATTCAACAACATGTTTCCCTTCCTCTCAACCCATTCACTTTTCCTTCATATATGTTTTGCCACTTGATCCTTACTCATTCTTTCTATACAACCAAATCACTTTAACATACTTCCTTCACACTGATCACTCACTTTTATATTCAGTCCACATTCATTCTGCATGCATCCATTACTGTCCATATTATTTCTTCTCTTTCACACACACACTTATTAAGTTCCCCATGACCACTCTGTTCAATGTACTTTTATGATTCTTCTGACATCCCCAGCTCTCACTTCCATACAAAAAGGTGAATAGAAGGATGCTCTTATAGATAATCATTTTTGCTTCTCTTAACATACATTCCTTGCAACTCACTATTTAACCACTATACCACCCACCCACCCCATTCGCCTCACATATTCTTGCATGGCTAATTAGATGTTGATGGTTTTGAGTTTTGTTCCTTATGGAGCACTCAATTCATTCTGAGTTTTGTCCTATTAGGAGACAGGCAACTCAGAAGATCTTGATGGAGTGTTACAATTTGGGCTGTTTTGTCCCAAGGTCAAAATAAAACATATTTTCCATTTCAGACTACTAGAAAGAATCAGGATAGAACACTGGGAGATGTTAGAAAGAGAAAAAAACAATCTCATCAGGTTTTTAGGAGGCAAAATAAGCAGGACTATATGGTTTTGAGGGTATGTTTCCTACAATTTCTAGAGTTGCCTCAAGTGTATCAGATAAAGGTGCTTTTGGCAACTAATGATGTTCTCCTATTTAAGATTAGAATGTGGCTCCGGATTATCCCAAGACTCCTAACATGAGCACATGAGAGGCTCTATCATGCAATCATAGGAAAAATATTAACTTACTAGTTTTATAACCTTATTTATTTATTTATTTATTGGTATGCCAGAGATGTTGGCCCTTTGGAGGCAGGAAAGATGTTGGAAAGCAGCTCTACAAATCAGTACTATTGTCACAATATGTGATATGTACATGCCTGGTGGTAAAGGCCATTTTTAACTAATCAGTTTGGTTGAAAATGCTTCAAGAAGCTAGTCTTTAATAATGAATACTAATGTAATTTTAGTGTTCATGTTTTGGGACATAAAATGATGCAGCAAAAGAATTTAATTCAATTTTATAGTTAGCTGTATAGTTACTAAGGAAAAGCACTAAGTTCATATTTGTTTGGATTAATTATATTTAAAGATGCGAGCCAGAACATTGACTGAAAAATTAACAATCAGCAAAGAATCTTGAACAAAACTTTAAATATGTTTATTCACATTTTGTCTCAATGTCTTAATTATATCAGCAAAGCAATTCCTAATATATTACTTCAATGTATACAAATATATTTGGATAGGAATATTGTATATGTTTAAAATGTAATGTTTCTGCCTAAGATTACAAATGTATTTACATGTATTTATATATGTTTCAAAACTTATTTTTTGGTTTTATGCTTTCTCCCTTTTTTACCATCTTCTTTTTTTTATTTAAAATAGTTTATTAAATACTATATGTTTCAATATTTTTTAAAGAAATAAACTGATGTAAGTGGAACTGAGGGCCTAAGATTTTTCTAGTTTTTTTTTGAGTTGGAGGTTTAAGGAGTAAAATTGTGTCTTTTGATCCTTAAAATCTCTCAAAACAGGAGAAATTGGCCCAATTTGGGGGAAGCTCAGGTTTCAAAGAATCCCAACCCCTAGGCACAATAACAAAAAATTAATGTGAAAAATAGTGGGCCTCTGGAGGCTACAAAAAGGGTGCTGGAGGGCCACTATTTATATTATTTATACTTCTGATATAGAAGATACTGACAGCAGTATACTGTACACATTTATGCAAAGTATATTAGTTATGAGCCATGTGTATAACTTATTATATTCTTCGTATAAGTGTTAAACTCAAACAATAAAAACTTATAATCAATATTAAAACTGCAAAAGAATGAAGTGGTTAATATTCTTACCATATCTACTGACAAAGAAACATTACCAGATTTTCACTTGTACCATAATGTCGATTTATACTTGTATATATGGACCACATAAACATTTTAGTTAATATTTGAATAAACTTTGAAACTTATCCTGGAATTCAAAATATTCTCAATGAAAAAATATTTATGCTACAGTTTTGTAGCACTGGGAAAAGCCACAGTCTGATTATAAATTGAAAAAACATGTTCTCTAAACAACAAAGAGATACCTGTCTTAGAATCAGGCAGAATGCATTATTTAAAGAGAATTTGGCTTGGCATATAAAATAAGCATTTCAGTGCAAAATGAGTGATGATAGAATATTTAAGCAGACTAATAATAAAACTACCATAATGAAAAACCTACCATTGTTTGCTCCATTGCCTGTTTCCAGCTTCTCTGTTGATGATCTCCGAGAGTACTGAACACCATCTGGCTCCTCCAGTAAATAGTTTTGTTGATACTGCTGCTGTTCTCTATCTTCAGCAACAAATACAATTATACCTAAGCAAATAGTTACCAGATGTTCTGTTAATCAAAGCATCAGTTTCATAAAACCAATTGCTATCTTCATCCCAATGTCGATATTATGCTTAATTACAGAAAAAAATCCAAAGTTTTAATTCAAATTGAGTTTTGGTATTCAGTACTTTATTTTGGAAACATATGAAAATATTATTTCAACAATGCAGCAAAAATTACAAATTTTGAGATCCTCCCAAAAAATGTTTATAGTAATATTTGAGGTGGAAATAAGGAAGATTCCATTATTTCCTCTGCCTCTTTTCCTCTCTCATGGGGAACTTCGTACAGAGCACTTCATGGTTGTGAGGTAGCAGGGTAAAAAGGAGGAGAAGGCTAGCTGAAGCAAGGTTTGCTGATGATCTTCCTCAGTCTTCCATTCATAATTCTTTCCCACAGAATTAATACAAAGAAAACAATACAGATTACAAATGTACTGGATTTCTATGGACATAGTACATTGGCTTCCAGGATAGTCTCTATATTAGAGACCCTAGCTTCAATAGTGTGAGCATATATGGGGTAAAACTAGGCCTTGGTCACATTTGTGGTATATTGGTCAGAAAGTCCCAAAAGTGACAGGGACTATCCATACTGTTAGTAGGTCACATCCATGTGGCATGCAATATGACTAAGGCTGTAAACTAGTATGACTAATGCCTGTACCCTAGTTATTCGGTTAGGTGACATGAATGAATGGAAACATACAAGACAATACGTAAAAAGTAGCTGAGCCATCCAGAAACCCAAGAATAAATGAGAATGGTTACTGGTATCTACTTAGAAAAAGTGGCTTCTTTTGAATATGCCCTTTATGGCACGGGACCAGGTTATCTGAGGAACCCCCTCGCCCTGGTCACTTCAGCCCGTCCCACTCGGTCCAGCAGAAGGGGCAGGTTGCAGACCCCACCAGTCAGGGAATTTCGTTTGGTGGGGTCTAGGCAGAGAGCCTTTTCTGCTGTAGCGCCCGCCCTATGGAACATCCTGCCTCCTGAGGTCCGGTGTGCCCCCTCCCTCATGGCCTTCAGGAAAGGTATTAAATTCTGGCTCTGCCAGAAGGCCTGGGGGCCAGAGGGGGGGGCCGCACCTGTAGAGATGGCTGGTGGGATTATGGGTTGGCTCCCCCCCCAGCATCTTACAGGTTTTTTAGGGCCATAAATCAGAGGGGGTTTTTTAGGGCATTTTAATATGTTTTTAATTATTTATAGTTTTTAGCCATCTGGGAGAGGACTGTGTTTTTTATTGTGAGCCGCCCAGAGTCACCCGTTGGGGGAGATGGGCAGCATACAAGCCGAATAAATAAATAAATAAATAAATAAATATACAATCTCACTAAGTCTATTCACATACACATATGGCAAAAACAGCAATCTAAATCGCAATTTTAAAAAATTGATTTGATTGTTTATAATAAAACACTGAAATAATTAATGAAGGATACAAGATGATGAAAGCATCTCAATGTCAGATACACCATTTTTTTTGGTAGTACCTAGGGTGGACCCTTGGGAAAATTAGACAAGGATGAAAAGAAAAGAAGTGAGAGTGGAAGTCGATTGGCTGTGGGAAGAGAAAGTACAAGTCCTATGAAAAAGTATTAGAAAACAAAGTACTTTCCCCCAAAATTAATGGAAAGTAGATGGAGGGAAAGAGGAAGTATCAGCCCTTCAAAGTAGGCCAGTCTAAGAAACCAAAGTTGTGCACGCTAATGCTACTTTTATTATAAAATTATAGTAACAGAATCTTGCAACTCTGCATGCGCTTTCACCCTTCCTCCCTTTATCTTCACGAGAACTAGGGAGGATCTTGTCTGAGATGCTTACTCAGGTTACAAGTCTGGCCTGGACTCAGATTTCTTTCAACTGACCATTGTCTTGGTTGTGAGTCTTCCTCCTGTTCTTCAAGGTTATTCCTCTGCCCATTACAGGAAGTTACTTGGAAAGGAGCGGGAGAAATATAAAATGCCACAGAATTGTATGGAGCCATGCTAATGAAAAGTAAGGAAAATGATGCTTAGTGGATGAAGTTAAACAGATTGTGGATGAGGGGAAAAAGCCATGTAAGACAATGAATGCTGTAAAAAAGGCATGAAGATATTTCATAATGTATATATAGAGAAAAAGAATGTAGTTAAAGAGCAAGGAATAGTTAAGATTTGTAAAAGGCAGAGACAATGCAGAGGAATTTGCACCAAGAATTAATGCAAAAACTACAGGGGAATTAGTTTGTTATGTAAACTTGGGAACAAGTTTGATAGATTCTGATTGAAAGGGTACAGGAGGTGATAATGAACAAAGCTTGGGAAGTGTAGTGTGGCATTATGCCAGCTAGAGGATGAGCACAACAGATTTTTGTTGTTCAACAAGTCACTAAGGAATGTGTGAACTTAAGAAAGGATTACTTGTCTGTTAATCTAGCTAACATGAATAAGCTTCAGTTATGAGATGTTTTGCTTAAATATGGAGTTGAAGATGGATTGCTAAATGCAACAATGGCAATTTATAATGGAAGTAAGCTTGTGAGAATAAATAATCAGAAATGGCTCTGCACTGAACAGTAAGTAAAATAAAAATGTATGATTTTTATTATGTAATGGGTTAATAGAAAAATATAAAAGGAATACCTGTGGTGATACTAGAGTTCTGTTGGTTTGGGACACAAATGTTGGTGTACCTTTGTATGCAGATTATGCTATGCTGGCTGAGAATCTGAATGATTTGTACTGAACATTAGATGGATCATATGATTCAACAAGGCAGATGGATCTGAAATTAATGTGTTAAACACCTAAGTAATTGTGTTTGTGAAAATGGAATGGAGAATTGCACGTTACACATATATGGTGAAAAAGTAGCAGAACAAGTACAACCTTGTGTACCTTAGCAAAATGGTTTTTAAAGATGGGAAAATGGATGGAGGAATATTAAGATGGTCAAATGCTGGAAGAAGGCCCATAAGTAGTATGTGGTCTGCTGGGAACAATGTATGATGAAAGAAACAAAAATGACTATGCATGAGATTGTACTCCACTTTGTTATATTTAGATGAAAGCTGGGAATAACAGAAGAAAATAAAAACTGAATGCAGTAGGAGTGGATAAGTTTGTGTCTGGTAACATAAGAAGGAAAAAGAGAAAAAGGAACCGGAAATAAACAGTGCACAACCATTTTGAAAGGACTGCTTCGAGTTGAGTGGTCATATAGCAGAATATATAAGGATCAACTCACATAACAAATATATGAAGAAATCGTGAATGAGGAAGGAGAAGAAGATTTTAGAAAAATAATGGATGGAGTTGATATCTTCAAAAAGAAAGAGGTGAGAAATCTGAAGAGCCAAAGGCAACATATTAATTGATATAAGGAGGTTGTGGAAGCAAGGTTGATTTGCAGGTATAAAAACTCTGTGAAGAGGTATAGTGAACAGTGTTGAAGTAAACTAGTTTTAGTTAGATTTTCTTTTTTTTGTATATTTCCTGCCTTCAAATTAATTTTTGCTCACTACTTCTTACTATATTCTCTGTTTTGCATAATGTTGTTTCCTTTTTTTATTGAACACTTTAAAGAAAACATGTAAACAAGATAAAGAAAGCAGGAGGAGGGATAAAAGAATAACATACAAATGAATAAACAAGTGATTTACAAATGTCATGGAGGTCAGAGTTTTCCCTATATAATTAGTTAGTTGTGAATAACGGGATGTATTATATCATTTTAAAAGTCTAAAAACCACTATTAAGCTCTAAGCAGAATATATCAGTAACCATGATCAAAACAAGGGGAAATATCACTGAGTAAGATTATAAACTACAATAAATTCTATCCACATTACTTAAAGTCTGTTGGATAAAAGTGACACATAAGCTCTAGGCACAGAAAAACCCAAACTGGTACAAATCTCTGTGTTAGATTATAGTCTAGAAATACTTTCCAATTTGAATTTAATTCTGTGCAAGATTTGCTTTTAAAATATCAAGTTATTCTAGATAGTAAACATATCCCAACAACTTGTTAGCTATTCTTACACTGAAGGGATCTAACAACTTTTCCAGAAAAAAACATGTAATATCCTTGCAGCAGTTAGTACGTACAAAGCTAACTCAGTAGAGTTGGAAGTGATATGTGGTTCAGTAAAGTTTAATAAAATATTGAAGGTCAAAATGAGAATTCAACTTTTAAGATTTGTTTCATTCTGGCAAAAGTTGTTTCATTCTGGTATGAATCAGTTTCCAGAATTGTTGAATTTTGCAACATTGCCATCAGATATGAAAGAATAATCTGACCTGCTCATTTCCAACAAAGTTTAGAAAATGAATTATCTGTTTTGGCAATAAGAATTGGAAAAAAATATACCAACAGCAAGACATCTGTTGTGAGCTCTCCAGAGTTGTGTTTCATAAGACGGGTGGCCTTTTAAATCAAACAAATAAATAAATAAATAAATAAATATCTGCATAAATAGGAGATGCCACTTCAACGTCTTTAAGGTTGGTTAACAATGAATTAGAAATCCATCACATGTCTTTGAATAGGTTTTATGAATTTCTGCAACATGTTTGTATCTCCATGTATCATGGAGAGATAACAATAACATATAGGATAGAATATTTGGGGTATGTTGCCTTTTGGGTGAAATAGTTTTATCCACATTTGGGGGAGAAAACCCATTCATATCTCCAAGGAGTAAGTTATATCCTTCTGCAATTTCAAGAAATAATTGAAAACATTTTTCATAAAACTCTTATTTAGGATGTGATAAGAGATTTTTTTCTGGATTCAGTTTGAAAATGCATTATTATGAATCTTCCTTCCTCATTTTGGATTTGTTTTTCTAGAGTACTTGGTAAATTTTTCACATATTCCATTTTTTTTCCATCTGTCCAAGGCCACAAATTTGTGAGATGTTAATGTTCCAGCAGATTCACAATGTCATTTTTAACATTTTAATAATTATTTTAATTCAAGGCATAAATGTGGTTTTTTTCTTTTTTAACTTGATTTTTTCCCTTTAAATTGACTTTTCAGACTATTAACATTAATTTAATTTGATCCACGATAAATCCTAGATTATTTTATGAAGAGGTACCAGTTGCTTCATCCAGTGTTTTGATCTTCTCTCTGTTCTAGGTCTTTGATCCCATGTTGTGTTACAGATAAAGATTCAAGAATTCAGTTATCATTACTGATAGAATACACAAAGGCTTTCCCCACACCCTAAAACACCTACAAACAAAATGGAGTAGCCCATCTGTATCTGACTTTTTTTGTGTGCTTTATCAGAATAATAGTTATAAAATATCTCACATTTCTCCACCTCCTAAGTATATGCAGAGGTACATCTGTAAAATCTCAATTACTGTATCTCCAAATTTTAAAGGAGTTTCCTTTCTTTTTAGTTCTAGTATTGTCTCTTTAGTCTTGAAATATGTGAATTTTACAAGTATATCCTTTGGCAGTTTTCTACTCAAGAATTTATTCTGTAGATTTCCTGAATTTCCAGAGTTTCATCCATACCCAAGTTGAGATAAGTAATTTTTACATATCAATTTCTAGATCTTCTTTACCAGGTATACCTTCTTCATTATCCAGTATATCTCTCAACTTTAAGCTGATTTTATGTAGTCCTGTTTCTGCTAGTTCTAATTCAGCTTTCCTCTTGTTCAGTTCTGTCTGCTGTGACTTCTGAACTGAAGACAATTCCAGATGTCCTATCTGCAATTTTTTTTAATCTCTTTATTCTGACATTCTACTTGAGTTGTTAACTTGTCACATCTGTCATTAATCTCAGTCTTGAGAGAGTCCAGTTTTGCTTCCAAATTTTGTGTTTGCTGAATTAATTTAGAAAGATTATCTTCTACTGTATGCAGCTCATCTGTAACAAATTCTTTAAGTTTGGGAAAGGAAGCAAAATAATCAGGCTGGGCTTCTTCCAATTTAGATTCTTCTCTATTATCTTTCCTCCCGCTCATTTTGGAGAAATAAAAAGCGATGTTACACCCAGAATTTCTATTCATTAAATTGAACCAAAGCCAATTATATCACTGAGACTAGGATATTAAGTAAAAGAAAATTCAATAATACTTCATATGGCATAGCCAATTAATACAGTATGAGAAGAAATAAAGAAAGCATATTATGCTACAAGTATTAAGCAATCAGTTCAGATGTTAAGAACTGAATTTCACTACATTTCATTTCATTTCAAATGGGCATTTCATTTCAAATAAACATACTGTACCTTATGTTGGAGCTTCCTTCTGTACTTAAGAAAAATTAGAAAAAGAAAAATGGACCTGATTTGAACTAGTTCAACAAATTGAGTGGCATGTATCTGGTTGAAGCAAACTTCTTCAAACATCTCCAAATTAGTAACCTTTTTAGCTGTATAGCTGCACTGGAGTTTTATGTCCTAGCAAATTTCCCTTTGGGTTTCTCAGAAAGTAGAAAAAAATAGAAATGGGAGAGTCCTTACTGTGTTGATCAAATTAACTATTCTTTCAAATAGTTCTCCCTTTACATAGAATTTGGAGTTCTAAATTTTGTTAAAATGAAAACAATGAGCCATTGAACAATCCATAAAGACAAATATGCCAGTGCAGAAAAATTAATTAAGCTGTCCTCCTAAACACAGAAAAAAGAATTGTAAGCCCCATTAGAAAACTTTAAACAGAGGTTCAGAAAGAAACAGTTCAAAAATTCAGACAAGATGAATAAATATAAGAAACTTAAACTAAAACCTGAAAGTTCAGCCTAGGTATCTTCCATTGGCTGTCATACATGCTGCTGTAAACTGCAGATGGCTATTCAGAGACTGATGTAAATCTCTTGAAGATGTGTAATCCTAGGGGTTTGGCCCTCAGGAACAGCTCCCAGAGGAAAATTGCTCTCCTGCCAGATTCTTGGCAATTAACAGCTAAACATATTTTCTTCTGCAGTTAGGAAGGGGAATGGAATAGCTTCTCTGCTGTAAAAATCTTCAGTGTCCCTACTGAGCCACCATCTAGGAATTTTTTTTTTTTCCCTTAAAGAGATTAGAATGATTGTGAAGTAGAATTCTGGGTGTTAAGCTAAAAGCTCTTACCAAATTCATCTTCTCAGGGAAAAAATAAAGTACTAGCTCATCTGTAATCAACTAGGTGCTAGGAACACTCAGACAGAAAGAATGCTGCAAGTGAAATGAGACAGTGAAAGTGTTAACCACAAGAATGCTAACCAGGACAATAAGGGATTAACACATAACACTGGGAACTCCAGGTTTTTAGATGGTGGCTAAAGGAAGAGTTTCTTTGACCCTTTGTTTCAACTCTAGGGTACCGCTGTAAGTTGACCCCATCTCACCTTTTAACATGCATATTAACGTGCACATCCTGTACCCCAATCTATGAATTAGAGTCAAATTAAATGAATATTACTATTTGCATACATCTATTAAGAGAGATTATAACCCTCCCCTCTTCAATCTTGTCTGTGATTCCAGCACTAATCAATTAACTAATTTATGTTTCAACTAAAGTGTTCTGATCTCCAGCTTAAATAAGCTAAAAAAAATTCCTATAATGGGTATGTGTGTGGTTTGGACTTGGATTTCTCACATCCTGCAGATACTATCATCTTTATTTTATTCAGACAATATGCTTTTATTTGATCAATCCAATTTTACATTTGCACTTTCAGTTAAAAAGATGTCAAGTACAAATGTGAAAAGAAAAGGAAGCATGGATTTGCTGAAACATGAAGGAGACAGTGACAAAGCATCAGCCAGTTTCTCATTTTGCACCTTCAGTTAAAAAGGTGAGGAGGAGAAGAAAATGATGGCTGCAATCGAAAGGGGATGGGAAATTAGGCAGCATCTTATGAAGGTCCTTCAGATGATGTACTAAAGACTAGAAACAATCTATTAGTAGAATAATATGCCATTTATTATATTGGTGAGGAAGACAAAGAGAAGGCTGGAAGGGTGAGGAAGCTAATATACATAAGGTGGAGAATAAGCAAACATGTATAGTGGATGTAAAGCATATTACACCAGAGGCAAAGGAAGCCAGGAGAGAAAAACAGGGAAAATGAAATTTGGAAAGTAAAATGGGTACATATCCAAGGTAACTGGTGTGCCCAGTTATGCCCAAATAAACAAAAAAAATTTTTTTTTTAAATTTTCACATGGGAAGAAATCATATTTTAAAAATGTACTAGTGTTTGACTGAGACTATAAGCCCAATAAAATGTTACAACATATTTCTCATTTGCAGAATTGGGTAAACACATGAACAGTAAATTAAGAATTTCCTTCTTTTGAGAAAGTCAGTCAACATTTTAAAGTATGATGAAGCATTCTGAAATAACTTTAAAAGGGTAGATATATTTTGATAAGCATGGTCAGTTTGTTCAAAATAACTGACATTAATGGTAAGGAATTCATGAGAACCCCAGGAGAGAAATAATGGCTTTTTCTGCAGACATTGCTACCCGTCAAGAAGGTTGCTACTTTATTTAAAAAATGATTACCCTCTTTAGTACTGAGAACTGCTGTGACAAATGTAGCAGAGAACATTCTGACTATGAATGCCATCCTCATGAAAATGAGTGACTCCCTTGGGCGGTGATCGAATCACAATAGACAAAAGTGACACAAACCAAGTTCAACATGATGAAAGCAACAGACCAGAGTAGATAATGGGCTGGCTAAAAAAAATGAGAAATAGTTTTCCTAAACTCTGGGAAACATATGATCTAGATTAGAATTATTCTAGGGTTAAAGTATATTTTATGGGCTTTAAAAGAGGAAGAGAGAAAAGCTTTTCTAATTGGTTCTTTGAAAAATAAAACAGGTTAGAGATCAGATAATTTCATGAGTGGTTAGCAGTCCTTGTTAATCATCTGCTAATTATCCCATAGCTGTAATCTGATGCTAGGTTAAAATTAAAACATACCATTAAATTTTCCACGTTTCCATGGAGATATATTCAGAGTATAGGCAGCTGTATCACCAGGTTCTACGTTCAAAGTCATTTCACCACTCACTATCAGAAGATCTGAAGACACCTAATATGACAAGAAGAAAAAAAATCTCAACTACAACTTCACCGCAAATCATGTAGAAAATCTAGCTCTTAAAATGAGTTCAAATGTCAGTATTTTTCTACCATGTTTAATTAGAACTACCAGATCTTCACTACAAAACTGCAAATATCCACACCGCAAAGGTAGCTTGTTACTGCTATCACTTTGATCACCATCTAGTGGTCGTCTGGATTTTGCAGCCCAGATATGTAGCTCAAGCTTAGTTGACTACTTTTTGAAGGAAACAATTTCTGGGGTGTCATTTCAAACGTATTAGGTTCAGGTATAATAACTTTTGAAAATCTTCTGAAAAAGTGAGGGTTGCAAGATCAAGACCTTTTTCTAAAGTTTTAAAATCATACAGTAAGTTTAAAAAGCAAGAAATACTCAATAAACTCATATGTCTATAAGCATGTTGCAAACCTAGAAATTATTTTAATTGACATCTGTCATTGAAAAGAAAAACTTTACAGAGCAATACTTTAGAGGTCTCTTTTTATTATATACATATAATGTATATATAATGTATATATACATTGTCTTCTTTCTCTTTCTCTTAACAGGATATTTTTATCTTATTTTAGTGTTAAAAACTGTTTTCTGAGGGAATAGATGGCTTGCATAATTGATAAAATAATGAAAATCAGAGGTAGATAGCCTGAAACCCCAGGACATCATGCAGTTCTCGAAAGCTCCTAAACATACAGACCCTAAAGACTTACAAAAGTTAACATTTTCATTGTGGCAGAATGAGAAAAATTATTAAATATATGACTAAGAAGAAATATTTTAACTATATAATTTTAATTAAGTATAAATTAAAATGAAATAAATCTGATTTAATTTGTCTTAACTCTACTTACTTACTTCTTGAGTAGGGCCTCTAGCATGGCACTCGTAAACCAAAGGCAGCTTTTGTACAAGAACAATTATATCCTTAATATAAACAAACTCAGATCGAAACCTATTCATAGTTGAAACTGAGGCTGATTTCAGATTATAATATAAAAATAATAGACTAATCTAAAGTCACAAAGGTCTACCAGATTTTTGAAACACAGTAATGAAAGAGACTGAGTATTTCTGGATATCTGTTTTTCACCCAGCAATTAATAGGAGCCTGTGACAATAAGGAAAGCAGACAGATCCTCCCAGACTTAGCCAAGGACAGCTATTGACAATACAGAACCTTTTCCCCATCACTGGTCTAAGCTATATACACAGAGAAAAATTTGCTTTGGGAAATATAAAATATTTTTGCAGCATTTTTCTTATATGTAGGATTCTGTAATGATTTCTAAGCTAAAAGATTAACAATACTGGCTAAACTTCTTGCAGTATGCTGGTGGAAGTGAGAAAAAGAGAGTTACACCAGTTGACTATCACTAAATATGTAATATTTAAAAGAATAAGTAATTCAGCAAAGCATTACCACTATGTCTTTTTTAGCCAAGTCTTTGTGTGAAATGTTCTAAGTTAGAGGTCTCCATTGTGAAGTCTGGGCATCTATACACCCTTATAACCTCTCTCCTGGCATCCTCTAGGTGGCTGGCCATGCCACCAGAATGAATGGGCACTTCACTCCCATCCCAGCATAGAACTGAAAGTGTCTACACTATGCTTCCAAATTCCCAATATGCTTGCTGGCCATAAAGGTTGAGGAGCCCCGCTGTAATAATGCAGCTATGTTATTACATTAACATGGACAAGATGCCACGTAGTGACCACTCCTCTACATTAGTAAAATAAAAATTATGGATAAGGGTGGGTGGAGGGGAATTGAAATAATTTGGAATGATAAATACATAGTGTGAGTGGAAGGGAGAAATGGCAAGAAACAGAATGTATCCATTGAACAAATTTCCACAGAATGATGTGGTAAAGCATCGTAAGAACATTCCAGAGGTTTGTTGACTCTTGATGACTGCCTGGACAAGTCCCAGCAGTTTTCTTGGCAAAATTCCAGAAGTGGTTTGCCTAGGTAGGCCTGCTTCCTAGGGCTGAGAGAGAGAATGAATGGCCCAAGGTCACCCAGCTGGCTTTGTGTCTAAGGCAGGATTAGAACTCATGGTCTCCCAGTTTCTAGCCTGATGCCTTAGCTGCTACACCAAACTGGCTTTTGCATGCAATAGTAAAACTATTAAAAATAAACAAACACGAAAACACAATTTAAGCATCTCTCATTTTAGGTTTTGTAGGTAAATCTTCTGATTTTGAGAAGATGTTATAAAAAGAGGGGGAAATGTTAAATTTTGTTTCTGTTATTTTACTACTCTGAGAGTATTCAGGATGACAAGATGGAAACTGGTCTAACTAATAATAAAGATACAAAGGAACCTCAAACTAGTTGGGTGAAGGGAATACTTCTTATTTCTGAAAGCCCATTACATCACATATTACATCATTGATGGCACTTTATATCATATGTGTAATGACATCATTGCACAGGTCACCACAAATGATGTGATTTGCATTATTGCAAAATGACATCATGATAAAAATCATCTTGAATTATGTAAAGTCAGTGTAAATTCATCTAGACCATGTCACAAGCAATAGACTTGTCTATTATTTCAGGGAATGTCTGTACAGCAAATTGGTCCACTACATCCAAAGTCTGCTAAAAGAGGGTCCATTGTATATTTATTAGATTGATTATTCTGTAAAACAATTATACAATCTCATTCAAGCTGACATACTTACTTTATATATCAATTCATTCTTAGTAAAATTTGGCACCATTATGACCTTCTGTGTAATTTGTCTAACTTGGCAATCTATCTTAATATGATCCAGTGCCAATGGTTTTGTTGCAATCCCTTTCAAGACAAAGACATGATCTGTACCATCTGCTTCATTTTGTAAAGTAAGCTTCCCCTGTGATAATGAAAGAAATGAACATTTATTATCAGGGCGAAAACAAGTAAATAAGAATATGATAAAAATTAATCCCCCCAAAATTGCAAAAACTCAATAGGGTTGGGGCCATTCTAATCTCTAGGGGGATGATGTTCCAAAGGCCAGACACCATGAAACAAGGCTCTCTTCCTGGGTCCTACCAGATGACATTCCATAACAAATGGGACCCTGAGCATGACTCTCTTGATGGACTTGTTGGGACAAATAGACATATTTGCAGAGAGGTGGTCCCTCAGATAACCTGGCCCCATGCCATAAAGGGTTTTATAGGTCATTACCAGCACCCTGAATTAACCTTGGAAGCATACTGATAACCAATGCAGTTTGTTGAGCAGAGGTGTAACATGAGCTGATTGAGGAGCACACATAACTGCCTGAACCCACTAGCTGTAGCTTCCAGATGCTGTTCAAGAGCAGCCCCAAATAAAGTGTAGTGGTCCATTTGGGAGGTGACTAAGAAATGAGTGACTGCAAGAAGAACCTCATGGTCCAGGAATGGGTGCAACTAGTGCACTACAGGTAGTGCTCAAGTTACGGTGGCAATTGGGACTGGAATTTCTGTCGCTAAGCAATGCAATCATAAAGCTCAGTGTCACATGACTGCATCACTTAGCAACAGCAATCCCAGCATTCCCCATTGCTGTTGTTAATTGAACTCCATTAGTCATTAGCTGAAGACTCACCCTGAACCAAGCCATTCCTGGCTTGGTCCCTCCCAGCCCTGAGCCTCAGTTCTTCCAAGGTAAAGGACTGCCTCCCCTTCAACTCCCTCCAACTGCCTATTTCCCCCCATCTCTGCCCTTTTGGCTGCTCTGCACCCTGGCTTGTGAGGTGATAAGCAGCCCCAGAACCATGCAGCTTCATCTCAAGGGCTTCTTGGGGCACTGCAAAGCCACAGCCATCCCAGGAAACTGCAGTTTCCCCAGCCAAGCCCAGCAGCATGATGAGAAGCCACAGCCAGCCCACCCTGGCCCAGCAGCATGGCACGAAGCCGTAGCCTTCCCAGGAAGCCTCAGCTGCTCCACCTGGCCCAGCCCAGCTCAGTTCCAGCCACAGCCACCCTCTCCCCACTGCACTCTGAGGTCCCTGCCACCCTATGCTCCACTGCTCCAGCTTACCTTCACTGTCTTCTTGTTCCTGCTGCTGACCAAGCATGCCCAGTCTGGCCCTTTGCAAGGCAGCTGCTGATATGTGAGGTCTTCTTCCCCAGGTCTTGCAAGGAAACCACCACACACGACATCGGGAAGAAAGTTTCATGTGGCTAGCAGTTACCTCATGAAGGGCCAGGCCAGGCATGCTTGGTCAGCAGCGGGAGCAAGAAGATGGCAAAGGTCAGCTGGGGTGGCAGAGCACAGGGTTGCAGGGGGCCAAAAGGGCACAGATGGGGGGAGATAGGAGGGTGGGGGGAATTGAAATGCCCCTGCAGTCATAAGTGTGGGTGGACTGCCAAGCACCTAAATTTTGATAACATGACCACAGGGGTGCTGCAATGGCTGTAACTTCAGGCATAAGTACCGTTCTTTCAGTGCCGCCACAACTTCAAACAGTTGCTGAACGAATGGTCATAACTCAAAGAATACCTGTATTGCTTACTTTCTGAAGCTAAACTGTATTTCTGAATGCAACTCTAATATACCCTAATATTTCTATAAGAAGCTGTCTATTATGGCAGCAAACATTGGAAAAAGGCAAAATAACTTCCTGCAATTCTGATCTTGCTGAACTCTGACAACTATTACTATCACAGAATCAAAAAAATTCTGTGAACTTGGAGGTCATCTAATTGAATCCCTTATATATACAACATATCTCATATAACATCCAGACCACCTTAAGTTAAACATATATTTAACCATAACACAAACAATATTATATTAGCATGGCCTATAACATTATTTGATGAATGCTACCATAGTACAGGAAAAAGCATAAACTACATATATGCTGCTATTCCAAAGCTCTCAAGAGCCAAGAATGAATTGTAGCATAAAGGACACAACAAATGTAAGAGTCCCGGTTCAGGTAATATAGTAAACTCTGAATTTCTAGTTATTTTAGCTGCACCTGTGGATAGGAGGATCAACTGGGTATGAACATATGTGCTAACATCAGCACATAGCTTGTTAACACTATATGCTGATTCCTGAAATTCTGGATGATCTTTCTGTGTTAATGTGATCAAAGTTTAAATAATTTGGTGAATGATTAAAAGATAAAACTAAAATAGATATGGCTATAGAAAACACTTCATAAGCGCAGGGTTTATGTTTTCTTTTATGTACACTTACATGTACAAATTGGACACTACTTTCGTCGGTTTTATAGTCACTATTTCTGTGTGACACATATATGATTAAAACACTCTTGTCATATGTGCCAATGAGTATCATGCCAGAGGACCATTCAGAAAAAAAAACACACACACATAAGTGATATTTTAATTTCTTACCTGAGTTACACATTCAGCAGTCGGCTTGAACGTGAGAGTATACAGAGTTGTTTCACCAGGAGCTACATATATAAGAGGAGGACCACAAAAACAGTATCCTTTTAAATCTGCTTTAAGCTTCCAATCTTGTTGACTCATATTAGTCTGAAACAGGAAAGCAGTCAATATTTTATATAGGCGCAAGAAATATAAGAACTGTTAAAAGACAGCACAGAATGAGGCGGGGGGGGGAGGGAAAGGATCTCAGTTCAACATGCAATAACGAGATACTATGATTTTGGATATTTTTATTTTTACATAAACTGCTAAATTATTGTTGCAATTGGTACAATATCAATAACAAAAAATACTTACTCTGAAAGATGTTACAATCTAATATTGACAGAAGGGAGGGAAGGGAAAGGAGCTGATATAAAAACACATTTAGATGTGCTTAAAAGTGGTTAGAAACAACATGAATGAGAATTAAAGGTTTAAACTGGAAGTCTCACAGAAAACATATGGTTTGAATAAACCTGTATTAGAGTGAGCTATATAGTAATTATATTACTAGAATGATTTCATAATTTAGTTCAAATCATACAGATTATGTACAAGTTTGTTTTCTAAGATAGCATTTTGACCCTAGTAATATTTAACTTATTTACAATTAGCCTTATTTAACTTTCATAAAGTAAAAGAAAAAGACATACTACTGGGATGTCTTGCGTCACTGCTTGATATGCTGGAGTTACAAATTCTAGTTCAGCCTCAACGGTATCAGTGTTCACCACACACTGTATCTTAAAGAGGCGGATGTCATACTTAGATTCCAGAAGGATATCACAAGGATATCGGCCAGCATACTGGGGCATAAACTTTAGAGGAAGTTCAACGGCATCATCTTCTGTGTGGGGAGAAAAAAGTACTTCTAAATTCCATACTTAAGCACTGCCATTATAAACAACATTGCTGAGGTGCATGAAACTTTTCAGAAGCTATTTGGAAAAGCACACTTTAGGCATCTGGCTGGAATATTGCAACGATATGAAAATAGGCCCAGAATTTGACCGGAAATTGATTTAGTCAATTTCATAATTCAAATACACAGAAGATAACTGAAATTAGCAATAGGAGTCAGTCTTCATAGATTTTGCTGTTGTCTTCCAATCATCATTTCTGTTTATAGTTATAAAGCTATTTGTTGTAGCCTGAGGCTAGTACAATAATATTGTTTAGGGCATCAGTTAGTAAGCTGCAACCTTAATCAACATTTGACCACAAAAGAGCTGGCTTGCACAAAGCATAGTTGATGAATTTCCCTGCATTCAATTATACCAATCCATGAACAGCACAATGACCTGATCAGTGGGAAATACATCACTGGATTTCTGCTTCAGAATGACAGTGGTGATCCAATGACAGGAACCACAATAGCTGGGAAGAAGAGGGAAGCATGAATGACATGGCCACAGTAATTAAGTTCGGGTGTTTATAAGAGTGCTACTAGAGGTAGGATGTATATATGAAACTGTCAAAATTCAACAAGCAATTTATATGACCTGTGGGACTGAAAAGTTTGCTTATTGGGGTATACATTAATGGGATTGCTAATCATAATTAAGATCATGAAAGATTTAAGATCTCAGCACCATGTAGGTCAATGTACAATTGTGCAGTTACAAAAATATAAACACTGACCTCAAACACTTCCTTGAAAGTTGCCTCACATATCACAAAAAGCTAATAACTTATGAAATCCACTTCAAATGATGTAACATAACATGGAGATAGAAGCATTACATTATAGGAAAATTTTTAACAATTGAGTCAAATTAATGTGCTATAGAAAATCTGTGTATAGAAATGTATAGAAAATCTGTAAACTATGTAAACTTTTCTATGTATAGAAAATCTGTAAACTATGTAAACTTTTCTATGTATAGAAAATCTGTAAACTATTTATGGTTGTGTAAGCAAATTATATTAAAGGTGTTCACTGAGAAAGAAGATGTTAAACTATCCATCTCCTTAAAACAACTATTTCCATCCTGTCCCCCCAGAAGACAAATATAAAGATGCTATAAAAGCCATTTTTATTTGTTATATGAATCAGAAACAGATTTACTAGACTGGGTAAAGCACCAACAGGAAAAGTTAGCATTTTTTGCCTCAGCATCACAATCTATTGCGTGAAAAACAAGATTGGGTTCCTGCACCAGTGCTCTTAACTTAGAGGGAGCTTGCTCCATGTCCCATCATTAAAGTTATGCCATCTTTTGGGGCCTCAGAGATGTGCATTGTCTGGGGCTGCACTTGTCCAATGGCCAAAAGTCCACATGGCCTCGACTCTGTTGTAATTTAGGGAAGCCCTAAAAGTGTGGCTTTTTAACAGACCCTAGGGTAGGAGGGTTTACTGGGATTTTATTCCTTGTTATATATCACCTAGAGCCATTTGGACAAATGAGACAACTTATACATTGAAAAAATAAATAACTGGGAGATTCTCATCATGAATCTCCCCAGTCGTACTGGTATGTGAGAATGGCCTTGGGAGACAGGAGGAAGACCCACAGCCTAGGCAATGGTCTGATAAGAGGCAGCTCAGTCCGCAGGTGGGAGAACGCATGAGAAGGAACCGTCCCTAGTTTTCCAGAGACTAAAAAGAAAGCAGGAGAGAAATACTTTCAGTCTTGCAAGATTCTGTTAATGTAATCTTACAATAAACTAGGATTAGTTCATCTGGATGTGCTTCTTGTCTGGACTACTTTGCAAGGCTGACACCAGTTCATCTGACTGGTATCTCATAATCTGAATTATGGAAGAAAACTAGAACTAGAAAGTGTGTGTGTAAGATATGACTAAAGCTGCAATCCTACATCTACTTACCAAGACCAAGCTTCACTGAACAGATATACATAAGTTAACAGTAAAGAGTGCCTTGAGTTGAGCAAATGCTCCATAGGGGGGCTCTGGTTGTGTTTCTGTCCATTGTTACAAGCCAAACAGAAGCACCAGCTGGATGTGCTTGGAACTGGAGCTTGTGCACAGTTTAATAATGAAGTTCAGCAGATTCCAGGGATTGATCCCTATGTTCTAGCTGGAGCCACTTCATAGGGTTCTGTGTGTCCCACTGCCCTCCTTAAGCCAAGCCTTCTGTTTGTGACAGTGCAGCTTGGTGACTGAAGGACATATCCATGTAATTTTCTTGAAAACAATATGCAGTAAATGTGGATTACCATTGCTAGTTCTGAGATCTTTTTTAATCGCTTGTACTTTGCTCAAGAGTTTGATCAGCTTTATAAATTGTTCCTTCTTGTTGGTCTACTACTTTGATGGACAAATTTCCTTGCTAATCCCTGATTAGAATATTTTCTTGTAATGTCTTCATTAGTAATTGGACTTTTGAAAATTAAAATTCACTAACAAACTAAGTCTTTTACAACTGACATATGCAAGTAAGTGGATATAATAATTTTTGGAGTTAATAGTTCCCTTAAATAGAACTCTTATTTAACAAGAATAACACACCATTGTATTATGTGTGTCCAATATTACTAAGCTATCAAACAGATTATAGATTGCACCTTAGCTTCAAATTTATATGAAATAAATTAGCTCATTCTCTCATAAAGATAAGATTAATGACCTGCTAATTTATGAATTACCTCTTTTCTATTTTGTCACCAAGTTATTATCCTCACTGGCTATCTTTCAGAAAAACACGCACATTTGTCAATTAGAGAAGCAATACAACTAACACATTTCCATATTCCTGGCACATAAATACATTTTCTTTGAATGAGATTATAACTGTCTCTTCTCATTTAAACAGGAGCACAGAAAATATCCAAATTAAAACAAAAGCTAATTTTTCAATATAAGAACTTTTGCTCTTTTAACACAATGCTGACTTAATTTATCTCAAAATATGAGCAATTTTTGACATATTTAATACGTTGAAGTAAATCAAACTTCAGTAATAATTTATAGAGGATATGTTTTTTTCATCATCAGTGTAAATTTAATTTAATTTCTCTAACCCCCATATTTTATTTTATTTAATTTTATTTTATTTTTCTCCCAAAGTTTATAAAGAAATTAAGTATTCATTTTATTTTATATGGCTTAATGCTTTTGGCTACATGTAGAGTTTCTTTTCATTATAAGACTGCAATCTGCTTTTGATACTTAGACTTAAATGACACTCAGTCCAGCAACTAAGAAAATAAACTTGAGGAGCAGAATAGTTTTAGTTTCTCCTTGAATGTATTTCATTTCCATCACAGACAGATAATAAATGGCTTAATAATATCCTGTAGGTCAAAATAAAAAAGAGGTAGTAATAGGATATTCAGTTCTGTAATATTATTGTAAAGACTGTAAACAGATCTGATAAAACAGATCTGCATATATAAGCAGTTCTTAACGTGAATGAAGGTGCTAAATCCAAATGTCCTTCCCATTTGTATCCCATTCTCATCTGACCATAACTAAAGTACCTGGGTATGACTTTTGTTTCAAGAAAGAAGTGCATTCACTTGGCTTGTTTCTAGGGCCAACAATTGTGATCCACAATTAATGGTCATAATTACAGTTGGATACCATTGCTAGTCTGGGACCTGAATACTTATATACAGGTAGTCCTCAGGTTACAATGGCAATTGGGACCAGGAACACTACTGCTAAACAATGCAGTCGTAAAGTGTGATGTCATGTGACTGCGTTGCTTAGCAATGGCATTTCTAGCAGTCCCAACTGCCATCATTAAACAAGGACTGCGTGGGTCATTAAGCGAGGATCTCACATGATCACAACTTTTGACTTCCTACTGACTTTGTTTGTGAGAAGCTGGCAGGGAATGTCAGAAATTGCGATCATGTGACCACAGGGTTGCTGCGATGGCTGGAACTCTGAGGAGCCATCCCCCTCATTCAGCACTGTGGTAACTTTGAACAGTTGCTGAACGAATGGCCGTAACCTGAGGACTGCCTGTAATCTCAAAAATTTGCAAGTCAGAGCATTTGGAAGTTATAAAAATAAAGTTATATTACTACAGGAAAATAAAAAATCTGATCCAAGAATCTCCTCTATTGTCATACTTTGTATTTAAAATAGGATATGACACCCATGGAATATTGCTAGAAGAGAGACAGAACCATAATAATATTGTATTAGAAAACAGATCTGAAGCACCAATAAATTACCATGAAATAAAATATGTTACTGATTACATTCTGCACTGAACAAGTATCTGAGGCAAAGTTCAGATGAAAATATGAAATTGTATTTTCATGTAGTTATAAAGATATTCAAGAAATTTGAATTCTAGCTACTGCTGTTAAATAAGCAAATATGTTTCTTCTAACTGAGCAGAGAAAGTAGACCTATCAAATTTAGAAATAGGAAGCACAAAAGGCATATAGATAGTCCTTGCTTAATGACCATTCATTAAGTGACCGTTCAAAGTTATGATGGTGCTAAAAAAAAGTGACTTATGACTAGTGCCTAAAATTACAACTACTGCAGCACTCCTGGGGTCACATGATCATGATCCAGGCACTTGGCAACCAGCTCACACTTACGACAGTTGAAGCACCTGGTGACACATGATCACCATTTGCGACCTTCCCAACCAGCTTCCTGCAAGCAAAATCCATGGGGAACTGTGTGATTCACTTAATGACCACGGTGATTTGCTTAAAATCTGCCGCAAAAAGGGTCGTAAAATTGGGTCCGGTCACACAATGATTCATTTAATAACTGCATCGCTTAGCAACCTAAATTCTGGTCCCAATTGTGGTAGTTAAGTGAGGACTACCTGTATTTTGAAATATGTTTTGACTTTATACATTCTGGACACAATTTTCAGTTCATCAGAATATTTTAAACACACAAGTTTACAGTAGAATTATATAAATGCCTATTTAGAAGTGAGCCCTACTGATAATGAGTTATTCCCACATTATGTTTAGAACGGCTGCAATAGTATGGATTACCCCAGAACTGGGAATATTATAATGGAAAATAAGATAACCACCTTGTAGCCTACAGTAGTCATGATAACTTATAAACAACTCCAAACTAATTCCTTTCTGCCCAATATTGAATGTGTACTACTCACTGGGTATCTCTTTACTACACAAAGCTTAAGATAAAAGTTTGCAGCAGAGCAGGTGGCACCCAAAATAATATTCAGATAAATTGAGTCCCAGGATCAGATGGCACTTAATTTTTAATTTTGTTTTAGTTGCACTAATCTGATGCTTCTTACCTGCTTCTTTGTCAAGCCAACGGTCTTTTTTTCTAGTCTTTGAGGAATTAACTCTGCTAGATGCTAACACAGGTATATATATTTTTGAAGGAATTTCAAAACAGTCAGGCATGCTCACTTCAACTTTATATTCAATATATTTTTCAGAGAATAAAGGATAGTTGTGCAGAACATCTTCCTGTAAAAATGGGATAGATATAGATTTAATAACCTGTGTGAGGATCCTTATTTTTACAAACAAGGTTCAAAGGAAAATATGGGAGTATATTTAGAGTTTACCTCTGAACAGCTGTAATTAATAGCTGAGAAATCTTTCTTGGATTTTTTTTTTAATACACTCTAGTACATGACATATCAAAAGGAAGTTAGAATAAATGAATACAGAGTTTCTTACAAACTTAGAAAACCTTAAAACATAAACCCCCCTTAAAACTAATAGCATGAAAGAGCAGAGAAATACAAAGTGCTCAGGAGACAAGAATATTAATTTTGCTATTTAAATAAAAAATTATTCCAAAGGGGGCCAGAATATTATTGTCCATTAGAATTCATTAGTAAATCCAATTCAGACTGACTTGCTTTGGCTAAGATATGTGTGCTATAAAATTGCATTTATGAAAACAACACGTTCCTTAATTCTTTTTTCTGCTTATTTTCTAAAATAGCAACACAGGAAAAAGTCATAAATGTCCCATTTTGCAGCATTCTGGGTAAAAAAAAAAAACTTTTTTAAGCTTTGGTGATTTTATAACAGAAGGGAGAAAATTAGACTCCAAAAGTTGATAGATAAGAGAAGGACAAAAAGTGCCTTTTCAAACTGTTTTATGTGCAATAAAAATCTGCTTAGCTATCAGTTTTAAAGGTAATGAGTGAAGCAAAATTGTACTCATATTTTAAATCAATTGTATTTTCACCTCAATTCTTGACAGTCCTAAAGCTGCAACTGCAGCTCGAACACTACTGCTCTCAAGTGTTCCTGTGGCCATTCTTCGCTCATATTCCAGAGCAGACATGTGTTGCTGTGCTGCAATAGCCAGAGCTTTCTCTCTAGCTTCATTGATCAAAGGGATCTTCAGCTTTTCTTGAAGTATATCAGTAAGGTGGCACTTCAAATAAAGAACTGGTGGTGTTTCTCTCTGGCCTGTAATGCACAAAATCATTTGTCATCTGCCTTTTACTCACACTACAGAAAAGAGAGTAAGCGAGAGAGAAAGATTCATCACTGCAAATGTTGTTGTGCCTCCTCTCTGTTGCTCTAATGCTGAGTAGGAAAGGGTAGCAGCATCATAAACTTCCCAGTAAAATTCTGCTTATGCAAGTTAATTACAATAGGCAAGTATTAAATCTGGAACAATAGCACTGGCTTTATTTGCTTCTCTAACATAAAAAGATGAGTTGGATATAATGGAGAAGTTTAGCATAGCCAACAACCAGTGTTGCAGACTTATCTGTCAGCAGGATTTCTGTTCCTTTAAAGACCAATGTGAAGTTTTCCATAATAGTGAAAATAAGTGAAAGGATAATTTTAATCAACTGATTTTTTTTTAATGAAAGCCATTGGAAAAAAAAATTAACGTTTTTTCACTTATATTACACACTGTCATTATACAATTGAACATCAGGTTGAGAAAACTATCGTTTAAAACAGTTTAAACAAAAACTTGAGTGCTTTTAAGATTGAGGAAGGATTTCAAAGAGGGGTGTAAGTGCTTTAAAATGCAGAATAAGAAACAGAATAAAATATACTTTTCACCATAGTAAAGAAATACAGTTTAAAATGTGCCAAAATGAAGCCATGATCAACTTGATGCAACCATTCCAAAGCATAAATATGAGAGAAAAACCATGAAATACGTTTAGTGATTGGTGCACGGCATACGAAGACCAATGTTTATGTAAATATGTGGTTGACAAAGTCATTTCCAGGTTTACAACTGAAACAGCTATTCAGAAGCATAAGAACAAAAGTAAATTCTGACTGTGAAAAAAACTGGGTGCACTTAAAGAGACAGATCAAGTAAACTGTTAAGAGGCACTGCATGTCCTATTGACAATACAATCCACCAAATCCAGTACAATACAGTCCACCAAATATAGTACAGTACAATCCACCGAATACAGAAATATGTCTTTAAACCAATAGTATTCAGAATTGTAGATATAGTTCTCTTTGATACAATTATGTCGGTGTAAGCCCTGTTGTGGAGAACCTAGAGCACAATGACTCCATGAGCATCAATCCCTTACTGACAGGACAGTTTGGCCTTTATTAAATGGACATGCAAGAGTATGCTTGAATCACAATTCATGACAGAAAGGTCACCTGTGCAGTAACTGCAGCTCTTTCAAGACAATTCGTTGTATGAATCCATGCAAAGGAAATGAAGGCTACACAAGTCATTACCTTTGAGAATTACAATTACTGATTAGTAACCTTTCTTTCTCTCTGCCTATTGCTTCTATGGATACCAGTTTGTGGTCATTATCAACCACCAATAAATTCTAATGGCAGCATTCCTGGAAAAGATTAATTGAACAAAGCCAATTTAATCTTGGTAAACCAAATTAAACTTTAGTCTAATATAAATATCTTTAGAAGTATTTAGGTCTCCTTTTTATTTCCCAAGAATAATATTTTTAAGCTGTTTCTATAACTTCAAAATTATTTCAGGTGGCTTGAACAAGACACACTTCCCAAATATTTTCATGTTTAGGATCATTCACTTGAAAGAGTGCTTATATAAGTAATAGTCACAAATGGCTTTTACTGCTTGCAGTATTATTCACAACTATATATGGCACTTATGCTAAGACAACTGGAAAAGAGGCTTGAACTAATAGTAAAAATAATACATGAAACTAGTCTCTGGTTAACTGTACAAGCACGAAGCTGGCATGTGGCAATAAGTGCTTTATAATTAAAAAATGATTATTTGAAGAACACATACATACATATATCAAATGCACATTTTCTTATTTCTTGCTACTGTAAAAGCTTCCTTACACCCCAAAATTTAATGTCTGTAGCCCCTTACCTTGACATATGCTATTAATGCAAAGAACATTTGGGCTGTCCATTGGAATTAGGCTTGAAGGCAGTGGTAAGCCACATATTCCTTCCACCAAATACAAAAATTCCCCAATCTGAAACACAAGAACATATGCAAGTTTGGTCTAGTGGTTAAGGCACCAGGCTAGAAAGCAGAAGACTGTGAGTTCTAGTCCTGCCTTAGGCATGAAAGCTGGCTGGGTGACTTTGGGCCAGTCACTCTCTCTCAGCCCAACTCACCTCACAGGGTTGTTGTTGTGGGGAAAATAGGAGGAGGAAGGAGTATTAGTATGTTCGCTGCTTTGAGTTATTTATAAAAATAAGAAAGGCGGGATAAAAAAAAATCTAAAAAATGTATTTGGTTAGGTCGGGTGTGTTGTGTAGTACTGCTGCCATGGTTTCTTTTGTTAGTTCTGGGTCTATGGATGTAAAGAGTGCTGTGATGTTGAATGAAATCATAATTTCATCATCTATTTTTAGGTCCTTGATTTTCTGGAGGCACTGTAGTGGGGAGCTGTTCCTACAGCTCCCTGTTCCTTCTGTGAGATGTCCAAGCTTTTTTGTAAGTTCTTTCCCTATGTTGTATGTTGGGGTCCCTGGTAATTATACAGTTGGATGAAGAGGTATACCGGGCTTGTATATTTTTATATACTGCATCCATGCCGGTAGCTGGTGGGGCAAGCTACTGTATATAAACAGGGAACAAACCCTACACTCCCTAGCACTGATGATGTTACCTTGTTGGATAATGAAATGTCAGCAATCAAACAACCAAGCTCAGAGAGCACCAAGGACTCCACTTATGGTCCAACTACAGGCAGTCTTTACATCCAGTAAATTAGTAGTGTCATTATAATATTTGAAAAAACTTGACCTCCTCCACTAGCTCTTTATGAAAATTTTAACTAACTGCTTAATATGGGGACATGTTTTCTGCGGAAAGAATTCTAGTAGTAAAAATATAGCAATACTTTCTTTGATGGAAAAACATAATTTTATCAAAATCCCAAAATAAACACTAAGAGAATTATAATCAAACATTATATACTATGTTATTATATATACAGTATATTGTTCAATGCTATTAGTCTTGACGTTACCATTCCACTTCACTGAAATTAAGTTTAAGTTGCACCACATTATTTTTTTCATTCTTGTTGTCACCATGATGGATTTAATCCATTTCAGCATACAATGAAATTTACCTGCTCATTGACCAAAATTATCACACAGTAACGTTTTCCCATCTTAAAAGGAAGATAGCAGAGATCAAGGGTAGTAGAATTCTCTTGGTCCAGAAATATTGCATCTAATGGACTAAAGAACTCTTGCAAGCAGTTGGACTCATTAGCTGTCAAAACATAATTGAGAGGTTTATATGCAATATGAAAGTTAAGAAATGATTGGCAAATATCTGAAACATTGCAATACAGTGGTACCTCAAGATACGAACGCCCCATCTTACGAAAATTTCAAGATACGACCAGCTCCGGCCGCAAAAATTTACCTCAACATGCGAACTCCGCCTCAAGCTACGAACCAGATCCGCGGCCATTTGCCCTGCTGCCACGTGGTCGCGGCTTCCAAGAGGAAGTGCTAATGAAATCTGAGCGCGAGGACAAAAGCCCAAGGAAAGCAATGCAGAAAGAGGAAGTGCTAATGAAATCTGAGCACACGGGGGGGGGGGAAGCTCCCGCTCCCGGCTGTGCGTGCGCACTGATATTGCTTTCACTGTGCTTTTGTCACTATGGAGAAAGAAAAAGGAAAAGGAAAAGCCATTTGCCCTGCTGCCACGTGTTCGCGGCTTCCTGTGGGCGAGATCGCGGTAGCAAGGAGGCGTTCGGTGAGGCTTGTGGTGTGTTTTGTGGCGTTTGGAAGGTTTTTGGTGTGCTTGTCAGCATGACTCCAAAGAAAATGCAGAGCGGGCGTGGCAAGAATAAGGCTTTGCAGCTAAGAGGCAAAGAAGAGAGGAAACCCCTGAAGGAGATCTCCCCGAAGTCCCTTTGGAGGGGGACTCCCTCCAAACAATAACTGCCTCCCCACCCCATTCTCCCTCTTCATACTGTGCTTTTTTTCATGTTTTTGTGGTTTAAAAATAAAATGCATATGTTTCAGAACTGTTTGTATTTACACTGAACCTTATGGGGAAATTTGCTCTTTCCTTTGGCCATAGCCCTTGGCCTGGTGATTGCTTTCACTGTGCTTTTGTCGCTATGGAGAAAGGAAAGAGCGCGGAGGAATCAGTGGGGGGGGGGAAGCTCCCGCTCCCGGCTGTGCGTGCACGCAACATAAGCCTTCCCCCCCATTGCTGTCACTGTGCTCTTGTCGCGCGCGCCAAGGGCTATGCACAGACGAAAGAGCGCGGAATTAAGAGGAATCAGCGTGGGGGTGGGGAAGCTCCCGCTCCGCTGTGCGTGCTACATAAGCCTTTCCCCCCCCATTCCTTTCACTGTGCTTTTGTCGCGCGCGCCAAGGGCTATGCACAAAGGAAAGAGCGCGGAATTAAGAGGAATCAGCGCGGGGGTGGGGAAGCTCCCGCTCCGCTGTGCGCGCTACATAAGCCTTCCCCCCCATTCCTTTCACTGTGCTTTTGTCGCGCGTGCCAAGGGCTATGCACAAAGGAAAGAGCGCGGAATTAAGAGGAATCAGCGCGGGGGTGGGGAAGCTCCCGCTCCGCTGTGCGCGCTACATAAGCCTTCCCCCCCATTCCTTTCACTGTGCTTTTGTCGCGCGCGCCAAGGGCTATGCACAAAGGAAAGAGCGCGGAATTAAGAGGAATCAGCGCGGGGGTGGGGAAGCTCCCGCTCCGCTGTGCGCGCTACATAAGCCTTCCCCCCCATTCCTTTCACTGTGCTTTTGTCGCGCGTGCCAAGGGCTATGCACAAAGGAAAGAGCGCAGAATTAAGAGGAATCAGCGCGGGGAGTGGGGGGGAAGCTCCCGCTCCCGGCTGTGCGCGCTACATAAGCCTTCCCCCCCATTCCTTTCACTGTGCTTTTGTCGCGCGTGCCAAGGGCTATGCACAAAGGAAAGAGCGCGGAATTAAGAGGAATCAGCGCGGGGGTGGGGAAGCTCCCGCTCCGCTGTGCGCGCTACATAAGCCTTCCCCCCCATTCCTTTCACTGTGCTTTTGTCGCGCGTGCCAAGGGCTATGCACAAAGGAAAGAGCGCGGAATTAAGAGGAATCAGCGCGGGGAGTGGGGGGGAAGCTCCCGCTCCCGGCTGTGCGCACGGGAGCCTTTCTCAGATTTCATTAGCACTTCCTTTTTCTGCGCTAGGGCTGACTAAAGCGCGCCTGGGGAATTTCCTAGCCATGCAACACCGGCTGACACATTGAACCTTATGGGGACATGTGCTTCAGGATGCGACCAAATTCGGAGGGCGGATTAGCCATATTTACATTGAACCTTATGGGGAAATTTGCTTCAGGATGCGACCAAATTCAGAGGGTGGAACGGATTAACCATATTTACATTGAGCCCTATGGGAAAACGTGCTTCAGGATGCGACCAATTCGACTTGTAATCAGAGTCACGGAACGGATTAAATTCGTATCTTGAGGTACCACTGTATTAATGTTTTTTTAAGTACTGAAATGTACAATGTAAATGAAAACTAATTAATTGGATTGGAAGTTACAATGTCTTACCAGTAAAAAGAATAATTTGCAAAAATTTCATGCATATTCTGGAAAACTAATAAGAAACCAAAAAGAGAACATTTACCAGCATTGGATTTTTCTTCCTGATTATAAAATCCACATACACCTATTATATCACGTGAACACTCTGGGATATCTGCTTCAGAACTAAGCAGAAAGAAAAAGAAACAGATATGATACAATGAAATAACCTGAATTTTCAGTTGTTAAAGGCAATTTTATTTTAATATGGCTATATTCAGAATAGGACTTTAGGTTTTCTTGACAGCACAGATTTGATGCAACAATGAATTACATAACATCAGAAATACGTATAATAGTACTTTGTCATTGTACTTCTCGTACAACGAAATTAAATGCCACCCCAGTGCACCTTTAGAAATATAAAAACCATAAAACACATAAAACACAACCTTCACATTCCATTCACCATTGCACAACCCCTGATGCTACATTAATATTGCACTATACAGTAGAGTTCAGTATAGTTACAGCTCTGAGATAAAAGCTATTCTTCAGCCTATTTGTCCTTGTTTTTATTATCCTGTACTGTCTGCCAGATGGTAATAGTTCAAAAAAAGAATGTCCCGGGTGGGATGGGTCCTTAAGAATGTTTTGAGCTTTCTTAAGGCAGCAGGAACTATAAAGTTCTTCCAAAGAGGGGAGAGGGCAACCAATGATCCTCTGGGCAGTGGTGGTAACCCTCTGGAGTGCTTTCCTATCTGCCGCTGTGCAGTTAGCAAACCATACACAGGTGCAGAAGGTTAAAATGCTCTCTATAGTACAGCGGTGGAAGGTCACCAGCAGTTTTCCATTCAGTTGTTGTTTCCTGAGAAGTCTCAGGTAGTATAATCTCTGCTGGGCCCTCTTAACCAATGCTGCAATATGAGCACCCCAGGTCAGGTCCTCCTTTATGGTAACACCCAGAAACTTAAAACTGGCCACCCGCTCCACTCGGTCTCCATTGATAACCAGGGGCTGGACATCTAATCTATTCCTTCTGTAGTCCACTATAAGCTCCTTGGTCTTATTGATATTAAAGGCCAAATTATCGGGACTGTGCAAACTTTAAAAATTAGTATCTGTACATTGCCTAAAGTCCGGATTGAGGAGGAAGATGAATTCATAAATAAATAAAACATTAGTAAATAGAAATTATTGAGAAGTGTTTTGGGCATGACCATGAGCATAGCACCTTTCAGTTACACATTCAAGTAGTCAACTTGTTTTAAGCTTCTGCACCAGCCTGAAAAACATGCCACTGTTGTAAGGAGGCACATCATTAAAGCTAAAGTGATTCCTAAAGAAATTGTACCATTTTTTTCAGATTCATACGAAAGCCTGAATGAAGTCATGTTGCTTTAATGAATAGCAGAGAGTTGCTGTCTAAGAATTTACATATGGACAGAGTGATCCTGCTCCAGAAATCATGATGATGCTATGCTAAATTCCAGCTAAGCTTGTAAAAACTAAGTCTGCTATAATTGGTGGGGTATATTTAGGCTGCAGACAAACTATCCTGTTTCATGGTCAAAAGCTGGCTATAAAATAATTGCAAGAAGCTTTTCAACAAACAAGGATGCGAACAGAGCTCTCTTCAGAGTGAGGGGTTGAAAGCTAAAAAAAGAAAACAAATCTGTTTCACCATACTAAAGGAAGTATACAGTTATCCAGAATGGTCCCAAGGAGGACAATACTGATTATAGGCGTGATCCTACAAGCTTACTACTTTTACAAACAGGGAGGTCTCCACCAGCATATTTGCCTACCCACCTGCCTTTCTCCATGCCAGCCATGCCTTGACAACCCAGCAGTGTGGCCGATAATAATGGTCTAGTGAATGGTATAAATGTCACATTTTGCTGCTCCTTCCACTAACGCTTTCCTGCCTACACTTGTCTCTGTGTAGTGCACTCACTCAAGCTCATTGTGCCAGCTATTTTGTCAACATCCTTGCTCCAAAGCCTATCTAGCTGCCCACTTACCATTGCCTCCACAGGGCATAGTTTCTGAAATGTTAAGGACAGCGCCAGTTTGCCCCTCCAAAGCTGGTCCACCTACCAGCCTCTCTGCCAACACTTGTTTCTATCTAACAAAAAAAAAAAGCACAGTCACTTAACTCTAAATGACACTTTGCTGGCCCACTTATAGCAGCCTGCCTGCCTGCCTGCCTGCCTGCCTACCTACCTGATGCAGTCCCTTCTGCAGCAACGCAGTTATGGCTGTTTCTACCAACCTGCCTGTAGCTTAGTGTCCACCACATCATGGCTACATTCACTTGTTGCTGCTGATAGTCATCTTTGAATGCATTTTTCTCCACACATATCAGCCTACCTTGCCAAAGTCTGCCTCCTTCTACCTGGGCAGTAACTCAAACATGCTACTTTACTAGCCAGCAGTTTTGATATTTATCTGCAGTACAGTTAGTACAGCAAATTCCTCTCAGAAAGCCTCATGTTTTTCCATATACAATTTATAAATCAATCAATCAATCAGGTGGCTAAATAGTGTAGTGGTTTGAGCACCACCTTTGATGCAGGAGACCAGGGTTACAATCCTGGCTGGTTGGTACTTACTTTACCAGCATGGGACCCTTGGGCAAAGACCCCTAACGCTTCATCTGCCTACCACAAATATGAAAGTGACATGAACTAAGACAGTCATGCCGGCTCAGACATCACCTGGATTAGCAAGGTCCACGTTAGATGTTGGGGAAACAGGGCAACATGATGATAGGTGGGATACTGGAACAAGCCATACATAGACAGGACAACAGAATCTGGAATTGATGGAATGCTACTACAACAGTAGACCTAATGAGAGGGGATATATCAAATGCATGAGGGAACTATGAATGGACAGAAGACCTATATCCACACTAACTGAAAAACAGCTAGTTACCCAACGCTTCAACATAATGAAGAGGAAGCTGCTCTCACAACTTGAGATAGACCAACTCCACATTACAACCCAGACTCAAGCAGACTTGGAAGAACAATTGGATGTGCAGCCAACACTTGAAGCTGGAACATCACTGCCACCCCCTCCATTACAGAGCACAGCAGCTGATATCAGGCATAATATCATGGATAAACTAGCTATAGTCAACCCTCGAAGCCGATTACCAAGGCTCAGTGGAGAAGTACCATCAGATAGTATGCTGAAAGATGTCAATAGAGGCCTCAGGACAATCCCTACTACCATAACTCAAACCAATGAACTGGTATACGCTACAGCCACTGTAATCCTGGAAATGCTTGGCTACACAATCGAGAAGAACAGTAGTACATACACCCCCTGGAGGCTAAGATCAAGGCAACCTGGAGAGAAGTTAGTCAGCTGGTGGAATTACAGAGAAAATAACTGTTGCGGAATAAAAGTGCCACTTATTAGGCTTGTCAAAAGCATTTGAAAGGGGAGTTCATATTGACACAGATAAAGCACTGTTCCTTGAAGCATTAATGCAGTTGCATCCTCCAAAAACTCAATATAGCTATTTTGGAATTTTTCCTCTACTCCTTTTGCATGCACCTGTGTAGACAGCTTCACTTTACTAATAATTCCAGTGAAAGTCTTATCTGTGCATGTACATCCAGAGAAAACAGGAAAACCCTTTGAAGTAGCTGTGTCTTCCAGAGGACATGACTGCTTTAAAACTTGAGGCAGGGTGCTACACTCATGCCAGGACATTGTGTAAATAACCCCTTTTAAATATTTTCAGTAGTCCTACCATTTATAGAAATCTATAATCCATAAACAAATGTTACACAATATAATTAGTAAAATTACCATTATTCAACAAAGAAAATCTCTCCTAAAAAAAAATACACCACTGGAATGAAACTACATCTTCTTTTTAGTCTCTAAAGCTATATAGAGGAGGTCATGTATATGGCAATAAACATGACAGATATTTTTAATTAGAGGTTTATAGTATTTCTTAGTTCCAAATTCTACTGTAATTTTTGCTACCATAGCTATTATAAGGGATATATAAAAGATATGCCTCAAATAATTATGGATTACATCCAGTGCTTCTAATCTCATAGCAAAGTAGAAACTGCGAAAAAGGTGAAAAAGAACTTCCACTGCCCATTCTTCAATATATTCTCTACCCCACACACCTCAGATCTGCTCCACAAACTTTGGAGATGCACAAAGGGCTTGGAGAACAAGGAGATCTCTGCTTCTAAAACAAGGAGATCTCTGCTTCTCCTGCCCTATATTTTAATAAGGGTAGAATTTAGAGTTGCATAATGACTGCCCAATTCGTTGCAAAATCCTCATTTCAAAAAAACAGAGGTAGTTCACCTCCTTATTTTTGATTCTAGAGTATGAACTGGAAAAACTGAAGCTTTAACCACCTATTATTTAGTACTCAAGAAGCATAAATGTTTAACATCTTTACTGTCTTCATTTTCAGCAGAAGGAATGAAATTTGCAAGAGAGTTAGACCTTTATGAAGAGATATAGCCAACCAAATGTTATGGAAATTAATGCAGTGGGTTTCAAGAGATTTGGTCTTTTGATCATAGCAGCTGATCAAAATACTTTTGCAAAAGGTGGCATTTGCAGCATCCCCAATAATCATCTGCCAGCACAATATGACTAAATCACTGCACTCCACCCACCTCCACTTTTTCTGGTGCCTAATGTAATATAACTATTAATTGGGATCTACAGTAAATGACATGGTTGGATATAATATTACCTACAAGGCAAAACACAAGAGAAAGACACACATAAAGATATATATTAAATCATTTACATAGTTAAAAATAATAATGATTAATAATAGTGTTCATACGTGGGAAGAATAAATGAATGGAGGAGGAGAACCAAATACAGTGGGGTACTACAATGAATAGTAACATTGAGAAAATATTGTTTTTAAACAAAATAAAAGATTGAAATATTTTATTCAAGAATGGGAGGAAATGAAAAGATGAGAAAGAAAAAGAATGGAAAGATGGACAAATGAATAAAAATTAAGGAAAAATGGAAATAAGGATTATTGGGGGGGGGAGAAATCAGTTCTTGGCAAGCAAAAAACACCCCAAAACTCCTTGATTACAATGAAGCGTGATTGAAGTGGAAGTAAATATTTATTCCATTCCATTTACCATTCTCTCTCCACCCATCCAGAAGTCTATAACTGAAGCAACAGATTGCAAAAGTCACTGTCTATCCCTGAATCTGGTATTTTCCCTTCTCAACAAAGCATTAGATGAAGAAGGTATTGTTGTCATCCCCCTTTGGATACATAGCATAATGCCCTCCTGAATGCAGTGAGCTCCAAAACTTCACATCAGGGTGGAGCTCCACAGAATGTTTTATTTGAGACCAGATGAATTAAGAATCTTTGCCCTGCTTGAAGTGAACTAAAAACCATCCAGACTACTTTATCCTACGTGAGGTTTTGGGTTTCTGTCTAATAGGAGCACAGTCTAGTAAAGACTTACCTTTCAATTTTTCCTTGCCTTATTTTGCTGATGTGATCAAGTGTCTCAGGATCCATGATACAACTTGTTGATTCAATTAAAATGACACTGCCAAAAAAAAAAAAAAAAAAAATCCAAGATATCAGAAAGCCTCTAGTTTTCACAAATAATAAAATGAAAATATTTTACAAAACCAGAACACAACAATGCTTATTTAGATTTCTAGGATGATATCTAATTTTGTACTGACAGAAGGAAAATTCAGAAAACAACTTAACAGCAATCTTTTTGTCTCAGCAGCCCCCCACCCTCCCACCCAAACTTTGCAAAATTACTGCATGAATAGTTGGCAGATCCTCCTGAATGGCCAATGTTGTGGCATGAAGGCTGGGATTAATGAGAATCACCAAAAATCAGATACAAACAATATCTTTCTCAAGTCTTCTTCTTCTTCAATTCCTTCTTTCTCCTTTCTATTTTACTTATTATTTAATTTTTCTCCCACCTTTCTGTTCTCTCCAACACTCCTTGAATACCATCATAATCCATTTCTTTCATATGGTTTCCCAAATCCCAGTGTACCAGTTTGGCTAAGGTCCTGATAACACCCATAACATTTGATGTCATACTCAGAATTTAGGCCTATGTATCTCAAAGCTTCTGGAGGGTAACAGTATTTTTAAAAACTGTACCAAATGTTCTATTTTGCACATAATTTATATTTATGGTTCAAAAAGCCATCTGGAGAACACATATATGTATGCAATATATTTATCTATGTGCGAGGGGAACCAGCATTTATCATTCTGTGATCCTCAATCTGAGAATTCCTTTTTGAGTGTAAATAAAAGAAAGAATCCCCTTCATGGATCACTGTCTTGTCGTGGCAAAGGGGCTTGTGTAATTCAGTGAAGCCATGAGCTATACCGTGCAGGGCCACCCAAGACGGACAGGTCATGACAGAGAGTTCTGACAAAATGTGGTCCACTGGAGAAGGAAATGGCAACCCACTCCAGTATCCTTGCCAAGAAAACCCCATGGACAATGTTAAAAGGCTAAAAGATATGACGCCGGAAGATGAGCCCCTCAGGTTGGAAGGTGTCCAATATGCTACTGGGGAAGAGCGGAGGGCAATTCCAAGTAGCTCCAGAAAGAGTGAAGCGGCTGGGCCAAAGCCGAAAGGACGTTCAGCTGTGGATGTATCTGGAAGCGAAAAGAAGGTCTGATGCTGTAAAGAACAATATTGTATAGGTATGTGGAATGTAAGATCCATGGACCAAGGCAAGCTGGATGTGGTCAAACATGAGATGACAAGATTGAACGTCGACATCTTGGGAATCAGCGAATTGAAATGGACGGGAATGGGTGAATTTAATTCAGGTGACCATTATATCTACTACTGTGGGCAAGGAACCCTTAGAAGAAATGGAGTTGCACTCATAGTCAATAAGAGAGTGGGAAAGGCAGTAATGGGGTACAACCTCAAAAACGACAGAATGATCTCAGTGCGTATCCAAGGAAAACCATTCAACATCACGGTAATCCAAGTCTATGCCCCAACCACTGATGCCGAAGAAGCTGAAGTTGACTGGTTCTATGAAGACCTACAACACCTTCTAGAACTAGCACCAAAAAAGGATGTCGTTTTCATCATAGGGGATTGGAATGCTAAAGTAGGAAGTCAAGGAGTAATCGGAATAACAGGCAAGTTTGGCCTTGGAGTACAAAATGAAGCAGGGCAAAGGCTAATAGAGTTCTGTCAAGAGAACAAGCTAGTCATAGCAAACACTCTTTTCCAACAACACAAGAGACGACTCTACACGTGGACATCACCAGATGGTCAATACCGAAACCAGATTGATTACATACTTTGAAGCCAAAGATGGAGAAGCTCTATACAGATGGCAAAAACAAGACCAGGAGCTGACTGTGGCTCAGATCATGAGCTTCTTACTGCAAAATTTAGGCTTAAATTGAAGAATGTAGGAAAAACCACTAGACCACTCAGGTATGACTTAGATCATATTCCATGTGAGTACACAGTGAAGATGATGAATAGATTTAGAGGATTAGATTTGGTAGACACAGTGCCTGAAGAACTATGGACGGAGGTCTGTAACATTGTACAAGAGGCAGCAACTAAAACCATCCCAAAGAAAAAGAAATGCAAGAAAGCAAAATGGCTGTCTGATGAGGCTTTACAAATAGCTATGGAAAGAAGGAATGCGAAAAGCAAGGGTGAAAGGGAAAGATATAAGCAACTAAATGCAGATTTCCAGAGAATAGCAAGGAGAGATAAGAAGGCCTTCTTAAACGAACAATGCAAAGAAATTGAAGAAAACAATTGAATGGGGAAGACTAGAGATCTCTTCAAGAAAATTGGAGATATCAAAGGAGCGTTTAGTGCAAAGATGGGCATGATAAAGGACAAAAAAGGCAGGGACCTAACAGAAGCAGAAGAGATTAAGAAGAGGTGGCAAGAATACACAGAAGAACTATACAAGAAAGATCTTAATGTCCCTGATGTCCATGCTGGTGTGGTCACTGACCCTGAGCCAGACATCCTAGAGAGTGAAGTCAAGTGGGCCTTAGGAAGCATTGCTAACAACAAAGCTAGTGGAGATGACAGTATTCCAGCTGAGTTATTTAAAATACTAAAAGACGATGCTGTTAAAGTGCTGCACTCAATATGCCAGCAAGTTTGGAAAACGCAACAGTGGCCACGGGATTGGAAAAGGTCAGTTTACGTTCCAATTCCAAAGAAGGGCAATGCCAAAGAATGCTCAAACTATCGCACAATTGCACTCATTTCACATGCTAGCAAGGTTATGCTCAAAATCCTACAAGCTAGGCTTCAGCAGTACGTGAACCGAGAACTACCGGATGTACAAGCTGGGTTTCGAAGAGGCAGAGGAACTAGAGATCAAATTGCCAACATTCGCTGGATCATGCAGAAAGCACGAGAGTTCCAGAAAAGCATCTACTTCTGCTTCATGGACTATGCAAAAGCCTTTGATTGTGTGGATCACAACAAACTGTGGCAAATTCTTAAAGAGATGGGGATACCAGACCACCTTACCTGTCTCCTGAGAAATCTGTATGCGGGCCAAGAAGCAACAGTTAGAACCGGTCATGGAACAACCGATTGGTTCAAAATAGGGAAAGGAGTATGACAAGGCTGTATACTGTCACCCTGCTTATTTAACCTATATGCAGAGTACATCATGAGAAATGCCAGGCTGGAAGAATCACAAGCCGGAATTAAGATTGCAGGGAGAAACATCAATAACCTCAGATATGCAGACGATACCACCCTAATGGCAGAAAGTGAAGAAGAACTAAAGAGCCTCTTGATGAGGGTGAAAGAGGAGAGTGCGAAAGCTGGCTTGAAACTCAACATTAAAAAAACTAAGATCATGGCATCTGGACCCATCAATCCCTGGCAAATAGAAGGGGTAGAAATGGAAGCAGTAACAGACTTCATTTATTTGGGCTCCAAGATCACTGCAGACGGAGACTGCAGCCATGAAATTAAAAGACGTTTGCTCCTTGGGAGGAAAGCTATGGCAAACCTAGATAGCATATTAAAAAGCAGAGACGTCACCTTGCCGACAAAGATCCGCATAGTCAAAGCTATGGTTTTTCCAGTAGTAATGTATGGCTGTGAGAGCTGGACCATAAAGAAGGCTGAACGCCGAAGAATTGATGCCTTTGAACTGTGGTGCTGGAGAAGACTCTTAAGAGTCCCCTGGACTGCTAGGAGGTCAAACCAGTCAATCTTAAAGGAAATCAACTCTGATTGCTCATTGGAAGGACTGATAATGAAGCTCAAGCTCAGATACTTTGGCCACCTAATGCGAAGAGAGGACTCTTTGGAAAAGACCCTGATGCTGGGAAAGATGGAAGGCAAAAGGAGAAGAGGACGGCAGAGGATGAGATGGCTAGATAGCATCACTGAAGCAATGAGCATGAAATTGAGCAAACTCAGGAGGCAGTGAAAGATAGGAAGGCCTGGCGCAATATGGTTCATGGGGTCACGAAGAGTCGGACACGACTTAACGACTGAACAACAACAACAACAAATGAAAGAATATAACATCTGCAGCCAAAAATGTTAAATGTCTAAGACCAAAGGAATTTGTTGGGGGGAGAAAAGCCAAAGGAAATGTTTACAGTATAAAATACCATATATCCTAATATACACTTGAAAAATAATTTATTAACAATTCAGGGATTTTCTTCCATGTCTTGAATTATAAGAGAACATTGGTCAAGCAACCTGAATGTGCTGGCAGTCTAATACTAATAAGATGGAAATATGGGCAGAGAGATATTTGCACCTGCTGTTTTCTGATTTTCTTAAAAAATAAATTTCCCTTCCGTTGCAAGTAAAAAGAGCTAAATTACATAGATCTGTGCAAAGTCTTTTCTTTCCCCAGTCTTTGGAGGACAGATGAAAACGTTCGAGAGCTTAGGACCCAAAAGATCAACAGCTCTTCCCACCAATGACACCCTACCATATCTCTCGTCAGGTTTTCTAATACCAGAATTTGCCATTTCAGGAAGAGCTGGCCTCAGGAACTTAGAAAAAAGTTTCCAATATTTGATTTTTCCCATCCAAGATAAATGTCCTCTCTCAAAACTGAGGAGGAAAATCTGACAGAATCTCTGGCAGGCCACAGATTTGTACTTTTTAAAATATATATATAAGAACAGAAGATTAAGTAATTTTACTTTCAGAACAAATTACATTTTGCCAAGTCTAAATGCATACCTGAATGGCCCATCAGTTTTGAAAGGGCTAGTAACTTGTAGACTATATTTTTTCAACTCATAGCATGAAGATTTGCATTTTAATATGCCCTGAAGATAAACAGAAATAGGTATTAGCTTGGAAGTTCACATCGGTAATTAACTAAATAAAAAACATACATGATAAATTGCTATTTTAAAACAAAAAACTTTTTCAACTTTATGTATGACCAGTACACACAGGCCAATATCCTGTTAATCAAGTTTTCAGAAAATCTTCCCAATGAAAAGTGTAGGACGGGTTCTGCTGCTTCAGATGGGGACATAAATGTCTATGAAATTTCAACATATAGGAATTAACTTACTTTACAGCTGGAGCAGGCAACCAAGTGCCTTCCAGATATTGAAAAGAGTTCCCTCATTGCTAGGTGGGTCTGTTAGAAACATACGGAACTCCAAAACTTCCACAGAATATCAGGTTGTCTAACAATCCTAGATAGGTTTACGAAGTGCCTAAATTTCTTTTCCTAATTTTTAAATTTTACTGTGCGACCATCATTTGGAATACATTCCCAGTAGCATGTTCTTAAATGTGTCCAAACATAAACTGAAGGAAATTGTGAATTCAGGAAGGCGTATGAAGAAATGAGAGAAGCAGGAAAATAGTACAAGACTATTTTATCTTCTTTGCTGGGTACAGTAATGAACCATATTAATTAGCAAGAAGGGAGGAGGGCAAGGGAGTTAATCATTCAAAACAATATCTTACTGGTCAAATAGCCTTTGCCAGATACCTTGTTCCCATCTACAAATGGAATGTTATTTTTTTACATGCATGAGTGAGTTTCTTCCTTTTATGTTTGAACTGTAACTGCTCTTAATCTTATTACTGAGTGTTAAACATGAAGGACTAATTATCATGAACTACATATTTTCTGGAATTTCCTCATAAAATATATGACACTTACAGTAGGTTTGACATAGTTAATCTTTGTCTTCAAAGAAAAAGCCATTGTAACACCTCCTACTCCACTCAAAGCTTTCGAAACAAGCAAAAGCACAGCTTCAGCAGGATACAGGAAACAGCTAGTAAATTCCACATTTACTTTTACTTGGCTCCTGAATTGGGGAATAATAAGATAACCTCTAATGCAATTATGGAACAGAAAGTGACAATAGTTTTATGTATCTGATACTGAGCTTCTTTTGCCAAGAGAAACTAAAAGGTAAGTCTTGACTCCTTGTGCATCTAGGGACATGTCCATGAAGTTTTCTAAGCAATGGTATGGAAGGGGTTTTCCATGGCTGCCTTTCAGGATGTTTTTCTACGTCCCAATTTAATCTACAGCTCTGATATTCCCTGGAGGTCTACCACCCAAGAACAAGGCCCAAATGGATTTAGTTTCTCAGCCCAGACTATATTAGACAGGACTTGCCACCTATCAAGTCTACAAAGTGGTAAAAACCAATGAACATTTGAAAATTGATATTTCACTATAACACTCTCATGCAGGTCCATTGTAGCACTGCTGGTTATCTTTCCCTCCAATTCCCATATAAAAAAGAGTGAAACAAGGTGTCATTTTGGGCCCTTTCCATTTTAATTCCTATATTATTTAGTTTTAGCCTAGACAAAATCTGAGTTTCACCATCCAAGTTAGCAAATAGACCTATTTCAGTTCTCCTTTATGCTGATAATCCCGCTACCCTTTCTACAACTAAAGTGGGCTTGAGATGGAGTTTCTAAGCCTGTCCTCTTATCGTGAAGAAACACTTCTAACCCAACTATATTAAAACAAATGTAGTTTTCTCAAACGGATTGGTCATCAGCCATCACTCTCAGAAAATTAATGATTCTCTATTGAATAAATTAAGATGTTTAAACTCTTGTGCATTTCCTTTCAGTATCAAGCACTCTGGAAAGAACTACCAGTGGCTGCTTCTGTCCAGACCCACAGACCTGCAAATGCCATTTTATGTTATGCCAGCTCTAATGACAACAATTATGCACCTGACACAGAGCAAAGTTAATTAGCCATCTGTTATATGGCACCCACATATATAATCACTATACTTCAAGCTTTTTAGTTGTAGTTCAGTCTAAATTTTTAAAAGCCTAGTTGTGAGTCCCTAAGTGCACTTCCAACTTTTTTTTTTATTTCTGGAAAAATCTTTATTGAGAATTGTATGACGTAAGACCTCTGATGCCTCAAATTCTGGCTTAAATTAGTATTTATTGATATTTCCCTATCTTCCTTCACTGATTTTACAGGATATTTATCTGTATTGACAAAAGGCATAGATTTGGATATAAAATGTGGTTTATTTAGCCATGCTCAGGCCTCACTGGATTTGAAGCAATGGGTCCTCAGGAATGATATTCAGAGAAACCTGAGCACAAATCCCTTTTTGTAAGGTATGAGATTGATTGAAAGACTGTTCTGAAATTCTAATTATTTAGCTATTATTTTATGTCCATCCCATAGAAGACCCGTGTTCCCTTTGCTAGAAACAACTGTCTGACCTCTGGCTCTCGTGTGACACTCATGTGTGGATTCTGCCCATGAAATTCTGACGTTTGGACTGGCTGACAACCCTGACCCAGCTCTCTGAACCTTGGACTGATTTTGAACTACTTCTCTGCATATTCCTGTTAAAAAGCAAATCATTCAGACAAATGCCTGAGACTCTGTTTTAGTTTGCATGCTTTGACTGTTATCCCTTGATCTTGAATAAACTGTGAGCTACCATAGCAACTGTGTGTGAGTCAGTATTTGAACTCTGAAGCAGGACAGAAAGAAAAAGATGACAAAAATGCAATAAATAAATAAATAAATAAATAAATAGCACCACGTCCAAGTCCTATAGTGTAAGGCTTGTGACTAGGGAAGTCAGCACCCTCATTCCCGCTCTAGCAGAATCTCACAAATGATTCATAAAATTACTGAATGTTTTTAAAAAAGAAACCCTTCTTTTCTTGCTTTAAGTAGTCACACTACTTTACAGTTAATGTAAGGTTCAAGGTGAATAACAAAACGGGATTGATCTACCCCTAATTTACAAGAATTCTGCTGTAAAGCAATTCCAAGTTACATAAAACCACACAATTTACTGAACATGTACAAAGAACATAAATATTTGAAACAAAAAGTTTTCAACTAACATATACACATCAAGGTAAATCAAAAGCTTAACTGCTAATTCCTGGTTAAATATTTACCTGTACCTTAGACACAAAGGCCAAATCCACACTGTTTACCACATCATTAGTCCAGGCCACCCACCATTTCGTGAGTGCAGGAATGTATGTTGCTGTCTTCCACCTACTCATAGCCCATTGCAAATGCACCCCACCACCACCACCACCGTTTTGAATCTCTGCTTCAAAGGTACTATTTTCCACCCTGAACTGTCTTAAACCCTTCTGAGCAGTTAGCCTGCTGTGCTTCATTCCAATTTAGCAACATCCCCAGTTCAATTGCTACAGAGGCTGGCACACTTCCCCCCTACAGCGGCTGGTCGCTGTCCTGAACAGCCATTTCACTTTGAGCTATGTTCTTAGGTGGTTAGTAGCTTTCTTTTTTTTAATTTTTGTTAAGCCAACATTGCCCCATCAAGATAATAGAGTCCAATAAAGTCTCCTGGACACCATCTTTCCCCCACTTTTCTGCCAGCACAACATCATTCCATTTTTACATCTCCTAGTGATCACCCTTTTGGTTTCTGCCAAGGTTTTCTTTCTTTCTCACCCCGTGCTTGCTATATTTTACTTTGGAAAAAACAAACAAACTTTTAAGCTTAGGCTGCCATGCAGAATTGCCCATAGGATCACTCCAACAAAAGATTCCTACTTGCTCTTCTTGTTTTTTTCAGATTCTTGTCAATTATAACCTTAAATCAGGGGTATAGAAAAACAGTACTTTAGCTCCTTTCCCTCCCCTATGTCTAGATTTCTGTTTTGGATTTTCAAAGCTTTCCCTCTATATAAGTGAAGGGAGTTTGGTAATCTTCCCAAATATGTATCCCAATCATGCTCAGGAAAGCATTTTCCCTCAGAACGATTCCTGCTTGAGACAAGGTTGTGTACTGGATACTTCTAGAATTGCAACTGGCAGTCTGGAGTCCCAGGAAGATAGGTTGGTTTTACAACATAGCATAGTTGCACAGATTCTAAATATAAGTTGTCAGGGAGTTTGGTAATCTTCCCAAATATGTATCCCAATCATGCTCAGGAAAGCATTTTCCCTCAGAACGATTCCTGCTTGAGACAAGGTTGTGTACTGGATACTTCTAGAATTGCAACTGGCAGTCTGGAGTCCCAGGAAGACAGGTTGGTTTTACAACATAGCATAGTTGCACAGATTCTAAATATAAGTTGTCTGGGTCAAAAAGAAAAAGGAAGCACAAATGGGTGCAAGGAATACAATCATGAGCTTTAGAACCCCTATTGATTATTTAAAGTAGACCTCCAAACAGACAGAGTGTGGGAGAGAGATTAATATTGTTGAGTGCCTGAGTGAATGAATTCCATTGGGCTAAGATATATCAAGGCAAGGACTTATGGAGATGTGAAGAATTTGGAAGAGGAGAACCATTCAAAGAGAATGTTACAAAAAGATTACCCAACAGGGATCAAATCACTATAAGGACTTTTTTTTTTAACTCTGGACAGACCTGAAGGAAGGACACTCAAATATTACAATATGTATTGAACAATACAGAGCTCATGTATTTCTTTGCTGTACCTCTAGACTGCTCAATAACTGCAGCTTTTTAAGTGGTGAAAAAATAAAAGTAAAACAATAAAAAAGTACTCAGAATGAACAGCAAATCTGGTGTAAGCACAGAATTCTGAAGATGCAATAAAACAAATATCTGGAAGATCACAGTGTCTAGAGGAAGATATGGGGACACAGTTGCAGTCATAAACCAAATGGAAGTTTACTTACTTTGGGGAAATTGTGACAGTATTTCCTTTAGGTAATGAAAAAGCAGAAGATTCTCTTCCTAAAATTGTAGCATTGTATACCAAGGGCTTTATGCTGGGGTTTTTCAACTGTATCTGTTGCAAAAATACAATATTTTCATTTATTGAATCTCTTTACTCCCCTTTTCAGAGCAACCACCAAAAGACTTACGTAAAAAGTCTGCATAAACAGTTTGACAATATTACATATTTTTTCCATTTCAGTAAATGCAGCAGCTGCAAGGCATGGGGTCAGGCAAAATTCACGAAGAGGTATGTATTAAACTTTGTTTGCTTTGTAGAGGGCCCTAATAAATTTCCTCGGAACCTGAAGACATCACTAAAAAACAGCATTATTATTCCCATATTACAGATGAAGGGGGAGCTAAGAGATAGTGAGTTGCATGAGGTTTTAAATTATGTCTTTTACTAGATGATAGCTCTAGTAACAAAGCAGGGATTTCCAAAATCACAGATCATTATTAAAATAATTATGCTAAATAAAAATGGATTAATTCCTAAAAGGACTGAAAACTAATAAAATAAATTACCTCATTATCCATAACACTTTGAATAGTAAAAGTGGCATAGCATAGTAAAAAGATGACACAACTTTTACGTTAAGTGTTGGAAGAATTTAACTACCAGTCATCATAGGCACTATGGAAACTGAAGTGCAAAACATCTGGATACCATTGCTGTGAATGCATTTTTCAGATCTGCAGATAATAACCTAATATTTGATATGCCACGACTCCCTATTAAGGTTAAAATTCAGAAACCAGCCCTCTAGCTATGAATCAGTAAGTACAGGTTCTTTTTTCTTTATGTTACATCTTATCTTCCAGTATCTACTAATAACGCTTAATTATTGAGGCTCATTTTCTCCAATATCAGTAACAGAAATCCCCAGACCTATATTATACTTTCAATTCTATCAAAAACTATTTAAAATCTTAATGTAGAAATACCTTTCTAAGAATAGTAGCATGAAGTTGGCCAGTGAACTCAAGAGTTTTCTTAGGTAAATATTGAGGAAGCCGCTCATATAAATAGACACAAAGAATAAGCATCATGACTGGATTTGGATCACAAATGTCAGCAGCCTAATTTAACATTGAAAATAAGGCAATGTAAATTGGTGCTGTAGACAAAGACTTTGAAAAAAAAATGTTAAGAGATTGCAATTTCAGTTATCATCTTAATTACTGATCTTCCATATATAAAGCCACTATAAAACAGAAACTAAAACCTAGAAACTAGAAACTAGAACTGATTTTTTTCAAACATCAACATAAGGAAGTACACAAAAGAAGATGTCTGAGAAACAAATGCCTTGAATCTGTTGTACTGAATTGACATATGAAACAAGGGGAAATGTATAGAAATATTTAATTACTGTCTAAATTTTCACAGTTCATACAAATATATTTCTCGTGACTGGTTGCTTACATTTAAGTGTACCAATAAAACCTTAAAATACAGTAAAAAAAAGTTTACTGAAATTCAGTTATGCACTTCTCTAGGATAGAAAGAGTACTGATACTTTTGAACTTTGGTGTTGGAGAAGACTCTTGAGAATACCATTCAAGAAAACAAATCTATGGATCATTGAACAAATCAACCCAGAGTTCTCACTCAAGGCCCAAATGACCAGGCTCAAATTATCCTACTTTGGACACATTATGTGTGTCCAGGACAACACATTATGCGTGTCTAGGACAACACCTTGCTTTCTGATGAAGGCTCCAATGCTGGGAAAGGTGGAAGGAAAAAGAAGAAGATGATCAGCAGCAAGATGGATGGACTCAGTTACAGGGGCAATGAGTGCACCATTGGGAGACATGAAAGATGAGGTTATAGGCAGATCATCATGGAAAAAAATTATCTGTGTGGTCACTAAGAGTCAACAATGACTTGATGGGACATAATCAAATCAATGAGAGATAGGATATACCCACTCCTTTATTCAGAGTTTTTCATAAAGCAACAGGATTGAATGTTCTAAATAACTGGTTAATTAACATAAATATGTAGTATACATAAATAATATTTAATACTCTAGAGTACAGGTGAAACTCGAAAAATTAGAATATCGTGCAAATGTTCATTTATGTCAGTATGGCAACTCAAAAGGTGAAACCAATATATGAGATGGACGCATTACATGCAAAGCGAGATATGTCAAACCTTACTTTGGTATAATTGTGATGATTATGGCATACAGCTTATGAAAACCCCAAATTCACAGTCTCAGAAAATTAGAATATTACATGACATCAATAACGCAAGGATTGGAAATAGAACAATATCGGACCTCTGCAAGGTATAAGCATGCATATGTACTCAGTACTTGGTTTGGGCCCCTTTTGCAGCAATGACTGCCGCAATGCGGCGTGGCATGGATGCTATCAGCCTGTGACACTGCTGAGGTGTTATGGCAGACCAGGATGCTTCAATAGCGGCCTTCAGCTCCACTGCATTGTTCAGTCTCATGTCCCTCATCTTTCTCTTGGCAATGCCCCATAGATTCTCTATGGGGTTCAGGTCAGGCGAGTTTGCTGGCCAATCAAGCACAGTAATCCCATGGTCACTGAACCAGGTTTTGGTACTTTTGGCAGTGTGGGCAGGTGCCATGTCCTGCTGGAAAATGAAGTCAGCATCCCCATAAAGCTCGTCTGCGGAAGGAAGCATGAAGTGCTCCAAAATCTCCTGGTAGACGGCTGCGTTGACCCTGGACTTCATGAAGCACAGTGGACCAACACCAGCAGATGACATGGCTCCCCAAATCAACACAGACTGTGGAAACTTCACACTGGACTTCAAGCATCGTGCATTGTGTGCCTCTCCATTCTTCCTCCAGACTCTGGGTCCTTGGTTCCCAAATGAGATGCAAAAGTTGCTCTCATCAGAAAAGAGGACTTTGGACCACTGGGCAACAGACCAGTTCTTTTTTTCTGTAGCCCAGGTAAGACGCTTCTGACGTTGTTTGTTGTTCAGGAGCGGCTTGACAAGAGGAATACGACATTTGAAGCCCATGTCCAGGATCCCTCTGTGTGTGGCGGCTCTTGATGCACTAACTCCAGCCTCAGTCCACTCCTTGTGAAAGTCCCCAACACTTTTGAATGGCCTTTTCCTGACAATCCTCTCCAGGCTGCCGTCATCCCTGCTGCTTGTGCACCTTTTTCTACCACACTTTTCCCTTCCACATAACCTTCTATTGACATGCTTTGATACAGCACTTTGGGAACATCCAACTTCTTTTGCAATTCCCTTTTGGGGCTTTCCCTCCTTATGGAGGGTGTCAATGATGGTTTTCTGCACAACTGTCAGGTCAACAGTCTTTCCCATGCTTGTGATTCCTACTGAACCAGCCTGAGAGACCATTGAAAGGCTCAGGAACCCTTTGCAGGTGTTATGGATTCATTAGCTGATTAGAGGGGGACACTTTGAGCCTAGAATATTGAACCTTTTCACACTATTCTAATTTTCTGAGATTGTGAACTTGGGGTTTTCATAAGCTGTACGCCATAATCATCACAATTATACCAAAGTAAGGCTTGACATATCTCGCTTTGCATGTAATGCGTCTATCTCATATATTGGTTTCACCTTTTGAGTTGCCATACTGACATAAATGAACATTTGCTTGATATTCTAATTTTTTGAGTTTCACCTGTATTACTTTCTGTACTTTCTGAATGTTATTTTCTGCAAAATTCATTGTTTATAATTTTATACCAGCTCCACAGGTTTGTATTTACTACTACAGTAGAGTCTCATTTAACCGACTTTCGCTTATCCGACATTCCGTCTTATCCGATGCCCCTAAAAAAAAACACAACACGCATAAATCAGTGACGAGAAAAGTGCGCCGCTTGTTTGCAAGCATGAGTGTACTCTTTCTTGTTGCTCCTGACGGTGCGGCGCCACAATACAAAAATCAATTGCAACAGGTGCAGCAAGCGCGCGCATCTAGCCTATGACTCATGTGTCGGTCACATCTCGCCTTTCCTAATGGTCGCTCAGTGCAGTTTGTTATTGTATGCGGATCGGTTTACTGTGTGTTACTGTGCAGTATTTATGTGCGTGTTAATGTAAGTAACGTAGTTGTGTTGTGAAGCAGTTTTTACTGAAATTTACGCGAGTATGGCGACAAAAAGAAAAAAAGTTGTTGTATCAATGGAACAAAAACTTGAGGCAATCAAGAGACTGGACAAAGGAGAGACAATGCAAAAGGTAGCTGACGACTATGGCGTCGGACGGGTAACAGTAGGAGACTGGAAAAGGAAACGATTGGAAATAGAAAAATGGTGTTCCTCATGGAAGAAGCTGTTAGGCGAAGATGAAGATGAAATTATGGAAACGGAAAGCACAGATGAAACCGAAGAAAGCATTCTACCCTTAGTCCAACATATCTGTCAGGTTTAGCCCAGGAAACTCCAGGAGACAATACAGATTCAATCCAGCAAGGTTTACTTGGCTTCACCCTAATTACAGAATCTTCTCAGACTGAGAGCAGTTCCCAGGGTCAAACTACAAACATCACTAGCATTCCTCAGGGAGGGGCCAGTCTCATCCTCTTATCTCTTCTTCGCTCCTCTGGGGATGAGAGTCCATGTTTCACACCCCAGCTCCACACTCCCACAATATCCCTGGATGTGAGGATGCATCTTCGCAAGAAGTTGGAAGTTGGATGAACAAAGACAATCAGTATGAAATAACTGATGAAGAAATTGTTGCTCTTGTCAATAGCGATGGCAACGAAATTGATGATCAAGCATCAACTATTGAGCCTCTCAGAATCTTGCATAACGATGGAGTTAAGGCTCTAGAAACCGCCATGAAATACATTGAGCAACAAGAAGCAGCTATGGGGATCGACATAATGATGCTGCAAAGATGGCAAGACTTGGCAGCGAAGAAATGGCAATCGTCGGGAAAGCAGACTAGGATCACAAGTTTTTTTAAATCATCACAGGACTGAACTTTTTATGGATTTAACTTCCAACAATGCTGTTACTGTAAGTTCATTTTATGCAATTCTATATTTATTTGTAGTCCATTTTTAACGTTAACTTCAATACAACTTCAATACGTTTTCAATACATTACGATGTTTTGGTGCTAAATTTGTAAATAAATTACTGTATAATGTTACCGTGTATTGAATTTTTTTTTCTGTTGATTTGTTGTAAAACATGTTTAGGTGCTTAATTTGTAAAATGATAACATAATTTGACGTTTAATAGGCTTTTTCTTAATTCCTCCCTATTATCCGACATTTTCGCTTATCCGACATTCTGCCGGCCCATTTATGTCAGATAAGCGAGACTCTACTGTATCTCAGTATATCATTTATTTGATGAAATGAACAATAGTCAATGAAAATTTATTTCATGATAATGTGTATCTATGTTTCTTGGTAGTAGTAACAGCATCAATTACCACATTACCTAACAACAGTAAAAATATTATGCAGCTTTTTGAAATCAGTATGTTAAAGACAAAAGACAAAAATGTCATTACGTTTTTTGGGGATGAAGGATGAGGTATGATTTTCAGTGCAGTACCAAGCACTGCTGGAAGGAAGTGGGATAGCCTTAGTCTACATGAATCTTTCTAGTCTGTAACAGATCTTTGGAACATAAATCAAGATAGGGAACCTATCTTACAAATTGCTGGCCAAGATGGTCTGTGGCATGGTTTGTGGACACAAGATTGTACTCAGGCTTTAATAATCATGCTGATGACACACACAGTCTAGGTCAACCAGAAGTTTATCATTTTTACAATAACCTTGCGACTATGTCAAATTATACCAGATTCTGGTTTATCTGTTATGGATTGAGGGTCCACTCATACTGGGCAAGCAAATGACAGTTGTTTTCCTTTCCATGGGTGGGTTTTTGAGGACATGTGGTTTTCACTTCTATTAGCAAACAACATACAGCATAGAATCATACCACCAGATAGGATCTTAGAAGTCTTCTACAATTGGAAGGGACTTGTGAAATCATTTCATCCACTGAGAAACCTCCCTATAAAGATTTCCCTAAATGCAGTGTGGATGCTATTCCATCCATGTGAATGGACATCCAATAGTGATTTATCTTCACCATGCATGCTATGCTCATCAATGACCAACACCTGGACAAGGCACTATAAATGCCAAAGACAAAGGAAAAAGTGCCCTAGTTACCTTGTCAGCAGGAAGGTTGGAAAGTGGGACTATGCGGTAATGGAGGATTGTCTTTACTTTATGCTATTTGGAAAAGATTTAACAGAACGTATGTAGGACACTCCCAAAGGAGACAAGAACTGAAAATCAGCCAGGATGGCCCTCCTAATGCTGGTTGCAAGGGATCACTTAGAGTTTTCCATGAAAAACAAGGACAAACTGGATTTCCCCTCTTTAGTGAATTCCAAGGGAAATTAGCTTATTTCCAGGGGCATCTTTGGTGGGGAGTGGGAGGGGGGCAGTTTAAAAAATTCAAGATAGTCACTATTGCTTGAAGCCCGGTCTCTTTTTTAAGTGCATCAGACATGTGACATAGGTAAAAAGAGGACACCAAAACATCTAGAAATAGGATTTCACCTAAATCTCCCAGTGTTAAGAAAAATAATGAGGAAAAAAAATGCAGAATGAAAAATCTGTGCAAAGGGAAAGGGATAATTTAAATATTTATTTATTATTTAGATATATATGAGGCTGCCTAACTCAACACTGGCTCTGGAAGGTGTATATTTAAAAAAAGAAAAAGCACAATATCTAAAACCAAGCAAAAGAGAATAAACATAACAGGGAACAAACATACATCAAAACTGAAACAAATGATACACAAAGAGTAGGATTTTCCAGGAAGATCATAGATGCCTGGGGGAATGAGGTAAATGAAGACCTTCTTTAAACTAATCTGGTCCTGAGTTTTTAGAACTTGGTATACTATACCAACACCCTGAATCTGGCTCTGTAACAGGCTGACAGTCAGTGAAATTCTTTTAGAACAGTTATGGTATATACACACCATGACATCTCAGCCAGTAACCTAAGATATTGCATTCTAAAATAAACCATGGAACAGTAAAGTAGGTTAGAATTGTTATTACAGTGACAGATTTGAAATTAAGTAGGGGATAAAAGCTTGCTTACAGCATTGCAACCTGAACAGCAGGCTCCCAGTCCAGCTCTTGCTTCTAGTCAATAACACTATGATGCCTACACACATATGTTGTAAATAGCTGGACTTTTACAGGCACATTGTCAGAAGAATCTACAATAGCTGTTCACTCTCCAATAGCTATCTGGGGCTCTGATAAATCAAGCCGTTAAACTGCATTACCCTGGAGTTCAGTTTAGCAATGCTTAGTGAAAGACTAAAATCTATTAAAATCCAATATTCCCACTGAGCCTATTCCTAGCCAGACATTCTTATGACTTCCTATTTCTGTGTCTTAAAAAGAAATAGAAAGAATAACTGACCATAGAAATAATAATTCTTATCTAAGAATATGTAGTAATGAATTCTCAAACAACTATAAAAGAAATCATTTGAAACAGCTAGAAAAACCGCAGGCTGATAACAAAAGATACCAAATATATACCCCCTTCTTAAATTGGCAATTCAGTTTAAGTGCTTTATTTTTAGCCTCCCATAATCATCTTTTTTTTTTCTCTTCTGATCTTCCATGATTCTATTAGATGATTTGTTCCAATATGACTATATGCCTGGAAAAGTACAGATGTTATGTCATTATTCTCTACTGTTATGGTGTTACAAAAGACTAGAGAGCCTTTGATTAGGAATATAAGTATTAAAAGATAAATTTGGTAAATACTGGAATTGGCATTGTAAATTTAGAACTAATGAGCAATTGGTTAAACCATAATAGAAGCACCTATAAAACCAGATGACATTAAATGGTGCTTACTACAATAAACTTACAGAGAACAATGACACATTCTCTTTACGCATACAAAGTACAAAAAATCTTTGTAGTAAATTATCACATATTTCCTGTAAAGGAAATATCATTCAAGGAAACTAACAGAAGAAAAAGTTATACGTGTAAACAAATTAATGAAAAACACAATTATAAAGCCAAAAATGAAACTTAGAGTAATATTGTATTACCTCTTTATTTACTAATTCATTTAATCATTTGTTTAGCCAATTACTAGATCTCAAAAAGCTATGCATGATAGGACCTAATTAGTAATTGGATGGGAGTATAGGAAATGAAAGCTGGATAGGAAATCAAAACACACACAAACAAGCCATTTAAAAATACTTACCTCAGAAATATTGTATTTTTTGTTACATTTCCACAGAAATGCGGTAGAACAATACAGTATGGACTAAATAAATAAAACAATTCATCCAGAACAATCACTTTTATGTCATTTTTCATTTTTTAAAAAACAATATCCTTTTGCAGCAGCATGTCAACATACTTGTACAACACAAGCCGCAAGAGGAAAATTCTTTAAAAGGAAGATACTCACAACCCAGTTTCTTTATTTTATTTATTTATTATCAAACTTGTATGCCGCCCATCTCCCCCAACAGGTGACTCTGGGCGGCTCACATAATAAAAAAGGAAAAAACACGAGTCCCTCCAACAATGGGTGAAATCTATAAATAATTTTAAAAAAACATATATTAAAAATGTCCTAAGAACCTCCTAATTTTTAGCCCTAAAAACCTGCAAGATGCTGGTGGGGGGAGCAAACCCATCACCCCACTAGCCATCTCCACAGGTGCGGGCCCCCATCCGGCCCCCAGGCCTTCTGGCAGAGCCAGGATTTAATCCCTTTCCTGAAGGCCATGAGGGAGGGGGCACACCGGACCTCAGGAGGCAAGATGTTCCATAGGGCGGGAGCCGCAGCAGAAAAGGCTCTTTGCCTAGACCCCACCAATCGAAATTCCTTGACCAGTGGGGTCTGCAACCTGCCCCTTCTGCTGGACTGAGTGGGACGGGCTGAAATTACCAGGGTGAGGCGGTTCCTCAGATAACCTGGTCCTGTGCCATGAAGGGCTTTAAAGGTGATGACCAACACCTTGAATTGGACCCAGAAACAAACTGGCAACCAATGCAGCTCACGCAACAGCAGTGTTATATGTGCCCTCCTAGGGGCATTGAGAACTGTCCACGCCGCTGCATTCTGCACCAGCTATAGCTTCCGGATACTCTTCAAGGGTAGCCCCATGTACAGCGCATTACAGTAGTCCAACCTGGAGGTGACCAGGGCATGAGTGACCGTGCGGAGGTCCCCCTGATCCAGGAAGGGGCGTAATTGCCGCACAACACGAAGTCGTGCAAAGGCCCTCCTAGCCACGACTGCCACCTGCTCTTCGAGCAGGAGTCGTGAGTCCAGGAGAACCCCCAGATTACGCACCAGGTCTGTCTGGGGTAGTGCAACCCCATCAAGAACCAAAGATGACAAGCTCCTAGATCTTGAGGCTCCCCGTATCCACAGCCACTCCGTCTTACCAGGGTTCAGTTGAAGCCTGTTGTCCCCCATCCAGGCCCCCACAGCCTCCAGGCACTGCGAGAGGGCAGTCACAGTGTCACGTAAGGCACCTGGGATGGAGATGTATAATTGGGTATCATCAGCATACTGATGATACCTCACCCCATGGTGCCGGATGATCTCACCCAGCGGTTTCATGCAGATGTTGAATAGGAGCAGTGAAAGCACTGACCCCTGCGGCACCCCACAAAGTAGGGGCCGGGGGCTGGACCTCTCGCTCCCTATCAACACCGATTGGGTTCGACCTTGGAGAAAGGAGCTGAACCAGTACAACACTATGCCACCCAGCCCCAACTCCTGCAGCCGACCCAAAAGGATACCATGGTCAATGGTATCGAAAGCCACCGAGAGGTCAAGAAGAGCAAGGATGGATGCACTCCCTCCATCCCGCTTTTGCCTGAGATCATCTAAAAGTGTGACCAATGCTGTTTCTGTCCCATAACCGGGCCTGAATCCTGACTGATAGGGGTCCAGATAATCCGTTTCCTCCAGGATCCTCTGAAGCTGCCACGTGACCACCTTTTCTACCACCTTCCCTAAAAAGGGGAGGTGGGAGACTGGACGAAAATTGTCCAGAAGGGTGGGGTCTAGCAATGGTTTCTTGAGGAGTGGGTGGACCAAAGCCTCTTTGAAAGGCTTCAGAAATACCCCCTCCTGCAAGGATGAATTAACCACTGCCAGAACCCACCCTAAGGTCACCTCCTTGGTAGCTTTAACTAACCAGGAGGGACAAGGATCTAAACCACAGGTAGTCACACTGACAGCCCCGAGGACCCTGTCCACTTCCTCAGGGGCAACAGGATCAAACTGTTCCCAGATAACTGAGCAAGAACGCTCCCTGGGTGACTCCCCTGGACCTGCTCCACGCTTGGCTTCCAACTGAGAACGGATCTGAGCGATTTTATCCATCAGGTGTTCAGCAAATTCCTCTGCACGACCCTGCAAGTAGTGCTCTGCCCCCTTTTCCCAGGAGGGCCCGGGTGACCCTAAACAGGGCTGCAGGGCAACACTCTGAGGATGCAATAAGAGCGGAGAAATATTGACGTTTCGCCACCCTTACTGCCACTAGGTAGGCCTTAATAGTAGCTCTAACCCATGTTCGGTCAGATTCGTCCTTAGTTTTCTACCAGTGGTGCTCTAGACGTCTCTTAGCCCTTTTCATCTCCCTCAACTCCTCCGTGAACCACGGGGAGCGCCGGGAGTGATGGGCCAAGAGAGGATGCACAGGCGCAATCCTGTCCAAGGCCCCAGCCGCCTCCTTGTTCCAGGCTGCAGCCAGAGCCTCCACTGGGCCGTGCAGCAAGGCCTCAGGAACAACCGCCAGCTCCCTTTGGAACCCATGCATGTCCATCAGTCACCAGGTGTGGACCGTTCTTGGTCAATCAAAAGTCAAGACCAGGAGAAGCTGACAATTAAGAAAACAGGATATGTACTGAATTTAAATCTCTCCCAACTCCAAAGGGTAGGAGCCTGCTTCACTGTCTGGGCAATAATTTGGATGTGTGCCAATATTATTAGCACTTAGTTTGGCATGAGTTTGAATATGATGCAGGTGGCTCTTCTCTATTGTACCTCATCCCTTTTTTTAAAAAAAAAAAAAGGTTTCCATTTTGATTATCTACTATCTAATCAGAATTGACTCCAAGTGACCACGTAAGATAGATTTTCTCCAGGACAACCTGTCCCCAACCTGGTTCTTCAGATCTTTTTATGGTATACCCATTGCTGCTGTAATTGAGACCATCCATCTTGCTTCTGCCATTTTCATTTTCTCTTTTCTTGCACCTTTCCCAGCATTATAAGCTTCTCCAGAGAGCTAAGTCTTTGTTTAATGTGTCAAAATAATTTGAATTCTTCAAATAGCAGAGTGAAATTGTGATTCAATCTAACCTCCTCTAAGAAATGCATCTTTTAACTGGATTTATGTCCTGGATGGCATTGGTAGTTACTTTTCTGAAAAGCAAATTTCCTATCCACAGATATTAAAATCTGGTGTAGTGGATTAAGATTCTGGGCTTGAAATCAGAAGATTGTAAATTCTAGTTCTTCCTTAGGCATGAAAGCTGGCTGGATGGCCTTGGGCCAGTTATTTTCTCTCAGTCCAATCAACCTCATGGGGCTGTTGTTGTGGTGAAAATATGAGGAGGAAGCACTATGTACACTGACTCGATATGACAAATAAAGGCAAGATATAAATCAAATAAATAAATGAAGTGCATAATTAATTCAAAGTCTCCATATTTTGAAATGTTACAAACCTCCATAAAATTAAAATTCTTATTCACATTTTTACTCTTACAAAAAGTTAAAATAAGTTAACTGGATATTTTTATACCAACTGGTTTACATGGCATTATGATACCATATCTTATATATATAATATATAATATTATTTATATAATAATATATATAATAATATATAACATACTACCTATATGTGCAATATTGTACTTTAAAAATTAGAATGTAAAATAGTATAACTGAAAGAATATAATTATTCATAGAACATTTGTAACATAGGACCACTTACCACTATATCTATGTCAAGATTTATTGCATGAAAAGCATTTACAAGTATCAAGGCATTGTGAAAATATTGTTCAGAACTTGTTGGATGAGTGTACATATTCACAAAGTGAGTTGAAATCTGCAGCCAAAAAGAAAATGATTTTTTTTTTCTGAGTGATCTTATTGAATAGTTAGAAGCATTTTATTAGCAACCCTATTTGACCAATCCTGAATATTTAAATATATCTGCTCCTCTGCTATTCTTTTTCCAGGAGTTTTGAGATGAAACCCCAAAACAGCTAAATCTCTCCCCCCTCCCCCCGCCCTTTAGAACACTGCAGCTCATTTTGATGACACCTTATCTGAATGGGATACTTCTATATCTCTGCAGTAATAATCCTCATTTCTTCACCTCTTAGTCCTTCAAGAATTAGCTGCTTTTCTCTCCATTACAAATATTTAAATCCCCCTTATAGCAAGTCCTGCCAGTGGTATATTTACTCTTCACAGGAAGCAGCTCTCCAACATTTCAGGACAAAGGTCATTCCAAGCACTGTTCCCTGGTAGATTTATTCATAAACTATTTTAAAAATATGTGCTTCACTAAGACCACTCTCAATTTTCATTTCTAGTTTCTTGAAGACAAAATTATATTAAATATCACTTATCCTTCTTTTACCCTTTTTGTCCCCTGCTTCCCTAACCAGATCTCCAATCATTCCTGTGTTTTCAAGTGCACTCAGTGGTTCAATCAACACCTCCCCTGAAACTACTTGAACTAAATTCAAAGCCATCATAGTGAAACAAGAATGGTTCTGCTGTAAAATTATTTAGCCATCATGTTGACAGAACATCTAAACTACTCAAGACCCAACACACCAAGAATGTAACCTTTGCTGCAATGACACAGTTGGGAATATGGCTGCTGATACTGAAACAGAATTACAAAATGGTAATCAAGAAGAACAGTATAACATAGGATTTAAAAAATACTATGTTAAGCAAGAGAGTTTTGAGAACAGCTATAAGGGAACAGCAGTATCTGCAGCAAACTGCAATGGTACCAAAATAGCAATACACACAGAGTGATCTCATCACACAAATGCTCCAATTACATTGTGCCTTGACAAATGATGACAGTATCTAAGTCATGGCATTTGCATTGTCACACACATTTAAGTATTTGCCCCTCTGTGGAGCAAGGAAGAGAGGCAGCCTTTTAAGTAAAGAAAACAGATGAATTCAACCACAGGGAACAGCATGATGAACAGAAAAAAATAGTGTTGGTATGCTTCAGTTTCCTTTAATAAAAGTGTGTCATCCATCAGGACCCAGGAAGCGTGCCTTCTCTACTGTGGCGTTTGCCTCTGGAATGAAGTTCTCCCTTAGATCTGGGTGGCTCCCACCCTCTTGGCATTCCAGAGGCCCTTAAGGACCTGGTTGTCCTCACAGGCCTTGGGTCAGGCAGCCAGAGCCCCTTGCAGGATGTTGGTTGCATATGCTCTGGTGTTATTGGCCAGATTCCCATCTTGTTCTTCTCTTCTCTTTTCTAGTTTGCTTCTTGTTCTGTGTTAACCTGTTCTTATTTATTTGGGGTTTTTTTATTCTATTCACTGAATTGTTAGTTGCCCAGATTTGTTTTGGAGTCAGGTGGTACCAAATTGAATAAAATAAATAAATAAACCTAAAGATAAAGGAAAAGATTCAACACTAGACTGGAACATTCAAATAAAAGAGAAGATTTAGCAATGAGTTTGGGCATAGTTTAAAAAGTAACACACTCAGGCGAAGAGAAAGAGAGATAAAATGTACCAGCCAAAGTGATAACCATATTAAATAAGTAGCTTAAACAGTCATAAAATGATAAAGTTGTATTATTTTTATTTGGTTCAAACTTCATGAAAGTACCATATTGGCTTTTTCTATTAATATACTAAAATGTATTATAAATAAACCAAAAAATAACATTTCTATCAAAAAGTTTTTAAAATCTTTCTTACCAAATAGGGGCAATAGCTTGCTACTTGTGCAGCAAGGACAAGGCCATCAAGGAGATCTCTATCGAAGTTAACTATCCATCTTGTTGGAGGTATGTCCCCTATTTGAAATGAGATTTTAGAATTTCATAGTACAAAATATGTGGACTTATAAAAGTGCTGTGTTTTTTCTTTGTTGGAAAGATACTGCAATGTATCTGGTAAACCTGACCCATCTTACAACTATTAAAAGTTATTCACTCCCCCACTAAATAGTATTATTAGGCTTCTGACTTCTCCATAAATCTGCTAGACAAGGATCATACCCCTGCAAGCTGAGGCAGAAAAGAAAACCATCTCTATATAGGTACACTCAGAGAACCAGGGAACCATTTCCCATCTTGCTGCATTCTTTCTAGTTTGTCTTTGGATTACAGTTTCCCAGAGACTCCTGGCACCCAGAGAACGGTCTCTCTTCATAGGAACTGGCCCCAACTCCCAATGGAGGCCACCTGCCCAAGATTTTATTAGCCTCCTGAGAATGGAGCAGAAGAGGTGCAACATCCAGGGGCATAAAGTCACTTCCAAAAGAGTAACTTCACAGGGAGCCAGGAGCATCACATTGCTTTGTTTTCTCATAGTTTGTTCTTTTGGCCATTGAACAGCATAAGATAACATAAAACTATAAAATTTTACAACCCAAAAATTTTACAAAGATTATGAGAAACATACATAAAGGATTAAAAATAGCACAGAAACAAAGAAAATAAAGTCTACAAAGAATTACAAGATGAATTATAACTAATATTAATACTAAAACTGTATTTAATATTAATATTGATATACAATAACTGTCTATTCTTAAAAAGATAATAAAATTGTATAGAATATTATATCTAAAATATTGAAAGAAAAGGGTAAAATATTGTTCTATGCAAAAAAAAAGCCAAACCCTATGACAATAGAATATGGGTCTAAATGCTAAAAATAACCAAGCACATAACAGTCAACAACACAACAGTGCAAAGTGTAAGGATTTTGTTGGATCTAATTAACTCTTACTGACAGTCATTTCTTGGCAAATTTTACAAGCTTCTGCCTCAAATTTAGCAACCTTGCATGTCACAAAATAATTACCATCTGAGAGTAGTGAGAAAACATAAATTGGTCTGCACAACCTGGCAGTCATATAATATTAGAGAAATCAGACTTTGAATGCTTCTATAAAATGAACAGTAGAAACAGACATGTTCAATAGTTTCAGTGTGCCCAGAGCCACAAAATAATTACCATCTGAGAATAGTGAGAAAACATAAATTGGTCTGCACAACCTGGCAGTCATATAAATATTGGAGAAATCAGACTTTGAATGCCTCTATAAAATGAACAGTAAAAAGAGACATGTTCAATAGTTTCAATGTACCCAGAGCCATAGGGGCAAACTTCATTTTCTATATACAGTATGTGCATACTGTGAGGTAGCAGTTTTCAACTGGCAACAAATCTGCATTCTTGATTGTATCATGGACTGCTATAAAGAGATGCATTGATGTCAGTGAGAGAGAAAATGGAAAATGGCCCGGGAGCAAATAATGAAGCAGTAGGGGAATATACGTATGGTGGGAAACTGCAACTTGCCATTACAGGTAGTCCTTGCTTAACGACCGTTCATTTAACGATGGTTCAAAGTTATGACAGCCTTGGAAAGGGTGCTTTTTGGCCCGTAAAGCACTTCCAGCCATTGTAAAATAATAATAATAATAAGTGTAGTGTCTGTGTTCTATAGGAATTCTGTTTAACTGATCAAATACTCCATCTGGATTGCAAGGAAAATGTAGGGATACATTTGGCATATTTCCCATCACACTGCCTAACAGTCTGTCATCCTAAGAGAATCCCAAGGTGGTCCTTGGCATGATGTTGGATTAATCTACATTGTGATAATGAAATCAGGGAAGAGTACTTACTTTTCTGTCTTTATTTCATCCTTACACAACAGACCAGTATTGCTCCTCCATATTATAAATCATCTCCTTTATCAACATATTGGAAGGGGGAACCAAAATAATCAGTAACTTTCTACGAACAATTCATAAGTTCTTTGGACATAAAGTCAATCAGGTTCACCTCAGACTGGACTCCAGTAACAAGGCAGGTCATAAAAATATAAACTCAGCAACTAGCAGCCCTGTTACTTTGGAATTTTATTTTATTTTTGCTAGTAGACCTTGAGGATACGGACAATATTTGTAGAGAAATGAGGATTACTACCTGCTTACTTGACCTGTGCCTTCTGCCTATTAAAATGAGTCAGGATGGGACTGGTTAAAAGAGCAAGACTTTGTCTCTGTGAGTGAGAAATGTTTTTCCCATGTTTAAGGGATACAGATGTAACAGCTCTATTGAGGAATCGATCCCTTGACTGTAAACCTGTGCACATAGAGGGCAATGTTAAACATTCCATTTGCTCTAACGGGGCATATGGTATATGTCTGTATGTTTGTTTGTCTATATGCGTACTGTAGATAATAGCTGGACACCATGGAAATTAATCATATGTTCATACCATTAAATATATTATTACTTCTAAAATGATGTATTTTATGTTATTATTTATACATATCTATATCTGAATATTAGTATACAGTACATGATAAATTTGTTGAATGTATTTGAATTACTTGCATTTACTTCTCTAACAAATGAAACTGTATTCTATTATGTAAATGAAACATTTTCTGTTTACTGATGTATAGCTAGGTTGACTACCTTTACCTCTGCTTCAGTGTGTGCTTTTTCAAATCTCGACAATTACTTGATTTCTTTATGAATATGTAACTAGCAAATCTATTAATTAGAACTCCCCATATGTCTTGACTGACAATTACATTTGTGTGCTTTAATAATTAATACAGCTCATCACTTAGAATGTTTATCAACTAACAATGCATCAACAGTGGGCTCATGGGTAAACATTATAATGAATTAAAATGTAACCCAATTCAAAAGCATAACTTTGGACATTTTTAATATTTAAAGTAATTAAAGTATTTCAATTCTAAAAGCTTGAAGCAATGCCAAGGCAAGATTAACAAGATACAAGGATGATTCAATATCTTTGAAGTATATAAAATCTAAGTCAGAGCTTCCTCATTTTCATTGATCTCACTAGACAGTCAGTGCCAACCTGAATTTGCTTACAAGTTAATACTTCTAATTTGAGGTATAAGAAATAACTCAAAGCTTATCTGAAATCTAGCCCTTTAAGTAAAGAAAAAGGTGCATGATCATTTCTTTAGTTTCTTTCTTGCTCTTTTGTACTTATATGTTATATCTGTATGTACTTGGCCTATTAACTCTGTATCTATGTATATTAAAGTATCTTAGAGAACTGGAAAATTATGTACTAAAAAATTCCAAATAGCAGGGCTATTAAAAACAATTCAGTGCTATTTGAACTAGTCAATCATAAAGTCAATATGTTGCGTTAAAAGCTATCTACTTTGTAATTTGCCATTATTGTTATTATTATTTTACAAAATATTATTCTACGTATAGACTTTTTGGACTGATTAAGATCTACTGTATTAGGATGCAGAATAACCTGAGTTATTCATGTTATTCAGAAAATTAGGATGCAGAATAATTTTCTGAATAACATGAATAGCAGGTCTTCTGCTTATGCTTGGGCAAGTCCAGAGGATTTCTTCCAAAATGTTTTTCAAGGCACACATACAGCCATACTAAATATATACATACATATGTATACTATATGTTTGTATCATGAACTATGTAATAAATCTTTAGATGCACAAAAATATAATTTCAAATAATTCAATTAAAAGAATTTGGTGCACTTTATTTTAAATGCTAATTCTCATCTAATTGAAATTCTGCATTGCAACTGCAATCAATACCAAAAAAAAATTGTTCTACCATTTACAATTACCATATTTTCAATGATGTAATAAACTAATTGGCTACTATGTGCTGTGGTGAAAGTGCGCGCCCCCACCCCCAACCAGTCACTGATCACAGCCCTTCACAGTCATTTCATCCTGGACTGTTGGCCTGCCTGCCCCCTTCAGAAGGGACCTATCACCTTAAAAAATGGTGGATTCCCCCTCCCCCCAGGTAAGATTGACAATAATTCTGTCACTTTCCCTTTCTAGCCTATGTGAATGATAAAACCATGGTCTTTTCTTTTCCCAGCCTCCCACCACTAGTCTATCAATGGATGGAAGTTATTAAGGCAAGGGAGAGTCAATAGACAACAGCTTGTAGAAAAAGTGTGTCAGTGGAAATTTTGTTCAGAGAAGAAATTACATTTCTGAAAATGGAACTTTATAATGCAGTATTTGAACAAATTAAAATGATATATACCAACCATAAAATTATAAAACTGCCTTAGGAAATTACAGCACTGGTATAAAATAAAATCCTTTCCTGTACAGCAGGGGGGGAAAGTCTACAAACACATTTAACAAATTCAGTGATTTTCCCCACCTTTCTTGCAGTTTTTCCACACAATTTTTCTTGACTTCTCAAAATGTCTGTTCATCCAAATAAGAAGAATTCTTTCAGATGAAGAATATATATTACTTGACAAAGGATCAATGCTTATTTCTGGAAGGTGTTGTGCATCTTCTGTGTTGGTCTGACTAACATCGTCAAGAACAGAGACTCGCTGGAGAATCAGAATCTGAAACAGCAAGCTATATTGCTTCTTACCAATAACCAATTGTACATTTATGTAAAGTCCTACTAAATCAAATTTTATTTTCCAGTCTTTCTATTTATGCAACAATTACATTTTATAACTTGTGATGCTATTATAAGAACATTCATGTTTCATATTTACCTTTGCTGAATGCCACACAGAGACTTAGGGGTTCTAATCAGTGTTAGAAACAAACTCAAGTAACTATGAACGCTCATGTTTTTAAAAAGAAAATGTCTTTCTTTGTTACAACAGTGGTCTAATATAATGTAAGAACTACATTCATTGAACCTATAATTTTTTCCACTCTTATCCGGGGACAAAAATCCCAGTGATCTCAATGGTATATATTAGGTAGATAGTCATAAGGTTACACTGTAATACTATTACAGGCTGAACCCTGAACATTTGCATTATGTCTAGCAAACTGCATCCCTTCCCTCCCCAATTATAGCAAACCAAACCTTTATCATTACTTTCAATGTTTCAGTTGATTCACTGGGAGTCAGGTGGCATATAAACAACAACTATTATTGTTGGTCACACAATCAGCCAGATGTTCAGACTGGATTTGGCATTTTTATCCACCTATCGAGTCCTTTCCAAGGACCTGGGGTAGGCAAATGTTGTTGTTTGATGGTTTGATGGTGTTAAAGGTATTGTCACAGGATATAAGCTGTTCCTTTTGCAATTGATTGATGGTGACTTTGTCAATGCCAATGGTGTTCAAGTGGTGCTCCAGAAGTTTTGGGATTGCACCTAAGGCGCCTATAACTATTGGTACTACCTTTGCTTTCTTTTGCCACAGTCGTCCTACTTTTATTTGCAGGTCTTTATATTTTGTGATTTTCTAGTTCTTTCTCTTCTAATCTGCTGTCTCCAGGTATTGCAATGTCCACTATCCAGACTTTTTTGTCTTTCTTATCAACAATTGTTAAGTCTGGGGTATTGTGTGCCGCGATGATGATGATGATGATGATGATGATGATGATGATGATGATGATGATGATATGATGGGAGTCAGAGGGTGGGCCACTCTCGGGGAAGGCACCCCCGGTGTCTGTTACCAGTGGCATGTTCTAGCACTCTTTACTCAGACCCAGACCCTGGATAGCAGTTCCAAGGCAGCCCTGGCTTTCAGCTGCTGCTTTTTAGCACCAGGTCAGTTAACAACAAGGCCCCCCTTATATGTGATCTGATCACCAAGGAGCAAGCAGACCTGGCGTGTATTACCGAAATCTGGTTGAGCCCTAAAGGGGGGTTCCCCTTTTGGAAATTTGCCCAACTGGGTTTACAGTTTGGCACAAGCCAAGACCCCAGGGCAGGGGAGGAGGGGTAGCAGTTGTCATCCAGGAATCTCTGTTGGTCTTAAGGGGCCCTGCTCCACAAGTGACCGGCTGTGAGACCCTGTTCCTGAAGTTGGGTTTGCAAGAATAGTTAAGACTGTTGCTACTGTACCAGCCTGCCTCACACTGGACTTGGTTTTCTTGTCAGAGCAGTGGCAATGTGATCTGAAGGGGGAATTACATCTGTCCCCCTTGTCATGGTCGGATCACCTCCTGGTGGCCCTGAGATTCTCCTATACTACCCCTCTCCACAGGAAGGCAGGACCCATTCAATTGGTCTGCCCCCAGCAACTGATGGACCCAATGGGTTTCCAAAGAGAGCTGGGTGCTATCACCAATCTGCTGCACAGTCCAGCAGAGGCCCTGGCCACCACCTGGAATAGGAAGGCAGCTGAGGCCTTGGACAAGATCGCGCCTGTGTGACCTCTCTTGACCCATTGAGCCCAATACTCCCCGTGGTTTACAGAGGAGTTGAGGGTTCTGAAAAGGATGAGACATCTAGAGCACCACTGGAGGAAAACAAGGACTGAATCCAACTGAACACAGGCTAGAGCCGATATTAAGGCCTACCTTGTGTTGGTAACAGCAGCAAAATGTCAACACTTCTCCACTCTTATTACATCCACAGAATGCTCCCCAGCGGCCCTGTATAAGATCACCCAATCTCTTTTGGCCACACAGAGGAGGTTTCTGGACATCTGGAGGATAAAATCGTTCAGATACATTCCCAGTTGGATACCAAGCATGTGGCATGGCCTGTGGAGATGCCTGGGGTATGTACTTACCCTGTTATCTGGGAGCAATTTGATTCTGTAAGACCTGAGGAAGTGGACAGGGTCCTCCGGGCTGTAAATGCCACCACCTGTCAATTAGATCCATGCCTCATCTGGCTGGTTAAGGCAGCTCAGGAGGTGATGTGTGGGTGGGTGGGTCAAGGTGATGGTGAATTCATCCTTGGGGGAAGGAATGTTTCCAGTGGCCTTTAAAGAGGCACTGTTGCACCCCCTCCTCAAGAAACCATCACTGGATCCCACCACACTGGACAATTTTTGTCCAGTGTCCCACCTCCCCGTTTTAGGGAAGGTGGTTGAAAAAGTGATGGCATTGTAGCTCCAGAGGATCCTGGAGGAAACAGATTATCTGGACCCTTTTCAGTCAGGTTTCAGGCCCAGATATGTGATAGAAACAGCATTGGTTGCACTTTTGGATAATCTCTGGCAGGAGCGGGATGGAGGTAGTGCATCCATCCTTGCTCTTCTTGACCTCTCAGCAGCTTTCGATACCATCGACCATGGTATCCTTTTGGGTTGGCCTGGGGAGTTGGGGGTGGGTGGCACAGTTTTGTGCTGGTTCACCTCCTTCCTCCAGGGCCGGTCCCAATCAATGTTGATAAAGAGTGAGAGGTCCAGCCCACAGCCCCTCCTTTGTGGGGTGCCACAGGGTTTGGTACTTTCTCCACTCCTTTTTAATATCTACAATGAAACCACTGGGTAAGATCATCCACCACCATGGGATGAGGTATCATCAATATGCAAATAATACCCAATTATACATCTCCATCCCAGTGATTTGAGTGATGCTGTGACTACCCTTTCACAGTGCCTGGAGGCTGTGGGGGCCTGGATGGGGAACAACAGGCTTCAGCTGAACCCTGGTAAGACAGAGTGACTGTGGACTGGGGGCTCCTCCGTGTCCGGAAGTTTAGCATCTTTGGTTCTGGATGGGGTTGCACTGCCCCAGGCAAACCCAGTGCATAATCTGGGGGTCCTTCTGGACTCACGACTCCTGCTTAAAGAGCAGGTGGCAGTCGTGGCCAGGAGGGCCTTTGCTCAACTACATGTGGTGAGCCAGTTACACCCTTTCCTGGATCAGGAGGCCCTCCAATCAGTCACTCATGCCCTAGTCACCTCCTGTACAGACTATTGCAATGCACTCTACATAGGACTACCCTTGAAGAGTATCCGGAAACTACAGCTGGTTCAAAATGCAGCCATGTGGATGATATTAGGTGCCCCTAGGATGGCACATGTTACACCTTTGCTGCGGGAGCTGCATTGGGTGCCAGTTTGCTTCTGGGTCCAATTCAAGGTGTTGATTATCACCTTTAAAGCCCTACATGGCATGGCACCAAGTTACCTGAGGGACCATCTCACCCCCATTATATCCACTCATCCCACCAGGTCAAGCAGAGAGGGTATGCTGCAGACCCCATCAGCAAAAGAATGTCAACTGGCAGGGCCCAGAAGGAGGGCCTTCTCTGCCGTGGCCTTTGCCCTATGGAATACCCTCCCCCCAGAGGTGAGGCAGGCCCCTACTCTCTTGACCTTCCAGAAAGCAATGAAGACCTAGCTGTGCCAACTTGCATGGGCCAAAAAAGGGGGCAACCAACCCTGGGGGTGGCTAGCACCTTGAAGATGCTCTTGTATGTTAATAACTTTTCTACCAGCAGCACCTTGGAAGATATTATTATTTATTTATTTGTTTGTTTTTTATTGTATTTTTACTGTAGTTTTATACTATTTTTATTGTATTTTAATTATATTTATTTGTTCTTTTTATTGTAAACCGCCCAGAGTCACTCCCTTGTGAGATGGGTGGTGGCTAAATTTTAAATAAATAAATAAATTATTAGTAGTAGTAGTAGTAGTAGTAGTAGTAGTAGTAGTATTAAACAGGGCTAGTACTACAGCATTACTGATTCTGAAAGTATTCTCCAAAATAGTTTTCCCAGCTCAGTACCCTAAAATGTGTTGGATTAAAGATTAGGGCTATCCAATCTAAACTGTAGAAATCTGGACAACTGCTAGATAGCAACAAAGAATGTTCTCTGTATCTTTCTGCTGCCATCTAGTGGGCATATGAATCAACACATGAAGTGCAGAAATTTCTGTAATTAAGCAAATATTTCTGAAATTATTTAGTACAGTAATATATTACGATAAGTGAGATCTACACCAAAATATTGTAACAAAGTATCCTTCCTAAATGTAGCACTCCTGAGTCAGGATTCCAGCCAGCAATTACCTTCAAAAAGGGTATTCCATTCTTCCTTGCTGGCAATTCTCTTACTCTTTCTTGTTTAGCTCCCAAACAGGTAGTAGTTTTTAGATTTCACCTTTACATTTATATTCAAGCAACTGCCTACTAAAGCTTTGGAAACTAGACCCTTTAATTTTGTGTCCCTAACAAATGGACTAAACTCTACTTCCACTTTTTCCATCATTTACTTTGTATTTTAAAAACAAAGCAAAACAGATTTTTTTGTGGAGTCCTTGGTGCTCTCTGAGCTTGGTTGTTTGCTTGCAGACGTTTCGTTACCCAACTAGGTAACATCATCAGTGTGAGTGTGGGTTTTGCTCCCTGTTTATATAAAGTAGCTTGCCCTGCCAGTTTTGGTGGGGGTGTGGTTTTCTCCTTGGTAGTTCCTTGATTAGGGTATTGTTTTCTGCTTGATTGTTTGTCTGGTGTTAATTCCTGCTTATCTGGATGTAAGCTGCTGGAGAGGATGGGTTCTGGTCTTTTTTTTTCCTTAGCATTTTTGGATTTAGCCCTTGGTCTAGGATGCTCAGAGTTTGACAGTTGAAACTATGGTTGAGTCCGTCCATGCGTTGTGAGATTAAGGAATTTTCATTGTGTCTTCTGCCTGCCTGTCCTACATAATGGCTATTACTGTCCTTACACTGTATGTTGTAGATGACTCCTGTTTTTAATTCTACTGGGTCTTTTGGTTTACCTAAGATGCTTTGAAGGGCTTTAGTTGGTTTGTGTGCCACGGTGATGCCATGTGGTTGTAATAGTTTTTGGTTATTTCTGATAAGTTTTTGATGTACGATAGTGTTTTCATAGTTTGTGCTGGTTGTGCTGTAGTGGGCTGAATGGTCAGGCACATTTTGATAAAGTTGCATGGGTATCCATTTTGTTGGAAGTTGTTGTATAGGCGGTCTGTTTCCTTTTTCTGGTGTTCTGGGTTGCTGCAGTGTATTTGTGCTCATCTGAATAATGTTCTTACACAGTTCCTCTTGTGGGAGACGTTTGGGTTTTTTTAGACAGGTTGTCTTCTTTCAATCTTTCAGAGAATTCACTAAGGCTTGCAAGTGTCCAGATTCAGTTTGCTTTTTTCTCTTTTAACCACAGAATCCCTTCTAAGCTGTCCAATCAATTTAGGATTGACGAATATGATAATGTGAAGGTAATTTTCTAGCCACTATTTGTGTTATATCTGGCTTGCCCTTGCATCCTAATATATAGACATTGTGTCTCCCAAAAAGGCTTTGGCATCATGAAAATGCACCCATTAAATTTGTACATACAAAAAAAGTAGTAATGCTTTATCTATTTTCCATTATCATAATTGCTGCTAACACAAGCAATAGTTTTACATTATGTCAATCAAGCTTAGACATATTCATCTCACCTTGTATATTTGAAGTAGCACATCTGTCCAGGCTCGCTTACTCATAGCCTCAAAGATAGAGTCATCCAAAATGTAAATATAACTGTCATCTTGATCAGATTTTTTAATCTTTAAATAAAGATGAAACAATTCTGTTTTACATTTTGGTTTTCTTTTATCTTATACAACAATGAGCTTTTAACATTAACTATCCATCTGAAATATAATTATCATAGATTAAGTTGTTCTGCATATTCTGGTGACAATTTTAATAAATTAGTAGTAGTAGTAGTAGTAGTAGTAGTAGTAGTAATAGTAATAGTAATAGTAATAAATCTGTGGATGCAGAAAATACTGTGCCTAATGTTCTATATGGGACTATAAAAATGGTATTGCAGTCATACCCACATTTATTTAACTGGATCTACTTTCAAACATGCTTCAGATTAATAGATTGCCATTTAGGAAAGAGAAAATCTCATGTATTTCCAGCAGACAGCCTTATACAAATCTGTACATTTCCTTCCTCATGTAGGTTTCATTGAAGTACTACATTCTGGCCATCACTTGTAATTTTTTTTTTTTTTTTTACCCGCACTCAATCGTGACCGATACTGCGGTGACTGCCTGGACAAATCCCTGCAGTTTTCAAGGCAAGGTGTTTCGGAAGTGATTTGCCAGTGCCTCCTTCTTAGGGCAGAGCCCAGCTGGCGAGCGCAGGAGGCAGGGTTTCTGTTGCTTCGCACCTTTTTTGGGCGTGCACGGCTTCCGCATTAGTGGCAACTGCTCCCATCTCCCGTGCAAGCGCCGCCAGCATTTTTCCTCCCACTGGGGTGAGAGTACCCATTTATCTACTCACGTAAGTTTTTGAGCTGCTGGGTTGGCAGGAGCTGGGGAGGAAGCAGGAGCTCGCTCTGCTGTGCGGAGCTGGGCTTGAGCCGCTGACGTGTCGACCATTTCTGGCCGGCAACTTTCAGCGTCATTAAGCCGCTGCGCCACTGCGTCCCCTCACTTGTAAATAACTCACAACAAAAATAAAAAGCGGTAGCTATACAGTAGAAAATTTAAAAATTATACTATTAGTTATATTCATACCATCAAGGAAAAGATCCTTTTTAATTATATTATTATTATACTAAGTTTAAGATTGAAAAACACAAAGTTCAGCTAGATAAATTACCGTCAACATAAGCTGTAAATGGGTCCATATTGTATAATCTTCAAAGTCAAGAAGAAACTGAGGCATAACGTGGGAAAGAGATGCTCCTTGACTCCTAATATCAACATCCAAACAAAATGAAAAAAAATTAGAAACAATGTAAAATATTGGAAAAGAATGACCCTTTCTTCAACTTCCTGTGAATGCACTAACTTCACGGGGTTTTTTCCATAGCCATAAGTATGAAATATGATAAACATGACATTCTCCAAAAGAGATGCTCAACATGATTTCTTCCCACAAGAACATTTATCCCTCTTGAATAGAGGAGTAGTCTGTTGCAGGATTTCATAACCACAGAATAGGAGTCCTGAGAATACTTGGGAACAAAAACCATTGAACTCAGTAGGATTTTCTATAGGATAAGTATACATAGGCTTATGTGCCATTTTCTTTTCTTCTCATTTCCATCCTGAATTGTACTTCCCTTTCTCATCTCTTCCCAGTTCAGTCCTCTCTCCCCTCATTTTATCACCAACTTCCTATTTACTGCATTGGAAGGAAGGAGGGAGGGAGGAAGGGAGGATATATGTACTTCCATATGTTTTATTAATTTTACAAATTATATAATTAACAATATTTGCCTGTGAAATAAGTTAACAACTTTTAATTGAATTAATATTAATTTTATATTTTTGTCCTTACCTTGCCCATTTATGGAGTGTGGCCTCTGGCCAGTGTGTCTATACAAAGATACATATATGTCTTTTTTTTTTTTTTTTTAGTTCAATCTCAAAATTAATATCATTTCTTTTCAGGAAGATCCAGTATGATATTAGTACTTCAGTGAAAAATGTATTGATCTGGAAAAGTTTTGAAACTATATGCAGCCTATACTAGAATTTTCAAAGCACATACTTGAGAAAAGTGATCATTGTAGAATGTTGCCAGTGAAGTTGCACCACTCGCTGGATGGGATCAAAAGGCAAAGCTTGACTTGAACTAATTCCAGGCAATAATTGTCCACTTAAATGAAGCAACATGTCATAAATTGTCTTGATATCCTTGCTAAGATTTAGTTTAAGTTTTTCATCTGATGAAGTCATTTGAATTTTACAAATATCACTAGACAGAGAATAGAAATAAATCCATTTTATTATTAAAAACAAGATAATATTAAAGAACCTCCTAGTGGATAACTTATTATTTTTGTTGTATTTATTATGGTTGGTCTCAGTCAGCCAGGTGTTTAGACTGGATTTGGGATTTTATGCACCTATTGAGTCCTTCCTAAGGACCTGGGATAGGCAGATGTTGTTTGATGGTATTAAAGGTATCATCACAGGATATAAGCTGTTCCAAGTAAAGCTGCCTTTTGCAATTGACTGATGGTGATTTTGTCAATACTGATGATGTTCAAGTGGTGCTCCAAACATTTTGGGATTGCACCTAAGGTGCCTATAACTACTGGTATGATCTTTGCTTTCTTTTGCCATAGTTGTTCTACTTCTATTTGTAGGTAGCTCACAACAACTAAAACAAGAAAAATACATTTAATGACAAATAAAAAATAAAAGATGGCGAGAAAAAGTCCAACAAGAAGGAAGCAAGGGTGCTTCACTTTCCCTTGCCAAAGGCAGGTCTTCAAGGCCATTCTAAACAACTGGGGTGGAAGCATGCAGATCTCGGGGGGGGGGGAGGCATTCCAGAGGGTGGGTGCTGCTACAGAGAAGGCACATTTCTGGGGTCCTGATACATGACATTTTTTAAATGAAGGAAATAAATGAATGTTTTGAAGTAGCTTTTCTGCTGTATCAGCTGCTTCAAATATAAAAAATGACAGTAAGCATAATTTATGTACCTGTGTATATATAACATGAAACACATTTGACATTACTGTTTTTAATATTATACTTCCTTAGAAGAACTAATTATAAATGTGAACAGAAAAAAAATAGCATTTGCCCCTGCATTCTTTACAGAATCACTGATACATGTATCAGAGTTCTATTTTAGATGTACTGGGAAACAGACAATTTTAAATACCTAATTCCATCAACATCATGCTGTTACAAAAGTTCAAACCAAGATAAGAGTACTCTGTTAGAATTAAATATTTTAACAGAAACTTTAGCAAATAAGGAAGACATGGATGTATCCTACTTCAGTAACATTTTACTCCAGAGAAGCACAGCATTAAAATGAAAATAAAAATATGGTTCATTGGCCAAGTTTTAATATAACTAAATATGATGGACAATAATGTTTTATTCTTTTTTTAAAAGATACATTATGAATGGAAGACTGTGTATAGCCACATCAAGTCATGCATAAAAGTATGTCCCTTTCTAACTATTAATTAGGTGGATATTTTAACTTTTTAAATTTATTTACAACTATAACTATGTATATTGCGTCTGCTTTCTCCAACTCCCCCATGCATACTAAACTATTTCCTAAGTTTAATAAAGCATTCATTTTTAGAAAAAAGTTGTCTATGATAACAATTTGCTCTTACCGTCTTAGAGAATATGGAATTGAAATTGGATTTGGTCCTTTAGACCAACCGAAAAGAGTGAACCAGTTCTGAACTGCCATTATAATTTTCTGGAAAAATACATATTCTGCTGTGTCTTCTGCAGGAAAAACTAATCCATCAAATGTATTCTTCCTAGCCCATTCACTTTGGGTGACAGACTCCCTCTTCTTTATCTTTTCATTTTCAAGGATTTTTTCCAGTTCTGCATAAAAATATAGTAACTTAGTTATCATTGCACAACCCTCTAGCAAACAATTAAACATATTTTTTTTAGTTACTCAACATTAATTTTTTGCTAAAAAAAAAATCAAACACTTCAGATATGTCCAAACATTTGTGATTACTGATCCACTAATCAGTAATTTATTTAAATCTTACTATGAAAATATAATTAGTTATCCAATAAAACAAAATTCATAGCTTCATATTGGATAAGTTAGACTGACTATGAATGTGTCATTATTTCTCAGTACAGTCGTGAAACTGATGGTGTACTTGTATAAATGGGTTCTATAAAATTGAATTATTATACAAGTATATATAAAGAAATCAAAATTGATAATGGTACTGAATGTTTAAAAGTATACCTTTATTTTTAGTAAGTAATCTAAACATTACTCCAAAATATTTTATTGAAGAAATGACAAATGTAGAACAAATTTTATCTGACAAGATAGAGACAGTATTGAAAGTAGATTTACAATTAACAGACCAAGAGAATGACTTGGAAAAGGATGTTTCATTGGATCTGCAAAAGAAATTGGCTGTTTTAAAATTCAAAAAGGAAATACAAATGATAAACCAAGAGAGTGACCTGGACAATTTTTTCTTATTGGATTTACAAAAGAGGCTTTTTAAAGCCTTAAAGAACTCTGTGTGATGGGACAAAGAAGAAATTAAGAGAAATCAAATCCTATGACAATATTTGAATGAGCTAAAGATTAAGACTGTTAGAAGTAAAAGGAAGGAATATAAAGTTGGTTTATTTGATCAAGGTTAAAAGAAGATAGGTTACTTCTGGTAACCCTTTATGGACTTTCTGCTGACACCAGGACTGAAGAGATGATGCTTTATGGATTTGTCTATAGATAAAGAATGGGATATGGGATGAAGAGATAATTGTTTATAACCTTAGAGGATGTAATGGTATGTGGGAATGACCTTGAGCGACGAGGGGAAGAGATGCTGCCTAGGGAACAATTTGATAAAAAGGGGAAGAGCTCACAGCTGAATAACGGGCAAAGAAAGAAACTTAAAAAGGATCCGTCCTAACATATCAGGCTGTTAAAAGTGACGGCGAGAGATTTGTATTTTCAGGCTTGCAAGATTCTGTTAATGTAGACTTACAATAAAATAAAATTAGCTCATCCGGTCGAGTTTCCTGTCTGGTTTACCTGGGAGGGCTGACAGAGGGGATGGAGAGTCATTAAACTTGTTTATACTTGTTGTGATGAAGGTTCGAAGTACCTTCTTTATATTTTTTTCTTTATTATATTCTTACTTTTTTCTTTCTTCTCTCTCTCTTTCCTTTAACTTGCACCTTTTTTCTCTTCTCTTCTCTTTCTTTAAGTTTAGTTTGTATTAGATGTTACTGTTATATTCAATATTCTTAATAAAATTATATATTTTTTTAAAAAAATAATTCCACTGTATCAGATTTAGGGTCTAGTTAGCCTAGTATTCTATTCCCAATGACCAGCTAATTATGCTGAAAAATTTCATAAAGAGAAATGGAGGTTTGATGGCCTTTTCTCCTGTGACCTCTCAGAAATTAGTATTTATTGATGCAGCATCTCTAAACCTGAAAATTTAGTCATTTATTTATGTACTGTGATTTATATCCCACTCTAATCCAGCACATACTGAGCAACCCCTATAAAAATGTCCAGCCAAGCGTACATGGGGTAGCATGATTTTCCATCTTATCCCCAAGAGTCTTGTTTTAATGTCTTATTTGGGGGCAGGGGGAGGTTGTGATATAATTACCTAGAAGTAGGCTGTTTCAGAGGCTAGGGCTAGTTATCATAGGCTATGCTTGTTGATAATCTTATCTGAAAAAAAGGTTTTGATTGAAAATATGTGTGGATTTTCTAGATTAGTGCTTGATATAGAAACCTGATGGATGAACATTACTATGTTGAAATGAAATCTGGGTAATGTAGCAATATTTCAATCAGTTTGGATCTTTAGCTGGTATCAGGATTCCCACTGATCCTTCACTATGAAGTATTCTTAGATTAGTGAATGGCCTAGCAACCTGTTTGTTGCCAGAAGATCTTTTGCACAAAATTCCAACTTTGATATTTTATGAAATATTCTGATCTAGCTATGATGAACCATGTCTTAATCGTCTTATTATAATTTTACACTGGTCTCCCTTTGAAACTATTACAAAAAGCAACTAAGCTTTTTAATGAATTCATTTTTTTTCCTTTGTATCAGTTCAACTGGCTGACTAATAATTCCCAAGCACAGTTCAGAGAACTGGTTTTGAATTAAACAAACCAGATGGCACCTGAAGAGTACTTTCCTCCATATAATTCTGACCAAGGGCAGAGATCTTCCACAGAAACCATTTTCATTGTTCTTCCAGATATTAATATTAATAAGACATAACATGACAACTGTTATTTTCAGTGTAATTTTTAACATCCATAGCATAGAATTAAATCATTTTATTTTTACCTTTCAATTGAAGGCCAACAGGTTTTTAAAAAGAATAAAAACATCATAAAGGAGAAGAGATTCAGATTGTTCTTTTATCTTTTTTATTGCTTGATATTTGTTATAATCTACACTGTGATGTTTATACCACAAAAGCAAAATATATTAAATAAATACAAACTAATATTTATTTATCTCACTGCCACTTCAAACTTCACTGCTCTACCACCATGACCAAAATCTTTATTCTTGGGCAGTCACTGGCAATGAAGAGCATACCAGTACATATATGATTCAAACTGGTTGCTATTTAACAAATTGGCTCTCCATTCACTCTGCTTGGGGTTATCTTCAGCAACTATTTGCATCATGCAATATCACAAATTTATATACAGTAGAGTCTTGCTTATCCAACATAAACGGGCCGGCAGAACGTCGGATAAGTGAAAATGTCAGATAACACACAGTAACGATTGAGTGCAGTAAAAAAAAAAAAAAACCCGATCCACTGTGCCTGTTGCAATTGATTTTTGCGCTGTGGTGCCGCACCATCAGGAGCAACAAGAAAGCGTATACTCACACTCACAAACAAGCGGCACACTTTTCTCATCGCCGATTTATGCGTGCTGTGTTTTTTTTAGGGGCGTCAGATAAGACAGAATGTCAGATAAGCGAAGGTCGGTTAAACGAGACTCTACTGTACTTGGTAATCACGTACAAATTCAGAATCAGTGTGGTATTATGTGGGGGGTGGGGTTGAGGGTCATACTACACTAAAATCTCCATACAGCTATGAAGTTTACTGGATGATCTTACTTCATTCACTATCAGTTAATCAAATCTATTCTGAGGAAGACAAAAGAGTTATGCACGGTGCTTTGAGCTCCATGGAGATATAGAGGGATATAAATACAAAAACACATAAATACTACTAATTCACTATTTACTCTTCATTCTAGGTAATTTATGAATAAAGTAAATAGAATCATTCTCAATAGAGATCTTCCCAGTAGAAGGGAACTCCATTCCTGATTTCCATCTAGTGTGAGAATTCTCTTTTTATTTTTACTTTTCATTTCTGGATCTTACTTCAATTATCAGCCTCTAAGAAGACCTGTCCTTAAATCTACTTTTTTTTTTTTAAATCAGATTTAGGCTCAATAAGCCAGGATATACATACACTCTATGTACCTATATTCAGTCCTTTTGCTGCAGTCCCTTTTTTATATAAGTAGTAAAACAAATCATAAAGTTAAGGTCAGCTTTATTGTTAATAGATTTAGATCATTTGAAATGCTAGCTTTTGATCATGCAGTGCAGAAGTAATAGAAGACTGGTTAACTGTGGCATCCAGCTTTCTTCCTAATTTGTATGTCCAAAGTAACAGCAAACAAGTGATGTATGCTTAGAAATATAATATAAATACAATATAGTTTTTATTTAAGTCTTATAGAATTCCAGAAGGTTGGTTATACAGGATTTCTCTTAACCAATGCCATGCTAATTCTTCCTCAAATCCAGTTTTTATAAACTGAGTAATTCTTGTCTTCTTGTTTTCTAGTAATTTATTCAGTATGTATTTTAGAATAACTACACTGTACATTCCTTACACACTTGAGTTCTTTAACAATCTCAAATGGACCAGCTGATTTATTAATTTTTATCAATTAGCCACAGAATTTCATCTCTTCTCACTTTTATTTTCCTTAATTGTATCATCTACTTATCAAACGTTTTGTTTACTTTAAGCTACAGTGTATATGCAGTATATAATAAGAAAATATTATAAATAGTTATGCATTTTGTGATTCAAGTCCAACTCTGCATAATTCAATAACGGAACATCAGTAAGGAGTATGTTTGTTTCTCATTCACTCTTTACGAGAAAAAAAGTTTCTATTATATCAAAAGATTATTTATTTACTTACTTACTTACTTACTTACTTACTTATTTATTTTGGTATATCCATTTTATTTTGGTGTAGCAGAAACCAAAGTACTCATTAAAAAGTTATATAGCATCTAGTTCCAAAGATGGAACTATTTGATATTGGTGCCTAAGTATGTATTTGAAACTTGATTCCAGGAACAAGCCTAAGCAAATTAAAATCTGATTAATTAACTTTTCTTTGCTGTATAAATGGGACCTCCCAAATAGATATCCCACTCGTACAGCAAGCATGCTAATTATAGCCAGCTGCAAGTCTCAAAAAGGAGCATAGAATTTAGTATCTCCAGATAACTCTTGAGAAGCTCAACCATATTTCTTAATCATCTCTTCATTTTAGAGATCATTTGTAAATTATACCTGCAACAGAAGTTTCATAAGCAGAGTTGGTAACTGGATCGAAAGTACTGGAAGAAGATTGCGAACATGTTCCAGGAATGTAACACGGATGCTGCAAAGTATCTCCAGTGCTGTAAATTATTTTACTAGAATCTAAGTATGATGAAAACACACACAAAAGCCATCATGTAGGGTTCAGTTCACTATCCTAAATTATTACATTCTAAAATGTTTAGCTGTATATTATGTACAAATATATCATGAATTCAAACTAACATAAGCTAATGATAATCAATCACATTCATGGCAAATTCTTAGCATCTAAGCATGTTTGGGAAGAAAAGAGTTTTACATTGTTAAGGAAATTATTTGGAGATTGCTGTAAACCACTTTGAGGTTTTGAAAGTAAGAATATAAATGTTCTTAAATAAAAAATAAGAAAAAAGAACTATTTCAATTAGTGAAAATTCATTAAATACTACAATGCTAAAGCTAAGGCTGTAATTAGCAATGAAACACTTACAATTATTAAGATACGTCAACATTCCTCTAATTTAATCAACAAACTATTAATCCTTATTTTATATTTCTGAATTACATTTTAGCATTTTAGAAAACTTAGATTAGGCAATTATTTTTAAAACTAGAAAGCTAATCTTAATATCCCTTCTAAACTTCATGTACATAATTTATTCCTCATTTCATCCCACTGTTTCAAGTCTATCAACCTCTATTTTAGCATTCTCAATCATTTATTATTCTTCAAATGTACTTTTACAAATTTTAGTGTGTACAGTACTCTCTCACCAGTCCAAGCATCAGGGTGTACGTGTGTAAAATCTAAGGACTTTTGGTGATCCACAACAACTACAAAAACAGAATCGTGATACAGCATATTAAATCTGTCAAATATTTGAAGTAATACTAATCAGAATAATGTATAAGCAGATCAGAATCTGCTCACCACTTTCCAAGACAATTTGTTGGTCAGTAAGATGGCAGGCCAAGTAGGGATACACTGTAAGAAGACAATTCTCTGCTGTTGCAGCCACCTGAAGTGAGAATCTAAAAATAAAGTAACTTTCATTTAAAATATAGTTGAATATTTCCTAGCCATTAGCAGAATTATACAATTAAATTCTCAGTTTTTTCACTGCCCTAGCCTCCATGCAAAACTGCATACACTATATTATATATACCAAAATGCTTGCAAGTAAATAAAAAATGCTTGTCTCCAGTACTTTTACAACAGATTGTCATTCTGGAGGGAGGAGAACTGTTCACTGTGGAACATAAAGTTATTAGGGGATTGTAAATCAACTGAATAGCTGGAAGCTGGGAAACCAGAACTGTTTTTCACTGTATTTTTAAGTTAAATATGTTTTAAAAAACTGGAATACTATGTAGCACTGCCTCTTTTGATCAAATCTCTTTCAAATATGTGTATCTCCCCCATGATACTGATTTCCTTGTAATAACAACTACAGCTACAGTTCAATTTCTGTATACCAATAACAGTGACAAATCTTGATAATCTTATATTTACTTTTTGATCCTGGATATCCTTAATGGTAAAGGGTTATTACAATAATCATTCAATTCAAAGCTCAAATGGAGTTTCTACATAGGCCACCATCACCAGTTCATTTATAATTCAGGCCTGTTATATCATAGAAGAGAATGAATAATTCCCCTCGTTTATTTCTTTCTATACGCTAATTTTTGAACACAGAAACCATGGCAGATGGTAAATGCTGACACTTTTCTGAAGAAAGTAATATTATACTATTTCTTTTATACTAGCCAATAATTGTTAGTATTTTAGCAATAAAATATGGGTACATAACACATTTCAAATTATGCATGTAATATCATATACAGATAGGTAAAAACATGTTGAGGCCTGTCAATGTCTTAAGTTACTTCAGTATTTAAAAAGCTATATTGTAGCTACCTGTTTCTTTCTCCATCAACGAAGAATAAATTCTTCAAAAAAGACAATGGCTTTGAAGAAATGAAATTGACATGGCAAGTGAATCCAATACTGTTTCCTTCTGGTGTTACTTCAATCCTATTGCCCTCCGGAAAGTCCACAGTCAAGGGATGAGTCTGCTGAGCACTGGTACCATCACTACCATCATAATTTCCAGAGTCAAGTTCTGGAATTTCAACTTGTAAAACTGATGGCCTGTTAAAACCAAGGCAGGAAGACATGAAATTTCAACATAACAAGACTTAAAAATAGTAGTTTTCAGAAGAAAAACATACAGTAAAATGTAAATTATCAACTAAGGATGCTGTGTTAAAATAGCTAGATCTAAAGGAAAGTTACTGAAGGTTGTATTTAATTTGATGCATTTTTAATTATACGTTCATATTTCTAACTTCCTAAGCAGTAAAATATAAAGTGAAATAGCCTACATGGTACAATAAAATAATGTTAATTTTCTTTTGTTGGGTCCAAATGGCAATTATCTTAAATTAGTTTGGAATTCTATTCAATGTTTGGCCCAAAGAACAACTTTTGATGCGGTCAAGGTCTTGAATCATATTCAGTGGGTATGTTTTCCTCCTTTCTGAATGGTGCAATTCCACATGCTTTAAGAAACTTAGGTTCAAAGTCCAAAAAAACATGCAAAATGAGCTGAATCATTCTTTGAATCTGTGTTGCCAATATCTGAGGAATAAAGTAATTGACCTAAATATATAGAAACAGAAAAGAAATATATAGGGCCAGGTTATTGGAAGGATCACCTATCTCCCATGGTTTCTACCCTTCCAAGTAAGATCAGGCAGAATTGGATCACTTTGGGTCCCCTCAATCAAACAATGCCATCCATCAGGACCCAGGAAGTATGACTTCTCTGACATGGTTCCTGCCCTTTGGAATATCCCCACCACAACTAGAGATCCATTTGGTTTCCACCGTGATGATATTCTGGAAGCCTTTAAAAACTTGGCTGTTCTCCCTGATGGTTATGTTTTATGTTATAGGGAGTGCGTTTGTCCACACACAGAATTTCTTTTTTATTGTTTTCCATTTTTTAAGGTAAGCCACCTAGAGATGTTCTGGAATTGGGTGGCATCTAAATCTGATAAATAAATCAGTGTAATTTAGTGAATATAAGCAACCCAGGTCATTTTCCTTGCATTTCCACCAAGGCAAATTTAGATTCAGTACTGTGATTGAAAAAGAAGATAAGAATGGCACTGACAGTCTGTCATAGATTTTAATATAGTTGTTTATTTGTCCTTAAGGAAAATACTAAGACACTAATAATATACGTATTGCTAAATCACTTCTTTAAGCATTATGAAATGTCAAATGAAGACAACTGACAATGCTTAGTGGAAAATAATTAACAATGTGGCAAAGTGAAATAAGAAAAAATGGAGACAGTATTAAGAGAAGCCAAACCTCAACCATGTTTTATACTTGTTTCAGATTTTGCATTCCAGCTCCTTGGTCTCAGCCCCTGTACCCAGACAGCAGACTCTCAGAGGCCCTGGCTTCTGGCTGCAGCTCTTAAATGCCAGGTTAGTCTGTAATAAGGCCTCCCTCATCTGCAATTTGATTGTGGATGAGAGGACCAACTTGGCATGTATTACCAAGACCTGGCTGGGCCAGTAAGGGGGAGTAGCCCTTTTGGAGATTTCTGCAGCCAGGTTTCAGGTGTGGCACCAGATGAAAACACAGGGCATGGATAGTGGTGTGGAGATTGTCATACAAAAATCGCTTACAGCTTTCAAGGGCGCTGCCCTGCAAGTCACTGGATATGAGGCCATGTTAAGTTGGCCTCTAGGGATCAGTTGGGATAGTTGCTGTTATACCAGCTTCACTGCTGTGTAGCAACTTCCCTGCCTCAGCTCCTTGACTCCAATTCTGGGTTGGCAATGGAGTTCCCCGGACTTATGGTCTTGGGGGACTTCAATCTGCCCTCCCTGGGAGGTGGGTCTGAGGCAGCTCAGTTCATGGCCACCATGATGGCCATGGGCCTATCCCAGTCATCCAGAGCCCAACACAGGACAATGGTCACACTGGATCTGGTGTTCCTGTTGGAGCAGTGGCTATGTCATCTGCAACTGGGGGAGCTTTTGGTGTCCCCCTTGTCATGGTCAGATCATGCCTTGATTCCATGGGATTCTCTGGCACCACTATCCTCTGCAGGGAGGCTGGACCCATTAGATTGGTCCACCCCAAGTGACTGATGGACCCAGATGGGTTTCAGAGGGAGCTGCGGGCTGTTCTAGCTGATCTGCTGCATGGTCTATCCAAAGCCTTGGTTGCCATTTGGAATAAGGGGGCAGTTGAGGCATTGGATCAGATCTTGTCCATGCGACCTCTCCCCTCTCAGGGATGACATCACTTCTCATGATTTATGGAGGAGCTGAGGGAGATGAAGCAGGAGAAGAGACATCTAGATCATCGCTGGTGCTCAACTAAGGACAAACTCGACCAAACACAGGATAAAGCCGCTATTAAGGCCTACTTTGTGGCTGTAAGGGTGGTGAAGTGGCAATACTCCACCCTTATTGCATCCGCAGATTGCTGCCCACAGTCCTGTTTCAGGTGACACGAGCCCTCTTGGTTAAAGGGGGCCTGGGGAACTTTTTGCAGGGACTTGCAGAGGAATTTGTTCAGCATCTGTCAGACAATATTGCTTGGATTTGTTTGCAGTTGGATGCTAGCCTTGTTGCAGGTCCAGAGGAGGGGGCTAGGATGAAGTCTTGCCCAGTTATCAGGGAATGCTTTGAACCTGTTGGATTTGAGGAAGTGAACCAGCCACCTGCTCCTTAGATCTATGCCCCTCCTGGCTTGTGAAAGCGGCCCAGCGGGTTTCATGTGAGTGGGTCCTGATAATGGTGAATTCTTCCTTGAGTGAAGGGATTGTTCCTTTACTTCTTAAGGAGGCTTTGATTTACCCCCTCAAGAAGCCATCCCTGGACCTCATAACACTGGGCAACTTTCATCCAGTATCCAACCTCCCCTTTTTGGGGAAGGTGATTGAGAAGGTGGTTGTGCAACAGTTTCACAGGACCTTGGATAAAGTGGATTATCTGGATTCTTTTCAGTCAGGATTCAGACCTGGTTATGGAATTGAAACGGCATTGGTTGTGCTTTTGGGTGATCTCTGGCATGGGCAGGATGGTGGTAGTGCTCTCAGCAGCTTTTGAAACCATTGACCATGGGATCCTTCTGGATCGACTCAGAGGATCAGGAGTGGGTGGCACAGTGTTGTGCTGGTTCACCTCCTTTCTCCAGGATTGATTCCAGTTGGTGGTGATTGGAGAGGAGAGATCCTACCCTCTGCCCCTACTACGTGGGGTGCTGCAGGGGTCAGTGCTCTCTCCTCTCCTATTCAACATCTACATGAGACCACTGAGTAAGCTCATCCATTGCCACGAGGTGAGGTGTCATTAGGATGCTGATGATGCCCAATTGTACATCTCTACTCCTGGTGAATTAAATGATGCTGTGGATTTCTTATCCCGGTGTCTGGATGCTGTGAGGGTCTGGATGGGGTACAACACACTTCAACTGAACCCTGGCAACACTGAGTGGCCTTGGGTTTTGGGGGCCCCGGTTCTAGGACACCATCTTTGGTACTGGATGGGGCTGCACTGCCACAAACAGATTCTGTGCACAATTTGGGGGCCTCCTGGACTCATGACTCCTGCTCAATGTGCAGGTGGCAGTAATGGCTAGGAGGGCCTTTATGGTCAACTTTGTATTGTGTGCCAATGGCAGCCATTCCTAGATTGAGAGGCCCTACTCACGGTCACTCATGCCCTGGTCACCTCTCGGTTGGACTATTGTAATAAGCTCTACATAGGGCTGCCCTTGAAGGCTATCTGGAAACTTCAGCTGGTGCAAAATGCAACGGTGCAAGCAGTTATTTGTGCTTCTGGTAGAACGCACATGACACCTCTGGTTCACAGGCTGCGTTGGTTACCAGTTTGTTTCCAGGTCCAATTCAAGGTGCTGGTGTTGACCTTTAAAGCCCTGCATGGCATGGGAACAGGTTACTTGAAGGACCGCCTCTTCCCGATTACATCTGCCCATCCCACCAGATCCAGCAGAAAGGGCACGTTACAGGTTCTGTCATCGAGGCCGCTACATTTAGCAGGCCCAAGAAGGCAGGTCTTTTCTGCTATGGTGCCCACATCGTGGAATATTCTATCCCCTGAGACGAGATTGGCTCCATCACTTCTCATCTTCCGCAGGTCCCTCAAGATCTGCTTGTGCCATCAGGCCTGGGGACCCCAGGGGACTGGTAAATAGTGAGATGGCTCCATTATTATTAACTTCCCTTCACTTACTATTTCTTTGTCTTAGCTTTGTTTTTTATAGTTTTTAATGCTTTTAATAATAGTAATGATAACTGTTTTAGGTATTTATTAATTGTTTTAGCTTTGTTGTATGCCACCCAGAGTCACTTGTGAGATGGGCAGCTATATAAATTGGACAAACAAACAAACAAATGTATTTTATCACATCAATAATACTTCTTTACAAAGGAGTCAGAAAGGCAATAAGCTTAACAAAAAAAAGTTGCATTGGACAGCCTAGAATTCCCTAACAGATGTTTCTTTGCTTCATTGGCCCAAGAAGATAATTATGTTTCCAGAATGTCATCTGGGGATGCTATTATTCACTAAAGACCCAACAATTACTCACAAGTCTTGAAGATGCCATAGCGTTTGTAAGATGCCTACATAATCACATCCTTTATACCTTATGAAATAAGGTATATGAGTTTGGGGCTGCCTGTGCGTGCTGGTGGTAGAGTGGGAAGGCAGTTTGTAGCAGCTGAGGATCCACTCTACTGTGCAGCTGATGAAACTTACAGAACACAATAATAGACCTATGGATTCTTCAAAAAGAGTTTTAACACACCAAGTGTCCCTTCTGGCTACATCTAACTATTTTCTAAAAAAGCATTAAGCATGTCAATACTGTGCTGCAGTTTTGGTTATACCAAAGGTTACTGGCCACTATCATTGACAGTATACAAGCAGGAGACCTTAACTATTTAGTTGACATCACCTGCCCATCATACTGCAGAACTTTCTTTTTAGCCTGCCTTAATTTCTTGCTCTTTGCATTACTGGAAGAAAGATATAACAATATTCCTTTTGCAGATCAAAATTTCCCCTGTACTATGGAGGAACCTGAGACCTTAGCCCACATACTCCTTTGACGCCCTTTTTACAGTAACTTACACTCCACCCTTATACTTTCACTTGCAAACAAAATTCCTTTTTGCCTTGAGAACAATTTCATTTGTTCCTTCCTGTCATACCAGAACCCTAACACCACCAGGTTTCTCCCAGCAGCCATGTACAATTTTATTTTGTTCTTCCAAGTTTCTTACATTGTGTCTAAGTTTCTTCTCCTGTCAGAGATATCACTGATCAATATATGATTTTACTTATACACATTTACATACACACAAATTCACCCAATAGTCTAGTTTTCAGTAAGAATTTCAGTATTTTACTCTTAAATGACTATTAATTTAGTAATTTGTTTTTATCACTTTTAATATCCTATTATCCGTACTTACTGTGCTGTTTTTGTTTTTGCTTTTATTTTTTGGTGCCTTCAAGTCAATGTTGACTCCTGGTGACTACCTGGACTAGTCCCTACAGTTTTCTTGGCAACACTTCAGAAGTGGTTTGCCCTTGCCTCCTTCCTAGGGCTGAGAGAAGGGACTGGCCCAAAGTCACCCAGCTGGCTTTGTGCCTAAGGCAGGAGTAGAACTCACAGTCTCCTGGTTTCTAGCCTGATTACTTAACCACTACACCAAACTGGCTCTCAACTGTACTGTACTAAAGATCATATGCATTCCTGTTAATGTCTTAGAAACGTTTGAGACTTTAAAGCATTTTCATTGTCCTTTCCATTTATTTATTTGATTTATTCATTTGATTTGGTGCCACCCAACTCCAGAACGACTTCAAGCAGCTCACAATTTAACAAACAAAATTAAAAAATGATAACAAACTAAAAAAGAAAAGAGCAAGATGGTGAATTTGACTGACAACACAAATAACATATACAACCAGGATAATGTTTATGCTTTCTTTCCTATGTCATGGCTTCCTGCACTTTATTCTTTTATTATTTTTATGAAGTCAGTTGTTTAATTTGCTCAGCAGTGAAGATTATCTCTCAATGGTTAGTGCTATAAGTAACAAAGAATACCTGACCCAACCATTAGTTTAAAAAATCACACTACCTAATCTGTGTGATGCAGTAACACAAAGGATAATTTCATTTGCAGACTAATATATAATAAATTCAAATAATCTAAGATTTCAAACAGGCTAATATCTGTAATAGATTTTTTTGTAGGCTGATGAGAAAAGGTTTAAATTAGTTGAAATTCATTACTTGTTGCAATTATTGCTGTTGTTTCTATTATCAACTGCATAAATTCACCATTTGAAATCATACAGAGAAAATAAACAATCACACTTAATGAAGAAGCTAAAATTTGAATTGTAAATTACCTTAAATAATCCTGGGGAATTATACAGACATCTGCTCCTGTTTTAACATTGAGAGGAACAGGAGTCAGTATCAAAAGCTGGGGTTCAAAGGTGATTTTATGTGATTTCACAATTCCAGATAAAGTGATTGTTCTGTAAACAGGCATCTCATCATTCAAAAATACAGGTATCTGAGCTGCGTATATTCCAGGCCAACCTGAAGAAAACAATGAAATTGCCAATGTACGCATTTCTTTATAGAACAGACCAAACTGGTGTTATAAAAATGAACACATTACCAAACCAAAGCATGAAGACATAATATAGGACTGGCATTTCTGATCAGCTTTAATCATTTTCTTTTACAAAAAAAATATTTTAAAAGGTAATGTATGAATTGCTATGAATGTAATGATAAAATCCAGAGATATATGAAATCCAATAGCCAGGTTGGGTTTTGGTCTTCCAAGTTACCTCCCATCTTCCACAACAAACATAGTAGCCTTTGTTATAGCAACAATACGTTTGTGCACATTACAAAGAACAGCTCCTCTGTTTATGGGATTGATTGAGATGCAATGATTCTCAGAAGAAAACCTAAGTCAGAAGCAACTACGTCCTATTTGGTCAGTAGCACCTAAGCAGTATTTCGGCTATTCTTTAAAATTCCTTTGCCTTTCATCTCTTCACTAGGTCAGATTATTAAGCCAGCTATATAGTTGAAGCATCTATATAGCTAATTTTAGAATGCAAACCTATCTAATGTTGCTGAAATTGTACATATCTGATAATGCAATGACATTTTGCCAGGAATGTTCCCTTAATATATCCTAAATGCCTTTCCATGGTGTTGCTCTCTATGTAACAGAATGAAAAATGATACTGTTTTAACTAGAAAGGGCACTGACAGTATAGAACCTGTTATCCTAAATAGATTAACTGTAGGCAGAAAACAGAAATTGAAACTCCACTCCCAGATCAATATTTATACTTTTTTAAAAATTACATTATCACTCATTTTTATGAAAACGCCAAAGGGTGCCATTATTAAATTGATTTTTATAATTTACATAATACTTTTTTTTTGTGTGTGCAGCCAATGCAGATTTGGCCAATTTAAAATGTGATACATGCTAACATATACCTTATTTTCTTGTAAGATATTTATTTATTTATTTATTTATTTATTTATTTATTTTTATTTATTTATTTATTTATTTATTTATTTAGCAAATTTATATAGCTGTCCATCTCACCAAAGCGACTCTGGGCAGCATACAACAATCACTGATAAAGGTATAGTAATATACAAAGATATATTAACATCACCAATATTATGCATGTTCACACATTTCTTATATATACATTAATGTACGATGGATATCATTTATAATCACTTATAACTGACATAGGTTTGAACGTAATTGCTCATAGTGACCTCTGGCAAATAAAAACGCCTCCATTCTAGACAGAAAAGTGTCATAGAAGTTCATGTTTTGTTCACTTTTAGGCTACAAATTACTAACATTAATATGTATTATCAAGTAGGCTATTTAAAAATAAGAAAAAATAGTGTAGCTTTCTTTGTGAGTTGTTGAATCCCTCATTTAATCATTATGTCATACACATTCATATTGATACATACAAGTCACATCCTGGGGCCAGCACCTCTGCAAATCTGTCCCATTTATACTTTTGTTGTTATCTTCCTTTTTATCCCTAGCCCTTTCATTCTGACCTTTCCAGCATAAAGTAATAGAAAATCTTAAGCGTAAGCAGGGAAAGTATTCAGACTAAATATCACTTTATAGAGCCTATTCTGTCTAGCACGGTATTGTTATGTAGCAAGCAAGTTTTAGATTTGCTGGCTTTGATGAAATTTGAAAGAGAATAAGATGGTACTTGTAAGATGTTGAATTTAACTTTATCGATAACACAAAATTAATCACATGAAGACTTTCAGTGTAGAATACTGTATTAAATGCAGTCAAGTGGTACTGACAGCATCTGACAGATATTTCAGTGAAGTAGTCCTCAGAGTTTTTACTTCACATCATTCAGAGCTGGAAGCCTTTATAAGTGCCAGGGCTACCAGCTGACCCATTGTGGTTTCTTTACTTGGGGAAAGTATATATTCTAACTCATCACAAAATATTCCATGGCAATTCATATTTAAAAAGTTAATCAGGAGGAGGAGGAGGAGGAGAAGGAAGAGGAAGAAGAAATAATAAAAATTAGAAGAAGAGAAAGCCTGGGAGACTAAAAGAGGTTTCTGATGCCTAAAGAACAACAGAGTATGTAGCAGATGGTTCTCTCCAGGAGCAGTTCCATAAGGGTTGAGGGGGGCACATTTACAACCACTCAAATCACAACAAAATGACAATCAACACAGTTCTGTCAATTCTGACAAGATATTTTCTCAGCTGTTATTCTTAAAATCTGGTAACCTTATTTTGTACTATATGTCATGGTAGTTATCAAATGTTGTTCCACATTTTATCACTGCTGATTACTATAAGCAACTTGGGTCTAGTAACCAAGCAATTAATAAACCCTGGATAATTGTTTCCAAGCTATTTCTATTCAGGAAAGTTAATTTACCAGCTTCCATGCTACTCTAGATAGTTGGGCCTCCAAGTGTCAGAATTTCAGTGCAGTTACATAAACTTTCCAAAAGGATACAGCTGCTTTAATATTTCGAGGAGGAGGAGGATAGGCCCAAGTTTTTCAGCTTCTTTCTAGGGCCAAAGTGATGTGTTCTTAGTGGTATCATTTGTCTATGCATTGGATAAGGAAGAAGTGCTGTTAGTCTTGGCAGCTACTCCATCACATTCTGATCAATGCCCTTGGGAAACAGCCTGCTTCATGAGCTAATATGTTCTTGCACTAAAAATTCACCAAGTACTACAACACCTTGCCTGTGTACAACCAACATTTTCACTATCAGAAAAATAAAATTGCTGTGCATGCATGCATACGAAAAAAGTGAGCCTCCCCATGGATGTGGCAACTTTAAACACTTTGTGAAGCAGCTCTCCTGAATGTTTGAACAGCCCTATCTTCCATGTCTCTTCTTTCTGATTATCACTCTTATCCACTGGACTTGCTTTCTTTCCTGTTTTTTTTCTCCCTTGTAGAAAGTTATTTATTCTGTCAACTCCTTTGGTAATGACTTTTTGTTGTTATTGGTGTTTGGTGTAATAAATCTTTTTGAAAAGCTGAAATATGGCCACTCACTGCTGCAAACCTATTTTTTTTTCAAGCACCATTATAAACTTGTGTATGCTACAAATATATGCCAAATTGTTTTCAAGCAAAAACAAAAACATGCCACAAGTATTGCAGGTCATTATTGCCTTGTCATGTCCATTTAAGTTCACTTCTGTTTCTTAAGGCACCACAAACAGAAATGCTTTTATTTCTTGTTCCCGTCTCAGGTTCTCATATTAGCCAAGCACGCTTTTGACTTAGAGAAAAAAAAATGTTGCAGATCTCCTCTTCGAACTCTGTCACCAATTCCTGTTACCTGTTAGCTGCCCTTGTTCATTAGTTTAGTAAGCTCATTCCATAGAAATGGTCAGCCTTATGTTCCTTCTACAGTTTTTGCCTCTCCTTACTCATTTGAAAACAATAATTAAATCAATCACAATTTATTTTTATTTATATTTCAAATTTGGTCACCTTCCATCTCACGAGATTACAATGGGTACTCAGCAATCATTAGGACATACCCTTTGCAAACAGCAACTGAGCACATCTTGTCTCAAAACATGTAGTTTTTAAAATCATTCTCTCTACCTTGTGTTTCAATGAAATCCACTGTCAAATTCAACTAAACTAATGAGATCAGAAGTTGGAAAATTAATTGTGTCAATTTATGGTTGAAGCAGTTAAAAGTGAAACATTTACATGTCAGTTTCTAGCTTCAGTAGGAATATCATTACTAGGTTTACTTTCCAAACTGATTGGCTTCCTTAGCATAACTTCTGGAAAAAAGTTCATCTTGCTTAATTATATTAACCACTATATGACTGTATAGTAATTAGTGTGAGATATTTCCAGGAATCATATACAAATCTGCACAAAAATCTTTATTTACATCTGACATTTGTAAAGAGTTCCATTACTATATGGCAAACAATCTGCAGTATCTCTATATATTGTGAATATACTTACATTTCATTAGCTATTTTGCACACACAGTATCAGTTCTAAAGTACAGAATTCTGTAAGTAACTATAATACAATATGTATTTTAATAGGTCATTAAATTAGCCTTGGTGACTGAAGATTCATAACACATTCATCTTCAGAGAAGGTAGAATACAATATAAATTTCCAGAGCTAAGATGATTAGCCCAATCAATATATTTTGGAACAATGTTAAGAGTTTCAGTAAAAAAAAACAACAGAGAACTAAGGAATAAAGGCACTGCACTGACAGTAATATTTCCAGTTATGAGCCATTAAATCCAATGGTCTCAACTGTTTTAAAATCATTGCTGCAGCATGTAAATATTCAAAAGCGAAAGCTGCTGTAGAGCTTTTTCCAAAGGAAGACAATGCATGTTTCTATGGCTAGGCAGAATAATTTGATAGTCTTCATTTTCAGAAGAAACCACAATCATTTACTAATTGAAAAGTTAAAAGGCTAACCTAGAATGTATACTATGTAATTGCGCAGTGAGCTTTGCATGTTGTTTGAGATGGTTTAAGACAAGGCATATCATCCCTACAATGGTAATGTGCAGTCACACTTCCAACTAAATGATTTAGACTTAATTTCTTTGAAACTTTCCAAACAAAAACATCTCTTCTTTCAAATCATTATATTAACAATAGAAGACCCATGGGAAATATATCTTTAAGAAGGAGGTTTTCTTCTACCACTTATTCAACCCTAGTGTATCAGGGTTAATATACAAGGAATATATACTTTATGTATTTCTATACAGCATACTATTTTAGATATTCAAGAATATTTATTTTAAACAACATAGCTAACCTTGTCAATTGTAAAGAAATAAGCAAATCTATTGTATGTTTCACAGGAAAGTATCTACAAAACATTTCAAATGTGGAATCTTCCATATACAAAATTGATTTAAACATATACAGAATAGACAGGAAAACAAATTCTTACATGGGCAGAAGCATATAGTAATAGCTGTATTTTGTCCTGGATAGAGAAACCCAGTATGTAAACTGAATTTGAAGATACCATCATCTACTGCTTTGCCTGAAGCATCAAGATCAAATCGCCAGGTAATTTGTTTCTTTGAGATATTTTTCAAATGTAGTTTCTGCAGAGAGAGATGAGGCAAACTACATGATGTAAGATGGACTACTCTATGAATAATTAACAATAGACACCAAAGAGACCTGACTTCAAACGATTTATGTTTCCCCCAAATTTCAGGCATATTTTCTCCAAATTTTATGAGTGTTATTGAAATATAACAGAGTTATAATATTGTGCAGAATTGCAGTGTGGCATTCAAATTACTAATTAAAATGAGTAATGTAAGAGTGACAAATACAAAAGTTTTGTTTCTGCAGGAATTTTGAATGGAACCTAATTAAATGCACTGGATCAATCAGTCCAGCTGTATGAACAGATTAGTCATGTGATGCTCATGTAATAAATAGGAAAAAAAATGCTATACTCAGAATCAAGGTTTCAGAAATCCAAACAAAAGAGATTTCAGTTGCACAGACTTTTTACTGAAGGAGCAGTGATCAGGTCACCGCTGAAGCAATAGTGCCCAAAGAGAAGGCACTCGGCCTCCCCTACCTCTATAGCAACTCTGAGGAGAACTGAAATGTTTCATTCTGTTACAAATGACCACTATTGAGCATTACTTCAAAACAACCCTAAACTGTGCTTAACAGGGAAAAAAAAGTTAACAAAACTTCTGTTCTTCTACCTTTGACCACACAAGAGGAGGGAATATGGATGTATGACCTAAAGGCTTATAAATTTGATTAATAGCTTAGCCTTATATTTCAGTGAGGTCTTTCAGTTTGAATTTTAAATCTGCAAGTAGGAATTTTTGGTTGTTAATCCTGTATTATATATTCTATAGAATATATTTGATTTATTTAGGTGTGAAAAAGTATTATTATATTGTTAGTGTATATATGCATCTGTATATGTTTGTGTGTGTGGTATATTTTTATTCTGCCAGCATGCAGGAAAGCAAAAGCAGATAAAGAAACTAAAGGAAGATGTGCAGAAATAGTATGAGCAAAAAATGCATTATCAGCATTTGAGTTACTTTTTCTTACTTGAAAACCACTAGACATAACAGAACTACAAAATAACAGAAGGATCCACACTTCCCTATAATACATACCAACCTTTACATTACTGCTGTCACTTATAACACCCAAGTTGATACTTTTTACACTATGCTGAAAGGTGAGTTCTGAAGGATAAATGTCCAGTGGTGGCTGTAACACTGTAGAAAGAAGCAAGCATACATAACTATCTTAACTTCAGGGAGACAGACTTATTAAAACTACACATGGCTTAAACCTGGACGAAATCAGTGATTTTGACTAGAAATGGAAAATCTTCAAATCGAACAAGACTCATATAAAGAATCTATATTTCAAAGGTTTGGTTGATTTGGAATGACAGGAAATACACACAGTATATGAACAAAAACAGATATATCTTTCTCCAAGCTTACTATATTAGGAAAACTTCAGGTTATTGTGATGAGGAGATAAAACATCTTGAGTTGGTCTCAAGATGTTTTACTTAGCAAACTAAATCAGTAAATATGCACACAAACATCAAAGTGTGTAGGTCTGCCAAATTAAGTTGGCACCTGAGGTAGAAAATCACATAAGATCATGTTGTCTCCTATGCAAATAATAATAACAACAACAACATTAGTAATAATAATAAGTCCAAACTAAGTGGAGGAAATACCATCAAGGCAATTAACACTTGGGCAATTCCAGTCATTAGATACACAGCTGGGATAGTGGACTGGACTCAAGCAGAACTAGAAGTCCTAGATAGGAAGAACAGAAAAATAATGACAATGAATCATGCCCTTCATCCATGCAGCAATGTTGTCAGATTCTATTCACCAAGGAGCATAAGTAGGCATGGAATGTTGCAAGTACACCAGACAGTTGAACAAGAAAAAAAGGGCATTATAAGAATATCAGAAGGACAGTGAAAAAGATGCACTGAAGCTAGTACACCATGAAGGCTTACTGAATCCTGAAGAGACCAAACTGGCCTACAAGGAAGATCAAATGAAGAACAGACACATGGAAAGACAAAGTATTACATGACCAGTACACAAAAAACTAGCAGGCAAAGTAGATAACAACAAGACCTGGCAATGGATAAGAGCAGGAAAGTTGAAGAAAGACAGAGGAAATAATTCTGGCTGCACAACACCAAGCCTTAAGAACAAATGCATATAAAGCTGGAATTGAGAAGACAGCAACAGACAGCAAATGCCACCTGTGCAAAGAAGCTGAAGAACCACCTAGTTATCTGCTGCAAGAAGATCACAGTGATTACAAACAATGGCATGACAAAGTAGCAACAATGGTGCATTGGAATATCTGCAAGAAATACCATTTGCCTGCAAGCAAGAACTGGTGGGACCACAAAACAGACAAAGTCATAGAAAATGAAGAAGCTAAAGTGCTCTGGGACTTCAGAATTCAAACAGACAAGCACCTGCCACATAACACCCCAGACTTAACAACTGTTGATAAGAAAGACAAAAAAGTCTGGATAGTGGACATTGCAATACCTGGAGACAGCATAAGAGAAGAGAAAGAACTGGAGAAAATCACAAAATATAAAGACCTGCAAATAGAAGTAGAACGACTGGGGCAAAAGAAAGCAAACATAGTACTAACAGTAATAGGTGCCTTGGGTGCAATCTCAAAACAACTGGAATACTACTTGAAGACCATCGGCATTGACAAAATCACCAACAGTCAATTACAAAAGGCAGCTTTACTTGGAAAGCTTACATCCCGTGACAATACCTTTAACACCATCAAACAACGTCTGCCTATCCCAGGTCCTTGGGCTTGATAGGTGGATAAAAATGCCATATCCAGTCTAAACATCTGGCTGTGTGACCAGCAATAATTGTTGTTGTTGTTGTTGTTGTTGTTGTTGTTTCCCTATGACATCCAGAATCATCTGATGAAAAGCAACCACCTTACTCTGCCTAATGAAAAGGCTAGAGATACCACTGCCAATATTTGATGGCTAAATTACAGATTTTCAGTGGCATGATTTTGGGCTGTGGGTCTGGACTTGGGCATTGGGAGGGCAAAATGAAGGTGAAAACTTATGCAATAATTTTCAAGTAGGTGTTCTTGATCTGGGGTCTGTGAATAGATTTTGGGGGGTTGTGAACTTGGATGGGGAAAAAATTAAAACTGTATTTTCACCAACTTCTAACTGAAATTTAGCTTTTCATTCAATAATGTATGTAGGCAAGAAAGTAATTTATGGCATCTTGACTCCAAAATTGTTTGCTAACTTCCGTAAATTTCATTATCTAAAATTGTTATACTCTAAGAAAGGGTATAACAATCTTGTTATTGATTTATGGATTAATAAACACAGCATATATATTACCATGCTACTCTATTATGTATTTATTATTTTTTAATATAATTGTGTTTGAGCATTATTAGTTTCCTTTGTAATACAATCTATAACTATGTATTTTATTTTATGCATTTAAATACATCTTTCTAAGAAGGTTCTTAGATTCTCAAAGGGGTTCATGGCACAAAAAGATTAAATAAACCCTGATTTAAAGTATCTATGTCTACTTTTATTTTAAAGAACATCTCCTCGCAAATTCTCCAAAAAGGAGGCTGTTAAATTTGGAACTCATACTCCTGGTGATGTCACTATGTCCCTTTTGCCTTCAAGGCCAAAATATTTTTTTAAGTACAGCCCTCGGGCCAAAATGCTTATCTACTCTGTTACATATATTGCTTTGCTTTGAAAGTAAAGCTACAAAATCCTGTGGATCACGGGAGCAGGTAGGGTTGCAAATGGCTGGATCAGGGAAACGGTCAATGCCTCACTAGGGGAAGGGATGGTACTGTCTGACCTGAAAGAAGCAATGGTGTACTCCAGCCTGAAGAGGCCCCTCTCTGGATTCAGATATGCTAGACAACTATTATCCACTCTCCAATCACCTTCAAACCACCCTACAGAATGCTGATTATTTGGATTCTTTTCAGCCAGAATTCAGGCCTGGGCATGAGACAGAAACCATACTGGTTTTAGTGTTGGGTGAGAACCTGGATGTATATCTTCTCATCTTTTTAGATCTCCCAGCAATGTTTGATTTCATAATATCTCTATGGGCCACTACAAAATTTGAGAGTGATTCTGCCCTTTCCTAAGTATTCCTTTCTCTTCTAGTATTCAAGATGGCTTTTTAAATGCCTCTTTGGGGACTGAGGTGAGAATGGTAGTTGTACATGCATTGGAATAAAGCTGTCTGCTTTGGTATTAAAAGATGTATGCTTTTAGAACAATATTGGAGTTGTGTTGAATTTATGTTAATGGTATTTATTATTACTATTATTGATACATTTGATCATTTTGATAACATTTTACTGTATGTATTGTATATTTTGCAGTAAGTTGCTTAGAGTCTCATGACTGAAGCAGCATTCTTATCATCTGATTTGCTCATTTTATCAAGTACTTAAAAGTTATTAATGCATATTCTATATACACACATCTATATTTACCTCTGAGGCTTACATACCAGTTGCTTGAACTTTGCATACTTGAGTAGGTATAGTCAATGACTGAGGCCGAGGAACAACCATATGTTTTGCTGAACTAGCAGGACTTAACTTTTTTGAAACATTCGTCGAACATTGAGCTTCATCAGCATTAATTTTTATTGGAAGATTAAAGTCATATGCTGCCACCTAAAGGATGAATATAAAGTTATAATTTTCACAATGCTAACAAGAATACAAATGTTTGAAAACCAGAAGCCAGCAAACCTTGTATTCAGGCAGTAACCAATTCATATTCTCAAAACACTGAGAAAGAAAAGTCACTCCATACAGAAATGAAGTGAATCATGCATGTACCATTCCCCACTCCACCCCCAAAGCAAGATTAAAAAGATGGTATATGTAAGTATAGTTCTAGAAATTAGGAAGAAGCTACTGTCTGGTAAAAAAAATTACATTTGTGGCCTTCATTTCTCCAAATATTCAAGGAACTCCTTGCAACCTGATTCTCTGCATAGAAGATTTTAAGAGGAAGATTTATGAAAATTATCTCAAAAGCAAGAGGAGTGCTCCATGAATTATCATTCTATGCAATGAAAGAAGTTAAAGTTAACAGCGCTAAAAATGGGACTTGGAAGTTCATCAGCAGCCGTTGCAACTGAACTAGATACACTGGGATTGCCGCACTTTTTTTAATTATTATTATTAATTTTTTATTACAAAAAAGGAAAAAATACATAAAAATGCTGGGATTGCCACACCCTGTCCAAAGTATAGCTCCCAAACAATATTTAAAGACAGCCCCTTAGAAATTATGTTGCAGTTTTCAGTTGTTGTGCTTATAGAAGTTTGGGCTGCTATTCTTTTGAACAAGTTAATTTTGTAAATTTTTATTCTTTTGAATCTGAAATAACAGTTCAAGTTTGAATCTCAGCAAAGGAAAGAAGACAATGCATCAAATGCAGCTGAAACACTGTACTCCAACCATTGCTTTTCCAACAGCAGCATCTGATTCAGTATATTGAAACTGTAAACCAGCCCTAATACTACAGAAGTATAACCTATTGTATTCAATTTCAATTTATTCTCTCTCATCCACCACCTCAGCTTTGAGATACAAGTTTTGAATAGCAATAGCACGGCCAGTATAGTTAAAAATATAGGTTAAGTATCAGTGGTATTATGGTATTATGTTGTACTAATTATTTGTTCTGTTTTGTATTGTATTTGTGTACTGATGATATCAAACCTACAGCTTCAGACAATCTATCTTTATATACATTTATATACACACTAACAGAACAGACATAAAATTTTCCTTAGGAAACCACACTAGAGGTTGAACACACAGTTCCAGTGACAATCTTCTAGGACTGTTTTGTCCAAAAAACAAAATAGAGTGAAACCAATTCAGATCAATCATAGCATTGAGATAATGAAACAAGAAATCTGGATTGGCAAAATGTCAAAAGCTACTATATGGAAAAACACTCTGTTTATCCTTGGACAGTGATAATTTGCCATAAAAATTAAAGTGGTCTCATTTTTATGAGATACATAGTCAAATTTAAAAGGAGAAAAGGTAGATGTGTCACCCACAAAAATATTGTCAGCAAAAAAAGAAAAAGCAGTGCCCTATAACTGCAGAATCACCAGTAAAAGAGATGTAATCTTCCTCCTTTAAAAAAGGCCCCTCTTGCTCTCTCTCCCTTACACCATATAGAGCAGATCCAAGGTTCCATGTCTTATATCTCTGTCTACTGCCCATGTGTTATAATGGGCTTTCTGAGCGGGAACAGCAGTTTATACTTATGAATTGTTATTGTAACAGGGCATTCTGGTCTTTGGCCCTTCATTCCATATCTTGCTCAATCTAGCCCTCACACAAGAACCATGAGAGATCTCAGTCACCACCATGCCACCACCAGCCACTTTCCTGCTGTGATTAACATGTAGTACCATCATCCCCAGATTGTGTACCCAACCAGGAGGGCAATAGTGTCAGGAGGCTATGAAGGACTGCATTGTTCTAACTAGCTGGCAATGAACTGATTAAAGTAATAAATAATTACCAGACTTGCTCACTGATTTTACTCATGGCGAATGTTAGTGCTTCAGATCTCCACCACTCCACCATGCATCTTCCTGAGGGGTCGTTAGAATGAGGCACTGAGAAAGAAGGTGGCAGCAGCAGAGGGAGGTGAAGTGACCTCACACCTCAAGTTATCCAGCTGCTTCAGTTCTTATCAATACCTTGAGAATTATTACTGGCAAAATAAAATCAGGTAGACGTAGAGCTATTTCTGTCATCTAAGAAAAATCAGTTCCCGTTTAGGAACATGCATCAAACAACAGAGGGATAAAAAGATGGCAGAGGGAACAAGACATTCTTCCTTAAGAATGAGCAGAGTGACTGAGAGAGTTCATGGGTGATCGCCCTAAAAGGCTGATGCTGTAATTGATTCTAACTGATAAAAAAGAGGCAACAGTGCAATTTATTTTCTAAGAAACAATAATTAATTCCACTATCCAGCTTGATGAGACTTGATAACAGAGCTTTGCTGTGGGGAGAGGAGATGAGCTACTTATGCATGAAGAGATTATGTTAAGAGTCCAATAGACAACTCCTGAATAGTGAGTTCTTAGGAGATATATATATATACATATACACATATACATATCTTAATTTTAAAAATATAAAAATTTAATGAGCTACAATGACCACTCCTTGCCTTGAAACTTTAACATGTTCAGGTTCCCTGGTAGAAGACAAATTAAAAATAATACTGTTAGTACAAATTATTTGTTTCCATTATTTACAAAAACCAATGAGGGAACCACATGCAGTGTCAGATGTCCTCATCAGTTAGCAAGATTATTTGATTTCTTAAAATTTACTTATTTTATATGCCAGGTTAGCAGGTCTCACAACTATCAAACTACAAAATTATATCCTTATCATGAATGCTTACGTTTATAACCAAGTTTCACTTCAAATAGCCTGAAAAGCTACAATCTAAACCATGGATCAAATTACTGCAGCAGTGCAAGTCAGGCTCATGGCCTCTACTCATTATATTTCTCGTGTTGAGAGGATGAAAGAGAAACCTTTCACTTTCAACTTTAGAAAAAGCCACTATAGAAACTCATAGAACTGACTAAAATAGTTAATTTGTCATCATGTTCTATCAGCTCACAAATAGCTCCAAATTTTTCTCCAATATAGAAGTACCATTTATTTTAAAGTGAAAATCTTTCCTTTTCCTCCTCCTGCTTACAGCAAAAGAAAGCAAAAATGCTTGAGGTTCATACAGACTTATTCATTATATCTAAAACATTGTGTAGATCAATTTTTCCCAACCTGATGTTTTTCAACAGTATTGAATATTAACTCCCATTGGCAGTGCAAAGTGTATGGAAACTGATAAAATACATCTGAAAGGAGCCATGTTGGGGAAGTCAAGGTTATATGATTATGAAAACTTGACAACAGGAAACAGCCATAGGAAGCACTGTGTATTAGTACTAGATAACTTAAAGAAAAACCTCCAGTATATTTTATTAATAGAAATTGCTGCTTCTTCCAGCTTTAAAACCACATTCATCTTCTTCTAATCCAGCTTCCCTTAATATATATTCAGCATATAGATTGAATAAATAAGGGGAGAGTATACAGCCTTGTCTCACTCCTCTGCCAATCTAGATCCAGACTGTTTCACCATGTTCTGCCCATACTGTGGCTTCCTGACCTGTATATAAGTTTCTCATGAGGACAATGAGATGTTCTGGATTACCATTTTTCTGAGCACTTTCCACAGCTTTATATGGCCCTTCTACAATCAATGAAGCACACAATGACTTTTTTTGATATTCTTTGGGTTTCTCAATTATGCAGCCTGCATCAGCAGTAATGTTTTGTGTTCCTCGGTCTTTTCTAAAGCCAGCTTGAACCTCTAGCATCTCTTTTTTCATATAGGGCTGTGATCTGCATTGGATGATCTCAATAATTATTTTGCTAACATATAAAATTAAGGATATTGTACAATAGTTTGCACACTCTGTTAAGTCTCCTTTTTAAGGTATTGGAATGTAGATTGACCTCTTCCAATCTCTTGGCCACTGTTTTCTTCTCTAGATTTGCTGGCATAGCTCGGTTAGAAACTTTACTGATCCTTCTTCCATTGCTTGCCATATTTCAGTGGTTATTCCATCAGTTCCTGTAGCCTTCTGACTTGGTAATGACCAGAGTGCTGATCTAACTTCATCATCTAATACTAGAGGCTCTTGTAAATAGGGAATATCTTGGATGTTCACATTTCTACCTTACAGTATTTCTCCTATCTTTGTCCCATCTTCTTTGAATCAGTTACTATCTATCCATTGGAGTCCTTTAGCATGCCCAATTCAAGATTGGAACCTCCTTCTGAGTTCAGAGATCTTTTGAAAGACTTTGTTTTTCCATGTTTGATTCCATCCTCAATGTCTTTACAGATGTTGTTGTAATATCATCAATAATTTTATATTTATATGGTTTTCTTCGTAAAAATATAGGAGTGGTTTACCATTGCCTTCTCCCATGTAGTATGAACTGATGCCTTTGCCATTGTTACTAAAGTGATCATCTGCCTCTGGCACCTTCCGCTGTTGCCCAATATAGGTGCCCACTTGCTTTAGCTGGGCAGCTGGGATGATCTTCACACCTTGGGTGACCCTGCTGGGAATATATACTCTTGGCATACACTCCCAATATTCTTTGCTCATCTCTCCCAGGAACACACACACACACACATAATGCCACAATGAGGCAGCACAGCACAACTTGGGGGTGGGAGGGCATAACAATATAAAACAATATAAATAGATTGACATTCACTAAAACATAAACTTACTTCTTTTGGTGTGAAATTCAGAGAACATTCCAAAACAGTATTGGCTTCTAAAGTCACACAATATACTCGAGATGCCTCTGATGTATTATGCATATCTATCAGAAAACATAAAAATGCACATTTTACCAATCATTTGTACCTTAGTTTTACAGTAGTATATTTCTATTCTATAGATTTAAATCCTACTCATGGTGATCAGAAAGAACTACAATCAATCTGCGGGCAAGCAACTACATCCAACAGCACAATCAAGAGATTGCCACAAACAGTCTGCAGATGGCACTAGCATGCAAAGATTTAAGAGGCTCTGCTTGCACTAGTATTGTCCACACTCCACTTGCATCTCATTCCCAGCATGAGCCATGGGGTGAAAGTGAAGTGGCTTTCTTGATCAACAGCTGAGAGAAGAAGGCAGACTGTCACAACGAACTTGCAACCAGAATGATCCAACAAGAATCAACAGGACCAAACAAGGAGAAGGAAATGCAAGAGAGGTGCATTGTGCAGTTGACCTATCCTACACACACACACACCTACCTCTTATGCATAAGCAAAAGCCAATCCATCATTTGGCACATGCATTAAGTAACAATTATCTAAAACTGATAATTAGAGACCAGACCTCAATATATGTGTATCAATCAATCTGCCCCAAGTAACAGATGGACCCAGTTGAGTTCCAGAGGGAACTTGGGGTTGTTCCTGAGGATCTGCTGCATGACCCGACTAAAGCCCTGGTGGCTGCCAGGAATGAGAATGCAGCTGGGTCTCTGGATCAGATTGTGCCCAAGCAGTCTCTCCTTTTCTGGGGATCCCAGAATTCCCCTTAGTTTACAAGGGAGTTGAGAGAGATGAATTGGTTAAAGAGATGCCTGGAGCAGTGCTGAAGAGCAACAGGGAACGAATCTTACCAAACATGAGTTAGAGCCACTATCATGGCTTACCTCTTGGTTATATGGGCAGCAAAATATCAATATTTCTCTGCCCTTATTGTGTCCATGTCTAGGAGCCTTGTTTTGGGTTCCCAAGCCCTCCTGGGAGGAGATAGTTCAGAGGTTTTTCTACAAGGTCACTGTGAGGAATATACTAGAAACCTGATGGATAAAGTTGATTAGATTCATGCTAAATTGGATTCTAGTCTTGGAGCAGGTCCTGTGGAATTAACTGGGACTCTGTGGGGAGTTTGATCCTGTTGGGCCTGATGAAGTGGATAGGGTTTTTGTGGTTGTTAGCTCAGCCACCCCTGTTTAGGATCCATGTCCATCCCAATTGGCTAAGGCCTCCCAGGAGGTGGCATGTGGTTGGGTCTTGGTAGTAGTGAATTCCCCTTTGAGAGAGGGGGTAGTTCTACTATACCTTAAAGAGATGGTGGTTCGTCCCCACCCTAAGAGACCATTGCTGGACCTGATTGTTCTGGACCATTTTTCATCCAATTTCTAACCTTTCTTTTTTGGGGAAGGTGCTGGAGAAGGTGGCTGTGCAGCAGCTCCAGAGAACTCTGGAAGAAGCAGATTATCTAGACCCCTTTCAGTCAGGATTCAGGCCTGGGTATGAGATAGTATTGATCACCACTCTTGGATGACCTGTGGCAGAAGCAGGTTCGGGTAGTGCATCCATCCTTGCTCATTTTGACCTCTCAACTGCTTTGAATACCATTGATCATGGTATTCTTCTGGACTAACTGTGGAGATTGGGGGTGGATGGCACTATGTTGTGCTGGTTCTCTTCCTTCCTCTGTGGCTGGTTCCAGTTGGTGTTGATGGGGGGAGAGGTCCAGCTTGCAGTCTTTGCTTTGTGGGGGGCCACAGGGTTTGGTATTCTCTTCCCTCTTGTTTAACATCTACGTGAAGCTACTCGGTGAAGTTATCTGATGGTCTGGGGTGAGTTATCTCTACCTAGGTTCATCTGAGTGATTTCAGTGTTTAAGAAGCACATAAAACCTATGAAGCTAGTCTATCACAATAACAAAGGCTTCCACATAAGATTCAAGATTTTGGAGAAAACACGTATATTATATATAAATTAGCTAATTCATATTAACTGCAGAAACAAACAATTGTAAACTGCCTTGGGAATATTTAATTTAAGGGTAATGTAAAAAAATATTTGTAATAAATAACAAATACAAGGTATCTCATATTTAGAAGGCAGCTTGTTAAGAATCTGATTTGCTACGTTGCATACAATTAAAAGATAATTTGAGGACTAGTTGAATCTAATTCAGAATACCAAGATGGGAAGCAGTGATCTATTTGAAGTACTTACTTGATTTACCTTCTGAATACACTTTCAACAAAAGACAATCTGCTAGTATTATTTTTGCCACATTTTTACATGGGAACACCCTATATACTTTGCAGGCTGATATTACTTTGTTGTGGGATGTAGGAACATCAAAGGAATATGTACAGAACTACAACTAATCATTACCACATTTAACATAGAAAGTTTTAATAAACTTACTAAATGGAATTCTCTGAATAGATACATAAATGTCTATGTTTAAGTAGAATATATAAACCAATTGTTCATTCATGAATTATCCATCCAAAGATTAAGCTAAGTATTCTTTAATTTAAAAAGTTTAGATTTTAAGATAAATATTGCAGCCTTTCCTTTAAAAAAACAAACTGAACACACTTTTCTAGACAATTAGAATTCTAAACTAAGAAATACCTGGCTGAAAACGTAGAGTAAAGCCATCATGTTCAGACAAATCTATTGTCACTTTAGTATATGACTTTCCTTTGTTCTCAATAGAAAATGGAATTCGTTGAGTAGAATCAACATAAACACCAGGGAAGTTAAAAGAGCTCTTTAAAGAAAGAAGTAAATAATAATTTGAGTGACCAAGATAATGATAAGAAACAAAAGTGGTAACAATTCTGCTGAAGAAGCTGTAGAGGTAGGATGTGACTGGAGTGGAAATAAATGATTAATATAGAACACATAACAGTAGCTCATCATTCTGTTCACTGTAACATAATTTCACCTGCTTAATATGAAGTGGGATACTCGAAACGTCTGAAAAACCTAGCCAAGAAAACTGCAGGGAATAGTCCAGGCAGTTGTCAGGAATCAATGCTGACTCAAAGGCACCAAAAAAAAAAAAAAAAAAATGAAATTATTTAATGTTACACAAACTAAATAAATCTGTACCATTGTTATTAGAGCTGTGCAAATTCTTTGAAAGAGGTATTTCAAGACATATAGGAGCTTTTACCAAGTACCTTTCTTTAAATCATTAAAGCAACCATATATTTTTCTAGCCTGCCCCAGCTGATTCATAAGCTGCTTTCTGCTATCTCTACATACATGTGCATATACAGCAACTTATTTTGGTAAATATGCATTATTATGGGACAGCTGATGAAACAGCCACATAAATCTGGAAAAAGATAAATCTGCTTTAATAATTTGAAGAGAGGTTCTTCATATAACTCCTCTGCATGTTACAAAACAGCTATTGCAAAGAATTTGCATCACCCTAATGATCATGACAAAGATGTATCATTACCTTAAAGAATAACATTCACCATGGGCTAAAGGGAAGAAACAATCCTAACTATGCTCAGGACCTAATGAGCCATCTAGAAACAGAATGTGAATAGTTAGGCCTTTGGAGTTATCAACCACAGCTCTCTTATTTTCATGAAAGGGATATTTTATTATTTACTAGAGCTACTTTACATTTTACAATATAATTTTCTGATATCCCCAGAAAGACCAAAAGTATTGATTTCTGTAAAGACATTATCTCTTGATTAAATATATCTGAGATTGAGAGGCATGTCCATATGCACAGACCCTTTAACAGCACAGTGCATTTTAAAATTTCTTTAAATGCCTCTCATTAAAATGAATGGGACTTCTCTATGAATAAATATGTAATATTCAGTACTACAAATCTTAGAACTTAAAGGATGCATAATTATGTTAAATATTTACCACACTTATATGTATGTCAGGAACCTCTACAGATCCACCAATCCTAAGTTCCAAAGATTTTGCATTGCGTATTGCTACCTAAATAATGAGAAAAAAAAGTGATTTCCTGATGTCCCATTTTTCAGTTTCATTCCTACTTTATCTACTTATTCTTTGCATTTTCCTGCTGAGATTCTTCATTGTCAACTTTATAGTTTTTCAGTTTCCGTTCTCTGCTCAAGCCCTCGCTCTTAAAGTATTGTGAGAAATTTCAGATGAATCCTGTTATCTCATAGAAGCAAAAATCTACCAACATTTCTGCTGCTGCTTTATCCCTTCAGCAAATAGAACATTAACACACATTTTACGTCTTTACAGAAACTCAAGTAATCACTGTTAATCACAGGTTGCAGAGTAAAACATTAAAATATTTTGAAAACAATGTATATTTATTATCCAAGTTAATAAAAGCTTTTGGTCAACTATTCAAATACTAATACCTCTACTCTGCTGTCAAATTTCATTAATGCATTGGGTCTGAAGTAAATTTTAATTTCAGTGCGGCCTCCCACAGGTATTACACCCTGAAAGGGAGTTATAATCATTCCAGGAATTGGATTGACATCAAGGACCTGTCAATAAAAGCAAACATGATAAAAGTCCTGTTTTTACCCTATCTTAGAAGTATTCTGAGTATTTCCCCAAAAGTGCTGGAATATCTGAGGCAAAGTTACTAGTGCACACCCCAATATCCACTGTGAATATGCCTCACCTGGAAATACGCATGGTTATGTCCCAAGTTTTGAAGAACAGCTGTTCTGTAGGTGGTTAAATGGAGAGGAGCATGATTAAAGGTGATCCTTTGCTCCTTAAACTGAACACTGGTTGAGCCAAGCTAATATTGTGAAAGAATTAAAAACATATTACATCTATGTGCATCTTTCCAGAGACAGATTTTTTTTCACTTCACAGAAGCTAGGCAACAAGGTGAACATGAATAAAAGTACACTACAGATGCAACATGAAAATTTGTTTTCTTTTTTGAGAAAGCATATTTGGGGATTAACATGGGTCCAAGAGATATGAATAAATGTCTAAGGCTAGTGCTTTGTTTTGCAGCAGTGTAGTTTTCCATTCTTTTAATTAAAAGATCATTAAAACAAATCAAATCAGGTGGGGTAGAGACCTAACGATCATTAGTGGAAGTTTTAGCAGGCGTACTATACCCAAAAGTGTCGTGTTGAGGATGCAGACTTTAATGTCTTCTTCATTTATTTATGTATTATACCATTTGTATGCCACCAACTCCATGCAGAATCCTGGTGGTTTATGTAAATTCACAAAATAAAGCCATAAATGTTTCTACAGCACACATTTAAAATAATCATAAAATAATCATAAAAATAATACCCCTTAGCATTCAATTCAGCAACATTATGAACCAAATTATATAAATACAATCATTCTAAAAGTATAAAACAATCATTATTAAAAATTAAAATATATGAAAAAGTAAAATATACAAACTATAGGCATGAAGAGAGTGAATATATCAATAGTGGAGCCATCTTAAGATGTTATTGGTTCCCTGGGACCCCCAAGCCTGGTGACATAACCAAGTCTTGAGGGACTTCTGAAACATTAACAGGGATGGAGCTAACCTGACTTCAGAGGGGAGAATGTTCCACAAGGTGGGTCCTACGGCAGAGAAGGTCCACCTGGGTCCCACCAGATATAAGTCCCTGGTAGATGGTACTCACACCATGCCTCCTCTGCAAGATCTAATGGGACAGGCTGATGTAATTGGGGAAAGGCAGTCCCTCAGATAACCCAGTCCCATGCAATGAAGGACTTTAAAGGTTAAAACCAGCACCATGAATTAGACCTGGAAACAAACTAGGAACCAATGCAGCTCGCGGAACAGAGGTGTGACATGTGCTGTTCTGGGAGCACACATTACTGCCCATGTCGCTGCATTTTGTACCAGCTGAAGCTTCCAGATACTCTTCAAGGACATACCCACGTATAGCACATTACAGTAATCAAATCTGGAGGTGACTACGGCATGAGTGACTGTGACATTATGTTTCTGTTAATGAAAATGCTGGGCTTCTAGCCCAAAAGTCATTCATTTAACAGGTTCATTAAATTTACCACTCACATCAGAGAGATCAGGCTCAAATCCAGATAACAAGCCATTAAGGGCATGGGCCCTCCTTAAAGGCAGAAGCATATTCAGCAGAACTGAACTGGCCAACTTCCTTAAAGTAATAGAATGTCTATGCATTTTGCTGACAAAATAGTTCCCTATCCATGGGCTAACCAATCAGTTCTATCAGAGATCTCTCCAAAATCTTATCAAAGCTAGATTCTACTGTACCTATCTTGATCCTTACCAGATATGATTTTGCCTTACTTAGAGCTCACACATCCTTTGAAAGAGCTTGCACATCTTTTGAAAGAGGTTCTTAGAAATGTGTAGGGATTCATATGAAAACCCTGTTTTTAATCACTACAACAGACTTCTTGTTCTTTATTTGCCTGCCACTAGTATTAAAATCTCAGGTCCAAAAAGTTTTTGTCTGCCATGGATATTATTGATTGGTGGGATATTCTTGAGATTACCACATGGGTACATACATTTGCAGAGGTAACTGTCAACAATTAATCAATAACCCTAACCCCTAACTCATTTGGTGGGGAAAAAGTGCAAGACAGCTGAAATAAGCCGACGTAATTGATTGCTACACAAAATTTATTGGCGGGGGAAAAAAATTTTGGTGGGGGAAAAAAAAAAGAACAAGAGCTGACATTTCTTTATCCAGACTCAGACAGCTGCTTTGGAAAGTGTTCTTGACTGTCTATACATGGATCTGCACCAACTTGTTGCTAAGAAGAAAATTAAATAAACTGGTTATGCATAAGCGCACATATGTAGCAGTTTACTAAACACTGATGCAAGCTTAGAAAAAGATACAGCTATTGTAATTATCCAAAAAGCAATAGTGCATTTGTATTACACTACTTATATTGCAAAGCCCTTCTTTCAGAGATTTGCACAACCATATTACTTACCTCTACGCTGGCATACTTATCAGTACCACTGTTGCAAATATTTCTCCCGTTAGTTTTGAATTCAGTGAAGAGAGAATGTTACTTTAACATTTACTGATTTATTCTTAATGTATTGGCATAGTTTGTTTCCTTAGAATTATAAACATAAAACACATAGATATCATAAGCACAAATGGAAGAAATGCTAACAACATATGCAAAAATTATACTAATACCTTTGCAAAACATTTTAGTCTAAGTGTTTCTCCTTCACACACACACAAGTCAAATTCTCCAGTTGTTGAAGAGGAAAAACTTGGATGCCAAACAACTTCACACTCTAGATCTTTACTTGCTTCTACTATACCTAAATATAAAAAAGGGAGAAAATACTACAACTGTTAAAAATATGAATATTATGGGAGATGAATAATCATTTGAAAACTAATTGTAATATGTTGCAACTTTCAGTAATTTAACAGAATTAGTTGATAAAATTGTTCTATATTAATTAGAACTCTATTTTTAATCAATCTGGTAATACCCCAAATTTGAATTGCTATTTCAAATAATTCTTTAATGTAGGTTTGTTTGCAGCCAATATGTGCTGTTTCCTATTACCATGCCATCCCTAAAACTAATTGCCAGATGGAAGATGCAATTTTTACTGAGATGAGGGCTGGAAAACAAAGGTTTCCCTTTCCCACTCAAACTTCAGCATACACAAACAGTAAGAATACATTTATTGAAAAAATGATTGCTAATCATTAATATAATGTACAGTTAGACATCTACTCAGATTATTAGACAGCATAAATCCATGTATCCTAATATGGCTTATAAAATGATATAAAATCCTTTTATATCATTTTATAAGCCATCCAATGTCTTTATAATTCCCCATAATTTTTTGCCAGTCCAACACATAGAAAAAGAACTAGATTGGGAAAATCTCTTTATGTAAAGCACTCAGTGATTCCCCTTGGCTCTCTCATAGAATGAAAATCTCTTTTAAAGCCTATCACTGAGTACAGGACTAGTTGATAATTCATATTTAATGCCAGATCACATTTTTTTCTAATTGATTATTTTTCCAAAGAAGTACTAAACACTTCAAAATTTATGGCAATTATTCATAGATTAAGGAAATTCACTAAAATTCTAGATGTAGAACAACTACCTATAGCCCTGTGTGTATTTGTAGAACAGTTAAGTTCTAAAAATAAGTATACCAATAAAGAAAACCATATTAATAAGAAATATTGATGTCACACATATACAGATTTAATCTATCCCTAAACTGTTCCAATAAGTAAACAACTTCAGTAATCCTTTGCATTTATTTGGTTAACTGTGCCTATCCAATAGAATTGCTATTAGCTAGTACAGCATCAATAATAAAAGTGTTGGAAGACTAGGGTTCAATTCTTCACCAAAAGGGTTTTAGTATGAATTTGGGCCCCAAGTCACCATCTCTCAGACTAATTTAGAATATAGGATTGTAGTAAATATGGACCACTAATAGCAGCTAGGCTGCCTTAGAAAATGACAAAACCATGCATAACCACCTGTAAATATTTTGAACAACAAAATTATTACCACAGTGCACCTTCTTTTCAAGAAAGGATGGCTATTACAGATGTGATTTGTCCCCTCAGCTTTAAGTAAATATTCTCTCATTACATATTTAATAATTTGCTCTTTGGTTGAAAAAAAAAGATCACATTATACATCACCTTTCTCTGGGCAGATGGAAAATCCTATTCCTTTATCTGTGATTACAGGCTTCCAGGTAAATTCTGCAGAGTAGTTTTTTCGATTATATAGAGTGACTGTTGTTCTAAATCCAGTTTTTGCTAGGAAGCTAAAAGCAGGATTTAAAATCAATTCCCTTGTAGATAGCTCCAGGGCAACAGGCACAATTTTTGCTATCACTAAAATATGTCCAACATGGTGTTGGTTTATCGAATACATAAAAGACCTGTAATCCAAAAAAATAAAAAAAAAAGATTTTCTTCATCAGATGCTTCATTTCAATATCATATTCAATATAGAAGTTCCTATTGCTACCAAAGAAACTCAGTAGACAGATCCATGTAGTCATAGGGAGTTGAATTTGACTTGAAGGAGTCTTTACCTTTATTCAAATTCTCTTTGAATTATTGTACATTAGATATTGTAATTTATCTCTAAGAAGAGAGGTTTCTTTCCCCAAAAATTTTTACTTGTGAATTGGGAGTGTTTTACATCAGCCAATTACAAACTGTTTGAAACAAAAGAATTGGCCTGAGGCATCAATGGGTGCAGAAACTTTCCAGATTAGCTATTGCTTGGGAGGAGCAACAGTTCTTTCCTTATTCAGCACCCTCTTTACTTCATCACATCTCTAGCCAGTTTGGACCCCGTTTTCTCTTTCTTTCCCTTCCCCACTGCAGTTACCTCCCTCTCTTGCCTCGCTTCTGCCTTCTTTTGTTCTTGTTTCTGCTAGAAGCAGGGAGGGGGATGTATGAGTGTTTCTATGTAGATGAATGAGTTGTGCCTGAGAGAAAGAATGGTTACTTTTAGCTTATGTAGATGAAAATCAATTAATTTTGAAAGTGGGATATCTTATTTTAAAGGCAATTAATTTAAATTAGTAGTTATTTATTCTATTAAATATACATTTATTTCTTGTCTTGACTTTGCATTTCTTTGGCTTTTTGGCAGGTATACATGCCCACCTACATATTTGCACCCATATACATTTTTGGTGTGGGGAAGAAACCTCAGGAGTGGTTTCACCTGGAGTTGGCAACTTTATTTTAACAAGGTTTGGGAAACTTTGGGAAGTTGCTCATTGCAAAGAATTGTTCCCTCTCTCTCTCTCTCTCTCTCTCTCTCTGGCAGGGGGCCATATAATGACTTAAATTTTGGGTTGTCTTCCTTTTTGGTAAACATGGTACTTACTCCATCTTGAAAAATTTTGGCAATTTCTGACATTTGTAAAGAATTTTTTTTTTGTACACAGATCCATTTAAAAACTGAGTGGTAACTCAATCAGAGAGAATTTTTTTCCAGTAAATAAATATAAATTATTATAAGCTACCTTATTCCAGGTCATAAAAAAGGAGATCAAATTTTTGCATAATGCCTGAATAGGCCATATATTTAGAATTTCTAACCTCAGAATTTGGTTTTGCTTCATAATTTACATTTTCTCAATTGTGCTTAGAGTTCTAGAGTCAGAACAGATAATTATTTTTTCTTAGTTTATAAATGCATGGTATCATGATCCTTTGTTGTTGCTGGTGCAATTACACATAGACAAACTATGCTAAGAAAACATCACTACCTTGTCATCTTCCTTAGGGCCATTATAAGTGCACCAAGATATGTAGGCAATACAATATTAAGACTAGAAACAGGCGTGTCAACCATCAAATCTCAAGCCTGGTTCAGAATACTGTTAACCCAGGTCAGAGTCTTATTAAACCTCATTGTTTTACTGCCACTGTTATTACTGGACAAATATAAAGACACTTGGCAATTAACCTGTGAGAAAAAAATTAAGACACATGGACTCTCATTTGAATTTCTAAATCAGATGGGCTGTGAAGATGCTGTTAATATAGTCAAATAAAGGATAGCAGATATGGAATCCCAGAAAGATTTGTCAAAAGCCCCAGAAAGTCCCTCCTAGACCTCCTGCTAAACACGTAAGTTAACCTTTTATAAATGCAGTTGGGCTTTCTCTATTGCACATACTAATTCATTTCCTTCTGTAGTAACACAGAAGAAATACCACAAGACTCCTTATTTTGAAAGTCTGATCTTGTGGAGAAGGAAAAATAGAATCTATAGCAAACACTCTTCTAAGCTGCCCTCTTTATGAGCAAGTCAGTAACCAGAGGATTACTCCACTTTTTAAGAGATTGGAAGGGAAAGCCACAAAATCCTATCTCCATTTTCTACTGAAGGATGGCTTCCCTGATGTTTCAACTTAGGCGAAGAGATTCTGCTCAGAAGCTATCCAAAAGCATAAGACTTTTATAGACAACAGGCAGCAGTAGGTCTTTATAGCTAAAATGTTCATGTATTTACTATTCTTAAGTGGTATATCTCATTTTAACTCTTAACTCTTTTTAGAGTAGCTTTAGTTTTTATAGATTTTAGACTAACTTTATATGTTACATGCTACCTATGCTGATTCTAGTCGTTTATAATATTGTCTGATATTTACGTATTGTACTGGTCAATGACTGAAATAAATACATTATTATTATGTTGTTGTTGGTCGCACAGTCAGCGAGATGTTTAGACTGGATTTGGCATTTTTATCCACCTATTGAATCCTTCCCAAGGACCTGGGATAGACAGATGTTGTTGTTTGATGGTTAAAGGTATCATCGCAAGATATAAGCTGTTCCAGGTAAAGCTGCCTTTTGCAACTGACTGATGGTAATTTTGTCAATGCTGATGGTCCAAGTGGTGCTCCAGATGTTTTGGGATTGCACCCAAGGCACCTATAACTATTGATACTATCTTTGCTTTCTTTTGCCATAGTCATTCTACTTTTATTTGCAGGTCTTGATATTTTGTGATTTTCTCCAGTTCTTTCTCTTCTCTTCTGCTGCCTCCAGGTATTGCCATGTCCACTATCCAGACTTTTTTGTCTTTCTTATCAACAATTGTTAAGTCTGGGACGTTATGTGGCAGGTGCTTGTCTGTCTGAATTCTGAAGTCCCAGAACACTTCAGCTTCTTCATTTTCTATGACTTTGTTTTGTGGCCCCACCAGTTCTTGCTTGCAGGCAAATGGTAATTCTTGCAGATATTCCAATGCACCATTGTTGTTACTTTGTCATGCCATTGTTTGTAGTTAGTCTGTGCAATCTTCTTGTAGCAGCTAACAGTGGACCCACTGTTTTTTCAGCTTCTTTGCAGAGGCTGGCATTTGTTGCCTGTTGCTGTCTTCTCAATTCCAGCTTTATATGCATTTGTTCTTAAGGCTTGGTCTTGTGCAGCCAGAATTAGCCCCCCTGTCTCTTTCTTCAACTTTCCTGCTCTTAGCCATTGCCAGGTCTTATTGTTATCTCCTTTGCCTGCTAGTTTTTTTTGCCTATGATTATGATTATTACTATGCCATTAAGCAGCAGCAATGGTAAAACTGAGTCATTAAGTATACTTAAGAATACTGAAATCAACCTACAGATTTGCGAAGCTCTTAGACTGTCTTAAACATACTTCCTACAACTTAATTTGGTTAGGACAACATATATGAAATCTCTTTACAAAACTACACTTAATTTTCAATGTTCTTTTTACTACTGCTTTCCAACAAGAATCCTGACTGTCCTCCATCTATCCACTACAGTGTTATTACTGTAGAGTTATTTCTCTTAGCTACCAGATTAACACATATATAGAAATATGAGCTTTACTTTTTAAAGTTCCCCAGTGTGTCACTCTCAAACACCACAGGAATACAAGTTTTCATAAAAGGTGTCATGACATGTGACAAGGGACTAGTCTGTTGCAGTTCTTCACTTTTAATTTCTACTTTTATCCATATATGCACAGGTAGATTATTTATGATATGCATTTTTCTGGTAGATGTCGAATGCACACAGACTTCTCCAAAGTCAATAGTGGAGGGACCTGGAAGGAATAGAAAACACGTTCTATACAGAAGGGGAATATAGTCATAAATCATAGCACACATCTATATATGTACAATATTTTTATACAATTCCTATCTCATTTTTGAGATCATACATTCTATGTGGGGCTCCCCTCAGAGTTGTTCAGGGACCACACCGAGGGCAGAATCATGCATTTAGGTTACTCAAGTCCCTAACCACACAATGCATCACCTGTCAATTAATTACCAAGTCATTTTCAAGGAACTGCTATTGATCCTGTAGTTTAGGACCAGTTTATTGCTGAAATCATCTATATCTATTTGGTTTATTCAATCTTCGTACAGGAGAGGATGTGCTACTGACCACAACATTGCTTGCTTATATTCATTCAGTTGTGGTAGAGAAGTATTCTCTGTAATGATGCCCAGCTGGTGATATAAACTTCCCGCAGATTTTAAGCAGGCCCCCACTGTGAAGTGTTTTTACAGAAGTTGAAAATATTTACTTTCCAAAGGCTTTCTTTGGTTTTATCAGCTTTTCAGTTATTGACTGTTTACTGTTTGTGATTGTATATTATTTTGTAGTGTTTAAGGGTATGTGTGTATCCCTATATTTCACTGTATTTATTATAACTATTTTCAAAATAACATTTTTTAAAAATTGAAAACATTACAATACAGTCTCATTTGTAGTTTTCTCTCCCTTTCTGCAGATAGGGGATTACTGTAATGACAATAAATTTACTCAAACAAAAGTCAGCTGGTACAAATTAAGAGGGTGTTTTTTTTTTTTGGGCGAACACTAAAATACTACATGTGATCAAGAAAACTTTCATAAGTCAACTCTTCAGAGTAAGTTGGCTTGAGAGAAAGAGAGACCAATAGCCTCTGGAGCACTTAGTCTCTAAGGATCCATAGTCTTCATGCTAATTCATCCATATGCTCTTCTAGAATTATTCCACATCTCCCCAATTTTCTATTTGCCTATACAATAGTTGGTGATTTAAGATAGGAAAATTTGTTTTATCAAATCACTGTATTACCAATGACTACTTGGTGAAGCTGTTTTGGTGTCAAAATTAGACTGCAGTCTTCAATTTCTTGCTGAGACAATGGTTCAGGATTAAGTCCACCATTCACCTATAAAAATAGTCCAAAAAATCACTACTTAAAAGAGCTTAATTTGTTTAGATACAAAAGCATCACATCTATTTTCTTGTCTGATGATACATGAATATCCTGAAATCTGAACCCAAAAAATTGTGCCTTTGTGATTACTAAATTAAAATGCTTGAGAAAATTTGGCAGGCTCACACTGTTCTTTTCCCATTTCGAAGATTTGTAGCAGACACTCCACCTCCCCTGAAGAAATGTCATTCCCTCTAAAGAGGCACCCAGGACTGCGAGTCCCATCATTACCTAAGAGCTAATTTTCCACTGGAGGAAAACAACTCTTCTAGGCTTCATGGATTACCTCCCTTGCAAAAACAGAGACAAATATCTATTCTTTCTACCAATTCTGAGAAGTCACTAGGTCATTGATGGGTAAAGACTGTGGAGCAGGTGATCAGTACTCAAGCTGAGCAGGCTCATTGCTTTCTCACAGATAAACAGCAGGCCCTGCTCAAATAACATACACTTGCTCAGGGGAATATTAGTTTTGTAAGCATTCCTATTTAGTTTCTCATGCCAACAACCTCCTCCACTTTTATTTTTGCACTGCTACAATGAATCCACATTCTTTACCTTCTTCTTAAATTCAATCCATAAATTGTTACCCTGGCTGATATGCCTATACATATTTATATTTTGGGGAGCTATCCATTTCCATTTAATGCTTTTTTTTTTACATAAATATCTCTCCTTCATACACACACACACACCTCCTTTCACTAATATTTAAATTAAGAAAAGCAATGCTGGATCAGGATAAATGATGGGAATGTCATGCAGAAATAATATCTCTGCAACTAGTAGAAATAAATATATATTTACAAAAATGCATGCTTTAGTCTAACTACTTGATAGCTACTGCTGCTACCAGCTATCTTTCAGGAGCACCTCACCTGGCACTCTCCCACTGTCCCCAGCCCATTAGAAAGATAGTGTCTGGCCCAGCCCAAGAACAATGATGAAACAGTCCAGCCCAGTATAATTCCTTTATTAGCTTACACCTTATAGACAGAATCTTGCCAAACTAAATCTATAATACAGCAACTAGTGGATATACCCTGTGAGATTCTAGGAAGTGGTTGTCCTGAATCTCTTTCGCTTCCTACGCTCCTGTTGCAGACTCAACTGCCTCTTGCCTCTTCCTCTCTCCTGGAATGCACCCCCTCCTTCCCAATAGCCTTGATCTCCCACATCACTCTCTTCCTCATAGATACATTCCATCACAGGGCTCCTAGATTGTGTTGCCCTCTTGGCAAATGTAAAAGTAAATGTGGTGGGAAAAAAATGAAATTAGTTCTACATTATAATCCCCCGGCCCAATAGAATATAGGCACATGACTAGAGGTTTCAGCCCTTTCTTCCCCCTTTAAGAGTTAAAACAATTCACAAGAGATTTCTAAGAAATCAAAGCTTATTTAAAAGAGGGGAGGACTGTAAAAAACTACTTTAATTTTAAATATCAAAACTATAAATATGCCAGACTGCAGAAAATGGATTATAGAGATGCCCTAATTTATTCATTATCATCATCATATTTATTTCAGTCATTGACCAATAAAAATACATACAATAAAACAGACAACAATATTACCCCTTCCATCAATAACTATTAGCAACCATTTGCGGGCGAAGCTTACACATTATGTAGCAAAATTTTGCAACTTTTAAAGAAATAGATTTGTCTTGATTATTTAACAAATAATGCAAGTAAAAATTATCGGAATGCCCTAATTTATTAATATACAGCAGTTGGCAAATCACTTATATGGAAACATCTAAAAGACCACAAGATGGCACTGCTCCACTAACAAATGGCATGATCCCCTTTGTGAAATGTGAGATGCTGCACTGCAATAATACAGACTACAAAATATTCCAAATAAATTTAATATCTTCCTGCCAATCTTAAATATAAATAAATAAAAGATGGCATTTAACATCCTGTTTATTTTACCATTTTTATAGCCCACCCAACTTAAAAGACTCTGGGTGAATTATAGTCAAATAGAGTACTATAAACATAATATATCAATGCAGTTTCTAATTATAACATTTTCCCTGTTGCTATAGACTCTGCCACTTGGATATGCCTTTTCCCTGGTAATTCCATTTTAATCAGATGCTGGAGGAGATCAATAGTAACTTCCTCCTTCTCTCCATCTTAGCATACAGCTTCCCTGGGTCTCTGCCTCCAGTTCTTAACAGAACAGTTTTCCTATCCCAGGAAGGGGGGATTGGAGAATTGGATTATGCCTACATGCCAAACTCTTGAATGTTGACTGAAACTCAACTGTCAGTGAATGTGGAAAGGGAGCTTGCATGCTGCACATTTATCACAAGATATTTTGGAGAAAAACGCTGCAGGCTGATGCAATAGACTGTAAATAATTTATTCTTTTCTAGAAATAAATCCTATTAATTTAATGGGAAATTAAAGGGATTAGAGGAAATACAGAGAAGAATATGAAAGTACATTTACATGGTTAATAGAGCAGAGATAAACAATATATTATGAGTCAAGTATATTCTGAGAAGCTAAAAATAAGGTAGGTCATATTCAACAATACTAAACATACCTCTTTTTGTATAGACTTCGATTCAATTTCTGCTAGCTGTTTACTAGTTAGCAGGCTATTTCCATTTACACAAACAGCTTGTTTCTCCAGGTTATCATGATTTAAAATTCTGAACCTAGGAGATTTCAGCCCTGATGCTGGCTTTAATCCTATGTCCACAGGATTATTAAGCATTTTGAAGATCCTATTGGGTCAGAGTAATGAAAGAGAAGTCACATTCAACTATCTAGCACATATATTGCACAATTTTGAGCAAATTTAGACTTAATAACTTTGCTAGGTGTTTTATTAACTGAATGCATATAATATGAGGGGAAAGTTCTTACAAAAAATGTCTTGCCAAACTGTTATTGAAAACTCTGATTGATGTTCAGTTCCACAAACGCTACCATAGAATGTTTTCTTCCAAAGTAATTACTGCATATTTTCCAAAACCAGCTTTGTCCAAAGTGATGATGAAAGTAATATTCTCTTAACAATATCATTGCTACCCTATTTGCTTACAATGAGATCTCCAATTTAGGGTGCTCCAAATCAGTGGCATTTTCTTCCTTTGTTCACTCATCAGCCTCAGAACTGCCAGGAATTCATGTCTGAAAACTTTATCAAGACTGATGGACAAATGTTTTCTTGCCTCACTTATGATAGCAGATAATAACCATGTGAGTCCTCCAGAAGTCTGAAGCCTATGTGATACCAAGCATTTCAAAAGTAACGTGAGGCAGTTAGTTCACAATAGTCAGTTCTGATATAGCAGGAATCTGAGGATTTTTAAACTATTGACTTGGTGGATGGTGATATTTAAATAGACATTCCCTTTCTTATTTATTCAATTCTTATTTTACAATTCTGAATAGCAGCAGCAAAAAATGTTTGTTTATTCATTTATTTATTTATATATCAAATTTGTCACCACCCATCTCATTGAAAAGCGACTCTAAAAATCTAATACAGCTTGGTGAAAGTGACACCACAAAGGTGAGATCAATTTGTAAGCAGTTAGGATCAGAGCTGGTAACTGGACAAAGCAAGCAAAACTGGAATCTACATAGATTTCATATTCTCATATTTATTTGGATACACAGAATTATTTCAACATTTAAGACACGATTTACAAAAATTAGTCATATTAGAAAATAGGACTTTGCAGTGTTTTGGAAATAATTTTGAAAAGGTGCTTTGGACTATTCGGGATCACCCATCTGCAGCTCTTTAAAGCAGCCTTGTTTTTTCCCACTGCAGCTGCCAAATGAGGTCAGGAAAAGACACAGCTGCTTTTAAAGGCTGTAGACTAGACATGTTTCTGCCTCTGTATTTTCTGAAGCACTGATTTCCAAATGCTTATTAGATTATATACAGATTTAAATAAATTAAAAGAAAGAAAGAAAAGATAATATAATAAATGTTTCAATGTTATAGTATTTGGGCATTTTATCTGGAGGCAACTTACTGAGCAGCTTTTTTATTTAAACGAAGTTTTCTTAAATTGTGAATGTAGTCTGCATAATAGTCTTTATTCATTTGCTTTTCCAGTTCTTCATATACTGTGTAAGAAAACTCTGGATCTATGTAACAATACCTGGGAACTTTAGTGAAAATAGTCCTAAATCAGAACAGTGAAATACAACTTCATCAGTACATGGAATATCGAAATATGCATTGAAGATGCAAGATATTACTCCTTTTACTACATTTTTTTTTCTTTATACCCCCATTATTCCACTAATCATTACTATATTTGATCAGGCAAGCACAAAAATAAGGACAAAATAATTGGAATTTGATTTAGGAAAGTATTAACAGCATATGCTTCTGCACAAATAAAAATCACTTACAGAATAAAATAGATTTCCAATATAAAAGTAATATTCACTCTGGCAAAACAATCATATAAAATAATAAACATCATAACCGTATGTCCCAAGATCATCATTATTGATATTACTACCTGTAATCCTTATGCAACTCAGCGGGTCTTATGCTGGCTGGACGGTCGTTGGGAAGAGCTACTAGCACATTGCTTAAGTTCCTATTAATCCGGTGAGCATGTAATTGTGTCTTATCTGACTTAAGCAGTGCTACGGGTGCAACATCACTCTGTTGATCCCCCTTGTTAGCTATAAATATCCCCGTGGCATTGGAAATCAATGGTGTTAAACCTTGGGTCAGGATTTAAATAAAAAGTAAATTATATAGGACAAGCAAAACAAAATATAAATTACTGTATTTTATTCCCACAAATGCCATAATACTTGATTCACAGTAACATTTTTTTCAGTTAAGGATCATATTCACACCTAACCTCCCATAATATAACAATTTTCAGATTCAACTTTGTTTAAACCTGAAATGAGTTTCAGTAAAATTGACTGGTGATTAAAGAAAACAAAGAAAATAAATAAATTGCATCATTCAAATAGCTAAGCAAAAGATATTACACAGAACTTAGCTTTCAAAATATACTAGTTAGTACTACATATTTGATTTCTATTTTATGGTACAGGAATACAGTCGTGTGAAAAAGAAAGTACACCCTCTTTGAATTCTATGGTTTTACATATCAGGACATAATAAAAATCATCTGGTCCTTAGCAGTTCTCAAAAGTAGGTAAATACAACCTCACATGAACAACAACACATGACATATTACACCATGTCGTCATTTATTTTACAAAAAGAAAGCCAAAATGGAGAAGTCATGTGTGAAAAACTAAGTACACCTTATGATTCAATAGCTCGTAGAACCACCTTGAGCAGCAATAACTTGAAGTAATCGTTTTCTGTATGACTTTATCAGTCTCTCACATCCTTGTGGAGGAATTCCAGCCCACTCTTCTTTACAACATTGCTTCAGTTCATTGAGGTTTGCGGGCATTTGTTTATGCACAGCTCTCTTGAGATCCTGCCACAGCATTTCAATCGGGTTGAGGTCTGGACTTTGACTGGGCCATTGCAACACCTTGATTCTTTTCTTTTTCAGCCATTCTGTTGTAGATTTGCTGGTGTGCTTGGGATCATTGTCCTGTTGCATGACCCAATGTCAGCCAAGCTTTAGTTGTCAGACAGATGGCCTCACATTTGACTCTCGAATACTTTGGTATGCAGAGGAGTTCATGGTCGACTCAATGACTGCAAGGTGCCCAGGTCCTGTAGCTGCAAAACAAGCCCAAATCATCAACACTCCACCACCGTGTTTGACAGTTGGTATGTTTGTGCTGATATGCTGTGTTTGGTTTTCATCAAACGTGGCACTGTGCATTATAGCCAAACATCTCCACTTTGGTCTCGTCTGTCCAAAGGACAGTGTTCCAGAAGTCTTGATTTGTTCAGATGCAACTTTGCAAGCCTAAGCCATGCTGCCATGTTCTTTTTAGAGAGAAGAGGCTTTCTCCTGGCAACCCTTCCAAACAAACCATACTGGTTCAGTCTTTTTTTAATTGTACTGTCATGAACTTTAACATTTAACATACTGAGGCCTGTAGAGTCTGAGATGTAACTCTTGGATTTTTTGCAATTTCTGTGAGCATTGCACTGTCTGACCTTGGGGTGAATTTGCTGGGACATCCACTCCTGGGAAGATTGGCAACTGTCTTGAATGTTTTCCACTTGTGAATCATCTTCCTCACTGTAGAATGATGGACTCTAAATTGTTTAGAAATGGCCTTATATCCCTTCCCAGATTGATGGGCAGCAATAATTGCTTCTCTAAGATCATTGCTGATGTCTTTACTCTTTGGCATTGTGTTAACACACTCCTCAATGCTCAAGACCAGCAAACTCCTAAAACTTCAGCTTTTATAGAGGTAGTCACAGTTGCTGATGATCAGTTGATCAAGGGCATTTGATTAGCAGCACCTGGCTGCTACTTAGCCTCTTCATACCTATGAAAGCAGTAAGGGTGTACTTAGTTTTTCACACATGACTTCTCCATTTTGGCTTTCTTTTTGTAAAATAAATGATGACATGGTGTAATATGTCATGTGTTATTGTTCATCTGAGGTTGTATTTACCTACTTTTGAGAACTGCTAAGGACCAGATGATTTCTATTATGTCCTGATACATAAAACCATAGAACTCAAAGAGGGTGTACTTTCTTTTTCACACAACTGTATGTTTCAGAGTTTCAGCATAAGTTAATTCTACTTCTTATCCTTAAAACTGAGGCAGATCTAAAATACCAAAAAGAGATTTAATTAAATTACCATAAATATATATATTTCTATAATGATCAAATGATAACTCAACTTCAAATGATATGTTGAAGCAGAAGGCTTCAATCTTTTCATAGGTCAGATGAGAGCAGATACTAATAAATAAGTTAAAATAAATAATTAAAAGTTTTTTAAAAATAGCATAATGACAAAAATATCCCAAAAATCTAGTATTTTTTACTTGAGTATATTAAAGTTTGGGTACATCCTGTTGTAAAACATACTTTTCCAGACAGAATATTAAGCTTCAGGACTAAATTATAGCTCACCTCCAAACAAATATAAGGAATATAAAAAGGTATTTTTATACTGAAAAGGAACTATGGAAATAAGGCATATCTTTTTAAAATACAGGAAACCAAATGCAATTTCTGCTTGAATCCAAGTGTCTGTATGCATTCTATGTAAGTACCAGAATGTTCCGAATTACTCATTTATTAGCTTACTAGAAGTGAAATGCTCCATAAAGATACCTACAGCTGTTCAAACAGCTTGACATTTAAGCAAAATAACTTTTTTAATACAAAATCAGTATGCATGCCTTGAGCGACTATGTTCTTCAAAAAGCTATAAAGCACATTCAAAATACTATTTTTAATCCAGGGGAGACTTTCAGGAAAATGTGTACATGAAATAGACTCCCTCTGAACTGCTGTTAGAGGTCTGAAATTCCAAATGCTCTAGCAACAATGCTTGCTTTCCATTCCAAAAGAGTAACTTACAGACTTGTCATATTATTTAATATATTAATAATATTTTTGCCCCAATAAGTGTTGATTTGAATGTTCTGATATGACACCAACCTATGGCAATCACAAGTCATCCTTTATGGAAAATATAGTTTAGAAAGCTCCAAAACAGGAGAGGAAGATGTAACAGTGCTCATATAGGTAACAACCTTTATTTGATTTCTATGGACAGAACTGTAGCTTGAGTACAACTCCATCTCAAATTAACTTCCAACCAATTTATGCTAACTCATACCAGCTTGCTATGATCTTCAAGGAAGAAAGGTTCTTCTTGGGGGCCAGAAAGGGTAGGAGTAAACAGTTTCTTGGAAGATGAGAAAGGCATATTTCCCCCTTCCCATGTATTTTTTTCTAGACAGCCAGAGATTTTAATGCTGTCACTTTTTTGTAAATAGCATATTTTTTTTAATTTAATCTAATGAAAGTTGAACTAGTTGTATTCTTAAATTTCAAATGGAAAGAAAACATCATGGCATATTTTTTGCATCCAAAAAACAAAAACAAAAAGCAGCTTATAAATTATAGAAGCAGAAAATAAGATGCTTAACAAACTAAAATCAGTACCTCCCATCCACACGGGAAATTAAAACCACAATCAATTCCTTGTTTAAAAATGAAATTGAGACATTAAAATTTCCTATTTAGTTTTAAGCACAAGAGAGCAGCTGGCTTGTCAAGCCTCCCCCATCTCCCTATGAGCCACTTAGACTACTGGAGACATCTGGTATCCTACCTATCCTAAAAGGAACAGGACTCACAAGGGAATGAAATTGATGCTTACAAGTAAGCTTAACTGAAAACTGAAACTCATTCTCAAAAAACATTTATGTTAAGCTCTCTGTTCATGGACCTCCAGATAATTTTAAAAATTAGTAGAGCATTTAAATCAATTACTTCTTCATAAGAACAGCATTTTCTAATTCTATCATTTCATGTTCAATGTTTCAATTCTCTCTCATAAAGAAAAAAAAATATTCCTAACTCAGTAAAACTCAGCACTTTTTTCTTAATAACATACCAGGGTTGCTTTTCAGCACAACTTTAGTGGATACCGACTTGCAGAGGCCAGAAAAAACTAAGTGTATTTGATGAAATGGTTTCATCTCTAAAACTGGAAAGTCATCTTTCTTTGCTACTAGTCCTATGATATCTACTTTCTGCCTCACTGTGAAGGTTCCTATATGCCGTGGCATAAATGAAAATATCACATCCTAAAGACAAAAAAACAAAAATATTAAGCATATTAGGAAAGAAAACCAAAAGCAGGTTGTAACAAGTTCCATTTGTTACATTACATTACTCTCATCTACTTAAAGCTTTAATATGACTTGTTTCTTATATTTTAAGAAATGAAAATCTCTAAACGTTTTCTAATTGAAATTATGCAACAGAATTGAATTATCATGTTCTCTTTCACATACAAAATAGACATAATAAGATGTACATTAAATATACAAATGGACAATGGAGGAAGGAAACTGAGGAGCCAAAGAAAGAATTATAAAATAAAATGAATGAGAGCAGAAGTGAATTAGAAATTGGGTATGTATTGCTTATATAATTTAATAAAATATTCTGGGAAACTGAATCTTGCCAGGAGACAAAAAAAGGAGAGAAGATTCCACACAACAGCAGAAGAAAAAGTTTGAGGATATGAGTAAACGCCAGCAAAATATCAGCTGGACAGGACAGAGGGAGAAGAGGAAATAAGGAAGATGCAGGACAAGGACACAGAGCTTTAGAATTAAGTATAAACTTGAAATTAATGAGGTGCCTGAGAGGGCAATGTAATGAAAAGAATAGTGACTACTATGTAGGAGAAAATAAGTTACAATTCAAATATTGTACAGTAATGAATGAAGAAGCACAAGGAAGCAAGAAAATGGTTATTGTAGTTTAGCCAGAAAGGGAAAAACAGAAAAGGGATTTCACCCTAAGTATGGAAACCGGGGGTATCTGTGACAGACTGTGGTGTTATTGTTGGTGCACTGTGCTACATTCTTTCCTTTGCCATGGTTGAAGACAGGTACAGAAAAGCAGCAGCTCTTCCCTCTCCCAGCACCAGCTTTCTGCCACCTTCTCTACCCTAAAAAAAGGACTCTCTCTTTAAAGATGCAATTTTATGTTATGCAACATGCTCTAACATGAAATATTTTGAAAATTATATACAGTATAAAGAAGGAAAGAAAATATACTAGTACCTTTGCAGACTTTGCTTTTATTTTTCCCTTTTCAGGGCAAATATTATAATGTGCAATCTTATGAAAAACAAATGTCACTGGAAGTACATCACATTCATTTTTGAGTGTGCAAACAAGATCTGCATGTTCACCAATATAACACTCCCTGAAATTGACAACTGGTCCTGGGATGAATGTCAACATGACTGGAAGCCCTGAGCCTATCAGTCCCAATTCAACACAATGGGGATTCCCTGAAAAAGACATTGAGACAAAAGAACTATTGTATGTAATGAAGAAGGTGACAGTATATCAGTAAGTGTTCATAGGATATGCTGCTATAAGGGAGCAAATAATAATGTATTACAAATACAGAGAGTTTTCTTTAATGCAACAAAAATTATTATAGAAGCTACTAACAACAAAAACTGCCCTCCAAAAGTCAGTTCAAATAAATATTAACACATTCTTGAAAAAGATGCTTAGACTTAAATGGTAAAACTCAAAGAGGAAAAAGATTACATTGCTATGGAGTTGCTGCCATAGGTGAAAACTCTTGAAGGAAAGCCCACATATTATTAGATGCATCAAATGTAAGTGACATTTTAATTCTGCCTGAATAACAGAAAGAACTAAAGAAGAAAAGGGGCGGGGGTGGCTAGCAGTACTTTAATCTACCCTATCACACTAACCTTAACCATAGATAGTAGGGAAATTGATGATGTAATTTGTTCATATTAATATCCAGCAGCCTCTGAATAGCATGAAATGGGATCTTTCTGTAATTTTTTAAGAACTCATCAAAGCAGAAAAGATAGCCATGATCGTGTATCATTTTGAACCAGGAACCATTGGACACAAGCTGTGTGATAGTTCAAGCAGCCTGTTCACACTCATTTTGTCTGCTCATAGGAACAGAAAAGCAAACTAGAATGATTAGCTTAGCATGATGTCTGAAGATGGGGTTAAAGTTTGCTATATCAAAACAAGCCAGGATTCTTCTTTAAATAAACTGTAGTTTAAAATGGCTTAACAAACTTATTTTATTCAGGTAAAATGTTCAACATTCCTAAATTCAGTTGTAACATTAAATTATCTATGTCAGAGACATTTACTCACTAAAGCAAGTATCAGGTTGCATACACCAATACAGTACATACCTCATGAACACTGTGATTTAGTTCCTGGTTAAAACTGACATGTAATAATGGCCAATACAAAATCCCTGACCCTTGCCATGGATATATAAGGTGCTAATAGGCTAGGATCTCAACCACACCTGCTGTGCTTCCAGAGTATCAAATAACTGTAGTTCCCAAATATAGTTCAAACATTCAAGATTCTCAGCATCGCACAACAGCCTATGTACAAGCTATAGTTTTCAAACAACCTTAAACAACTCTACATACACTCTACTGCTGTAATGCATTTTCAAATGTATTCTAATGGAAATGGTCATCATTACATTCAAAAGCACCTGAAAGCCCAAACAAATGTTTGGCAGTCCCATCTAGAACCAGAATTTATACTTTCAGAAAGATTAACAAAATAGGGGCCACCCAAAAGCTGCATAACTGAATGACAAGGAAAATAAAGTAGGGGGGGAAATATCATCAAGACATTCCTCTGTGCACATACTCTTGTGCTCTTGCTTCTAGCAAATTGCAGTGGCTGTTTAACAGGACCAGAGATTTCACCAGCCAGACATATGTAGCATCTATCATGCATTCACACCGAGCAGTTCCTTTCATGAAAAGAAAAGGGATTCCCCAAGCTTGATGGGGAATATATATATCACCACTAAAGTTTGGGCTTGTGTGTGTGCAAGTATGCTAAGAGATAACACTTTCTGTATGTATATATCAGCTAAGAGATAATACTGAAAGAAATTGGGAGGAGCAAAGGGAATCAAAGGGACTTTGTTAGCAGTAGGTTCAGCATTAGTCTAAGTTTTGTTTCCTTGATCCAATACAATGATCACAAAATGTTATTTTGTGAATGTGGGTTAAAATACTTTCAAGAAATTCCACAGGATGCAATAATCATGATCAATATAATTATAGTTATGGTTTTACCTAATGAAATATATAAATAATTTTATGAGATCAATATTAGAGCATTTCAAACTGCAAAAAGTCTTTATCTTATTCAGACAATTAGATTATAAAAGTGAGAATTTTCTGATTAGATGCTTATCAAGAAATTAATTTTTATATATGGTTTTTTAACAATACATATATTGATCTCATTATTTTTCCTGGAAAATGCAGTTATTTACACTTAGTTCAGGTTTTTACCAATACCATACCTTGGGCGGGTATATCAGCACCAGACACTGAGTGTAAGAAATCATCTTTACTTCCTACAGCTTCAAATTTCAGAAAGACAGCATAATCTTTTCGTGATGGAGTTCTGTCAAGGTCCCCGTCCATTTTCAGCTGCCTGTAAAATTCAAAATAAAAATTTACATTTCTATCATGCAGATTTATGATTTGTAACTGCTGATATCTAACAGTATAGCAGAAAAAAATATAATATTGGATACCACAATTTTAAGGAAGTACAGGCTGTAAATTTAACTAATCTAAAATTACAGTATGTTAGAACTGAAATGTTCTATGTAACGTCAACAAAATCTTTCCATAAACAATTACTTGTGTATGTGTTTGGTTTTATTCTATTTTTACTGTAATTATATATTGTTTTATTGTATTTTAATATTTATTGCTGTTTTATTGTGAACAGTCCAGAGTCACTTTTTTGTGAGATGGGTGGTATATAAATTTGAAATCTCAATCAATCAATCAATCAATCAATCAATCAATCTTCCTATTTTGTTAATCATAAGGCAATGTGTAGCTATTTATGTTGGATTACCTTATTCACTGTTCAGGATAATGAATATTTCAAAATTTTCTTGACATCCTATTTATTACTATATTGCCATTAAGATTTCAACATACCAAATTCCAAATGATCACACACATACTGCATATACGGCATTTCCATCCCTTTTTATAAACTCAGATGATGTGTTTCCTAATTCATACTAGCCTCTACTATACAATCCTAGAACTTCCACAGCCTCAATAATCCCTTAACACTAAGAACTATCATCTTGAGTAGCACCATTCTGTAATAAAGAACTCTGGCCTCACAAAGAAATGGAAAAAAGAAGGGACAGACACCTTGTTTTCCTATCTCCTGCTATGACTAAAAGAGTAAAAAGAAGAGCCATACATACTGCCTCTTGAAAACAGAATTTATTAGAACAGATCACCTGATATGGTGAGTAAGGAAGATGACTTTGATGGAAAAAGACAGATCTCTTATCAAAACAACAAGAAGGAAAACACAGCTTAAGCCCAAAACAAGAAAGTATATGTAGATGTCTCACACTGTTACCCTAATTCACATGGGTATAAGAATGGGAGACGGTAAAACTTAATCAGACTTGCAAGATTCTATTACTATAGTCTATCTTAATAAAAGTAGTTTTAGAATTCTGTGAAATTTATTTTTTGGTATGTTCTACATTGTGGGGATGACATCAAAATAGGCTAATTACAATACATACAGATTATAGATACAATGAAGAAAATAAATTCTGTTTTATGAAATTAGGAATATACATACTTGGGGGGGTGTATGCACACACACACATATATACACACACACACACACACACACACACTACAGCTTTTATCATTTTCATTACACTGATTACTGCAGTTTACATAACCACTTACTTTGGACTGAAAGAAAGAAAAACCACAGTTTTCTGATAAGGTTGTAGCATTCCTTCATTAGGAATGCATGTAATCAGAGTGGAAACATCTGTTCCTTGTTTTTCACCGGGGTAATCTTTTAAAGCAGCATTTGAACTCTTCTGAATATCTGTGCCCTTTAAGAAAATATAAAATGTACAATACACTAAAAGTTAATTACTTCACGTATTTGCATGGATGTTTCAGAGAAAAAAAAATACAAAAAGAAAACATATGGTGAATCAACTGGGATTATATTACATATAAGATCAATAAACTTATTGAAAAAAATAAGTTATAAAAATGTGAACCAAACTTGTCGCTAAGTCTAGACCTCCACTAGCCTTGGATTTATTCCTTTAAGATATATCTAGCATAACATACTTAATTTAAAAAGAAATTTCTAACTACAACATAATTACTATTCACCACCAAATGTCCAATGATATGACAGGCACATACTTGTCCATACACTTCAGAAATTCCAAAACTGTTGCAACATGCACCTGGTGTATGGTAACATCCCTACAACTCTCTCATGAAACCTTAATAGTAAACAATAAAGCAATGGATCGATTTTTGTGATGGAATGGAATTATGAAGGCCAGGCTCAGGGAGATAAGCATGTTCTTAGTTCACCCCAAGAGCGTGGGAAGTGCAAGAGGATGAGGCTGGCACCTCCCTGAGGAATTCACAGTGTTGTGACTGGCTGGCTTGGGAGTTAGGGTTCAGTCTGGGGAGATTCTTTCTAGAGGTTGTAGCTAATAAACACAGCAGAACTGAATTTGCATTGTCTCTTGGAGTTCTTTGGGCTAAACCTGACAGTTTTAGTTCCACTATAACACAGTGTCTATGTTCAAGTTGTACTTTTTCCCATAAGGTCACTGATACCATTCTTTTATTTGTGGGAGAGATCAGAAGTGCATTTGTGGACATCACTGGAATGTAATCTAAATCTGCCTTTGGAAATGGCTTTTGAACACTTACATGAACTGTGTTTAAAAATAAAACAAGCCCAAATCTGCCCTTTAGTTATAGTTCCTTGTTCACATTATCAAGTGCAAGAATAGTAGGAACTGTCATTTATATACAAATAGTAACAAAAATGTAAAGCAGTAACAAAAACAAACTTTATTTCTCCTTTGGGATAGCTTCTAAGTATGATAGACAGAGGAAGGTGAGTCCTGCTGAAACAGAGATAGGTGTTAAAAAGCAGGTCTAAAATCAAGAGAGTTTCCTTACCATCTCTCCACCAACAGCATTGTCCAGCAAGACTGCCACCCAATCCATAGGCTCTGGGCTTTTGTTGTGAAGAATAACTTCTTCCATCTTGGAGGTTCCAAAGTAGACACATCCAAAATTAACACACTGGATAGTATTTGAGTGAGGCGCACCTAAAACCTCAAGAACTTGTTCCACAATATTGGCTTTGATCCTTATCTCAGTAGTGGGCCCTCCCTGCAACTCCACACTTTGGATAACAATAGATAAAAAGGAATGGTGGGCTTGAGGACAATCATAGGTAAGATAAATAATCCCATAATAAATCATTTGGAATTTAAGATTTTATTAGCATATTTAAATAATATACACATATATAACTGAAACTTATAAAGTTGCCTATTCGTAACATTCAATGCTTATCAAAATAGAAAGCACACTCAATATTGCATAATATTAGAAGAGTTATCTGTACTAATTCTCCATCAGCCACAATTTGGAATAATAAAGGAAACACCAAACTTCAATATAAGAAGGATTTTTAAATGAGGCTTCAAATTAGATTTTATTGAGAATTGGGGTCTACCTTTGCATTTTATTTAAATAAAATTAAAGATATCTGATACTGTGATATCCAATACACTGAGCTCTATCATGTAATTTATTTAAGCAGAGCCATTCATTCTTTAGATAGGAAACTGAGTAGTATGCAATAAAAAGGTTCACTCAGATTGTTCTTATTACATAGACTGTAAATTGAATTGGCAATATTTGTACTTATTTCACTGACACACATAGTTAAACATATCTACATACTGAAAGGGCAAAGAAGGCATATTTATATGTACTATAAAACTGAACTCAAGAAGCAAATCAAAAGAGACAATACTGCAATTTAAATGTACTACACTTACATGGCTGGTTGGTTAATTATTTTGGGTACATCAGTACATATCTCCATTTTAATCAACTTTATTGTTTTTGGTTCTATCACGCCACTGATTGGTGCTATAATAATTGGAACACTTCCTCTATATTTTATGTCAAATGTACCTTAAAATGTAAAAATAAAACCATTTTATCCAACATGCATTGAATTAAAAACTAAGGGACAAAAACCTTTTTGCCTCTTTTATACATCCACTGCAAGTTGCACACACAAACAAAAATGGCATTGTGCTGTCACGACACTAGTTTTGTCATTTTGACAAAAAACCATCAGGCTGTACGGTGCATCTTAACACGCTTTTATTATTTTTATTACTTTTACATATAAACCACCTAGAATCGGCTACTTATAATTATGCATAAATAAAAATAAATTATATAGATTATGTGCCATCCAGTGTCAACTCTTAGCAACCACACAAATATTCTTTGTGACAAACTGTCCCTAACCTGCTCTTTCAGGTCTTCCAATGATTACATAGATTATATAGATACTAGCTTCTTAATCCCAGATTGTTTTGAAACCATTAACCATACCCCATGTTTATATATATTGACCACATTCATAGGATATGCTGAATATAGTGCAACATTAACCCACATTAGGTGACTAATCTGTCATTCTTTCAATGGGCAATCCCAGTTGTAACTACCACTGACTGTGTGATGGGGAAGTCCAAGTACAAAAAGTAGCTCATGTGGTAGAGTATAGCAGCTACATGGGCTTCACTATAATCAGCAACTATACTTGCAAAACCAAAAGCACTTGCCAAGGATAAGCAAACAACAGATCCAAATTTGGATAATATATCCACGGTTGAGGTATACTACCATAAAATAAACACAGTTTCATATTGTGGTTAAAGCACTCAGTCTTAACATAATGTACTCCATGGTCCAAATCTAGTCAATAACCTAAATCAAAGCACAATATGGTTTACCATGTGATTTGTTTCTGGTTGGGTAGGTTCATATTTCATGCTGAGCCAAAAACAAGTCACATTATGACTTAGCTAAGTGTACACCTAGCTAAATATACTAAACTACATAGAAAATATTTACCTGGGGATGATCCATAGTTTGTAATTTTGGTTACTGCGTGTATTATTTTACTGTTTGCAATTATTGTTCCAAAATTTATCTCAGGTTCAATTTCTAAGCGACAACATGGACATAATCTGCAAAAAAAAATGCACTTTATTGGTTTATGTCATCATTTTATTGGTTTAATTTTTAAACACTTTTGTACAGAAATAAAGTATTTTTGGATTTTTTCGGCAGATGCACAAACTACATATCTTAACTTAGTACTTATGTCACTCTGTTTTCTTAAGTATTGTAAGCACAATGAAATCATATTAATTTGCAACTATATTTTATTTAGCTTGAAATTCTTTATTGTGTCAAAATATTTTTAATAGTTATTGCCTATTTCTATTCAAGATAAAAACAATTTAACACAATTAACATCTAAATTACCTCCACAGTTTTAGTACCATTATATGAATTCAATATAACATAAACTCATGATAATTGGTACAGTATAAGAAGTACTGCCTTAGTTCACACATAATTGGTTAGAATTTGTTTTTATTAATTGTGGGTGTCCAAATGTATAAATCTACCTTCTGTAATAAACCATGGTTTATTCTAGATAGCAAATCCCAATTGGAAACCATGGATTGTTTGATTTTTAAATCCTGGCTTGTCCCTAACAAGCACATAAACAACAAACAAAAAAGTCTGTCTAAGCACATAAGCAAAGTACATGCACCAGAAAAATTCTGGTGCATGTATTTTGGGCAGTTCACAAAGGGCAGTTCCCAGAGCTTAATTATTTTAGGGATTTGCAGCACCACAAAGTTTCTCTGTTTTAAACCATTAAACCATCACAACAAACTAAGCTAAAGTTTAGCCCATTTGTTGGGGATAAGTGTGTTGTGCAAAACACGTGCCTAATATTTAACCAAAAGTTAGGCAGTAGAATTATATGTTGAAATGCCATACCCAATCAGAGGAATCTCAATTATTTCTTTCTCTACATGAAGGAGGATCCTATCATGAAGGTCTTCCTCACTGTTAGGATGATATTCCACAGTGGCTGTTACATGAAGACCAGAAGCAACAGGTTTCTTTGGATTTTCCACAATTAGTTTGAACTGCAAAATTAAGAAATCATTCAATTCCACAATGTTATCTGAACATGAGAATCTTCACTGCCATACAACTACTATTCAGCAAATTACCAGTGCAAATAAACTTTTTTTTTTTAAGGCAACATTTTTCTTTTGGTTGCATGATGTGTTCTGGCAATAGCTGGGGGGGGGAGGGGAGAGAGAGAGAGAGAAAGTTAAATTATGCTGTAGATATAGGAAGCACAAAAAAATAAAAGAGGAAGTACTGAAGCTAAATAAATAGTGTTTGAAATTATACCATAGATATAGGAAACATATATAGAAAAATGAAAGAGGAAGCACCAATTAGGAAGTTTACCTGCTAGAATCTTATTCTCATTTTCAAAGGGATTGTGATCTCATTCATGACGCACGTTCGCCTTGTACTATGTACACTGTAATATCTTGTAAGATTATTTCTCAAACTGACACTCTGCAGATATTTTGAGTACTTTATCGCGTATCTTCTCCAGCCATTGTGATCTATACCTGTAATGGCCTGGTGATGGCGCAGTAATCTAGCAGATCTAGCACCAGACTTAGAAATACTATAATAAACCTGCATTACTAGACAATGCAAAGTTACATATTTCCTACCTTTAAATTTTAACTTTTTATTCACTGAATTCTTGTTTCATCTTCCTACTGCATTACTTTATTCCAGATTGCACACAAGTTTCTAACATATATATAATTGGAGGAATCAAAACAACCCCTCTGCAAAAAAAATATGCAGGGAAGAAATGATAACCACAGCTCTTCAGAAAGGACTAGTGAATTCCAGTAACCATTCGGGATCCTTTTTTTCTTTCAGTATGCCCTTCCTCCCTAAAAATGGGCACCCAAAATAAATGTCTGTTACTAAAGAGGTTCCTGATTAGGAATCACTGGGTTTGATGCTGCTGAAACAAAACTAACCCCATCCAATCTGACTCGCACACCGGATGAAAAACAGTTTATCCGTGGCTTAGAGAAAGGGCTAATTTCAAGGTTAAGAAGCAGGGGGGTTTCCCAACCCTAACTCAGGTCCTGATGAAGATTTCTAATGTCTTCACCCCACTCCCTTAGTGAGCTCGCCTTATTTGCGTCCCACCTGAGACAGTCCCGGAGGTAGTAAATGAAGCGAAAGGCTGCGTGTCTGCAGGTTTTGGATGCTGAGCAGCGCTCGGTAGCAACGTCCCGGCACCGCGTCCATGAACCGCAGCTCGGAGGGCGTAATGCGCACTCCGGAGACGTCCCAAGCTGCTGCGGTGGCCTCCATGGTCCCGCCGCCCCCTTGCTCGCCTTCCCGGGAACTCACGGCGGCCTCTGAGCAAGCCAGCTTCGTGCGCCGAGGGTTCGTGTCTCCAAGGAGACGCAAACTTCTTTTGCACTCAGCGGCTGGGGAGCGGTTGCCTCGCAACGGAATCCGGGCTCTGGGCTTCAAACGGAAATTCCGCCCTAAAGAGCGGCGACAAAAACTCGGAGCCTCCCATAGAAACCCCTTGTCCCACTAGAGGAAGGAAAAGACGCGGTAGTTCGTTAGTGATGTCAAGCTGATCAGAAACGCTGCTCAGGAGTGAATGTAGGGGGGAAAAAGCTTTGTTTTGGTATTTGTTGCTTCTACTGTTTTACGTTCTAGAGACAAAGGCACCTCTAGAGACTCAATCACCTACTGTACAGTAAGGACAAGGACGGATGGATGGTGGATGGATGGATGGATGGATAGATAGATAATCTTACATACTTTTTTCCCCCCATGGTATCTTCAGATCAGTCTTGACTAATGGCAACTGCATGTGTTATCTGGAATTTTAGGCTTCACTGTTACCATTTTTAACATGGCAGCCGAGGCCTCTTTTCTAACTTTAGGAAAGTGTTTTTTTCTTCTGGGCCGAGGCCATTTCATTTGGTATATGAGAACTTGCCTTTTCAGCAGCTAAACAATGTGTATTCTGAAAAGTTCTTGAATACACTTGCAAGTTTTAAAGATACAATCCCAGCTGGGAAAGGGAGTGATGTAACCCATAAATTTGCCACTTGTGGCGTGTTATCTGTAATCAGTGTTTTCTATTGTTCAATTCTCATGTGTAATCAATGTCTTTTATTGTTTGATTACTTGCTTTCTGACCTATCACATATACTGAATTATGTATCATTTGTTTCTGTACCCTATAAAAAGACTTGACACCCCCTCCCCTTAATAAATGCCTTTTACTTTGCCTGAATTACTGGGTGGTTTGTATTTTTGGGTAGGCTAAGAAGCTTTGCAAAGGTAAAATTGTTTTCTCTCCCACATTCAGAGAATAGGTCTTCAGCTCCACACCACTCAGGGTGCCTGAGTTTTTAAGGCAACACATGGACAAGTCCATCCAGGTTTCCTGGTAACATTTTCAGAAGCACTTTGACATTACGTTTTTCCTAGGGCTGAGACAAAGTGACTGGCCCAGATTCACTCTGTTGTGTACATACATAAGGCAAGATAAAAACGCACCATCTTCTCATTTTGTAGCCAGAAGGATTTCCACTCAAAAACGATTTCCAATGTCTTTACCTTGGAATTAAAAGCAGCAGAATGGGGATGTCAGACACACACTATATATACACAGCTTCTCCATATCTATCAGTGATGTTGCTTTCTCTCATGGATTTCACTGAAACCTAACCCTAACTATAGGTGGATTTCCATCCAAATAAGATCTCCCCATCCCTTTACCCAAGATACTAAAATTGGGTACAACAGAAATATAAGAGGCCCACTATCCATAAAGCATAATGTACAAGTAGGTTTGGTTTTTCTCATTGATTTCATGAAAGCATAAAAACATAGGTAAACTTCTATCCAAAAGGGATTTCCCCATACATTTTGCCAAGATACTAAATGGATATGTAAAAGTCCCAAATTCCATAAACCGCACCTCCCAATATAGCTGTGATGTTCGTTATTCTTACTGATTTCACGAGAGCCTAACCTAGGTGGATTTCCATCCAAATAGCATTTATACATCCATTTAGCAAAGTTACTAAAATGAGGTGAAATAGAAATGTAAGAGTCCTACTATCCATAAAGAGCCTCTCTGAAATTTTCTGTCACATTGGTTTTTCTCACTGATTTCATGGGGGCCTAACCCTAAGCTTAGGTGGATTTCCTTCCCAATGGGATTTCCCCATGCATTTTGCCAAAAGACTAATATAAGGCAGAATTGAAAAAGAAGAGTCCCACTAACCGTAAATGGCCTCTCCAAACTTTTCTGTCAGGTTGGTTTTTCTCACTGATTTCCCTTCTGATCCAGAAATATTTGTATATATATTCCTTTCTGGTTTCTAATCTGTTTTTGAGCCCAGTTCAAAGAGCTGCTCTTTAATTTATAGTTCTTAATTATTTGGTACCTCAGTCACCCTAGGAATTATTTTCCCATGTATTCCTAGATGAGATCCATCTTATGGCTGTAAGGAATGGTTAGACTAACTGCCTATTTTGCTTCTGTACCTCAAGCTTCTGCTGACATAGGAACTGTTTGGCTGAAGGTCAGTTAAAGAAACTAGGAATTTTTGCAAGTAGGGATCTTATAAAAGTTATAAGGTGCTAAGCATATAAAAGTTATGCCGATTGTAAAGGGACATTTTAACAGTTTGCAGAGTTGCAAAAGGAAATGGAAAGGTGGTTAAGCTAAAGGCCACAGACACATTTCCTGAGCATACATGAACTTTTGCACCTGCTCTTGCTTCTGGCCACACTGTGCAACCACATCCTCTGCACGATTTGGGCAAACTAGATAGCAATGCCTTATATGAGGAACCCCTGGAACAAGTGAGGACTAGAGACTTGACTATTAGTTTATGCTGCTAATGTTATGCCAGCCTTAGAAGGCGGGCACACTTGTGTGTGTGTGGCCCTCCACCTAGATGCTTCCTGATAACAAAAAGGTATAAAAGCTGTTGTAAACTGTTCTGGGTGAGACTGTTCCTGTCTACTTTCTACCAGCCAGACAGAGACCAGTCCACCCTGCTTTTCTTCTGGCTAGAAATAAAAGCTGTATTTGCTTTGGAAAAACCTCTGTCTGGAGTCTCATTGGAAATCATAGAATCCAGGCTACTGAACCTTACATGGCTTTAAGCATCCCTGTTGTTTATGTGAATATATTATGTTTTCAAGTAGTTCTGTTTTTGCTTTAGATTTAGATTTGTCTGTAATGCTTTTCTATTGTTTTTAAGGGTTGTTTTGATTTGTATAATTGATTTATGCTTTGTTGTAATATATAGCATGCATGTTTGTTGTTTATTGTACATGGTCCTGGGAGCTATTAAGCATAGGACGACTAATATATTTTGAACTAATCATAAATAATATGCCTATTAACAATAAGCAAGCAAAAGTAATCATGAGCACATACTCAGAAATTCATTCTTATTATTAAATCATTGATATTTATTTTTAAGTAACTTCTAATCAAGCCCAACAAATGTAATGAGAGCAGAATATTAGACTCAAGGCTATGAAACCCTCATTCAAACATTTTCACAGAGATAAGTGTTCTTAAGTAATAATTGTTTCTCAGAAATACTTCAACCAAATGCATTTTAATGATACAAGAGGATAAAGTATGCATTGTTGGGAAATGATGGAATAAGCCTGCAATACAGTTAAAAATTACTGGGTTTATGCAGTAATGTTTCACCTCAAAATAAAATAATATACCCGCAATTCCATTCCTGTCATCAAGAAGTAGGTGTAGGAAATACTTCTCCTGAAAGAGCTGTAGTCTAATGGAAAATACTGTGCTAGAAGACTCAAAAATGGTTTTGCACAATATACTAAGCCTAATGTAGTAATGTTTGTGGTTTATAAATCATGGTTTACAGCTTAGCATGGTTTGTAAATCTAACCAGTTTTGCTTTATTTCTTAAACAATTACTTGTGTGTTATCAAGGCAGCTAGCATTTTTTAAATTTATCTGTTACTTTGTATTTTATGTCAATTACTCCAGGAGGCTTACATCTGAGTATTAAAACAATCATAAAATAATAAAATGGAAAAAAGTGGTAATACACAGCCACGGATTGGGGAGGATAACACACAAAATAATTATAACAGTTGGGAATCAGTTATCAAGCAATAGGTACCCCAAAGCCTGCTGGAAGAACCAGGGTTTCACAGCTTTACAAACTCTCCAGAGGGTGAGGGTCACATGAACCTCAAAGAAGACAGGTGAATTTCAATTTCACAGGGCAGGTGAAGGTACAGAAAACTTATAAATAAGCTTCCTGCATACTGCACATTATTGCACAAATATTACCGTATTTCTAGGGTGGATCTATATAAAAGGGGGGCAAATTTGAGTTAAAATACTATTTATGTAACATTTATTAACTGTCCATCTCTCAGATGCATTACTATATACAGTAGCCTATAGATATGAGATTGACGCATACCAGAAAAAGGAGGTAACTTCTGACTATTGAGATGGACTGTTTCCCATCTCAGTTGTCACCATATCATACCTTGACCCGGAAGTATCTTGTTAAATTCAACAGTTTACTCTTAATAAGGATAATTAGATTGTAATCTTTGAATATAAATATCACTGAAAGAATGGAAAATACTCTGAATCCTAACATGAAAACAAGGTTGACTATCGAACTAAGCAATAATGGGTTTGTTCTGATTTGGCAATTGTGTTCTGTGAACCCAACCTTTGAACAACTTACTAAACAAATTAAAGGATTTATTTAGTAAACCTAGCCAATTTTGGTATAGTTATACAAACTATGGTTTAGTAATGTATGAACTATGCCTCAAAGTTTGAGTTCCTATGTTGCATTGGTTAAAAGCTTGATAATTAATTATAACTCCGAAGGAAGAGCCATAGAATAATTCTGTAACATCAAAAAGTTTGTATCGTAAGTAACACAAAATATGAGTTTTCTAAGGCAATAGATGTAGAATGTGCATATAAGAGTGCCACCTGCTGACTTTTCTGTAACATATAATGGCTATGTATTTGGATTGCAGAAATATAAATCAGTTATTTTCAAACTATGCTCTTCTGAAGAACTCTACAAACAATCTCTGAGATACTCTATCTTCTATATGAGACTTCTGTTTAATTGGAGACAGAATTGATCAAATCTGGGACTTTGAGGATATAAAATATGAGTGATATCTTGGAGCTATATTTGTATCTCTTTCTAGAACAAATACTAGTGCACGGACCTATACACAATTTACTCCATCTCTAACTTTTATATATTAATACATAGTTTCTGTTCTTTTATATAGAGCACACATCTTAAAGTTGCCAAGTTTGAGAAACATTGATATAGAGAAATAAAACTACAATTCTATTATTTGCGCAAAAAACTCCAGCCCATTATGTAGGGTTACTTTTGAATAAAGATACCTGGGCCAAAGTTGTGAATGACAGGATTTTTTCTAACTGAATTCACTATTTGTATTTTGTTGTAAGAGGTCTAAGAATCTCATCTATGTCTCCTAAAATTGAAGAATTTGCTCCTTTTTCACATTTACTTCTTTAAGGGGAAAACATTCTGAAAGCATTTGCTGCACATGTGAATAAGTTATTTTGTACATACAAACCATGAAAATGAATATATACTGAAACAGAAGATAATAAATGCTTGACTGTATTGTCATTTGGACTGTATTGTCATTTCTTGCTCTGCTGACTTTCATATGGCTTCTTGAAATTCAATTAGTTATCCTCTTTGTGTCTCATAAATTGTATTTTCAGATTTTGGTTTCTATAAATCACATTTCTGTCCCAAAGGGACATTTTCTTTTACAAAATTCTTTATGACTGTTCCCTAATTAATCATGTCATTGCCTGGCTGCCTAGAACAGTTTTTCTCAAACTTAGCAACTTTAAGACATGTGGATTTCAACTCCCAGAATTCTCCAGCTGGATGGGGAATTCTGGGAGTTGAAGTTCACAAGTCAGCCTTTCCTTAAGCAGGTGTTTTGAGTTCAAAATATTTTCAAAATAGTTGGAACAGCTTGTTTCAAGTGTAAAACAACTGCTCTTAACTTGAGGGAAAGCATTTTAAATGAGTCAGAGCATTTTGAACACAAAATAGAGTGTTTCTAGCTTGAATTTTTTAAAATTCAAAGTGTTTTGCACACCTCTAGCAGCCATCCAAAATTTGTACAATTGTCAGAGGCCCCTGGACACCATGTCTATACCAAGAAAAAAAGAAGGCTGCTTGGATATAATATTTTTGCTCCATTGACTGCTTTCTCTCCTTTTTAAACTGCATTGCTTTGCACTGATAGATCTGTACACTGCACCAGGCCATAGTATACTTAATCATTGTTTATTGAATAAATCATAATTGGCTAAGTGGACCCAACATATTAAGCCATCAACAATGGTTTACAAATGATAATGGCTGGGTTCAAATGGCTTTTTAAGTCAATATCTTAAATGTAGTGTGAACATACCATTATCCAATGTGGAAGAGACAATCAAGAATTACTGGTAAATCCACAAGAGGGCAGAGAAAGAATAGCACAATCCAGCTCCTGTTTTTCAAAAATTGTTTACAGTGCTGTTTTTGATACAAAAAGCTAATATTCAACCATCTGAACAGCTCAAGGCCTGAACTTTCAGAAGAGAGATTTGGATGTTGAGCTTTATAACATACTTTCCAGCTGTAAATTGTTTTATTGTATCAAACACTGTTCTATACGAAATTGTTCAAAATATCTGTAAGTTTATCCTTAATAAATACAGAGTCCAAAATAAATAATATCAGTTTCAGGAAGGTATTTTCTGCATAACAGCACCAAAGGACAATCAGCTGACTTACCATGATTACAATGGTATAATACCATGTCAATGGTATAATGCCATAATACCATGACTTACAAACCCCAATAGCTAATTTCCTACCATATTTATAGAATGCCTGAATCATAGTGCCTGCTAAAATCTCTAATTTAAAATAAATCAAAATGTAATCTTGGTTCATATAACAGATTAAGCCATTTTTACATTGTACATTGTTATCCAGGTCATTATTTTTTGCAAATGAGACTAATGGATTGTATCGTAATTCTTGTGTCCCTTCCTGATAGATGCACATGAACAAAGCAATAAATATTTTGGAGGATTCCCAGGTGGAAACATGGCAGACTAACACATTTTCACAAAACAACAGGGATGATGCAGAGCTAATGGAGTTTCTCTGTACAAGAGAAGCCATGAGATTGCCCACACAAGCTCTGGGAGGCAGCTCCTCATGAGGGCCCCTGTGGGCAACCTGCAAGTAAAGCACATTTAAATGGAGCAAATGTAAAGTGTAAAGAAACCTTCAGAGCAGCAGAAAACCTACAGCCATCTTGGTGAGTGTACCATTGATCCGGGAAAGATTAAAGTAAAAAGGAAGGAACCAGTTACAAAGATTTAAAAAGAATTAAATGCAAAAAGCAGGATTTTGGAATGACAAAATTAAAAAAACGGCCTGAAGGAATAGTTAAATTTGGAATATTGCCTCATTTAAAGTATTTTTTGAATTAAATAAACAGAAAATATATATTTCCTGGGAAAGAAGAATGCTTAAATTTGTTAAGGAAGCTGATTGGCTGACTGGGTTAAACAAAGAGATAAGTAGAAAAAGAATGGAAACATGAAATTCTGAGTAGATCATGTGATTACAGAAGTACGGAGTGCTGAAAGGGACTAAAGCGTTATGGGCGTGGAAAAAAGAAAAGCCTCTCTTTTATTTTTTACTCCCCTTTTATGGATTACAAATTTGAAATAAAGAACAATGGCTATTACAAAGGGAGTGAAAGTTATAGAAGGGAGGAGAGGATTGTTGGACCACTCCAGAAGAATATATTTATGATATAAATTCATAGAAGAGGATACTATTTGGGTTTATACTTTATGGATTTGTTTATAGATAAGAGATGGGACATGGGAAGAAGAGATCATTTGTTGTATTTTAAGGGAAGGTGATAAGTTACTAAAATTGCTTATACTTGTGATGAAGATGGGAAGTCACTTCTTTATATATATATATTTCTTTTTCTTTACTATATTCCTACTTTTCTTTCTTTTCTATTTTTCTATTTTTCCTTTTTTTTATTTTCTGCACCTTCTACTCTTATTCCTCTTCCTTTCTTATTCCTTCTACTTTTTTCTTATTCCTCTTTTGTTTAGTTTGTATTAGTTTTTACTAATGTAATTATAATCTTTAATACAATTACTATTAAAAAAAAGAAGAGGATATTATTTTGTCAGTCAGTATGATTATTATATGTCTATAAAATGGAGTTATATTGAAATACCCACAATAGAAGATAAAATAACAAGTACTTTTGCAGAATACTGAACTTTTTATGGACCTCTTGATGAAAATGGAAAGAGCTAAAATGATTTTTAGACTGGACAATTGAAAAGTGTTGAATAAGGAGATGAAGGGATTATGGTTATGTTTAAGAGGGAAGAGGGATAATAATTTTGATTGTAACTGCTGTAACGAAGGTTGGAAATCACTTCGTCTTTTTTTTTTTCTTTTTTCTTTAACTGTATTGTTTCCTGCACTTTTTCTTTTCTTTTTTTCTTTTTTCTTCTTTTATATATTATTTTTCTTTTATTCAAGTACAATTTCTCAATAAAAACTATAAAAAAACAAAGCAATTAATATTTTATGACAGCTTTGATTAATGACTATATAATATAAACAGAGGCAAAGTTTTATGGATATTATAAATGCAACTGTAACCATTTATATTTATTGTGCTATATTTCCCAAACAGATATTCATACTAAAAGGTTAAAACAGCCAACCTATTGGGACAACAATGGTTCTTAAATTGGGGATAATTAGCCCTAAGGTGGTAATTTGGGCATATCCTAAGGGTAATGGAACAATTTGTAATTCTGAGTTGAAGATCCAGTTTGGAACTGCCACTGCCGAGATGCTTGTGTAAAACAACAGAGTCTGGAGCTTTTTTGTGGGGCTAATGACATTATTTGACACCAGCAAAAGGGGTAATTGCGTCAAATAGTTTAAGAACCACTGCACTAGAAAAACAATATAATTTATTCTTTGTTAATTTCACAACCATTTCATGGGGAAAGAACTGGCAGTACTATAATCTGCTCAGCTCAGAAGCCTAAAAAAATACTGAAAGGCAAAACTCAACTGGGGAACACCAGATATTAAGACTGGGTCCCAACATATGATAGTCAACATTGACATAATTCCTATTACACTTCAGGTCCTTCAATATAATTGCAGGGGAGAAGAAGATGGTGATATGGTTACAATCCCTATAATGAGCTCCTCTTAAAAGTCTTTTTACTCTTTCATTTTAGTTTACTATCTATTCTCAGATCATTTGATCCTCCCTTGACCTTATATTTTACCATTTTTGTATTATTGCTACTACTGAGTCTACTTTTTAAAGAAAGAATATTTGCACTGCTTTCATGGGGAAAAGGAAGAAGAGGCAGTGGACAAGTATACTCAGCTAAGTATACTGAAGGAATGCAGGCTGTGACTCTTCCCACTCATTCTGCAGCTGCTACACACCTTGTTCCTGGGATTGAGATTTGGCCTGACTAAAGGGGTTTACTGATATAATTTACAAAAGAGTATAACCCCCCACACACACCAGTTCCCCTACCTTTTTTTGTTTTGTTTTGTTATAAAAGAAAGATGGCTTTCCATGATTACAGGATTCTAAATTCTGTAACCATTAGGAATCACTCCCTTCTTCCATTCATCTTCAAACTCTTAGAACAGCTGCAGAAGACATGCACTTTTACCAAATTGGATCTCAGAGAGGCTTACAATCTGATCTGCGTGATGGAAAGTCATGAATATTTAACAAGTAATAACCGTTATGGGTAGTTTGAATACATTGTAATGCTATTTGGTTTGAGCAATTTTCTCTCAGACTTCATAAGATTTATGAATCAATTTTTCACAACAGGGTGGACAAGTTTAAATTGCTCATTTGCCGATTTACGCAAAAAGATCCTACAATCCACACTGAACAAGTTCAGGCAGTTCTTCAACAATTTCATAAATACAACCTTTATGCCACGCTGGAGAAATGTGACTGTCATCTGCCTATCATGGACTAGTTGGGCTGCCACATTTCCTTGGAAAGAATCCAGATGGATTCCACCAAAAACAAATTCTCTCTTGGGTAACCATACATCTTCATGCTCTCAGGAGTCTGCAACATGTGCTGGGTTTTGCTAATTTTTATCTCGAATTTGTTCCTAATTTTACTGCACTAACCATTACATTGGGCCATCCCATCAAGAAGGTGGGGTTTTTTTTAGATGTGATTCTAATATCCATCAAATTGTTCTCTTACTCAAACAGACTTTTATTTCTAAGCCCATCTTTGCCATCCACATCCCACCTGCCCCTTTGTTCTTCAGAATAACACCTCTAATTTAGCCTTGAATTCTGTGCCTTAGCAATCCACACAAGAGATTAGATACAACTTGATCCCTTTTTCAGACAACTTTTGCCAGCTGACTGGACCTATAATAACTTTAACAAGGAGCATTTAGCCATCAAAGAAACCTTTCAACACTGGCACCATTATCTGAAAGGAGATTGCAACAATATTTGTCCCCTCCCCTCTCCCTTCTGTGTTCAAGGATAAAATTTCCTTGGACTTTATTAGTGACCTACTATATTTCAGGGGCCTGGACACCAATCTGGTAGTAGTTGGTCTTTACTCCAAAAGGGATTATTTCATTTTACCACCTCTGCTCCTATGATAGCACATTGGATTATTCATTACATTTTTTGTATCCACTGTTGGCCCAATCATTTCATTCCTTACAGGGACCCAGAGCTCATGACACAGCTTTGAAAAGCATTATTTCATCTCTTCAGTATTAGGCACCAGCTCTTCTCTGTCCATCCTCTACAGTCAGGTAGAAAATGGGGAGGTACTGGAGCAATACCTTCATTGCTTTGTAAACTACCAGCAAGACAATTACCTTGAACTTTTACTAATACTGTAGCTGAGTTCACTTACAGTGAGTAAGGCATGAACTAAGTTACTGTAATGAACTTTGCCATTCCAAGCTAGTCATGGGTACCAGATGTGCCCATTGCCAAATACTTCTCAGAATGAAGTGGTATGAGGCTGAAGCCAACAAAGCTAGAAATAAAGGGTCCAAGATCAAATGGGACCAACTGTGCAGATGCTTTCAATAGCCAAGGCTGGAAATGGGGGGCAAAATGTCCATTACCACAAAAAAGCAGGAAAAGAAGATGCAGCATTTGAAATCCTGAAGCTGATATGTAAATATGGCTATAGATTCTGTAGTCATTAGAACAGCTGTTTTCACATCTACAGTCAAAGCAATTTATTTGAGCCTCATCCTTGAATCTTCTACTGTTAACCTCAGGAGTATACATTTGCATTCCTAGAAAGAAGAGGGTTTTCTGCTGTGCTTGGGGTAAAGCTCTGAAATTAAGCCCAGTACATTACACTTTAAAGGGCTCCCCAGAGCAGTTTTCTAGAGGTGAATATCCTTTTGGGCCAGACATATGGAATTAAGAATGGACAATGCCTGTACTTTATAGACAAGCAAGTGAGGGTCCTACTGAAAAGACAGTATAACATTTTGCAGCAATTGTGAGGCACTTCTCAGAACTTTTCAAATGAAGTTTTTAATGAAGTCAATTATGGTAGCCTAACCTAGGTGATGACATGCAAAGAGCACTATGACACTGTCCTCAACATCAAATGTTTCAACAGTCTCCATCAGAAACACCCTTATATCCATTAGAGTGGCTGGGAGGGCCTGGATTGCATGAGCCCATCTTTGGGAAAAAGTATTCTTACTGTCGCAAATCAGGCTGAGCAAGATATCTGCAGCTTCTGAAATGCTGTGCCATCAAAATTTGGAGGCCAAATTTCATAGGCCTTTTTCGTTTGTTTTCATAATATTAAATGGAAAAATGGGACTCCCATCCCACCCTTAAAACCTTATCAAAATTTGCAAAAGAAAAAGAAACCCAAGCCAGATCACTGTATTCAGATTTTTTAAAAAAGTTAGGACCAGGAAGAAGAATCCTCTAGAAGGCAACTGCTCATATCTCCACTATTAACTCCCCTATAAACTAAAAACAACAATGGCACAAAACTGCCCCAGAGTTGTTTTGTTTCTGTTTTTAAATTGTTTGGGACTTAAGAATGGGGCTAAATCTCTCTTTCAGGTATCATACTCTGATTCTCTCTCTTAAACCCCTCATGGAATAATCTTAAAAATGGGTTAAACATTGCCCCCATTTAGTGCCACTGCCACCTCTTCTTATGCTTTTCTAGAAGATCTGGAAGCTGAAATTTCTCAGCTGTTTAAATTCACCCTTGCAACTCTACAATATCAGAAGCAACTTGCAACAAATATTTGCCACTTGTGGACTATCTATTCTGATAGTAACAAACTTTGAGTTATGAATGTGAAGGATTCATAAGCAACAATATTATTCACACAGCACCTTCCTCTATATCATATGGCCTAGCAGAGAATGTAGTAAGGATTTTTTTAGAAGGGCTGAGAAAAATGATCACAAGAACTTTGGAAATAAAATTGAACAATTTTTGTTGAGTACAGAAGGAAACTTCAAACTGCCACAGAATGAGTTCTGCCCAAGTATTCATGGGAAGAAAGACTTATTTGGATGTTTTGTCCTACACTAAAGAAAATGTTTTTAAAAATCAAATTCCAAAACATCTCAGTCATAACTATTATGTCAAAGGCAGAGAGTGGGCAGTAAATACCTCATGTATATCAAAAGCTTTAATTCTTTATGATCTACTCCAAGCATGAGCTAAAACTGAAGTCATTTTATATAAAAGTAGGGGGTGCTTGGGCTACTCAGAGGCATCAGAATGACACTTACTTGAGGACTGAGTGCCTTGGGAATTAAAGTCACAAGATTAGTTGATAGAACTAAAACCAAGTCAAATGCCTGACAATTCTGATCAAGGGTCTAGATTCAAATATTCCACCTATATCCAATCAGGAGACGAGAGGAGCCAGAATCAAATACCCCTCAGGTCCAAAGAAAAGTCCTTTCATGAGGACAGATTATCTAATGAGGGAAAAGAGAGCTCCTAGTTACCTGAAGGTTTATTTTCACATTAACTAAAAGGGGAGGGCTACAATAATCTAATGGGACATACAGAGTTAAATACACAGCTCAACCATCATTTAGATTCTTGGAGTAATTATTTTTCTTTTCCCACCTAGCTTATGTTTGTTGGATGCTGCCCTGGGCTAACTGTTGTAAAACCAAAAGCCAGGCAAATGCAAGTGGAAAGGCACTATTGCCTTGTCCTAAATTTACTGAGAGTAGCCAGGACAATTAGTGTAATGGTATGTGGGAATGAAGATTCTGTTAAGGTAGCCTTACAATAAAGTAGAATCAGCTCGTCTTGTTGTGTTTCCTGTCTGGTCTACCTGGGAGGTTGACATCAATCTTGCAAGTCTGAAAGTACAAATTTCCCACCTTCTTTTTTTACAGCCTGATAAGTTAGGGCGGAACTTTTCTAAGTTTATTCCTGTGCCCGTTATTCAGCTGCGGGCTCCTACCCGTTGTATCTGATCATTCCCTAGGCAGCATCTCTTCCCCTCACTTCTCATGGTCATTCCCACATACCATTAAAATTAGCCAGAGAGCACTATGATTTGCTTTCAGGTTTGAGACATCAGCCTTTTACTAGCAGGAAAAAGGCAGAAATAAAAGCATTGTCTGTAACAGTCCAGGGTTTTAGCACCAGAGAATTACACAAACCAGTTTGAATGTCAAGCCACAGGTCTGACTAAAGGGCAAGGAATACGAGTCCAGAGGCAGAGAGTTGTTCCCAATTACAGGAAGGAAACAGGAAGGTTGTTACATAGCCCCAAGTGTGGGTGCAGCTTGATAAGGAGTCACTTTGCCCTGCCCTTTGAAATTGCCAACATATTCAGGGGCTAAGTGTCCTGCCAGAATCAGGCCCCTCACTGAGTCTGCTCAGAGTATCCCAGAGCTGCCACAGGTGTCCGCTTATGTGCAGGCAGTTCAGGCTGGTGGTCTGTCTGGTCTGCCTCTTCAGCCTTTGACTTGAAGGAGTCAGAGATCATAACATAGGCCTACAAACTCTATCTCATTTTTTGAGAACAAGATCTCAGTATCTTTTTGATGAGCCTGCGTCAACTTAGAAAGAATTTAGTTTAATGTGCAAATTAAAATAATAATTACAGAAATAACATTGAAAAACAAATGTACAGAAAAACAAATTTACTAATTTATTTAGATATCACATGACCATCTTGCCTGTATATATAATATATTAAGAGTCAAGCAGAATTTCTCTCTGTCCCATCTTTCTATTTGTATAAAAGCCAAGTGACTATTGACTGCAGCTCTAGCATTTGCAACTAGATCTGTTAGGTTGGCTCTTAGTGAAGAAAATTCCAGTGACAGTTGGCTGTTAAATGCATTTATTTCATTGCTTTATTGATTTTGCAATCACTTGGAGTCCTATATCAAGGAGAAAGTCAGTGCAGAGGTGACCTGGCAGGGTAAATTTCGTATTATGGAGGAGTGTGTAACTTGTTTATAACACAAATACTGAGCAGTACAATAACAAAACTGATAGTAACTTCACTTTCTCTAATTTAGCACAGGTTTGCCACGTTATTACATTGTACGCCTTTAGATTTTGATGGGAGATTAATGGTTATAGGCAAAATGGAGTAGGTCAGCTATGGAATGTTTTTCTCTTACAAAGTTGAATCTGAATGTTCCAGCATTGTTTTATTCCAGGAATGTATCATTCTGATGGTCTATTCTGGGAGAAAAATAGAATGTTCCGGAGCTCAAACTCCATTTTGCACTTTTCTAGATTATCAGTCTATTTTAAAATCACTAATCATTAATGTGCAAGTTGCAATCATTAGTCATATTCACATTTCCCATGGATCACATATTGAGAGATCTAGTACATTCACATTAAGACATGAAGATGCATTTATTGACAGGCTTCAGCTTGAAGTAATAGATTAGTTTCAAAGAGCTTGTATTTCAAATATCCTAATAGCTCATAATCAACTATATTTTGTCACACTTCATAGACTTCATTGTCTGTGATGGACCATTCCAGAAAGAAGAAAGTAATAGTCTGTTGGTGGTTTCTGAGACGTTTCTGATGTATGGCCCATAGCTTGTGCTATGAAAAGGATCACACTGTCATACATCAGAAACGTCTCAGAAACCACCAGCAGACTATTACAACCACATGGCATCTCCGTAGCACACAAACCAACTAAAGCCATCCAAAATACAGTATCTTAAGTAAACCAAAAGACCCAGTAGCACAAGAAGAAAAAACAGGAGTCATCTACAACATAAAGTGTAAGGACTGCAACAAACACTATGTAGGACAGACTGGCAGAAGGCTGGCAGAGCGCATCCATGAACACCAACTAGCAGTCAGAAGACATGATGAAAACTCCTTAATCTCACAACACATGGACAGACTTAACCATAGTTTTAACTGGGAAGCTCTCAGCATTTTAGACCAAGCTAAATCCAAAAATGCAAGGGAATTCTTGGAAGCCTGTTATTCAGACAAGGCAGCAATCAACAGACACATAGAGAGAAACAGCATCTACACACTATTCAAAAGAGACAATAGAAAAGAAAACAAAAGACCAGAACATCTCCTCGCCAGCAATCATCACCCAGATAAGCAGAGGTTACCAGCAGGCACACCATCAAGCAGTGAACAAACAAGGAACTACCAGAAGAAAAAATAAAACAAAACAAAACCCACACCCCCACCAACCCTTGCAGGGCAGGCCACAGTACATAAACAGAAAGCAAACCCCATCCCATTCTAGCACTGAAGATGTTACCTAGCCAGGTAACGAAACATTTGCAAGAAAAGAACCAAGCTCAGAGAATCCCAAGGACTCCCATTTCCTTACTTTAGCTTAAAGCCCTCCAATTTTGCTAGGTGCATTAATTCCTCTTTTATTCCATCTTATCTTTACTTTTTGTTACTATAGAATTTATAACCTTGTTTCTCATGTAGTCTGGCTTATGTCTGCTTTCTCTGTTCCTTTTGAATTATTTTGATTTAGACTTAGCAATTTTCAAATATTTTGTTTACAGTCTCCATTTGTATGTTAAGCTTGGATTTTATCAAATACAATCTCTAGGCTATATGCTATCCAGCTAAAGGTAATTAATATGTTTTGTTATCTCCTTTCATTTTCATAATTTATACCTTGAGAATGTATGTGTGACCCCTCATGGATTTCTTGTGTAAAAATGAAAAAAATGAATTTGTGATTTATGTTTTTGATGATTAGACGGGATAGATTATAGAAAGAAGGAAGTCATGATGTAACTTTAGAGAGAGAGATTAAAATATAATTGTACATATAACTGCTGTGAAGAATATTGGAAGCTACTTCTTTATATCTATCTCTCTGTTCTATTTTCTATTTTCTATTTTCTTTTCTTATTGCACTTTTAGCTTTCTGTTATTTCTCTTTTTTGTTTTCTCTGTTCTAATTTAGGTTGTGTTAGTTCTTATACTTGCTTTCAAAACATATGTATGTGTGTGTGTGTATGAATATTTGCACACTTCTGTGTTTATTCTCTCTTATAATATATTGGCAATCACCTATAAAAGTGAAGGGTGGAAAGTGAAACCTTCTGTGGATCAACATGTTCCATTCATTAGAAAGAGGAATCACTTTTCCTGTGTATATTCAAGGTTAATCATATCTGACATTGTTTTTAAATATATCACTAATATTCCTATATCACAGCTATGTGCAACAGAGGAAGGGCTGTAACTTAGATATACGTTCATCAGTACACAGCCTATGCACACACACTGTTGGGGGCATATGTTGGTGTAGGCTTTTGTTGGATATATAAGCACTCCTTTAAGAGTCAATCAGGGGTCATCTCTTGCAGTCTTGGGGCTCTGATTTTAGAAGTTGTTCCTATGCTCAAGGTCTCTATGCCTTTTGTCTGTAACTATTTATAGCAAGGGAATGTAAGTATCATTCTGCATAGAACATAAAATCTTAGCATAAGTTTTTATATATGGTTAATCAGTATGGTTTTAATAAAGTGACCTATATTGTTTACTTGTTTGTGTGTCTTATTAAAATTTATTGACATTCAACATATGTGTACAGTATTCACACCTATTTCCTAAGATCATGGCCACAGCTGGTGGGCAGATAGCAGGAAAAACTGCTTAAATTAATTCCTACAAGGGTAGCAGATCACAGACTAAGTGTGAGAATGAAAAAGTGTCTTCTGCTTCTTTGCCCTCAAGCTCTGATTGTGCATATGTGAGATAATACTGGTTGGTATAACATTTGCAAAACTTCAATTTATATACACTTTGGAGTAAACATTACTAGCTCTGTATGAATTATTTCTGAGTGCATGGCAATGCACATAATGAACTCATTTAACATCTCATAATTAATCTACACATCTGTTAAAACAGCAATGAATGATTTACTCTAAAGAGCTAAAATCAGATCATCTCAGTAAATGTTAACTCTAGATACCGAAACTGTAATGATAATTATAGCAGAGTAAATAATATACAGTACCAAATAATTTATTAGAACCCTATTTTAAAGAGATTATTTAGGGAAAATAAGAGAGGGAGCTTGAGTAATATAGGTTATCAGGATGTTCTCTGATAAATGACTGGTGCTATAATAATACTCCTATGAATAAAGAAAATCCATTCTGTTGAATTTAACAGGGGTCTGTCATTGTTTTTGGTTAGCATGTGTGAGACTAGGCTGAAGCTGCCATAATCTAAAGATGAAGCACGCAGGTAAGCAGAGAGGACAAAAGCCAGGAAACTTATCTATGAGATCCCTTCAGGGAGGTAGATAAAAAGGAAGCAAGTCGTTAAGGAAAAAACAAAGGACCTGAACCAGAAAAAGGAAGTTGGGCCTGAGCACATGGAAACCCTCACCCCAATCCCATCAACTTGTAAATCAACCCAGCAAGGACTTTTGGGGATAAAAGGGGTCCCAAAGCCTGCCCACTCTGAGTCTGAGTCACCTTTGGATCCAGACTTGGCAGCTTCCATCCCTCTAGCTAGTGCCTGGCAGCCTAGCTGGAAAGGATGTGGGTAAGTGTGGATGAGTGTGTGTGTGTGGATGAGAAAGAGCAAATGTACCTTGCAACCAGTAAAGTTTTACTGTTACTTTAAATTCACTGGGTCTCCATGTATTACAAAGAACCTCTTGTGCCTCAGTGTTCAGTTGGAAGTGATTTGTGTGTATCCCCAATTATTTCCCAGCTGTTGACCAGGGCTGTGTGTCTGTCTGATCCAGCCGCACCTATCTAGAAAACCCAGGTAGAAAGCAAGGGGGGCTGACAAGATCTGTGTGCCTCAACAGGCTGTGAGTGTGTGAGTGAGTGACCATAAGCCGAACCTGGGAGCAGCGTGTGTAACACATGCATAGTTCAAAATCTTACAAAGCAAATAAATTGTCTGAAGACAAAAGTCTTCATTTAGCCCTTCATTAGATTCAGAATCCACTAAATCCTTTTCAGTCCATAGTCACAACAATAGTAACTGTTCATAAGAACTCTGAGTTCCACAGTTTTTAAACATACCACATTCTGGTATGCAGCTTGCCTTTCATACTTCTAGATATATTTTATACCACTTATCTCTGCTGTACAGTCCCTGGGTTAAGAATGGCCAGTTTAAGGACGACCCATAGTTAAGAACGGAGCCTACTGTAGCAAAATTTAATTTAAATACACATTAACTTGAGTTAAATACACAATGGTTCAAGTTAATGACACCATATTACTTATACAGTATTACACAATAATACTGTTCCAGCTTACATACAAATTTGACTTAAGGACACACCTTGGGAATGGAACTCCTTCTTAAACTGGGGACTACCTGTATTACTTTTCTATTCTGTTGGTTACATCTGTGAGATGTTAACCATGTTAATCCAGAAGTTTAGCTTTATTGCTCTTCTTTGTTTTCTTGTTCTTTAGCACTTATTTTCCATTTTATATAACAAGGAAGATAAGTGAAGGCCAGAGTGTGTAGGGAGACCGAATGCTGTTTTGCCCAGTCAAAAACAATCTTCCAGATAAGTTATCTTTGAGTCTGCAAATCACAAATGATCTAGGGACTAATCCCACCTTCCTAACAATCCTTGGAATTATAAAAGTGTGAGCTGTTTTTCATCAGTTGTGCCTTGGTTATAGGATTATATAGAAAGATAGGATATGGAAGAGGAAAGAAAGCTAAGTTCTATTTATTCAGGCCTCTCAGCATGGAGTCAATTTTTCAGATGTTTGAGGGACCCTGTTGTGCCATACCATAATTAGGAGATCATTGAAAAATAGTTATTAGTTGGAGAAGGAAACAGTCTAGAGTTGAGCAGATTTTGGTGTCTAAAACCAAACATCTGCTGGGTGATATGGAATTTATGACTGAAAGAGCATGAAGCCTTGGCTGCATGTTTGTGGTGAAGCTTCAGGCAGGCAATCAATAAGCAGCAGCAGCAGCAGCAGGAGGCTTTAAGCCTTTTGAATATAAGCCACCGTGATCCTTGAAACATTTAAATCATCCTAGAAGCTAAAGCACTCAAAGAAGATTAAAATAGAGAAAAACTGCTTTACAGATATGATCCCAGCTGTGAATGATGAGCTAATGTAAAAGTTAAGAAAGAAAATCTTGTTCTAGAACTTTAGGTGTGGAAGATTGTTAGGTGCTCTGTGTGTGCTGTACAAAATAAATTATTCATTTAGAGATTTGTATGCTATCTTAGACACATCATGCAAAAGCAAGAGTCTTTGGGAAAGACCCTGATGCTTGGGAAAAAATGAAGGCAATAGAAAAAGAGACCAGCAGAGCACAGGATGCCTACAGGATCTCTAGGTATTATCACTGAAATCCCAAATATGGGCATACAGTATAAAAACTTTAAAAAGCAGCTACTGCGGGCCATGCTGGAAAATTGTTGTCCAACAGGTCAAGAAAAGTTTGGAGTTCATTAATAACAACAACAAAATGCCAAAATATTACCAGGGTGACTTGCAAACATTTTAAAAATCCATGTGCTACCTGAATGCTACTGAGCCAGGGAGTTTGTCACAACATATAAAGCCCCATTTGCATGGACCTAGATGATTGCTGAGTCACTTAATCCTTATATGCCTGCCTGGAATTAAAATCAGCACACAGCACCTGTTGAAAGTGATGTACACTGACTGTGCAGCAACTTGTGAGCTCATTTGTGATGCAAGCCTCCAGGTTATGGAATTCCTGTCTATTTACCATTAGCACAGATTTTAGTTAGCTGTTCACACAACCTTGACTGAACTAAGATAGTGTGTCATCTGGGGCCTTTCCCCACAATTAAGTTACACCATTCTCCACCCATCCTTGAACTTGCAGAAAACTATACAGCATGCCATTTGCTGTCCCCATGGCTGATCTCTATCCGCCTCTGTTCCCTGTCACTGCCAGTCACCTGATTTCCAGCCAAGGAACAAAGACTAACAGATTTTGGACATGTTGAGGCTGCCCTTGAGGGGTATCAGAAAAAAGAGGGAAATGATTAACAGGCTAAGAACAACAAATCTATCTTATTCATGGGCTGAGACAAGATAAATTCAAATATCATGGGACACAGCAGACAAAAGATGTTACCAGAACAGGTTTCTGCTGTGGTTAGGTTGTAGTGGGAACATGGCCTTAGAATTGTTGCCATTTGTCTTCTTTTATCATTTTAACTTGAATTTTGTATGACTGCATTAATCTATTGCACCCTCCTTTGGAGTTATTCATAATGGAAAACAGGCTAAAAATGTACTGGTGTAGGCTAAAAATGGTTTAACTATAATACCCAAAATAATACTAAATAATAATAATCCCAAAACATCTGGAGCACCACTTGAAGACCATTGGCATTGACAAAATCACCATCAGTCAATTACAAAAGGCAGCTTTACTTGAACAGCTTACATCCTGCAATGATACTTTTAATGCCATCAAACAACATCTGCCTATCCCAGATCTTTGAGGAGGACTTGATAGGTGGATAAAAATGCCAAATCCAGTCTAACCAACTGGGTGACTGCAACCAACAACAACAATATACTCAAAATTTACTGGTGTAAGGTAAAAATAATGTAATTATAATACCCAGTTTTTTAAGTATTTGTAATCAACTTTAGAAGGAGTGTTGGTTTCACAAAATTAGTCTTATGCAACAATTAAGCTGTCCTAAAGATTTTTCCTGAGTAAGTTGTGTTTTAAAATGCTGGCCATAAGAATTATTCAGGCTGGACCGTCCAGAAAAAAGTATCTTAAAACATTCCTTCATTCAGTCAGATCATTTATATAGCAATTCCTATCATGGGTCCTGCAGACTTTCCAGGACAAAACTGAGAAAGTATTTACTCGGCATTTTAATTGATTTTTTGGAGAGCCATCTTTAAGGGAGGGTAATTCAGTTCGTTGCCTTAAACTCTGAAACCATTTCCGTTGCCTTCTGCCCTTAAGTGAAGTGGAAACGCAAACTATTATACCTCGGGAGAACGGAGAAGAAAGTAACACGGGATTGATTGCTGTAGTGAAAGGATCCGAGCGAGTCAGGGCGCGGCTCCCGGCGCTTCTCGCACCGCTTTTCCTCCCACACCCACCCTTTACAGCTTGGCTTTCTTTCTTCCTCCACCATTAGGAATCGCAGGGGTGGAGTTGAATTTTGGAATGACGCTTGCGCAGAGCGTGCTTTTCTAAAGTGTTCGAGCTGTAAGGGCTGGGGTGGCTTAAAGTCCGCAGGGGCCGTCCGTAAAGGAGAGAGGATTCGTAAAGGGTTCGGGGTTGCTAGCGGGCGCCCAGGCGGCGGGTGAGTGGACGGATGAAGGAGGGGGCGCGTGTCATTCTGCGGGAAACAAATTCTTCTTCTTACATGGTGAAGGAGACGGGTTTCCTGGGAAGCAGGGCTTTGCTTTGGAGCGGCCGTAAAAAAGTTTTAGCGAGGCTTGGATTAGCAACTTGGCTCCCGCGCTTGTAGATTCTTGGTGGGCTGTTGGACTCGCTTGCGATCCTAATGGGATAGTCCGATGCGCAAGCTCTTCCCCCCCTCCCAGCTGAGCTCGAGGTCCGGGGATTCTGGGGGGACGGGGGGGAGGAGATCCTGTCGCTACTTGTCCGGGGACCTCGTGATGATCTTCTGTATAAAGCCGGTCCCGGCAGTGTTGAGCGCGGTCCTTTTCGGAAGTGATAACCAGGTTGTGAAAATGCACGCCAGCCCTCTTTCCGGAGTAAGTTCGATGTTAGGAAGCCAAGGCACATGAAACCAGGACAGGAAAGCTGGAATTGGCGATTTGAAAAAGCCTTCAGACCAGGAAGTGCATGCTAATACGTCTAGTTGTAAATGGTAAATCCCAGGAATGTAAAGATCAATTTTAAATCAGACGCGATGAAGTTTTAGGGGAACGCCTTGACTTTATCCTTTTTCTAGCTGAGACAGCTGCGAACTTCATTTCAGTGAAGTGACGCTAAGAAATATCTTCCCTCAAATTCACTGCTTTTCACAACGCTAATCGCTCACTCATGTTGCAATCCGATCCCTGGCCTCCATTATGTCGTCTTGTTTCTTCACGCAGCTTCCGCCTTGGTTAGAGATGATGGGAGTTGTAGTCCAACTCGAGAGTATTCTGCTGGGAAAAACTGCTTGACCTTTACTTTTTTCTCTATTGTAGTTTTTGCCCCAGCCCATGTAGGGGGGTTGGTGGTGGCATTGCTGCTGCTGTTCCTGGCGTCTGTTGACCGCAAGCTGCATCATTTGGTGTCTAATTAATACATCTCTGCTGGCTGCATCAAATGCTTAAAACCATTCTCATCATTAATTTCCAAGTTTGTTAATATGTTTGTGTGTTTAGTGACAGCATCAGTTGCTACAAGCTATGATTTCATTTATTTATGTCAGTGCTCAAGTACAATCTGTACCTTGCACTAAAGGGCATGTGTGTCTTTAAATCTCTTTAAAATTCACAGAAACAAGTTAAACTTAAGTGTGTCTTTGTTTTGTAGGGTGAAACAGGACTAATATACCTGGGCAACATGTGTAAAAGAATATATATACATCAGACTCAACAGATATATACATTTGAGGGAGATCTATCTATCTTGTAATGCATAGTAGTTTTGATTTTTATGAAGGGTTTTTTTTTTTTGAAGTTTTTAGCCTGTTAGCTTCAGTCATACATGGAGATAATTATTTCTGTAAATGTACCACTTTCTCAAATAGGTATTACATTTCACTTGCAATAAAATAGTGGTTTTACACAGTACATTCCTAGAAATAATTTGGAAATCTGATCAGTTACATATTATGAAAAACTGGCTATTGTAAATCAAAGTTAAACTTGTATTCTCAGCATTATCTATATTTTATTCTCTTCATGTATACTCAGACTGTAGCAGGTACGTGTAGTGGTTAAGATGTTGTAGTAGATGTAGGTTCAGGTCCATTCTTAGCCATGCAAACTTATTGGATGACTTTGGTCACTCTCTGTCAGAGAGGATATGCCGTGACAGCCATAGAATGACAGAATCCAAAAACTTTCCATGCCTGTAATCTAATACCAGCAACCATTCAGTTTGCACAAATTCCATGGTGGGACTGATCTTATATTGGAGATTTCATGGGTTAAAACATCTAGCTTAATTTTTGGACTTTTTTGTTTCTTTTTATAGCACTTTTCCTAATGAACAGATCTGGAGGACTCAGAAGCTTGTACACTTTCTTCTGTTACTTTGGTGTTGATAAAGATACACCCAACCATGGAATTTGGATTTTTTCCTACATAGACAAACATGGCTGTGATTGCTTTTTGGTGTCAGTGGGAGACCAAACTGTTTTTAAAAAGGAAAAGGTGGGGGAAAAAATCTCTCCTCCTTCCTTTTTACCTTACAGGCATGAATCCTATAACGCAGGGTTCCTCAGCCTCAGCAACTTTAAGATGGGTGGACTTCAACTCCCAGAATTCCCCAGCCAGCCATGTCCACCCATCTTAAAGTTGCTGAGGTTGAGGAACCCTGCTATAACATTTCAATGAAGGAAGTTACTTTGCATTTATCATTGTACCATCCCTCTGGTTGAATTGGTTTGGCAAAACACTGAATCTTTGAATTCCAATTTATGTTAGGAAATGGTAAGTGTGGTTTTTATTTCCTCTGTCCTAGGCTTCCCTTCCATGTTCAGCTATGATTCTCAGTTGTTGAGAAATGTCAGTAGCCCCTTTACTATCAAGGGGAAATGTTAGGTTGCCTTCTACCATAAAAATCAAAGAGTGAGTTCTTCTTACTTGCTTAGTCCTTCATCTATTAAAATAAGGTGTTGGTATGCATTTGAAATAATTTTCCAAAGACCGCAATCATATGTTACTAGTATACCATCATCATCCTTCATCAAGATTAGGAAATGGTCTGCTTACTAATCAGACTGTGATTTGGTTTTGGCTCAATATGTAAACCATTGTTTATGACTTAATATGTTATGTGAATTCAACCAGTTCACAAACCATGACACTGTGGATGCAAAATTTTTTGTATATCCTCAAGACCTGTATTGATGTCAACAGCTTGTGTTACTTGGGTCCTTTGTGAAGGAACAAGAAGTCTGGAAAGAGTTTTTATATTACTTTTTATATTATTTTATTCAAAATGCCAAGAGTCAGAGATGTAGAGTTGTTGATTCCATCTGTGCAGTGATAATTACAGAAACTGGTTGAAACATGACAGGGAAACTGAAGTGGTACCTTTAGGAACAAAGAAAGGTCAGGATGCTTTAACTTCAAAACTTTTTGTTGAAAAGCTGTGTCTTATAAAATATATACACACTTATATTATTTGCTATTATGTTTTGCCACCAATGAACATGTTGCTTTGTCTTTAGCTATCAGTAGATTGGATGTAAAATCCCTATGGGTACTCAGGGGCAGGAAATTTCTGCTTCCTGATGAAGGCTTTAACATTCTGTATAGTTAGCTATTTCTGCTGTTTGCATTTCTGACCTGAATAAATCTTGTCCCCAATGAAGGGGGTGGGGAGTTTAAAAAAAAACAAAACCTGACCATCTGAGTTAACTGAATGTTAACTAACTTAAATATGTAGTTTTGGGAGAAAAATTGGGGAAGAGTCACATATTTTTCCTGAGAACCTTTCTGCTTTTTTCTGAAAACGTGAAGAAGAAAAAAAAATCATACTTATATAATAATGCATAGAAATTTTTGTATAATTGAACATTCATTAAGTGAGAAAATAAGCTCATGTAAAAAATATAAAAGCTTGTCTAAGGACAGATAAACTTTCCATTTTCTGTCTATGAAATTCAGGGGAAATGCCCAGGTCTTTGGCGAGGATGACTGATGCCCCTTTCTTCCTTTTTGTTCCCTTCTGGGTTTGTTTTCTTTGCCATCGTTGTTCTGTCTTGTGCTGTTTTTTTTTTAATTGATTTTTTGTTCTGAAATATTTTTAACTGCCCAAAGTCACTGGGAGTCAGGCAGCATGTAAATTTAATAATAATAATAGTTGTTGTTATTGGAAATTTCTGATAGCTGTAACTTCAGATTCAGAAAAAGAGACAAGGTTTCATGTGCCAGTACAGTGGTACCTCGGGTTACGAACACCCCTCCTTACGAATTTTTCGAGATACAACCAGCTCCGGCCCCAAAAATTTACCTCGACATGCGAACTCCGCCTCGAGCTATGAACCAGATCCGCGGCCATTTGCCCTGCTGCCACGCGGTCGCGGCTTCCTGTGGGCGAGATCGCGGTAGCAAGGAGACGTTCGGTGAGGCTTGTGGTGTGTTTTGGGGGAAATTTGCCTCGTGGTGCGACCAAATTCGGAGGGCGGATTAGCCGTATTTACATTGAACCTTATGGGGAAATTTGCCTCGTGGTGCGACCAAATTCGGAGGGCGGAACGGATTAACCGTATTTACATTGAACCTTATGGGAAAATTTACCTCGCGTTGCGACCAACTCGAGTTGCAATCAGAGTCACAGAACGGATTAAGTTTGTAACCCGAGGTACCACTGTATATGTGTTTGAGTCTTGATTTCTCCACCTACTTTTTTCTAAGTTTTTTTTTAATTAATACTTTCTGATTTTGCTTGATTCAGTACACTACAAAGCCCACAATACAGAGCTTTATCTTTTCTCTTTTCTTTTCTTTTCTTTTTTTTACAGTGTTGATGGTTTATTTCAAGGCTTTAGGTTTTGCCTACCTGTTTCTCTTAAATTTGGTGGAATTAAAAAGAAAAAGTTGAGTAAAATATGTGCATACTGTTTTAATGCTATTTTTTGTCAATGTGTAAGTATACAAGAATCTGCTTTTCTATTGTTCCTATTCATTTTTAAAAAATGTGGCTTTCTTTTTTCCAGTGCACCTTGTAATAAACTACATTTTGGGACCCAATGTTTTGTCTTTCAATTCAGGGCTCAGCATTCTGTTCATAGCTAAGAGGCAGAGACAAGCTTTTGAGAGAGCCATTAATCAACCTGTAATCGTTTAAACTGGAAGATTGTGATGGAAAGGAATGAGAAGGAATTGGTGGCAAAGATAGGCAGACTGGGATGTAGGAGAGTTAAAAATAAGTCAATAGATCATAGAAGTTGCTTCCTTCAAGCTTGTTGCATCAGTGAGCTCTTTTTTGTTACATTTGCTCCTCCATAAGGATACAGAAATGTTGATGCTGTTCAGTGCATATAATTCTTGGACTGAAGAAAAATTTTCTACTCAGAAGTTTAACTGAGGTCAGTGAAATTTACCCTGAAAAGTATAGGATGTATTCCCAAGTGTCTAATAGTATTTTGTACCTGATTAAACTGATATATTTCAACCCACACAAATAGTTTTTGGTAGATGTTGATGAGATATACTGGTCTTACCAAATAGCGATTCATGTATTTTAAGTTTTTATTGTAAGTGACTGAAAGCTGTGCCATTCTATGCAGTGCCCACATTACTAAATCTTTTTAATATGACTTACTAAAATCAGTGCTTCCCAACCCGCCCTACTTTCTCTTTATGACTTGAGGTTCATGGCTTAAACCAGTACTAAATTGACCTAATAAAGTATAAAATACAAAATCTCTAGTTTGGGCCACTTTCCTATATCAGATCTTTGTTCATAAAATGTCCCCTACACATCATAGAAAGTACAGGACTTAAATATATACAGGAAAAAAAATCAGTTCTGCTAACATTTGACTCTTTAGGTTAAGTACTTTTAATAAACAAATGATATATAAAGAACAAGTGTACAACTTTCTAATTGTTGGCCCAAACCTAAAGTTAAGACTCAAGAACTACTCAAAGGCAAAGCATTTTCAGTAACATTTTAGTGAGACTAATTGGGTTTACATGTTCGTTCGCTGTCCTCATGCACTTACTGAGATATGCAATATATTTTTATAGAACATTAATTTAACAACTGGCAAAATGCAATCTTGCCTAAAATTGTAAGATTTTTACAAAACACTGCTTGTCTCAGAAGAATTTCAAACAATTCCCTAAACACCCACGTTAGAGTGTAACAATTGTATATCTGGAGTGTATGCACAAAAGTCTGTCTGTTTTTCTGGTAGAGAAAAAAAATATCAGAATTAAAAAACTATTTAGGGCCTTTTGGTCTAAAGTTTTAAAAGGTCTCTTGGTTTTAAGATCTAATTGACTATTGAAGAAATAAAAAATAACTATAATATCATTAGTATAAATATCTTTCTAATGCACACTTTATATGTTGTCTAAATTATAGGCAATCAGTAGATAATATATTGCAAACACACACACACATAGTCTATAAAAAAGTTTTTGCTCTTATATGTGCTCGATTCATATATTATGTGCGTCAGCACTTACTGTTCATGAATACTTCATTCTACTGGGTTTAAAAACAAGATGGAATCCTTATCTCACATTTATATTGATTGTGATACTTGGTGCTTTCCCAAACAAAATGCATTTGAAAAGCCAGCAAAGTATAGTAGGTTAAGGCATTGGACTAAAAAACAGGGAGACCCAAGTTCTAGTCCCACTTCAGCTATGGAAGCTCATATGTGACTTTGGACAAGTATCTCAGCCCAGCCTACTTCTTAGGGTTCTTGTGGAGGGGGAAGAATGAAATTGCTGTGTATGCCATTTTGAATTCCTAGAGGAAAGGTGAAATACAAGTCTTAACAAGTCTTAACACCGCTTTACAGGAGAGATCAACAATGATGTTAAATAGCATGCAGGGTCTTGATAAAAACTGCAAATATTTGAAGTTGTTGTTTAACAAAACCAGGTGCTAATCCATTTTATTCTAAATTCAGCCGTGAGTTTGCCATGGAGATACCAGTTTCTCTGATGGATTGTGTATGCCTGGACGAAAAGTGGCAGGGAGGGGAATAAGCCTATTCATTCTTCCTAAACCATTCAGTGGCTTTCAGTTACTTCAGTTGCTCATAATATTCTTCCAAATTTGTTCTTATTTTGGAGGAGGGAGTGAAGCATTAGCTAAGTTCACACATCATTCTAATGTGTGTGGCTGTTTTTTGTGTCAACGCATTGTATGAACCCAGTCAATGCCTGCACATTATATTGCTTAATACAGTGTGACTTGTTTGGCAAACCCTAGCATAGTTTGATGTGTAACTCAGCCACAATATTTAGGTGAATCAACTCTTGATTCTGTTCCAGGTGAATTCTAGAATGGGAAGTGTAATTTTTAGAAGGGAATATAGTACTAAGAAATGATGTTTGGCCATCTTTAGTTTGTAACTTACATCTTTTCCTCTCCAGAAAGAACTACTTTTTTGCTACTTAAAAAGTAAAAAAATAAATAAATACCAACAATCCTAGCAAAAGATAATAAAAATTAAAATAATGTTCTTGTGTTCTGTCAAGGAATAAGAATGTAAACATCAATACTGTACATTCCAGTATCCAGTTTTGTTTTGGGTATTTTTGCAAGCTTGTTTATTCTAAATCATGGTGAAAATACTTTTGGGCTGTCAAGCTCTTAGGGGCTAGCAAACTCAGGAAACAAGTACCACTTGGATTTCTGGAATGATCTTCATTGCTAGTAGGGTAATATAACAGAATCTTGAAAGCCTGCCAAAGCAATTCTCCAGATAACATATAAGTAACATTATTCTGTGTCTTTTTCTCACGCTTCCCCCTCCTCTGAACTAACATCTTTTCTGTAACAATCCTATTCCATTCTGTGTATCCCAAGGGTCTGCTAAACATTCCATCTCAACTGAAAACAGAGTGAGAAATAGTTAATTTAAACTTTATTTACATTTTCTAGCATGTTTTGTAAAGCATCTCTGTCTTATTTTGAATTAGTTGTTAATACAGTGCAATCAATTCATTTTTTTCTTTTAACAAAGGGCACCAATCTTCTACAAGATTGTTCTGGTTCAAAATTGGTCATACACATTCTGTTACCCTTGCACTACTCAGGGGGTTTTATATTAATGAAAATCATTAATCAGTCATTTCAGATGTGAAATGCAGACTTGACAAAAGCATGACATTTATAGTTTTCTGCATTTTTAAAATGAAAATATGGTGTTATGTACTTAGTCATAATAAATGAGATACTAGAATAGAACAATAAGATCTACATTATCAGAACAGATTAACCTATAATTCAATTTGTGCCACTTAATCCTCCTTGATTTAAAACTTTTTATTCCATTAACAAAAGTTGTTTCTCTTTCCCTTACAGCACTTTCTAGGGAAAAGTGTTAAACATGGATGGTGGTAAGTGCATGTATCTGTCTGTACCTCATAATAAAATTACCATTCACTTTGAAGAGGGTGTAATGCTGTACAAGTATTTTTTATCTCTGTGGTGAAAGTGTTTTTTGTTTCTTCCCATGCCCGACTCCCTAGTTGTACATATTTCAGCAGTAAGATTCTCCATACCAGTTCCTCCATACCAACATTTCTAGACAGGAATCAAATCATTATTTTAACTTGTGAAGTATCCATGATAGGGAGATCACAAGATAACCCCTTATTCTCCCCCCCCCCCCAATACCTGGCACTAATTAAGCATTTTCAGGTCAGATTACCAAGTGCAAATTATTTGTAGCTGCACCTAGGTTCTCTTCCCAAAGTTCTCTATATTTATTTCCCAGCCCCAATTTCTCTATAAATGTTACTGTTTCTTCTCCAGCATGGAGAAAAGCATTGAATATAAGACAAAATAGGGTGCCAGTATTTCCTGTTTTGCAAAAGTTGCCTTTCTTCTCCATCCCTGCCAAAAGTAAGCAATGCACAAGATGTCAGCTGAGTGTGCTCTATTGGATGTACACTAATTGTTCTGTTAAATTTTAGCATTTAGGAATTTAACTAACTGTAAGCATCCCCAATCTTTTTCTCATTGCTTTGTAGTTAGTTCCAGCATTTAAACAACCCCACATCTTTATGAATACAGTATGCACTTAAATCGTTTATGGGTTCATAATCCAGTAGATTCAAGCTTTACAAATGTAGGATGAGGTTACATCTGAAGTATCTGAAACGTGTTACTTGATGCTGTTTTAAATCTTGCTATTTACTCTCATCTTTATCATGCAGTTCAGCTTAAGTTAACAGGTTGTAGAACTAATTGTGCTTCTAAGTAGACACAAACAGTACATCTTCATGCTTCAGAAGATTGCTTTGTTATACTGAACATAAATATCTCAGCTTGAAAGTACTAGTAATTCCTTGTTCTCTGCAGTATTCCTCACAGAGGCTAAGGCCAATTCTGTCTTAAAAAGATACCCACGGGCTAATGGAGGTTTGGAAGAACTTAAAAAAGGAAACATTGAGCGTGAATGTTATGAAGAACGCTGTGATAAAGAAGAGGCAAGAGAAGCATTTGAAAATGATGAAAAGACGGTAAGCTTATTAAAAAATGTAAAATGTTCTTCACATATTTAATTTTTCATCTGATATTTTCCCATATAATACACAATACTGCATTAGGGCTGTGGCATGCATTGTGTTGTCACCTTAAAGAATGAAGCTAGAAAATAACTGACAAAATGTGAAACTTTAAGTTTTGGACCTAGATGATCCTTATTCTGTGTCAGCTCCTTTTTGCTGAATCATTCCAGAATGAGCTTTCAGCAGCCTTATAAGATCCCATTATTTTTATCTTCTGTGACCAGTATTTACAGCTATTTTTTATTCTAACATGAAGAACTAGAGATCCCAGATTTAAATTGCTGGATATGCATTACAAGTGTCATTAGAATTAAATAGTGACATAATTGTAGATCCTAATATTTTTATAATTGCAAGCTTAGCATAACCCTTGTTAACATTCATATCATTTACTTCATTCACATCTCTCACAAGCTTAGTCTTTGGTGCAAATGTCAATACATCAAGAATTCCTCCTTTTAGAGATTAATTTGAAAAGGAGTTCATTTTTTCTTTGTTCTTCCTTGTTTTATTTATTTCAAATGCTTCTGTGCCATATCAGTCATTCCAATTCAATGAAATAACCTAAATACAAGATCAAAGTAAATGTCAAACAACCATAATTATAGCACCAGTATATAAAAATTGATTATAATAAACCATAATTATAATTTTTTTAGGCAGAATTTTGGAAAGACTACACAAGTGGACTCCATGAAGGAAATAACACAGGACAAAACTGGTACCCATTTTACCTAACATTTCCTCTAACCATTGGCCTTTTGGTGGTGGTTCTCATTATATTTGTCACATGGAGATGCCTGTTCCAGAAAAAAACACATGGACGGTCCATGTACACACAGAGCAGAAGCAGGGATGATACAGATGACAGAAGCATTCCTGATGGGAGAAATCCCCTCCCTCAGTCATTCATCATTCTTCATTCTCCCCAAGAAGAAATGTTTGAAGGCAGTGGACACTCTCCAGGGTATCTGAGCTATACAGAGGGACCTGTGGATTCCTTGTCAATCCGGTTGTCAAACTGTGAACCACCACCGTCCTATGAGGAAGTTGCTGGTGAAAACAGCACACAGAGAAATGAATTTGCAAATCATTTGGATCCCCCTCCTCAATATGAGGACATTGTGAATAGTATTTCAGTACCTCCCATTACCATCAAATGATGGAGAAAGATTACATGCTCCCTTTGTAGAAGCAAATGAACGCTAAGACTTTTTGGCACTTTATTGCAGCTTGATGTTTGTAGATTTCAAAGGTTTTCACTATATTACACCAATTCTTATTCTCCAAATTTGGTTTATTCTGTGAGAGTTCCCACTTTTGGGGAAACAAAACAGTCTTCAACATGCATGTGTAAGATTCTAGGTATGACATTATTGTCAGTGGTATACTTTTTCTATTATTGAGAGTGGCACTAATAAATAGCTCAGTTATAAAAATTGATTGTCTGAGTAGATGGCAACACAAGACCTTATCTAGGTTCAGAAGTTAAGGAGGATTGGTCTTGATTTGTATTTGGATGGGAGACCCCCAAGGAATATCAAGGCTGTAGGATAGACTAGGGAATTAAGAAAGCATCTAGAAGGCAATGGCAAACCACTTCTGTATTGCTGCGAAGAACACTATATAAACGTGTCCATGAAATCATCAGAAGTCAAGTATGACTTGAAGAAGAAGACTTTATCTTTACCTTGAACAAAATGGATTAGTATAGCAAGAAATGCTAACATTTTTTCCCCTTGAAATGAGTATTTTTGGAAACCTTGCATAGCAGAAACAAGCAAATCATCTAATACGAATAGTCATGCTTGTCTCTAAATGCTTCTACTTGTTGTTACGGTGAACACACTACTGTAATTAAAACTCTGATGTATCGGTTAACTATATTCAAGCGCATATATTTTGATCCTTCAGAAGAGTGCTAAAGAATTTTTGTGATGCTTTGATCTACACTCCCATTTGTAAGCCCCCTTCAGGCTTTATGATTCTGGAGAACTCACCATGTTCTCTCCTGGCTGATATCACTCTAATGACAATGGCTTCTCTTCAGTAGGTTGTACACTGAATATAAATGTTTGCAGAAGAATAGTCACACTAATTTGCATCTCAGTAAGGTCTGTAATGGCACATGTAAAATAACAGCTTTTCCCAATAAACTTTCTTCCAAAAGTCACTTACGTAAAATGAATGAATTCTTTAGGCAGCCAGTGTCATTGGAGTGACATCAGCAAACAAAAAAAACTTTTACGATGACCCCTCCAGTTTAGATAAGGCCTGAACAGAGTTAGAATGGTAGTCAGTATTAACATATCTATCCACTTCCTTTGTACAGTAAGCAATGTACTGAATAAGAAATGGCAAGCCAAATAAATAAAAGGTGTGAGATTAAAAAAAAAGAAATGGGAACACATGTAAAAATTAGTATACATCATCACCATTCACTATACCTCTCCACTCCTTTCTGTCTTTGCAAACCATCTTTGTTTCTACCCTTTCCATACATTGCTTCATACAATGCCTTTTCTTTAAACTTTTCAGTGGTCTTTTCTGAGATTCAGTGGTCTTTTTTTAATATCAATTCCATCTAACCACAACTTTCTCAGTCTTCCCCTTCCTCTGGACCATTCATTTTTCATTCATTTATTTGTTTTGTGATTCAAACCCCATTTATTCTCTCTGTGTGATCAAACTACATCAAAGTACCTCTTTTGCACTGTTCATTGACTTTTATATTCGATACACATTCATTCAGCACTTAGACATTCTTGACTGTACCTCTTCTTGTTTTGCCATATACATTTCTAAAGCACCCATTCCCATGTATTCGGCATTTATGTTTCTTCTGATATACCCAACTCTTACTTCCATATAACAAAGGGGAAAAAGCATGCTCTTATATACATCCATTTTCATTTCTTTCAACAAACATTCTCACAACAGATGAAATATTAGGTACTACATTTCCATCAACATATCTTAAAATTTCTCTGTCCATTTTCCCAACTATTCTCCTTTGAAGAAGAAGGAAGTTGTATGTTATTAATACACAATGAGAACTGTTCCTATAGAAAAACTCCTGTAGGGAGCTTTCATTGTTTAAATTACAGGAAATATAGTAATTGGCTTCATTGAAGGAGGGTGTTTTTATTTTGTTTTGTTTCTTACATCTTTTTCTGAGATTAGCACATTTATTTGGTAATCCCAGCATTTTGCTTACCTCTGGCAAGTGGAAATGTGTCCGATCAGTATTTGGTTGCATTTCAGCAACTTGTACCACTTGGTATTACTTTTGTGCCTTAAAGTTAGGGTGGCCTGTTGGTCTGGGTTACAGCATAGCCTAGGTGTACTTTTTGCAACGCCGAACTTCTCTTAAGATCCTCTGTTTTCTATGTTTATGCATGCTTTTTGTTTTGCACACTAAGAGAATTTTTTAATCAAAGTTTTTGACTATTGGAGAACAAATTGTTTTAGAATAGTGAAGCTGCTTTCTATTCTTCTAAACAGAAGTTTGCTTCAGAATTTGGCTATGGGTAAAACCTGAGCCAAAAAGAGTTCTGAAAAGTACTGCTTCTTCCTTGTTGCTAATCTTCCCCCGCCTCTTCATCCAAGATTGTAAAAAGATGATGAAATACGTGTTTCTTTTCTCTCATTTTTGTGTAAGAGTATTTTCACTTGTATTCCTTTTTCTGAAACTCCATAGTTTTGTTTCATTCTTGAGCAGCTTGAAAGAAACAAGAAATTGAAATAGTATATGCAGAAAAGAGGAGGAAACAAAATTTGTCATCCCATGTCTGCTTTCATTTCTTTTTGTCCATATCTTCTGCTAGCCTTTGTCATCTAAGTGTCTTCCAAAAATGATGCACTGCTGGCTAGGGATTCACAGGAGCTGATCCAACACATCTGGGAGGGCATGAACATGAGTAATTTCAGGTTAGCCTGCCAGATACCCATACTTTCTGATAGTTGAAGGCATGTTGTTTTAATGGAATGAGAGCTAGAGAGGACAGTAGGTAATTTTTTCTCAGATGACGTAATTCTCAAGTATATCTATATTGAGCTCAGAATTTGACTTGTTTAACTACATTTAATATACAGACATTAAATGTGTCTGAATAATGCAGGTTGCATTCCAGGTCCAAATATTTGTGGGAATTGTGTGTTCCAGAGAATGCAGGGAGGATGCCCAGATCCTAAAAGAAACAATTATCTGCAGCATACTAATGAAACATGAGGAAATCACTAGTTTGCCCTGGCACAGACTCTATGTGTATTGTTTGAGCAAAAGATGTATACTGTAGCTCTCTTAATTTGGATTATTAAGTTATAGATATAAATCTTGGAGGTTTATTAATATATCAAGTGGTTTCAGTACTATTTCAAATATTAAGGCTTCATTTTATTATGCTAGTAAAGAATTTCGTTATAGGAGCTAGTAATAGTGGTAAAGCCAAAAGGGCAATCCATGACCCTCCATATGTTGTTCCAAATAATGCACCATTAGCCACATTTGCTAGCACAGAGGAGAGTGGAATTCTTTAATGTCTTGAGGGCTGTGTGTGCATTCCTGCTATAAGAGACCTGTGTGCGTGTCCCTTGGATCTTGAAAGTAATTGCTGAACATAATCAGATTCTGAGAATGGGTGTCCTTGTCGAACATCATTTTGCAGTGTTCAGAGAACCAGTTACAATGTAGTACCATGTTTTGCTTGCCTGTGTTTTTCTTCTAAGCTTTCATGGGAGGGTAGGAATAAGATGTCTTGAATTCTAGAATGTGTATGGTGAGCATAGAACCAAATGATGATATTATTCTGGACAGAATAAAAATGAATATAGATCTGATATATTCCTTCACTACACTCATTCATTCTCTGCCTCTGTACCTTTTTTTTTTTTTCCTGGTCACACTTTGGCATCCCATTTGCATTTTTATCTTCTGTGTGTTTCTTAGTTGTTGGTCCAAGTAATTAATTAATTGGGATACGGTAATTACAGGATTAAGAAGCATACAAGTAAGGCTTTTCAAGTTTTTATGCTGTGGTCCAAGTACCAGGGGGAGGGAGGGAGACAGAGAGATGGGAGTTGCTTTTGTGTCAAACGTAGGTGACAAGGAGACAGGGAAAATGTATTTTTCTGCTTCAGGTATTGGAATATTTAAGAACAACCTTTCAGTAAATCAACTTGTATCTCTATCAGGGGCACATTTAATATAATTACAAAGGCAATGTATCAGTTTTCTCTCCCATCCTACTCCACTAGTAAGTGTGTGGAAAGCATTGCAGACAATTAAATGTGGATCAGCTACTTTCATATATTGGATAGAAATTGTTTCCTTAATTCATATTAGCAAAGAACAAGTAATACTTGTATTTTAGAGTGGGGCAATTAACCTATCTTGCATTGTGGGTAAAATCAGCATATTTTAATGAAAAAAATCTCATAAGCCTTTCTAGTGCCCAAAATGCCATATTAATCTCTTATCAGACCAGGATAAATGCAGTATATGTGCATGACATAAAGTGAGTTGGTATCTTTTAGGCCATGTTATTTTTTTTTAAATAATAGTACAAGTGGGAGGTCCTAACATTGGTGCTCTGGAGACTCATGTTCATTCATCACAGCATGATAATGCAAAGCAAGAGTTCATTCTTCTACCAGGCTGCCTCATGTGTGATTTACAAACATCACTTGATGGAGCAACGATAACTTTAGTATTCAGGCAATTTCTGCTGTTCACCTTTCTGTTGCTGCTCACCAATAAACATACAAATCTCTGGCTTTATAGAACAAGTCAGATTTTTCTCATCCAATTTAGATATATTTTCCCTCAATCATACTGATTCCACTTCTTTGAAATATTAAAAATGATGCTTCCATTGAGCTTTATTTTTATGCTTTGCCTTTTTGTTATTCCAATGTATGATGATTTATATAGCGCTTTTATTGTTCATTATACCTAAACTATTTTGAAATAGAATAATTGCCTTCCAAGAGAACATATAGTGGAATGTGCACCCTCACTTAATTTTTATAGATGTTTGAACTTATGTTTTCTGTTGACTATTAAAATGGCCAAGATGATATATTCCATGTGTGGACTATAACAGTAGCATTATTTTGAACACCTCTAAATACTTCTAATGTTCTAAAGACTAATAAAGCCCTAGAAGCCATTTGTTTTGTCCATAACTGTTTGACTCCCTGACAACTTGTTCAGTCTTTGAAGCATAACATCAATTTTATTGCAGTATTAAATATTTTACATATATGGTTTACATTTAAATTATGCCATTTTAAAACATTTGGGGGGAACTTGGTATGCTAAATAAAGCTATTTAAAAAAACACGAGTGCCTTTGATTCTTTTTTTGGTGGAACGAATAGAGCTGAAAGGGTTCTTTCGCAGTCTTGTTGGTTCTGTTGTTGAGATAAAAAGGTTGTAATAAGTTGCTGCAGGCTAAGACTAATCAAACTAAAATATCAAAACACTGCAGTGTGTCACATTTCAGCAGCTTTTCAAAATAATATTGTAAACTCTTCTCTACGCTGCATATTCATCTTTGGCTGCAAATGGCACACATTGGCAAGGCCAGCAAACACTAATAGCACTACTACTTTTTCTGTTCTCAGAGGCCAGAGGATTTATTTGATGGAAACAAAAGTAGGAGAAAATCTACTGTTATAATTACAGCTTACTTCTGGATGCTGAATTGATAATTAGAGGTCCTATAAATCATTTATCAGTTTCATCCTGGAAGCAGAGAATGCAAACCTTTTTTTTTTAAAGGAACTAGAAAGGAATAAGGTAAACTATGTTTAAGGTATTATGGGGCATGCTTTGTTGCTTTATGGTAATGTGTACTAATTCAGCATGTGAACATCATGCATTTGGTGGACTTTTTTCTAAATAATAATTTATGGTAGAATTATGCAACCTATGTTTCTGTGGATGTTGGTGAACTGCAGTGTCCCTCAGTGTTGGCTATATTAGCAGGGATTCCCAGGAATTAAACAGTATCTGAAAAACACAGGTTGCATACTTCCCATAATATGGTTATAAATTTGATGCTTATAAATAGTAGGGCTGTACAGTGCTTTAGGTTTAAAGGCTAAAACATGCTTCTGAATGCATCGAGGTAGAAATATAGCATCTGTCTGCAACTCTTTAAAGCAGCTGCAGCTTCTCCCGGAATCATGCAGCTGTTTGTGCCTCTGTGTCTCCAAAGGCTCTTTCTGCCTTCAATTCCAAAGCATTGCACAGTTCTAATAATAGCATACTTATGCAGTAGAGTACAGGAATCATTTCTGCAAAATGCAGGCTGAATCTTCCAAGTACTTTCAGAAACTGGCAGCCATAGATGTGCTGGCTCTTTTATCATCTTCCTGTACAATGTGGATGCAAGTGGATTATGCTGAAATATTTACAAATAAAATGGGATTTAATTATGTATTGGATATTAAATGTCCTTTTCCAAACATTCATGTAGATATCCTACCATGTACCAGATGCTTTATATTACAGGTCTATCTTGTGGAACCCTTGATTCATTTTTATATATTAATGGTTGCGTTTGTGAATTTGAGAGTATCTTATCCTTTAATGGGGTTGAATAGCAAAGAGAAACGAACGAATATTTAATCATTTAGGTTTATAAATATCTTCCATAAACTAATTCCTTTGTCTATGGTAGCATAGTTTTACAAAACTGCAACATGATACCTCCAAAAAGAAGACGTGAAAATAATTGATGCCACAAGAAAATTACAGGGCAGCGTACCCTTTAGAACAGTTCTGATTTTTTAAAAAAACCTTTGTTAGCAGATCTGTGCATGTGCTGACTGTTTAAAACATCTGCTGTGGCAGCACAATACATGCCATTGTAGGGACAGTCACTAGAATTGTAAAGGGGCATTATTCTGGGACAGAAACCGATGCTGCAGTTCAGTTTGTCAGGGTCATGGTACCTAAGCTGTTAACTCATGCAAACAACCAAATCATCAAGGCTGTTATCAAAACTTTAGATATGAAAGCGAATGGTTGTGAACTGGAAATGAGTCATCTGTGTGTCATTGCTAAAAATAGTAACCCTTTAAATGAAAAGTCCATGAGATAAAGAGTCATGATTTTTAGTTTGCCTTGACTGTTGCATCAGCACACATAGAGTTGTGTCCTTCATTGTTGTCATCTGTTATTGTTTTTTCAGCTCTCCCCACCACTACCAGTCAACACATACAAAATAACTCCAGCAACTACTTCCCTCAGATTTGGATTTATTTAGAGGATGACAGGGTACATGGTGCATGTATAATATGGGTTTCTAGGGAATTATGTAAAGACTTACAAAAAGTTTGGGAGAGTTTTGCTTGATATTCCAGATAAGAAATAGAAGCTCACTCCTTTTTTTTATTAAAAGCCTTCATAGTATTTTTGCAATATAGACAGTATTCAGGATAAGATGCAGCATTCTGTGTGGCAAAATTAAATATGTCTACCAGCTATATCAGTGGAGCTGAGTGTGCATTATGTTAATTATTAAACAGAGAGGATTACAGTACAAAGAAATGTTCTGGATGATTCAAATGTTTTAATACTGCAACAATTAACTTTCCCAATTTAAGGGGGGGGGGACCTCCTGACTTGTGATAAAAACCATTACATCAATAAGCTTTATTTAGTGTTTGCTATTAAAGAATTGATCTTCTAATTAGAATCACAATTCACAAGAGACCTCAGGAAGTTTAGCACTCAGTTTTCACTTTCACAACTGTCATTCCATCATGCCTTTGATCTTCAGAGAGATTACTTCAGCTGTCATAAGATAATGTCTTTAATTAGACTGAGAAATCCAACGGCATAAGATTTTTATTTTTTTTGGTAACTAATTTGGAGTCATTCTTTTTATTAAAGAGGCACAGGGGTAAATATAGCAAGCTTAGCACTTCAGAAACTAATGAGAAATACATGCAACAATGAGTCAGTCTATTGTCAAGTCCTGGAACAGACAAGACAAATTTTCGTGTGCTTTCCTAGGGTGAAATGTGCAAGGAAAAAATGCATTAAAAATTATGTATGCATCTCATCTTGACACCAATATGAAGCATTTTTACTCCTTTGCTGCTTCTACTCAAATTTTATCATAGTATTTACAAACTTGCCATTAAGGAGAAATATGAATAAGAAACAAATTGCATGGAAGGAAAAAAGTGCAGCCATTCAGTTTCATATTACGAAGAAAGAAAGATGAGAACGTATCAACTATCAATTACTCATTTCTTACAATGGCATCTGAAAAATGTTACAATAGCTCTATTAACCAGCACTAGAACTGTTGAATCAGTTTTTGGGTCAAGCATTGTTACAAATGTTTGTTTCTAATATTTCCTCTGCAGTACAGTGGTACCTCAGTTCACGAACTTAATTCGTTCCGCGACTCTGGTCGCAAACCGAATTGGTCGTGAACTGAATCAAATTTTCCCATAAAGTTCAATGTAAATATGGTTAATCCGTTCTGACCCCTATGAATTTGGTCGCCAACCGATTTTTGATCGCGTCCCGAATCAAATTTCCCTATAAGGTTCAATGTAATTACAGTTAATCCGTTCTGAACCATATGTTGTTGTTTTTTTAAACCGCAAAAATATGACACAAAGTACAGTACGAAGAGAGAGAAAGCTAACCTTGCTTGACGCAACTTCTGGTGTGGAGGACAGGAAGGCGGGTGGGGAGGCGGTTACTGCTTGGAGGGAGAGTCCCCCTCCCTACAGGAAGCCGCGACCACGTGTCACGGGAGGGAAAATGGCCATGGATCCTGTTTGTAACCCGATGTGGAGTTCGCGAACGGAGGCAAAATTTTGCAACTGGAGTTGTTCGTGAACCGAATTGTTCATGAACAGAAGCATTTGTGAACCGAGGTACCACTGTATATGCAAACTTCTATCTAATTAAGTGTGCTCATCCCATGAAGTCTGGTAGGGTGGGTATGCTCTGGGTCCCCTCCATCAAGGAATGTCATCTAGGTGTGGCTTCTCTGTCGCAGGACCTGTCCTATAGAACAGCATACCTTCAAGATTTTAATGGTCCTAACCTTGCCTTGAGAGTGTGAGAATAGGCTAAAGTTGCCATAACCCAGTGTTCCTCAACCTTGGCGACATTGAGATGTGCGGACTTCAGTTCCCAGAATTCACACATCTCAAAGTTGCCAAGGTTGAGAAATTCTGCTATATCCTAAGCATGGACCAGGCACGTAGGCACAGAGAAGACAAAAGCCAGGAATCTTGTCAAAAAGATCCCTTCACAAGATAGATAAGGAAAAAAGTCATTAAGGGTTAAGGGAGAAATGTCACCAGAAGACAGGCAAAGGAGGCCAGATGATGAGCACATAGACCCCCCCCCCCAAGTCCCATCAACAGCTACCAGACTTGTGGATCAACAAAACAAGGGCTTTGGGGAATAAAAGGGGTCCTGAAACCCATCCACTCTTTGAATCGTCCTGGATCCAGACTTAGTGAATTCCGGCTCTCTAGCTAGTGCCTAGACGTGGGTATGTGGGGATGAGCATTTGTGTGAGAGACAGAGCAAATATACATTGTAACGAGTAAAGTGTTGTTGCCACTTTGAATTCTTTGGATCTCTGTGTATTCCATCAGATCCTAAAGTGCCTCAGTGTTCTGTTGAAAATGGTTTGCATGTGTTCCTAATTATTTCCTGGCTGCTGACCAGGGCCATGTGTAGAGAGCAAGGGGGGCTGCAAGATCCATGTGACTCAAGAGGTGGTCTGTGCATGAGTGAGTGGCCACAAGCCAAACCTGGGACCAGGTGTAATACTGATCTTAAGTAAGGCACTAAAAACCTGGTTCATCCTCCAAGCATTGGGTCTGGATATTGAGTGTATCCATTTAATGTGGTGACTGTTAATTTGTTGGGTTTTGCTTTGGGCACACAATGATCTTTTAATTTGTTTTTAATGTTTATTATGGTTTTTATTGATTGCTAGCTTCCCAGAGTTGCATGTTGGTTGGGCAGCCACATAAATCAAATAAATAAATGTATACTTAAACATTTGCATAGAAATCAATTAAGTTGGAGCTAACTTGAGAAGAATTTCCAATGTTGGTGTTGTACTAAAATTACTAAAGGAAGTGTGTTTCTGTAGAAAGAATTTTTTTTTAAATCCTATTTTTTTATGGAGGAAATACTAAGCAGCCAGTCTATTCTTTTTAATCAGCTTGCATTACTTTGTAATGGGTAGAAAGAAGGTAAATAGAAATGGTATGGTACAGCGTGATTTTTTCACTCCATAATTAATTGAGAGTCAAGTCAATTTGGAAAGATAATTGTACACAGAACTTTTGTTAAAATACCTTTCATTTTTTAACCTAGAAAATAATATGCCTAGTTGTTTATTTTTCCTGTTCTCATTTACAGCATGCTCACTTTTTTTTCCAAATGTATTCTGGCAGCCAAAGAATAAGCATTTATTTACTTTTATAAATCAGTGCATATAATGCACTATATATCCTTTAAGTAGTCTTGAGATATCATATTCCCTGTATCACTAGCAGCTACAGTGAACTGTTGACCTGAATCATGAACTAAAACAGTATCTCATTGCACGTGGCTGGCCAGCCACCACAGCTTTCAAGCCAGCTAAGATCATGAGACATAGGTTCTACTTTCCATTTCATAACAATTGTTGGTTCCAGTTGAGGAATACCTTACTGATATTTTGGACCATAGATATCATATACATATCGCTGACAAATGGGATGCTTGCAGGCACTTATGGGAGTAGTAGTCTAACTATATGGTCAGCACTTTATTATCTAAATCCTGCTCTAACTTTTCAGTCTATTGATAATACTGTACCCACTTACTTGAAGGTATGATCTGCTGAAATCAACCAGACTTCTGAATAACTTTCAATACAAATATATTTGGGTCTTCAGGTAGCATTACTTAAAGTTGTCACCAGATGTCTCCCTTGTATTTCTTACCAAATGGATTTTAGATTTTTTTTTTTATTCCTACCTTCACCTATTTGCCCCCCTCCCCCCACGCACCCTTTCTTGGTGGGACAATAATACATTTCAGCAGCATGATCCTGTATTAAAAAGAAAATGCTACATGAAGCTGGAATTTGTATTTGGTATTTATGTCATTGTACTGCTCCCTTGAGTCCTCCACCACCTTGTAATATACTACCCAGGTTGATTTCCAGTTTTATTCGGAAAAAAAACTTGTCCAATTTCTCCCTGCCTTTAGTCAAGAAGTTAACGTGCTTTGCCAAAAGAATGGAAACCATTCTGAATAACAGCAGCTATAATGTTGAAACTGTGGTGTGGATCTATTCTAGAAGTCTTAAAGGCACCTGCAAACCACTGCAGCACGAGCTAGAACCTAATTGAAATATCTGCAATCTTTCCCATGCTGCAGCTTCAAACTCTAAGCTATCATCAATCTTTTTCTCTTTTCTATTTTTGGTGACATGTAGCCTGGTGCAGAGCTCAAAAGCATGCATGTCAGTTGTGAAATGTGGGGCTAATGAAGATGCTTTCCTAGTAAGAAATTTTGACATTTTTCCTGTGGCTAACATGACTTGCTTTCTTTTAGGGAAAATAAGCATTTCTGAATTAGAGTTTTTTTTTCACCAGTTGAGACTAAATTCAATAATTCTGATTCTCTATTGTACTAGTGGAACTGGTTCTTCAGATGATTCTACAAGTATATTTTTATTGTACATCTTGTTTTTAAATTGCAATATAATAACTACAAGAATTGGCTGGGTCTTTTTCCAATCTCTTTTGATTCTTAGATATCAGTGCCAGAACAATATCTTCAAACTTTAACTTCATTCTAAATATTAACCCATTCTATACAGAGCCAGTCAGTAATAAAGGTCTTTTCTTATTGGCAGAGAGTCCATTTAATGGATTATGATAGGCTTCCCAAATTATGCCTGTTGGAACAATCAAGTATGGACCTCTCCATATCCTGGTTAAAACATCTTACTAATGTTATTTCACAATATGGGCTTTCTACTCAACAGGTATTCATAAATTCTTCGCAGGCAAAGGATATTTTTAAACAGCGAGCCCTGGATATCAGTGCCCAAATGGACATGGAGGAATTGGCTAAAAATGGGTCATTAAAATGGTTAGCTAAGAATAAAATTACCTTTAATTCTGAAAAATATCTATCGATGAGTCTAACTCAAAGCCTAAGAAGGGCCTACACTAGAGCTAGGTTCGAATTACTGGACTCCATGGTCAAATATGGTCGTTTCCATCACGTGCCTTATGATGAGAGGCTATGTGTCTGTGGGGACCCAGCCATAGAAGATATTGTCCATGTTTTGTTCGACTGTAAACTTTGACTCACTTAGGCTTAATTATTTGTCCCCTCTGTTGGAAAGAACAGTCCATTGGGACTCCAAACACAGATTATCCTATTTTCTTTCGGGCACAAATATCTTTATTGTGAGTAGGACTGCCAAGTTTGTGGACAAGGCAGCTCAGTTGAGAGCCCGATATATAGAACAGATTGGAGTATCATGTAGGGGGGACGGTCTTATATGAATCTGGATTATGATATTAGCGATACATTATTATTTTATAGTAGTATTATACTTTGTACTATCCCATTTTATTATTATAATATTTTATTGTATCATGGATTTTGTGTATTAGTTATTTGTTTCACCTTTGCTGATGTTTCTTATCCTTGTTGATATGGTTGTAAGACTAATCAATAAAGTTGAAAGTTGAAAGTTCTAAATATTATATTTTCAACTACATAGAACTTCTGCTCAAAATGCATGCATGAATTTTGAACTGAGTCAAATAATGAATGTTTGGTGAAAATATTCCAAATACACACAAGAGTATAATAGTTTCCTTCAGGATGAGTAGCAGTTAATAGATTTTGTTGGAATTGTAAGTGATATGAGAAAGGACTGAACTATAAAAACTATTTAACAATGGAGTGAATTATCTAGAGATGGTGAGCTTCCCTTCCCTTGATATGCTCAAAAATAGGCTGAATACACATTTATTGGATAATAGTTTTAAGTTGGATTCATCTTCTGAGAAAGGGTTGGACTCAGCCTAGTTTAATTATATTGATGTTGCATACATGGTTTTTGGTTTTTTACATTGTTTTATCTGTCTTGAATGTTTATACAAAACAAGGGTGGGGCACAAATTTAATAATTAAAAATTATTCCTTTAGGAATCTGTTACTACAACACCCATCACCATAGCCATGGTCATGGTTAGGTATTAAGGGGTTGTTACTGAATATCTTTAGACAGCACCAGGCTGGGGAAAAGTTGCTATAGAAAATTGTAAGTATAGACCTATCATTATCAGGTTTAACGAGACACATAATCAGCAAGAGAAATCTAGACCACAAAAAAACAAAACAGTACAACTGTTTCATCCTGCAGTATAATCACTGTAAGTCTATACTACAATTACTTCATTCACAAGGCTATAATTCACAGCTTAACCAACCTCAGAGATAATTGTTGAACATTGATGGTCCTTTACCTCTGATCTTCAGACAAACATGAGAGCAAGATCTCCAGTCAACCCAATAGCAAGCTCCTCTGATAAACAGGTGAGCCAATGGTGGAAATGACTCATCTAGACTCCTTATTTAACCCAGATGTCATGTAATTTTGAGTCAAAACAACTGGAGGTGATTGTGCTGTATTTTCTTGACTTCCTAATTATTTGACTTAGCTATTACTGTATATCCTTTTGTTTCAGCAGTCATTTTACCTTTGTTTTCATAATAAAACTAATTCGTGTCATCATGCTAAATTTGTATTATTTGTGGCAGAAGGTATAAATTTGATATATGGTATAGAAAATGCAGGATACCTATACAAATGCTAGGACAAAAAATAGAAGCTCTGCTACAGTGAGGGGCAAAGGTCATCAAGTCAATTTTAATTACCCATTTATTGGATTCTTGGAATGAACATTCCCCATTTTCTCCTTTCTTCATATATGCTCCTCCACCTTTTTATTCTTTTAAAGGTGGAAGAATAAAGTGGAATGTTGGAAAGAAATTAAATAGAGGCTCAGCACTTTGCCTATTACCATTATAATTCTTGGTACATGTAACAATTAGACCAAATTTTCTGTGTAGGGAGAAGCCAGCAAAAGATACAACAGACCTGGCCAGGGGCTGGAAAAAAAAATCCCAGTGCATTCATATGGGAGAGACAATTGGGCAATCGTTTAGAATGTTGGTGACCACTCTATTCTAAATCTCCTTTCATCTTTCCAGTCACGTGATTTAGAGTAGAGCTATTTGTAAGGGCTTGGAAGGAATTCTAGAAGCCATGCTTTGCATGCTATCTCAGCCTTGATGTAATGTCGGAAAGAAAATATGTAAGGGGCTTTTGACTCTGTTGGTCCATCAGTAGAATAATTGTCTAAAAATATTTTCTTAGTGGACATTAAATAATTACACCACATAAGAGAACATGTTTTAAAGCAGAAGTCACCATGATCAACAACCGTGCAGCCCTATTATTTTTACTAATAAATTAGGCTTTCTTGAAAAAGAGCCACTGTGGTGTAATGTTCACTCTAGTGTAAACCAGAGAGAACCAGGTTCTAGTCCAGCCTCAGCCATAAACACATCCACATAATGGTGACCTTGGCTCATCACTTTTCCATCTCTACTTTCATCACAGGTTTATTGTGTGGGGAAAATAAGAAGAGGGAGTGCTGTGTACACTGATTTATGCTCCTGAATGAAAGACGGGATATAAAGTAACCACATCTTTAATATTATTTAGGACTTAAATAATCGTGATGGGGCTTTTCCTTGGTTCAAAAGTCAAGATACAAATATTTTAATACCTATGTACAGATAGTCCTCAGTTAATGTCAGGTTCAGCCCAAAGAACTCCAAGAGACAATGCAAAAACAGTTCTGTTGCATTTATTAGCTTCAACCTCAAGGCAGAAATCTCAGCAGACTGAACCCTAGTTCCCAAGCCAGCCAGCCACAACACCATGAATTCCTTAGGGAGGTGCCAGCCTCACCTTCTCGAACTTCCCATGCTCCTGTTGGGGGCTAAGAACACACTTATCTCCCTGAGCCTGGCCTTCATAAGTCCATTCCATCACAGTTAATGATGGTAATAGGTACCAGAATTTCCGTCACTAAGCAATTTGGTCATACCGTGCGATGTCACGTGACTGCATCACTTAACGACAGCAATCCCAGCAGTCCCCATTGCCATCATTAAGTGAGAATTGTGGGTCGTTAAGCAAGGACATCTTCACAACTTCCTGCCAGCTTCCCACAAGCAAAGTCAATGGGGAAGCCGGCAGGAAGTCATGAGTCCCAGGCAGCTTGCAAAAAGGCTGGTGGGCAGCTAAGTGGCTACCACAGCATGGTGTGAGTGCAGCCAGGCTGGGGGTGGCTGTTGCCAGGAGTGGGAGGGTGCGCAATCTGCCCTGTGCTCTGCTGCCTCTGCTGCTCCCAATTCACTTTTGCTGTCTTCTTCCGCAGCTGAAAAGGTGTGCCTGGCCTGGCTCTTTGCAAGGCAGCTGCTGGCCCCACAAGGCTTTTTTCCTGAGGCTGTATGGAGCCTTCTTGAAGTCATGTATGACCTTCCTAAGGCCTCACGAAGAAGGCATCGCACAGCCAGCAGCTGCCTCACAAATGGCCAGGTTGGGCGCACCTCGTCAGCAGTGGGAAGAAGATGGTGAAGGTGAATTGGGGGCAGCAGGAGGAGTGGAGTGCAGGGGGGGGTCAAAAAGGCAGAGATGGGGGGAGATAGGTGAGTGGGGGGGAGTTGAAGTGCATCCATGGTCATAAATGTGGGCATGTTACCAAATGCCCAAATTTTGATCATGTGACTACAATGGCACTGCAATGGCCATAACTTCAAGATCCGGGGGTGAGTATCATTCATTCAGTGCCATCGTAACTTCAATCGGTTGCTGAACGAATAATTGTTAAGCAAGGACTACCTGTATAAAATATGAGCATATTGCTGCAGCTGAGGAAGCATGTTTTGAAATAACACTGTGGAATAGAAAAAGTGGTTATAACCTTTTTCTAATGGTGGGGCAGGGGATGGTTAATTTTATTACTACTTTTATATCTTGCTTTTCCTCTGGGGTGTTCAAGATGAATAAATGTTTCTCCCCCTCTCCCTATTTTGGTTGGGAGATAGAAATTGGCTTGGATGCAATTCAGCAGCTAGATGCAAACCTCATAAAAGGGGAAATGGAACTTCTCCTGGGACTAAAAGTGAGCTGCCTCCCACTACAGGGAAGAGGGACCTGTTTGATTGGTCCACCCCAGTGGACCCAGTAGTATTCCAGAGGGAACTTGGGGTTGTTACTGAAGTTTTGGTGCATGGTTGGGCTAAGGCCTTTGTTGTTGCTTGGAATGAGCAGATGACAATGGCCTTGGATCAGATTGTGTCGATGTGGACTTCCTTGGTTTTCAGAGCAGCTCCAGGAGATGAAACAGCACAAAAGACAACTATAGCACCACTGGAGAAAAACAAAGAGCAAGTCCAACAGAGCAAAGGTAAGACCCCATATTAAGGATTATCTTGTATTGATAAAGGTGGCAAAAGTATGTATTTCTCCTTCCTTACTGAACCAGCGGATAGCCACCTGATGACCCCCTTTAGGTGACTCAGTTCCTTCTTGATAAGTAGGGGTTGGAGGAGCCCTTGGAGGGCTGCTGTGAAGTTTATGTGAAACGTATGTTGGATAAAGTCACTTGGATCCACTCAGAGGTAGACTTTGACTGTGCTAGTCCTGTGGAGCTGACCAGGACTGGGTCTTGTCTGGTTATTTGGGCTTAGTTTGATCCAGTTACTCCTGAGGAAGTGGACAGGGTTCTTGGGTTGTTCAATTCTACCTAGGGCCACTATAAGCAGGTGTGCAAGTTGTGCACTGCCAGAGGTGCCAAATAATGGGAATGGTAGAGCCCAGTGCCAGCAGGGCATCAGGTTGGGGGAAGAAGTTGGTCCAGTTATTCAGTGTGTCTGTGCATGCACTGAACAAAGCTCCAGGAAACCACAGCTGATATGTGATGTGACTTGATATTCTGGCAGCAAAAAACTTTTCACACAAAGGTGCCTTACAGGTCAGCAGTGGTCCTGGTACTACCACCTATGTGTTAGATCGATGTCCCTCCTGGTTGGTTAAGGCCTCCTGGGAGATAACATGTAACTGGGTCCAGGCAGTGACAAATGCTTCTTTGCAGTAGGGGATGGTTCTGCATGCCCTGAAGGAGATGGGAATCTGCCCCTTCCTCAACAGGTTATCACCAGACCCAATAGTACTGGACAATTTTTGTCCAGTCTTCAACCTTCCCTTTTGGGGAAGGTTATTGAGAAGGTGGTGGGCCTATAGCTTGAAAGGACTCTGGAGGAAGCAGATTAACTAGACCCATTACAATCAACTTTCAGGCTGGGATGCAGTACCAAGATGACATTGTGCTAGTGGATGACTTCTGGTGGGCCTGAGATGGGGGTGGTGTATACATCCTGGCCCTACTTGATTATGGTATCCTTTCGGGCTGGCTGAGGGGGTTGGGAGTGGGAGGTTCTTCAGTGGTTCTCCAAGGCTGGTTCCAGTTGGTGTGTTGGGAGGCAGAGGTCTAGCCCTACACCTCTGCTTTGTGGGATGTTATAGGGCTCAACTCCCTAACAATCAGACTTGCAATCTCAGTAAGAGTTGTGCTATACCTCCTCCTCCTCCTCCTCCTCCTCCTCATAATTCAGTGAATTAGGGAGGTGTCTGAGCTGCTTCCCAACCCGATCTGGACTTAAAAAATGCGTTAGACCCTTTTGCCCTGGGGAAAAATGCACTGGATTTATCAAGTCCAAATGTTATTAAGTAATGTGGTGTCCCCCCCCTCCCCGCCCCAGTTTTGTTGTTGCCATTAATGGACAAAATGAAATAACACTGCTTCATGGAAACACAGTGAATAAGAAAAGGAACAAATGGAAAAAGCGCCTAAGCACTAAATGCTGACACAAATCAACCATTATATCCCAGTCTGATTTTGTAACGCTACAAAATAAAAATATATAACCTGCAAAATAACAGGCAGTATATTTTCCCATTACAGGAAGTTAACAGCTCATGCTGATTTTAGTAAATGTCTTCACTGCTGCTGGTGGAAATACTTGACTGTTTGCCAATCAAATATGTAATTCTCCTATCCAGACTCTTTCATGCCCATAGCAGTAACCACACTGTAGAAAGTCAATGAAGCAGCCCTTTTCACTCTACTTTTCCATGATACCTGATGGACAAAAATTATATCATTTTTCTAGCCAGTGATTTACCTAATTTATTGTGTACTGCTGACACTAAAAACATGATTCAAGTTATTTAAAATAAAATGAAAAGGCAGTGTGAATTCACAAGGTGAATTTTAAAAAACTATAGAGCCTAGTCTATAAAGTTGTGACCCATTATATGGCTGGGAATTGTGGAGGTGTTAAATTTCTGTTAAAATCCACTGTGGTTAAAGTCTGCAATTATATCAGACCTGTCACTTTACCAAAAAAATGTTGCTCCATAGATCCAACAGAAGATGTGAAGTTGTATAAAATGCAGCTTCCCTCCCATATTTCTTATACATAACAAGCAGATGAACTACCATTATAAGGCCAATCCAATTTAAGAAGCCAGACCATAATGCCATATGGAATACAGACAGTCCCCTACTTATGAATGGGTTACGTTCCAAGAGGCTGTTCATAAGTCTGTTTTGTTCATAAGTCCAACAAGCAAAAAAAATGTGCACAGTTCGCACCTTACATAAGTGGCAGCATTGATGTAGGCACTTGCTGCGATGGCGTAAGCGCTTGCGGAAATGGCACAGGCATCTGCAGAAATGGCATAGGCTCATCCTCTGTACTTTTTTCCACCTTCCTCAAAAAGTGGTCCAGTGAACTTTAGGTGGTGGTCTTCCTCTTCTCATAAATAATGCTGTAGCACTGGAATGCATAATAGACAGCTGCAGACACCTTGGTGAAGTGCTCCATGTTAGGGTCCTGCATCTCAAACAGTGATAGCGCTTTCTCAATCAAGCTGAACCCCTCCGCCATCAGTTTGGTCTGTGCTTTGCCTCAGTGGTTCGATCTCTTCCTCTTCCTCTTCCTCTTCCTCTTCCTCTTCCTCTTGTTTTTGCTGCTCCTCCAACTCCTTCACTGGAGAGGTCCTCTGTCTGTGCAGCTAGCAGCTCATGAAAGCCCCTCCTCCAGGTCGAGTTGAAGCTCCTTGCTGAGGGCAACCAAGTTGCTAATAACAGCCTGCGACTCCCTTTCTGCCACCTTAAGCCTGCAAGAGTCTTGAATGAACTGAGGGCACAGACGTTTCCACACCCTGTTCATGTTCGCAGGGGTAACCTCACGCCAGGCTGCATCAGTGTTCTTGATGGCCTTGTAGATGTCATAGGATTTCCAAAACTGGTGCAAGGTCATCTGTGAATCCACTTTGGATGCCTGGACTGCCTGCCTAAATGTGTGCTGAAGATAGTATTTTTTGAAGGTTGCTATCACTCCTTGGTCCATCGGCTGCAGGAAAAGGTGGTGTTGGGAGGCAGATACACAACCTTCATGTTCAGATGGAAATTGTCCAAGTAAGGAGGATGACCCAGGGCATTATCCAATATCAGAATCTTGAACTCGATGGTTTTTGCATGGCAGTACCTCTCCACTTCCAGGATGAAATGGTGGAAAAACCAGTCCTCAGAGATGAGAAGGGTGACCCAAGCTTTCTTGTTAGCCTTCTACACAACAGGAAGTGAGCTTTTTGAAATGTTCTTGAGAGTTTGTGGGTTCTCAGAGTGGTAGACTAGCAGTGGTTATAGGCTCAAGTCACCAGAAGCATTTTCACCTGGCAGCACAATTAGCCTATCCTTAATGACGCTGAAAGTTGTCAGCCAGAAATGGTCGACGCTTCAGCAGTTCGAGTCCAGCCTTCACGTTAGCAGGGTGAGCTCCTGTTTCCTCCCCAGTTCCTGTAAACCCAACAGTTCGAAAACTCACATGAGTAGATAAATGGGTACTCTCACTCTGGTGGGAGGAAAAATGCTGGCGGCGCCTTGCAAAATGAGTCGGGAGCGGTTGCCAGTAAGCGTGAAAAACCACACTCGCCCGAAAAAGGCGCGAAGCAACGGAAACCCCGCCTCCTGCGCTCGCCAGCTGGGCTCTGCTCTAGGAAGGAGGCACTGGCAAACCACTTCCGAAACACTTGCCTTGAAAACTGCAAAGGATTTGTCAAAGCAGTCACTGCAGAGTCGGTAACGACTGAGCGCAGATTTAAAAAAAAAAAAAATGGTCTTCTTCTCCTTGCTGATGTACATTCTGTCTAGCATTTTCTCCCAATAAAGCCCCATTTCATCCACACTGAATATTTTCTGGGTCAAATAACCATCTTCCTCGATGACCTCCTTGAGGGTTTCTGGGAACTCCTTGGCTGCAGCTTCATCTGCACTTGCTGCCTCACCACTGACTTTCACGTTATGAAGATTCATACGAGCCTTAAAGTGGTGGAGTCTGGAATAAGCTCTTAGCCTTCTCCTGGATCGTCATTAGGCTAAGCAGCACATGTCGCTGATGCTGGTCTTTGATCCACATGCCAAGCAGCGCCTCCATCTCTTCCATTACTTTTCCTCTCCTCTTGCATATTATTGTGGATTGCATAGGCACTTAACTTTTTACATGTTCTATGATCTTGTCTTTGTTCTTAATGATGGTTCTGATAGTGGAATGATTCATGCCATAGGAACGTGCCACATTCGCCATCTCTCCCCCCCCCCCCCCATTTTCTTCAATATCTCCATCTTTGTGAGCATCGTAATGGATTGCTGCTGCTTCGCACTACCACCCTCCTCTTCAGGACTCTTGTGCTTAATTGCAGACATTTGCAGTTAAGCAATTTGCAGTTGCCACACACCAAACACAACTGACCATGCAAGAAGTCAAGACTGGAAGCCAGCACCTGAAGTCAGGAGATGGCAGAAAAGGGTTAGTTTTCGGCACGCTTTCTCCTGCCTTCCAGCCCAATTTCTGGTTGCAACTTCTGGGTCCATCTTGTTCGTATCAGCCGAAGTTCACAACTTGAAAGTTCATATGTAGGGGACCTTCTGTATTAAGTTGTATCTCGGAGGACAAGGCAGCCTAATGATATAAACAAGAGGAAAAGCTTTCAGCCAGGTAAGATCTTGAAGCCACGCAGTGCTTCTTAGATCCATGTATTATTTGGTTATGAAGTTTTTATCTTCTTTGGTTTATTTTTAGCCACTCTGATTCATGTATTTGAGATGGGTGGTCATATAAATTGAATGAATGAATACATCCATATGTACATAATATATCAATATAGCTACCCACAATCAAATTACTAAGCAATTTGTCTCAATTGAAATTGCAGAGTTCAGAGAAAAATAAAACAACTTTGGGTTGCAGAGGGTCTTTGCAAAGATCTCAATTAAATTTAGGTTGCTTAGCAAGTTAGCTAGTTAAATCTTACAGAAGCCAAAGCCTACAAAAGGCAGCCAGGTTGGGATACTTACAACAAAGAGGCCACGCGGGATCTCTTAACCTGACAATCTATCTTGACTGAAGCTTTTTCATGACTTATATGTCTTGCCAAAGCTTTAGACTGACATTAATACAGGATAAATTAATATGAGTCATTAAATCAATATATTTACCTAAACTGTCACATTCCCTCTCTCTCAGGCACACATAATTTATGTGTCTTTAAATAAAAGCCTCTCAATAAGCAATAGATTTTTTTCAAAGAATATCAATTGAAATATGAGTTCTATGTTGACCAGTCAAAAAATCCCAGTAAGCTCTTTCATTTATGTGGCTATAGTTCCAATAAATAATAGTATACCAGTGACAATGATGAAATAATTATGGGTCATCTAAAGATCATAAATTGGTTGGACTGACAGGGTAAAGCAGGAAGTAGAAAAATCCCACTGGCCTCAGTGAGACTCACCAGCTAATTGTATATTGGCTTTGAATATCAAGTATCAAAATTTTGGGAAATGCTGAGTAAAAGCATGAATAATCAGGCTGAACGACTTAAGTGCGTTTCTGGACAAGAGCCTATCTCTAAAAAGACTGTTTTTAGCAGCACATCCAAAACTTTAAGATGTGAACATAATGCTGCTATAAAGAAGAACAGGACGTTTCCTTATGTAATTCATGGGTTATTTTTATTTTAACCTCTGACTTTGAAAGAATTAAGAAATGGTTCAGCACGTATAGTCCTATATATATTTATGCAGCCCTGTGGCCCAGGTTTTGCTGCTTCTACATCGGCTGGACCTAATTTCTAAATATGAACATGAGTCACAGGTAAAGAAAACAAAAATGAAGTGATATTTGAAGTGATATTTCTATGGAAATATGGTAATTGGTTCCAGTTTGGAAATATGCAATGAAAATTTTTAAACATACAGTTTTATATGTATATTAATTAAATATTACAGTAAATGGAATCTTCCTTTTCTCCATCAGAAGAAAAGAGTACAAGCTCAAAAAAGAACAGGCTCATTATTAGAGCAAAATTTGATGTAATTGAACTACATGAACATGGTCATAGCAATGCTAAAATAGGATAAGATGTTGGAATGCCTGAATCTACACTAGAATTTTTGTTGCTTTTATTTTGCTTTCTATAACGACTCTGTGACTTTGTTAACCATACATTTAAATTATAAGTGTATTATTTTTGTTCTTTACTGTACACACGAAGATTAGCAGCATCTAAAACCCCAACCATAACTATGCATGCGCTAGCCTCAATTGCACACCTCCTAGCCTCACATTAACTGAAACTTGGGTCACATTAAACGAGACCTGGTATCAATATACAATCTGCACTAAATTGACATTTCATTATTCAACAACACATTAATTGCAACCTACCTGTATTACACATTTTTAACTCAAAATATTCTGTGTCTTAGTTTTTCATTCTTCCCCAAGATCAAATAGCTTTCCATACCACTGAATATATATCTGCATCACTACAATTTACAATATATACCTCCAAGCTGACGGGCAACAATCTGCTGGCTTGCAAGGTAAACTCTAGATTAGAGATCCTAGCTTCCATAGAATAGCATGATTATGCTAGGGGTAAAAATGGGCTTTCATTGGGCTTCTGGGAATACTTGCCAAAATATTTATCAATACTGTGCTTATCATTATCAGGAATGCTTCATGTGGCATGGGTATGACTAAGGCAGGTAATCTAGTCTACATTTTCAATTTTATTAAATATCATTATATGAAAGCTTTTATTAACCAAAGACCTGACGGATGGAAGCATCCCTCCATTCCCCACCCCATATTGATTATGCCCATGGCATATGAAGGATTGCATCTTGGAATGTAAGTGCTATAATTAGTAACAAGCATGAATTAACTGATGAATGAAGGAAATAAAAATAATTATGTTGAGTGTCTGTGAAATTAGCAGAAAGGGGAAGCTATAATACTTTTGAATTAAGGTGATTTATTATTGTGGGGTCAATGAATGCATACAGGGAAATGAATGTATAGCTTAATTAGAAATGAAAGTGCTAAAAGAACACCAGAAAATATGAACTGGTACCATCTAGATTGCTATAGGAATGCATGAAAGTAAGAATCTATAGGTTGGGGATAATTGCAAGCCAGAGAATAGTACTAATTTAAAAAAAAAACTACAAATGAATTTAGGGGAAAATTGTGCGGTATTCTGAATGAATGCAATCAAAAGAAAATGTTATTCTGCTGGGTGAGCTGGATGAATAGGTGGGAATGAAATGAAAGAGTACAGAAAAAGTGACCGGCTCATTAGGACAACAAAGAAAGAATGAGAAATGTCACCAATGAGTCTCTGTCTCAAAAAAAGGGGTTGTTTCTTTCAAATACGTGGTTTAAGCCTACGTTTGGCCATATATACAAAGGAATGAATATAAATAAAAATAATTATTTTACTTTTTTTATTATGGAAGATTGTGAAGGATATTAGATGAAAGGTTCTTCAGGTGAACAAACCAGTAGTGTCAATGGATCCTGAGGAAAAATGGACATGAAAGAAAGACATGAAATACACAAAAGCAGAACTTGAAAATATAAGGCCTTCTATGAAAAAGTATTATAAACTCACCAAAGAATGAATGGAAATGTTCATAAGGAAATAGGATATGGAAACTGCTTGGAATAGAGTGGAAAAGTAATATTTTACAGAGCACTACATAACTGTGTGGAGTTATGCTAAGTGGAAGAGTGAAAAATTTGTTTGGAGGAACAACGAAGCCAAGGAAACAAATAAGAAAAAAATGCACAGAAGAATGATTGCTGCAATAAAAAATGAGGAAGAGAAAGATATACAAAGTGTACACATAGAAAATGATATGTAGTAAGAAAAAAAAAGGAACTAAAATGTAAAAAGGCACAAAAAATGAAAAACAAGTTCAATAAAAATGAATGGACTAGCAGCATTACTTGTGTAATTTGCGTGCTAAAACTGCATGGGTGCCAGTTGACTGGAAGAATGCTGCTGCTCTTCTCCTATACCAGTGTTGTCCAAACTTGGCCACTTTAAGATGAGTGGACTTCAACTCCTAGAATTCCCCAGCCAGCCATGCTGGCTGGGGAATTCTGGGAGTTGAAGTCCACCCATCTTAAAGTGGCCAAGTTTGGACAACACTGTCCTATACAAAGAAAAGGTAGCAAGGGAGCATATAAAAACTACAGAGGGATCAGTTTGCATGTTTGCATGTACAGAGGGATCAGTTTGGGAAGATTTTTTAAAAACAAGTCAAGGTATTAATGTTTTTAATATTATTCTTTAAGAATTCCAAGCCAGTTCTTAATTCCCAAGCTTTCTGTACAATATTTGGATGTATATCACCTCAAGCTCTTAAATGAAAGGTGAGATTTATATTTAACAAATTTAAAAATAATGATACAGCTATTTCTAAAAGTATACATCCTGAGGTAGACTCAATGAACTGTGCAGGAATTAACAATATGAAATGGCCCCTTCATATCTACGGTATTTGTCCACGTAACACTCTATTGTATATTCTTGTTCAGAAGGGCTCTCCTATGTGTCTGGAGGAATCCTTCCCAACATTGCTAGATCAGGGTTTCTCAATACTGGCAATTTTAAGATGTGTCGACTTCAACTCCTAGAATACTGGCTGGGGAATTCTGGGAGTTGAAGTCCACACATCTTAACATTGCCAAGGTTGAAAAACTTTGTGCTAGATTATTATTTTTACCGGTCGGCATTTAACATAGGATTTCCTTCGGTTTTGCTAGCTATTCTCAAAGTTTTCATGAGCTCATCACACTATATGATTTCCTCCTAAGTTATAGCCTTAACAGGTAGCAGTGCCCGGCTTACTTTGGCCTTGAAAGTTTAGCAGCATCTGTTCTGACTAAACTTTGGATGAGACACCATGATGGAATTTGCCCCAGGCCTTGTGGGTTGGACCTTTCAGTAGTACATGCTATGAACTGTCTTAAGGCAAGTGCTCCAGCACTGGTGACTTACAATTAATAAAATCACTTGATTTTATTAACTGCATTTCCTATTCTGGCTTTCCTATATAAAAAACAGCAGTAGGGTTGCTTGGTGCTGTATGCGGCAAAGGTATTGAATTGCTCACTACAAGTTTGCAAAGGAGATGTCATGGTAGCAGCAGAGGAAAAAATGTCTCCTTTTCAGTGCATCATTCAAATGAACAGGACAAGGAGTTATATATGTGAAGTTGGGGGAAGTAATATTGGAAATTCAGGGAGGCATACTCAGTGTTGTTAAGAAGTTGGATTTATTAATATAACTGGGCACATATTTTAAAAATGCATTAAAAACCAGTGTATCGCTATTCCCTTTTTACACATTCCACCATATTAAAATAGCAAGATGTCCATTCGCCATCAATATCTTCCCCTTTTGTTGGTTGCAGAAAACCTTTAAAATTCGACTTTCAGCTACTATGCTAAAACTGCAGACTCATTTCTAGTGGGAAAGGACGGGTGTTTTGTTCCATGACATACCCGTTCCAGGATGGCGAAATGGAGTGGGGGTATGCTTGCGTGGCGGGGCGGGGGAGGGAGGAGGTCCATTGTCCACGCAGGCACCAAGCTAGCTTGTCAGGGGCTGCTGCTCTCGAGAGCTGAAGGGGGGCGCCCGCCTCTTCTTCGCGCCAGAGAAAAAGGAAGCCAAGGGACGAGGCGAAGGCGGTTGCCCCTCGCAGACGCGTCAGGTAAGGTTGGCGACGGAGAGAACGCGCGCCGCGATCGAGAGCGGAGGAAGGCAGACGGACTGGCTGTAGGCTGCGGGCAGAAGCGGACCTAAGAATCCCCTGGCTGGGCTTGCCCGGTAGTTCTCGTTCTCCCCTTCAACCGACCGACGCAAACGAGGCCTCCCCGGGAGACCGCCGGCGCCCAGCACAAGAACTAGCGGCTCGGACCATCCGCCGGCGAACGCCCGAGAGCAAGGCAAACGCGTGGAGCCCGGCGAGGCTCGTGTGACTGGCAAGCGCCGCCGGGCCGCGCCAGGAATGGGAAGCAAGCGCTGCTTTGCCAACCGCTTCGATGACTACAAGGGAAGCCTGCTGGCCGGGCAATGCAAGGAGGTGGCGATGCCCTTGGTGACGGCCACCATCGACCGCATCCTCAAGGAGGTGCCCGCGCTCGGTGGGGGCGAAGCGTCAGGCGGCCTGGGCTGTTGCCAGGGGGGGCTCTACGGCGGCGTGGCCGGCGTGGCCTACATGTTGTACCAAGTCGCGCAGTGCCCCCTCTTCGCTCAGGCGCGGGATCCCTACCTGCGGGCGGCCAAGCAGCTGATCGACGCCTGCGTGCGCTACGAGGAGGACTGGGGCGAAGCCGACCCCGATACCCGCGCCGCTTTCCTGCTCGGGGGCGCTGGCATCTACGCCGTGGCCGCCCTGGTCTCCCAGGCGCTCGGACTACCCGAATGGGCCACGTCGCTGGGCAAGTTTCGGGAGCTGTGCGAGCTGTGCGTCCCCATCTCCTTCCTTGAGTGCGGTTCGGACGAGCTCTTCGTAGGCCGCGCCGGCTATCTGTGCGCGGCCCTGCTGCTGAAGCAGAAGCTGGGGATGGAGGTAGCCGCGCTTCGAACCCCCGCCTTGTGCCACGCCTGTCTGCCCTTCCTTGTCCGGCTCTGCCCTTTGCCACCGCCCCCCCTCCGTCCCTCCCTTCCATCCCTATCACAAGATTCGTTGTTGGGGTTTGGAGACACCTAAGAAGACTTGACTGGAAATATGTTGGGATAGGCACATTAGCCTGTCTCTTCACCGTTTATTTAAGCCTTTGGAACAGAATTCGCGAGTGGCATTTAAATTTCTTTTCACAAACCACTCTAGCCTCTTTCTCATACATTTATTTGTGTAGAAATGAATACACAGGAGTGGGCGAGCAAAATTATGCTTAGAGCTTTCCTTAGGTTTACTCTTTCTAATTTTTTTTAAGTGGCACATTCACCCCCACCCCCACACACACACACATATACCACTTCAGTTAGAAGCAAACATTTTCTAATATTCAAGAAATGGAGCACAAGCTGAATGCTGCTGTAATGGTCTGCCATCGCCACTTCATGCCCATTATCAGAATGCCTGTTAAGGACTTGTGAGTAGATGATAAAGGCAAAAAATTCAGTTACACACATGGAAATTTGCAGTATGACCAGTGACCACAATTCCATTCTCCCACTCTACCCATTTCTACCTAAATAAATGCTAGGATAGAATTTGCTTTCTCACTCGCAGTAGGTACACCTGAGTAAAATGTCAAATATGCGGGAAGCTAAACATTTTGCTTCTGTCAGTGGATGACTATAAATTTTGTGCATCTTTTACTGTCTTGAATGCAGTTTGGTTGCCTATTTTCCAAAGAACACAGCATCTGGACAGAGAAGGGATTGCTATTTCCACCCTTAAGAAATTTGTTGGTTGCAACCCCTTTGCCTTGCTTCACACTAGTAATTTAAAATTGTACTTCATTTTCTAATAAGGGATGAGAGACAAAGAGAATGCACTCAAGAATGCACAATGGCCCCCGCATCGTAAATTGTATCGGCTCATTGTTTTTAGGCTAGCATTTCAACCCAAGCGGTCTGCTACTTTCAGAATTCTGCCACCTCAGCCAATGGTTCCTAGTGTTGTATGTATGACTATCTGCAATCAGCCTATTATTTTTATCTCATCCCTGATGAGATACTGTAGGCATATAGGCGTTTATCATGTAGGTGTAAAAATGCTGATTGACTGTTTACTTTCCTTTTTCTTGACCCTTAAGACCAATATTAGTAATGAAGAAACTGATGAAAACGTTCTAAGAATTATGTTTTTATAATGAAAATTTCAAAATGAAATTGATGCAGTTGAGAAAGAAATTCAGATAAATATAATTGGAAATAAACCTAATTTAATTCCAAATAAATAGGATAAGGATTAAAACACTGCTTTCTAATAAAACTTATGGCATTGTATTCAGATTTATGGAACTTTATATCAACATTTATCAAAAACAAAGAAAGATCTTGAAGATAGTAACAAAAATAAATATAATGGCTTGTAAAAATACATACATTATACATAATCTATATTTATTTATAAATACTCATTTATAAAGCCCACTGTTATAAATTTAACTTTGTTCTGCTGCTAGAGTAAATATGAGTTACTTGCTTATTTTTCTTCTTACCACTTAATAAAGTTATATATTTACATGAAATTCAATTAATTGAATTTCATGCAGCCATTTTTAAGATCAGAGCCATAAAATGAATGCAGTTTGCAAGGGATTTTATTCCTTATTTTTAGATGATTATGCAGGATTCTGTCTTACTCAAATAGATATTCCATGATTCACAATAGACTTACTGGTAAAATTGCATTCATGCTAGGGAAGTACATCCACAGAATTGTTTCTATATAGTCAGCTGAAAACTTCTGTTCTAGAATTGCATTACTATAGCATGTAAATATTTGTCTTGATGATCTTATACTGCTTACCACAGCAATGACACAACATATTTTATAATTGCAGCATTTTCTGTTTGAAAATTCCAAGCCATATTATACACCTTAATGTTCTCAGCTTTGTTAAAATACAGACGCATACACCAACCCTTTTTGCCCTTCAGCTGATGAAGAAACAGGTGCAGCACAGTGGTTCAGAGCAGCTAAACTGTGATCTAGACAGTTGGTAGTTCAAATTTCACTTCTTGCCACTCATAGCTCTTTCTCTTCTATACTGATATCAAGTTAGTTACCCTGACTTATCTTAGAGGAATGAAATAGCATGTGAAAATGTAATATGTATCTTGGCCTAGAAGGTGACTCTTGCACACAGTGTGTTCCACAGCCAGAACTGAGTAAGATTCACCTCTCAGTCTCAGAAGCTTCTTTATGTGGAATGGGGAAGATGGTAGAATCATCCTATATATTACCTCCAGCACAAATGACTGGTCCTAGTGATCATACCAATGCTGAAAATACATTGTATTTTGGAATGCTATATTTTATATCCTCATGGTCAGATACTCTGCATTCTGATAAGCTGCAGGGACATTAGGACTGTTCAGAGCTTTGAAAGAGTGAGAGTTTGAGCAGGGCACCCCCTCAACTGCAACGGAGCCTCTGCCTCAAAGCAGCAGAGCAGTCATTATGTTTTTTCTTGGCCAATGTACTTTCTTTAAGGTGAGACAACTGGTTGAGATAATCAAGCCTTAATCTTTCACAAGGCAGAGTGCATAACCAATAACATAACACGTGAAAAGAAGCATGCCTATTATCCACACTCCTAAGTGACACAGATCAGGACATATCTCTTGTATTTGGGGGACAAATGAGCAATTCAGCATTGAGCTTTTGAGTGGCACCTTACCAATTAGAAAATGAGAGCTTCACTCCTACAAAAGCCACTTTTAAATGCTTTGGCCTCAGAGGAAAGCTTCCAAAAGGAGCATGTAGAAGAATCACATCAAGGAAATGGTTATGTGGGCAGTAATACAGAGTTTATATATTCTGCTTGTTTTCTCTTCTTTCCCACATCTGAGGGCTCAAGAGACAGGCAGACAATAGAGGAGGTAAGAGGGAATAACCGAAAGCAGCAGAAGCTGCAGGGAAAGAGAAGAGCAGGAGCATCTGAGATATCTCCCTAGAACCCCAGGCACTTGGACTGATTAATACTAGCTTTGCAAGGACCTTCCTGCTGCTTTCTCGAACCCACTTGAGGAGAACAGGCATTCAGATGCTCAGAGATAAGAGGAGCCAGTTAGACCCTTAAGGCATTGATATCTTCCCTCACTTAGGTCCTGCTACCAGCCTGCTTGTTTTTACCTTTCATACTGAATCTTGAGAGCCACTATAACTAGCATAGAACAGCAGTCATAAATGAAAGAAAAAAATGACCCTCTGGGTGAGCATTCAGAAAAATGATGCCTTTCCAAGTAGGAAAAATCTCTCCTGAGAGACATAGACGCATTTGTTCACATGAGTCTTCCAGATCCAGTGAGGTTGCGAGGGTTGAAGGATGCCTGCTCTTCCATTTCATCAAGTGATCTGGCAGCTACACCAGCATCCATATTTCCATCTCAAATGGATTCAGCCATGCATGTTCCTGAAGAAAACTGTAGATAAGAGTGTTGTGCAAGAAATAGCAGCTGCTGAGTACAGTAAGTCTAGATGATCCAGGACTGTGAACCTACTTGAGCAGCAGCCTGAGTCACTTCCTGAACTTCTTTTTCCTCGCAGGTGAAGAACATAATGTTCCCTAAAAACAATGCAATAGAAATTTCCATCAAAAAACTATGTGGGTGAAATCCCCAATGGCAACAAAGAGGCTATGGCTTATGCACTCAAAACCCCAATGTGCAACATACTATTTTTGTTAGACTCTTCCAATCTAATCTTCCAGCCACAGTGGGTTCTACAGGAACAAAGGGCTGGGAAAAATGTGGCTAGGAAGTAGGCATGCCATGAGAAAGCAGTAAATCACTAAGGAACATTTCATAGGTGGAAAGAGCTTGAGATGAAAGCAAGGTTACAAGCCACCATAAATAATACAAAGAAAAGATTGCATCAGAATCTCTTTATTGGCAAAATGCTCTAAAGCTTCATGTGCTATCATGAAAATGTTTGCTACCCAAAACTGTTGCCATAGTTGTCTTTATAAGGTAATGCTTTGACAGGCACCATTTATAGGAAAACAGCAGAGGAAAATGGAATCATCAGAAATGTACTTAACTTCCAATTTCTGTGTAGCTTAGTAATATGGCAGGATATATTGTTTGAAATAAATGTTGTAAGCAAGAAGCAATGGAACAAGTAGACAAAGCAAAATAATACTATAATTTTACCAGAAGAGGAATTTGAAAACATTCTGAAGAGTGCATGGAGGTTGGCAGACGAACTTCACACTGAAGTAATTTTCCATTTATTCAAAAATACAGAAGTTACAGAATAAAATATTGTGATTACAATGCATGTGATAATTCCATAAGAAACTCAAAACAACAATTATTTAACCAGTGTTGGTTTGTGTAAAACAGTCAATTGAAGAACAGTTCACGCTGACCAGAGAACACAGAAGTATATTTAGGATGTTGTATAATATTCCAAATTCTCTTACAACATTTGGAAAAGATGTACACTAACAATGCAAGGTACTACAGACAATGTTGACACATGATGATATACAAGATCTTTGGATGATGAATAAAAAGCCCTTTCAAGATACATTTCATCAGGATCAGTTCTAAAAGGCTATTCTGAAATATGAGTGCATGAATAAGATGATCACTCTCTTTCAAAATGTTTTTATTGCTCTGCATCAGATACCTATTATAACAGTTGACAGGGGAGAATGCAGATTCTCCAAGCTGAAGTTAATGAAAACATGTCTACCCTCCACTATGACACAGGAGAGACTGGTCAGCCTTCCAATCTCAACAGAAAATAGAGTGTGGATCTTCAGGAAGTAATTCAAATCTTTGGAACCCCATCAGTGTTTATTATGCAAACAAGAAAAGTCACATTTGATGGTAAGGTGTTTAGAAGTTACTTAAAATGTTTGAGCAAAACATTTTAAATTGTTAGTTCTCCTTTACTGGGGAATGGAACAGAACAGAACCATGGGCGGGGAAATACAGGTGAAACTCGAAAAATTAGAATATCGTGCAAATGTTCATTTATGTCAGTATGACAACTCAAAAGGTGAAACCAATATATGAGATAGACACATTACATGCAAAGCGAGATATGTCAAGCCTTACTTTGGTATAATTGTGATGATTATGGCGTACAGCTTATGAAAACCCCAAATTCACAATCTCAGAAAATTAGAATATTACATGACATCAATAACACAAGGATTGGAAATAGAACAATATCGGACCTCTGCAAAGTATAAGCATGCATATGTACTCAGTACTTGGTTTGGGCCCCTTTTGCAGCAATGACTGCCGCAATGCGGCGTGACATGGATGCTATCAGCCTGTGGCACTGCTGAGGTGTTATGGAAGACCGGGATGCTTCAATAGTAGCCTTCAGCTCCGCTGCATTGTTCGGTCTCATGTCCCTCATCTTTCTCTTGGCAATGCCCCATAGATTCTCTGTGGGGTTCAGGTCAGGCGAGTTTGCTGGCCAATCAAGCACAGTAATCCCATGGTCATTGAACCAGCTTTTAGTACTTTTGGCAGTGTGGGCAGGTGCCAAGTCCTGCTGGAAAATGAAGTCAGCATCCCCATAAAGCTCGTCTGCAGAAGGAAGCATGAAGTGCTCCAAAATCTCTTGGTAGACGGCTGCGTTGACCCTGGACTTAATGAAGCACAGTGGACCAACACCAGCAGATGACATGGCTCCCCAAATCAACACAGACTGTGGAAACTTCACACTGGACTTCAAGCATCGTGCATTGTGTGCCTCTCCATTCTTCCTCCAGACTCTGGGTCCTTGGTTCCCAAATGAGATGCAAAAGTTACTCTCATCAGAAAAGAGGACTTTGGACCACTGGGCAACAGACCAGTTCTTTTGTTCTGTAGCCCAGATAAGACGCTTCTGACGTTGTTTGTTGTTCAGGAGTGGCTTGACAAGAGGAATACGACATTTGAAGCCCATGTCCAGGATCCCTTTGTGTGTGGTGGCTCTTGATGCACTAACTCCAGCTTCAGTCCACTCCTTGTGAAAGTCCCCAACACTTTTGAATGGCCTTTTCCTGACAATCCTCTCCAGGCTGCGGTCATCCCTGCTGCTTGTGCACCTTTTTCTACCACACTTTTCCCTTCCACATAACCTTCTATTGATGTGCTTTGATACAGCACTTTGGGAACATCCAACTTCTTTTGCAATTACCTTTTGGGGCTTTCCCTCCTTATAGAGGGTGTCAATGATGGTTTTCTGCACAACTGTCAGGTCAGCAGTCTTTCCCATGCTTGTGATTCCTACTGAACCAGCCTGAGAGACCATTTAAAGGCTCAGGAACCCTTTGCAGGTGTTATGGATTCGTTAGCTGATTAGAGGGGGACACTTTGAGCCTAGAATATTGAACCTTTTCACACTATTCTAATTTTCTGAGATTGTGAATTTGGGGTTTTCATAAGCTGTACGCCATAATCATCACAATTATACCAAAGTAGGCTTGACATATCTCGCTTTGCATGTAATGTGTCTATCTCATATATTGGTTTCACCTTTTGAGTTGCCATACTGACATAAATGAACATTTGCACGATATTCTAATTTTTCGAGTTTCACCTGTAGAACAGGAAGAAGGCAGAATTGAGAACTTTCAGTTTTGGATCAAGCAGGGATGCTTGGGGCCATTATTTGAGCTCCCTACCTCAGATGCCAAAATGTTATGGACCAGCCTTGCCATGGTTAGTCTATAGCCAAATCATGATATTTTTTTCATTTTACTACATTGCTAAAGTACAGCTGCTCTTCTCTGTCCTCTTAGTTCATTTTGTCCTTTATTTAAACTACCGCAGTCTTCTTTTTGGTCTTCTGTTGTTTCATATTAATCCTCTGATGTGCTCATGTATCTCTTTGCTATCAAAATAATCCATGTTTTCTTTCACAGTAATTATGGGTTTTCTTTAAATCCCCACTCTGATTTCTCTGCTTACTTTCAGTTACAGCAAAGCATCCTTGGTCTTTACTTCTGAAGACTTCTTAGCCCTGCTTTCTATCCCATTTTTAATTCTAACAGTATATCCTTTCTTATATCCTGTTACATTCTTGTCCACAATCTTAATTCCTTAACTTCAGTGCTCTTTCCTCAAACAAATCCCATTTGTCTCCCTTGAGGCCCCTTAAATTTGGAAGCATCCTCCAAATTTGGATCTATTTCTCTTACTTCTTTCAAATCATTTTGCTAAGGTAGTTTCTGATACAGAAAATTAGTTTCCTTATCCTACTGCAATTTAGTTTGTAACTAAATCTAAATAAATCTAAATAAATGTAACTAAATAAATTTAATAAACACATATTCATTTTGAGTTTATATCCCTTGGTTTTATTCACCTTCCTCTATTGTTTTCTCTTTATAGTATTTAATTTTATATTATCAGCTCCTTGTACATGACAAAGTTTTATGCGTAATCTAATGCTATAGAATTTTTTGCACATTCTGTAAGCATCTGTGTCCTATCTGTTACGGAACAGGCAGAAAAGTGAACTTCTGAAAGTGGTAATGGAGGAGGAGAAGACACTGCAACTCCTGATACCTTATCAGGTGCCACAGCACTGCTGATAAGGTGGCACAGTGGTCTGCACTGTCCATTACAAATCATTGTTATAATAACTGATGGCACAATCCACAGGAGCTTCTGATTCTGCACCATCACTATTCCAGAATGGGTGCCAAGAGCCACATATGGTTGTAAGTAACTGCTTACAAATAATCACTTCAAAAACAAAAATAAATCATTCCATAAAATAAACAGAAATAAATAGAAATATTTGTTTTGTTCTAAAAGACAGTTGAGTTTAAAAATATGAGATAGAATTAGTTTATGGACTACTTTAGTATCATAACATATGGTGAAGACCACTAGCCAAAAGGTCACAAATAAATTTAACAAGTTATTTACATTTATTTATGACTGTTCATATAACATGTAGATATAAAATATATAGGTTTATTGTGCCTATCCAAAGAAGTATGTCTGTTTTTACAATACTATCAAGCATTCCTCCTTTTAAAAGTACTAAATATGATAAAACAGCTGCTATAGAACAGGGGTGATAGAGTTATATAAACTGTACATCATTCTTAAATAGTCCTTTAAAAATATTGTGCACTCTCAACACTTAATTAACTTTGGTGATTAATCTTTTCTGTTCTATTCTGGAAAATTTCTTGACATCACTACTACTATAGCAACACCTCCTTGACAATGCAATATTTATAAAGATGAATCTAGAGCAGACCTATGACTATCTGCATAACTAAAGCAGTATGGAAGCTTGGCTCAGGACCCAACTGTTATAAGTAGCTGCTTTCGGGCACATTGTAGAGCTAGAAAGAAAATATGTTTACCTAATTTAGCTTCATTTCAGAATTTGTACAAGAGAGTTTTTCTTCTCTTACATTTTCAGATGGTAGATAAAAAATGGGGAGAGGAGATAGAAGATTAGTGTTACAATATACACAAGGTTACTAAGAGATCTCCCCCTACTTTTTCCCCCTTCCCTGGATTTTTACTAACTACAGATTAACCCCTTTAATCCCAATGCAATATGTTTCAGGTGCTGTCATAGTTCCAATAATCTATACTCATTTCTCTTATGATAAATCAAGATTATTGAAGCTACTTTTGAGATCTGGTTCAAAGCTACATGTCCAGTCTAGTACTGAGGTGACAAGCTGGAAGCAGAACACAAGTGGTATATTAAGCATTTTGTTTGACTGTGGATCTTAAGTTACATTCATCATTAAGAAACCATAAATAGTAATATTTTGAATTCTACAGTGCTCTCACAAGGTTACCAGCCAAAACTGAAGCATTTGTTAATTCCTGCTCTTGGAATATCATTATTTTGAAGCCCAAGCCATCTGCCTAGACTGGCTTTTAACATTTGTTTGACATGAAGGGAAGAAAATGGACTTGGCTGGTATCTAATATTGCTTAGGGGTCAGTACTGTAAAAGAGGCTTTATAAATTAAGAAGCTTTTGTTTGGATTAGTGGGTTGTCCCAGAGCACTATTAACACTGACCTCTGAATTGATCATCACACCAAATTAACAATGTATTTAACCAATGAACATAGACCAAGGTTTGCAACTAGTTTTATTCTCTAATCTAAATAGCTTAAAGTACACAAGTGAGGCCTCTTTAATACAAATTTGAGTGAACTTGGATTAATTTAGGAAAATAGTGGATAATAGGATAGGAGCCATGGTAACTGGGAGGGCAGCAGCTGTGTGTATCACCAATTATATAATGGTTTGTGATGGTGATCAGATCAGCTGCATGCCACATAGGATTCCTAAAACACCTCTCCACTGCAGTTCCAGGAAGTCCCCAAAGCCCTTGCTAAATAATTTGTTATTTTGCTGCCCCCCTCCCATCTAAGTACAGCATTCACATTGTTGTGAACCTCCTAGAGTCATTGTGTGAGATAGGCGGCCACATAAGTCCTGTAAACAAATCAGATAAATAAACATATGATAAAGTATGCAGTTTATCTCTCAGAATTATAGTTGTTGAAATGGGTCCTAAGATCAGACAAAACTCATGGGGAGAGGATGATATATGAAAAGGACCGGAAAAGAAAGGCACCCAAAACCTCACTCAAGGCATAGCAGTACCTAGATGAGACCAATAAAGGGACACCCTGTCTCCAGGAATATCTCTATATATTTGTCTCAGACTTTTCTTCCTAAACATTTCCAGTTAAGCACAAACATGAGACCTTTGGTCCCAGAAATCTGCATTGTTCCAATTGATCCAGATCAGAGATGCAAAAAATGGTAGTCCATCACTACATTTTTTGTAGTCCCAAGGATGGGTAGAGATAAATATTTTGGAATGTTTTGTGGGTTGGGGAAGTTTGTGTGATGGAAGGCATGAGCGAGGATGATCCTGGAATGGAGCTTCAAGGTTACAGGGAGGGGGAGAGACATTCCAAGCATCTCCTCAGCCCCCAGCCACAGCATGTGAAAGTGAAGAGAAGGAGACTGGCCCCTCCCTAAGGGATTCAGGGTTATAGTTGCTGTCATTGGGGGTTAGAGTTAGTCTGGCAAGATTCTGTCTAGTAGGTATAAGCTAATAAAGTAACTGAGCTGTTCCTGGACTGTCTTCTTGTGGTTCTTGGGCTGAACCTAACAGTTTGGAAGCATTTAGGGGAGAAAATTGTTGACAACTGTCTTAAACAGGCTTGGGCTGCAACTTTGCCTTCTGCCATTCCAGAGAGACCCAGAAGGAGCAGGGCCAACATTTTTCAGGCTGTTTTGGGGAGAGGGGTTAAGAATAATATTAAGAGTGAGAAGCCTCTAAGAGGAAACTACTTCTATCTGTGTTCTTAAACAACTCCACTCATCGAAACGGCTGTACGTCATCGTCGTGGGGGGGGGGGGGTGTACAAGCCACTAGTTGCTTCTCACGGCCTTTACCCTTCCACAGTTCAAGGCACCCATTTCTCCCTTAAAACTCTCATTCTTCCCAACTGTGTCTTGTCTCTACTTGATGCAGCCTTTGAGCTTACAGAAGTTCTGTATCCCTGATGTGGATCTTCATTTATATATAGTCTGGTCAATCTAGATGTAACCATTACATGCATGAGCAAAGGATGATGGCAGTTGGAGTTAAACTTTTGAGCAAGTATCTTTGCTTCTTTTCCATCTGTTCCTGTGGATGTATGGTTAACCTGGGGCTCTGTATAATGTAAAGTATAGTTTTTCCTCTGGCTGCACCTCACTTTTTTTTTTGTAAAAGTTTTGTTTCCAGTTGCTTCCAATTGAAACAAGTTTTGTTTCCAAATGTTGTAAGAGATATTCCAAATATTATCATTATCATTAAAACAGAATAAAAATTATTGATTCCAAGTACTTAGCATTTTAGTCACTCTAGAGCATGTTGTCCATTGACAAAATGTTCTGTATTAAGTGGAATTGTGCATAATCTTCTTTCCTATCTATAAAAATTGCAATCTTCAACACTAGAAAGCGGAAATGGGTCCTTTAAGATTTATATATGTAGTCAATTATTTAAAAAAGTTAATCTGGTATATATTTACTGGGGAATACTAGAACTCTGCCACACTTCCTTCTTGTCTTCTAAAATCTTTAGAATTATTGGAAATTGTTAACATTCACAAACTTTCAGATACCACAGTATTGCAACATGTAGTTACATTGATAAATTTAGACAGCAGTTTTTAAATTATATGTATGACAACTTCTTCTTTGAACAGTATTTTCCTCTTAACTGTTGTGCTGGCTTAAGTCTGGGTGCTATCTAGCCAAAGTATAACTCATTTAACTCTAATAGAAATAAATAGTAAGTGTGCTAGGATGCATCTAGCTAACCTTTTGACTGATCTTGTATCTGATTAATAGTTGGGAAAAAGACCAACTTTCTTTTTTCTTTCAACAAAGGTTGTACAAGTGTCTTTCAAAGAATTTCCTGATCTTTTGATAGGTTGTCTCAGTCTCGCAGACTTTAAGAAACAAACAATTTGCCACTCCAATTGTTGGATATCCACCAACATGAAATTTGATTGATTATGTATCAAGTCATTATCAACTCTTAGCGACCCCATAGATAAATTTTCTCCATGATTATATGTCCCTAACCTGGTCTTTCAGAAGTTTCAACAATGAGACCAGAGAAAAATTTGGAGGAATATTTCCTCACTTGAAGATTATATCCCACTGTTGATGAATCTTATGATAGTTGTTAACAGTGAATTCTACCTCTATTTATTTCTCAAAGTGGAAAATTATCTGAGACAGAAACTGTGATGGAATGGGATTATGAAGGTCAGGCTCAGGGCAAAAAACAGTTTCTTTCATCTCCTGAGGAGCGTGGGACAGACAAGAGGATGAGACTGGCACCTCCCTGAGGAATTCACAGTGTTGTGGCTGGCATTACTTGGGAGCTGGGGTTTCAGACTGGGAAGATTCTTGCTAGAGGTTGTAGCTAATAAACATAGCTGGACTGAATTTACATGGTCTCTTGGAGTTCCTTGGGCTAGGCCTGACAGAAACATAGAAATTCTATGGAATTTAATTTCAATAGAAGGGAATATATATAGCTCAGGGTTGAATTGTGGAGTCCTTGGTACTCTCTGAGCTTGGTTGTTGGATTGCCGATGTTTCATTACCCAACTATACTGTTTAAAGGCAGCCTTAAGCCATAATCCTAGAGCAAAGCCAGACGATTGCAGAAATAAAGGCAACAGGGACAGGATAGGGGTTACTAGTGGTGACAGCAAATTTCATGCTAGTGTAGTTTTCTGTGGCTCACAGATGGCGGAGAGTACTTCAGTTCAGTACTGAGTACATGCAAAAGCTAGACATCAAGTCCAAAGACCTGAATCAGTCTATGTTTCCCAGAAGCAGAAAAGAATCCAATACACAGTTGTTGAAGTTATTGCTTCTGGAATAGTATCAGAAAGATTTCAGAACCATGAGGCACCACAATCTATGATAAAATTGTGGGTGAGATTACTATTTCTACAGGCTTCCTTTTTTAAAAATATTAATGTAATTAAAAGTTACAGTTAAAGATAAAAATGAATAGAAATTAAAAAATAAAAGAATAAAATTAGAAAGTACAGAAAAGAAAGAAATAGAAAAATGGAAAAGAAAGAAAAAATAAGAATAAAGAAAAAGAAAAGAAATATATAAAGAAATGACTTCTCCTTTCATCAAAACAAGTATAAACAATTTTAGTAACTTATCACCTTCTCTTAAAATATAGGAAATGATCTCTTCTTCTCATATCCCATCTCTTATCTATAAACAAATCCTTAAAGCCTTATCATTTCAGTCCTGATCAGCAAAAGTCCATTAAGGGTTGCCAAAGATAACAACATATCTATTTTAACCTTGATCAAATAAACCAACAAGTTCCTTTTACTTTTGACAATCTTGATGTTTAGTGCCTTCAAATAATGTCCTAGAACTTGATTTCTTTTCATTTTTTTCTTTGTTCATTCTAACAAAATTCTTCAAAGCTTTAACAATCCTCTTTTATAAATCCAATGTAGGAAAATTATTCAGGTTACTCTCTTGGTTTGTTATTTGTATATCTTTTAATTATTAAGACATCAACTAGTTTCTTTTGTATGTCCAGTGTAGCATCTTTTTCCATATCATTCTTGTAGCTATCATTTTTAAATCCACTTTCAGATAAGTCTCAATCTTGTCAGATAAAACTTATCCCTCTTTCATAACATATTTGAAACACAGTATATCTATAGAGGCAGACACTCTTAAAATTAAGTTCTGGGTCCATTGTTAAAAATATCCTTCAATATGTCCAATGTTAAAACATTTTGCTTCATTCTGTATTAGTAAGTCAAATTTAAGTGTTCTTCTCCTTTAATTGTAATCTTTAGTTCGTTCTGGTTCCCTCTAGTGTCCAATCTTCAAAGTCTTATCCTATCATGTTTTTTAAAAGAGAATTCAAAACAAAAGCATTTTCCCATGGGAAGGATCCTTATAATTAATTCCAAAATCTTATTTCAAATCCATCTGGACCCTTAGTCCATTTGTAACTTTCCAAAATCAAAGTTCTATTCACCCTTTTGCTGTTTATTCCAAAATATATATTTTTAAGTCCTTAAACTTGTATTTAAAACTTCTTTCACTAAGGATTGAAGGAAACTCAGCCAGTGCTGTAAAATGTATTGATCCAAAGGTTCCTGATAGTTGAAAAGCAGTTAACAAGCAGTTTCCAAAAGTGATTAGAAAATGAAGTATGTGAACCTAATGCCCTTTTGAAGGTGCCAGCTGTGGTTTAAGCAGAAAAGCTATTCCACTGTCTCCCAGAGCTCTAAACCCACCAGAGACCATGTCTTGTGGTCTCCTCACAAGGAGCAACTGTCTGGAGCACTTGTGGGTGACCTCATGTCCTCTCCTTGTCCAGGGAGGAAATACGAAGAGCGAGTCTACTTGCTGGCTCTTCATTCTGCTGTGGTCATTGGCTCTGCTTTTAGCGGAGCTATCTTCAGTTTGCCATTGCTTCCTCAGAAGTGTTCTAGAGGCTTCCTTAATAGGAAATATGTCCTGATGGACAGTTGTTAGCGTGCCGCAATACAGCATATTATTAAAATCTTATTGGACTGATCCACACCCTTTAGCTGCTCAAATAAGTTTGCCTGTTAAATATCAATTATGTTTTTCGCTTCATTTTATGCTCATTGTCTGCCCACCCTCAAGATACTACAAAGTGTCATCCACTGTTCTTGCTGAGCAGTTCTGAGATATAAAATAAATGTCTGTGGTTGATGGTGATATCCTTCCCCTTGATGTCTATAGCCCTTTATGGCTTCCAAGAGTAGGCAACATTTAGCTGGCTACAGTTGTATAAAACATTTTTATCTGGGGTAAGGGCTGCAAGGAGTGATGCAGTGATGCAAATTGAGTGGGGTCGTGTGTTTCACATGGGGTGAACTAAGATTTTCTGTTTCTTCTTTCTGGATTTCTATGGGGAACATTGTGTTTATCCTGAGCTGGTTTTAGGGCTGACACTACATTTAAGGGGATAAAAAACAAGAACGGGGGCTATATGCAGTTACGTGCTCCTATTATAAATCAACTTATGAAAGAGACTTTATATGAGTTTATTGGTAGACTCCCTTAAAAATCATACATGGAATCAAATACTTTTGAAGAAGTATTGCATATTTAATTCTTAAAATACTTTTATAAATACAGTGGGGCTTAAAGGTTTGTGAACCTATTTGAATATTCAATATTTCTGCATAAATATGACCTAAAACATGTTCTGTTCTCCACACAAGTCCTGAAACTAGATAAAGAGAACCTAATTAAACAAGTGAGTCAAAACATTACACTTGTTCATTGATTTATTGAGGAAAATGATCCAAAGCTACATATTTGTGTGAATGGTTAGAGTTTGTTTTCTTAAACCCTTTTATATACTGATATCTTTGAATATTCAAATAGGCACCACATCAGACAAATGCTATTTTTAACATGAGACAAAGATGGAATAAATTAATCTTCAATTTTATTACTGATAAAATATCTGCTAAGGAGCCAAACAGAAAGAGGACTTGCATGTTGACAGGATACCAGAGCATGGATATATTTTGCACGCCTCTTGATGGACTCTCAGCAGGGGGCAAGCCAAAGTTTTTAAAAAAGTTTTGCAATATGGTGATTTAAGTCTCATACGTGATAAGAATCAGCTTTTGTTTTCTTTATTCCTCCATTGAACTAAAATGTGAGTCACTAAATCAAGTCCACTCTTGCTGGTACAGTCATACATTGTGTTTAAATTAGTAATAAAGAGAAGAAAAATATTAACCAGCTTTCAGTATACCTTATAAATAGTTTTCCTGCTATGTAACCCAGCTATTGGGATAAGGGGAGGGCTCAGATATGGAATTTTATTTTAACAGTGCAGTTAACTATTGCAATTATGAAAGACACCAATTTTTGTTTTGATCAAGAAAGAAGATCCCATCTATTTTGCCATATTAAATTTTATAAAACTTGGCTATATAGTCTTGAGACTATTTTTATAGTGTTGGTACATCATAGCAAGAGAGCAACAAGGCACAACCTGTTTCTTGGGGAACTGCACAGGTGATGATAAAGCATCTATTAAAAGGTGGGGGGGGGATGTGGAGAGGAGAGGAAGAGCAATCAGTAGCTCACAAGCCTATCCTCAAATCAGAAAAAACCTGGGAGAAATTCTAACTCTTGCATTAACTACACCAGTGTTTCTCAACCTCAGCAACTTTAAGAAGTGCGGACTTCAGCTTCCAGAATTCCCATGCTGGCTGAACTACGCTCTGGACCAGTCTCTCATGCTGAAAAGTTGGATCACCAAGTTTTGTGGGCTGTGTTAGCTAGCTAACTGGCTTGATTATAAGTTAATATTTCCGACTGAAACTATCTCTATCAGTTTAAACATATTCAGAAAAGAGCTTCTTAATTCTTCCAGATGAGAGCTTTATTGTTCAAACACTGCCTTATTAAAGGAATTTAATGGAGGGTCCAGATGCCGTTTTCTCATCACTGCTTTTAACTTGTTTCTATGAAAGAAAACCTCTCAAGAAAAGAATAATTGGATTATAGAGATGGAAGGGGCCATTTAGACCATCAAGTCCAACTCTGTGCTCAGTGCAGGAATCTAGTTTAAAGCAATCCTGACAGATTGCTGTCTGATTTACTCCTGAATTCATCCAAGAGGAGCGTAATACCTCTCTGCATAATTGGCTCTGCTATTGAACTACTCTTGCTATTAGGATGGTGTATCTAATATTCAATCAAAATCTGTCTTCCTGTAACTTAAATCCATTATTCCATGTCCTGCATTTTGGAATGATAAACAATAGGTCTTCTGTGTGACATTTTCCAGATATTTGAGAAATGCTATTATTTCCCTCTCAGTTTTCTTTATGAAGCTAAACATTCCTAATTCCTTCACATTCTCTTTATAGGACTAAGATTCTAGTCCTTTAATCATCCTTGTTGCCTTTCTTTACACTCGTTCTAGTTTTACAAATCCTTCTCAAAGCAATCATGCTTTGCACCACATAGGAGTGCAATATTCAAATGTGCTGTGACTGATGCAGAATAAAGTAGAATTATTACTTCCCATGATTTAGAAGTTATTTATTTATTTATTTATCAAATTTATATGGCCGCCCATCTCACACGAAATGACTCTGGGCAACGTACAACAGAAGCCTAAAACTGAATTTGCCTTTTTCTGCATCTATATCACACTGCTGACTCATATTAGTTTGTAATCAATTATTATTCCTAGATCTTTTTCACAAGTACTATTACCAAACTAGATATCCCCCTTCATATACATCTACATCTGATTTTTATCTTCTAAGTGAATATGTTTATGCTTGTTTCTATAAGATTTCATTGTTACTTTTAGATTATTTCTTTAACCTATTAAGAGAATTTTGAATCTTATTTCTCTTTTCTAAAGTGTTACCTATTTTTCTCAATCTTATGTGCAAATTTGAAAGCATGTTTTTTTTTAATGTTTGAAAATAATGTTCTGCTGTTGGGTTCTTGTGCAAGTAATCTCTTCCTGAACCATTTAACTGTTTATTTTGGACAGGATCTTCATTCAGAAAGAAAGGCTGTTATTATAATTATTTCTCACTTCAACTGTTGTTGAGTCTAGTGGCTCAAATTAGCCATTTAAAGTAATTCATACATGCTTAGTGAATTACATTCCATAATGATAAGCAACTTCTCAGTTTTTAGTTGTTTAGAAGCTTTCTGAGAATTTGTCTATCTTTTATTTTCCACCTTCATTTGAGTAAATTCCATCCTTCTCTTTTTCTTTCTGGATGCAAAGGTAGTAGAAGATACTTCCCAGCTCATTCACCTCTGTTTCCTTGTTGAAATTCTTTGCAATCCTTCTTATCTTGGTAATGTATGACTAAAAGATATGTGTTCATCTATGATTTCTGAATCTGGAATAAAAATAATGGTGTGCTTTATCTTTTGTGAACCTTGCTTGACAAGCATCTGGTTCTGCTTCTTATTCTAGGCTCCAGCTGCTGTAGATGCTCTTCTGAAGCAGCTTCATACTGTAGATGCTCTTTTGAAGATTGCACACCATATTTTACTTTCCTGGTTCTTCAAAACCAGATGGCTTCAGTCTATAGATGTCTTTCTTGATTTTTTCTATACAGGAAACCAGTATTTACATCCAGGTGATGTATTTGTATGTGTTTTGCTGCTGCTGTGTTAAACAGTGTCTTATAGAAGTAGCTTGATTATTGATGTAAATTTTTCATTGCAGTCAACATCATACTTCTGGACATATCCTTTGGCCACTAGTCTGGATGTTGGTGCTGGACATCCTCTTCTGCACTGTACTTGGCCTTAAAAACCACTTGCATTCTACGTATTCTTCCCTATAGTCAGTTTGACAAATTTCCATGTGTAATTCTTGCAGAGTTTCAATCCCCTCTTCTTCAGCCTTTCTCCATGTGTGTCTTTCAGTGGCTGGCATTCATTTAATGTGCTTCCATATGCAGGGTTCTTCCACTTGCTCCATTCTGGCAAAGTAGGACAGCTTTCATGATGGACCCCTTTCTTGGATCTCTTGGAGCATGTGGTTTAGGATGCTTCAGTTTCCTCTTCTGGCTCTGCCATGCAGTTGAGTTTGGACATGCAATACAGACCTCCTTCAAAGCTCATGGTCTCTACTCACTATTTATCTAGACAGAAGGAACAAAATCTGACACCTCGTGATTATTCTCTGCTCCCCTTGCATCAAAATAACCAATGTTGTATACTTTAATGTTTGCTGTTGTAAGATCTTGGATCCCCTATCCCTTGCAGTATTATGAGAATCCAATCATCATTCCTTCCTCATGCCTGCAATTCAGCTTAATTCTTTTTTCTTTTGGCAAATATGGATACACTTCAGAACCACTTTCATGTGCGCTGAACTGGGCTTCCTTCCTTGCCATAGCTATATGGCATTGTGTCTATGGCTTTCATTGGGAACTGTGATGGAAGACATGAGTGAGGAGGTCCAAGGTCATAGGGAATCGGAGAGGAATCTCAGGCATCTCCTCAGCCCACAGCCTGAGTGTGTGAAAACTAAGAGAATGAGACTGGCACCACCCTAAGGAATGCAGAGTGTTTAGTTGCTGTCGTTGGGGGTTAGAGTTAGCCTGGCAAGTTCTGTCTAGTAGGTGTAAGCTAATAAAGTAACTGAACTGTTCCTGAATTGTCCTGCTGAGTTTCTTGGGCTGAACCTGACAGGAACCTGCTTTGCTCACTGTATTAACTGCTTCTCCCTAGTATTTATCTGCTAATCTTGCATCTTGCAACATGCACCTCATCATCTCAGGGACATGAGGACATGCCCTATGAGGACAGGCTGAAGGAACCTGGGATGTTTAGTCTGGAGAAAAGAAGTCTAAAGGGACATGTGATGTCATTGTCCAGGTGCATAAAAGAGTGCCCCAGGGAAGATTGTCAGGAACTAATGTTCATTACCATAGAAATTAGGACCAAAATAATGGGTACATGTTGCAGCTACCTGGATTGCTATTAATAGAAGGAAAAATTGTAAAATCTGTACAACAATGGAACAGTCTGGTCCAGTAGGAAAGTATAAGTCATATACTAATTTTAAAAAATCTGCCAAATCTTCAACTGTGGATCTAACTGTTTTCATGGACCAGTTTGCAGGTTATAGCGATGTACCTAGAATAATAGGTTGATCAGCTGACATAAATTTAGAGATTTACTAATTATACATTAGATACTTTACAAGCAGTTTTTAGAAATTATAATTAACATCTATAACTTTCTGATATTCTTCTCCAATCCCCATTCCCACCCCCACATTTAGATACTGACTCCAACACAAATCAAGTCAATTTGTCAGGCAATGTTAGAATCTGGAAAACAATATGCACTGAGAAAAAGAAAACCAGTTCCCCTCATGTATTCTTACTATGGAACAGAATATCTTGGTAAGTAAAAACTTCTATTTTAACACAAGTTCTGTCTAATGTCATATTTCTGTTGTATTTTAATACAGTCATCTTGTTTGGGATCATGATAACTGTATACTCTGGATTTCTCTAACTTAGTGTCCTCCAAATGTATTTGACTATAATTCCCATCTTCGTCATAAAGTAAGGCCAGAAGTATGTTGACTGTTCAAGCCCAACACATTTGAATAGCACCAGGTTGAAGAAAGCTGTCTTATGCACTTAGAAATAAGGCCCCATACACTTAATGAAACTAAATTCAGAATAAGATTGTACTGTTCAGTATGAAATCTCTGCATCACAGTAATATACTGTACTGTATGTATGCCCCTCAGGAGCATTTTGATTTTCTCTGATGCAGAACATAAAATTATTTTATATTAAAAGTTGAAGGTAATTTAATCAGTCTAAAAACATTTGATCAAAAACATTTGATCAAAAATACTCAAAATGTTTCTTTTTTTTTTTTTAAAAAAAGAACATTATTTTAAAATAACATTGCTGGAAGAAAAATCCAACCCAGAGCATATCTTAAAAGAGAAATTATCCTTTCCACCAAGAGGTAACAAAAACCATACAAATTATTAATTCTTTTATTCATGCACAAATGTACTTAACTGGACAGTGGACCTAATCATATTATAGGAGAATATCACATCCAATCTTGCACTTGAGATAGAACTATATATTCCACAGGCTCCAAAGGGCCCCCCTTTCCCATCCTGGATGGAATGGTCCCTTGTGCAAGGACTGAAGCTGATGGTTTCCAAGCTAGATAAGAGCATTAGATAACCATATCTGAGCCACCCAAGGGCACCAAGCCAACCACCAAATATCTGTTAACTCAAAAATACAGAAGAAAAATGGCTAAGAGTTTAAACGGTCATGCACAGAAACCTAAAGGGCCCGAATTCTTGTTCTATAATCAGCTGTGTTCAGGCTTCATTGTTCTTGTCTGCAGTGAAGATTCTAAACTAGCCGAAGCTAGGTCTGCTAAGTCTAGCGATGAGCTAAATCAACAGTTTCTGGATTTATTGCCGAGCCCTAGTGTTAAGCTTGGCAACTGACAAAGAACAGATGCTGGCAAAGCAGGACGTCTGCTGAGCAAATTGATATCCTGATAAATGAGAACCTATTTCTTTCATTAGTTGGGTAACCACTACCAGATCTGGTTAAGGGGTGAGGATGGATGAGAATTATGGCCCAAAACATGTAGCCCACAGGACAAAAAAGGCTATATCAAAGGGTCAAAGCAAAACTCCAGTCCTTGAAGTAGTGAAAAAGTAATAAAAGAGAACCTAGAAACATTCAGTTGAAGGATTTTGGCTTAACAGCCATACTGAAAAATAAAATGAAGCAGAAATCTTATTTGGGCAGGCCCAGAGTAAGGACTCCAGATAGCCAAGGCTTTTCATCCACACAAAATGGGGGATGGTGTGTCAGCTATCTTTTTAAAGAGGAACATTTTAAAGTTAGTGATCCACTGGTGACTTGCCATTTCAAAGAAAGTGGTCTCTGTCTCTTCCCCTTCTTTGGGCTTGTCAAGCTGGGAATTAACACATGCTGAGGCTGTGCTCAATCGCTCCCTTTTGTAAGGGTGGGCTTTCTTTGACAGGAAGACATTTTGTAATGTAAGACCATAAAGATAATACAGCTGGTCCTGTTACAAAGACCATGTAATCCTGCCCACCACCAACCCACCACCAACCCACCACAACATTAGCCAATCAAAGGTCCTTGGGAAGACTGCAGAAAGGACCTGAGCATAATAGCATTTTCTACACATTTCCTTGAACAGCTGGTGTTCAGGGGCCCACTGCCTGCAATAGGGACATAGCCATTAAAGCTGTGCAGCACTTTGGATTCAATTTCAAAAAGGGTTTTGGAGCACGGGGGCATAAACATAGCATTGTCTTTAAAGCAGCTGCATATTTTAATGGAATTACATGCCTTTTTGGAATCAAATGTGATGTCGTGGACAGTCCTAAAGATCATTATGACTGACCTAGCAGCCATTGATGGACTTATCCTCCTTGAATGCTATCTTCTTTTTAAATGGCTCTTCTTAAAGTCATCCAAGTTGGCAACAATCAGTACATATCATAATAATGAATTACACAGCATGACTTAGTTTGTAATACATTTATCTTTTCATAGGCTTGTGTGAAGCCTTGAAGGGGCCCCCTTTCCTTGTGGCACCACTGTTTTGTTCTAACTCAAAAAGCTGTGCTGCATTGCACCACCCTGTTTTTTATTTACCCAGAATCTGCCATCGTTCAGTTGGATGACCCTGGAGTATAGCATTATTCTGATCCCTTTCAAAAATCAAACCCCATGGAAAATGGTTCCGCACTACTTACTTTATTTCTGCTCTTCGCAGGAGCTGCCCATGGACTCTCATCTATCCTACAAATGCTGCTTTCCTATTATGAATATCTCCCACCAGCTGATCAGGAACTAGTATGGCAGAGTGTTGATTTTCTCATGGATCAAGAACAGAATTGCAACTGGCCTCCAGAATTGGGAGAGATGATTGAGCGAGAGAATGAACTTGTACACTGGTGTCATGGAGCTCCAGGTTCTCATACAGATACTATAAAGTAGCTCCCCAAATTAGTGTCATTATGCTGAGAAAGTAGGGCAAATGTTAACTATTCATTTGAAGTCAGGTTTCCACATTTGTAGAATTACTATTGTTATCTTACACAGGTTTACTATTACTGAAACAACTCAAAAGTTTAGGTAATGGAGAGCTCTCTTTAAAATCTTACAACTACAGTTGCCAACAAGCCTCCACTGAAAATGTAAAGGAGTTACAGGACTCCACAATTGTACTCAAAGTGCCTTGTCTGTTGCTGTAGTTTATAACATCATCCTAGCAGGTTTCGTTAGGCTGATGAGTATGAAATCTATTTGCAAAGGATAAAATAGGATCCCTCTTTTTGTGAATGTACTGTATCTATTTGATTTCTGTCAATATTCCTATCCTTGTATAAAGCCATGAAGATCAGAATATAAAACTGGTCCACAGCATAAACAGATAAGGCCAGCCCTAAATGTTTGCTCTTTGTAGAAGAACAGCAAATAGATCCTCTCCACAAAAGTTATTTTGAAAGCAGAAAATCTCATAAAAATGGGTATTAAAATGAATGCCTGTGTGTGTGTATCTCCATTTCTATTACTCTGTCCTTTTATGATTCTTTGAATCAGCTGCTTAAGATAACATCATTAATTTTAGCTGTGACAGTTTAATTGTGCACTCTGAACTTTCAGTTTGAAAGCAACACATTATTTACAGGGATGCAAACAAAATGAAAGGGTTTTTTTTACCCCCGTTCCACATATTTCTTCTATACGCCAGTTCCAATTGCTTACCAATTAAAATCTGCGATAATCTCATTTTTAAAGGGAGCAAAACATTGTGAGAATAGACTAAAAAGCAGTGAGGAATACTAGGAAATTTGAACATTCAGATAGTCTTATCACAGAATGAAACAACTTCTTGGGCAATGGTGGGCTTTTAAAAGGGAAAAAAGTGACTGTTTTTAGACTTTATTTGGCATCTTATTTGCATTTTATATCCCTGGGCTAACAGTGCAGATTTTCTGTTTTCATGCGTGCTGTAGCAATTGGTTCTTCATTCATTTCTTCAGTGGTTCTTACAACATCACTTTGTTTTTTCCCTCAGGCATTGCATACATGTTTGCAAAAGCATATTTGGTTTCTAAAAAGCCCCAGTATCTAGACACTTGTATCTGCTGTGGAGAGCTAACTTGGCAGAAAGGACTGCTGAAAAAAGGACCCGGAATATGTCACGGGGTGGCTGGCAGTGCTTATGTGTTCCTGCTCCTATACAGGCTAACAGGAAATTCTAAATACATGTACAGAGCACAAAGGTTAGTAACTGAACAGAACTTTTAAATTTGCAGAAGATCATACAAAAGATCATTCATATTACAATAATTGTTTTATGTTATTCTCTTAATTTGCCATTACATTATCATTTACATTATTTTAGATTTGAAAGTGTGTGTGTGTGCACGTGCGCATGCACGCAATATGCTACCTCTAGTCATTTGGCATTTGCTGTAGAAAAATCTCCAAAATATATCTCCCTCTTGACTCCAAACTTCCCTAATCTCCTCTGGGCTGTTTTTCAAAATCATCAGTCTGAATTTCCAAATATACATGCCCATTGTTTACAATTTTGAAATTTGTCTGTGATCCCATAGATCAGTTTTCTCTTGACCTGGTATCATCAGGAAATGATGTGTTTGATTTCAGACCTCAAAATATAATTATGATTGATTACGTGCCATCAAGTCAGTGTTGACTCTTAGTGACCACATAAATAGATAATATAACATAATACTGTGTTATACTATGCTGGCTGGGAATTAGGGATATTGACAGCAACAATATCCAACAATTTATTACTGCTTCTTCAACTTTTCACTGAGTCTATCACCCTAGAATGTCCTGTCCAAATACAAAACCTGCTGAGGTTTTCATGTTCAATCAAGTTCAGATAGATGCTACTGTTTGCCATCAGAGGACTGTAGGTTCTGTGGACTTATTCAGAGTACTACGTAGCTAACCACTTTTACAGTGCAATGCTAAGGTACAGCCAAACAGCATTAAGCTGAAACCAATCAAAGTTCGCTTTCAATGATGTAATACATAAATCAAGCAGGAGAGGGCTAAGATGGAGCTGTTCCAAACCAGAAGCAGACAGTCTAATATGCTACAAGGTACACCTGAGAAGTGCATCTATTCATAGAACAAAGGCATTCATTTCATTTCTTTTATATACAGCCAATAATACATTTTTTTTCTTATCTTACTTATTTCTTAGGTTTGCTGAGTTTTTGTTTACTGAAGAATTTAAGGCTGGTTCCAGGGCATTGGAAAATGTTTACAGTCTGTTTGAAGGTTTCTCAGGGACAGTGTGTTTCCTGGTTGATTTGCTGCAACCTAACCAGGCTGAGTTCCCTCTCTTCAGCATCTTTGTGTAACAAGTTCCAGGGCTGTGCCAGGACAGTCATTCTAGAGGCACAAATGCAATTTACGACAAAAGAAAGATTTTCATTTGTTTTGTCTTTTAAGTAATACATCCATTTCAGTATTCCTATACAGTAATAAGATAGCCTTAATGTTGCAGTAGGTAAAGAGAGAAAAGGAAAGGAATGTTTTTTTATATGTATATGCATATATATGGGACAGGGAGCATGCAATTTCTAATAATAGATAGCCATTTTAAACCAGACTGTTTTTCCAGAGTTGAAAATAAATGGAAATGCTGATTGAAGTTAATTTAAAATGTCTGTCATATAATGATGGGCTTCTTGAAGACACATAATGAAAACCTGAATTTTAGAAATCTGTAAATGGAGAACATATATTATTCATTTTTTTAGTAAAAATTATGTACGAGTGTACCATGTTATGTACAAGGATACCCCATTTCTTTTGGGGAAAATAGGTATTAGAAATTTGGAATATGAAACATATAGTCTTTCTGTATGTATTACCCTATTTATTTGATGTGCCAAACAGCAGCATTTTTAATGGTCACATATGCATATAATTACTTCGCATAAATACAGTAAAGCCTTTTTTAACATCACAGTCCTCAAGATGTGAAATGGTTGCCCTTGAAAAGATGCAAGCAATGTATACTAAGCAAATTCTTATTACTGGACCCTCTGAATGTTCTGTCTTTATTTGGAGATCCAGGAAGCAGAGTTTCTGACATGGAATAGATGTCAGAAATGGCTGATAGATGCTAAAAGAATTCCCAAGATCAAGTGATGCACGGATGAATGCTTTGGAGTGCCCAAAGAAGTAACCTGATCATGGGAAAGGATGCTCCTTGATCTATGAATTCATTCTTAGACAGTTTAACTGAATCTAAATGAGTGTTCCCACAAACCCAATGCCCTGCCAGCAACAGGCTGATAGAGGAGAAGGGCAGGAAGGAGCAGTGATTGCTATCTTTTCTACTATTTCACCACAATTCAAGCAGACACTAAATGAGCTGGCAGGTGATCTAGCAGTAAGATGAAAGCTCAACTATGTTAAGTGAGATATTGGAAGCAACACTTGTAACCAAGACAAGAACTATGACTATTATAGTTTACATTTGGGCTTGAGCTTCAGTGTAATTAGACTGGATCTTAACTCCTGCTATTATACTCTCATCTTCTTTTCTTCTTTCATGTTGAAATACATTTTTTTACTTTAGCTCTCCTTTAAATAAAGCACTTCTTAAAGCATTATAAAAGAGAAGGTTTGGAAGGAGAAAAAGGTTGATGGGAAAGGCCTGCACAAGCTGCCACTGCATTTAGTTGTTCATGAGATCAAGAAGCTACTCAAATCTTTCAGTCAGGATTTGTGGTAGAGGGGGAAGGATGATAGCAGTTTTCCTGCCTCTACACCATACTTTCTATTTGATGATATCTGAAGGGGCTAAAACTTTTTGATGAACAACTGTGAAAATGAGGTGAAATAGGAACAAACTACAATTGCATGCTTGTCAAACCATTAAGATTTTTCCCTATGCTACTTCACACCAAGCATCAATGGATCCTGACAGAAGTTAGCGTAATTTTCATCCTGCCCCTTTCCTAGATGTGTTTAGAAAATACATTGTGACAATCAAGGTGGAGAACAGAGAGATCTTTGAGTTCTGGAGCTTATATAACACGGTCAGCTAGTAAGCAAGAGTATTGCACAGACCCTCATTTCCTACATTGCCTTAGTGGGTTTCATAAAGGGATTCATTCTGCTGATGGTAGCCCCAGATTTCTGCTCCAAAAGTGAGGAAATGATGCTGGATTGTGTTTTATGCCAATCTCTTTGTACAGTCGCTGTACCAACACTAGGAAGACTCTTGCCTAATGGGAACTATTCTGCCTCTGTTGAAATCAGTAGCCAAATTCAGTGTTCAATTTGTTAAAGCAACATATTTTCATAAATAACGTATTAACTTTATGCCTTCATAACAGTTTACTGAATATTGCAGTACAGTACTGAAGTTAAGCTTGGATAGCAATATTAGTTAAGCTTAGATAGCAATATTAGACCTACAAAAGCTTGTTTGAATGGCTACAATGCAAACTATCACTGATGCGTGAAATTGCCATCCTATTCTCTGGGAGCTCCTAACAATTAATAAAATATGCTTACACATGTTTGGAATTACTCCCTTTATAGAGGAAAATAGAAATACACAGAATTCTAAATTGTGGCAAATGGTTCAGTTGTCCTGTACTTGACTTATCTCCAGTCCTTAGAACATACTAACTTTAGGGAAAAAAGTATTTCCAAAACTAGAAGGAAATGTGAGATCTTGCTGCCCTTATAAAGTATACTAGAGATATATAATAAATAGTATTATTATGGAACCATTACTATTTAAAAAAAAGTTTTTCTTTGAACCACAGAATGGACAAAAAACATATTGGTTAGAAGTTTTGCAATTTCTCACTCATTTTATATATATGTATAGAGAGAGAGATTTATGTCACAATGGAAGGTCAATACATGTGATTTGAATGATGAGTTTTATGTTCTTATTTTCTTAAATTTTGAAATTATTTAACAAAGTGTATTCAAATGTTAAGCAAATCCAAAGCTGAGAATTTGCTTGTTGAGAGAACCTACTGCTGAACAGACAAGTGACTTTTTAAACTAAATAATAGGATAGTCTTGCTTTCCTATCCTATTTTAAACTAAATAATAGGATAGTCATAATATTTCATACTTTGGTAATATGAAATATGGTGCAAATCTGGAAGTGAAATCCAGCTTTTTGTGACTCTGTCTACTCTGTATATTCATATAATTTCTTTGCCTTCTAATTTTAAACATAATTGCCATATTTAATGTCAGAATTATTCTACTTTTTCTGTAGCAACTTCTTATGTTTGAAAAACCTGTTCATTTTGGCTGGAAGATTTCAGGAACGTAATTTCAGGAGAAATTGCTTTGTATCCAGTAGTTTTTCTTAGAATTCTGCTCTGAGTGGCAGCAGATCCACAGTCTCAGGCAAGTCTCAGGCACATCTGTTTGAAGATGTCGAGTCAACCTGGAAAATGGTTAGGAAATGTCTTGATCCTAATGCAAGCAAGAAAATTCATACTGTATAGGAAATCCTGAAGTCCTAATTCCCCCTATTTCAAATTGTTCTCCCATTAAAATACAGAGTATCAGATTATTAAACTACAGCATTTGAAATACTAATTGTGGCAGCTATGTTTCACTTCTCTGTGAAGCATTCCCACATCACAGGGAATATGTGTGAAAGTTACAGTATGGACCTAAAGAAATAAAAATAATCTTCAAAGTAAATATACAGCTTAATTTATCGAAGTCACAGCTTAACTTCACATTTCCTATAGCAGATACTGGTGGTTAGAATGCCAATCATGTATTTAGATAATGCCTACAGAAGCATAATCTTATCCATGAACTCTCTTGTTGACTTCTAGCAAACCATAATTCATCATCAGAAGTTGCTTAGAGATATCTAGGATCATGCTGATCATCTACTGTATAGATTACTATGACAAAGAAAAGTATAAAAAAAAACACTCATAAACCTTTGAATAGGATGCTGTATAAAACTGATAGCATACTTCTATATGCCTATATGTTCAAAGGCAAGCCTTACTGAATTGCATAGATTTACTTGTAAATTGTTTTGGTATTACAGTACATTGCTTGAGAATGTTTTCCATTATATTATGCTAATCATTTCCTTACATGTTACTGCTATACCTACCTAAAATTTTGTCTGACACCTACCTGAAGAACCCCTAGGGTTTGCTATCTTTGCTATACATTGTATACCTATTTGTGATATGTGTGGCTTGTAAACTAGTGTGTAAGACATTAGATTTCATCCAAAGGGGGCCCAGTGACTGATGAGCTACCATCTTCAGAACACAGTTAGTGAGGTGGATATAATGTTGTGTATATTATTATTATTATTATTATTATTATCATCATCATCATCATCATCATCATCGTCATCATCACCATCATCATCATCATCATCATCAAAGCTATTATAGTAATAGATTTGTACTTTTAGCAAATACTTATTGCTTTTGCTATAAAACTGCCATGTTTAGGAATCCTATGATCTTAGTTTTGTTTCCCTATATCCTCACTGTTTTTAACTCTGCTACAAATATTTTGTGGAAGCTGGCTAGGCAGGTGACTCTTTAATTCTTTTTACATGTTAATGTTGTGCACATAACATATTAAAAAAAAAAAATTCCACCCACTTCCACCATATTATTTCAAGCTTGTGTATTCATGCTTGTATTTCTTTCAAAGCAAATTACTATTACTATGCTGTATTATATTCAAAATTATTGAAAGAGCAGAAAAATCCATCCATAAGGAATCCATCTAGTTCAGCTGCATCTCCTATTAAATAAGACCAAGTGGCCAAGCAAATAAGACCAAGTGGCCAAGCAAATGAGATAAAAATCTACATGTAAAGTTACAATTGAACATGAATTTAAAATAATTTGTGCTGCAATGAAGATTTTGCACATGTGCTTATCTTTTTATAAATGGTGCTTAGATGCACATGTTAAAGTTCATACTTTTTTAATATAAGTAGTTGGCTTATCCCAGAATACACAACAGTGCATGTACTTCCTGGTTTCTTGACAAAGGAAGGTTGGCAAATATTAGTGACAGGTTCTATTAGACTTCAAAAGTTATCATTTATGTAAAGAATCATAGAAAAGAATATTCATGTTTACCTACAATACTATAGCAGAAAATCATTGCTAGAGTAGAAATATGCTACATTCTGATCTTAAGGCTAATTAAGCCAAAAAAACCCAAAGTGCTTATATCAACTCCTGCCTCAGTCCAGTATCAGAAATCACGGTACAGATCTACTTTTCCAAGATGGTAATGGTTAAACTATAATATAAGGCTAAAATTAAGAAATGGACTACGCAATCCTATGCACGTGCACTTAAAAAGAAATTATTCTCTCACAGATTCCATTCCTAAAGTATAACCCTTAACGTATTTATTCAAAGTAAAAATCCTCTAAATTCAGTGTGTTTAGGATTGTTGTCTTAGAAAATGACCAAAAAAGAAAGACATATATAGTACAAAGCCATAAGCCAGCAATACTCAGGGGCCATGAAACCATAAACAGTTTTAGGAATGTGACAAGGCATATTCCTAAAACATAGCACAGATATTTGCTTCACCACATGTCTATACGCATATAAGATTGCCTTGTATATCAACATTAATTATAGCAAACTTTCCTCAGATATGTCTATATTAATAAAGTATTTATGCTAATACTGAATTGCCAGTAGTTGTATCTGCTGCTATTAATTTGTACACTTTGACATGACTATACTGTATCACACCACTGAATAGTCTTGTGATGAAAGTGATGCTACAAATTATACAAAGCGCAGCTGATATCTAAAGACAGATCTTACTTAATTTGTACTTGAGGTAATACCACGTTCAGCTATCTGAACTGCTTTTCACAAGTTTGTCCTAGTTTAAAAACACAGATTCCTAGGCAAAAGTATCCCTTATTTAAAAAGCTGATAATTTCTGGTACTGAAATTATACAGTACATTTTTACATGCTCTGTTAAAACCTGAGAATAAGTTAGATTCAACAACAGCAATATAATATAGCAGGATATGAAATTTAAATAAAATTTATTTTGAAAGATTTCCTTGCTGTCAAAAATATTTTATGATGTAATATTCCTAAGTATTATATATAACACTAGATTAAATGTTTTCTACACAATAATTGTATATAACAATCCAGAAGATCTTAAAACTGGCTTCATGTAAAAGAAAACTATCTTAAGCATAACATTCCATGTTTAATCTTTACTACCATGACTGGCAAAGAAGAAATAATGCAATAATAAAAGTCTAAATTCTATATTTGGAGCTGCTATTGACAGAGAGTACATGTAGAATGTATTAATTATCACATTTACCTTATCAATAAAAGCACTTAATCACTGACTTATGATAAAAAATGATGTGCCAGAGCCCACTTGCTTTTTCAGCACCGTGGAGACTCAAACTCTCATTTATCAATTAGTTCTTGAAATGTGCTAAGCCATGATTTGTTTAACCTAGTGCCCTGAATAAGCCACCACTGTTTTGCCTAATACACTGAGCCATAAGCCATGATTTACATTTGACAATGGCTTAGTTCACAGAACACAAAATGCCATGACCAAACAAGCCGCATTGCAGCTCAGCACGGTACATGAATTCAACCGTTCCCTTTTAAGCTTAGGATATTATACTGTTAATGCATCATTGCCACTATCATTTGGCATTTGACTGAAATGGATTTGGAACAGGCCTAAAGTCACTGCAGATCATGGAGCTATTTCTGACATTAATAAATGTGTACATTGGTGAAGCCCCAGTTGGATGACAGTATATGCTGAGTTATTTTAAAATAAATTGCATATATGAAAATCATCAAAATAACAATTTATGTTGCTGTTATATATCCACTATTTCTAATCTCTTCCTATTTGTTTCAGCGTGCTATGAACATCACATACATTACAAAAAACTTCTATTCCTAGCTTTGATATCTGCTTCTTGTCATTGTTGGAATTAAGATGAATGTTCTCTGGTAGAATAGTACCTTAATGTTAAATAAAAAATTATAGCTACTATAGTACTTTCAACACTTTATTTCAAAATGTTCTTTATTGTATTAGTTTTGTATTGTAAACTAGAGAAGTGTATAAGGGAATAGGATGCACTTTTTGGCTTTTTAAAATGGTGATCAAAATAGTGATTTAGAATAACAAAATTCCTCCACCAATCCATGTTATTTATATAAAATATATGTGCTTGTTTGCCTTAATCCAAATAAAATAGAACTATGGTGTATGTGCTGTGGATATTTTCTATGTATTGAAACCCCACTGCTTTGTTGGCTGTTGGTCTCAGAGGAAGTCTTCAAAGGGACAGTCTTCAAAGCAACCATGTGATCGTTCCAAAGGATGTGGCTGCTTTAACACTTGCAGATGAGGGCTTTGCTTGTACTAACATGCTTTATACTGTATTAATAAACAGCTACCAACCCAGACTTTTTCTCCCCCATTCTGGATCAAGTAATAGGTGGGGAAGGTGCTGGAAAAATGCTGTCTTCTTCTAGCCCCATAGTTTGGCTCCAGTTTGAGGTCTGTGTGCCTGCTTTTACCAAACTCCTATGTTGTCTTCTCTAGTTCTGGTCTACTTAAGCTCTAAATACTCTATCATTCTGGTGGTTAGCTGGCAATTATTTAAATATTTCACACCCTCACCCACTGTGTAAAGTGTTATTCTATTACATCCATGCTATCATACATGCACATTTGAACCAATTTTCAATTACTGAAAAATGTTAAAAGTGAAGACACTTAATAGCATATTCCAATATAGCCCAAGAACTGGAAAACAGGACAAGTTCTGCCTGAGAAAAGCAGTAATAACTTCAACCCAAGGTTCAGATACTATGGAATTGTGGTTTATGAAGTTACTAAGCATAACTTCAAAAAGATGTAATAGAACATATTTGCCAGTGGGGCAAGCACACATACAGGACTTATATTTGAATGTAATTTTGCTATATTCAGTTGAAAGGATATTCCATGTTTTGAGTGAATTTGTACTTGGCAACATGTAAAAATAGTTTCCTTACAAATTAACTTATCCACTGTCACCATGTTTTTTTAAAGTCTCTTTTAAGTAAAAGTTCTATTAGAGTGGTGTAAAAGAAATTGTAAGAACAAACCAACCAATCACAATGCTGTTGGGGATATAATGTATAGAGATAGCCTTCCTGCCACATGCCTCAGAAAATGGCATGATAGGAACGTTCTTCGGAGACTGATTTGCACTGGACATTTCATATATGCAGGCAATCACAACATGATTCAGAATTACAGGGGTCTCATTCTACCCTCCCTAACCATAGTATGAACATGCCCAGTAAACAGCTTTGTATATCACATCCTTGTGTTCTCTTGTCTCCCATCCCCAGCCCAGAGCAGCTAAAGTTATATTTAGCCACTCATTTTAAAGTGTTTTCCATCTTTGTAATTTTTGCCATGGCTATCATCTAGCACAGTGTTTCTCAACCTTGACAACTTTCAGATGTGTGGACTTCAACTCCCAGAATTCCCTGGCCACTTTAAAAGAATGCTAAACCCACATTCCAAAGTAGCCTGACAGAAAGTCCTTGGTGGAAAGAAGAACCATTCCAGCACCCATTTTCACCCACCCCTGCTCCCCTCCATGTGAGGGAGAGTGGTTGTTTTCTCACAGGCAGGCAACTTTTCTGCCAAATCTAGAACTGGTAGATAGTACGTGGATGTGGCTACCTGTTCTGCCAAGAGTAAGGGAAAGGATATATTCCCTAGTTTCTTATGTCAAATGGAACTACCAGTTTTTTCTTAACAAAATTCAGATGAATGCTGAGTAGTCAAAAGTCTATAGTCATAGACTTTTACCACCATGGAAACAGAGGCAGTGGTCACTGGGTGAATTGAGTATCTACTCCACAGCCTGTCCAAAACCATTCTCCTCTCATTGTCTTGAGATACAATTGGTATCATAATTCGTAACCAGTACCTAAGACATTTGTGAGACACCTGGATGGATGAAGCTTTATTGACGACTGGTGTTTGGGAAGCGGAGTAACATTCAGGGTAAGATGAAAAGGCCTCCCGTTCAATCCATCTCTTCCTTTGCCTGTACAAACTAACAAGAGGTATATCGTTTGAAGTGGGGCCAAGCCCCAGCGTGTGGAAAAATCCCGGATGCCTCCATCTTCGTTTCCCAGGTATAGGGAGCCCACTGTTCCCAAGCTCCGGGAGTTCGCAGACGAGCCGAGCTGCGACCCGGGGGCTGCTTCGTTCATCCACGACCCCCGAGACCAGGAAGCCCGATCTGGACGGCTCGCGCTCGCGCCGCAGCTCTCTCAGGCCTGCCCCCTAGTGGTCATGCCTTGCAAGCGCCAGTCGGTCCTCTCTTCGCCCAAGGAGCCGAGGCGCCCCTACAGAGGGAGATGGGCGTCAGGAGGCCTCCGCTGCGGGTCTCTCTGCCCCGGCACGCTTCCTCCCTTGCAGCCCCCTGAGCCGCCGGTTGGCCTGCCGGCGGGCAGGCCTCACAGGAGGGGCGATGAAATTCCCGGGCTCCGTCCTCGTCTCGCTGTTCCTCTTCGTGGCCGAGACGGTGATCGCCTTGTACCTGAGCAGCACCTACCGCTCGGCGGGAGACCGCATCTGGCAGTCGCTGACGCTACTTTTCGCTCTCTTGCCTTGCATCCTGGTCCAGTTCAGCCTCGTCTTCATCCACCGCGACCTGAGCCGGGACAGGCCGCTGGTGCTACTGCTCCACATCCTGCAGCTGGGACCCATTGTCAGGTGGGTGGGGCGGTGGCTCGTGGAGGAGGAACCCACGAGGCGGCTGGCCGGGCCGGGATCTTCCCCGCAGGGCCCTTCAAGGTGGATGCGGTGCCCTCGTTCCCGAAGGGCTCCAGCCCACGATGACAAGCTGTCACACGCTGCACCGAATGGCACAGTTGGCTGGTGGGCCCTGGCCCTGTAACTCGCAGTGGTGTGATGACGGAGCCCATTGCTATAGGGAAGAGTAGGCGTTCGGATACCCACAGTAAATAAAGAGCTTTCCTTTTGATACATCTGTGAAGCCTATTCTCCTTTTAGCTGTCTGAGGACCTTAAAAAAAACAAACTGTTTGATATGGTGTGTTAATGAATCTGTTCTCTGAATAAACTAAAGATCTATATTAGTGTTTCTCAACCTGGGCAACTTTAAGACTTGAGGACTTCAACTCCCAGAATTCCCCAGCCAGCTTGGGAGTTGAAGTCCTCAGGTCTTAAAGTTGCCCAGGTTGAGAAAACACTGATCTATATGTATGTCTGCCTGCTGCAGCTTTGTGTATGTAGTATTCCAGTTGTTGTTGAAAGGGCACATCCATATCTATGGGGAGTAGATAAAGAATAATATGATAAGTGTACATATGTGATTATATACCAAAATATCCAAAGCAGTAAGCAAGAACTGACTTTTTTAAAAACTGTAAAGTCTGAAATCCTGTATCCAGTTAACCTAGGAGCACGTCTCAGTAACATTAATTGTAAATGTACTTCAGGAATGGAGACTGTGATCCTATCGCTCAATAACCCTAGTTAGTCTGACCAATAGTAGCCATGATGGAAGTTGTAGCTCATTAATATTTGGGTAGCCATAAGTTTCCCTAACTGGGAAGCTTAATTAATACTTTTGTATGAATTAATACTTAAATATTTTATCACTCCAGTGCTAATATAGCACTAACATGTCCCATTCACTTCTTCCCCCCAAAACAGGAAGTCAGAACTTGCAGTACATTGCTTCTGATGTGGATACATTTTTACAACTCAGATATAAATAGGATACAGGCTTATCAGAGAAATGACAATTGAAACTGTAAATAAAAACAGCAATGTATTGATTCAGGGTGCCAAAAAAATACCATCCACAGCAGGGTGATTACTTCATTAGGACTAACCTAAAGGGTGCAAAACCTTGATGACAGTGTAATCCAGCTGCAGTTGAGGGCGACATCCTTGGAAGAGCAAACTGGAAGCCAAAAGCCAAAGTAATTCTCAAAATCTAGCATGCATTTTTGTGAAAGAAATAGAGTGTGATCCTTACCTTGCATGGAGATTATCATATTTGCTTTATGGAAGTTGAGAGGTAGCATCTGTCTGAAGAAGTTTCAACATCTAACTCCAGGAGGTATGAACTCAGGAGTCTTTTTGCACCAATAACCTGGAAAATTAAGAGGGCCAAGAGTCTTCCCCATTTTCATAGATCTCATTGCAAATAACAAAGTCATGAAGATAAAATGAGATTAGTAATGAGGTGGCAAGCATAAAAAGAATCGAATACATTGATGAGAGAATGAACCTATATAATTTGGAGTAAAACTTTTAAAAAAACCTCACACAGTACTTGTCAGCAATTCCTTTGAAAAGTTGTATCTTTTCCTGGGATCCTGCAGATGCCCTGATAGATGTGCATGAATTAAGGAGTTACCAGTCCATGCTTTGTGTGCATCCATGCTTGCTCCAAAACCACTTTTTTCCTTTGAGTCTGAGATGCTGTACAGTCATACTCTTCTATTTCCAAGTATTTTTGCCTGATACAATGTAATAAAAACAATTTGTTAAACTACAACTGGTTAAACTCATATTTAGCAGAAACCAAGAACCTGTGTCTCTCTGAAAATTGGACGCATAACAAAATAAAAATATTCAACTTTCTCTTCTAGCAATTTAACTTTTAGCTAACCATTGTTTTTTTGTATACAACAAATGCTGTTGCTGTATCCCAGAACAGAGTGACGAAACCAAACCCTGTTGATATGAAAAATAATAATAAATCCCACTGTTGTCTGTTCCATCAGTTTAATAAACTAACCGTAATTCAAGAAAGAGACATTCAAAGACCATTTGAAAAATGCATGGAAATAATTGTCAGATGAGACTGTTAATTTCATAGGAGCATGGTTTGAAATGGTTATAGCATCAGTGCCACGCATCTTAACTCTAAATACCAAGGCTTAAAATATCAAGAAATAATCTAAAAGAAAACAGCTTTTATGTGCAGTGCAGAAGAAAGAAAGTATGTGTCAAATACCTGTAAGGTTTAATTTTACATATAAACCTGAGATTATAATTTGAGTATTGGGACATGATTATTTTTAAAAAGAATCAAGTTTAATTCTAAGCTTCTCTGACACCAATATGGTCTATAGATTTAGTATACAAATACAGAGAATGGTGAGATAAGTGTGGGTTTGGGGTTTGTTTGTTTTTTGTTCCCTTCAAGGAAGCGTTGACTCCTGACAACTGCCTGGACTAGTCCCTACAGTTCTTTTGGCAACATTTTTCAGAAGGGATTTGCCCTTGCCTGCTTTCTAGGGCTGAGAGAAAGGGACTGGCCCAGGGTCACCCAGCTGGCTTTGTGCCTAAGGTGGGACTAGAATTCATGGTCTCCTGGTTTCTAGCCTGATCCCTTAACCACTAGACCAAACTGGCTCTCAAGATATGTGTTGGGCCACGTAAATTCAGTAATGCTGAACATTGATCACATCAGCATGTAATTAAATAGTATCCTATCTAGAGAAAGAATCTTTTATCTAAGTAATCTCTTTCTATAGGGATGTTTAGAATATTCTGGATATTCAAATAATATACTTAGTGCTATTATTTTGCAATATTGTGTGATCCATAATTTTAATAATCTTAAGTGTGGGTTAGCTGGTTGGTGTGCATACAGACTGTCTTAGGGAGTGACAGAGGAGGAATAAATGCACGTGCACTGTATTATACTTTTGAAATATCTGATAGAAATAGACAGCTTGATAGTTTCTCTTGTTTATTCTTTCCAGGTGCATGGAAGTTTTTTATATTTACTTTCATGCAGGTAGAGTGGAAGAACCTTATGTCAGTATCACCAAGAAAAGGCAGATGCCAAAAGATGGACATTCAGAAGAAGTTGAGAAGGAAGTAGGCCAGGCAGAGGGGAAGCTGTTTACACACAGATCTGCGTTTAGTCGAGCATCAGTGATTCAAGCTTTCCTAGGGTCTGCACCTCAACTAACCCTTCAGCTGTACATCTGTGTTCTGCAACAGGAGATCACAGCAGCTAGAAGTACGTATAACTGAGTTTTTCTCTATTTTTGTTTCAGTAAGGGCTTTGTGATCAGAATTATAGGTAAGTAATGTCTAAACCTTCTTCTCTCTCTCTCTTTTTTTTTTTAGGATTACACATAAACCATTAGATGAAGTTTTTGTGCTATGGCTGACTTGACATATGTTGTCAGAAACATTTTCAGGCAGTTGGTGCCACCATGCTATTTACCAAAGTTGTGGGCGCCAATGCTTTTAAAATAAAATATTACAATTTAAAATAAAGTAAGAATGGCTGAGATCTCAGATATTAGATTAAGCTAGAATTTTAAATTCTCTTAAAATATTTTTTTTTAATCTGGGGCTACTAGCTGAGAGTATTGTACCAATTAAGGGTGGCTCCAGCGAAGGGTTTTGCAAGTGGCATAATATACAGATTCTACATTGTCTATATTTGCATCAAGTCATTATTTGTTTAAACATGTTTTATTGAAAAAAACATGATTGGTTAGATTCATTTCACACACTAAACAATAAACTATAAACTGTACTGTACAACCATAGTGTTTATATTGACACAGCTCACTAAACTGAAACCAAGTAAACCACATTATAATATAGTGATATATCTGAAAAATATGTGTATAAATGTAAAAGCTCCTAAAAAGGCTGAGCAGTGAAAGGCCCTTGAGTAACCCTCCCACCAGCTAGCTGTTAGAATTCAAACAGGATAGAGTGCTCTTGGAAAGGGGTGCTAAATCCATGTTAAAAAGAGCCTGAATAACAGTTGATGGGCAGGGGGAATAGGCAGCTACTTTACCATGCAGACCTACTCAGCCCCACTGCTGGTATGGTAAGGGGTTAATCATGCTTCTTTTAAACTCAAGAGGAGCCTGAATAACAGCTGAGTGGTGGGGGGTGGGCTTCACAATTAAGTGACAGAACAGCTTCATGGCAGCCCTGGCCCCTCTCCAGTGCTGGTGAGGTGTTTTTCAGGCTTTTTTTGTTTTTTTGGAAATAGGACCCAAAGAATAGCTGCCTGGAGGCAGGAGGGCTGCTCTGTCTCTGCTGCTTCACTTCAGGCCCCCATCCTTAACTTCTTTGTCTTCATTTTGGGCTAATTCCTCTTTCAAAACCAAATTTCCCAGCCAATTCCCTGATCAGATCCAGGTCTGAAAGAATCCGACTTTCCCACAGCAGAATGGGCTGGAGGATGGGGACTGGAAGACAGGGGCACAGGGCCATAAATGTGTGTGATCCCCTGCGTTTTTCTGATCAAATGGTATAGCTCAAGCTGACTTGACGAAGAAACTATCTGGAGCCTGCTCTTCTCTGTTTGACCATGATTGATGGTTGCTGTATGGACACCCCAGCTCTGCCTCTCCTCTTGTTTGCAAAACATTTCATGCTCCTTCTTCTTTGAGGTGGCTACAGTCACACCACAAATGGAACTTGCAACAAGTATGGGATTTGTTCAATGATTGTACTGGAAGTAGAGATGATGGAGAACCAAATATTAAGGTGCTAGAGCAAATTTCTTTATTATTGTGATCAATAACTAAAAGTATGCACACACAAAATTGGCAAAATGGTTAAAATGATGTGCCACGGTAAAAATATTAATACAAATAATATTCATACGAAGCAATCAGTTCAATGTGGATTCTACAGGCAATGTAACTACATGTAGACATTTATCCAGATTGCATCATCCTTATCTGATAATGAATACTGAAGATAGAACAAAACTGAATGCCCTGAAAATGTGTGTGGATGTCTTTATAAAAAAAATACAACGTAAGAAAAAATGAGCTGTGGCTTCTACAGAGCCCATCCACCATGGACAAAGCCAATCTTTATGTAGTTTTTTTTTAAAATCTCCTTTGATTGATTTATATTAAAATGTTTCTTCCATCATTTATACTTTTGTGGGGAACGGCCAGCAAGAAAGCCAGTAACCAAGATTTATTATTTATTTTTATTATTATTTTTATTTATTTATTAGATTTATTTAAGGCAAATAAATCTATTGTGGAGTTTTTTTGTTGTAAAGGGGGGAAGACTGATTTTTATTTTCTTTTTCAAATGGCATATAAAGACCATATTTGGGTTGCAGAAATCTGGACAAACCCATGATGTCTGCAAAGAGATACAGAAAACACTGACTCTATGCTGCCACCACGTGGCCATTTGGATTGTTGCAGCCCAGATATGGTAGCCATAATGTGACTGGAGGGCGGCAGAGGGAGGATTTTAAATAAACCAAGATGGGGGCGGGGGAGTCAATGGGCTTTTTCTTTATTTGCTTTGTTTCTCCGGTGGGGAGGAAAAAAGCCAGGAAACCAGGTGCTATAGGAAGCATATAGTTTATATAAATAAATACATGTATGTTGTATGTTTTGGTGGCAAGGAGGTAGGTGGGAGTTTTGTTTGTTTATTTGCTTATGATGACAGGCAGCAAAGCAACAATAATACAGTTCTGTTTTTGAAAGTTGTCTGGTTGTTTGCTGTATGTATATAGACAAGTCATTTAATGGAACTATTAACTGTTAATGAGGGTAAATTGCAACACAGCTGCAAAAATACAGGCATAACAAATGCCTGTTTATAATCTTAACTTAAAACATACCTGTCATTTGATTAATATGGCTGAGCCTCTGCCTCCAAGTTTTGGGCTGGCTTGGACAGGGGGGACCATGCCTGTTCAGCCTAAAATGGCCATCAAAGTTCTGGGGTCACCTGACATCAGAAAAATGGTTGGTGAATGCTTCAGATTGGAGCATTTTATTAGATTTCAGCCCAGGTACAATCATATATCCTTACTCCCCAAAACTCAGCCATGCATTCAGGAATTAGGTAACAGCTAAATCTTGACAGACTAACGACCTGCCTCAGTGCTAAGTAAGTTGTCTTATCTAGACATGACAGGAATCATTGACCTGCCTATTGACACTTTATGCCTATTGCGGGACATAAGCCTTCAAATACCGCAGCCCAAGGATTTAATATGAAACTTCTTCCTCTTAGCCTTTCAATTCAATTGACTTGGGATGTTTTTGCCAGCTTTGAGACTGGAAGACACTCGCACAATTCTGGTCCAAGCAGTGGTGGCTCCAACCAAATCAGATTCATCCCTTGAAGTAGCCATATCAAAACATGGCAGAATAAGAGGGAAAATATTGCCTAAATACTAGAACAGCTAAGGATGACTTCAGGCTGGCTGAGTTATGGGCTGGGGACCAGATGAAGGCAACATTATAATAACATGACAGAAAAAGAGGTTGCCGCCAGGAAAGGTGGGTTTTTTTTTTTTTGGAACCCTAAACAGGTGCTTAGCCAAAATGGTCTGTGGGCCACTCAGAGGTTCTGAAGGCGATATCTAGCCCATAGGCCAGTGACTCCTTCTCTCTGAGACAAAACTTTGCACACTTCAAGATCAGTAGCTGAAATCCATGCACTTTAATAAAGAGATTCCAAGGGCTGCTGAGATGCATGATGTTTCTCTCAAGTCTTGTCATTAAGCAAAGCAGTCTCTAAGTGGAAATATTTTCCAGTAGTAGGAATAAGTAAAAGAGGCCTGGAATGGTGCTTTGCTTAAGGAAGATAATATTTTAGTGCTCTTTGTATGGTTCTTCACTTCCAAATATAGTCCCATTCCTGTAGTTTGGACAGTGCTGCTTTTAAAAAATGACTGTCATATTTCTTTTTCCAAGGTATCTTTATGGTCCTTTCCCTCCTGTCAATTGTGTATGGAGCATTGCGATGCAATATTCTGGCCATTAAGATCAAGTATGACGATTATGACATCAGTGTGAAACCTGCTGCCTACCTCTGCATTTTCCTCTGGAGGAGCTTTGAGATTGCAACCAGGGTGATAGTCCTTGTCCTCTTCAGTTCAGTTCTTCAGATCTGGATCCTGCCTGTGGTGCTGGTGAATTTCTTTGCTTTTTTCTTTCACCCTTGGATTCTCTTCTGGCAAAGCAAGTGTACTCTGCCAGAAAATATAGAGAAGGCCTTGAGCAAAGTGGGCACCACCATCGTCTTATGCCTTCTCACTTTCCTGTATGCTGGCATCAATATGTTTTGCTGGTCAGCTGTGCAGCTGAAGCTTAATGATTCTGATTTAATTGACAAATCCCCAAACTGGGGTAGGCTGGCTTTGTATTATTTGCTGAGGTTCTTTGAGAATGCTTTTCTCTTGCTAATGTGGTACACGTACAAGACAGATGTCTACACATATGTATGTGCGCCAATGCTGTTCTTGCAACTGCTGATTGGCTATTGCATAGCTGTCCTTTTTATGCTTGTGTTCTACCAGTTCTGTCATCCATGCAAGAAGCTTTTTTCTTCCAATATTTCTGAAGGATTGGTAATGTGCTTCAAGTTTTTTTGTTATGTCTGCAAACCTCTGACATCTAGCAGCTCTGTGGAAAAGGCGGATTTAAAATCCCCAGAGGATACTGAAAATGATGCCCAGGCTACTTACAAGGCAAATGAATCCCAAAATGGAAGTACTCAGCAAAGTGTATCTTCTAATGCCTAGAATGGGTGTCTGATTCCCAGGAGATCCTGCAAAGAATCCCACTTCTTATTTATGACCTTATTTTGCTTATAAAACAGGTATAATAACTGGGATATGTCTACATTATATCTTAGCCAATGTTTGTAGGTTTATTGTATCCAGTGGTTTGGCACGAAGGTATCTCCTTTCATGGCTGTCCTGCTTATTATGATAGAAAGCATGTTTTCCTAGCAAGCTGTTGCAACCTTGGTTTGGTTGTTCAGAAAGTGTGCAGATAATGAAATGCCAGTCACCCCTAGCTACGGATTGTGTCTATTATGTATCTCACTGAGCATTGACCAGATGCCAGGGGATCAGAAACTTTGCCCCAGTGGGGCTTCCCCTAGGTCATGAGACATGACAATGCACTGACAAAGTAACTTACCCCAGAAACATTCTAGGACTAAAAAGTTTAATAGAAAAGGGAAGAGCAGAACATCATGGACCTATAGTTTACTTTGAGGACAGGCTGGGCTTTTTTCCCCATGATATCATTTCATCCAACTATCAAAACTGGAACTATTTTTTTTTTCCTGAATTCAGAACTAAACATGGAAAAATTGCTGATCTGCTTAATTTATAGATTTGGTACTGCCCTGCTAAATTTTCTTTCAAAACTGTCACATGTTGTTAACTGATTCCAAAAGACAGCCTAAAGACTTGTTTATAGTCTTGCTTTTATTCTTGATTAATTGTGTTTCTGTTTTATACCTTGCTGTGAACTCTGGTGAATAAGTGTAATACAAATGCCATTTATATGTAGCAGCTAAGGAAATTTTAAATAATTGAAAGTAAGTATTAGACGTGTCTTAAAATTGATTTTCTGCCATTTTATACAAATCCTTCCTTTAAGTCAGTGCTTATATTATTATATTACTGAAAACAGGAGAAGGTTTATTGGCTTGAACTGATATTTTAAAGTGAATTTAGGATTGAAAATCTGGGCCAGGATTTTCAAAGCAGATTTGAATGATGGGTTTTAGCAAAATAGGAGACCATAGTTCAAATTGCAGTTACAAGTGAAAGTCTATTAGATAGATGTTGAACAAATCATGATCTTTGGTTTTTTAATTGCTTTTCAATGTCATCCTTGCTCCTCACTGTTAGAGGTGTTTTATCATGCAATCCTATACATATTTACTTGGAAAGAGATCAAGCTCAGTTCAGGGGGCTCACTTCTGAGAAAATGTGTATTCCCCTCAGCTTATATCTCCTTGTAATGCCACATGGTGGATCAGAAAAACTGACCCAAAGCTACCCAGCATGCTGTATGGCCAGCCAGGGAATTGAATCCAATCTCCAGACATTCTGCAGCTACTTTTACTGAAAGTAATACAGCCTGTTTTGTCGGCCACAGCCTGGCAGTAGTCATGCTCTGGCAACCAAAATCCATACCTTTCTGAACTTCAGCCCAATTCTCAGGGCAGTGCTTTCAGCAGCCAATTTGGGGCTGGACATAGGCAGCCTTGCAGTAGCTAAGGCCAGTGCACCATAGAACTATTAACAGGTTTGCCATTTTATCTTTTTTATAACAAATGTACCTCTGTGCACCTGTAATGAAGAACTTCATGGTTTTGTATCTGATAGATTGTTTTGCTCCCAGAATAAAAATCACTAAAATCACTATGGAGACAATTTGCTGTATTAATGTGTCTGTCGAGAACAGGGGTGAGTGCAAGAGATATTAAAAATATTGATGGTTCTCCATGTGGTCTTTTATAGAAGTTACCCTCACAAAAAGAAATATCTACAGGTTTTGTTAATCCATGTACCAACTCTAATATGTGCTGACCAGATTCAGGTAGGGTGGTGGGCTTAATAGTTTTCGTCTCGTTAACTTTTTCAGGACTGTTCCTTTGCCTGCTTCCAATTTGGCTGCTTTTAAGTTCCCTTTTTCTTTTAATATTATTCTCTTTTTCTCTTTTTAAAGCACTTGGGTGCTTTAGACCTTTTATTTATATTTCCATTCTTGATGATTGCACAATAAACTTGATAAAAGATTTTCATTCTGCTCTGCCAGCCATTTCCAACCTCACATCTTTTGAACTAAATAGCTGCCTATTTAGGAAAACATTCAAGAGCTTTGTTTCAAAAGCCCAGAGAATAATGCAGGTTAACCAATTTGAAAAATCATAATTTTACAGAAATTCAAATATAGTCATTGTAAAATATGAGAAAAAAGCAAGCTCTTTACAGCCAAAAAACGTTTGATTGAGCAGGTAAAATAGTGTTTCTAAATTAAATATCTTCATTTAATGTGGCCTTTAGTGGGATAAGCAATACACAAAACAAAGTCAAACTAAGTTTCACAGATTAGATTTCCCTATTATGAGTTGTTGTTAGCCCAAGGCGGTTGTACTGTAGATTAAGGAACCACATTTGCAGGACTGAATCTGAAGACGGTACACTGTGTTTCTTCAAGGTACTTAACCAGCCCACCACGGGCTTTTGCCCACATGTTATACCCTCAGTAGTCAGGCATCTTCCACCAAGATACCTCTAGATAATTCTGTTTCCACTTTTGTTTTCTTTCAAACTTGTTCTCTCAAGCATGCTGCAGCTTCTATCTTTCCTTTATGGCAGTGTTGTCCAAACTTGGCCACTTTAAGATGAGTGGACTTCAACTCCCAGAATTCCCCAGCCAGCATGGCTGGCTGGGGAATTCTGGGAGTTGAAGTCCACTCATCTTAAAGTGGCCAAGTTTGGACAATCCTGCTTTATGGTATCTTTTATGATGACAGATACGATTGTCTCCATATATACAAAGATCCAGAAATAGAGATCTGACATTTTGATGTGTAAAATCAATAAGGGCTGATGGCTAAGCTTGTCCCTTCTCCACATTTCCCTGCGTTTGAAAGCTGCTCCTATTTTCTATTGGTGTCTTTCATAATAATACGAATGTCCACAAGGGGGCAGCCTTCTTTCAAACATTGGGTTGAACTAAATACAGGTGAAACTCAAAAAATTAGAATATGGTGCAAATGTTCATTTATGTCAGTATGGCAACTCAAAAGGTGAAACCAATATATGAGATAGACGCATTACATGCAAAGCGAGATATGTCAAGCCTTACTTTGGTATAATTGTGATGATTATGGCTTATGAAAACCCCAAATTCACAATCTCAGAAAATTAGAATATTACATGACATCAATAACACAAGGATTGGAAATAGAACAATATCGGACCTCTGCAAAGTATAAGCATGCATATGTACTCAGTACTTGGTTTGGGCCCCTTTTGCAGCAATGACTGCCGCAATGCGGCGTGGTATGGATGCTATCAGCCTGTGGCACTTGCTGAGGTGTTATGGAAGACCAGGATGCTTCAATAGCGGCCTTCAGCTCCACTGCATTGTTCAGTCTCGTGTCCCTCATCTTTCTCTTGGCAATGCCCCATAGATTCTCTATGGGGTTCAGGTCAGGCGAGTTTGCTGGCCAATCAAGCACAGTAATCCCATGGTCATTGAACCAGCTTTTGGTACTTTTGGCAGTGTGGGCAGGTGCCAAGTCCTGCTAGAAAATGAAGTCAGCATCCCCATAAAGCTCGTCTGTGGAAGGAAGCATGAAGTGCTCCAAAATCTCCTGGTAGACGGCTGCGTTGACCCTGGACTTAATGAAGCACAGTGGACCAATACCAGCAGATGACATGGCTCCCCAAATCAACACAGACTGTGGAAACTTCACACTGGACGTCAAGCATCGTGCATTGTGTGCCTCTCCATTCTTCCTCCAGACTCTGGGTCCTTGGTTCCCAAATGAGATGCAAAAGTTGCTCTCATCAGAAAAGAGGACTTTGGACCACTGGGCAACAGACCAGTTCTTTTTTTCTGTAGCCCAGGTAAGATGCTTCTGATGTTGTTTGTTGTTCAGGAGCGGCTTGACAAGAGGAATACGACATTTGAAGCCCATGTCCAAGATCCGTCTGTGTGTGGTGGCTCTTGATGCACTAACTCCTGCCTCAGTCCACTCCTTGTGAAAGTCCCCAACACTTTTGAATGGCTTGTCGAAGGCTTTCACAATCGGCATACGAAGGCTGGTGTGGATCTTCCGGGCTGTGTGGCCGTGTTCTGGAAGTTCTGTTTCCTAACGTTTCACCAGCATCTGTGACCGGCATCTTCAGAGTGCAGGAGCACAGACAGGAGCAGTTCTCTCTGTGCCCAGGATGGTGTGACCCTTTTGTGGGTATTTATAGAGATCTGAAGCCCCCCCTTCAGATCTCTATAAATACCCACAAAAGGGTCACACCATCCTGGGCACAGAGAGATTGGGGGGGCTGGGGGGGTGGGGGGGTTAATGAGTGGCTGCTTGTTTTGGTATCAGAATATCTGTGTATCTTCCTGTGGGTTAGGCAGGGTTTTTTTTTTTTCTTCTATTGAGTTGTTAACGAGTGGCTGCTGAGGGTGATTAGCATGTTCATTGTGTGAGCTGTTCGCATGTCCTGGTGGTTGAACTGAGTTCGTTGACCTTTTGCAGGCTGTATTTTTCAGGATTGGTAGCCAGGTTTTGTTGATTTTTAGACTATCCTCTTTTTTATTGAAACTGTGCTGGTGTTTGTGAATCTCAATGGCGTCCCGGTATAGCCTGGTATAGTGGCTGTTGGTGTTGTCCAGTATCTCTGTGTTTTCAAATCGGATTCTGTGTCCAGTATGCCTGAGAGCATGTTCAGCTATTGCAGATTTTTCTGGTTGCTGTAGTCTGCAGTGTCTTTCGTGTTCTTTTATCCTGGTATGGATGCTGCGTTTTGTGGTCCTGATGTATACTTGCCCGCAGCTGCATGGTATGCGGTATACCCCCCACCCCCCTAGCCCCCCCAATCCCCCCACCCCCTTCAGATCTCTATAAATACCCACAAAAGGGTCACACCATCCTCGGCACAGAGAGAACTGCTCCTGTCTGTGCTCCTGCACTCTGAAGATGCCGGTCACAGATGCTGGCGAAACGTTAGGAAACAGAACTTCCAGAACACAGCCACACAGCCCGGAAGAGCCACACCAGACTTTTGAATGGCCTTTTCCTGACAATCCTCTCCAGGCTGCGGTCATCCCTGCTGCTTGTGCACCTTTTTCTACCACACTTTTCCCTTCCACATAACCTTCTATTGATGTGCTTTGATACAGCACTTTGGGAACATCCAACTTCTTTTGCAATTCCCTTTTGGGGCTTTCCCTCCTTATGGAGGGTGTCAATGATGGTTTTCTGCACAACTGTCAGGTCAGCAGTCTTTCCCATGCTTGTGATTCCTACTGAACCAGCCTGAGAGACCATTGAAAGGCTCAGGAACCCTTTGCAGGTGTTATGGATTCATTAGCTGATTAGAGTGGGACACTTTGAGCCTAGAATATTGAACCTTTTCACACTATTCTAATTTTCTGAGATTGTGAATTTGGGGTTTTCAAAAGCTGTACGCCATAATCATCACAATTATACCAAAGTAAGGCTTGACATATCTTGCTTTGCATGTAATGCGTCTATCTCATATATTGGTTTCACCTTTTGAGTTGCCATACTGACATAAATGAACATTTGCATGATATTCTAATTTTTCGAGTTTCACCTGTATTCAAAATCATTGAATGTATCATCCATGATCCAAAAAGCAAGAAATTGTTGTCGTAAAAAATCCAACTGCAGAAGGTCAAATGTAGTTTTAAAAAATGCCTCTATATCTTCATCACATAAGTTTTCAGGTTTACTATATAAATCCAAATAAAATTTTAAATTGAATATGTATGTTCTCTGGAGACTATATAGCTTATTGTTCCTATCTTTAATAACAAGGAATTTTTTCCATCTTCTTCTTGCTTCAAGCAGAACATCATCCTTATAAAAGAGAAAATAAAAAAAAATAAACACAACAAAAACAAGCTGTAAGGTAGGAGAGAAGAGTGGGATGGGGAAAAAGAAAGAAGAAAAATCAGACATGCCATAACTTGGCAATATGCCCAGATACCACATAAAGTAAGGGAATAAACCAAAAGTTACTACATAGTGACCAAAGGGGTCCAGGGATGGGGGATCCAAAGTTATCAGCTTTAAATCCCATTAGAAAGTCCTCTATTGAAGAAGCAATTCATGAAGGGGATCTTAGATTGATAGTGATATTGATAACAGTAAAGGCAGTATTGATCTTCATTGCTTCAATAGTTGAGGATAGAATTAAGTAACTGAAAGAGCTTTAATGCTCATTAAAAAAAGTTTCAGCCAAGGCTGGTATTTGAAATGTTTTCATTTTTCCTGGATAATTGGTCCAAAATATAACAGGGAAGTGCCTAAGATACTGCAGCTGCAGAGATTTAGCAAGATTCCTTGCCTTGGAAACATTTCATCTCTTGTCTGTAACTTCCTAGTAAAATCTGGATATTCTTTTTAGGCCCCCAACTCCAAGTCATATTTCACTATTCTACCCAAAACCTTTTCTCTTATGGTAGCACTCATAAATGGAAGAATAACAATAACAGAGCTAGTCCTAGCCCCCAATCTTCAAATAATGGGGATTTGCATGTAATGCGTCTATCTCATATATTGGTTTCACCTTTTGAGTTGCCATACTGACATAAATGAACATTTGCATGATATTCTAATTTTTCGAGTTTCACCTGTATAACATAGGATCACAATTTAATGGCACCATTTCTTTTTTCTCTAGTTAGCTTACAGTGCTGCTTATCAGTCTCCCTTTCTTCCTAGGCAGGTGCAGATCAGGACTGGCAGAATTCAGAGTCCACCTATATGTGCCGAGCTGGCAGGATGTTCTAAAAGAAAATGGAAAGGGAATGAATCAATAATATAATGAATAGATGATAGGCATAAATGATAGTAGGAAAGGAACTGATAAGACATCAGGTTATATACTTCTGATATTCATAGTTTTACATAACTTGTTATTATGGATATATCTTTAAATGTTGGCAATCTTGCTTATTATTTACAACAAAATATACACAGGACATACTCTGTTGTTCATTTATACAGCTGAAAGAAGCTGTGGATTTCCTTATCCAGTAAGGCCCAGTGCAGAAAATCAAATCTAGCAGCCTTTTGGCAAAACTACCCTGGATATTAAATGTATTTCTCTTTCTAATAATGCATTTATTGGTTTGTTGTCCCCTTCACATCTTCTCCCCATCATAACTATAATTTGATCAGGTCATCTGGTTTCTGTTCAAGGTTTTTTAAAGTGACAACATTTAACACTTATTTTACTTTTGAAATGCACATTTTCCAATGTTGAGCACAAGGGCTATCTACTGGTAGTGAGTAAACACAAGTATAGAGAGGGAGGTAAAAGAATTGTAGGAAGTCTGAAACTTGCGGCTTAAATGCAGGAAAGTTCTGGTTTAGGTAAGAATGGAAAAAAAGGAAGGAGAATTTTGAACAAACAAGAAGTTGGAAATATATATTCTGACAGCTTTTTCTTGTGGTTCAAATGTTGCAAAATAACTGAAATTCCCATCATAACATTTTTCATATATTGATTCAGCTAGGGCTACTAGATCTGGCCTGATAATATCCAGGCAACCACTAGTGGGGAGCAAAGAGATGCAGAGGACTCTAACCCAGTGTTTCTCAAACTCGGCAACTTTAAGATGTGCAGACTTCAACTCCCAGAGTTCCCCAGCCGGAATTCATCATGGCTGGCTGGGGAATTCTGGGAGTTGAAGTCCACACATCTTAAAGTTGCCAAGCTTGAGAAACACTGCTCTACTCTTTGCTGTCATCTAGTAGTCATCTGGATTGTTGCTGCCCACATCTAATTCAAACTAATAGAAAATGTATTATTACCTCCAGATAATAATTTTATGAAATATGTTTGCTACTTTTTATTGTAATTCATGAACTAAAGGAAATCGGGGGGAGGAGGGGAGGAACCATGGCAGGATACTGGAGAAGAAAAAAATTATCCTGAGGTTTCACATCATAATAGCAGCTGCATGAGAAAAAAGAGATGGGAAGACATCCTTTTGTGGGTTTACTTTAATTCAGGCACATAGGACTCAAGCCTTCTGTCATGTATGTCTTGTAGAAAATCAGAAAGAATGTTTTTCAGGTTGCACAAATTGCAGCTGAGTAAACCATTATACCTACTGCAGACACAGTGGATTTTCAGATGGGTGGATTCCTATACAGGAGTATTTGGGAATATGATACTTTCATGGTGAGTTGGTACCAGTAAATCTGAATGATGCAAATTGGAACGTTTCAATTATAACTGAGAAGAGGCAATCTTGGTACTTTCAATAAAAGAAAACTGAATGTAATTAAAATATGAATGTAAGAAAAGAACATTAAGCATGTTTAACGCCTCTGTTTAAAAAGAGGCTTTTTAAAAGAACTAACAACCATACCTCCTAGATTCTTCCCCACAATTGGCTGCGTCAAGCTGAAATCTCCGCCTATAAAAACGAAATTTCATCAAAATTTCAAAAGTACCTGAGATAGCCTCCTCTCCCTGCAGGGTTCATATGATTTTGGTGCTCATGCAAATAATTTGGAAACATTCCAAACTTTGAATCAAGCACCAAGAAGATTTCTGGATAAGCTTTTCATTTTATTGGAAGCATTAACTGTGTTCAGCTTCTGAATGAAACATTTTTTTCTTTACCTGTACAACACTTTTAACATATTGACTCACAAAACAAAACCTGAAAAGTAGATCCCCATAAATTTGTTCAAACAGATGGAGAAAGTGAAATTGATTGATCATGAGGGGCTTATTATCATCAGACATATCATGGTGATGCCAGGGTACAATAGCAAGGTTGCCATGCCAACTGAAGTGGACATAAAAGAAGAAAAAGGACCCTGCCCCTTCTTTGGGGTGTAACCTGACATTTATATGCAAGCCTTGAGCACAATTCTTGAAGTAGAACACCTTGTTTTGATTGGACTTAATCTTGGAGTTGTAACTAGGGACCCTCCTAGCATCACTCTTCCAATGTAAATTGGCAGATTTCTCTTTTGATAACATTCGTGGCACCTCTTCAGTTTAATCAAGTTGGAAACAATAGAAACACCCAATGCTGATTTAAAACTATCTTTTGGCAGGGCATATGATACTTCTGTTTTGGTCTACCAAAGTTTGATGCTTTAATAAAAAAAAGTTATAATTATTTATAATCAATGCACTGTTACATGGTATCTGATTTGTTCAGCATATATTTTTAGAAAGCCATTTATTTTTTGTTGCTTGGGTTTCATTTCCTAATTCTCTGATGTCTGCAGCTGCTCCCCTTGAGGATATGCAAGTCAAAGTGAGTACGATAGGGTGTTTCAACCGTACACTGTTCAACTTGACATGTTGAGATCATTTGAAGAAAGGTAAAACGATTGTTTCCATTCTGGGAAATCTCTGCCATTGCTGGCATACTGCAAAACTCACACTGACTCCAGCCACCTGCACAAACCAGAAGACAGAATTAGACTGAAGGGGATTAAATAAACATCAATACCTCTATGTAAAGATGATGTTTAGTCAGTAAGACATCTAATGAATCACTAAAGGTGAGTTGGAGAGCAGATGGCTATATCATGCAATAGTGAAGAAACAGAACTGTCCACTGTTTCCATCTTTCAGGGGCGGGGAACAAGGCTTTGGTTAACTTGTAATTTCACTCCATCTCCACATTTATGTAATTTCCCCCCACTGCTTATTTACAGTAATGGTCAAAGTGGATTGACCTTGGATTTTATGGTTGTGAAAGGATTAAAAAAAACAAAAACACTCTGTCTACATTTTTACTCCATGAATGACTTGATCTACTTTAATCATATCTCCTCTTACTTTTCTCTAAACCAGTGTTTCTCAACCTTGGCAACTTTAAGATGTGTGGACTTCAACTCCCAGAATTCCTTAGCCAAAATGTCAGGGAATTCTGGGAGCTGATATCCACACATCTTAAAATTGCTAAGGTTGAGAAACACTGCTTTAAACTAAAATCTCATTTTAATTGCTCCTTTTGATACTTTTTTCCCAGTTCTATAATATTTATAATATTATTTTTGATGTACAGTAACCAGAGCTGTAGACAGCATTGCAAGTGTGGTAGTTCCGGAGGTTTATAAAAGAGGATTAATGTATCCACAATTTAATTTTCAGTTCCTTCCAATGATTTCTAACATGGAACTTGCCTTCTCTTTACAGCAACCACTCACTGGATTGACATTGTCACTAAGCTATCTAGCATGATGCCATACTATGATCTGTTCCCTGATCAGAATCATGCCAACTCACATTCAATCAAAGGGCAAAATAAAATGACCAAAACTGATTCAAAAGTACCAATGTAACTAACACTCAGACTTCAAACAAGAACACCAGATCACCAGTGTGACTGCATTCTTTAAAAGACCTAGGTGAATGGAACAGGTATTATCGAGTGCCAAAAAGAATCAGACTCTTGAATAATACCTTGTTTTGAGCAACTACCCATAAAAGAAAGCAATCCTATAGGTAATCTGGTGTTACAACCCCATAATGGGTGTCATAACATTGCTAGAGCAAGCATGCTTTTTTCCACAGAGATGTGGCATGTAGCATCTACAACAGTTATATTCTCTATGAGTTTCCATTTTTAAGTATGAATATCTAAGGAGAATAGTGTGGACATTAAAAGTATTCTGAACACATGGAGGTTTAACTAATACATACAAGATGAAATAAGGAAATGAATCGTTGCGAGCCTTAGCTTGCACTTCCTTTTTTGTGGGGGAAAAGGGCACATACTGCATAACGATCAAACACAGCTCAGCCTCCCATCAGTTCTCGCTGCCATCATGGGCAATTGGGTAGAGAACGAGGGGCTCTCCATATTTGTCATTGTAAGTACATTCATTATGCATTTTAAGACTATTTTTCCCAGGGCTAAAATCCATTTACTTTCATAAAAGCATCTTCAACTCAAGAAATGGAAAAAAAGATCTAAACAAGAAATGTCTGATCATTTTGAATGGGTTATAGTTTTGATATATGCAGTATTTTAAGCAAGAAGAATTTATAGCTTTAAAAACAATTAATTATAGAGACCTCTCGGTGAAACATGAACCATCCTGCTGGGAAAATAAGAAATAAATATGATAAAAACCCCAAGTTTAGTTAAAGGGTGATAGTAATTTAAAAGCTTGCATAAGAAATTACTGCCTGTTATAAATTATTATAAATTGTTATGTGAATAGATGGGCTGCCTATTTAAAATATATATTTTCTAGATTATAATCTTTCTTATTGCTTTAGTTGTTTTATGTTTTATATCATTATTTTGTCTATGCTTTTAATTGTGTCTCTTTTTTTCCTATTAGCTACCTTTGAATGCCCTTTTGGCAACCAGTTTGATACCACCAAAATTCTTTGGAATTGATATGAAATTAGGCTGGACCATAAGACCATGGTTTACTGAATTTTTACCCAAATTCCTAGAATTTCTGATTATGCATTACTGTAGACATTCCCTTCAGAACCAAATAATTATTTATGTTACTAAAGTAGCCATGTATAACAGAAAAAAAGATTTCCAGATAGACCCCACAATATGGACTAGCTTTCTGTATAACTAACTTTTGAAATGTACTAAAATATAATCAAAATGCTTGATCGGTAAGCAAACTGAACTCATGAAATTGACAATCATTGTTAACCCCCCCCCCCCCTAAAAGGAAAGATTTTAAGATTTTCAAGTTAACTTTGAGAAATCTCAGCTGTACTTTTTTCAGCCTTAATATTGCTGTGATCTATTTTTGGGAAAATCAGAGAATGGTCATCATCTTCCCTCTGCCAGTGACATGGAGAAAGGGCCCAGAAGAGGCCTGGTTCTCCTTCTGGGAGCCATAATTCTTCCGCAGGTCCTGGGATATTAAATGGCAGCAGCGCTACTTACAGTAACCGGTACTTTGAAGCATAATTTTATTGCTGAACATTAGGTTGGGGATGTGATTGGAAATTCAAAAACAGCAATGGAGTTCTAGGTGTCATCACCTGCCTACAGACCATCATAACACTAAGATAGTGTTGAAAAATGGCACACTTTACACTTGGGAAGGAAGCCCAGACTGCATGATAGCTAATCCAATATTATTGTCTGAAGCTATTTGAACTTGTTGCTGAATGAAACTGCTGCAAAAAGCAGAATTGGTTTAAACTGGGGTGCATAACCTTTGACTTTGCTGCTTTTCCCAAAGGCTGGGCTACAGTCCCCAGAAGCCATCCTGATTACTAGATCTTGCAATTATAGTAGAAGTCCTACAAAACCTATTATAAAGGGCTGTAAATAATTTCAGGCATTGTTTTTCTTCTTTCAGCTAATATGGCTGGGTTTAAATGTTTTCCTCTTTTGGCATTACTACTTCGTATATGCTAGTGGGGATCAGTTCTACTATACAAGACAGCTTCTTGGGGTAAGTCTATGCCACATGCTATTCGTCACCATGTTTCAGTTAACTTCATCACTGCTCTAACGTTTACTGGATATTGCAGTAAGGCTAATTGCAGTTCCAAATGTGCTTCTCCCAATTCATATGGCTGGTTCTAACTTTTCAAGGTGATCAGCTCTGCAAGACAGTAGTGATAGCCTCTGCAAATCCAACAAGGGAGGGTAGGCAGGACACTGTGACCAATTCAATTACACAGAGTCCTCCTCCTCAGTTTTTCTTTAGTGGCTGTTTTGTATTCTCAAACACAGGCATGTGTCCATAAAGGCTGTATGGTACTAGATCATTAATGCCAGCAGCCCCTCAGGGAACTCCAAGATAGTTAACCAAAATAGCCATGCATTATTTTCCACAAAGTCCATGGATTTTAATGAATTTAAGTGTTGACCACAATTGGATTATGGCCACCTGTTGTTTTCAAGATGCAGGCAAAGATAGCTCCAGGGAGTTTATCTGACTTCTTCCTGAATCTACATATAATAGTGCTTCAGGCTCGGTCTTCTGATTCTCTCCTCTTTGATGACTAGGTGCCTCAGTTTATTCTTTATAGCTGAAACCTGAAGTTCCCTTGGCTGTATTCATGCCTAACAATGTTCTCTTTCAGTTAAGGGTCAATCAAGTCATGTTTCTCAACCTTAGCACCTTTAAGATGTGTCAGCTAGAACTCCCAGAATTCCCCAGCCAGGTTCATGCACATATCTTAAAGTTGCTAATGTGGCTGGGGAATTCTGGGACTTCAAGTCCACACATCTTAACGTTACTAAGGTTGAGAAACACTGGTCTACTTTCTCATGATCTATGTTACCAGATCTGCCTCAGTCCCCCCCCCCTCCCCCAATTTGACAATAGGTGTCCTTTCTTTCTGTTGTCCATGTGATTTTCAGCTCTTTGCTGTGCAGCTTGGAGAGGCCCAGCTAAGCCCTAAACATTTTTCTTCACCACCACTGGGGAAAGACTTGAAGTTAAAACTGTACATTCCCAGTAATGATGACATAGGTAAAATACTGTTTCCCCACTTCTTTTAGCAGAAGAGAAACTACTGTACTGGGGAGAGCCAAAGTTAAACCCAGCCCCACCCAAATGATCCTGATCAGAATCACTGAAAGTTAGATGTTAAACTTTTCACAGAAATTCTGATTATTGCTGCTTCTGCTGTTAATTTTAAGAGACCAAAAGCCTGTTTTTTTGCCTGAAAAAACATCATGAACAAATGATACAGTATGATAATATGCTGAGAGTGAAACATCTAGGTACATGTATACTACCCTGCCATCTTCCCCTGTGATAAAAAGTCAAGCTGTTTTTCTCTGAAATGTTGCAACTTTTTTCAGCTTGACTATTATAAAATGCAGCTGTCTATTAAGCAATCTTAGAAGTCTCTGTTCAAGCCCATTTCCTTTTTTTTTTTTTTTTTGTCCTTGCACTTCATATCTGAATCAACTATCAAGCCAATAACACTCCTTGTTTAAAAATCATCATTGTAGGATTGTAACCCTAATCCACCTCCCCAAAACAAAGTCACTGGAAGTCCTGCTTCATTCTTCTCTGTTACATCCATTACAAAGCAGAAGAAACAATGTGTGTAAAGTGGTGCACGAGGACTCCTTTGCCCTCCCCCTCCCCCTCCCCCTCCCCCTCCCCCTCCCCCTTGTTGCTCTGCAAATGCCTGTGATAGTGAGGCAGGAAGAACCTGGAACAGGCCACTACTAGAGGGGGAGGGGGGTTTTCCAGGAAATATTCTTAGGTGTGGCTTAAGAGTATTAACTCATCAAGAACCTGATACTTCCTGCTTTGTGCAGAAGTTTGAAACAGAGTTGCAGGAAGACACAGAGGGAAATAGTAACAACAATCTGTTACCAATTCATCTGGTCTAGTACAGCTGGGTAAATATAAAGCAGTGTAGGCTGTAGTCAGAGTATTTAATTATTTCTCCTAAATTGCAATATGCAATGGTTAATCAGTGTTTCTCAATCTTGGCAACTGGAAGACATGTGGACTTCAACTCCCTACTGATCAAGCATGCTGGCTGGGGAATTCTGGGAGTTGAAATCCACACGTCTTCCAGTCGCCAAGGTTGAGAAACACTGAGTTAGATTCTTAGGAGAAACCATTCCTGCTGTCCCTCTTAGAACACCTTCCTTCCCAACTTATGTTTAAGCAATACTTTGGGGTTCTTTTCCTTCCATGCTCCGTCTTCTGATAACCTCTGCTCTGGGCCACAGGATCACTTAAAATAAGTTCATCTCACCAGCTGAGGTGTTAGTCATCAGAAATAGTCTTGCCTCCATAGAAACTTTGTATTTAAATAATGTGAATCTGTCCCTTAAAGCTGTACTGTGACATTCAGTTGATACCAGAGAGGTCAATTAGCTAATGTTATGCCAAATAATTTGTGCAAAATATTTTGCAGTTGGTGTTCTATTAATTCAGATTTCCCTATTTTTCTTTATGTTCATATATATTGCAGTAGGTTTCTATAAATGGCACCCCAGAAGCCCATGGCTCCTCTGCTGTTGCTAAACTACAACTCCCAGCATCCCTCTCCATTAACCATGCTGGCCAGGTCTGCTGAGAATAGCTCAGCAACACCTACAGCCTCTACATAGTTTTTAATGTTGATTGCCGTCTCTGTGCAGGGAGTCAAACCCGTTGGTCTTTTAGTTCTATTTAATTGCATCCTTGAATAATATTGCTTGGTTAATTATGGTCCTATTGTCTTACGTTTAGCCTTACTTGGCATTGGCTCGGGCACCCGCAGCATGCCTGAATTTCAACTGCCTATTAATTCTGCTTCCAGTCTGTCGAAATCTGCTTTCCTTTCTCAGAGGCTCAAGTGCAGTAAGTATTTACCATTATTAATGAAAAAAATACTCATCCTAAGCAAATAAGGTTGCCTTCCATTCTTTTAATCTAGCAGATTACCTACTATTAATGCAAATGTTGTGATAGTGAATGAAGCTTCTATGAAGATGTTGTTCTGACTTCTTTGCACAGCTAAAATATGAGACTATTCAGAGTAGATTCATTGATCGAAACCCAAAAAGGACTTTTTTGCCCACCCTGTTACTGACTGGATCACACATCATATTAAGCCAGGCTTTTCTTAATTAATGTTGGTAAACCAACTATTGTGACCTGGGTTAGACATAAGGCTAAGCCATAATAAGTAGGTTCATTCGTGCATACCAAGCTATGGTTTGTTTTATTCATGGTTTTCTAAACAATCCAGAAACAAGCTAGAGTCAGTCTTAAAGACAATCAGGCTTAAAAAGCTATTTCTGATTTGTTTTTCCAATTTTTAAAAGTATTCTTTCCTCATACCTTGCAAGGAAAAATCAGTCTTCTCCAAACCGGGCACCTCTAGAGGTGTGGACCTCAACTTCCAGAATTCCCAGCAATGGTAATGCTGTCTAGTGAATTCTGGAATTTGACGTCAATACATCTGAAGGATGACCAGGTCAGGGAAGGCTGCAAAGAGGTTTGGGTGGTGCACAAAAAGCAAACCAGGAATAAGCAGAAAGCACAAACAAAACCTACATCCCTATTTAGAAATCATACTAAACCAAAACTGCCATTGGTAGACCAACCAACAAAACATGGTTTCAAACTAACACAGCCCTATTTGTTCACTAATACACATTCACATTAACATGATGCCTAGCTAAAACCAAATCAATGTATTTATATCTTTAGGCATGTATGTATTTTTATGGATATATCTCCAGCCTTTAAAACCAATTTTTTCCCAGGGCAGCTTACAGTATTTTAAAATTGCAGGATGAACAGTTTGAATAATAATTAAAACAAAATTAAAAGTTAATTACAATACTTACTAAAAACCATAAAAAGAAGAGGCAAAGTATATGTTTCTCTGTAGGGCATACATTTAAATTAATATAAAGATATCTTAAAAGGCCTGAAAGAAGAGAAGAAAAATATCTTCGATGCCAAAAAGACAATGAATGTTCCTGCTAGGTATTCCTGCTAGATATTTCAGGTATGAAAAGGCCTGCTCTGAATAACTACTTTCTGCATTCAACATGGGAAGGTGCCTGAAGCAGAGCTTCCCGAGATGATTTTAGGTATGAATATACAGGAGGAGGTATCCTTGAAAGAGGTATGATTAGAGGAGGTATCCTTGGATACTATTGCCCAAAGTCATAAAAATCTTGATTGGTTATTATTAACATCTTATCTGGGACCAGAAATGAAGTGGCAAGATTTTATGAAACTGGCATAATAGCCTTATAATGCCAGTATTCTTGATGAGGTATTCTGTACTAACTGAAATTAACTGTCTTCAAGGCAGCCTCACATATAACACAATTTAGTAGTCTAAACAAGTAGTTACCAGGATATGAACTCCTATATCAGAGCTACAGTAAGGGCCATAGCTGGCACACTAGCATAAGCTGGAAGAAGTCGTTTTGTGCCATAGGATCACTTGTGCCTCTAATGAAAGTAATGGATTTAGAGGGAGTGCAACTTCTTCCAGAACAAATTGAAAACCATACACCCAGATATATAAAGCATCCACTAACAGCTCCAAGTCTTGTCCAGACTGAACTACAATTTATTGTTCCTTAACTAGTCCATAATTGTGGCATGTATTGTTTCAGCACTTCCATTGTTCACCCAGATGGATAAAAAGAAGAGACAGAGCTGATGACAATTTAAAGCTCTGAGTGATCTCACTCGATGCTTTCACGTAGATATTTAAACAGGCTGAGGGATGAAATGTAACCTTGCAGAACCTTCCAACATAAACATCAGAAATCCTCCAGCACCATCTTCTGGAAATGGCCTTGTAGTTCCACTCATGTCCAACTTGGGCAGTCCCTCCAGAAGAATACCTTGGTTGATAATATTGGAAAATTACAGGAGAATCACTAGGGCTACATTCCACAGGACAAGCAAGTGGTTTCATGATTGGATCATTAGGAGGAAGGCGCTGAAAGAGTTTAAGATTTGGGCCTCAGACAGATTCAGTGGAATCAGGATAGGGACTGGCAATGAGGTCAGCAAATTTTATGCTGGCATTTTTCGGTACCAGCCCAATAATGGGTGGGGAGCACTTTAACTCAGTAGAGAGGAACAGGAGAGAGAGAGAGAGAGAGAGAGATTGCATTGCTATATTTCACTTCTTCTTTTGCGTCTCTAGTGTTGCTCTGTGCGTGTCAGAAGACAGTTGGACAGGAACCTCACATTTCACAAACTGGTGGCCTGGATGATTGCACTACATACTGGTGGGTGTTCCAGAGTTCAGCTTTATGTCAGAATCTCTTCAGTTCAGTGAACAAAGCTTGTAATGAGAGAACAAGTTTCTGGAAAGACATGAATAAAGAAGACAAAGCATTTGCTAAATCACTGTATTGCTGCAGCTTGGATATGGTATGAACTTAGCCACTGTGCTTTATAAACCATGGCTTTTAGCTTTCTCTACTGTACAAACCCAATCATGGTCAACAAATTGCAATTACACAAGCCATGGTTTAGTACAGTATATAAATCCAGGCTCAAATGCTGAGCAACTACAGCAGAGTTGTAGAGGATGAATGAAACAGAAGTTTGTTCTATATAATTATATTTAATTTTAGATGCCTCAGGTCATCAAGTCCTATATAAAATATTAAAAATAAATACTTTGTAGTCTTTTTGGTTTTAAAAAAAAAGTAGAACAAAAGGAAAATAAATAATCTTGATATAAATTCACTGGATCTTCAGCAGTTTTTCACTAAATATGTGATAGCAAGATTTTATTTTCTTGTCCTGTCAAATTCCTTCAGCATTAAATACACTTATTCCACCTTGCTCTCAAAGTTCTTGTGCTGCTTTATATTTATTTCCAAACATTCAATCTTAAAATATCTACTATTTTGTTCACATTTTGCACTAAACTATGGGGTGATTATTCACAGTTTAATGAAAAAGCACCTCATTCCTCTAGGAGAAAAATAATGCAATTAAAATAACTGTGTGTACAACTTAACAGTAGAAAAAAACATTGAGCTATATCTGTAAAGTAGATGCCCTAAAAAGACTTGTTTTTATATTTTATAGGATGTTTCAATGCTCAAAATAGTTTTCAAAAAAAAAAAACCCTTTCCATTTGAAAAAACCAAAGCATTTTAAGAGTCATTTATCTCTTTAATATGTTAATATATAATATATCCAGCTTTTTATTTATTTTTATTTTTTACCAGCAATCCATACAATTGCACATTTATTTAATGTTGAAAGATTGGTGGATGCACGCAATGAAAAAAATGGATCCATTCAGGCTGCACTGTCTAAACTGGGTGACCAGTCAGGTGAATCTTACCTGAACTTTGCCCGAAAAATGCTTCAGGTAAGGAGATGGGAGAAAAAATCAGAGGGTGATTGTTTCTCGCACATACACACAAAAAGATTTTCATTTTTCGCTGCAATCACTGCTATCCCCTATCATAATGCTTTTTCTTTTGGAACATTGTTCCCTGGCTTTGAAACTAAAGAATTTATACAAGTCTGCCAGAATGGATGTATTTCTATCAACCTGCTTTTTCTTTTCCAGAACCCTGTAGGTGGCCTCTATGTGGCATTTACAACCTTGGCTGGCCTTAGTGGTGTCATCATTACACTGTGTCTAATACTGATTATCACATCATCCACCAAAACCATTCGCAGATCATACTTTGAAGTATTCTGGTTTACTCATCATCTCTTTGTTATTTTTTTTGCTGGCCTTGTCATCCATGGATTTGGGTAAGTATCTGCACTTATTTAGATATCACATTCAAGAACTACATAGAGACAGTATCAAAAGGACTTTCTTAGGACAATGTAAGAATATCAGAACAATAAACTACTGTAGTCTGTAATCCCATCATTCTTAACCTGATGGCCTTCAGATGTTTTAGACTATAGCTCCCATCAACTGGTCATGAAGTCTGGGCCTGATGGAATCGTAGTCCAAAATATCTGAATGTGAGCTTCTGAAACAGCTGATATGAATGGGCTTCTTCCATGATTTTTTGCTTTTTAACGCTGAACTTGAAGATATTTTTAATTGGATCAGTTGCCGTTATTCTAAAATATATCACTGTTTAAATTACATAGCCCATATGTAAGGACTGGAAAGTAGATAAAATGCAGGTACATAAATCAAGATTACTCAGTAAGTAATGGAAAAACATTGGCTTAAACATACTGTTCCTAGTTCATATATTGTACTAAGACATAATGTGATTTGTTACATTTTGCTTTAGTGTGATATACAAACCACACCAGTATGGCATTTTTAACATGCCATGATTACATCATGGCTTAGTATGAACGTCTAAATTATGATAAGTGACTTTCATGGGAAATGTATATCAATAAATATATATTTCATTAATACACTGTCTGCAGAATTAGTGGAAGATATTCATGTCATGCTTCTTGTTTAATTGTTATGGATGTTATTATGCATTACTAATATTATTGCTACTAATGCTGTTATTTGCAGACAAATTGTACGTGGGCAGACACGCATGAGCTTATCAGAGCATAAACTAGACAAGTGTATGAATTACACACTCTGGGGGAAAATACCTTCATGTCCTAAACCACAGTTTTCTGGAAACCCTCCCATGGTATGGTTTACTGCTTCCTTGTTAAAAAAAAATACACAGCTGTAAATATGCTGAATTTCTTAATGTTAATGTTAAAGAGTTTGCTGAAAGATAGGAAAATTAGTGAAAACAGTTGTGGGTTCAGTCGGACCATGACTTATATGAACACTATTGTAAATATTTGGTTTAAAAATCTTTTCACTTATATGTTCAAGAGCAGCTTCAGACAAAGGACAACATCTCTCTTAACAGGAATAGACTTTTGAAATTAGAGATTTGTGAAAGATGCAGCTTCCTATCAACCAGTTAAGCGTTTGCAAACAATGAAGTTCTCGTCTGAACAAGAATGCTGCATAATCACCCCTGTCTGACTTGGCAACTGAAGCAGCTGTCTTTGTATTTAAGAGAGTGACTGGGTTCACACTTTGTGCTAAATGATAATGTCATTTAGTTTTAGTTTAGCATGTTGTATGCACCTAGCCTCTGTGGTTTGAAAACCACAGCTTTAGCTGAATCACATTAGATGAATCCAAGGGGTAGTGTGAAGTGTGAATCTAGCCAGTGTCATTAAGAAAAGTTGGGCTTTTGTTCATTCCTCATTCTCCTTATACTCCTTCTGTTGACAGACATGGAAATGGGTCATTGGCCCTATGATTCTGTATGTCTGCGAGAGACTGGTGCGGTTTTGGCGCTCACAACAAAAGGTGGTTATTACAAAGGTAAGAGTCATAAAGGTGGATTACATGTTTTACAGCTTACATTTTGCTGTCCCTTGTGGTCAGTGATCCCTAGAGATAATGAGTCTCAATGTTGGGAAGAAACTTCCAAATAAATCATCAAAGTATATAATATATTTATTTGGAAGTCTCTTTCCAGCAGTAATAGATTTAATAGTTAATAATCATGCAGGTAACATTTCTATTCAAATCATTATTGTAAATAAATATTGGAATACCTTTTGCTACTTCCTTCATCAAACTTGTGTTAACTCAGAACAAACTTTGGTTTCCTCTGGCATTCTGAGAACTTTATTTCTTGTGTCAGGTTGTCACACATCCTTTCCAAACCTTTGAGCTCCAGATGAAAAAGAAGGGCTTTAAGATGGAAGTTGGGCAGTATATTTTTGTCAAATGTCCTGCAGTGTCCATACTGGAATGGCATCCTTTCACACTGACTTCTGCCCCTGAAGAAGATTATTTCAGCATTCACATACGCGTTGTGGGGGACTGGACGGAAGGCTTATTTAAAGTTTGTGGATGTGACAAACAAGAACTCCAAGAAGCTTGGAAATTGCCTATGTATGTACACATCATAACAGTAATTATATTTTTTATGAAGTGTCATGGTATATTGTCAATCATAACATTAGGTTTGGACCCTATTTCAGTGCTATTCACCACTTTCAGAATAGGAAAATCAATCTTAAATGGCTTAATTGTACCATGAAAGATCAGACACTCCTCAACACAAGGAGATGAATTTATCAGCAGTGGGAGCTCATACTAGAGTGCATTACAATTATTATTATTATTATGGTTGGTTGCACAGTCAGCCAGGTGTTTAGACTGGATTTGGCATTTTTATCCACCTATCAAGTCCTTCCCAAGGACCTGGGATAGACAGATGTTGTTGTTTGATGGTTTGATGGTGTTAAAGGTATCATCGCAGGAATTAAGCTGTTCCAAATAAAGCTGCCTTTTGCAATTGACTGATGGTGATTTCGTCAATGCCGATGGTCTTCAAGTCGTGCTCCAGATTTTCAGAATTGCTCCTAAGGCACCTACAGCTATTGGTACTATCTTTGTTTTCTTTTGCCACAGTTGTTCTATTTGGAGGTCTTTATATTTTGTGATTTTCTCCAGTTCTTTCTTTTCTATTCTGCTGCCTCCAGGTATTGCTATGTCCACTATCCAGACGTTTTTGTCTATCTTATCAACAATTGTTAAGTCTGGGGTGTTGTGTGGCAGGTGCTTGTCTGCTTGAATTCTAAAATCCCAGAGCACTTTAGCTTCTTCATTTTCTATGACTTTGTTTGTTTTGTGGTCCCACCAGTTCTTGCTTGCAGGCAAATGGTATTTCTTGCAGATATTCCAATGCACCATTGTTGCTACTTTGTCATGTCATTGTTTATAATCAGTCTGTGCAGTCATTTTGCAGAAGTTAACTACATAGTCCACTGTTCCTTCAGATTCTTTGCAGAGATGGCATTTGCTGTCTGTTGCGGTCTTCTCAATTCTGGCTTCATATGCACTTATTCTTAAGGCTTGGTCTTGTGCAGCCAGAAGTAGCCCTTCTGTCTCTTCTTTCAACTTTCCCACTCTTAGCCATTGGCAGGTCTTTCGTTATCTGCTTTGCCTGCTAGTTTTTTGTGTACTGGCCATGCAATGCTTTGCCTTGCCATGTCTCTTTTCTGTTCTTCATTTGATCTTTCTTATAGGCCAGTTTGGTGGTATCATCATCATCATCATCATCATCATCATCATCATCATCATCTCTGATCACAATAAAATAAAATAATAACATTCTTCAAAATATGGAATAGTCCCTAAATACAGTAAAATTGGTTCCAGCCTGGTGGTAAGACTCAGTAACAATGATTATTTGAAACTTTATCTTCACATTCTAGGATAGCTGTAGATGGTCCCTTTGGTACTGCTAGTGAAGATGTGTTCAGTTATGAAACTGTGATGCTTGTTGGAGCTGGCATTGGGGTTACCCCTTTTGCATCCATCCTCAAATCTGTGTGGTACAAGTACTGCAATAATGCCATGGACCTAAAACTCAAAAAGGTAAGTCCCCAATCTGTCCCTGAGCAGTCAACATTTGTTTTCTAGCAATGGACAGCATATGTAAAAATGGGGAGCTATGTAAGCTCAGTTGTGTGCAAAACTAGTAGTTCACATCCAGGCTTGCCTACTCTGGTGTTTTTCAGATGTGTTGTTCAGATTAATTTCCAATTAATATGGCCAAATTGAAGAAGACATATTTATATTGTAATCTGATGCTTAAATATATAGAGAGAGGGACTGAGTGAGTGAGTGAGTTAGGACTAATCTTCACTTGCCTCTAACTATGGCATAAACATGTCCCAATAACTGTTTTTTTTTTTTTTTTTTTTTTGCTGTGTTCTCATGGAATTTCCTTTGTTTTATCCCTAGCTAATGTCAGAGACAGCTAAAAGTTATTCTTTTCTGTCCCAATTTTAAATAGTGTTTCTCTCTTCTTCTGACATAATTTTCCATGAAAACTTTGGGCGTGCTTCACTGACTATTTGGTTGCTGATGTGATTAGGGATTGGCACTTGCCTGGCTCCTATTGGCCCATGCATAATAACAACAATCACCACTCTGGCACCAAGACTTCCAAAGCTGGAATGGAGTAGAGAAAATGGTGCCTTCCCAAATGATCTACATTAACCATGGTACTACACAAAAAATAATGTGCAAACTGCAGCTGCATGATGCTGGTGTCAGGGTCATTGGCCAGTCACAGACATTTCTAGTGTCAGAAATAGTAATAATAAGAACAGTGGAAAAAAAAATGGTCACACAAAGTCCTTGTTGGTAGAAGCCAAGAAAATCAGCAATGTGTCCAAAGGCGCCAGAATTAGCAAGATACGCTTCCTATTTTGGCTTGGTGAGACTGGACATCTGCCTAGGTAATGTCTGACCCTTGTCAAGTACTCAGGATCACTATAAATAAGGGTTTAGTGTTCTTTTGAAAAAGCACTAGACTGACTTTTTAAACATGAGTTTAGTGCTCTTTTGAAGGAATGCTAATCCTAGGAGAACAGTTTAAACTTGGAAAGACAGCTGGGTTTTGCCAACTGTGTGTTGCTATTTCTGTTACCATGAATAAAAAATCAACTCATATTTCAAAGATTTCTGTTCCTGTCACTTCTAAGCAAGGTTGAAACCTACTGTTATTACAGCCGAGGGATTGTCACAGTCAACAGTATTTTGTGGGTTTGAGGAAAAGAAGGTGAACAAAATGACTTAACTGAAGATGATCTAATCATGTGATCATGTCCAATTTCACTCCTTCCAGATCTATTTTTACTGGCTCTGCCGAGACACCCATGCCTTTGAATGGTTTGCTGATCTCTTGCAATCAGTGGAGGCTCAAATGCAAGAAAAGGATCAAATAGACTTTCTCAGCTACAACATCTATCTTACTGGCTGGGATGAATCTCAGGTAACTGTTGGATCAAAGCAATTGGATCTTTAAGAAAAGAAGATAATCACTGCATATCTCCCACTTTTATGGGGGGGGGGGGCTGGATCCAGAATTACTCCTGCCCGTGAATCCAACAGGCTATTATTGGCCATTTTCACTAGTTGTCACATTATGGATTCCACCACTGAGACATCACCACAAATATTTGAAAAGTAAATAAGGACAGCTGGCAGCAGATCAGGAATTACCAACAGATTGGCTTTTTCTCATGGATAATTGTGATCATACTGTTCTGAGACTAAAGCGTTATTGCTGAGAATAAAAGGCAAGTGGTGTAAACAAGCATTAATGCAAAGCACGCAAGCAAGCATATTTGTTACAGTTATGCAAATCTTTCAAAATAGGTACTTCAGAATACATGGGACTGTGTATGAAGCATCTTTTTGAACAGTTAACGCAGCAGCCAGCAGCATCTTCCAGGCATGCATGGCTGCTTCAAAAGTTGCTCCAGCTCTCTCTTCATGCATATCCATACACAGCCATTCCATTGAGCCATGCTTGTGCAGGGAGAACTAGAAGCAGTTTCTGGGGAGGAAAAAAGCTGTGCATATCTGGAAAAGGTTGTAGCTATTCAACAAAAAAAGGAACTTGAAAGTGTTACGCATTCTGAAGCACTTCTTTCAAAGTATTTACATAGCTGTCATGTTTGTAAAAGCAACTGCTTTGTTTGTGTGGATACATGTGTTAGAAGGATACAAAAAGATCACGTTTTTTTTTTCAAGGAGAGAGGCATTCTACTCTTTCCTTCTTCCACCATCTGAATTAGCAATAAGTAAATTATATATTTTGATTGATTATGCGTCATCAAGTCCTTGTCAACTCTTAGCACAACCTCACAGATAGATTTTCTCCATGAAAATGATATATTTTAAGTGAGATTATTTATGCTATCTTTGCATAACAGATCTTTGTTTCAGTTCCTCGCTTCTGAGGCTAGCAGTCTTTTGGAAGACACATGACTCGGTCCTTTCTGAGCAGTATAGAAACAGTATAGTGAACCATTTCTCTCCCTGGATAAAAAAAAAAAACCCTACAAATTTTGCATACAGCATGCATACTGGCAGCAAGATTATTAGGAGTAAGACTTGTCATTTCAGTTTTTCTTTTAAAGGAAATCACTGTAGGCTGTGGTTGTGATTTATTACATTTTAGGTTACTTTTAAAACTAATGATGGGGTAGAATATGGTAGAATGAAAATTATCTGTATGAAGCTGATTGCGGTTCAGTAAATATGCCCAGCATACTAAGGGGTCTTCTGCACTAGCAGAAGGAAAATTGGATCATTTGAAATGGGTAGATCAAAAATGTCATCATGCATTCTTATCTTCAAGACACAGTTAGTAGACATAACCACACCAGGGCACACAGTCTTAAAAGATATTAAGAGGCCTCTTCCTCAGTTTTTCCTCCATCATATACATACCTGTTAGTTTTGTGTTACATTTTTTTCTGTTAGATACTATTGAGTTATTTGGGGGTTACTGTTAGGACAATCTCTTCTCTCTTTTATATCAAACACAGCTAACTCTGCTAATATTTCCCAGTCTATTTCCTTCTAGATGTGTTGGACTTCAACTTCTGTGGGCCACACTGACTAGGAATTACAGCTGGAAGACACCTAGTTACAAAAAGTTGCCTAACTTTAATAAGGCTATTTCTTGTTTTTATCTTTCCAGGCAACTCATTTTACAATGCATCATGAGGAAGAGAAAGATGTGATTACAGGCTTGAAACAGAAAACCCAGTATGGAAGACCAAATTGGGAAAATGAGTTCAAAACAATTGCAGGCCAACATCCAAGGTAGATTTCTTGTACGATTACTAAATTTTATTCTATCAGCATATCATTATTTTTGTATCATGGGTTTAGTAAGTGCTGGTTCCAGTTAATTTTTGTAAGTGCTGGATCCAGTTAATTTTTGATATTTTAGGCTCAGCTGCAACATCACATGTGAGTGGTGACCATATTTTCTTGGAAAAAATAAAGAACAAACCTGAAAAAGGGGCACATCTGAAAGTGGTTCATAAAGATAATTTTTTAAAATTATTTATAACTTTGCTTTACAGAGGAAAATTCAAGAACAAAACCAAGAAAAACTTTACAAAAACCCATATTCTAATAAAAATATCTATAATCAAACTGTACATGTAAATTTATTTTAAAAAGGCAATTCAATTTCCATATTTTTCACATGAATGTGAAAGACTGTGCATTAAGTGGTACCGTTTGTATGGTAAAAATTAAATGACCAAAATAAAGGACAAAAGTGAGTTTTTCAAAAATAAATCTAAAGGACAGCTTTCTGAAATAAAGGACTGTGCTTTGTAATCAGGGATATATGATCACTGGACATACACTGTTGAAAGGAACTTGACATGAAGTCATAAGTCTGCTCATTCTCTTGCAGTGAGGCCTAAAAGACTATCATCTGAATTTATACTATTAAGATTAGAAAAGCAAGTGGCCAATTGGGAAAGCTCATGGTGAGACTGAAGTCCCCAGTCTGAAAGTCCTGGATGCTATAACCACTCATCTAATAAAGAATATATTTTAAAATTTATTTTATCCTACTATTTTAGCCGAAAAAGAGCTAAGAATGGTATTTTATTTTCCCAATGAAATCAGTGAGATTTTGTCAGGAAACTGGAATGCTGAATTTTGTTTGATGAATATACTCCAAAGATATCTTCAAGGGCTCTGAAAACCACAGCTTAACTGTGTTATTTGCCTTGCTATATAAATTTGCCCCATTCTTTTTTTTTTTAATAATAATTTTATTAAGGTTTACAAATACAAAGTTAAAAGACTAATACAAACTAAGAGAAATATAAAAAGTGAAGAAAAGAAAAATAAAAGTGCAAAGAAAAAAAAAAGAAAAAGAAAAAGGTAAAAAAAAAATAAGAAAAGAGGGATATTGAAAAATGACCTCCCCCTCCTTCCAGACAAGTATAAACAATCACAGTAACTTAACATCTTCTCTAGTATTTCAGTAATAATAATAAAAATCTTCTTCCTATATCTCATCTCTTATCAATAAACAAATTGTAAAAACTCATGATTCAGTCCTATTCAACCAAAGTCCATTAAGAGCTACCAGAAATAATAACATATATATTTTACCCTTAATCACATAAATCTGTTTTATATTCCAATTTACCATTGTAAAGCAAAAGAAATCTCTTTCCATTTATAAACAAATCTTTAAAGCTTTGTCATTCAGTCCTTGTCAATAAATAAATAAATAAATAAATAAATAAATAAATAAATAAATAAATCCTTTAATAGCTACCATAAACCACAACATATATATTTTAACCCTGATCAAATAAATTCACTTCATAGTCCTTGTGTTTACTTCAAAAAGCTTGGTCTTTAATCCTGTCAAATAATATTCCACAAGCTGATTTCTTATCATTTTCTGTTCGTCTCCTCTCAGAAACTGCTTCAGTAGTTTAACACATCCCTTTTGTAAATCCAGAATAAGAAGAAATTTGCCCCATTCTGACAATATTTACATATCACATTCATTTCAATTGGAATGACATCCAAATAAGAACAATGCATTCATTGATATGCAAATAATGTTATATACCGTTATAGTTTTTCTTAAAGGGTACAGAAAAATTTGCTAAAAATATAGATCACATACATATTTCAAAAAATATCTAAACTAGATAACATTCTAAGTTATTTACATTCTAACCTAGATTATTAGGTTCTAAAACCTAAAAGTAAAAATTGCTGAAAGTTTGGGGTCTTTGGATTTATTCAAACATGCATAATCATTGCTTTGACAATTGCCAAGACATGTGACAAGTTGCATATTTGAAGCAGTATGTTTTTCCATCATTAGAATTGCCACCAACAGATTTATTTCTCAAGACAGTTCACACTTCCAGCTGTGAGCCATGGTAATTATGGGATACTGAATGATGGGTATGAATGTGTCAGTGAGAGCTTTCCGATTTCACTAAATCCAATCCAGATCTTGTGCAAAACCTGAGAATGCTGTTACCAATGTTAAAGGGTGAGCTTATCTTATGGGAATTTTGATAAACATTAGGCAGTGCTGATTGTAATTCTTGTAGTGCAGTTCAATTTCCCAGTGGCAATATTCATATTATGTAGCATATTTGGGACCTAAAAATCTGTTTTTCTCTTTTTACCCTTAGTTCCAGGGTTGGTGTTTTCCTGTGTGGACCTGAATCCTTGGCTGAAACTCTAAATAAGATGTGCATTAACAATTCAGATGCCGACCCAAGAGGCATACACTTTATATTCAACAAAGAAAATTTTTGAAGATGTACTTACCAATCTTAATTTAGCCATAGTGTATTATACTTCGTTGGAATTTTGCTAAAAGTTTCAGGTGTGTTTGATACTGTAAAATTTAGAAGAAAAATACACAGTCTTAAACTGATCCTTTTCTAATCCCATGGCAAGTCTTCTTAAAAGGCTTAGGATATGTTAGCATTGTCAAACACAGACTGAGTTTATATTCTGTATTAAACCATCAGGGGATTTTTGTTGTTTTAGGTTAGTGTGCAATCCAAATATATTGTGGTTTGCAAACTAAGGTTTATGGCATGCAGACCATGGGCCCTTCTGAATCTCCCAGCAGGCCAAAATCTCATCCAGATTTAGTTCCTTACTCAATCACAAAACTCATTGGGTGATTTTGAACCAATCAGTGTCTTGCAACTCCACCGATCTCACAGGTTGCTACTGTTATTCAAACAAAGGACAGAGAGTGTATACAAGCAGCCCAAATGCTCTAAGGTGCTCAACTGCAACGCTTCACTCATTATAAATCTCTTGAGGTTATGTAAACAACGTTTTTGCAGTCCCTGCTTCAAGCACCTATATGGGTATCTGATATGACTCTTAGAATAGAAATAGGGCAACAGAAAGTGAGTGAGGACATGATTATTAATACTCACCTTTGGTTTAAATGCCATTTCTTCCTGCCAGGACTCATTCCATTAATCCTGGTAGACCAATGTCAATCTTCATCGTAACAAACAATGGTGGAGAAAATGACTCACTATGGCTTACCATGCAAACCACTGTTCTTGGAATGTTCTCAAGCTAGGAGAGTTATTAGAGAAAGGGTTTTAAATACCGAATATCAGAATGAGGTTAGCCATATTCCAGTCACATTAGAGCTTGTATAACATATTCTAGATGGGAGTCAAGCAGATATCTAGCTGTACTGGTTTCTGCTGCCCAAAAAAGCCATTTTAGGGCTAAGTTTGATATCTTACCCTCCACACTTCTTAATGGGAGATTTACCAGTGCCCCCATGTTTAAAAGAACTTGTCCTTGCAACATATGTTTTGTTGAGACCATCTAATATGTACTACTACACAGCTCTGATTACCAGGCCAATTGACAAATGCTCATTGTTCCTTTACTGACAAAATTAACTGGATGAAATGAAAGTGTTCTTATTGCCTTCTTGTTAGATATTGTGTAATGTTGCTAATGTTGCCAAATTTTGCATAGCAGCAGTAAGATTTGCAGGCAGATAACTAATGGAACTGGATATGGGGAAACAAATTGAAGGATTTGGGGATTTTTACCATTATTATTGATTGTATATTGTATAATTTGCCATGATTATTGATTGAGCAAATTTGTTTGCTGTTTTGGTACTAATTTTATGAAATCCTAGTAGTTTGTCATAAAATCCACTGTGATATCATTGGCTTATTGAATTGTATTTTAATATGCTAATAGGTCACCAGTTTAGCGTTCTAGCATCCAGGTAAATATATTTCTTAGCAGCATTTTATTATTGATACTATTAATACAGTGCTCATTAACCTCTTAAATGTTATTTTTCTTAGTATCCCATTGACTGAACTCAGATTCTGCTTTAGCCCACTTTATTTGGATTTTATGTACTAATTTACCAGTTTCCTCTTTCTGTTCTTTTAAATCCTTTTTTTGAATTTTATAATTTTTGATGTAAAGTTGAACAAAATACTAGTCAGTGAACTTTTAACATACTTGTCTAGACAGGGAATTAAGGAAAGAAAAGGATGATATAAAAATATATTGAGTTCTACAAAGTATTTAAAATAAGTACTATATAAAACATATAATGCAAATAAAGCTCTTCTTTTCAAAGTGTTAAAACAGTTTGACTGCTATTACTTTTCAGTGTATTTTCTTAAAATAAATGCTGGGTTTTTTTTCCAAAATAGTTTAACTTTAAAATGGGAATATTGTTTTAGACTGTGAAAATGTGGTAATGATGGCAGATGAAGTTTTCCTGTTTAAACTTTCTTCTTAAATTGAGAGTTCTGCTTCAGTAAAGTTCATTATTTTCAATTTACTAAAATAATCACACCCAACTAACTTCCTTCTGCTTCCCAGATTTCTGATTCATTATGTTTACAGTTAAATAAAAAGTAATTTTCTTTTAACTGTATACATAAGGGTAATTTTGCAAGAATGAAAGATAATTATATAGCATAAAGCTTATTGTAGAGATTTTTAACACACCCAAAAGTTGGTTTTCCCCCAACTTTTATAAGCATGTTGCTCTTTACCTAGGGTTACCAGATGTCCAGCAAACAGAGGGCATTTCCTCTTTTTTGTCCCCATGTCCTCCATCTGGCAGGCACAGCCTTAAAATCAAATATTGTGTGGCTTTTTAAGTATCTTTTTTTTAAATTTTGGATTGTTTTCACAACAGTAGTCATTCAAACTTTCATGTATTGTGACCTCGTAAGTTGTCTGCTGCTTTCTCTCCCTCATCCACCAATACAGTTGACAGCCTAGATTTATGTTATTTACTGTACTTCCTGATTCCAGCAATCGGTTTCAGTCCAGCCCCTTCGAATCTATGATCACTGTAGTCTGTAGATTACATGACCTGTCATACAGTTCAATGGTGAAGTTTGAAAAGTGCATCATTGTCAATTCTATATTATTGCTAGCATATGTTCTTGAAAATAAAGATTTGTTGGAAAAATATTGCAATTGAAAAATCAGTCCTTCTGATGCTGGAAAAAGTATACAGTATATATTTTTTGCAGCTTTTTGCTGTAATTTTTTATTGTGGATGTCAAGAAAGTTAAACACTTAGTGTGTCCTCCTTTCCCCCATTTGTCCTCCTTTCCTTGTCCGTGTGCTCCTTTTCCTGTTCAGATATTTGGTAATCCTATCTTTATCTCACTTGCCCCACCTCACTTATCAACAGTGACAGTCACAAAAAGAGAGATTGTCATTATTGCGGTACAACAATGTTCAGTGTTATCAGTAGAAAGTTATTGAAGAGTTATGATTTCAAAGGCCCAGCGAAAGAAAATGGAGATTGGTGCAGCCAGTGCTTCACACCGAATGATTGCCTTTTTCATTCTGTTTTCTTGATGACTGGGGGTTTTGAGGTGGGGGTGGCTACTTTCAAAAATATATGGCTACCAGATTGCCATGACTACCAAATCTACAATGAGCCTCTTTGTGCCGAAAGTGGTAGTCTGAATGTTTGCAGCACAGATTTGCTTGCCCTAAAGAAGCAGAAATGTGGTGATTTAATGGTGTTTGCATTTTATTATTTTAAAAGTTGCTCTGGCTGAAACTAACATGAAAGTGTTGTTTTCTTTTTTCTTTTAAACAACCAGTTCTTGAGAGAGAGAAAAATATGTTTCAGGGGAAAGAATAAATAGCTTGGTTGATTGATGTTGCTAGAATATGGGAAGGGGAAGTTTGCATAATTAATCTATAATTCTTAATATATAAGAAATTGACATTGTAGCATTAATTCATTTACCATCAAGCAGCCCAAGCAGAGAAAATGCAAAACATTCATGAAAGTTGCAGTTCTACTATGTATTGTAACTGCAAACTTTGACATATTCATTCAGTGATTGTGTTCCTGTGTGCCGTGTGTAAAAAAACCAACCTGGGATTCATAACTATGGTTCCTGGCTAAGCACACTGAACAAATACAACCAGTCAGCTGATTCAAAAAGCTTTGGTATAAATAAATTTGGGGTTTCATTGTGTCCAAAATGCCTTTCTTCCTAGTAGGTGTATTTTGTGTTACAGAAGTTCACCCTGTGGCATGGGCCCTCCTACATCCAATATTTTGACTTCAAAATATTGAAACTGGTGTAGGATGCAGCAATGAGACCTTCATCTAGAACATCCTTCTAAGATGACGTAACACAGTTTCTAGAAGAAGTGCCCTAACTGCATATATGTTAAATCTGATTACTTGAATCATTCTAATTTTGGGGTGGATAGATCAGACTCATTACAAAGCAGTGCTGTGAAGTTCCATTATCAGCCATATGTTCCAGAACAGAATCCACTGTCCTCTGTTTGGATCCTGTTGTGGGTCTTCCACCAAGGCAACTGTTTTCAATTCAAAGGGCACCACCTTTTTGGATTGCTAATTAACCTATTTTCAAAAAAGGTAAAAAAGAGAACTACTACACTACCGACCAGCCAGATTTATGTTAATGCTGGGCATAAATCTGGAATATATTATTAAGCAATTAGAAAAAGAATGCATTGCTTGGCAGAAGGTAATGTTGGTTTATCAAGAGTTGAATTGATTGATTATGTGCCATCAAGTTGGTGTCAACACTTAGCAGTCACATAGATAGATTTTCTCCATGACGAACTGTCCTTTGGGTCTTCCAACAGTGCACCCGTCGCTACTGTAACTGAGTCCATCCACCTTGCCTTTGGTTGTCCTCTTCCTCTCTTTCCTTCCATCTTTCCCATCATTATACCCTTCTTCAGGGAGCTAGGTCTTTGTATAATGTTTCTGAAGTAGTTAATTTAGCCTGGTCATTTGTGCCTTGAGTAAGAAGTCTGGGTTAATTTGTTTGATGATCCATTTGTTTGTTTGTTTTTTGGCTGTCCACTGTTTTCTCAAGAGTTTTCTCCAACACCAAATTTCAAATGCGTCAATACTCTTTCTATCTTGTTTCTTCAAAGTCCAACTTTTGCTTCCATGAAGTATTCCAGGGAATACTATTGCCTGCACTATTCTGATCTTTGTAGGTATAGACATATCATAGCATCTGTATATCTTTTCCAAGGCCTTCATGGCTGCTGCACCAAGTGCTAGTCTGCAATGCATGTCTTGAATACTTTTTTACTGCTGATGGATGATTCTAAAAGGCAGAAGCTATCTACCACTTCAAAATCTTTCTTGTAAATTCTAAGGCTGGTTGTTATACCTGGGATCATTAGTTTGGTCATCTTTATATTTAATTTTGTTCAATTTTTTTTCATCATGCTTGACTTTCATTACTAGAGCTTGCAGATCATTTGCATGTTTAGCTATCAGAATATCTTCAGCATAACACAAGTTATTGACCTCCTAGAATGTGTTGATCTGATCCAGAAACACTATCATGTATAAGATTTTATGAGAAAGGTTGGGCTTGGATGCTAATCTTCTTTCCATTTACAGGAAATTGCAGTGAAATTTCATCAAAAAAATGATGAAAGGCTATATTATGATTTCTAAACTGTTGTTATATGAAACCACTTCTCCAAAAACAGTCATATGTTTTTCCTTCCTTTCTTCCAGTGACCAAGTTTGCTGGGTTTTATATCATTTTTGTTCTTCCACTGAATCATTAAAAAATATATTTTTCTTTAGAATTTTTATTTCCAGCTGGATTGCCTGTATTATTGAATGGGTATGTTTGATATTCCTATCCATAACCTTCTGTCCACCTTCTACATCTGCCTAATCATGAATCTTTTAGTTTGGTGGAGTGATGTGATTGTTGGACTAAGCTGGAAGAATCATATCTGAATCCTTCCTACATAATGATGCTACCTGGGTAAGCTTTAACTAGTCACAGGCTTGGACCAATTTCTTAGCAGAGTTTTGTGAGATCACTGCAGGACCGATCACTTATGCATGAAGGAATGGTGGGATATAAATAGTAACAATTTACTACATGTTCATTAGAGCACATGACTTACACATGGAAGATGACATTTCAAATTACACCTCCATGTAGGATTATAAAAAATTCCCATCTGAGATCATAGACTGTTGATTATGACAACAAGCTGACCAATTGTGGATTCTCATTCTGAAGTTGCAGTGGAACAGAGACAATAGTGTCCCATGTGATGCATCACCAGTGACAGTCTGTCACAGAAGATATGCTGACAGTGTACCTTCTGCCACTTTTCATGCAACCCACAGCATATGGTGGGATAAGAAATCCAATGGCCCTTCCTTGTCCACTTAAATTTACCACAATCCTTTCTGCCAGATCAAACAGAGAGCAGCCTCTGTAACACCAAGTATTACTTTCCTATCAAATAGTATCCTTAATTCATCTATGTGCAAACACCATGGAACATTAGCTTATATATCCTAGATTTATAAAATGCTTCGAAGAACATGAATACAAAAGCCACAATGTTTAGCTCATGCAACAGATCCATGTTACCCATATTCTTACTTTAAAACATTTATGCTCAATAATAATAGGCAGGTGGTTTGGGTTTCTTTTGCTTAAAAACTGATCCCATCCACTGTATGGCAATTAAAGCATCATTTAAGTCTGACAAAATCCTTTCCCCCTTGCCTCCACTGGAAACTATGGTGTAATGTAACACAATTTTAAAAGAGGATGATGATGATGTTGATGACAGTGCATTCTCCTTATTAGTATGTCTGTATTGTTCAACTGGTATTGAAATTGTACATGAATTTAAAAGCTTTTTTTCAGTATGGAACAATCCGGTAAATAAATAATGTTCTGGGTTAATTATTAAAGTGAATAAAATTGAAAATTCAGGAAAAATGAAGCGTCTTGCACTGAAGATCAACAATTTATTATGGGCTACTATTCACTGCCTGGCTAGAGGTGTCATCTTGATTAATCTCAAAAGGTGAAGCAGGATTGGACCTGGTTTGTACTTTGGGAGAACCACTGGGATATCCCAAGTCCGTAGGGGAAAAAAAAGGCACCGGTAAAAACCTTTCCATATTGTTGCCAAGATCAGTATACGGACATATCAACGAAGTCACCAAAGCTAAGTTTGACTTTACTATGCATTCTTATTTCCTATATAGACTACAAAATCTTACAATTCTCCAGGTCTTAATATACAATAATCAGAAAATGAATTCTATTTTTCTTTACTTCTGCAGAGAATTGGATTCACATTTTTGTTTGAGTTCCTTTTGATTAAAATTGGATTTTAAGATCTGTATTTTTGCAGAGAACGTGTTCTTTGGAAAGATATGGTGTATATTTCAATGTTAGAAGCAACATACATATAATTTCCCTTATATATTCTTTATGTCTGTGGCAATTGGGAAGTGGAGCTGTCAGTCGAGATGGGAATGCAGGGCATCTCTTCACAAGTGATATTCCAACTGCAGAAGGGACCAGGGAAAAGGGATTTGGGAGATGTAGATGGAAGGACAGATCTGAAGAAACCTCAGCATCCTGGTCCAGGGAGTACCTCTCTTGTCAAGAGAAGTATTCCCTGCTGGCTGGGGAATTCTGAGAGTTGTAGTCCACACATCTTCAAGTTGCCAAGGTTGAGGAACCCTGCTACACAGATACTAGCTTTCCCAGTTAATTCCCCTGCTCTTCTGGGAATATTTAGCCCAGAGAGCTAAACATCCCCATTTAGGATCAGAGCCATAAGCCCACAATGAATATTTACATGGAAATTAATTAATTAATTAATTAATCAATCAACTTTGTCACCACCCAAAGTTGCTCTGCAGTGAGATGGGTGGTGACAAATTTGAAATATAAATAAATAAATAAATTTATTCTATGTAAATATTCACTGGGATCTTATGGCTCTGATCCTAGGTATAAATGAATAAAATCTGTGTAATTATATGCAGTTTTATAAACCATGTAAGTAAAATAGATTCAGGTGCTGGGCAAGAAAATTACTGTTGACTTCCAGTCAGAAGGAGGCTCTTTACTATAAATGGGAGAGCCTGCAGAGACTTTCTAGATGAGAACTAGTATTTACCCTAACTCCACTGTGGAAGAACAGAAATTTAAAAGCACAGCAGAAGGCATGTCAATGGCGCTTTCTAAAATACAGAGCATTTTTGTTTTTATGCTCTGAAGGAGCTTCAGTCTGTGAAATACTAGATACACACGTACAGAGGGAGAGCAGGACAGCTGAAGCTCTCTTTATTAAGCAAGAATTGTTTTGTTATATTTGCTTTTGCTCTTTCTAAACATTTTATTACATTGTACTGCTCATAAATTAAAAAGGAGCATGAAACTTTAGAAATATGAAACTTGATATATATGAAGAATCATACCAAGTTTATTTGTCCAAATATGGATTTTTAACACAAACCCACTTAACACAGAAAAATACTCATCCCAGATGAGTGAAAAAACTTGCATTTTGGATGTTGTGATGTTGGAACTTTTTGGAACTGAGGCACAAGCTGATTTCCCATTATGAGAATGCTTGCTTTCCTTTGCTTCCTCTGGCTGGAATGTATTTGACTAGTACCAGTAGCTGTGAAACCTCTCTTAACCTTCCTGGTCAATTTCAGAATCCCTGTAATAACTGTGTGGCTTGATTCTACCTGCCTATGTACCCAGGGGGCCCTGAATTGCTGCCTTATTCCCACCTCCAAGAGCCATTACTTTTTTCTTCGCTCCCAGACCCACCAATAGTCATACTGGGGAATTGTGAATCAGTGATGAGAGCAGCTACTGGGGAAAGTACCAGGCTGCAAAACTGGGGGATCCTGCCATCATCACTAATTGAAAGGAATTATGTAGGATGCCTCTAAAAACAAACAAACAAACTCACACAACCCAAAAGCACTGACAGATGCCCAGTATGTGCTGAAAACATTCAGCATGGAGAATGCAATCTTTCCCCCTTTAAGTGTGCAACAAGGTTGTGCAGAGGGGATTTTTGTTATTCCAAGAGCTGCTATAGCTCAGAAAATGGAGCAGTGTCAGTAAGCTTTGTGCTCTCCTGTTGGTTAGCTGAAGCACCAAATGATTCATGCTGTTTTCTTCTGTGTTTCAAGATTGGCAGGAATCGCATGGTTGATGACTCCTTTGAATAAAGTAAGAACAAAAACAGTGCCAGGCGGGAATGAACTCAGCCTAAACCTGACAGTCCTCACAAGCAGGGAGGAAAGTGGCAGCAGCTATATCCTGTTCACATATACCACTCTGTCTTCTACAGCCATGCCTCCACTGAGGTCGTGTTCTGAAGGTTGACTGGACAGCGGCCACTGCCAGCACCTTCAGAACAGGAAGTGAAAACATGCTTCTCCACTTTTCCATTTTCCTCGCTTCAAGAGCCAAGGGGCAACACAAGTTCAGAGGAAGACACCAAGCTGTCTATCCCAGACTCATCAATTCAAGGTCTAGTTTAGGGAAAGAAAGGATGGGCATGTGTTTGCCATATTGGAAAACTTCCACAAAATCACAATCCTTTGAGCCATTTGCCCAATTCACCCCTCCAAGAGTGTGTATTTATGAACAGAGAATTAATACACCATGATATGCACCTATGGAAGCCTATCTGAATGGAGAGAAATGACTCAACTATGCAACTGTAGCAAAACTCCCATTCTCTTCAATAAGGCCATATGCAGGAAAACCACCTGGGAACTGGCCCCCAAAAAGTTAGAATAGTGGGTGTATGTTAGGTGAAGAATAGTTCTTAATACTGTGGAATGATTATTAAGTCTGGTTCCCAAAGATCAAGAACAGCTTAAAATAATCTGAAAAGAAAAAAAAAGTCACATTCCAAAACATCAGCAATTATATACCTAATTTATCAAAAAGGCATGTGTCAGCTAAGGCAGATATAATTTATTTAAGTACAAACAAAATGTAGCTGTTTTAAGACAAATACCAATATAATTCTAGTGCAATCTTGCCAGTTTTGAATTTCAGAGCCTCTGTATAAAGAAGTAGGTTTTCAACATAACTGATTTTCAGATACATTATAAATACTTGAAATACAATGAATATTCTCATTTATGCAAAAAAAAAGTTGTACATCACATCAGTGTGTGTGTGTATGTGTGTGTGTGTATGTGTGTGAGAGAGAGAGAGACAGAGAGATTGATTTCTAAAAGTGCAATTCTCTAATTCAGTTAGATAGTTCAGCACCTGATGACTACATGAACAGAAACGTATCATGTTGACCTGCCTCTAGAACTGATGTAGTCTTCCAAGGGTAATCCTCCAATCACCTTCATCCCATTTGTCCATGTGTCTTCATCTTCTTCTCCATTCAACTTTGCCAAACGTAGCATTTTTTTCTAGTGCATCATTTGCATGCATCACATACAAGAAGCAGTTGAGTTTTTGCTTGCTGATCATTGCCTCAAGAAAGCAATCAGCCTTTATTTGCTCCAGGATGCAAACAGGAATCTATTATGTTCCCAGCTTTCATAAAATACATTAACCTTCAGATTGTCTTTTGCTGCTTCAGGAAAGAGGTGAAAATATCTTATCACCAAATAAAAGGAAAGGATGAATCCAGAACTGTATAAAACATACCATGAAATAGCTTTAGCTTTCATGTTGCAGATATATGTACTTATTTCAGAACTAAGATTCACCTTTGTTTATATTACAATCATTTGGGCTATATTGTTAATATAGTTAAATACGCAACAAATTCCTTACAAAAATTAAGATTTTGATCCTTTAAATAATGTTAATACAAAACTAAATTGTACTGGTCAAAAACCATTTCTAAAAATCTTATAACAATATTGATTAATCCCAATGTTTTCAAAAGGCCAAAATACAAGAGTTTGGTTTCAAGATACAAATACCTTCCAAATAACACAATATTTCTGTGAAAAGCTGAAACAGTAGTTCCCTGAAACATAAATATATCTGCAGAGACGCTTAAATCATTTTAAGAAGTTTTCCAATTTAATGGAATTACCACTTTGACATTTTTCTAACTATTTATTAGACCTGGGAAGCATGATAAATACTACTGATCTTGTGCATATTTTCTTAAAAGTTAGTCTCATAGTATTCAACTGAATTTACTGTCAAATAAGCTTTAATAGTATGTCAAAACTCCCAGGCATAAATAGCAAAGTTATTTGGAAACAAACTCTATTGAGTTCAGGGGATTAACTCCCAATTAAATATGCCCAGAATATAACTACAATTAATTGTTCTCTAACCTCATTCTTATATTTAAGTGCATTTTAAAATATAAAGCCTGCCCCAATGTGTGCACTTTCAAGTCCAATATATGACATATTACTTTTATATATATAAATGATTAAGGCACAATGCTATTCAAGGACATAAAGGAGCAAAGGTGGTCCTTACTTAGAAACTTCAGCATTGAAAATATATAACAAACAGATAACACAAGAGCTACATAATTGGGCCTGAGTATCTGCCTGATGGATCGTAACGTTAATTTTTTTTTCATAGGTTGTGATGTTTATTAACTCAGCAATACTGTACATATTCCTTATCAAAACCAATACTTTACAAGATTCTCCTAATTTTGTAAATAAGGCATAAGAACAGCATCATTGTGAATTCCAGCATGAAAACTACATTCACTTACAAAATATTCATGCCCTGTAAAAGAAGAGTACATACTTTGGTTTCTGAGATATTCTGCATTCTACAAATTAAAAAAAAAAAAACTCTTAAAACCTGTTCACCTTTGTTCTGTTCACTTACCCTGCATAATCTTCTGATTCTGTAACTTTCTAAATAGTTGGCTTTGAAACCTACTGCTTTAGGGAAACTTTTCTTCCACATCAGTTTGAATCATAACCATGGAATCCTTCATTGCTGGGATTTCTATGACTCTCATTCAGTTCACTCCGTGTCCCAGATAGTCTCCCAGTATCAGAGATTTGTCTCAGAAAACACAAAACTACAGATCTTAGTAGTCAAGCTGAAGCCTATCTGTCATACTGAGAAATAAATAAAGAGGTTCCAAAGAGTCCTGAAGCGGTTTAAACACCCTGTTCCAAAACCCTGACGTCTGTTACTCAATGCAAAGTTTAGGTCAGTTTCTTATATATTATAAACAATTTATTCCCCTAGTATTTCTCTTAATCTCCTATGTGTGAAGTGTTGGTGGTAACCTGGCATATTTTTGTTTTTGTATAGCTGTATTATTATGTCTTTTTTTGGAGGACAGAAACATAAAACACATAATCATAGCACACTCAAAATTTTGCCTTTTTAAATCAGCATATACTTAGCCATCTGCCAGCTGACAGAACTAAAAGAATAGGCTTTACCATAATATAAACATTTTTGCAGAAACATTTTTAAAAGCACATTTCCTACCTCTTTTTCTCAGACTTAATAATATCTTATTTAATAATTCTCACAATGCGCACTGAGTATTTGATAGTTTCTGATCTTAAAGGCTTTGGGATAACTTATTTTATCCAATTTGCTACAAGATTATGGCCACAGCAAAGACGCTGACCACACAGTTCATTGTTCTGTTTTCCCATCTGACTGTGCAAGTACCTGTAATGGATTTAAGGAAAAATAATGATCAGGCATTTTTAAAAATTCTTAAAATGGCAATCTTTAACCAAAACTCATGTACAGACATATTCTACAACTTACAAGTGAAACTCGAAAAATTAGAATATCGTGCAAATGTTCATTTATGTCAGTATGGCAACTCAAAAGGTGAAACCAATATATGAGATAGACGCATTACATGCAAAGCGAGATATGTCAAGCCTTACTTTGGTATAAAGTCACCCGTTGGGGGAGATGGGCGGCATACAAGTTGAATAAATAAATAAATAAATAAATAAATAATTGTGATGATTATGGCGTACACCTTATGAAAACCCCAAATTCACAATCTCAGAAAATTAGAATATTACATGACATCAATAACACAAGGATTGGAAATAGAACAATATTGGACCTCTGCAAAGTATAAGCATGCATACGTACTCAGTGCTTGGTTTGGGCCCCTTTTGCAGCAATGACTGCCGCAATGCGGCGTGGCATGGATGCTATCAGCCTGTGGCACTGCTGAGGTGTTATGGAAGACCAGGATGCTTCAATAGCGGCCTTCAGCTCCGCTGCATTGTTCGGTCTCATGTCCCTCATCTTTCTCTTGGCAATGCCCCATAGATTCTCTATGGGGTTCAGGTCAGGCGAGTTTGCTGGCCAATCAAGCACAGTAATCCCATGGTCATTGAACCAGGTTTTGGTACTTTTGGCAGTGTGGGCAGGTGCCAAGTCCTGCTGGAAAATGAAGTCAGCATCCCCATAAAGCTCGTCTGCGGAAGGAAGCATGAAGTGCTCCAAAATCTTCTGGTAGATGGCTGCATTGACCCTGGACCTAATGAAGCACAGTGGACCAACACCAGCAGATGACATGGCTCCCCAAATCAACACAGACTGTGGAAACTTCACACTGGACTTCAAGCATCGTGCATTGTGTGCCTCTCCATTCTTCCTCCAGACTCTGGGTCCTTGGTCCTCATCCCAAATGAGATGCAAAAGTTGCTCTCATCAGAAAAGAGGACTTTGGACCACTGGGCAACAGACCACATCTTTTGTTCTGTAGCCCAGGTAAGACGCTTCTGACGTTGTTTGTTGTTCAGGAGCGGCTTGACAAGAGGAATACGACATTTGAAGCCCATGTCCAGGATCCCTCTGTGTGTGGTGGCTCTTGATGCACTAACTCCAGCCTCAGTCCACTCCTTGTGAAAGTCCCCAACACTTTTGAATGGCCTTTTCCTGACAATCCTCTCCAGGCTGCGGTCATCCCTGCTGCTTGTGCACCTTTTTCTACCACACTTTTCCCTTCCACATAACCTTCTCTTGATGTGCTTTGATACAGCACTTTGGGAAGATCCAACTTCTTTTGCAATTACCTTTTGGGGCTTTCCCTCCTTATGGAGGGTGTCAATGATGGTTTTCTGCACAACTGTCAGGTCAGCAGTCTTTCCCATGCTTGTGATTCCTACTGAGCCAGCCTGAGAGACCATTGAAAGGCTCAGGAACCCTTTGCAGGTGTTATGGATTCGTTAGCTGATTAGAGGGGGACACTTTGAGCCTAGAATATTGAACCTTTTCACACTATTCTAATTTTCTGAGATTGTGAATTTGGGGTTTTCATAAGCTGTACGCCATAATCATCACAATTATACCAAAGTAAAGCTTGACATATCTTGCTTTGCATGTAATGCGTCTATCTCATATATTGGTTTCACCTTTTGAGTTGCCATACTGACATAAATGAACATTTGCACGATATTCTAATTTTTCGAGTTTCACCTGTATATTCACTGAGAGGGAACAGCATACATCCATTTGATGATCAAATTGGTCTATACTGCTGTTTTCCAGAAAATCTCTCTCTCTGAACTCTCTCAGTCTCACTTTGAGTATTTAAGACAGTGCTTCCCAAACCTGGGTAAATTACCCAAAATTGGGTAAAAGTAGTTTTTCTTTGGGTAACGACACATGAACCCATTATCTAATCACAACAGAGACATTTAAATTGACTTAAAGATTGCCACGTGTACTAAAATATGTTAAAAAATCTCCCAAATTATTCCTATTAGGACAAAAATCAATGAAATTATCAATGGTAATTTCTTGAAATGACATAAAGTTAATTCAATGAAATTATTTTTTATAATACAGGTAATCCTCGGGTTATGACCATTTATTCAGTGACCATTCAAAGTTAGGGTTTTGCATAATGATGGAAAAAGTTTGGGAAGCCATGATTTAAGATATCATGACCTTGGTCCCAATACAGAGTATGCTATGATGCACTTTATTTCATTTATTTATTACATTGACATCCCACCTCTCTTTCAGGAGGTCAAGGTGGCTTCTATTTTGCCCCACAACCCTATTAGGATAGGCTGGGCTGAGAGAAAAAATGCCTGCCTATAGTCACCCAGTGAACTTTAAGGTAAACCAAAAGAAGGCTGAGATTCAGAAAACTAAAAGAGGTTAAGGTTTACAGCATTTTGTCAATCAAACTTTTGCTAGATATACACTATGCACTAAATCACAGTACAAGTTATAGTTTATTAGTTTTGGCTCAACAAATTGCGTAAACTCAGCCAACTCTGATTCATTCAATAAACCCTGGTAAAACCATGACAATGTAATGTGTGGACCCAGTTTTCATACCAATGAAAAGTGCACAGAACTGCAGACTATAGGCATCACTTCCAACTACTTTCTATTTCACGTTTTAGCCAAACAGCCCTAATTTCAGTCAATAACAATTACATTATGGGGGTTGTCAAATAGTATTTCAGCTGGTATAGGATGTTTCACACGAATTTAAAAAATGGAAGTAGTACTTTTATATTACATTATTTACATGGTGCTTTTATTTCCTGCAACTTGGTATTTACCATCAGTTGTGGTATCCCAAAAACACGAGCTTGCAGTATGCAGACCAGCTCCACACTTCTGCATCACAGCACAGGTCACTAATGGATGGAGAAAAATCCAGCATTCATTAATAAAGCAAGAAACTGATAAATTATTCAGACTTGCAGACTTTCCTAATGAAGGTTTCAGAGAAGTTGGGGATGAAGAGAGAGAAAAACCTCTATCAACACAATGGCAAAGTATATACGAAAGTCTTCCACTTTTTTTCCAACAATTAATTATATTCAATTTTGCTACAAAATGTTCTTTAAGTTCTTCTTTCCCTAGAAATATTAAATCAATGAGATTCATTTCTTCTTCTTAAAAAAAAGTTTCCACTAACAATTCTATAGATCATAACTAAGCTAATGTACAGACTTTGGGGAGTGAAACTGGCTAACTTTCTCTTGGGTAAAGAGTTCTTCCTGGTACTTTTAATTCTGTACAAAATAATCGCTATTGCACCTAAAAGGCACAGCATTTAAGCATATGAAAAAGTGAAAATATGAGAGTTGCTGCATTTTTATTATTAATGGCCTGAATGAAGGCCTCTTCACTGAAGGTGCTTTCCAAAGGTACATTCACTAAAGCATTGCATCCTCTCCCACCATCTGGGTCCCTTCAGATGTGTTACTTTGTCCTTCCCATCATTCCAAGCGGTATGACCACTATATTTTAGTCCAACAAAACTGGATAATGCAAGATAATACCAGATTTGGGATAGCTATACAAACGGTTGGTTTTCAATAGGTCTATTATTAATCTAAATATATTCACAGGGGATGTCTGGTGCATGCTTTGGCTTTAAAATATTCTACTCTATAATATAATAATACTGGCCAAAAAAAGATTAGCAAAGTTCCTTGTGCTTCTCCTCCCCCTTCTATATTTGTGTCCGCCTGATGGTATGTGAGAATTAGAATCTAATCCCACATCTATCACTTTAAATCAGTGTTTTTTGGCCTTGGCAACTTTAAGACATGTGGACTTCAACTTCCAGAATTCCCAGCCAGCAAACTTTAAATACATGTCTCCTTGATTCTGAAGTTGAAATCTCAATACATATGGAGGGAATGAGGTTGTGGAAAACTGCTTTAGGAGAAGAATATAAATTATTTCTCTTTAATTTTAGCCAAAAGTAATAAGAAATTGTTGTATATTCACAATAAGTCTTACCAATGTACTTGTATGTTTTTCCCAGTTTTACCAGATGTGTTAGAGACTGTTCTACTATAGCTGCAGTCCATTTATTGACACTGTCATGGTTATAATCTGCCTTGCTCAGAACACCTTCTATGCACTGAAAAAGAAAAAAAAATCCTAAAAGAACAAGTAAAAGACTTTTATAGAAATATAAATGTAGGTATTTTATATAAAGAATGTAAAATAACTCAAATATTGAAGGCAGTTTTTCTAGACTAGACTGTAGTCTAGACAATTATAACATTCATTAATTACAGAAGCAATCAACCAATGAGTTTAATCCCAACATAACTAAAATATCTTATTGTGCTGGATTTACTTAGTAATGCAACAAATAAAAGTTGCAATGACACTGCAAATTAGGCAGCAGCATTTTATTTATTTTCCCAGTGCTGGGCTGTTTTGGCGCCATTGTAAACATCACAAGGTGCAGATTCAGTTTTCTAGTTAAACACTAGAAAAGGCTACACCACAGTAGCAGAAATGTAGTTTACCATTTTTACAAAACAACTAAACAAGTGTGTTACTACCAGTACAGAATTCAACAGAACACTTATTGCTACGTAACACTAATCATCATTGACTCAGATCCTAAACTCCCTTCTCCTGACCCAAAGGTCTCCTTCCAATCAATGAAGGGTCTCCAATCTATCAGATCATTCTGCAAATGAAATGGGTGAACACCAATTCTCATTGATTCACCTTTCTCCTTGCACTCAAGCACTCCTTGATATGTTATGTATCAAGTTGTTTTGTAGGGTATTACCCACATCCGATTATACATTAGGCTGAGAGTATAGCAAGCTTCAGGAAAATAGAGAATTGGCAGAAATTACTTGCTGCTATCCTATGATGTACAAGTTCCACTCATAGAAAATTAAAATTCAATCCACTGTCTTGATACTAAAAAGTTAAAAACCCTAAACATCTGTTAATTAAATATGAATGCAAAGTTTGGATATCACCATATCTACCCATCTTTATTTCCAAAAAGTCAATGGTACAGCAAATAAAATGTATATAAGATTATAGCCCAAGTCAATATCCATCATGTCTATTTTTAATACAGATTCAGAGAAAACATTTCAAAAATGTATTTTATCATCAAAACATAAATGTGTAACTCACATCTTTAATAATATTGTGGGCTTCTTCACTGTTAAAGATCATCTGTAATTATAATATTAAAATATATAAAGATATTTTATTAATATTTCATCCAATTTGAGTCCCCAGCAACTTACAAAACTTTAAACTATACAAACAGTACAGCATATCAAATAACTTTCCAGAACCCAAAAATAAACAGGGCAATATATTTTTTTTCTTTAAAAACATACACTTCTCCCAAATGCAAAGTTAATATAACCACAATCTCCATTCATCCTGATATTATTAGTTTACAAAGTTAATGCACATTGCAGCTGCATAGAAACCAAGCTGTTATATCTTAACAAATATGTATCGCAGTACTAAAGTCTCAAATGTAATGTTTAGCTATTTTTTTTAGTTCACTATTTCTAATGGTACCTTGAAAAATCAGAAACCAGAACCTATACAGTACATTACCCTAAAGAATATGGTTGTGCAGTGCTTTAGATCTAGAGGCAAAAGATGCTCCAGAAGGCAGTAAATAGCATGCACCTACAACTCCTCACCATCAAACACCTATTTGTGAGCTTTACACTACAAGAATTCACTAATATGTTGCATCTGTAGCAACTGTTCAGGAAAATCACAGGAAAAGTTATCATGTTAAAAAAGTGCAAGGGATTGATGAGAAAGACATAGTAGGCAGGGTTCCAAATCTAATAAATTTATTTTAAAAGAAATTTTAAAATCCAGCCTTTTAAAACAGAAACCAAGCTGAAGATATAGCAGGATCAAGCTGCCGTGTTTCCCACTGAACTGGTTTACATAAAATGCTAAAATATAAAACAATTGGATTTGTAAACAATGGCTTCTGGCTTAGTTCATTGTATGAATTCAGCCAGCTGAGGTCTATTCAAAAAACCACGATTAGGCAAACTACAGCTTAGCATGATGCCTAAATCCAAATCTGTGCATGTGTGTGGCAGAGAATGAAACAGACATGGCTCCATCTCTGAATGATGCCATATATACATACAACAAAACAAGGATAAGCAGAGCAAATGCGACTTTTTCTGACTTAACCCTCTACCTGGAGGAAAGGTTTTGCGGGCAACTGAGCATTCAAAAATAGGCCAATTAAAATGCTGCTGCATCCTCCCCATCCCCGAAAGAAAAGTCACCACATGCATACACTGTGTGTCCTCTTGGTACTTTAGGGCTCTCGTTTTGCTCTGAAGTAAGAAATCCCACTGCTCCGACTTGGCAGCGTCGATCTTGATTGGCCTACATTTTTTTAAAAACACTGCATCTGTGAGGCGGCTTTTCCCCCCCCTTTAAACGAGGCTGCCCCAAAGCGTGAAGAACGAGCAGGCCTGAAAAGCGCAATCGCTCTCGTTATGTCGGGAGATCGACGATCTTTCCCCGACGGGAGGTGACGTGAGCCTGCCTCCCAACCCGGCCGGAGACGCCGCCGCTCAGGCCTGGCGGGGCTGGGAGAGCCGTCCCTGCGCTCCTCCGGGACCTTCCGGCCCAAGCGCCCGAGAGCTCGATCGACCCCGAGGGACGCGGGGATGCCGGGGGTTCCCAGCTCGCGCTGCTCGCCAGCCGACCAGCGCGGGAGAGGAGAACTGCACTACCTCGTCGTTACGTGGGTGAAACTCCTCCATGGCCGCAGCGATGGCAGCAACAGGAGCGCAGCAGCCTTCCCGTTCCCAGCGGTGACAGCGGGCCTCGCCCTCGTATTAGCTCAGCAGTTCTTCCTCCCCCTCCTCCCCTAAGCCCGCGAGCACGAGGGGGCCTCTTTCTGCAGCGCCCTCTGCCGGCTCAAAGACTCCTCCGCGGAGTCCTTGGGGTTCTCTGAGCTTGGTTTGTCTATTCTATATTCCATATTCTATATATATATTTTTTCTATTCTATATTTTATTCTATAACCAAGCTCAGAGAACCCCAAGGACTCCACAGTTCAACCCTGAGCTACACACATTCACCGCTATTGAGATTCCTCCGCTTTTGTCTGGGATGCTCGCTCGGGGGTTGCCAGGCTCAACCCCAGATTTTTTTTCTTGCAATGCTAAGAGGCCTTGAATATTTAGAAACAAAAAGGCTTCTAAGCCCCCGGAATCCCGGCTGAATAATCATAGGCAACGCTTACTGTATTTGGAAATCATACAGTCCTATGTATGTTTACTCAGATGTAAGTCCAATCATTTTTATGAGGCTTATTGCGAAATAAATGGGCACAGGATTCCAATTTTGAATTGAGGATGGGACTTTTTGCACATATGCATAACATAATTTTGAAAAAGGGCCATTCCCATCTCGGGGAATGTCTAGATTCAAATTCGTCCATTGTATCTGAAGTCCATTAAAGGGGTCATCTTCCGATGGAAGCAGCTGAGTTGCTTTCAGTGTAACATTCTGACTTTAACATCAGGCTACTATGGCTTGTTCAAAAAACCATGTTTAAAAATCCTGGCTGATTCACCGACTATGTTTGCACAATATTCTTAAACTTGATTTACTCGATCCAGTTTTGGGGATTTGCAATGACATATGAACCACACAGCATTGGAGTCCATTGCTTAAGGAAAATGAAGCTTAAATGAGGAAACGTACTATTAATGGAATGGAGGATTTTGGGAATAAACATTATGTACGTCCCAGAATTGACGTTAACTGGTTGCTAAGATCACAGCGGAAAGGTAGGCTGCAGCTGCGGACCTTGTTAACATTATTTCCCTTTGAAATTGACAAGGTTTGTCAGTTAAAGCTGGGAAGAGAGAAAAGCGAAAGTAAACAGTGAACTCTCCCCCGCGGCAGGAACAGGCTGCGCGCGCTCGCTGGCAAGCGAGAGAGAGAAGAAACCAGCTAGCCCATATTTCCTTAGCAACAACCATTGCCCACCCTCTGGGCGTTAGTACCCACCTTCTTAGGTTGTTTTAACTGTGTATACGAATAAAATTGTATTAACCTATGATGAAATGATTTTCTGATTGTACTGCTTAAAAACCCAACGCTTTGCATAGAGCTCTGAGCTTGCCTTAAAAGTCAATTTGCAGCTGCCCTTTTCTCTGCAGTATAAAGCGGTTAAAAAGAGATTTCTTCCTTGAGTGTCTGATTGGCTCGGGCAGGCCATGTGCGAACCCTTCTTTTCTTTGGGACAACACTAAGATAGCACTTCGCAAGCTCCACCTTTTGTACTTGCATCCCAACATTGTATGCACATGGGTAAAGGGTGGGGTTTGTGTTTGCAACACAAGCAAACATTTGTCGCTTGCCCCCAGACCAATCCCCTAATGCTACTTAGGTTGGATTTGCACAACCCACCTTACTAAAATGTAGGTAATTTACATAATGTCATTTCAGGTAACGTATATAATTGAAGTTATTAGTTATATTTTTAAAACTTTGATTACTATTTTAAATGTTTATCAATCACATTACATTCAGTTTGTCTCTTTTAATGGGTAGCCTTTCTGAAACTTGGCTATGACTTTCCTTCCTCATGTAAATAGGTATACTGATTCTCCCATTAATAAATGCTAAAAAGGATAAATTATAGGCCCTGTGGGTATTCTAATAGCTAAGGGTCCCCAGTGTATTTGGGCTGGAGCGCACAAGTGAAATGTGGAGGACATGTTTTAGATGATTTCCCAGAATGGCTATTGAGGCTTGCCTATGGATAGTCAGTATTGGCAATAAGAACTGGCAACAATAACAGAGGATTTCATCCCAATATAATTTTCTGGTGACTCAAAGACAATGGGGGGCAGCAGTTGGAAAAGATCATTAGAATACATGTACCAAGTGAGAGGGTGCCAAATATATGAGAGAAACCTGTATCATTAGCCTTTCCTATATTTTCTTTGCTTGAGGAATCAGCTTACAAATACTTTTTGTTTGTGTGTGTGCCATTGTTGACTCCTGGCAACTGCCTGAATTAGTCCCTGCAGTTTTCTTGGCAAGATTTTGGAAGTGGTTTACCACTGCCTGCTTCCCAGGGCTGAGAGAGGGGGACTGGCCCAAGGTCACTCAGCTAGAATTCACAGTCTCTTAAGGCATACAGTGCTGTGCAAAAGTTTTAGGCAGGTGTGAAAAAATGCTGCAAAGTAAGAATGCTTTCAAAAATATATATTGTAATTGTTTGTGTTTATCAATTTACAAAATGCAAAGTGAGCGAACAGAAGAGAAATCCAAATTGAATTAATATTTGGTGTGACCACCCTTTGCCTTCAAAACAGCATCAATTTTTCTAGGTACACTCACACACAGTTTTTGAAGGAACTCAGCAGGTAGGTTGTTCCAAACATCTGGAGAACTAACCACAGATCTTCTGTGGATGTAGGCTGCCTCAAATCCTTCTGTCTCTTCATGTAATCCCAGACAGACTCGATGATGTTGAGATCAGGGCTCTGTGGGGGCCAAACCATCACTTCCAGGACTCCTTGTTCTTCTTTACACTGAAGATAATACTTAATAACATTGGCTGTATGTTTGGGGTTGTTGTCCTGCTGAAGAATACATTTGGAGCCAATCACACGCCTCCCTGATGGTATGGCATGATGGATAAGTATCTGCCTATATATCTCAGCATTGAGGACACCATTGATCCTGACCAAATCTCCAACTCCATTTGCAGAAATGCAGCCCCAAACTTGCAGGGAACCTCAACCATGCTTCACTGTTGCCTGCAGACACTCATTCTTGTACTGTTCTCCAGCCCTTTAGCAAACAAACTTCCTCCTGCTACAGCCACATATTTCAAATTTTGACTCACCAGTCCAGAGCACCTGCTGCCATTTTTATGCACCCCAGTTCCTATGTTTTTGTGCATAGTTGAGTCGCTTAGCCTTGTTTCCACATCAGAGGTATGGCTTTTTGGCTGCAATTCTTCCATGAAGACCACTTCTGGCCAGACTTCTCCAGATAGTAGATAGGCGTACCTAGGTCCCACTGGTTTCCACCAGTTCTGTGCTGATGGCACTGCTGGACATCTTCCAATGTTAAAGGGAAGTAAGCGTGATGTGTCTTTCATCTGCTGCATTTAGTTTCTTTGGCCAACCACTGCGTCTGCAGTCCTCAACATTGCCCGTTTCTTTGTGCTTCTTCAAAAGAGCTTGAACAGCACATCATGAAACCCCAGTCTGCTTTGAAATTTTTGCCTGGGAGAGACCTTGTTGATGCAGTCTAACTACCTTGTGTCTTGTTGCTCAGTCTTGCCATGGTGTATGACCTGTGACATGAAACTGTCTTCCACAACCTCACCTTAGTAGCAGAGTTTGGCTGTTCCTCACCCAGTGTTAAGCCTCCTACACAACTGTTTCTGTTTCAGTTAATGACTGTGTTTCAACCTACATATGAAATTGATGATCATTAGCACCTGCTTGGTATAATTGGTTAATCATACACCTGCCTCTAATCCTACAAGATCCCTGACTTTGTGCAAGTGTACAATGTGGAAGTGTAAGAATTGTTGCTGGTTTGAAGCCAAAGGATAGTCACACCAAATATTGATTTGATTTGGATTTCTCTTCTGTTCACTCACTCTGCATTTTGTAAATTGATAAATATAAACAATTACAATATACACATTTTGAAAGCATTCTTACTTTACAGCATTTTTTCACACCTGCCTAAAACTTTTGCACAGTATTGTACCTACAGGTGAAACTCAAAAAATTAGAATATCGTGCAAATGTTCATTTATGTCAGTATGGCAACTCAAAAGGTGAAGCCAATATATGAGATAGACGCATTACATGCAAAGCGAGATATGTCAAGCCTTACTTTGGTATAATTGTGATGATTATGGCATACAGCTTATGAAAACCCCAAATTCACAGTCTCAGAAAATTAGAATATTACATGACATCAATAACACAAGGATTGGAAATAGAACAATATCGGACCTCTGCAAGGTATAAGCATGCATATGTACTCAGTACTTGGTTTGGGCGCCTTTTGCAGCAATGACTGCCGCAATGCGGCGTGGCATGGATGCTATCAGCCTGTGGCACTGCTGAGGTGTTATGGAAGACCAGGATGCTTCAATAGCAGCCTTCAGCTCCGCTGCATTGTTTGGTCTCATGTCCCTCATCTTTCTCTTGGCAATGCCCCATAGATTCTCTATGGGGTTCAGGTCAGGCGAGTTTGCTGGCCAATCAAGCACAGTAATCCCATGGTCATTGAACCAGGTTTTGGTACTTTTGGCAGTGTGGGCAGGTGCCAAGTCCTGCTGGAAAATGAAGTCAGCATCCCCATAAAGCTCGTCTGTGGAAGGAAGCATGAAGTGCTCCAAAATCTCCTGGTAGACGGCTGCGTTGACCTTGGACTTAATGAAGCACAGTGGACCAACACCAGCAGATGACATGGCTCCCCAAATCAACACAGACTGTGGAAACTTCACACTGGACATCAAGCATCGTGCATTGTGTGCCTCTCCATTCTTCCTCCAGACTCTGGGTCCTTGGTCCTCATCCCAAATGAGATGCAAAAGTTGCTCTCATCAGAAAAGAGGACTTTGGACCACTGGGCAACAGACCACATCTTTTGTTCTGTAGCCCAGGTAAGACGCTTCTGACGTTGTTTGTTGTTCAGGAGCGGCTTGACAAGAGGAATACGACATTTGAAGCCCATGTCCAGGATCCCTCTGTGTGTGGTGGCTCTTGATGCACTAACTCCAGCCTCAGTCCACTCCTTGTGAAAGTCCCCAACACTTTTGAATGGCCTTTTCCTGACAATCCTCTCCAGGCTGCGGTCATCCCTGCTGCTTGTGCACCTTTTTCTACCACACTTTTCCCTTCCACATAACCTTCTCTTGATGTGCTTTGATACAGCACTTTGGGAAGATCCAACTTCTTTTGCAATTACCTTTTGGGGCTTTCCCTCCTTATGGAGGGTGTCAATGATGGTTTTCTGCACAACTGTCAGGTCAGCAGTCTTTCCCATGCTTGTGATTCCTACTGAGCCAGCCTGAGAGACCATTGAAAGGCTCAGGAACCCTTTGCAGGTGTTATGGATTCATTAGCTGATTAGAGGGGGACACTTTGAGCCTAGAATATTGAACCTTTTCACACTATTCTAATTTTCTGAGATTGTGAATTTGGGGTTTTCATAAGCTGTACGCCATAATCATCACAATTATACCAAAGTAAGGCTTGACATATCTCGCTTTGCATGTAATGCGTCTATCTCATATATTGGTTTCACCTTTTGAGTTGCCATACTGACATAAATGAACATTTGCACAATATTCTAATTTTTCGAGTTTCACCTGTAAGGCATGAGCAGAACTCACAGTCTCCTGGTTTCTAGTCCAGTGCCTCAACCACTAAACTAACCTGGCTCTCAAGTTACAAATGCATACATGGCTGGAGAAATGTTAAAAAGCATTAATATATTTATTGCTTTCTTTGTTCACTTTTTGTTCACAGTACACAGCCATTTCCTGCATAAAGTATGAATCAATCCTTCAGTTACAGAGTTGGGGTTTTAAAGCTTTAGTATAAAAGCTGAAATCTCAATTATCTTTATTGGAATAGTTACAACCTTACTATTGTATATGATGATGTTCATAAAAATCCAATTTTCTTAAGCATGTTTATTGCATTAACAGCAGTTAATATTAATATACTAAGCTGTAAACCATTAGTGCAATTTGCACAGCTTGCCAGGCCAAACTCAAACTGTATTATGGCTTAGCATGTTTACATACACAATCTGTAGAGAAGTCGCTGAATTGATGAGCTCTGCATCACCAGGGGTGAGATTTTATTTATTTTAAACAGGGTTCATTTAAACAGCAAAGCAAAAAAGGAGCCACAGAATTGTGTTCCTTAAAATAACTTGGCCAGGTCTCCGCCGTGCTAAGCCCTGACTTGTTTAGTTTGGGCTTAACATGTTTGTGAATGCAGCCACTGGGGCTGGTAAACTGTGGTATATGACTTAGCAAATTATGCGAATCTATCCAGTTATGATTCATTCAATAAAGCATGTTAAGCAAAATATAATATAGTACAAAATGTAAACCAGACCAGTTTATCAGCAATGCCCAACTTCACGTGGATCTTTCTGCCTGGTGGTCCACATGATCCAAAAGACATGAATCCCCAAAACAGAGGCAACCTGTTCCAAGAGATTCAGGAACTGACAGGCCTTGATCTCTAACATTTCTTCCGACAGATATACAGTATTATGCATCTGCCTGTCTATTCATATGAGGCATCTGATGTGACATTTCAGAAATTTTTATCAGTGTAATTAAATAGCAGCCTCGGGACCCATTTAGTATCAATAGTGGCAGATCAGGATTGTACCCGCTATTTTTTCAGTCCTCATTATCCCCTCAAACACAGCACCCTTGCTGCGCAAACACACGGCGTGTGCAGAAACGGGGCAAACGTATTTGTTGGAGCTGCTTGTCCCCTCTTTCCGTCAATATCTTCTATTACCTTCGAGGTCTCTCCCACTCCCAACCCGCATCCTCCCGCAACGTGGGGAGTGTGCGCAGCTGGCTTTCATCGCGAGTCGCCTCCATTCGCGCTTCCCGAGCTGGGCCAGCAGGAGGCTCTCCTGGGTCCCCGTTCCAGCGAGGACAAGGAGAAGATCTGCGCCAGGACGGGGACGGCTGCTTTACAGGCATCCATCCTTTTCGGGGGCAACTCGGTCTTTTTTTTTTTTCCCGCGAGTTAGAGCTAGAAAACGCTCCCGACGTTCAGCTGGGGGGGCCGGGAAGGCTTCTTTTGCGAGCACGCAGCAGTGCAGAAACCGGCGCCGTGACGGCAGCAGCGGCGGCGGCAGCAGCGGCGGCGGGAACAGCCACCGCCGTGGGAAAGGTAAGCGAAGACTTCACGCTGTGTTAACCTGGCTCTCCCCGGGCCGATTTCCCGCCACTGGAGGACTGAATGTCGCCAGGTTGTCCCTCGCAAGCCCAGCCGGTGCAAGTTGGGGAGAGCCTCGCCAGTCCAGGGCAAGAGTGAGGGCAGATGATTTGAGAACAAGGCAGGTAGCTGTGTGAGCACCTTTCACCCTCTGAACGCTGCCTTCCCCTTTTCTTCGGGAATTTTACAGCCGGCCTCTCGAAACGCTGCGGGGTAGGTGTCGACGCTTCCGTTGCATACCTGTGTTTTTCTTTTCCTCCACGAAGCGAGGGGTGAGCGTGCTCTGCAAGGGGAGGGGGCGACTCGGAGTGATCCTGTGCGGGAAGGTGAAGATGCACGCTCGGTCTGCCTTTGATCGAGAAAGACTGACCATTAGTAGTTTACTTCTCCTCCTCCCCATCTCTGAAAAGCAAGTTTGCTTCGGGCAGTTCTCACTGGAGAGAGAAAGGGGGAGCGCAGGTGCCTATTAAGCATGGACCACGGTGAATATTAGGGTTACTTTGGAAACAAGAACGGAACGTGGTATTTTCACCATCCAGCTATGATCTAGCTTCACTATGCCAGTATGGCTAGATAATGTGACTTTATCAACGTTTGATGCATTTGCAAAGATGCACATTTCTTCCCCAAACTGATCCTGTTGAATTCAGTAGCTATTACGTGCAGATGAAGGAGGAGTTGCAGGTTGGCTTTTCAAAAGGGAGGCCTTTTAGTATGCAATTAATTACTCTTCTTTTGACAAGACTATTTATCTTCTCCCTCCCCCTCCCCCCCCCTCCATCTCTCTCCAACCTTCACTCTCGTACAGACTATGGGAAATAAACCGTGCAGATGAGTCTTTTGCAGTGGTAAAATCTGAAAGCTCAACAGTGAAAGAAAGATCTCCTCCTAAGCACTAAAAAAAATTGCTGTACTCTTGCAAGGGTTTTTGGTTTGTTTCTGAAAGCTAAAGTGTCTTTAAGATATGGAGCGCGGGGTCAAAGGAACTACTTCTAATATGGCAGAAGTAATTGACATGCCGAAAAGAATTTTTCACTTTGACTAATGGATCACCACCCGTTTCATAAATTGCCTTTGAAACTCCTCAAACTTCAGAATGGAGCCTCCTTAGCCTCATGCAAATGTATTTGCGCAGATGTTACCGAACAAACAGGGAATTGCAGACATGATTAATTGCAAGGAAAATATTAACAGTCCAATTTTATAGTCGTTTATCAGAAAAACAATCCACTATTTTCAGTAATGTTTTATTCCAATGAAGGATGTACAGAAGGCAGTTAAGGAATAATATTAGTTTATATGTACACCTGTGAATAACCTAAGCAATTTTTGCCTTTAATGTAGGAGTTTGTACAATAGGCTTTGCATGTCCTGTCAAGGGCTAGACTCCAAAAATGGGAAAGCCATGTTTTATTTTGGAAAGAGGATTTGAGGGGTTTGAAAGGAGTGAAGTGGGTGCTTTAAATTTCTGGAAGACTTGAGGTATCCTTTTTGCCCTTTAAAACCCCCTCTAGAATTCCAAATAATGCAGCAAAGGCTGAAAAATATTGATGTCCCACTTATACGGGGTGTTCAGGGCTTCAAAGGACATGTTGGTGGACTGCAACTAGCCCTCAGGCCAGCAATTTTTCATTCCAGATTACTGGAATGAAAATAAAGATTACTTTATTTTATTTTATTTTTTTGGTGCCTTCAAGTCAGTGTTGACTCCTGGTGACTGTCTCCACTCATCCTTGCAGTTTTCTTGGCAAGGTTTTGCAGAAGTGGTTTGCCATTGTCCTCTTCCTTGGGCTGAGAGAACAACTGACTGGCCCCAAGTCACCCATCTGGCTTTGTGCCTAAAGCAGAATAGAACTCCTGGTCTCCCAATTTCTAGCCTGGTGCCTTAACCACTACACCAAACTGGCTCAAGAGTTACATAAAGAACAATATTTTCTGATAGTGGATAATATTCTGTTATTCAGCCATAATTCCCATTCATGCGTGTTTCTGCATTCTTAGATTTCAGTCCAGTCTGAATGTTCTACAAAATCTTCTTGAGATACAATGTTAAATTTTGTCTGCCTTATCTAGTAGCCTTTTTTATGCAGATGAGGGACAAAGTTTATATTGGGTGCCATATTTAGAAGTCTAAATACATGATCAGTATAATGTAATAGTAACCTGAGTAAACAACATTGTAGAGTATGTTAAGACTTATCTGTAGTGAATCTGTAAGACTCAGATACCCTGAATATGTGTTATATCAGCAGCATATAATCAAGAAGATAAATAATGTCACTCTTATTTTAATATCTGAAATATCCCTTGCAAAATTTCCAGTTTTATGATGGTAAAGGAGAAAAGGTTATGTAGATAAAGAATCTTGTATCTTACAGTATCTTCTGCTGCTCAGAGTGGGGAATTGATATGCCAGTTCATATGCACACTGTTGACACCCTGCATTTCTCTATAGAATTTCTGTTAGTAAATTCTATGCTCTGCAACATCAGGACTGAAGCATGGCTTTGCGCTCAACACAATAATGTCAAGTAGTAGCACTTTTACTTTTCCCAAAGGAGCAAATAAGGAACCATTTGCTTCTATGGAAGAAGCAAGGGAGTATTGTACTGCAGTAGCTGACTACTTAATTTCATCCCTGCTTCTAAATGCAGTTACTTGAAATCAGCCCTGCTATCTATTTCCTATATTTTATGTTCTGTTTCTTGCTCATATTAGAGCTAATAATGCTCATACGTACATGCAATCATTTTATGAGAACATCCCCTCGACTATGTCCTTGCACAATTGTACTACAATCACCCAGAATGTGATAGAGTAGGAACACCCCTTCACCCTTGGATAATTGTAAATTAATATACAACTATGTATACTAATCTACATATAACCAGGGCACAGATATGCTGCAATAGCTTATTTTTTTCTGCTATGTTTCTAGGACATTGTCTCATCTCACCTCCAGCTCTTGAGTGAAATAGGCTTAAGTTGTCCTTAGCTGTACTAGTGCTAAAGTAGTATTTTAGTCCTTAAATCAATGCCTTCTAGACTGGCCTGATTGGCAGTACTGAAATCTGTTAGGCGGTTTCATGTTACTTTATCTTACTTTAATTCTCCATGCTGGCTGGGGAATTCTAGGAGTTGAAGTCCACGCATCTTAAAGTTGCCAAGGTTAAGAAACACTGTTTTAGAGGGATGTCAGGAGACTGATAATGACTGGGAACCAAGGAATTTGAGGCAGGCTATGGATTGGCAATGGGTACTGCAATTTTCATGCCAGTTCAAGGATGGGTTTAAGCATTATAATTCAGTAGCAGGGAAAGGTCCCTTGCTATAGTTTATAGTAGTGGTTGAATACTGTTTACTCTCAGAACAGAATAAAGACGTGACTCTATACAGATTGATATTTACCAATTGTTCAAGCAAGTTTCTGTCTTGGAAGAATGGGAGGAAAAGTTAAAGCAGTAAAAAAAAATTGCAGTAGCATCTCTTCCTGCTGACTGACTTCTGAACATAGATGACCAAATGGACTAAATGGAGTGAAAGGAGTGCAGTTTGGTAGTGATGTAAGCAGACAACTTGAGTGTTTTTCAAACCTGGCAACTTTAAGACGGGGAATTCTGGGAGCTGAGTTACCGTGTCTGGAAGAAAGAAGATGAACATCATTGGCAACAAGACTCAGAAATTGTTGAGTAAGTAATAAATCTGATAAATGATGATAGAGCTGACTGATCAAGTTATACAATGCATTCAGAACATTCATAAGATTAATGAGAATTAAAGATTAATCTTAAAGAATTAAGATTAAAAGAAAGAAAGGCAGCAAAGACCTATACTTTGTATCATCTAATTCATCAGCCTTTGGCAATGATGGTTCCATGTTAAAGGCCCATTCATCACCCAGAAAGGGTTGTAAAGTTGCTAATACAGTAGTTGAAATGTCCACAGTATGTCCAGTGGCCTTCCCCTCCCTCCTTCCTGTTTCATTCTTTTATTCTCTTCTCCAGCTTTTTTGCCTAGTGAGCATATTTGGAATTTTGAGAAAATGTTATGGGCCCATTTGAAAAAAAAAATCATTTTGAGCGGTGGAGCTTTCCCGTTTGCAAAATAGGTCATGGGCATAGTTGGAAATAATGATGCTGAAAGCTTGGTTGGCTTTGTCGCATAGCATCTTTTTTAAAAAATGGACCAAAATATATGTTCACCTGGTTGTTACACTATCATTGAGGTTTTAAAAATTTAAACATCAAAGCCGCATTCACTGAGATGAAGAACCCTAGTATTTCATGAATTGTTAGCTTGTTATTTCTTGATGAACTGCTTAGCTCAATGCTGAAACAGGCATCTCTCCTAGTATTCCCTTAAAAAATAAAATTAAAAAGCAATTACCTGTTTTGACAGTATCCCACTCCAATCATACACAACAGCAACATAATTTTATTTTGGTCATAGACTAGCATAAAATACAGACAAGGAAAATTACATCTGTTTCAGTAATTCCACTGAAGCTTATAAGCAATAAAAAAGATAACTAAATCTAGGATTGCTAACACAATACTATAAACTTAAAACAATAAAATATTTCTATAAACATTCTTAATATTAATACTAAAAGGATAGACTAAATGGGGGGCTCTGAAGGCCACAAAAAAGATGTAAGAAAAGAAATAAAAGAAGAATTGTCAGTAAGTTATCACTGCCCATACCCTTAGTTATCTGTTTGTGAATTTAAATTGCTGCTAGGCAAACTCTAGCTATGTTGTATGTGCTAAATGGTTCCTTATTTGAGAGGAGAAAATTAAGAAGAAAACTTTCCTTATGACCTATAGCATGTGTCAAGAAAAAAAGAATGAAAGTTCCTTGACTACATTGGCATTAGGGGCAGTGTAAAAGCACATGTGTGATAGTTTGAATAGCATTTGTGCTACATGGACAGGTTCTCATTCACATGGTGGCTTTGGTAAATATCCCATTAAGAACTGCAGAGGGTCAAACATCAAACCTGGCTCCAAGAAAGGCTCTTTGCTGTGCAGGGAAAGCCAAAGGAATTAAATATCTCCCCAGTTCCCATCTGGAAAAAGTTGTACAAGCGCTAACATGGGCTGGAATATGGCTGATCTCATTATGGAATTCTGTATCTAGGACTATTTCTCTAATGATTCTTTTAGTCTGAGTGTATTCCCAAAGAAGCAGTTGCTCAAGTGAGTGAGTGTCCCCTGAACTGCTTGTTGCCATGAAGACTGAAATTGGTCTGTCGGGACTAATGGAATCAACCCTGATGGGAAAAAGTGGCATTTGAGCCAACAGCCATATGCTCTTTCCTCCATTTTTTGTTGCCCTGTTTCCCTTCTGAGCATCACGTTGGATATACAGAATTCTGGAGAATTCTGGGAGTTGAAGTCCACACATCTTAAAGTTGCCAAAGTTGAGAAACACTGATCTAGGCACTTTAAAAAAGGTTTGCAAAAACTTAGTTTGTATGGCTTTAAATGATTTATAGTGAGAGAATGGTCCATCTGAGCACTATACAACATTTGGGCCAAGGGTTTTGCTGTAAAAAGTTTCAGAACTGCTTGCATGCATTCCCAGCCTTTGTCCAAAAAATAAAATAAAGCGTAATAGCTGCTGTGATGTTTTGTGCTTGTGAAGCAGCGTGATCAATGTGCATCTTCCAGGCACCTACGGTATGGAGCACTATTCCTACTGAAGCTTTTAACTTGCTCAATTTACTTCCCTTCAATGGTCCATTTAAATCTTGGGGGAGGGGGGGATTGGCAAAAACCACTTTGGTTTTCTGGTCATTGTACTTTCAGCAAAAATGAGTGAAAGCTTTGAGTGTTCACCTAAGTCCTACAGGTATTTGTTAAAGGATAGCTACATCATTATCAGCATATAAAAGTTGCGGAATATCAACCCCAGCAACCTTGGGAGGATGGAAACTTGGGCTGGATAATCTGCTTGCTAGGGAGTTTAAATAGAGTTTAAATAAGGAAGGACTAAGATGTAGGCTTGTCTGACTCCCGTTCAAACAGAGATTGGATTAGATATGATGCCTTGAGGGTTGCATCTAATTTTAATGGAGCTATTAATATAAAGTTGTTGAATTAGGAACAGGACGCATGTCCATATTCATGTTACTCAACTTCTCCCAAAGGAGAAGTATACTCAATACTTTGAGAATCACCAAGACTAAAGTTTAATTAGCATATAATAGGCAAATACAGCTAAATGGGAGTCTCAGAGCTTATTTTCATTCTTCTAGAACTTAGCATATGATTGTACTGCCTGTAATCATCTTTCCATTCCAAATTGCTCCCGGCATGGCTTCTTTACTCTAAAGGGTAGGTATTGAACAACAATGATGAAATTAAAGGTATTGACAAGCAAATAAACTTGTATCAGTATTTAATCCTGTAACATCACATTAGTGAACTTCTAATTAAATGGTAAATACAAGAGAGAACTATACTGTACCACAGGATGCCAAGTATGTTTATTTGATGCAGTGTAAGATGTCTGATATGTTTAAAATATGTCCTACACCAGGAAGAGTTGTTGTAACTGTATACTGGTGTAGGCTTTCACAGCAGTATCTGTTGGGCAGTGTTGAACTTCAGGGTTTAATGACTGTGGTCTAGATGGCAGATTTCCTGATGTTTTGCCGACAACCATGGCTGGCTACACAGATCACCTTGCCTTTGAAGATGCCAGCCATGGTTGCCCAACACTGCCCAACAGTTGTAGCTGCTTACCCCAGCATGGAATAATATGGTGGGTATGCATGTTCATTCTCATTCAGCTACATCCTATAATATTTTTATTGCATTCCATATACATTATTAATATCCTATGAGATTTTATTCCTTACTGAAGAGGTCTTTTCTATTTTCTGTTCAAGGTTGGAGAATTGCATTCTAGAGAATGATTCAAGCAGAGAGTGTGAGTCACAACATTTGATTAAGAAAATATTTTCTTTCTAGACAAATTGAAAGCTGGTACAATGAAAGCATACTTTTAAATTTTGCTTTTGGACAATAGATTTTATTTCATGTGGCATGTGTTCATGTGTGTATGTGTGTGTTTAAGGAAGATATGGATGAACAGTCTTTCCAGTTGCCATTTTTCTGCTCAGGGTCATGCCACAAGCTGCTGTGCAATACTTACACATGGTAATTGATTTTCATCACTGAAAAATGCTAAACAAATACATCTAAAAGTACTTGTTCTAAATAGCTCTGCATTTGTATCACAAAAATGTGAAGTTGCAAAAGATACATATTAATCTTTCAATAACACAGACAGATCTGCTAAGAACAGACATTCCAAGCTTCATTATCCCATTTTAATGGAAAGAATATATAATCTAGACAGGTGATCTAGAATTTTAGTAAGATAAATTTGATTAACAATAATTTAACTTCAGAGGTATGAAAGATGCTTCCAATCTGAAATGTTTGGAGCACAAGCCAGCCTTTTTCTAATTTGAAACACCTTGTTTTGAGTTTAAAACAGGTATTCGAGCCCTACTGGAAGTTTTTCAATATTATTCTAACCGTTCTGCAGCCATTCCATATGTAAAATGGCCCTATTTGAAATTTAAATGGGCCATATGTAATCTGGCTTTCTTACTTTGCAAACATCTCATTCTTACCAAGCAATTTTTGTGTGTGCTGTAGTTTAAACAGAGTTTATGATGAAATGTTTGCTCTCCTAGATGCCCATTTTAGAAGAAATATATATAGTAGGATTTTTTATTTGAATTCTCCATACTGAAATTTAGATTAGATTCATGTTGCTTTCAATGGTAATATTTTGTCTAAAATGTATTAATAGGCTTCTGCTATATAATAGGAAATAATAATGTGGTTTTTAACTATAGGAGCCTATATGACTTTTCAAAGTTTAAATAAGTGTCTGGTTTATTTTGAAAATTCATAACGGCTTCATAGTAGAAAACTGCTCAGTTGCTCTCTTCTATTGCACAATGGAGGAAAACTAATCTCTCTTCTTACTGAAATCTAAGAAACTTTATATATTATTTATTTAGATAAAGCTATTCTTTAAGAGCAGTACTGAAGTCCGTTGGAAGTCCCTCTCTCTCTCTCTCTCTCTCTCTCCTTTCTTTATCATATGATAAAAATCTATTTTGGGGCAGGGCTCAGAGCTTTTCATCAAGTCCTGTGCTTTTTTTCCTGTAGCACTATTTGGAATTAATTCAACATGAGCCAACTTAGGCAACTCAGTACTGCACAGGATTGCAGTTCTTAAATTCTGCAATTTAAGTCTGCAACCCTATTTCAGTCAAGGATACATTTTGAATTTAATGTTAATTATACTCAGTCCTATGTGGTCTCTTGGAAAAGGCTCGCCATATAAATGCTTCACTTGTTACATGAAATCTTACAAACCGCATTCTGACTTACACTGAAATATGGGCCTAGGGCTATGCAACTGAATGCATCACCATCCAGGAAACAACATGCCTGTGCTTTGGAATCTACATTCCTTCTGTGTGATAGTACTCATCTGAACGGCGATCAGCCAAATAAAAGATTCATCTAAGACCTTGGTGAGAACTGTTGTAAGGGGCTTGCTTGTGCTTTGTAGAGTATGCAAGAATGAGGCCAGGCTCTCAAAAGCTTATGATAGAAAAGGTCACTAATAATTAGTGTATTTCTTTCATTAGGGTTTTCTTCTCTGCAGGGGCTCTGCATGCATTTTTGAGAACTGTTTTAAGAATGTCTTGAAAGTTGAATTATGCCTAAATTTACAAAGGAAAGAACCCAAACTTACTCCCTGTGGTTTTCCTTTTTATACGGTTTAGCCTCAGTTGGAGTGTTGTTCCATCTCCTGAGAGGCATCAGCTCTTCAGGGGAGATGAGTCTTGCTGCTTCTACATGTAAGGAATATGTCCAAGTATGGTCTTCAACCTCTACCATTTCATTTGGGGAGCGCCATGGCAATATGTTGTGTAATAAGAATAATCTTTGCTTTTCATCTCAAAATGGAAACAACTTACACTAAAGGGGTCATGTTAAGGATGCTATGAATCATGCCACTGAATAACTTAAATTTAATCAATACTGTGCAGTGACATGCTTCATTAATATTAGTCTGACATGCTGAAATGTCAATAATTTTAGCAAAGTAACTTCTTTCATGTCTCATATCAGTGACTTTGCATCTGGCAGACTTTGGATCTGACAGAAAATGCATTTGTTTTCATCCATGATTTGTGCCTGGCTTTTAACGGTGCTGCATTTAAAAACAGTCCCTGCCTTAAAGATTAGGAAAAGACTGGCAGTACTGTATTCTAGCTTCACAACCAGAATTGAAGAGTTCTAGAAAAGAAATGTAATTATTCAATAGAGTTTAGAAAAGCACGTTGAAAGCAGTTACTTTCATGTATTTGTATAACTTGTTGGATACAGGTTAATTTATTGAAAGTTTCTGTTTTGCATATGCCCCTGTTTACAACTATCTGTATTAGGATTTTTGTTGCTCTTTATGTATTCTGTATGGCATGTAATAAAGTCTTATTTTTTCTTATTCCATTAAGCAACTAAAATGAAATTCTATGAAGTAACTTTTTGTTGCTTATTTTTATTTTTTTTATCCTCATTGTATTATAGGGGTTAAGGTTATCAAACGGTAACTGGCAGTAGATTTTAAATAGTTTTATGTCCTATTTGGAAGATGAAAGGAGAGCAGCAAGTATTAACAATTTGCTATAACTTGCAATGTAGAAAGAATGACCTTATCCCTGAGGAATGTCACATAGTTAAATCATTTATCTTCTTTCACTTCAGCATTTTTTAAATACCTTCAGAACTGCCTTTCTGAGAAACAATAGGCTATGCCTACCCTGAAGATATTTCTCTGAGTAATTCTTCTGTTGCAGTACACACATATTTGTTCTCACACTATGTATCATTCTTTAAAAAACATGCTTCACCTGAAGCTATACTTGGAGAATAGGGAGAATGGAAAAAATATCACAAATATTTTACCCTACCTAAGTGTGCACAACTCCAACTGTATACTGATATATAATACTTTGATTGTGTGCCATCAAGTTGGTGCCAACTCTTAGTGACCACATATATAGATTTCTCATGACGATCTGTCCCTAACCTGGTCTTTCAGATCTTTTAACAGTACACCTATCACCACTGTAACTGAATCTATACACTTTGCTGCTGGTCATTTTCTTCTTCTCTTCCTTCCACCTTTCCCAGCATTAGAGCCTTCTCCAGAAAGCTAAGTCTTTGCATAATGTGCCAAAGTAGGATAATTTGTGCCTTGAGTGAGAACTGTGCATTGATTTGTTTGATCGTCCACCAGACTATTGCCTGGTTTACACACAATGCTAAGCAAACCACACTATGTCTTAACATTGTGTGTGACCAGGCCATAGCTTAGTGAGGACTATAGCTTCTGTAGTCAGGCATTAGGACTTCAGCTTCTATGCTAAGCCATAATGTAGTTTGTTTGGTTTTTGATTTACTTTATATGTGAAACTATCCATTATTTTATGTCTACCCAATTTATATCCCACTCTTCTGTTAACATTGTATATATCTCAGCTTTCTTTTAAAATTAACATAAAGATGTTACAGTACTACGTGCAAATCAGGTTACATATGAGTGGAACTAACGTTTTCTGCTGAATTAGCTCCAGGCCCTGGACTCCTGTGATAGTCCCATTCTTCTCTTCTGAGCTGCTGGGTTTGTGTCTGAAACTGACATCTATAATGGGTAGTGTAGAATTTTGTTTGGTGATATTGGAAGCCAGTGCAGATCCAGTTTAAAATCTCTGTAGCTTTACCTTTTTTTATAGTAATTTTATTAAAAATTACAATTACAACAATAAAAACTACTACAAACTAAAAAGAAACAAAAGAATAAAAAGAAAAAATAGAAGGTACAGAAAAGAAAAAATAGAAAGAAAAATAAAGAAAGAAAAAATAAGAATATAGTAAAGAAAGAGAAAAGAAATATATAAAGAAATGACTTCCCCCCCTTCATCACAAGTATAAATAATTTTAGTAACTTATCACCTTCTCTTAAAATGCAACAAATGATCTCTTCTTCCCATATCTGATATCTTATCTATAAACAAATCCTTAAAGCATCATCGTTTCAGTCCTGATCAGCAAAAGTCCATTAAGAATTACCAGAGATAACAACATACATATTTTAACTTTGATTAAATTCTTGCAGCCTGTCATTTTTAAATCCACTTTCAAATCAGTCTCAATATGGTCAGGTAAAACTTGTTCCTCTTCTATAACATCTTTTAAACACAGTCTCTCTAAAGAGGCAGATACACTTAAAATTAACTTCTGGGTCCAATATCCTTCAATATGTTCAATGTTAAAATATTTTGCTTCATTCTTATTTGTAAGTTGAGTTTAAGTGTTCTCCTTTCATTGTAATCTTTAGTTCCTTCTAGTTCCCTCTAATGTCCAATTTTTTAAAGTCTTATCTTACTATTTTTTAAAAAATAATTCAAAGCAAAAGCATTTTTCTGTGGGAAGGTTTCTTTATAATTAATTCCAAAATCCTCATCCAACAGCTTAACCACTACATCACCCTGACTGTCAGTGTGGTGTAACAGTTCTGGTTTATAACTGAAAAGCTTCAACATTCTAGCTGGGCCTTTGAAGGATCATACTCTAATAATATGAAAGATGCTTGATAAGTAATAGTAACAAGTGTATCTTCCTTCATGTAATATAGGGATTTACAAAACAACGGAAAAACTAGAATAAGAAGTAGAAAACCTGCATAGTTTCTGCCATGGAAGAAGGAAAAATAATCCTGTCAGTTATTCTAAGTATCTTTATCAAGACTAAAATCGTTTTCAGAGTTTATTGCAAGTCTGACATATATTAAATTCTCCCCATCCGTCAATACTCTCTTTTAAGGGACTTTATAAATAGTTTAAATTTGGGGACAATGAAGTCTGTATTTCACCATGCTTAATTATAGTTTGGTTGTATGTGCAAGGGATTTAATTTCACCCTATCATTGTTTGTGAATACATGCATTTCTTGTGTTAGCAATAGCTTTCCATATGCTACTTTGAAAAAAGTAAAGAATCTGCAAAAAACATTGCAACATACTTTTAGATAACTTACAGATTCTATGTAGAATGCAGATAGAGGTTGGATTGGTTTCTTATTATTTCACATTGAGTTGGTGGGGGTAGTGGGGATAGGGAAAGTGGAACAGGCAAAGTTGCCCCTTGTCCTGAACCTTGCTGAAATTACTACCAAGGAATGGGGTGCTGAAATGAAGAGTGGAATTTCACAGTGAGTAGAACTGTAGAAAAGGATTAGATCATTCTTTTTCTTCTGTCCTGCCTATCAAACTTAACAGGCTGTTTAGTTTAAATATACATACACATGGACACATAGACACACAGACACACATTCTCCCCTCTCTCTCTGTGTCTCTTAGGATTCTATCTCCTTGTTGCATGGGGAGAAAAATACCATTTTATGGTAGAGTAAAGCCTTTTATATGCCAAAGATTCTAGGTTTATTCTGTTCTGTGGCATCTCTGGAATTAGGTGAGCTTTCCTGAGATCCTACCAGCTGACAGCCAAAATCAGTGAGTTCGATGGACATACAGCAATAGTCTGAACTTCCTCTAATTGCCACATAGTCCTTTACTTACAACCAAGTAAATGCTTGACATTCAGTCCTGTAGGTGTTCCCACAAGTGCCACATGGGGGAAGTAGGATGATCGGGACCCCTATTACACTTTCTGTTTGTAATAGTGGGAAGTTTACTCTGTCCTGGAAGGTTTGTTGTGGAGAAGATGCAGCACTTCTGTTCTTCAAAGATGCTTGCAATGTACAGACCCTCTTTGTGTACACATCTTTTCCACTACATCACAATCCATGAGAATATTTAACGCAAGGTAAACATGATTAGTTGATTTGGATTGTACCACCAATGTTTAAAATACATTTTTGTTCAGCTTGTTTGACATGCTTGTTTGACATGTGTCAAGGTTGAAAGTTACATGCTTGGAAAGGAAAGGCACATTTTCAAATTATTTCAGATGGAATTCTCTATGGTTTGAACAATAGGTGTTCCCTTTCTGTCATGAAAAATTAATATTGTAGTTACACTGCAAACAGCACTGTATCCTGGGATCTTTCTGCAAATGTTTGGATTCATACTGTGTTTGACCTATGAATTGTTAAAGTCAGCTGTAAAGATAAACCATCAAGCAGTTTGTTAAATAATGGTAAATTAAATTGAGAAGAATCTCTTTGCTCTCCTGTATAATTTTAGGATATAATATAAATAATAATTGCAATAAATAAGTATTAAATTAAATAAAAAATAGAGCAATATGCAAATAATTAGAAACTGACACAAGGCCCCCCCCAATGTTTTTTTAAAGTTATTTAAGTATCTTAGGAATGATAAAATTTTAAAAAGTAGAAAATAATAAGTACAGTATATCGATACAATTATCTTTAAAATAGGAGTTTTAATGTAAGGACCATCCACTTACTCAATATAAGAATATCTAGACATGCTGGGGGGAGGGGGGATTCCTTAAGGTTGTGTGCATGGACAAATCACAAATGATCCAAAATATATATAAATGAAGCAAAGGAGTCCATAATATAAATTAGCAGAGAGAAGCAGACGTTTTGAAATGTTATAGCTCTCTGTATATGTAAATGAAGTGATAAACAGTCTAATGAAATAATATTTATTATTGATTTATTACCATGTATAACTGCTGCTGAGAAGAACAGATCAGATTAGCTTGAAAGGCCATGAAATAAATAATAACTGTTCATCTAATTACCAAATGACATCAAAACATGTCCCAATAGAACCTTCCTGAAGAAAACTTTTTAAAAACTGGGAAACTATGCTAAAATTGTTGTTTAACTAGTAGTTTCCCAGCACACTTCAGATGACAGGAGTGTGTGTGTGTGTGTGTGTGTGTGTGTGTGTGTTGAGAGGGTGCTCAGATGAAGATCTTAGAGCAAGCTCACATAGAGATCTTTCTTTTGGTACACCAGACCACAAATATTATCATCATGGGTCTTAATTCACAGGTAGGTTGCATAGTGCCCCTGATTCACATGAGCCAACATGTGGCTTTAAAAGAAGCGTTTTTTCCAAACACATGAAAACACAGCTGGTTTGGTGTAGTAGCTAAGATGTTGGACTACAAACCAGGAGGCTATGAATCTAGTCTTCTCTTAGGCATGAAAGCTGGCTGGGTGATTTTGACTGCTCATTCTCTCTCAGCACAACCCCACACGGTTGTTGTAGGGAACAGAGAAGTGGGGTTCCCCATACATTTTAAGAACAGTGTCCTTGTCTAGATTTTATTGAAGGCTTTAGAAGTGAAGATACTAGCATTTTGAATTGATCTCAGAAATACATTGGGAAGAATGCAGTAAAGTACTGTGGTCATAATGCCCAGCCCTGGGATATGTGTGCTTTTTATCAGGTAAGTCTTGCAGTTCCTTTCAGATAAATTACAACAATTTATCAAACTCTATGAAATGATAAAAGAGTTGCATATATTACATTCAGAGCAAAACTTTAGCCTTTTCTTTTAGCACATTATAAAAATGAATAACTTGGTCTATTACTACTGTAAATGTCTGAATCTGAAATTTAAGAACTATCACATGAAGTAAGAATACCTAATAAATAAAAAAATTCAGTACCAATATGAAAATAATAATTACCTAGTGTAGTAAAAAACCCAAACCTTTGCCTAGTTGCATAAAGTCCAACTTATATCAACAAATGAACTAACAATTCACAGAAAATCCATCAAGTCTTGGTGTTTTAGCTTTTTTTTAATTGATTATGTGTCATCAAGTCATTTTCAAGTTTAACATTACTCATTACATATAAATTAGTAAACAATATATGCACATACTAATTAAAAGCTTTAAAAGAAGAACGAGATGAAAAATAAAAGGAGACAATACAAGATTTAACAGAAGAAAAAGAGAAACATTAGGGAAAAGAATGGATCACTTCTGGTTGACATGACTTCGTGGTTCCTTCCCTCTCTACCAAAACAGGATCATGTAACAGCTCCCTTAAACACGGGGTGGGGGGGGGGAATTAAATCATCTTAAGGAAGAATTGTAAGTTGCTGGGGACTGGAAGAGAAAAAAGAGTTTAGACAAAACACTGGTTGGCAACCAGCCTGGACAAAGGATAAAATGTTGTAACCAAAATAATGTAACTGAGTCAGGGCTGCCAAGTAGTAATTAAATAAAAGAGGAAAAATCATTAACAGAAGGAAAAGGATGCTAAAGTTTCAAATTTTAAGACAGCGATGACAATTTTTGCTTGGAAATCAAACATTAATTTGAAATGTTGGTTTTAAGTTCCATTAGGAAAGCCTCAGTGAGGATGGGGTCTACAGCTTTTAAATTTCTCCCTGAGAATTGTTGACAAAAGGAATAACATGAAATATTGAGGCTGCAAAGATTTAGCTAAAGCACATGCTTTATTGAAACTTTTCCAATAGTGATAATCAGATTGGTAAAGATTGCTTTTTTTGTATACATATGCACAAATTTGGCAATTGTTAGTCAAAAACTTTTCATTGGCCTTGATAACTATTGGAATATATGTATGGAGTCTGGGTAATCGAAGAATAGTTGTTATTTAATCAACTGAAGTTGTTATCTGATAGTAATATCAAAACTTGACAAAATTAAAGTGCTACAGTATAACATGCATTAAAGTGTCAATGTGCCGTTTAGTAATAAATTGTGACAAATGCAATATATGCCAACTGGATTTAAGAGAAGTTTGTTGTCAAATACATACATAGTGTAGGGTTTCTTAAAATAATAGGATTACAGCACTGGGCTGTAATAAAATGAAATACAGTGCCAGAGTCATGTACTAGAAGTTATAACACGACAAGCTATAGTTTAAGGAGTGAAGGCAAGTGACAAGATTGAGGTGATGCATGTCCTAAGCCTTTTTGAAAAAGTTACTTAGTGTCACAGATATGCCTTTGTTCTGAAGTAGAAAATATTATATTTTCAGCATTTCTTTAATTATTTAAGCGTTAAACTGTTTTTGTAACTTCTAGCATATTGATTTCTGCCTACAGCTTCATAAGTGTGCATCTTGTTGAATTCAGTAAAATAATTAAATTAATGCTCCATTTTTTCTATCAGGAAAAGCTATGCATTTTATTAATACTATTGGTATTGTTTTATTATTATGATAGTTGAATTTTAAGGCTCAAAGCATGATGAGGTGATGCTCAGGAAGCCTAGAAATCTGATTTGTTGCCTGATGCGAGTGAACTTACTTTACCTTATCTAAGGTCTACCTGTATTTTGCAAATAAGACATATAATTAAAAAAAATCTTGCCAGTTTCAATAATGGTTTTTAAAAAAGACCTAAATCCACATAAAGTTATTCCAGGAATTTTTTGTTACGGATACATTGATGCATGCCACTATTTCCGAAAGGTAATTGGCTTTTATTAAAATCTGTCAATAACTTCAATGTAGGTAATAAAAATAATTTATTTAAGTTACCTTTCTCCAATCTGCTGCCTCCCAGAATTTAAGAAGTCAGTGGGAAAACAATGCTAATCAGTGTGAGAAATACTAAGCTAGAAAAGACGATGCTGTAACTCGGTATGAAGAATCAGTTTCTTAAACCTTATACTTAAAGTTAAAGGGTTTGTTATTCATCCTTACACAGAGAGATGCATAAGATAGCTCAAGTGATTAGAAATGGTAGTCAATAATTCTTCTAAAAGGCTGGCACTTCACATACTCATTTTAGTTTTTTTTATCAAGGAAGACAGATTTTCCTTCTTCCTTTGAAAATTAATTGGGTTAGTGCCACAGGTACTTCCTTGTACTGTGATAATTGTCTGCTGGTGATAAATATTGCATCATACTACTGGGTGTGTGTTTTGTGCAAACAGCTTCCTGATAGAAGAACAGCTGGTTTTTCAGGTTGTTGGATAAAGCAACCTGAATCAGTATCAGTACCCTGTAAAGTTGGTTGGAAGAAACATTTCAGCTATTATATCCTGGATATGGTAAGGCTTGATTAATCAGAGTGCCATTTGCAGAATTATTTTCATTTAAAAGCATACACGTTCTTAGATTCCCATAACTGTAAGTTTCTCTTTATCAAGCTGTCCTGGAAAATAAAAGTAAGAAATGAGGTTTGATTAGGCAGTTTGTTTAACATGGTAGCTGTTAATTTGTTTAACTTCCTGCTGGGTCAGTGAATGAAGCTGGGATGTTCTAAAGTTATAAATTTCTGTGATTTCAGCTTAAAATATAGCATAGTAAGAGATAATCTTACACCAAAGGTTTATTCTACAATGATGCTGTGATTGAGTAATATTGTTTTTTTTCTTTCTGTGCTTCTTAAAGTAATTTTATAATCTCAACAGTCAAACTGAAGTGTTTGCTATTCTACTGGAATGCTAAATTACTATGCTGCTCCTGATAGATCTTTAGGAACAAAATAAGGGAAGTTTCAGTGTCAGTTGTTAAATATAATGATTTACTCAAAGCCTGTTGAGCTACCCTCCTTATTGCTTAAATTTGGCCAGAAATGACTGGTATTCAGCCCCATTCTCTTTCTGAAAAATCCATGCTTTGTCTGATGAAAGTACTGCTATTAGACTCTTCAGGAATAAAATATGGCACACTTTCTCCATTATGAAATATTTCTCACTGCATTTCAGAAGGTACAAACTGATAGGTTGAAAACCAAGTTAGTATCATTGATCATGACTGAGCCAGAGATCCCTGACATGGAGTGCTTCAGGACTTGATGTTCTCACCCCTTTTACTTAACATCCATAGGGGGCCACTAGGTGAAGTCATCTATTAATTTGGGACCAGGTATCATTAATGTGCTAATGATACTCAGTTGTACGTCTCAATGCTGGGGTGACCAAATAACACTGTCAAGATCTTGTCAGCTGTGCAGGTCTGGATGGGGAGGAACAGGCTTAAACTCAGCCCTGACAGGACTGAATGACTGTGGGGTATTTGAGCCACGCAGGTCTGGAGATGTTTCACCTTTAGTCCTAAATGGGGTGGCACTCCACCCTTTGGAACTAGTGCACAATCTGAGAGTCTTCATAGACTCACAGCTCTTACTTGAGGAGCAGCTGGTAGCTGTGGCCAGGAAGGCCTTTGCACTAATTCATCTAGTGCGACAATTGTATCCATGCCTGGACCAGGAGGCAATGCACTCTGAATGAGGTTGCCATTGTAGACCATTTGGAAGCTGCAGTTGGTATAGATTCCAGTGGCATGGGCAGTTATGGGCATGCTACGATGTGCCACATAACAGCTCTGCTTCATGAGCTTCACTGGTTGCCTAGTAAGCTTCTGGGTACAAGATGCTGGCTATTACCCTTGAAGCCTTTCATGGCATAGGGCTTGGTTACTTGAGGGACAGTTTGTCTTGCATAGTTACTGCCATCTTATACAATCAGGAAGAGTCAGCATGTTTCAGGCCCCATAAATTAATCAGTGTCAGTTTCTGGCATGCAGGATGTGGGCCTCCTCTGTCACAGAGCTGTCCCCAGAACAATGTCCCCCCAGAGATTTGCATGGGCCCTACCCTGCCCCTATGCAAATGAGCCCTTTAAACCTGGCTCCTCCCCCAGGCCTTGGAGTAAAGTAGGTGGTTGACCCCATGTATGATGTTTGGTCTGAAAGTGTTAATATTATTTTCCGAAAGTTTGTTTTTGTATGGTTTTGTATTTTGCTTTAATTGTTTCATAGTCTACATCACCCAGAGCTGTGATGGGGTTGGGTAACCTGTAAAGTAATTAAATAAATAATTTTCTCCAGAATTGATAGAAGATAACAGCTAAGAAACAAGTAAATAATAGGTTGAAGAAAATCAGAAATAGAAGCTTATTAAGAACGAATTTGGGGGGCTGATCCACATGACCAGCTTGCCCCAACACAAGTATAGTATTGGCTTCGGACAATTTTTTCAAGGATGGGGAAAAAATAACATTGACTTCTACCACTGAGAAAGGTAATATTTTTCTCCTCCATAATAAAAATAGTGTTTTTGGATATGTACTCTCATGTGGTGCAGTCCGGTTCTCCTGCTGTTCTTCATTTTATGGTAAGCTACCATTTCTATTCCAGCTGGCTATTGTGCGCAGAAATTTCCCCTCTCCTCTAATCACTGCTTCTGCTCTGCACAGCTTTAAAACAAACAAACAAACCCAAGTTCACTAATGAAACAATGAAAAGTAGGTGAAGGGGAAATATTTCAAAAATGTATTGCAATGAAGGTCTTGCAACTACGAGGCTGAAACTGTGCAGAATTAATTTCTTTGAAGCCTGCTATTTTCATCCCATTCTGCTTACCCACACACATGCACAAAAACACAAAAAACTGCAGAAGTTTTGACACTTTCCCATCTTCTATCAGATTGAATCTTGAGTCTTGTTGCTTTTGAATTTTAAATTGCAAATCAAATCATGCCAGCCTTGAAAATCAAATTCAAGTCACACTGATTCATACACCCTGTAGATAAAGGTTCAGTGGATGCAACTTTGGTCTGTTCTTGTCCAGTTAAAATAGATACTTTCAATGTATATAATATGAGAATGTAGACAGGTTCTTTTCAAAGGTATGGCGTGTTATATTGTGCTTGACCCTTCCTCTTGCTGGCTGGGGAGAACAGACTCAACGGCAAATGTTGAATGTGCCTTTGTGATACAGAATGATTCCTTCATATATAAAAATGTAGTGGTGAAATTTTGTACTGTAAATTATTAAGTTTTCAACAATGTTCATTATTACATTATTTGGCAAGGTCTTGGAGTGTATAGTAGCATTATTATAGCTCTATAGTATTCTAGGAAAGTGGATGACATCAATTACCGAGATCTATATCAAGCTAGCTTCAAGATTTGTTATGGGAGAAAGACTAGTTGAATAATCTCTGCTAAGAACCAGACAAAGCAAGCATAGTTCTCTTGGTTCTATTTGATTTCTCAATGGCTTTCATTATGTTGGAGGGATAATTTCAGAATGTAGTGCTGTGAGATCCCCATTCATCCAAAATCTGTTGGCTTGTGATGTCCCTTAGGCTTCCATCTTCTCTTCTTCTATTTAGCATGTACATGGAACTGGAAGAGAGTGTCCAGAAACTGTCTCAGTTTCAGTATTGTTGTGGGAATGCAGCATCTGTAGTTTCATCTTCCCAGAGAATACTTGAATTACACAGACACATACAAAATCTGCCATGTATATATAAAAGCATTGGTGCACAATAGGTACCATTCTATGACACTCTTATTTCTCCTTTCAGTCAAAATCAAGAGAACTGATTAAGTTCTAAATCAATATTCAGTGTTGAAAACTAGCAAATAAACTTAAGTTTCTGTCTAGGTAAGACAGTAATACTATAATCCTATTTAGTCAAATGGAAGATCAGGAAATATGATTCGTCCTATATTAGACAGGGTTATTATCTTTGTGAAGACTGAGAGTCACACCTCAGGTGGACTGCTGGAGTCAACCTGAATCCAGAAGTCTAGGGATTCCTGGTTGGATTCCAAGGGTCATATTGGCTAGGAATGGGTTTGTACAGTTAAGGCAAGTGTCCCAACCGTGTCTGTTCCTGGAAATGGCACATCTAGCCAGAATCATATAAAATAATTCACTTCAGCAGGTCCAGACTGCTGCAGTTAGACAGGGCCTGCTGTAGGAAACATGCAGCTTGTTTGTTGAAATAATTTCCCTGGCTATTCTGTTTCCTGGTAAAATGCTAAGTGCTGATCATGACCTATAAAAGCCTATATGATACGGAATCAACTACCTAAAAGCCTACATTTTCCCTGACTAGGTTTTAATTTCTTTGGGAAAGGCCCTTCTCTTGATCCCAGCATTGTCAGAGCATCTGATGTGGAGAAGAGGATCTTGAAAAGTGAGGGAAATGTTCTCGATGGCGGCTCCCAAGCACAGGAACATTCTAGCACGGAAGGTCAGGATAGCTCTTTCTGTGCAACTCTTCCAGCAAGAAAAGAAATTGCATTTAAGCAGATTTTTAATCTTTAAAAGGGAAATGGCTTTTGAGGAAGAGAGAGTGTGAGTTATAAGGGCATCTGTTGGGTTTTGAATGTCATTATTATTTTTAATTGTGATTCCATTTCAATTATTGTTATTTTTAATAATTAAATATTCTGATTGTGAAAACAAGTGGACATTCATTATTGTCTTGAAGTTACTAAAACATTAAATCATTTCCAAAAAACAGTTTAAGTAAATGTATCTTTAATTTTAATTCTTAATTGTTGTTTTCATTTCAGGTAAAATGATTCAGGGCAATTATTAACTCGAGGATAACCTACGAAAGAAGATCACAACATGTTCAGGAATTCAAGCAAAAGTTCCAGCGGACATTCAAGTCACTAAAATCTCTTTTGATATTGACCTGAAATGTATGAATTAGCTCCTGTCAAGCAACTGTGTAACACTTGGATGTTTCCAATGGTGTGCTCTTAAACGCTGCGTTATACTGCCCTGCCAGAAAACACATATATTAAAGAATAAAACAATTGAAGGACCATGTCTAACAATGCAGAAATAATCAATCTATCATTTTTATTAGAGCATGAAAGAGAAACAATATTGGGAGTATTAAAAAGAGATGAATACTTGAAAAAAATGGAAGATAAACGAATCAGGTAATCTTTAAAAAAATATCTATAGTATTTAAACTTCCAAATATTGGAACTTGGTTTGGAAGTGTGTGGCTGTTATCAGTAGCAGTAGCGATACTCATAAAATTTGCGTTTTGCGTCTTTTTCACATGCACAGCTTTGGCCTCGAAGAGTCTGATTTAGTCTATTTAAAAAATAATCTTTTTAAAAGATCATTCTTTGTGATAACTGGAGTCTAATTAGAAATTGTTGATAGGAAACACAGGTGCCCGTGCACAAGATAGTAGTGCACGGTTTCACAGAAATCTGGATATAACTTGCCCAAAGTACTGTATGTGTCTAGCACTAACATTATTTTAGTACAGGTATATTTATATATTTTTTTTAAAAAAAAGACTGAATTGTGCAGTACTGTAGCACAGACCTTTCCTGGTTTATTGAAATTATTGAATGAACTATGGTTATCATCTGGTTTCACTGGTATATGTTATGATGCCTGTGTTCACATGTTATGTTGTACTTCTAAATTCTTATACAGATTCTGGTTTTATTGTTATTTCTAAGTAATACTGCATATTGTAGTTCTCATTATCTAGCTCAGAGAATGCATTTCTCATTGATTATTAATCTGTGGTATGGGCTATTATTATTACTTTGCTCTAATATTTTATAGAGGGCATGGTCGTTAATTTCTATGCTACCTTTTAAAATAGTTGAAGCTATTAACTAATCTTTATTTTTTCTTTCTTACATTTTGTACATAATATGGATAGAATTTTGGATTTCCCCTCCCTTAACACAAACTGTGGGCTTCAGTTTAAAACCCCAAATGGCACAAATGAAACTGCCAGTGTGCAAGAAACCTTAATAAGGCACAAGCGAAACCAGTGTTGGCAATTTAAGAAAACGCTGACTATTCAAATGGTTAACTACTTTTGAAGTTTTGTAGAATGCTTGTATTTTTTTGTCTATCCTGGTCCTAAGTAAGATAGATAAGGATAGAAAGTTGGCCAAAAATCAAATTAACCTTTTGCAGAGAATAAAAGAGGAAATAAACAAATTTAATGACTCTTCACCCCCTCTAAGGTCACAGACATTTATCTCTTCATCCCATATCCCAACTCTTATCTATAAACAAATCTATAAAACAGTATCTTGTCAGCAGAAAGTCCATAAAGGGTAGCCAGAAGTAACAACACTTCTTGTTTTAGCGTTGATCATATAAACCAACTTTATATTACTTCCTTTAAATTCTAACAGTCTTAATCTTTGGTTCATTAAATATCGTCGCAGGATATGATGTCTCTTCATTTCTTCTTTGTCCCATTGCACAGAATTCCTCAAGACTTTAACAAGCCTCTTTTGTAAATCCAGTAAGAAAAAATTATCCAGGTCACTCTCTTGGTTTGTCATTTGTATTTGCCTTTTAAATTTTAAAGCCTCAGCCAATGTCTTTTGTAGATCCAGTGAAACATCCTTTTCTAAGTCATTCTCTTGGCCTATCAGTTGTAAATCTGCTTTCGATACTGTCTCTAACTTGTCTATCCATAGGAGCAGACATCAATACTGACATTGTTGATATTGTGGCTACTATCTTCTGAATCCATTCTTCAAAAGTCTCCTTCAGTATTTTCATTGTTAGAATGTTTTGCAACATTTTTCAGGTTTGTAAATCTTTCAACTACCTAAAAAGTTTAATCCTCTCTAGTGTCCAGTTTTGGAAATCATAAAATTGCTTATCTTTGTTTTGTCTTGTAAAAACCAAAACAGAATCTATTTCCCGCAAGAAGCTGTTTATTCTTTATAATTAATTTCAAAATCTTATTGCAAAAGTTCCAATATTCCAATTTTATCTGGACTCTTAGTCCATTTATAACTTTCTAAGATCAAAATCTTATTTAGCTTTTTGCTGTTTATTTCAGATTCTTTAAATTCTTAACCTTGTGATTTAAATTTTCTTTCATTCAGGATTGAAGGCAGACTCACCTGGCATTTTTAGACTTGTCAATCTGAAGGTGTCTAATAGCTTAGAAGTAGTTAATGAACAATTTCCAAAAGTGATTAGAAAGTGAGTTTTGCGAACTTAGTATCCTTTAAAAGTCTCTGCCGCAGTTGTGAGCAAAATAGCTAATCCTGTTGTCAAACCTGTGGAAAACCACTGTCCTGCAGACTCCTCACAAGGAGCAGCCATCTAGAGCACATGTTGTGATCTCCCATCCTCTCTTTATCTGGAAGGGTTCCAAGGAACTGGTCTACTCACCAATTCCTTGGTCTTTGCCATGGTCGTTGGTTCTGCTTTTGCACAGCCATCTTCAGTTTGCCATACCTCCCCCAGAAGTGTGGGATGTGTCTGGATTGTCTCATGCCAATGATATTGCAATAGTCTCCTGGCAGATTTCTCTGATTCCTCTCTGTCCATCCCCTGGTCAGTGCCAGATGGGCTGTTCTGGATCTTCATGTCTTAGTACAGCATAGGGCTGTTCACTGGCTTGCTGTTTGGGCCAGAGCCCAAATTAAACTGCAGTTACTTGTGTTTAGATCCTCCAGTCACAAACTCCATATTGTCTGCATTATTTATTCCTACAGTCCTATTTGTCTTCTACATTCCAGTGAGCAGGACCTTCTTTTGGTTCCTTGCTCCAGAGTTGTAATTCCTAGGTTCTGTGCCTTTGGTGAACTTGCCCCATGACTCCACAATCAGCTCCCTTCTTTCCTGTGGAAATCTGACAGCCTTTCAATGGTGTTTAAAGATTTTTTTATTTGATGGGTAGCTTAGTGTAGGGTCTGGTTGTTCTGCCCCACTTTTATTTAACTGACAGTTCCAGGTTAATACCGGTTTTAAATTATTATACATGTCTTCTCCAAGGGCTCTATTTTCAATGTATTGCTGTTGTGTGGCTTGTTTTAGTGTCAATTTATGTTTACTGGGTTCTGAACTAATTTTATTGAACAAATTATAATTGTTGTGGTTTTTGTTTTGTATTGTATTTTGTTATGTAATAAATATATCCTATTATTCACAAATGCAGACAGAATGGCTGGCTGGAGGGGAGGGGGGAGTAGGAGCTGAGGATTAGTTCAACTATAGAGCAATACTTCATATCAGACTTTTGATTGGCCCCAAAGTTTACTTTGCTGTAGCCTTATCAGAGTATCCCATACCGGTAAAAATCTCTACAAGTAATGTGTTCTTCTGAAGAGTCAAATGTTTCATGACATTAACCCTATAGTGTAGATTCCAGCAGCACTTTTTAGTAATTGGTGAAATCAATCTACCACTCTTTAAGCAAAGGATCTTGGGCTCTACTTAACAATGAAAAAAACAAAATAAAATCATCTTTAGTTTGACTTAGTTTTCTTCAATCTCATGTCTCCAGAAGAATTGGGGCTACAATTTTCATATTTCCCAACTGGCATGCAACTGCTGGATTGATATTCTGGGAGTTGTAGCATTTTGAGGGCATCTGGTTGGAACTGCTGAATTAACTCATTGATTTGACATCCTCTATGTTTATAGTTGGTTGAGACAGTCCTAACAAGATACTACTATATGCACACTGAATACATAATAATGTATGAAGATGATTGGTTATATTCCCAGCCTCTGATAATGTACACATATTGAAGGTCATAGTATATAGGCTAATGTCTTTCTTGGGAACGGTTATGTATATTGACGCTGTAATCATTCCAGATTTATTAATGGGATTAATACAGCTGTAAAATGCATTATTGCATCATCTGTACCTTGTTCATAATATTGGAATTAAAGTTGTCTTTCATAGAGCAATTTTATACTGAAGTTCACATAGTGGCTCAAATCGATAAAAATATTATTGTCTCTCCCTTAAGCATCAGACTCACTGATTTCAAAGAAAAGAAGGCAAGGTGCTAGATATTAACTAGGTATCTTGAAGATTTACCTATGTACTTAGATTTTTATCTTTTAAAATTCAAACAGTTAAACTTGTTGGCAAAAATTGTTCTTATTCTCCATGTGTTGCTATTGAGTTTATCCTGCTGATGCAGAAAATTATTATTATTATTATTATTATTATTATTATTATTATTATTTTGGCATTGTTAAACAAGAGGCAGTGGTTATTTAGAAATTGGGTTGATAGTAAATGAAGCTCAGATTATTCCTTTGCTTCCTCCATTGCATGTTCTCCAGAAACACTTAATTGCTTCAATTCTGAAATCAGAGCACATTGTCACAATCATCAAATGATTCAGTTTTGAAGATACCCTAGGGAGATGCAAAACACAGCTGCCAGAAATTATAATGAACTAAGGCAGCAGTAAGGTACATCTCAGTTGTTTGGTTATGCTCTTATACTTCCTTTCTTCTATTCCTGGGATTATTGGAGAGTCCTTTTTATGCATATGCTGGCTAAGGTCATATCTATTTAACTTAAAAAGAATAGTTGCATTTGGATATTTTCAGGCCATTTTAGTCTATTTCTGGACATTACTAGTATTAGACTTCCTCTGGTTGTATTCCAGTTTGATAGAGAAAGTAATATTTTTGCAGAATCACAGAACTGAAGAGCTGCCTATCTTTCATTTAATAAATTATGCCGCATTATGAAGAATATAAGGGGAAGCATATTTTAGCAGAGTTTTTGAGCAGCAGCTCCAGACTAGTAACACCAGTTAATCAAGTAATTTGATTCAGGGCATAATCATTGCTAAGTGGTAGCATATGTGTTTTGCATATTAAAAGCCCAACTGCAGTCTCTGACATCTCCATATTGCCTGTGGAAGAGTCTTGTCTGCAATCCCAGAGAGCTGCTGGTGGTCACTGTAGATAATACTGAGCTATGTGGATTAATTGCCAGTAATCCATATAGCCCAGTATTATCTACAATATAGATAATAATGTATAGCTATACTGTATGATGTATAGCTCTCCTTCAGAGTACCAGAACCTGTTCCAGATTCAGTCAGGATGTTGGCTGACTTAAAATTGTGACTGCTATTTCTTTGGTATGTTAATGGGTTAATTCAGACTTTAATTTGGTAAACCAAAGTCCTCCCTGAGATCTTCATTTTATCAAACTCTAATTTTCCACTGCATCCAGTTTACATATACTTGCAGCAAAAGGGGCATGAGAGACTAGGGATCACATTTATTTTATTTGAGATTCCCAGTTTGCCATTTGCTTCTGAATTACGTTGTATTGGAACACAGCAAAAATGTATTGACCATGGGCCACTGCTTAAAACCACATTTTAGAGGACACCTGCATTTGCCCCAGATTATCCACACTCACTTGCACAATGTCACTGCTCTGCCCCTTAGCATGGTATCTGCATGGGGCTGGGAGTGGGGACAAATAACAACATTTGCATATTAAAGTTATCATGCAAATGCTACAACCTATGTCAAAAGTTGGGATACAATAATGTAATGATGGTATTTGCATGATGATGTAATCACATGTACCATAATTTTAGTGCCATTGTGGTTTGTTATGGAAGCTGCTGGCTACTAGCTAGTGAAAATAATATTAAAACAATGTCTTGTTCCTGCACTAATGCAATATTAATGTTCTATTTATCAACTGAATAGGCCCTTAAAATATTGATGTATGTGTGACTCAGGGTGGATTCTCAGTGGCAGTACAAATGCTAGAGGACAAAGAACTAGTGTCAAGCTAAGTATGTCACAGCCGCATCTGATAGAATGAAAATAATTGTAAAGCAGTATTGACTTGGAAGGGATGGTGCAGAGAACAGCAGAACAGGTATTTTATCGTTATGCTTCTGAAGGTTTGCTTATCTTTTTTGCAGCAAGTACCATGCATTTGTATAGCTGATAATAGGTTTGATCTTCTGAAATATTTAGTCTCTGGAGAAAATGCATGTCACGCCGTACAAATGCTTTGTGAGCCAGAAATTGCTGTATACTCTAACAACTGCATCTCTGCAGGAGCTCCTTGTGGAGGCAGAATAGCAGGCTGTTGGGCTTAAAACTGTATTGTGGGATCCAGGAGGGAGCTCTACCTAATGCGGTGAAACTTTAATGTATCACACTTGGATTATTGACCCAAATTGAACAAAGCTTTGTCTCTTGGTATAAGGCAATCAAATTATGATACATGTCCCAGCCATGTTAATATGATTTCACATCCTAGAATAATCCATTTGCTTCATCCCTCTGCCCATCACTACTTTTGAGAACAGCCTGTTTTATAATGCATAAAATATTTTATACTACCATGATAGAACAAACAACCTTGATTGAAATTGTCATCAATCATGACCTACCCCTTCATTTGGACAGCCTATGTTACTTGCAAGAGCCACTCTGGTGTAGTGGTTAAGGCACCAGGCTAGAGACTGGGAGACCGGGAGTTCTACTCCCGCCTTAGGCACAAAGTCAGCTGGGTGACCTTGGGCCAGTCACTCTCTCTCAGCCCTAGGAAGAAGGCAAGAGCAAACCACTTCCAAAAACCCTGCCAAGAAAACTGCAGTCACTAGTCTAGGAAGTCTCCAGGAGTCAAGACTGAATTGAAAGCACACACACATATCCCACCTTTAATTCAGGAGCTCAAGCAGCATATATAGCATTCTTTTCTCTTATTTTCCTGCACAACTTTTGAGAGAGTGGCCCTAAGTTACCCAGGAAACTTCCATGATTGACAGTGGACTAGAACCTGGGTCTCCTCACTACCAATCCAACACCTTATGATTTTATAATGCATAAAATATTTTATACTACCATGATAGAACAAACAACCTTGACTGAAATTGTCATCAATCATGACCTACCCCTTCATGTGGACAGTCTATGTTACTTGCAAGAGCCACTCTGGTGTAGTGGTTAAGGCACCAGGCTAGAGACTGGGAGACCGGGAGTTCTACTCCTGCCTTAGGCACAAAGTCAGCTGGGTGACCTTAGGCCGGTCAAGACCTGCAAGCTAGATGGATCCTATGTTGGGGAGGGATTAACCTTTCCTTTCTTTTGCAAGGCAGTTCTATACAAAATCGCCCTATGAAGTTTGTGTCTGGCCTGGGAGCAAAGGGTTAAAAATATTTTAAACCAAGATGATCCTCATTGTATTATCCCCACCCTCTTTGCACTGCAGTTTTAAGGTGGGGAAAGGTGATTGTATACAAAATGCAATCAGGCATTTCATATATCTTATCTGGCTTATTTAATATTCCATAATATTACAATTCTGAAAAATATTGGGATGCCTCATTAATAGATACACATCAGTTTTTGATGCTGTTCTCAAATAGCGTCTTGCATAAACCCCTTGACTATTAATGAACCAACTAATTCAAATATTTCAAGCTGTTTTTGTGAACCTTCTGAATTTTTTTTTCTTTTATAGAAAACTGAAGAATGAGTTATTAGAAGTGAAACGTAAAGGTGGACGGCATCACCAACAAGATAGCAGCAGGATCTGCGCTCGCTGTCAGAAAAAATTGGGCTTAATTTTTGACAGAGGAGACCATTGCCAAATATGTGACCTGAGAGTTTGTCACAAATGTCACGTTATAGGAATTGATGGCAGTTGGAAGTGCACAGTATGTGATAAAATTGCGTAAGTCTTGTTTTCTAATAGCAGATTCATTTTCCTGATCTCTTATATTTTTCAGAAAATATGAATATCAATAATAGGTTAGGGATAACAGGCAGAGTAAAGACAGTTGGGGCTCAGTTTGTGCCAAAGAGGCTGAGTTTTGACATTCATAAAATGGAATACTGATCAACATTTGCATTTGCATTTTCTATTGAGGTTGAACCAAGACATTCTTCTGAGGGCAGCCTTCTCCTGTTAGCAGGGCACTGAAGTGAAAAATGTCCAGTGCATTGCTAATAAACATTGCCTTGCCTTGAGGACTCCAGAATAGTTGTGGGTGTGATGACCCAGAACTTCTTATAGGCCGCAGTGGTAATACGGAGCACATTTGGTGATCTGTAAGAGTATCTTGTAAAATAGCACAATGGCTCTCGGCACCAGGAAAAAGGTCAAAGAAAATGCAAAGCATGTTATGCTCTCTTAGTGTAATTGGATACGACATGTGAATGGTTGATGAAGCAGATCTCCAGACTAAAAAGCTCCTTAAATTGTGCAGCAATAAAATTATGTTCTGATGTAACTTACCATCCAGTGTTATTGGGTATTTAAATATAAAACAGTTGAAACATTTCTACACATCTTTTAACAGAACATGAAGACAGTGACAAAACAAATAGTATAGCATGTTATCAAAGATCAAGTGTCACTTGTATCGTACATGCAAAAGACATGTTAGTAAGTCCTCACCTTCATATAAAGCTTTCTTACTTCAAGGGGATCAGATGAGAAAAGACAAATTCACAGTCAGCTGGGGAAGCTCATTGGGTGACTTAAGGCCAATGGCATCTCTCAGTCAAACATACCCTACAAAGAAGTTATTTTAAAATTGGAGGAGGGAGTGTTATCTGTTCTACCTCAAGATATTACATATAAATCTTATAAATGAATGACTGCTTCCAAGTTTATAATGTACTGTATGGTAATTGCAAGACATATTTCAATTATTTAAATATGGATGCAGTTAAGAAAATTATGTCAGGGCAATTAAAGTTGCTGGTACTAAAATCTTCATTCTTGAAGTGTCTCACATGCATTGCTTAGTTGTTTTCAGTGTCTTCACTGAAATCTCCTTTAACTGCTCATGTGTTCCTAGCAACAGAAACTCAGAATGATGCAGAAGGTAGCACAGCACATTTTAGGGTATCCCCTCTGTATTTGCTCAGATCAGAGAGATCTTTAGAGTTGATCTATAGAAATTGAGTATATGTGTTTTGGAGCACATGTATAGCTACTCTGCAAGGGTGCGGTGCAAGAGAAAACTGGTAATAATGAGCATTCAAGCTATGTTTTGGGCTAATTATTCACCACGGCTAATCCTTTTATTCAGGCACTTTCGAGTTCCTTAATGGACAATTTTGACATCCTTCTACCGCATCCTATTCAGTTTTTAGGAGATCAGTGAGCTTAAAATCTGATTAAAGAGTAAAGAGGGGGTGCAGATGAACTGTGTATGGTAAAACACTTCTGCTGTGGTCAGCATATTGACTCAGTCTGTCCTAACAAGCTGATTTTCACCCAATTACTTGATGCTATGGGAAGACTGAATCAAAATAAACTGCATTCGCCCCCTACTCCCTGTTTTGTGCACAGTTGGGGCAGACCCAGTTCAGCTATGCAAAGTATGAAACGAGGCATCTGTCTTTGAAGTATGAAAGGATCTGCATCCTCAGAAGGGCTCTTGTGGCTTCCTCAAAGATTGTTCCCTTTGCAGGTGTACATGCATACATGCACATGGTGGTTCCAAGAGAATCAGGATGTTTTCCAAAGCGGCTGCTTCAATGTTTTGAGCAGGGCTGTTTCAGTAACTAACACACTTGGTGAAGTGCCCCTTTCAGATGTTTTGCATGATCCTAAAATGCCAGCTTAGTCACACAAAACTGCCTCCATCTAGTAAAAGCCCTAAGCTATAGCAGGATAAGGGAAAGTAACAGCAAAGTTTGAGTATTACACTGAGATTCTAGTTATTTTTATCCTACAGCTATAAGAGGTTTCTAGATTAAGATCTTTATTTAAGCCTGCCTTATTTATTGTTACAAATAAACAGCTTAAGGTTTCATTTTTATTTTGTCTGCAAACAAATTAAAACTCTTGACTTTTCACATGCCTCTCCTTACTTAGTAGATAAACTTAATTATAGCAGAGAGTTGCCTTATTCAATAAAAATGCATGAGGTACATTTAAGTAGGCAGCAGTTTGGAGGGATTAATTATGATTCAGGAGGCAATCATATATTACATGTTTTATAGTAGCTACAGACACAAATATTAATCTCTCTGCCATAGTGTTTTGTTGGGATCCTTCTTAAATCAGAAGTAGCCAATTTATGATTCTAGGGCAGTCATCTACAGAAGATTTATAAAGTCAAGATGATGGCTCTGGCCACAGCCCACTGCTTTTTATTTCTTCAGGCCATATGTGGTTCTTGGCCTAATTCTAAAAGCCCACTGCAAGTGATCAGATTCTCTTAGAGCCTGGTGGGAGGGAGGGAGGCAGGAAGGAAGGAAGGCAGGAAGGAAGGAAGGAAGGAAGGAATTAAAAGAAAAAATATGCCTCCCACTCAGGAGCTGACTTGCAGCAATCAACAGGAAAAAAACTGCCCACATCATATCAGAGACTAATGTCTAGCTTTATAAGAATTCATTTATTTATTTATTATTTATTAATTACATTTCTCCCCCCCATTCCCTCCCCCAATGGGGGACTCTGGGCAGTTCACACAAAACATTAAAACCATAAATACATATAAATACATAAAACATAAAAATTTAAAAAAATTTAAAAACGTTATTAAAAAAGAGGAAGAGAGTCCAAGAAGATGAAGGATCTGGAGCTGAAGACAGCAGGCCTCTAAGGGGCTAGCCATCCCTACGCTTGAAGTATTCCTTCCCCATCCCAGGCCAAGTGGCAGAACCAGGTCTTCAAAGCCTTCTGGAAGGCCAGGAGTGAGGCAGCCAGTCTCACCTCCGGGCAGAATATTCCAGAGAATATTTTAATAACAGTGTACAACAAGCTTTACAAGAACCCTGAGTGCAACAGTTTAATTTTAATGGATTTGCTTGGCAATTTTTTTCAGACTGGCTGGACCCCTTGCATTCACAAATTTGATTAACGATTTCATCTTTAGATCAAATTAGCTTAAATAACCCATTTGAAACCTCAGTTTGTTTATATTCATGACCCCAAGGCTTTATTGCTTGAAACCTTGGGTTTATGAACCTCTGATTTCTTTTAGCCCTCTAATAGATCCCTTTGACACTAAGATGCTTGTTTTGATAAGTAAAGTCCATAGAAAGGAATTTCTGCCTGGCAGGGCTCACCCAGAACCTTGGCATCAGTGGGCACAGCCTCTTGGTCCTGTTGCTGCTGCCTCTTGCTATTTATCCTGCTGCCCTGTTTTCCAAAAAGGCAAGCTGTGACTCAAGTGAGAAGATGAAGGAATATTCCTAACTTGTCCCATACACTTCCTCAGGGTAGAAAAAATAAACAAAGGACTATATTCACAGAAGTGAGGTAAAACCAGGCCAATTCAGAGGAAACCATATCTTTCTAAGAATCCCTAAAACCTAAAACTGGTATTGTCACCAGGGGCCTGCATAATTCAGGCATGAAATGAGGGGCCAATGTACATCTGAGGGATTCTGCCAAGGCTGTTGATGCTGGTGACTGCCCTTGCATCTGAAACATACCAGTGAACCTTTGCTTGGCATGAGGATCAGGCTGTTGGGTTACAGATATAGAACTAAACTCTTATGTGTTTAACTCTTTGCTACATATGTTAAGGTACCTAATTTTTTGGAAGCCTAGCAGAGGGGAGTCATTGGATGAAATACTATTTAGAACAAAGGAACTGAAGTGTTAAACTTTCATCCTTTCCCTTATTTCCTCTAAGTTTTAAATACATATATTTGCATATAATGTATTAATTACCTCTTAAACTGAACTTTATTGTAGCTTACTGTAAATAATGGTAAAAATTGTGGTGGTGCATTGTTTCCATTTCATTCTCTTATGTTTTACATAATAGGTATGGGTTTTGTTTTTTTTCTTCTGTTAGTAATTTCTAAAGCAATGCTCACAAATGTCTTGGATGGATGAGGTGACCAGAGGATTAATGCCATTGGTTGGATGACTTTTCACTGTTTACATTTTTTTCAAATGCAGGCAGCTTAGAGTAGTAACAGGCGAATGGTTCTTTGAAGAGAGAGCAAAACGCTTCAGGCAGTCCAAGCTCCTTGGAACTGATATTGTTCGGCACTCTATTCTTCGCAAAGCCCCAGGTAAAACTCAGAAAAGGAAAGTATCTTATTCCCAAGTAGACACATGGGAGCATTGCTGAACTACGTCTCCCAGCAGCTCCAGTTTGCATGGCCAGCGGGAAGTTGTATATGAGGAGTTGTAGTTGAGCAACTTTGGAGGACCACCAGTGCCCCAAACTGATTTAAAGTATTGTTGGTTTCTTAATTATCGTTTGCATTATTGCAACATAGTTAAACTAGAGTGTCCTGAGTATATTATCAGTACAATATACTCTTGTAATGAATGCTAGTCGTTTATCCAGTGCATTCAGATCATTGTTTAGCTTTAGCTGCTGTACCAGTCATTTGAAAATTATTTGTATTTAACTCCATTACATTTATGAACAAGCCGTTTGAAACCATATGGAATAAATCCTAGACCACCATTTGGGAGTTCTAATTTTTGGTTTCTCTTCTTACCTTCTGGCATCCCTTTGCATAGCAGAGAATATTGCCCCGAACACATAGGCCAAAGACCAGATACAGCCCTCTCAATTTAAACGTGAAATTTAAATTAATCTTGAAAACACCTTCCCAGCAGCATGAACAGCTTGACAGTGGAACAAATTCAAACTGTCAAATCTGTATATCCCTTTTCGTAGCAGAGAATAAAGCTCTCAGCTCATCCTGTATTCTGATTAAGAAAAACATTATGGCTAATAAATGTTTCAACTGCAATTCAGTACAGCTCTTTCAATGAAGCCTGGGTATAATGTAGTACATTTCAGGAGAGCTGTCATTGTGCAGAAGTCTCTTGTGCTGGATAATCCTGAAATATATCGTTACGCCTAGAAATCACTCTGCCAAACACTTAATGAACACCTTCTCAATTTTATGTTATTAATATAGCTTTCTTCTTCAGTTTTTGAAGTTTTGCTTGTAGGTTTAGGTTCAGCTTAATAGAGAAAACAGAGCTATCTTGCAGTGTATAACATTTCAACAATATGTATGTATTGATAAGTCTTTTCCCTTTAAAAATTACCATTTAATTTTATTTACTTGATAATTAATGCAAATAATTCAGGTTGTGTTGTTGCTGTTATTATTACTATTATTATCAATGCCCTGCCTTCTTCCAAATAGATTGCTCAATTAGTTAAATACAGAATCAAATAAAAGAAGAACAAGAATATAAATCAAGGACAATCATAAAAACAATTTTGAAAAGTCACTTAAGAAGCAGATATTGCAGACCAAGCATAATTTAAAAAATAATAAAATGTAGAATACAGACTTTCATGCAATTAAAAAATCCCCACTGACTTTTGATTTTGTTCTGATGTCTTGTAATATACAGTTGCAAGAAAAAGTATGTGAACCTTTTAGAATTTCATGGTGTTCTGCATTAATTTGCCATAAAATGTGATCTGACCATCATCTAAGTCAAGAGTATTGACAAATATAATGTGCCTAAAATAATAACACAAAAACAATTCTGATCCTTCATGTCTTTATTGAGAACAACCATAAAAACCTCATAGTGCTAGTGGAAAAAGTATGTGAACCCTTGAGTTGACCTCAAAAAAGCTAACTGAAGTCAAGTGTTAGCATACCTGCCTGGAGTCTTGTTAAGAAAATGAGTTTGGAGGTGTGGACTAGAGCTACATTGACTGATAAAAACCACTCAAACTTTTTGAGTTTGCTCCGCACAAGAAGAATATGCTTATGTGAGCCATGCCTCACCAAAAAGAGCTTTCAGAGGATCTACGATCAAGAATTTTGATTTACATAAAGCTGGAAAGGGTTACAAAGTGATTTCAAAGATCTTAGAAATTCACCAGTCTACAGTTAGGCAAATGATGTACAAATGGAGACACTTTGGGACTGTGGCTACTCTACCAAGAAGTGGGCGCCTAGTCAAAATGACCCCAAGAGCACAATGAAGACTCATCAATGAGGTAAAGAAACAACCCCGAGTGACAGCCAAAGATTTGAAGGCATCATTGGAACTGGCTAACATCTGTGTTCATGAGTCTACAGTACATAAAACATTGAACAAGCAGGGTGTCTATGGCAGGACACCACGAAGGAAGCTGCTGCTTACTACAAAGAACATTGCTGCACGCCTGAAGTTTGCAAAAGAGCACATTGACACTCCACAGCGGTATTGGCAAAATGTTTTGTGGACCGATGAAACAAAGATTGAACTATTTGGAAAGAACACGCAGCACTACATCTGGCTTAAAAAGGGCACTGCATATCATCATGAAAACATCATCCCAACCGTAAAGTATGGTGGAGGAAACATCATGATTTGGGCCTGCTTTGCTGCATCAGGGCCTGGCCAGCTTGCAGTCATTGAGGGGAAGATGAATTCCCAAGTGTATCAAAAAATTCTTCAGGATAATGTGAGAATGTCTGTACATCAGCTGAAACTCTGTAGAAGTTGGGTGATGCAACAGGACAATGACCCAAAACACCAGAGCAAGTCCACAACAGAATGGCTTCAGAAAAACAAAATCCGCCTTTTGGAGTGGCCAAGTCAGAGCCCAGACCTCAACCCAATAGAGATGCTATGGAATGACTTGAAGAGAGCCATACACATGAGACGTCCAAAGAATATGACAGAGCTAAAGCAGTTCTGCCAGGGAGAATGGGCTAAAATCCCTCCTGAATGATGTGCAGGTCTGATCCACAGCTACAGGAAGTGCCTGGTTGCGGTTATTGCTGCCAAGGGGGGGTCAACCAGCTATTGATTCCAAGGGTTCACTTACTTTTTCCACTAGCATTTTGAATGTTGAATGAGTGTGTTCAATAAAGACATGAAGGATCAGAATTGTTTTTGTGTTATTATTTTAGGCACATTATATTTGTCAATACTCTTGACTTAGATGACGGTCAGATCACATTTTATGACAAATTAATGCAGAACACCATGACATTCCAAAAGGTTCACATACTTTTTCTTGCAACTGTATAGTTTCCTCCTATGTTATAGGAATGGCTTGATAACTATTCAGAAAGGCTTCCAAACAGAGCCAGCACTATCTACTATAACATATATAGTTTATACTGTACATACACATACACATACATATATAATATGTGCACTAGCTACTGTATTGTATATAATATATGTACCTGAATGTAGGACACAGCTTGTTAGTAAAGCTTCATGCCAAGTACTATATAACATTGTACATGCAGACCTGGAGAGACATTTTCATGAGATCTTGGAAAACTGTTGCCAGTCAAAGTGAATTGTATCAGTCAGGCCTAATATAGAATAAGGTAACTTTCTGTCCTCTTACATGGGAATACACTTTGGTGTCATTTACCCAGGGAAGATGGCACCAAAGGCAGTACGCTTTATAAGTCCATCTGTTCAATTAGTTTCTTATGCAAACTGCAGTACCCTTACCCAATCTGATGCCTTCAAGAAGTGTTGGGACTACAATTCCCAACTGTCTTGTTGGCTGGGAATCCTGGGAGGTGTAGCCCTAATATATCTGGAAGGTGTCAGGGTGAGTAAAGCTGCATTAGAACAATCACGCAGAGCTATTGCTACAAAGAAATAGATATTTATCAATGATTATATTCTTCTCTATGCTATGTGAAGAAACCTTGACTTCTTTGACTTCTGATACATTTTTGAGTCTAGCACAAAATACTTGTTAATAATGTTTAACGCTTAAATGGCTTGGGATTAATATTAGGAAAAGCATATTCTATTACATAATACTGCCTACCATCTTCAGTTTCGTGGGTCTGCCTCTATCTGAGCTTCTATTGCTAGACATATGTAAAATGATTTTATGGGGGTGGGGCAGCTCTAAAGCTCTCTTTTCTTGCATTTATTCCCCACCTTTGCCACCCTTTTTTTTAATTTGATGTTAGTTGTTCAGAGTATTATATGAAAAACTGAAACATGTATATACCTATCTCAGTCAGTGCAGTAGTGATTGGTGAGTTAAACAAAAAGTTATCAAACAGTGAATGCTTTTGCTTGCAGTGGTCCCAGCTTGATCCAGTGATGTGGAGTAATTGGTTTAAAACTTTTCTTCAGCATGTAGGAAATTTATTGAGATAATGTATTTCTTTCATTTTAAGATTCTTCCTCTGAACTCTTAGAAGGCAGATCCAAAGGTCATTCTCCAAAAAGCTTAGAGGATACATCAAAACAAGATATGTTAGCTTCATTTACAAGTGGGACAAAATTAGTTCTCACTGGGCCTAGGAAAATAGGGTAAAGTATCCTTTCATAAAATGTAATGGTAAAATGTTCCTATATTTCCAAAACAAAAAGTGAAGTTTTTTTTTTATGAATAAACATTCCTTATAGTTAATCTTAAGTATTGTTCAGTTATAATCATTAAAACATTTTCCCATAAAAGATTTATAGTCATTTTCACTTTACTTTCTAATATTTATAAGAACATGATTGAAAGTCAAATTTTACTTAAAAAGGGATTTCAGCAATATGAATGCTAGCTTTTTCTCATCTACAGTTTCCTCATATAAATTGTTCAGCTTACAGACAAACTGTTTTTTTCCAATTGGCTGATATGCAGTACAAGTTTTGGTTGACTCTTTGGAAAAATTATTATCTTATTCTTCCATGTTGGTAATAGTGGTCTTACTCATACTGAGATAGGTGCAGTTAAACCTTGAAATCATAGGCAGCAGGAAAATTAACCATAACAGCAGAGTTATACTTAAATAGGCTGTAAAAAAAAAGATTCTGAGATCTTTTATGCACTTATGATCTTTAATACAGTATTATTTTAACAGTTTGATTAAAGCATATATACTATCTAATAGTAAATGTTTATCCAAAATATAGTGTGATATAATCTCCAACATAGTGCTGATCAGAAATTTACTGGGAATTTTAATCTAATCCTTTTGGAGGACATCAGATTGGGGAAGGCTGCAAAAGTGTATAGATCAGTATTTATGAATGTCTTAATAGCAAGCAAAGAAATATGTATATAATAGTACTGTATTTTGCTTTAACACCATATTGTTCATATTTACATCTGTATTCAACAGAAAGGTTCTTAAGGCAGTTACTAAAGAAGTTGTAAATGTGAAAGCAGAAGATGGAAAAAGCATTAGCGCAGACACTGATGTCCAGAGTGATCACAGTGCCAATCGGTAAGATAAAAGAGTAATATTAATGTTTCATCTGCTATTTAAAATGATGCAAATATTGTAAACTTTTGTTAAAAAAATTAAAAACATACTGTAATCAAGAGGGAAGAAAAGTAGGAAAATCCAGAAGTAACTAGGCAGAAGTTATACTGTACAAGCATCATAAAAGTAAATAAAAATTTCAAAGTAACAGTAGTTTGGTTCTACATAGCAAAGTATCCTATGCCAGTTTAAGACTTCAATTAGTTGTTAAAATCAATATAATATTCAATAATTATGATGATAAAAAAGTATGGTATAAATTATAAATCAGGATGAGAGACTATAATATAAATAATAATTTCTCTCTAATCTAAAAATTCTATCCTTATTTAGCAAGTCATAGAGAAACCTAAATGTTGAAATCTTATGTTACAAGGAACCCAAACTTCACATAAATTACAAAGTCATATGTTGAATTATAATCCAAGGATGGCTTCCATGATGAACTGAATTCTGCATCAGATTTGTTTTTCAAATACAAGGTTATGTTTGATTTCTACAACTTAATTTGCCATTCTTCTGTAGAATGGATTATACATAATTTCCACTGAGAAACATAGAGAGAAGCAGCTGTAACTATATATAAACCCAGTTTGTGGGTATATAAGATTTGGTAATATTTAATTTAAGAGAATTCAACCTCTAGAATGTGTTTCATAACAGAATTATTGTTTCTTTGTTCAAAATTCTGCTTTGCAGAATTGCCACCTAATATGGAAAAAAAATGATCTGATTATTGCAATTTGAACCATTTTATAGAATGAAATAACTATTTTAGCAATCAGTACTGGAATAATAGTATCAGTAAAATCTTGTACCAGTTTTTTCTAAGTGTAATATTCACTTTATATTGAATATTTTTCTTCCATTGATACTCCCATTGTTGAAAGTAAATTATTCTGTTTAAATTCTGTTTAAGATACAGTCTTTGTCTTTTCAGTCTTTGAATTGTATTTCAGCAGCAACTTATCTACAAGGCCCAACAAATGTTTTGAATTTTGTGTTATACAGTTTTCATTTTCAGTCAGGCCTCTAAATGTTACATCATGTTTTGTAATTTCTTTAGCATTATGCTGCTTATTTGAGATATTGAAACCAGTGAGGTGATCCACCATTGAGAAAATTCGCTTCAAATTCTCTGATACTCATTTCCTACACACCCACATTTTTCTTTCTCAATTGCAAAATGAGAAGTACACAGACTCCACCTTTCCTAGTCCCAGGAGTGAGTCAGCTGCACTAACAGCTAATGGTTAACATTTTATATGGCAAATGCAATTAGTATGCAGGTTCTGTCACAGCCATAGGAAGTACCAGATTAATTACAGGCTACTTGCATGCACTGTTGCATTCATGTTCTCTAGTGAAAAAAGAGGAAAAAATATATTAAAAAAGACATGGCTGCTAATTACCTTGAAGTATGGCCCTAATGACCTAAACTTGGGATAGCCAGATTTCAGGATGGCACAGTCATGAACTACTATTGTAGCCATGTATGGGGGCTTCTTTCCTTTACCCTGTAGGTTGCCACCTTCCTCCCATCTCCAAATGTAATCTTGTTGCTCAGGAACTTTGCAGAATGGTTTAGATGCCTGGCATACATGGAGATAAAGCATGCATGATGTAGAGCAGAAAATTAGAAGAGTTTTCTGTTCATATAACCAGTCTTCTGGTGAGCTAGATCTAATAATACATAAGCAGGTTTCCAGTCATTTAACAGGAAAGCCCTCTATCCTTGCATGTACTCCAGGGCCATTCTAGAGATTTCCGTCTCTCTACTCTACAGAGTAGATTTCAGTAGTATGTAAGGAGTTAGTACAAAAAAATAATCTGTCCTTGTCATGCTTCCACTGCACTCTATCCAGGTTCCATTTCACATGTGGAGTGTAGCCATTGCATATAATCTATAATGTATCATAGTTCATAGTATAGTCCTAACAGCAGAAGGACAGGGCAGGGAGGGAACTGGTGAATAAATAAAACATTTCCCTTTATCTACCCATCTAACATACTTTTAAAAGGCGGGACAGAAAACAGGTAAGGGAAAGGTAAATATGAGCTGTCAGATTGTATTTCTGCTTAGCTATTTCTCTAATAGGTTTTCATTGTTGCAAAGAATTACAGCATTAACTATTATGTTGTTCATAATAGTTAATCAAAATATGAAAGAATAGGATAGCCAAGCAAAAGTGTAACCCCACCGTTAGTTGTACCATGAAGAGAAAGGTGATTTAGATCATTAAGTGACATTTTAGCTAAAAATATCAGTTAAGATAAAAGAACATAAAGCAAAGATATAATTGTCTTTCTATTACACCAGTTTCCTGTCCAATGAAAATGACATTTTGTAAGTATCAGCTTAAGAAATCCAGTTGTAGAATGACATCATAATATAGGTCTGTATTAATTATTGATTAAAAGAACAGTGGACAAAGGTTCTGTGTACTTGAAATGTCACAAAAATCCAAACTGGGCATGAATAGTAAGGCAGATCAAGTTGTGAATCATTTGCTTGACTAAATTGGGCAGATCAGAACATTGCTCCTCCCGGGGAAAAGGCAAACAGATGGAGGTATTTGGAGCAGCTGAATAACAGCATGACTAAGATTTCGGATGTCTTTGGAACGACAACTGTCCATGGACAATTCTACTAGCAGTGTCAGGACAATTATGCCATGCCATGTGGCCCACATGCTAAACTGCTGCAAAATGAGGCATATGGGGGAAATGGAAATTATAAAGATATTGCCATAGTTTAGATCCATTTATATCAATTGATTGGGAAATTGAATATAAAATGTTGGGAGAAGAAATCAGCAAAGAATGTTGAACATCTTTCTGAGTGAAGAAACCAATAAACATTATGGAACATCTTCCTTAATTAAGCTTTTTTGTAAACATATATCCAGTCTTCTTCCAGGAAGCAATTGAATTGAATTGTATTTTGTAACTTTTGAAGGCAGTAACTCCTTGCTAAACTAGAAGGTAGATATTCAACTGACCCTAGAAGATTCCCTGACAAAATTACTGATTAGAACCCACTGAATAGCTATTTTTAAAAAGTGAAAAATAGAATGGGGTTTGCAACTTTCCCAATCCCTGGTCACTATTGTACTAAGGCACCCCCAGAAAATCACCCAGATCTCCCAAGACTTTCTAGAAGTGACAATTATACGATTTTAGAAACGTATTTTATTTTTTGCTAAACCCTGGATACTGAAATCTGAAACATATATCAGATGCTAGATTGGAAATATCAGTGGGCTTGTTCTCTTTGACTTAAAATAGACACAAGCAGATCAGCTAAATGATATGAGGATTGATATCCAGGTGTTGCAAGGTTAAAATGTCCTCACACTACTTAAGTACTTGTGTAAGATTTGAAACGATTGATGGAGCATCATTTCTGATATGTACTTTCCCCTTTTTTGTTTATGCTGTGTTAACTATACAAAGAAGGCTAATTTAGTGCAATTTCCCTAGGGGGAACACCTTTCCCTCAGACAATAATGATCTTGAGGGCATAACCAGCAACATGCAAAATGCTGTGAGCCACAGCAATACTTCCACTCCACTCTATCCAAGGTCACCAGCACTGAGTGCACGCAGCATGACTGTTGACTACAGCAGGGTAAGTTGACTGGCACAGAAAGAGATTTGCTTGAGAAATAATTGTCTCAAAGTGGCAACTCCAGAATCTTGGTTTACTTGCTTTGCTCCAGTCTTTTGAGTATTGGCCAAAGATAAGGTAGAGCAAGCAGATTGAGATTGGCTTGATAGAGTCTTAATTTATTTGTATGTAAGACTGATTCTGGCTTATTTCTTACATGTTCAACAAATCATGGTTAAAACAAATTCTCAGTAATAATTATTTTTGAACAAACAATGAAATGAAGAAAAGTTTGCGTTATTGGCTTGAACTGTTGAGCAGAGTGCAGCAAAAGACCCATAAACCTTGCTCTCAGGAAAAATACACATCAGCATGAGAGCTTGCAAGTAGCAATGTCCATATCCTGAACTCCAAAGAAACTCCAGTCAGAAAATATAAGCTAACTGGTCTTTATTGATAAAAATGCAAAAACTTCATAAAATACAAGTTGCATACAAAAGATAGGATATAACAAAAACTTCTTCTCATATTAGCTTCCAAAACTTATCACTGCAAAGCCTCTAGCTAAAAACACTCTCAGAGAAGAGGTTCACTACTTAGTTACTTGTTAAGACTACATAACCTATAAACCTACATGGTTAACTGTAAGACTAAAAAACACACACACATACACACACTGGACAGGTTGGGCATTGTAACCCTCCCTTATAGTGCCAGTTGAAAACACTCCTACTGAATAACTAACACACATACACAATTTCAGTAGGCGGCAGTAGACAAAATCATAATAACATCACAAGATACTTTGTTATCTCAACACTTGTTTTGTAAAGCTAACAGGATGAACTTTCTTCCCATGAGAAAATCCTGATATGAATGTGTGTGTGGGTTTGCTTCACAGACTGTTACTAGAGCGTTTTTACAAGTTGAAGAGTTTTCTTATGTGTGATACATGAAATATATGTTGTTTTATGTGAGCAGGGTTCTGAATTAGAAAACAGCATTGTTATGCCTGTCAGTGAAAGTATCCCTGCAGATTTGTCAAGAAGGCATCATAGGAAAGGATCTAGAACACCTTCTGTGGCAATTTCTAGGACATCTTTATCATCTGGTAAGCTTTCACTTACTGATAGTTTAATGTACTTGTGAATTGCTATCACCTTCTCCTTTCATTGTTTCACTTGTTTTTTTCTCCCATGTTTTTCTCTTGGGGAATTTTTTTTTTTGTTAGAATTATTAAGAATTAGCCTTATACCATGTCAGACAACATTTGTCCATCTAGGTCAGAGATGCAGAACTTCTATCAATTCAAGGCTATATGTGGCAGATGCAGTCTGGGTGGGGACAGGGAGGGGGTTTATATGGGATTTTGTGAGGTGGCTTCAGGGGTGAAATCAGTGCTTTTTGAAATTCCTCCAATCTCCCCTGCAAAAAAATAAAAAAAATGAAACCATATTTTTGGCTTATCTACTCTAGGGTGGTTGCAGAAACTGTCAAAGGATAATGGCGGGCTGCACTTTTTGTAACTCTAATCTGGATCCTGGTACAGTTTTGTCTATTTCAGTGTTTCTCAACCTTGGCAGCTTTCAGATGTGTGGACTTCAACTCCCAGAATTCTGGGAGTTGAAGCCCACACATCTGAAAGATGCAAGGTGGAGAAACACTGGTCTATTTGATTGGCAGTGGCTCTTCAGGCATGTTACTTGATTCTTCTATAACTGAAGATGAATAGGGCTGAACTGGGACCTTCTGCATAAAAATGCATGCTTTATTGCAGAACTGTGGTTCCTCCCCTTTAATTAAGAAATGTTCATGTGTCTGTCATAATTATTCTTAAAGCAAAGATGAACATCTGCAACCTTTAGCCTTTGTGAGAACAATCACTAGTTCCCTAAATTTAATTCACACATTTATATGCAGAACAATTGGATGAAAGATATCATCTTTGTAATCATTTCACTTACTAACAGTATAGATTGCAAGACTGTTAGAGACTCAGCTTGCATGAAATACATTTTCCCTCTACTTGTTTGATTTTCCCACCAGAGTGAAAAAAATGGAAATCAGCAGTGAGTTTCTTTCTGTAATCCATTTTTTTTTTGTTCTAGAATTTTCTCTTCTGTGTAGGTTTCAGACAAAGAGAAAATTGATGAGAAGGAACAGATAGTTGTGGAAAAATAAATAGTTCATCAAGCACAAAGAAGTTAAAAGATATTATCATATCTTTTGTATAGATTGCAAATACATTGTACATTGCTTTTTCTTATATTTTGCAGATCGCAGTAGATCAGAGCGAGATCTCAGTGGATCCTTTTCAGAAGGAAATGAAGACACTTTAAGCTTAAGAAGCAAATCTGTACCTGGAGCATTGGATCATGATCTGGTGAGTTAGAAACATACAAAACCTACAAATTAGAAAGGGCTATTTTGATTCTTTTTTAAATTTTACCAGGATTAATAAATATTTGCTTTGACTGATTCCAGTAATTCATATGTGTCACAATGTATATCAAGAGTACATATATAATGAAAATGATTAATAAAAATGTGGTGGGTATAATTAGATTAAAGATTAGAAAACTTAAAACTAAGATGGTTAATTAGGTAGTTAAGTGTAGGAACCTAGTCATATGAAGAATATTAACTAAAAGTGACTTAGAATTATACAGTCATAGTTTGGATTGGTGCAGTAGTCAAGATTGGGAGATTTCAGCAGAGTCAGACTGTGGCATCCTGCTTTATCCTGCTGCCTAAGATAAACCAGGAAATGGCATCCTCTTCGTAATTGGATGGCTTTGGGCCATTCATGACATTTCAGTCTAACTACTATTCAAGATTCTTGCAAGGGTAAATTTGTAGCTATCTTCATTTGGGTTAGAAAGGTAGAATAAACAGGATATACTTGAGGGGTATGATTTCTTACAATGTTAAAAATAATCAGTATTAATTTAATAAGCATCCCTAGCATGTACGATCCCCAACTATTCACCAGAGGCCTCTACTGCCCAACTGTTCACATAAGGTATCCACAAGATTAAATTTTCAGAGACCTGAGTGTGACTGGGGACAATTAAAACCAGAATCCTATTCAAGCTTAATTTGGCAGTAAACACAATTGAAAGTATATCTGTGTAGGGTTATCATGTAAATGATCCTCATTCCCGCCATGCATTCTTGTTCAAATGTGGAATTAAGACATCAGCTTGCTTTCCATTTGCTCACTCACGTGCCACTGTTAATCTTGTTAATTACCACCACCTCTGTCACCCCCCCCTTCCTCCTCCCATCATGGGACCACAGAGTGAGCACATGAAACAAGCAATGATGTCTGTGACCAGAGACTCGAATGTGACCGAGAGAGTGGCTTTTTCTCTCTCGAAGCACAGCTTCAGTCCTTGCTCCAGCCAGAGATATCCGCTAAGGAGCAGCTGCCAGTGGCTGCTTTGTCTTTTGGACTGAAGGGTGGCAGTTGGCAGCTGCCCAACAGGACACAACATTTTAATACAGAGGGAATTCAATCCTTGGCAGATGCTCCCTGTCCAACAAGGGCACTTGCAGGTGGCTTTTGGTCTTGGACAGAGCACAGCAATGCCCTTCACTCTCCTACCTTTGCAGTCTCAGCAGAGCCTCAGCTTGGCTTACGGAAGGATCAGCCACGCTATGCAACACTTAATTCATTTGAAAAACTGCATGTAATGAAACCTTTTTCGATACAATTTGTAAGACAGAGTTTCAGTTGCTATCATCAAGTAGAAGAAATGTGTTTTCAGATATGTTCACAATAACCTTTTCATGAAAAATGCAGCTATTTCAGTCACTAAAATGTTCTTCAGGAGGAAGGTGAGGCAGGGTGAGAGACTGAAGCTAAGGCGAATGGTTTTCCTAGTTTAAGAATCAGCAGAAGATAACGTGTTATCTCCACTCCACTCACCCCCTTCCTAGTAAAATATCCTTTGATTCCTTAACTGTGGATATGCTTTACTTTTCCATTAGGACTACCTGAATGAAACAGAAGAGGATATGGATGACATTATAGCCTCTGGCTTTTCGAAAAGGCGGAGTACTTTGGCAAGCGGATTTTCCGCAGTAAGGTCCCCATTAAATACATATTTATGCCTTTCTTGTACAGTTTCTTCCTACAGCTTATTAGATAGTTGACCCTTGGGCCATGTTCCTTCTAATATATTTTATTCTGTTCTGTTTTGCTCCTCTGCTGATTGATTTTTAGCTTCAATTCTCCTGTTTGAGTAGGTTAAATACCATTGCCATTATTTGGATTTCTAGAGACTTTAATTCTCGTTTAAGTTGTTCAACGTAAGCATGAATGATTGCAGGTCCTGATAGCTTCTAATAAACACAGAAATTCTGTCAGCTTAGAGCAGTGCTTCTCAACCTTGGCAGCTTTAAGATGTGTGGACTTCAACTTCCAGAATTCCCCAGCCAGCAAGGTAATACACTGTAATCTGGGGCTTCATTCATTAAGGTGATGAAATCAGGACCCAATCATTATTTTCCTATTGCGCTAGGAAGAAGACTGTACATTAAACATATTAAGCATGTTATTTTTAAGCATGTTATATTGTTATTGTGGTAGTAGTTGTCATTATTAGATTAATATCTTGTCTTTATTTTGATTCAAGGCAGTGTATATAATTCTCCTGCCTCCTCTTTTCCTCACAACAATCACCCTTTGAGGGTGAGAGAGAGTGTCCAGCCCAAAGTCACATAGCTGGTGTTCATGCCTCAGGAAGGACTAAAACAATTTCTTAGTTTCTAGTCCAGCACCTTAACCACTGCACCAAACTGTGGATCATTTCACTTGATATTTGGCAAGTAAATTATTAGTTGGAAACTAGCAGGTAGTATAATTGCTATAGTAATTACAGCATTTAAGTATTTTGTATTTTAAAGGAGTTTTTAAATGGTTGATTAAAATACATTAACTACAAATTGCTGGTACGTGGGCCGATAGACATCTGCCTCGTGATAACAAAATGTCTTTATCCAAGTGTTCCTATAATACTGCAAAAGGAAAATGAGTGCTCGTTCTAAGGTTAAATTCATTGTTGGAGAAGTAAAATAATTTCTTGTCTGTATATGTCTATAAATGGGAGTTATTTACTAATCACTTTTCTCTATACAATTATTTGTTATTATATTTCTGGTGTCTAGACATGTGATTTCTTATCTGTTTTTCCTTTCTCAAACCATTTCTTGAATTTCTATATCCCTATTGGTGCTACATAATGCTCTTCTTTCCTCTTCCTTCTCCCCCTCTCGTAAAGAATTCTCCTTCAAATTCTGAAAGGAAATGGAACTACTTAAATGTTCCAGAAGCAGATGGTGATACTGTAAGTTCTCTCACTTTTCTGACACATGCAAGAGCTCATCTTTGTTCTGGTTTCATTTCCATATATATAAATAGCAAAAATAAATGTCTGTTAATTGATAGTAATTGCTCCATTAAGTCACTGGCTGATAATAACAGCACCATATTCTTAAAAGTGAGAATTACTGTTTCATAATAGAAATTATAAGAAGAAACAATTTTTCTGTCCATTCAGATGATTTGGATGGAGGAGAACACAGAATCACAGACTGAAATGGACCATTTAGGCCATCAAATCCAACCTCCTTTTCACTGAATGAAAGTATCACCAACTGATGGTTGTCTAGCCTTTCTGTGAAAACATTCAGTGAAGGGGGAACCAACCAACTTTTTGGGTAATATCAAACTGGAAGCTTTGTTTTCCTCCTATTATGCAACCAAAGTCTGCATTCCTGCCACTTTAGTCCATTATTCTGTATCCTGCACTCTGGCATGACAGGACCTTTCTTTTGTGTGACATCCTTCCAGGTGTTGGAAGCGTGCTGTTGTATCCTCCCTTAGCCATCTTTTCTCAAAGCTAAACAAACCTAGTCCTTCAATCTCCCTTCGTGAGGTTTTGTTTCTAATCCCCTGATTGCCTTCATTGCCCTTTCCTTGGTCAGTTCCAGCTTCTCTAAATCCTTATTCAAATGTAACATCCAGAACTGAGATTGTTGAAACAGAGTGCAACAATTACTTCCTGTGATTTGCAAATTATATTTCTGTGGATGCAGGCTAAAATTACACTTGCCTTCTTTGCCACTCTATCACACGGCTATCATTTGCAATCAACTAGCGTTCAAAAAATCTTTTTTTGCAATTATTATCAGCAAGCTAGGTATCTCCCTTCCTATAACTCTGCATTTGACTTCTGTTTCTTAAATGAAGATCATAAAAATGTTCTCCGTTACCTTTTATTATGTTATTTTCAGCCCATTTCTCCAATCTATTGGGGTTATTTTTAATATCTTTCTTCTAGGCTGTTAGCTATCTCACCCAATTTTATATCATCTGCAAATCTGATAAGCATTCCCTCCACCTCTTAATCCAAATAATTTGTGAAAATATTGAAACATAGAGGACTCAGGACTGATCTTTCTGGTACCACTTAATACCACCCTCCAATTTGATGAGGGGTCATTGCTGATTTTCAGGCCAGCTATATATTTCATTCTTGTGCATACCATCCAGACCACAGTTGATTAGTTTGCTAATCAGCATGTCATGGGTACTTGGGCAAATGTTTTGCTGAAGTCAAGGTATATTATAGTATATCTCTACAATCTGTTAAGGAAGTTTTTAAATAAAAAACATAAGCTAAATTAGATTGGAATTAGAATATTAAACTAGGACCTGAAGTCTCAATTTATCCATGGGCTTACTGGATGAATTTGGGATAGTCCCTGAGTTTAATTTTACAGATGTATGTGTACAGTATGTGAGAACTGGGTAAGCCACTTTGAGCTGTTTGAACAATAAAATGAGTGTGTTTCTTCAATGAGATATTGAATTTGGATATCAATCACCCCATGATTATCATAATTTGAATCTTCTGCAGTATAAAAAATGGCTAATTCATTTCTCTTCAGTCAGACGTTTTACTAATAGAGATGACTGATTAGCTTAATAATAGTATATTAATATAACCCAGTTTGACAGGCTTTTTGTCACTCTCTCTTTTTCAGACTAGCATTAACAGTATGACGAGTGTTTACAGTGAAACTGGGGACTATGGCAACGTGAACATCAGTGGTGAAATTTGTCTGCAAATTAGCTACAGCTATAAAACAGGATCCCTTAACATACTGGTAAAAAAATGCAAGAATTTGGCCATTGCCGATGAAAAGAAACAAAGAACAGATCCGTAAGCAAATCTCATTTTCTACTAAGCTTGTACTTATTTAACATTCTAGTTGTGTTTGCTTGTTAGACTTCTCCTCCAGACCTACTGTTTAGGACAGTAGAATATCACAAACTCATAGTTGTGTTGGAGTTTGCAAAAGGTGAAAGACAGCATGAGTTTCTCCCATCTTATTGAAGCTTTATTTTAAATGAGGTAAGAGCCATATCATTTTCAGTCCTTGACTGCTTGCAGCTGAAACGTTTGAGAAACCACAATTGCTTATTACACAGTTGGTGATATCTGGAGAAGGTGAACTAGTTTGAATATTTTTTCGGTCTGATAGCTTCAGTGAGAAAAGAATAATGTTGTTGAAATGAACAACCAGTGTTTACCACTAAATGCCTTGTGCTCACATACTTACCTCTCTTTTCATATCCTTGAGACTTTCCAATAAGAAAATGCAGATTTTAGTTATGATTTTCAACTGACCATAACTCTCTGCAGTGTTGTTCTGGCATGTGTAGTGTGATACAATAATAATTAATAAAAAGAAGCCAGAGTGAAGCAATTGTTTTGTTTCCTAGTTTTTCTCTGCAATTGTAGCTGTAAAGAAATAATTAACTTAGGGAAGAAACCAAATCTTTCAGTCTTCTCCTGACCCGCAAAGGGAGAAAGGGGAGGATGGGGAAAACAAGAGGATTACAGTCTTTCTACTACATCCTCTGGCAAATAGAAGAGAGAGGCTGGGATTTCTCTCAGTGCACTAAGGTTGGAGAATGCAAGAAAAATTCATAGGAATCTTTTGTGTTGTTCTTGTTTCATTCCTTATCCTCCACCACAAGTGAGAGTCATCCTAGACACATTGAAGCCTCCTGTACTTGCCTGAGGGCAAACGTGAGGAAGGAATGGGGGTAAGGAATAAAAGGCTGAGTAGTAAGGCAGGAATTCTGCTGATGCACAAGGCCTCATGTTCCAGCCGTCAGGCTCATGCAGGCTCAAGCTATCAGTGGCTACACATAACAATGGTAGTTTACTATGTTCTGAAAATGGACTGCATGCTTTAAATCTGGGGTCCTGAGAAGCAGTAGTGGAAACAGATCATCACCCTCCAGTGCAGGATTGTGAGCTTCCCAGCTACACGCAGTTAGTCACTATAGGACACAGAATGGGCTGGATCTGGCAGGGCTTCTCTTTTTTTTTTTTTTTGTCTGCGCTCAGTCATTACTGACCCTGCAGTGCCTGCCTGGACGAGTCCTTGCCTGGACGAATCCTTGCCTGGACAAATCCTGTGCAGTTTTCAAGGCAATTGTTTCGGAAGTGGTTTGCCAGAGCCTCCTTCCTAGAGCAGAGCCCAGCTGGCGAGCGCAGGAGGCGGGATTTCCGTTGCTTCGCGCCCTTTTCGGGCGAGCGCGGTTTCGCGCTTACCGGCAACTGGTCCCGTCTCTCTGTGCAAGGCGCTGCCAGCATTTTTCCTCCCACCGGAGTGAGAGTACCCATTTATCTACTCACGTAAGTTTTTGAGCTGTTGGGTTGACAGGAGCTGGGGAGGAAACAAGAGCTCACCTTGTTAACGGCGAAGGCTGGACTTGAACAGCCGAAGCCGTCAGCCATTTCTGGCCGGCAACTTTCAGCGTCATTAAGCCGCTGCGCCACCGCGTCCCCTATAGGGCTTCTCTAATGTTCCTTATTTTATGGTGAATCAAATCCTTGCAGGTTAACAGTTCTCCAGCCTCTACTTTGCATTGTTTATATGGAATTCTGTGTTTCTGTGGATTTTTGACTGCATATTTGTGGTATTAGCACACGGAACTAGGTAACAGAGGGGAAAGATGACACCTGTTTCTGATTTGTGTGAATCAGGATGAATCAGAAGCAAGAGGTATAATTCTCACTCGTCTCCAAACTTGGCTGTGCTGCTCAGAATGCATGTGGGGAGGGGGCATCATATTATTGTTTGTTCCTCCATGTAAATATATATATTTCCCCACAAATATATCTCTTACTACATAAAACAAACAAAACATCTGATGTATCACAAAGAAAGTTAGGCTATACAGCCCTTCTCTTCAACTTACTAGTTTTCTACAAGCAGGGAATTATTTTTAACATGGGGAAAATATTCAGTCCTATGAACTTATGGTTTGAATTTGTATAGCCTGTCTCTAGGTTCACTATGTAAAGAAGAATTAGGCTCAAATTCCAACACATAAGAGAGCAAATAAAGCTATAATCTTTCTGAAGTCTCTGGTTTAGGTGCTGTCATGCTATAATAAATATTTTCTGTATATGGGCACCTACATATTTGCATACAATATTGTAACATTTAGCAAAATCGATTAATGGTTTATTATTTAATCTATAGTTATGTCAAAGCATATCTTCTGCCAGACAAGTCTCGCCAAAGCAAACGGAAGACAAAGATCAAAAGCAATAGCACTGATCCAGAATTCAATGAAATGCTTAAGGTAGGAACTGGAACAACACCATATATATTAATATTCCCTGTATGGTCATTTCTTATATTAGGTGATAGTACCAAAATGAGAAATTATTAGTTGGCTGGTTAGGGTTAGGGTTAGGGTTAGGGTTAGGGTTAGGGTTAGGGTTAGGGTTAGGGTTAGGGTTAGGTTCATTTGGCACAATTTATTTGCGACAAACCCACGCTGGCTCCTGCTAATTGCAGTATGCCTATCCAAGTGCTCACAGACACGTTCCTTTATAATCTGTTTAAAGACCTTGCCCAATGTAGACATCAAGCTGACAGGTCTGTATTTCCTGGGCAATCCTCTTTTCTATCTATCTATCTATCTATCTATCTATCTATCTATCTATCTATCTACCTGCTTACTTTATTTGTATGCCTCCCATTCATTTTTGGAGAATTCAGTATCACCTGTTCATTTTCTTTGTTTTTTTTATTATGAGCAATGATGAGGAGTCAGTTCAAAATCAATATGTATACAAGGAAGAGATGGAAGGACTATAGTTTAAGACTGTGTAATAAAAAAAAAAATTCAGGAGAGTAAATACATTTTATACATTTCCCCTTTATAATTTGAATTGCCCTAGTAGGAGGGGAAAATGTTGCATCATTTATTATCTGCTAATGCCTTTCTGGATATACTTAGAAGTTCCAGTTCTCTCACTTATTAGATCCTAAAAATATTTTCCTTAAAAATATGCTCCTTTTTTATCATCACTCAATAGTATGTCATCAGCCACACACAGCTTGAGACTCGGACTCTACAGCTTTCTGTCTGGCATTATGACAGATTTGGACATAACAGCTTTCTTGGAGAAGTGGAAATTCCCTTGGACTCCTGGAATTTTGAAAATCAAGCTGATGAATGGTTCATGCTTCAGCCCAAGGTGAGAAGGTCCTGTTGGTTTAGAGAAGTGGCATGCAAATTTATAAAGGAGTTAGAATTCATGTAACAAAGAGAGTTGACAACAATTTGAGTTTTTCTTTACATTAGGAAGCATTTTATTTGTAAACAGCAAGCTGTAGAAATAGAGAACCAGAAATAATCACTTCATTTTCTTTGTGAGAAATTATCCACTAGTTAAAGGCAATTTAGCTGAAAGATGGGTCTATTCCACTGTACAGTGTTCCTTGGGTTTACAAATTAAAGCCATGATTGCAACAATAAAACTATTGAGTAAGGATTGTACGTCCCATGCCACCACTTAAAGACTGTATCACAAATAGCTCTCAGACTACATAAGCCAATGTTTCCCACAGCTTGGACAGATTAGTTTGTTCCTGTCCAACAAACTGCAAGTTTTATCTCATTCCATTTGTAATCTAATGTGTGAAATCTGTTCTTTCTACCTTCGGTGCACCTGTAGACCAAATAGGAATGGATTATTCCTGTAATACAAATTTTAGTCTGTTACTGTTGACACAAAGCATCTACACATGAAGACAAGTACATCTATTTTTGCGGAAGTCCTCAAACTTAGTTGCTTAAAATAGAGGTGGCCAATAGATGGATCTCCAGATATTATGAAAGTAAAATTGCACCATCACTCCTCATTGTTCATGCTGTCTGGGGATGAGGGGAGATGGAAGACTACATATTGCCCATCTTTGATTTAAAAGGTAGCACAGAAATGGAAAAAAATATTCTTAACTTTCAGAATGAGTTTTGTGATTTGTCATAACAGTCCTAACAATTTTTTAGCACCTGGATTCATGGAGAATTTCGGCCACTCGAGCCACATAAAACCCATAGCTAGTTACATGAGTCAGGTCTCTTACCTTCAAACTTCTGGCATTCTCCAAATGTATGCTTGCTCCATGTGGTCATGGATTCATGTTTTGTACTTGATACCATTGTATACTTAATTGTTTCAATATGTGTTCGCCATTTTTCCTTTTCTTTTTTTCCTTCTCCCCTCCCAATTCTTTAGTTATTTTCTATCTTGTTTTGTTGAAACTTGAAAATGTGTTAATGTGATGAATTTGGTAGAAGAACAGAAGAACAGCAAAGCTATAGTGATATTATTGAAGTCTGCATAAAGCCTAGAGCTTTAAGAGGGAAACTTTACAGTGACAAGGCATACTATCAGTTACATAAATACCAGAACAATGCTGAATATCATAAGACCCCTTAGTCCCCATTTCTAGCCCTATTAAAGAACCAGCAAGGATGTTCAGGAAAACCCCACTTTTACCAGTCAATGATCCAAGCTCTTTATAAAACTTAAAATAGCATTTCTTTGGCCACATGCAAAGTAAGTCAGCCTTGTAAGCACCCTCCACACTGCAGTGGGAAAGTTGACCAATTTTCTCCTCCCCCTTCAAAAGTCTACTAGGCAAAAAGGTGGTATTCCAAGGATATGTTGGGCAGATTGGAAGAAGCTTTGGATGTGTGGTGTTTGAAGCTGCTTTCAGAGAGAGGCAAAAACACCCAGGAACTGCCATAGTATATTTTTCTTTCACTGAGGGAGGGTGTTTTAAAGAAGAAAAACCACTTACACAAGGCCAGAGAGAGAGAATAAATAAAAACCTACCTACTTCCTCAGTGTAAGTCCACAGAGAAGAAGTAGAGGTTGGGCTATTTGAGGCTCATCTTCCTCTGTATGCTCCTCTTTTAGATTGCTGTATAGTTATGTATACCTCAAAATATGTCTGTGTGCTGGAAATTATTGATGATACATGTTCTAAAAGTGAAGATAAATATTTACTAAACAAGACATTCTTCTATTTTATTCCATTGTTTTAGATGGAGATTGCAACTGATACTGGGCTGCAGTACAAAGGAGAATTAATAGTTGTTTTACGGTACACCCCACCTGAGAGGAACCTAACACTTCCCCTGGGACAGATTCAAGGTAAAAAAATCTGTTGATGCATCTAGCAGTGTTTTCCCTGAATTGCTTCAATTCACCATCTTGTGCAGGCATTAGGAACAAAAATCCAATGCTGCAAAATACTGGAATTGCATATGGTTCAGTTGGTTTACTAATTTCTAAAAGAATTTGAAACCACAGATCATTTCATCTTTCTGTATTACTCATCTTCAACAATATATCTTTTGGAAGCAGGGGCAGGATTTGTTTGTTTTATTAGCTGTCAATTTAACAGCATTTTCTTATGTCATCTTGTTGGGTAACAAGACTTGACATTTTCACTGTATACAAAATACTGCAAAAGCTTGCCAATTATTTCTGCTCAAAATTCCCATGAGCATGCATGTCTTGGTTGACCAAGGTTGGAGTGATTGATTGAGTCCTGAGGACAATTGGTGAGTGGGTCAACTGTGCTCACCCAAATTCAGTAGGGGCTTAAGAATCAGGAAGAAGGTTGCTGAGATTCAAAGGCAATCTACTTTCCAAGCCTCCTATCCACCAGAAAACTATTTTTAATGATCAGTAATTGGTGTTTGGACAAGTTAGAAGTTTTTGGGTGTATTGAACAGTTTTTTTAATAATCACTCTGTGAGCTGGCATTTATTCGGAACCTTATTGTGCTTTTTATTTTTTTGATGACATCCATCCACAGTTAAAGTATAATGAACAGAATGTTGTAGGAAACAGAAAAGCATCACTTTCCTATAGTGACCAAAAATTGTATCTCAAGTTTAATACTTCCAATTGTTAATCACTCTAATTGCCATTGCGACCAGGAGGCTGTTACCCTTCTCCTAAGTGACCACTCTTCAGAAACCTCTAAGAAGGTTGCAAAATTTTTATCAATAGCTATAGCTGTTAGAAACTGTCTGGTTCCTCCTTCATTCTATTAACTATTAGCTGCTAATTGCTTTAGGATTTTCTCACAATTTTAAAATATCCTTTTATAGTTATTATATTATATACTGGTCTTTTATTGTGTTTGGTGGTGGACCATAAATAAATTTTGAAGTTGCATCATGAACCATTCCAGATACTCATGCAAGAACAAAATAGTGCTCTTGTTATGTCCTATAATCTCTAAGTAATGCCCTCCCTCCAGATTATAAAGTAGGATCCAGACTTTTGTGTGGTCTGTGCAGACGTTTTGAACAACTACTTTTCATGGTTTCTGTCATATTAGAAATTATGGAAGCTAATTTTTTTATTCAAATCTTTTGTCTTCACTTAATAAATACATTGCATTGACCTGGGATATATTAAGTGAACAGATTTTTTATGAACACTTGTGTTTCTGAAAAGTTGCATTTAAAAAAAATTGTTTGAAATTGTTGAGGGACAAATAATGTAGATAAGAGATAAAGTTGCATGGTGTGCAAGTTGTTTCTTCTACAGAACAGAGATATTTGTGGCTTGAGTAAGAGGCATGGCTTGGATGTGTATTGATTTCTAACCTTAGGATAGGACACTATGTAAAGTATTGAAGCCTTATACATCCAGATATCCCTCCATTCTTGTTTTCCTTCTTCTAAAGGAAAGAAGAGCTCAAAGAAAGAAAAGAAGGCAACCTCACAACTACCATCAGGAGGCACATTGGAAATTGTCATCAAGGAAGCCAAGAATTTAATGGCTGTGAAATCAGGAGGCACTTCAGATACATTTGTGAAAGGGTGATGTCCCCTATTCTGTTTTTGGCTATATATGCTAGTGGGCATTTTTGTGTTCCTGTATTGAATACAGGTAGTCCTTATGCTATGACCATTTGTTCAGCAACCATTCAAATTACAACCGCGCTGAATGAGGTGTCCTCGGAGTTCTGGCTGTTGCAGCATCCCCACAGTCACATGACCACGATTTCTGACGTTCCCTGCCAGTTTCCCACAAGCAAAGGCAATGGGAAGTTGGAAGTCACGATCACATGAGGGCCTTGCTTAATGACCTGCGCAGTCCTTGTTTAATGATGGCAACTGGGACTGCCAGAATTGTCATTGCTAAGTGACCCAGTAACGTGACATCGCACTTTATGACCACATGGCTTAGCGATGGAGTTCTCAGTCCCAATTGCTGTTGTAATCCGAGAACTACCTGTAATCGCTTATTTGACCATCTATTTGTTTCTCAAAAATGTCCCTTGGACATCAGGTGACAAAGTTTATATCTCTTGTACCTCTAGTTGCTTCCACCTTATTTTGAATATTTTAAATAGTAAAATAATAATAGGCAACCACTTAATATATCAGGGCACAACATTGTATCTCTTAATCTTGGTTAGCTGATATAATCTTGCATTTGCTGCCCTGATGAAAGTCATAATTCACCTCCGACCACATGTGTATCTCACAATCTACAAATAAGTTTATATGACTACCTATTATTTGTAAATCTCTGATATTACTCCATGTCACAGAGTTTTGTTTTGTTTAAGAAATCAAAACATTTCCAAATAACTTTTCCTTCTAGATAAAGGCCTTCACGAGTCTCACTGTGGCCAACTCTTATGACAAATCTGTTTTATAATTTATTCCTTTTTTGGGCTATGGACCACATGTGGCTGTTGAGTGGTGTGCCAATGGCCATATTTTAAAAATGGATTGGGTTAGGATACTTTAATCAATATCTTCTCAGTTATAAGTATGACATTCATAACAAGCTTCCATATCATTTTTTTCTTCTTTTTCTCTCTTAGATACTTGCTTCCTGACAACAACAAATCTTCCAAGCACAAAACTCATGTAATAAAAAAGAGTGTGAATCCCCACTGGAATCATACGTTCACTTTTACTGGTTTGAACCCTAGAGATATACACAATGTGTGTGTAGAACTCACTGTCTGGGACAAGGAGTCTCTTGCCAGCAATATCTTCCTGGGAGGTGTTCGCTTGAGTACTGGAAGTGGTAGGTGTGGATGGACCACAGTTAGTTCTTTCCCCTCTTTGGTGGAAGGGAATAGAAAGGGAGACTAAGAAATGAAACTTCTATAGAACTCTTCATATTTAGAACTGGATAACAACACTTGAGAGACCTGTTTAGCTCTTCTTCTTGCAGCCTTTGGCCCACAGTGAAGTCTTTTCATATTTCCCACAACATTTTTATTATGTCAGTTACTCTTTTTATTACACTATGGTTCGTTCCATTGGTATGTAAGTTCAAACCATGGATAAGGAGCCTGTAAACTCCAGGCAGCACCCCCCACCCCCCATTTCTTTTGTGCTGCTCAAAGCATTGAAATTCAAGCAGAATTTAATAGCGTGATTTTTAAACACAGAGTTAAATGAGTAGAATTGGAAACACAGCACTTCTAGAAGATGAAATATTTTAATTTCATCCTTATCTCCTCCTCCCAAATTCCAGAAAAGAGACTGTCAAAATATGGAGAATTAAAATGCAGGGCTTCTGGGAAGTTAAATGCTCCCATCCACTCATAAGGTGCTGGATTGGGAGTGAGGGGACCCAGGTTTTAGACCATTCTTGGTCATGGAAGTTCCCTGGGTGACTTTGGGCCACTCAATTTCTCTCAGCCCAACTCTGTTGTGCATGAAAATAAAGGGAAAGAGTATTATATATGCTGCCTTGAGCTTCTGAATTAAAGGCAGGATAGAAATCTAAGAATAAATAAATAAATAAATAAATAAATCCCCACTCTTATCTTTTCTCAAATGATAGGAAAAAAACAAATAGGAAAAATTAGTCTTTATTGTTGCCCTCAGGCCTTTTGCAGAGTTATGGAACCCTGACCCAGAAAATGTTGCCTGCCTCTGATTTAAACATATTTATAGTAATCCATTCTGTGATGCTTGCCTTAAAGGCAAAGCTAAAAAGAATAAATAAATAAATAAATAAATAAATAAAAATAAAAGAAGCAAGTAAGTCTGCTTGGAATTCCCAACAAGGACTGCTAAAAGAATAATAATAATAATAATAATAATAATAATAATAATAATAATGCCGCTGCCAAAGTCAAATGGGAGTTTTTAGATTTATCTTTCAAGGGATTTCATTCTCTATCCCACCATTCTTGTAAGAATTCAGTATAGGAATTAGTTTCCAGTTTGTAATGTGAATATTATTTCTTATTAAGTCTTTCATATATTGTTGCTGTGAACAGAGCTAAACACTAAATCCCAATCTAAATGTAAATATTGCTCATTTTAAATGAAACTGTCAGTTTTACACTGTATGGAAACTGGGGCTATAGATGACAGTTTGATAAGAGTTGCTGTAGTTCTTGTGAATTTGGAGTACCATGTGTTCTGAACCGTTGCTACAAACATTGCAGATGTTGTTGTGAAATGGACTTTTATGAAATATTGCATAGAATGGATGGTGGAATGATTTATCTAATTGAAAAAAACAAGCTGACCATCATGCTTTGCAATTTTCCAGGTATAAGCAATGGCAAAGAAGTTGACTGGATGGATTCTCAAGGAGAAGAGCGACTGCTTTGGCAAAGAATGATTGACTGTCCTGGAGATTCTGTGGAAGGTGTATTAATGCTGAGATCTAGCATGGGAAAATGCAGACTCTAGAGGAATATGGTTTGCATAAGACTGACATCAGTGTAATTTTAAATTTTAATAAGATGTAATGGAGGCTGGTCTCCTGTCAGGATTTGCACATGTAAACAGAGAGAAGTTTACCTTCACTCTGAATTTAAATTTTCTGAAGTGGATTATGAATGCATTCAGCACTTTCCCAAATCCATACTTTAGCTCTTGTATTAACTTACCCGGGTTAAGTCAGTTAAATCATTTCCAAAACTAGATTTGCTGAGTAGTTAGAATGAGGCCATACCCTCTACAGAATGTGACCCAAAGAGCTTCTTTTATTATTTCAATATGTTTTCTCAGAAAAGAAATATCAGTGATTAATAAATGAGTGAAGTCAGTGAGGCTAGTTCATTATAAACCCATTTCAAATAAGCCCAAGGAGCTAAGGAAGCAAGTGCCAGCACTGGAGGCAAGCTGTAAGAATAATTATGTTCCTAACTATTTGAGGTTAATATCCACAAATGGTTCCCAACAGGCTTCATAATAAAGAGTCTGAGAATCTCAGGCTACCTGCTCATAAACAGAATGGCTATTTGCATGGGTTAGAGGTATTGTATTGCTGGAATTACAAATTAAACCTCATTGGCGTCACACCTTTTGCATTTCAGCACTTTCTACAAAAGTGGAGATATAAAAGTATTAAACACCCACTCAAAAGTAATTGTTGATGTTATGTTTGACATCCTACCATACAGATACCTAAATACTTTTGTTTTGATCAAGATTAGATGACATTATCTGAAAGACTGCAAAATAGCAAGCACAGAATCTAACTTCTGTCCTAAACAGGTATTAGTAATGCCAGCCCAGCCTTCTTTATGATCCTCCCAAAGGGGAGTTTTTAGGTCAGTGTTTGTCAGCCTTGGCAACTTTAAGATGTGTGGACTTCAACTCCCAGAATTCCCCAACTAGCTTTGCTGGCTGGGGAATTCTGGGAGTAGAAGTCCACACACCTTAAAGTTGCCAAGGTTGACAAACACTGTTCTAGGTAATTGCACTGTAATTCAGTTAGGAATCACTTCTAATAGCTTAATGTAAAACTACCTCCCTGTTAGAAACTGTGGGTGGAGTGAATAGCCAAAACCTGTTTTAAGCACTTGACAATGTTAAGATTACTGTTCATTATCACTCTGTCTCTCCTTTAGTAGTGTAGACCTAGTTCCTTCACCCTTTTCTTTACTTTCATGAAGACTACATTGCTATTTAAGATCTACATCAGGCTGAGACATGAGCGGGTTTTCAAGTATAGCTTTGTCTCCAGTTACAAGAATAAGTGCATTAATTCTATTAGATCATCAAATCAATTCTTTATTATGGTCATAGACCAGCATAAGGAGGATGGGGTACAGTCAATTAAAATTTAGACATCAGAGTCTAAAAAAAGTTATAAAAAGGTAGAAGATATTAAAAAATACATGTATTAAAACAGAAAGTATATATATAAAAACAAGAGTCTAAAAGAATCTAAAAGGAGGGGTAGAAGCATTAGATGGGTATAGGGGAGTATAAAGGTTAGTATGTGGAAGGCTGTATCTATTAAATATATTAAATTACAGAGCACTCTAGTATGGAGACTTAGATGCTCATTAAGTTTAGTTTATGGCACAGGTCACCATCTGATGATTTTTGAGCCCTGCTACACAGAACCTGGCAACATTTCATTTTGTAGCAGGGTGGGTACCTGAAAGCAGCAGGGAGGTGTAGAACTGTCCTGTGCCCCTTGGGTATTGATGCAGTAATGGTGAGATGAGGCTAGTACAAATGTTTCTGTAGTACAGGCACTGGAGAAGCACATGCTCTGTTGCCTCTGTGTGTCCAGGGTCATGGGAGCATTGTGTCTCAGGTAAGGAATGTTTAATCTGATTTGGTTGTTTTTGGCTTAGTATTATATGTAAACTGGGTTTGATTAAGTCATCATTTAGGTTCTACTCAAACTTCAGTAATCTAAAACTGTAATTTTACAAGAATGATTTCTGAATCATACTTTTTTTAATACGGAACTGCATTGGTATATATTTGAAGTTTACTGATTTTTTTTCCATGAAATGTCTTGACGCTTTATGAAAATACTGTGAAACACCAGCTGCTACCCAAAAGGCTGGACTATGAGTATAGATTTATGTTAGCACCAACCTACAGAGTGAAAAATCTGTTTTTTATTTCACAGTTTTTGTTGTATTGTGAGAAAAATATATCTTTGGGTGAAAGAAGCAAGTTTTAGAGGCCTCAGATGAATGGGATCGCCTTAATAAAATTGAAACATAAAGGAATGTGCAACACCCTTGAAGCTGGTACGAACTAGGCTGATTGTAAACCCCTTATCACAAATATCCCCATAGCAATGTAAGGGAGGATGTCTTCTTCCTGGCAGTTGGCACTTGAACAATTTGTTTCTTCCCCTCTGACACTATTGCTTTCCTCATAGATAGCAGTTGTTCTGTCCTTGTAGATAGCAGCCAAGAACAGGGACAGAAAGTAACTTGAGAAGTGTTGCTCATTTAGGTATGCCTGCATCATCATATGAATATGTATACGTATGTGTTGTTTTCCCTTCCCCTTTCTTGTAGAACTGCATAAATATCAGGGCATCCATTTTGCCTACAGGGGAGTGTCTCCCACTAACCTTCGGTGGAGTCCCCCTCCAGTACGTACTACCTAATAAACACTGCAGTGAAGCCTTGATTATTTTGCCTTTGTGTCCTGCGTTTTGATACCATAGAAACTAGTGTCAGCAGTGGGATCAGCGAATACATGATGAGAAGAAGGAAAAGCATAAAGTCAGAATAGCTGCCTTGTAATTAACAGGCATGCAGATACAGGCATGGATGATCCTTCTTGCCTGAAGGGATCATGCAAGATTCATCTGAGGCCTCTAAAACTTGCTTCTTTCACCCAAAGATTCACCCAAAGATATATTTTTCTCACAGCATTTTAAACAAATATGTGAAACAATGAAAATGATTTTTACATGTGATTTTTTCCCCAAATTATTCTGATTTGTTTGCTTGTTTCCATGGTATATCATACACTCTTCAGAGTGCTATATGTGCTTTAAATCAAAATAGGATTAAAAAGTACTATTATTTTAAATTTATGTAAAGTGCCAGAAACCTAAGAAAGATTGGTTTAATTAAGTCACCCTTGCTATAATTGTTTCATTCATAGCTACCAGCTACTAATGAGTAAAGCTGGTGACTTTTAAGAGTCTTTTCCTGTTGTATTTCTGTGTATTGTTACACAGCCAAACTATTTTACAGATATTTACCACTTTTTTCCTGTTTATAGATTCAGTGTATACCTTGTTTTTAAAACCTTAACATCAGGTGATATTGCTAAAATTATAAGCTCCTAAAGCAAGTACATCTCTGTGTTAGGATACCAAGTCTTCATTTTGATAATGCTGGGGAAAAAAATGAAATGAAGGCTATGATCTTTTACTCCATACCCAACTTATATGCACTCTGCTCTTTCTGAGATGTACATCTGAGTTTGATAACAGTGGAATGGAAGCCAAGGATTTAACAGCAGTAGATCTTCTAAACTACACATATTAAGGTATACAGTACATGAAATATTTGTCATCTTACCTGGCTGGTCTTACAATTAAGTCCATGAGAGCAGCAGTGTCAAGGAGTAGACAGGATATGTGGTGTACTGAGTAGAAATCCTCATCTTCTACCTTCCCAGTTTGTGGTCTGGAGCAACTGCTTCATTCTGCCTAAAGGGCAGAATGTACAGATCTCCAAGTTTGCTTGCCTTGGGGAAGGGCAATGGTGATAGCAAGGCAACGGAAGTACAGGAGACAGCACATGGGGAAAGTGATGGATCTTCCTTCAATCCTTTAAATGGTGGGATCTCCAGAGTCAGGCTCGCATTTTCCCATAAGACACTATTTAACTTGCACCAACTACCTACAGGGTTGCTCTCTTCTGACTAGCTGTCTTGCAGAATATGGAGTCACTGCCATGTATCCTATCATAATACAACTTCTAAATAAATCAGGGACTGTTTATTTCTCATATATAATTCTTAAACAAATTCACTAGCTTAATTCAACTGTAGCAATAAATTACACAAGCTGCACATTTTACCTATTATCCTGCAGAATTTTATCCTGTTAGTATTCATCAAATGGTATTGGTGATGTAGAAGAAAGCTCGTTTTGATTTTTATCAGCAAAATATTTTGTTGTGTGTGTTACAAGCAGTCAGATATTTTTCTATAGTATTTATTAATATTATAATTTCATCATCTGGAAATATTTATGTTGGGTATGAGCAGTACAGATAAGTATTTCTTAAATTATGTTCCATGAAACACCAATATTCCCTGAATAGCTTGAGGTATTCCATAAGGCTGGGGGAAAAAATCAGTGTAAGACTTTTGGATGGAAGTTCTCATATAATGAGCTTTAAATCAAAACTGAAGATCCTATTATTGATCGCATCAACATATTTTTGGGAAAGTGGATTTTCAACCCTTACTACATCCACAGTCAAATATTCAAACAGACTGAATGTTTACCCAATTCATAAGCTTCATTTATGAAGTTTCACTTCCAACTCTGCCATCATATGCAAGCTCATGCATCTCATTAAAGTTTAAAATAAATGTATAAAAGATAAGGGAAAGTAAATGTGCTTTCACAATATTATTTTTCTTTTTAGAAAGAAATAGCCATAGGTGTTTCCATATTAAGACAAATTGTTTGGTGTTCTGTGGTTTTGAAAAAATCCTGTGATAAATGATTAAATGATACTTCTGAGATACACACACATACACACTAAACAAAACTGTTTTGCCCATCTATGTTTGTTTTATATTGTACTACTTTTATTTATACACTCAGATATATGACTTATAGAAAGTTGGGTTATTCCTATTTGTAGCTATAGTAAAGTCTTGTTTTGTGTACAATTAAAAATTCATCATGTAAACATTTTAATTCATGTTTAAGATATTTTAACTGGGAAAATTCTGATAGCTAAGACACATTTGAATAACCAAAACTAAAGGGACACTTTTCACAACTGTATATAAAATGGTATAATGTTTAGGAATAGATCCACTCTACCTTCTCTGTTTCTGCATGGTTCATTACTCATAACAACCCTCATGATAGTATATTTAGCCAAGTATCTCATTTCCTACCAGGGAAAACAGCTTTCTCCAGGATTCATACAATAGGCCTAAAAGCATCTAATATTCTGAGGCATATTGTCTTCAAACATATTCTATAGCTCTAATTGCTTCATACATCTATTAGAATTTTAGGCCAATTCTTTATTAATTCTTTTTTCAATAAATTAAGTGGATGCATCTCAAATTGATGGAGAATTTACTAACACACAAGTAGGCATTTAGCATTTTACTAATCAGATTTGGAGATTATAATTCTACATATTGCCAATCTCATTATATATTAATTTTAAAAGACACTCTTAAAAAATATGTACTACTCGCCAGAATTAAAATACCAAAATGAAAAAGGTATATATTTTGATTTTATATTTGTCATATCATGAAAAGCTATTTAATTACAGTTCTGTATAACTGGGAATGAAAGTCACTCCAGGAAGGAACTTAAGGCAAATAAATTATCTGTTTCAGTGGTCAAGAGTTTATAAATCTCACATTCCAGTGAAATATTTTCATTCTTCAATAAAAGGCACAAGGATTTTCCAGAGAACTGTTTCTTTTAATATTGTCATTCTAATGTTAAAACTACAATAAAATGGCAAGATAGTTAATGGGAAACAGAACTGAGTGTTGCTGTTTGTCATTAGACATGATTAGATCTAGATTTGATTTAGTAAAGTACATCAAAGAAATGTAGTTCATTCCTTCAAGCCTAAGAAGACTGCATCAATTTGATTTGCTTGGTGAAAGAAGCAAACTTCATTTTTCCTGCTTACAAATCAGTGTATCAGGTTTTCTTATCTATGAATCCATCTTTTGAAAACTGACTTGCAAGTGTAAGCTGTAATACCACTCTCAAATTATTTGCCATAAAAGTTTACACAAAAGTTTGGTAAATCCTTTACATATTAAAAAAAAGCTCCATCTTTATTTTAACTATCATTCTAAAACCTGGGTGTGTGAGTTCTAGTTTGTGTTGTATCCCAATGAAGTCATATAGCCAGATAACAGAAGAAGATACATTTCTGTGGGTTGCCTAATAGTGTTGGATCTCAACTCACTCATGTTTGGTCCAACTGAAATCAGTGGGACTCTTCTAAACTTAGTCTGGAGCCTTTTTTGCTGAATGAAAAAAAAAAATCACCTTTGAAATACTGTGTTAATATAAATACTAAACCTCCAAAATGCAAAACTGTTTTATTAATAAAAGATCTGTAAAAAGAAATGAAAACATTTACATGGGAAGAAATGTTATTCTGGAGTGTTAACCAAAGCAATTCAATACCTTTCACAAAAGAAAATAAATCTTTGACACGATAAAGAGGCATCATTTATAGGTTAAATGAAAAGAAGTTCTGCAACATCCATTAGGCTAGACATATACATACTAAGAAAAAGGATCTGTACAGCAGTGACTTCCATAATCTCACGCTTTGTGTAGCACCAGAAGAATTTAGGCAGCAAAAATACTGGCATCTGAATGCCCATAGTCTGAAATCAGGGACAAGACCGGCCAATTTCAGCTTGCAATTTCATCTCTTCTTTTCTCAAGGGGAAAGTGTCAATGAGCGCAAAGAGCTCAGCAGGGGTTGCTGGAAAAGGATATCGTTCTTTGTCCACACCATGTTTATCAACTACTACCATATAAAAGTTATAGTGAGGGATACGAAGCAACAACCTGAGGGTATGAAGAGAGAGAAGTTTGTTAACAATTTCCTTTCTCTTTCACTAAGCAGCTATCTTGCACTCCTGATCATGGCCCCTGCCCATGTTCATGACCACTGAAGTGCCTTTCAAGAGCATCTGTTTCTAGACAATATGTCCCAAAGTAGCATGTATCAGTTCAAAGAGTCTCTGTCTGCCAGTTTACAAACTAAAACTGTAAGAAATACAAGAAGAAAGAAGACTCCTTCATATGCAGAACGAAGTGGTCAAGCTAAGCTAATCCCTCTTTGCTATTCTTCCCCTCAGTTGTCCTTGGTCCCTGGCTAAGGCAGGAGGCCAGAATAGATTACCCTTCTCTTCTTCAACCCCAAAGCAATCATCAATGAAGCTGACCATTATTTGGAAGGGAGTGACTAACCAGCTTCCTGGAGCTGCTTCTCAAGTCAATATGTGGGTGAAATTGATCTTCATTTGCTATATACAGTAATATTCCTGGGTATATCTCCCAGTATACAATATCTGAAATCCCCCAGTAGTCAATATCTGAAAAGGAAAATAATCCTCTTTCCAGGTACAATTGTTAAATACTAAACAAAGATAATCCAGTCCTCACAGTGCATTTTTGACCATGTGTATTTTCTGCTGTGGCCAAAACCTCTCACAGGGACATAAATTTAAAGTACTTAGTATTGCAGTGAATACCTCGCATATCTAGTGTATTCAAAATTTCAAGGAATATAGAAAAGTTGCATCTTGTTTTTAGAGGGGAAGCATGCTGACTTTATTCTTGCTTTAGAAAAACTTATTTCAGTGTATACAGACACTCCACACCTCTGGTACTCTTTGAAAGTATTAGTTTGCATTTATCAGGATAGCTGTTCACTCCTATGACTAAAGGCCAGAGAAGATCGGATTTTTAAAAAAAACAAATCAGTGTTGTCCTTGTACCGAAATATTACTCTGTACTACTGAGTAGGAAAAGCTGTTGTTGTTTTACAGCTTAAGAAAATTGTTTGCTTTTCATTATAATCAAACCATAATGTTATGAGTGTTCCAATTATGATCTTGAAATATGACATTCAACTAGAAGACAGTTAATCAGGATAACATTTTACAGCTCTACATACTGGAAAAAAACTAATCTTAGAGCATTACTATTTCCCACAGCTGCTTGGCAATGCAGGGAAGACAGTACTATGCTCATGCATAGCATACAGTCTCTGCAGAGTAACAAGAATGTAACCATTTATCACAAACTAGTGGAGCAAAAATTGGATTTTAAAGAACATGACATTTTTATATATGTGCAGATTATTAAGTTACATTTACTTAAACAAGGTGTTCTATTTAGGAATCCTGTTCGCATAAGAAAACCACAAGGTCCTGCTCTAAAAATCCAATCAAAACCTTAAAGGCAAATAGCCAGAGGGAATTCTTCCATATAATTAGAGTCTCTGTAATTTACCTGAGTTGTAAAGCCAAAGCAGGAGGCATCAGTCTTAATCCTATTCTTCCCAGCTGTGCTGGATAAACCCCAACCAACTCAATCACTGTAACATGCCGGAGATCTAAACCACATCGTGCTGGCTGTGTAAGATATGAAGATAATCAAGTGGATTAATTATGAAAAGCACCCATACAATGCAATTTGTGATAATCATTAATGTAGGGTTATTAAATTTGGCCTACAAAACTCTTTATGAGCAACAGCCTCCTTATTTCTTTGGTTGCTGAGCTGAGATGGGGCTGGCACATCCAACCTTATGCTCCTTGATCTCCCAGTGATTTCTAATACAATCAACCACGGTATCCTTCTGGGCTGGCTGCAAAGATTTGGGAGGGCACTGTTGCAGTGGTTCTTCCTCTGTGGTTGGTTCATTGCCCCTCACTTGTAGAGTGCCTCAGGACTCAACACTCTCACCCCATCTGTTTAACCTCTATATGAAACTGCTGGGTGAGGCCCTCCATCCACTTGGGTCCAGTATCATCACATCAGTATGCAGATGATAACCAGTCATACATCTTGACCCTGAGCTATCCAGGTGATACTCTCTATGTTCTGACCCAATGCATGGAGGCTGTTTGGATCTGCATGAGAGAAATAGACTCAGGCTCAATCCTGGCAAAACCAAATGGCTATGGTTATTTGAGCCGCCTGGATCTGAGGATTTTTCATCTTCGTTTTTGAATGGGTTTGCAATTCCCCATTCAAGACTGGTCCACAATCTGGGGTCATCCCGGATTCACAGCTCTGCTCAAACAGCAGGTGGCAGCTGTGGCCAGGAAGGCCTTTGCACAAGTCCATCTAGTGTGCCATTCCTAGAGTGGGAGGCCCTTCAGACAACCACTTATGCCCTAATCACCTCACAAATTTTCAGCCTCACCAGGTAAACCAGATCAGGAAGTCAACTCCACAGGAAGGCTAAACATTGAGATTGGCTATAACAACAGAATCTTGTAAGACTGATTGTGCTGTACCTCCTCCCCCTTTTTATACTCCAGTGAATTAGTGAGGCACCTGCCTCAGTCACTTCCAAATGTTATCTTGTTGCTCTGGACTAAAAAAATATTTCAGTCCTTTGTGTGGTTCTTGTATATTTCCATCAAGGTTATCTTCCTTACTGTCTACAAATATAATTGGACATGGCCAACATTAATAGATTAGAGACTAATTTTATTAAATATTCTTAATTGTGAAATAATTTAATTCTGAAGAAACTATTCCTCACTTCTGAAAACTTATCAAAAAGGGTGGGGTTACACATGAAATGGAAAATGAATTTACTTTCAAACTCCAAACCCTGCTTCACATCATACACATTTTTAAGGCTCCCTGAACGACTTCTGCCTAGAAGTATTTTGACCCATATCCAGAACAGCCTCATTTCATTCTGTATGTGGACCATTTATTTATTTATGAGGAGGGGCAGGGAAGCAGTCTTTAAATGGAGCGGAAGAAGTCATGGTAGAAGGGACCCTGAATAACAAGAGCAATAGCTATTGTCCCTATATGCACCGGCAAAGTTTTAGATTCATTTTGAAGGGAAAAAAAATAAGTATAACTCCAAACCATATGAAGACCATTATCCACTAAGATGAATTACTGCAGTGATGTCAGAGGAGGCAACTTTGCTGATTCCTCTGCAGCCCCCTGTGCCCCCTCCCATTTAATCTAGAATAGGTTAAAGGTTTTTCTAGAACAGAGTGAGTGGTGGCAAGGTAGGGGTGGGTGGATTTAAAGGGAAATTATGAGAATCACCTCCATTGTTCTACAACAAGAATCTCTCCTGGAACTTATTTCATTTAATCAGCCCTTTGTGAATATGTGAGCCAAATTGTCATAATGTGTATTAAAATAAAGGAGAAAACAATATTAATGACACTGCTCATCTATATTAATTTGGGGGGAGAATTAAATTCTACTTACATATAATAAACTTTGACTTACCTGCAATATTCCCAGCTGCATTCTATAAAAGTAATTGGCTGCAGTAGGAGTGGATATAATAAGCAGCCTTCGTTTTTCATAAAACTGGTCTAGAAGAGCTGCTGCTGTCCTCACACCAATATTAATATTCATAGCTGAAAACATATACAAAAAGTTAATGACCCTACCATGTTTATATAAAACTTGAAAATGTTCAAACAACATATCACAGAGAAATATTGACAGAAAAATTCTCAGCTAATGCCAAGGTTTAAAAGGTTATTTCAATTCTTCACAGTGACCAACCAACCCTACATCATCACCTTCAAATCAGTTACAAATCTAGACACTAAATAAATACTCTGCCTATGTTAACTGGTAAATCTCTTGGATCTTGCAACAAGCATAAAAAGGAAGAATTGTGCTTAATTTTTTTCATTCGTGTCTGACAAGTTACTGCTTCTTCCAGACTTTAAATCAGTGTTTCTCAACCTCAGCAACTTTAAGAGGTGTGGACTTCAACTCCCAGAATCCCAGGCTGAGAAACACTGCTCTAAATTATATCTCTGTGCAGGGAACTGGATGGGAAAAGAGGGTTTCAGAACCAAATGTATCTTTTCCTGGGATTGTGTGGCAGCAGCTGTGGGCTTCTGGAGAAAGATAAGCTTCTTTAAATGTTGTCAACAGATCTTATGAGAGTACCACTCAGACTCCAAACTATTTTCCCCTTTCAAATCCAGACTACAGCACAGTCCAACTAAGTGATTAATTTGCAACTTCTGAAGTTATTTATGAGTTGGTGGTGTAGCACTTTGCATTTGAAAGGGGAAAGATGCTTTGGAATGTGGGAGGCTGTTTATGTAGCATCTGCCAGCAACTTCTTAAAGCAACTGTACTTTTTCCCTGGATTGCTTAACTGCCTTTGGAGCAGCAGCACAACTCCAGGAGAAGGCTCATTTAATTTAAATAACTGCAGACAAGTGCTATGTGAGCCTTTTCCCCTTTGAATTCATTATATCCCTACTCTTTGACTGAAATAAAATCTCAAGTCTGTCCTTTTAACAAACAACATTTATCAAGAAAGAACAAGAAATCCACAGAAGAAAGGGATGAGGAGAAATACTCAAGTCAGAGGACATCCATGAACGTTCATAATCCAGATAACCCTTCATTGGGTGTGTTCCACAAAGCTCTTCACTTCCAATTCTGAACACTACAGCATCAGTTGTTTTTTAAGTTTAAGAAAGAAGTGAGGATTATAATGGGGAAAACTTGGGGAAAGAAACAGAAAGCTCACTACATTTAGAGACCCTTCCATGAATTCCCATCGATCTCTAACTGAAGCCCTATGGAAGAAGTGGGAACTTTCTTGACCTTACTATAATGAATACAAAGATAAAGAGCTTGTGTTGACTGACATTTTGCCAGCCTATTTATACACTGAAATAAGAAATCTTTTTATTGCTTATTGGCAAAATATTATCCACTTAATCTACATGTAAATTATGTTAACCAAAACCTTGAAGCACCTGGAGGTATCATGTTAAGTCATGTTTCAAATAATTCTGATCTATATGCTTCCCTCTTACAGGATTTATTCATTACTCACGTACGTGTACAGGTTGGCTCTGTTCCTGACCAGCCTAAATTATACTGGCAAACTCTTGCTGGACTTCCCTGCAAGTCGTATCCACCAATGCAGGAAAAATCACAAGTTGCACCATAATTATTTCCATCACCAGAACATTTTATGTAGCCATTGTCTGGGGCATTCAGTTTTCCACAGCGCCTGACTTTAAATACAAAATAAGAGGAGCATTCAGTAATCCATTATCACTTCCAATACATCAAAATGAAAATCTAGTTACCTTCCTCAAAGATTTAGATTTCTTTATTTTTGGTTAATTAATTAACAAGTATGTATATCATGGGATAATAAAAAGAATATCTGGCTAAAATCCCGTTTTCATACTGCACTATCATTTAAAGAGTGATCACAGTGACCCTAAAGCCAGAACAAAATGCCACTAGTTATACCTCTTTGCTGAGATGAGAATTTCAACTGCAAACTGAATTGGATTGTTTCTATTTTCTAAGTTGATGCAGATTCTCAGTCATCCAGGTGGAATTATCTGGAGGTTGAGTCATGGCAACTGGAGTTCTTTTCTTTTTGGTTTGATACGTTTCACTGCTTGTCCAAGCAGCTCCTTCAATCTAGGTGAATTAATTTTATTGTGGTAGTCTGCAGAGTTCAGGACAGCTGTGCATCTTCCTTTGTCTGCCGACAGGATGGTAATGGTTTCATCTTTGCTGAGGGCTGTCAGGGCTGTCCTCTCTTGGGTGGTAAGATTGGGTGGAGGAGGTTGAGCACCAGTTAGTACTGTGGAGATTTTCAGCCAGAGTTGTTCTGCTTCTTCAATGTTGTTGCAGATGGCAGAGTCTGCGGCCATGATGAACTCCACCACAGGAACATACTTGGGAGTGATGGCAAAGTTGAGGCCTTTGCTAGGACATCTCTCTCTGGCTGGGTGAGTATCAAACCAAACATATCAAACCAACGTATCAAACCAAAAAGAAAAGAAGTCCAGTTGCCATGACTCAACCTCCAGATATTTTCTAAGTATGCCATGTCACTTTAGTAAACAGAATGCGATGTGCTATGTGCATTGCTATATCTAAAGCAGATATAACTTCATTTATGTATCAGCTGCTGAGACAACTGGGTATATATAAATAATTTTCAAATAACTCTCCCACAAATACTAAAATATATCCTTTCTTATCAGTGATATACTGTGACAAAACTAAGACCAAAGAGCCATTTATTGGTGCTCCCCTCCCTCCCACCTCCCAATATCTCTTTCCCAACTATTTCCAAAAATGGAGGAACACAATTTGCCATTTCCAGTAAAGAGGTCAGGTTTGATCAGCAAATTATTCCTTTAAAGAATTATATGACAAATAACTGTGCTAAACTATAAAGCTATAATTATCTGAGTCTGAGAGAGAACCTGATATCCTCAAGAGATGACCACCCTCAGCCCCAGCCAGCATTGTTAATAGAGATTATGGGTTTGTAGTTCAGCAATACAGAATGCATCAACTTACTATCCCCATATGTTGTTTTTTTTTAAAGGCTGGCTCCTATTTATTTTGTGCTGTCAACATCAGCCTTTTCCAACATTAGTGCCTTCCAGATATATTAGAACTATAACTCTGAATCTTGACCCAGATGGGTAGATTCAGGAAGCTAATCTACATTTTCAAGTAACATGTAAATGGGGCTTGGGTTCAAGATGATGCTTGTTTCCAGATGGAAAATGGTCTTACCAGTGACTTTGACCAAAAATTTGCAAGTTCCCTTATTCCCAGCTCTGTCATACACAGTATATTGGATTTTGTGATCTCCTTCAGAAAAATATGATCCTGGTGGAAGTCCTTTCAAGATAACACTAAAAATGAAATAAAATGCTAAATTAAAAAAGACAACGAAGTCTCACTCTTGCAGTGTATATTTTACAGAATATGGTCTAAAGAGGTAATATTAATAATATACTTCTCATCATGAACTTCTGAAAATCTGACTTTTTCAAACACTATCTACTGATAACAATATGCAACAACAATAATATAAAATATAAAACAGGCACTAGCTATATAAAAATTGAACTTGCATCTTGTTAGTCCTCAACTGCTAGACTAAAATTTGGGCTGCATGTTTGAAGGAAAGACTACTAACTAATGTGCTGTAAACTTCTCAGTTCATACTAACTTTTAGAGCCTTATGTATTAAACTAAAGGTGTATAAACTTAAAAAGTGTGTTTCATATATACCTTTTAAGTTTATATACTTTCAATTTATTGTTTAACCATACATCTTTACTCACTCAGTCAAAATGCCATCAGCAGTATCTCGTCCCTCTGGAGTGTCCCAAAATACCCGGGATGTTAATTTATTGGGTTCTGCTACTTTCTCCTTTACACTTGGGCACTGAATTCTTGGAGGTTCCATGTCTGTAAATAAAAACACACAGTAACATAATGATTTGTTTTAAGCTACTGTTCCTGAAGCATAGCACATTTTTAGACAACAGTAAAAACATTAAGCCACATTATCAAACTGCTATCAGGACAGCTAAAATTCATCCAATAAATATTAATATTAAAACAATGCCAATAAAAATATTATCTAAAATAGTGGAGGATAATTATTTGAGATTAAGAACAAAGCAATAAAATGTTTCACATACAGTGATTTCTTGCCTACCCTTCTTCAATTTTAGCTATCTGTGCTTTTCAAAATTCTTCTAATTTTGTGAAAAGTATAGCTTTTTCTATACAAAGTTACTCTACTCAAAGTTACACTTCAGTTTTTTACTGCATTATAATTGGTAACCCCGCCTCTCTAAAATATTTTTTTTCATTTTCCATCATTCATGAAATATTTTTTCCATCAACAACTTAAAATCTATGTTTATTTTTTGTTTAATACCTGGCAAGGAAAAATAGTGCTGAACTTGGTTTCTCTGTAGATAGTCATTACAAGTAAGACTGCAATAAACTAAAACACTGCATACTTCACAACAGTAACAACCTATATATGTTTGGTTACAATTATACTAAATTTCAAAAATCTGGTCTTGATTTTGAAGTAGATTTACTCAAGTGAAGAAAGATTGTAATTTTTAAAAAGTGTTTGGGAGGACTAGGAGATTAAACCTTTAAAGTTCCATTTGCATGTCTAGAGGCAGCTACATCCAGAGATTTTTAAATATTTTGCTTGCATCTAATTGCAATTGTGTGGAACTTCATTCTGTGTCTCCTTTTTTGACTGAAAGGCACTGTGTTCCCAATAATAATATGTATAGCCTGGAACCATATAGCTTCATATTCTTTTGTACACATCAAATTGGTTTATAAATACTTATGTCAAAAATGGAATATATCAGGGGTTCTCAAACTACAGCCCACGGGCTGGATACGGCCCGCCAGGGTCATTTATCTGGCCCGCCCGCCTGATTGGCTGCCGCTGCTGTCTGTCGGGGCTGTGTCGGGAGCTGCAGGCGATGCACGAGGAGGGAGATTGCAGAGCCAGACTATTCTACATTACAGGTATACCAGGCCGTCTTGCGGCTCTCCTCCTCTCGGTGTGTCGTTCTCCAAGCTGCTTGTCTCATTCTTTCTCCCAATTGCCCACCCCGTTCTTGCAATCCTTTGGAAACCATCTGGTCTTCCCCAGGTTTCAGGAGTACAGGCGCCCTATTTGGAGAACGGCAGGAGCCCCGTTCTCATGGTGCTTCGGGTTTACATTTTATGTTCCTTCCTGTTTTACCCACGCAATGGATTTCATTGGGAATGTCATTAAAATATTCCCAATAACCTGCTGCCATGACTAGGTTTTAGTCAACAGAAGGCATTATCAGTGCCTGAAACTTATTTCTAAGATTAAATTCCAGTTTTACAGGGACAGTCCTGATTTTGGGGAAGGCAACCTCGAACTAATGGGAGTGCTCAAGGTAGAGCAAGCAGAACAGTATGGGAACAAGTAGCCAAAGAAATGATGTCTTTCCATGACTCCTCAAGTCTCAGGGTACCTTATGGTGGAAGGGAACATGGGAATGAAGCTATTCCATTATCCATTTTACTGGCTGCTTGATTAGTACTAGTCTGCAGAAATCCAGAATAAGAAGCAAAGTTAGTGTTTCCTGTATCTCTTTGTTGACAACTAATGGATTTTTGCAGATCAGGTCTGATAGCCTTATGATGGAGAGAGTGGTCAATTGATTGTCAGTCATTTATTAAATTAATTTGGCCTGGAAATAATTTTTCACAGAGTGTAAAAGCACAACAGGGAACAGGAATGTTTGGAACTACTTAAAGTTGCTTCATTCCAGAGAAGCTCTTCTAAACATCCTTGTATCCTTTTTTTTCTGGAAATTTTTGCCTGTGACTTTGGGGAAATTGACTTGTAGATTAATTTGTATACATGTATGCATTTTTTAATATTCGTATATCCAAGTTTTTATTTTTGGAAATCAGGTCAGCCTACTTCTTTGCAAATTATCAGGACTGCAGAAAGCATTGTACTCAGTTTCTGTTTCACTTTCTCTTCTCTTCTGTTCCTTGCATTTATATCCAAACTCCTCTTCCTTGCCCAGACCTGTTCCATCATCTCGAATTCTTTGTACAGGTAGTCATCGCTTAACAACCATTCATTCAGTAGTTATGCTCAGTCCCCAAAGTTACAGCTGTTGCAGCACCCCTGCAGTCACATGATCAAAATTCGGGCACTTGGCAGCCCGTCCACACTTAAAACCACAGGGGCACTTCAACTCATACTTCCTCATACTCCACGGGAGGGATCCTCTGTGCAGGGTGATCGGTGGGGTCCAGGGCGCCCTATTACTTTCTCCATTTGGGCTGTGTGGTTCCCCTCAAGTAGGAGAATGGCCACTGGCACTGACCAATAATGCGGGGGGCAAGGGGTGGGGGGGCTGGAATGGGGGGAGGATAACATTTACTGACACTGACCACCAATGCAGGGTGGGGTTTATGTTGGTTAAAATTGTTCTTTATTTTAATTATTGTATTTTTTTTCCTGGTTTTTTTTTTTGTACTACAAATAAAATATGTGCAGTGTGCATAAGAATTCATTCATGTTTTTTTCAAACTATTATTGTGAGCCGCCCAGAGTCATCTGTTGGGGGAGATGGGCGGCATACAAGTTTAATAATAAACAAATAAATAAATAGTCCGGCCCCCCAACATTCTAAGGGACTGTGAACTGCCCCCCTGTTTAAAACGTTTGAGGACCCCTGGAATATATAAAGACATTAAGGCATATGAATACTACTGCCCATTTTTCTTAAAAAAAAACCACTTTGCACTATAACATTTGCTTCCTGCTTAAGGCAAATGAATCAATCATCAGTAATCTGAAGCTGGTGATCCTGCACACAACTGCAAATGTTCTTAATGCCAGTTGACAAAACCTTTTGCTGGTGATAAATGGATTGGGCAACCTTAAAATGCACTGCTCAAAGAACAGGCAGTCCCTGTAAATAAGGCAGTCCCTAATAATAATAAACTGAAATTAATAAAAAAAGAATGGAACAGTTTCTGGACTATTCAGTGTTTCAGGATCCTCTCACTAAATAATAAAACGTAAGAGTTTCTATTTCGTTATGAATTTCAGTGACCTTAACATAATGACCCTGTGTTACTATAGGAACTGTATCTCAAGGCTCTCCTGGATCTGCAAATACTTCTTGCCTGACCAGAATGTTCTAGGCCATTGTAACTGCATAGAAACCATTACTAGATAAACACAACCCAAATTCACAGAAGGCAGGAATGTATGGTTTTATATGTAAAGAAGCCCCATGCAGCTATGCTAGTTCGATAGTAGACAGCTTTCCATCAATACCAGACCCATTGCAAAATTGTTGAAATTATGTATGCTTGATGTTAGCCAAAAGGCTGAGAAGTAGCATCTATGTACAGTGATTGCCTCTCCAACATTTTTTGTTTATTCTGTCCTTCCTTCTGGAGAACTTACTGTGGCTTATGTGATTCTGTGCCATCCTCTGTCAATTTTATCATTATGAAAGCTGGGTTTAGAAATCATGATTTGCCTGAGTTCGCTAAATTTCAGGAAGGAATGTAGATTTGAATATAGGTCTTCTGCATACTTGTTTAATATTCTAACAACTATATCACATTGTCATTTTCTGTCTCTCTCTAATTGCTCCAATTTGAATAGCCTATTAAATATTCAGAAAAGCTCTGTTGGATACCTAATTTAGGATGCAATAAATGCAGAGAAATACAACTGCTTTGTCTCAATGATAACACAATGGAGGCATGATAATGGCCCTCATTTGTGTTTAGCCATTTTCATTAGGAGACAGGGACGCGATTTGCATTCTGAGCCTCATTCTGGCTGCATTATAATCTTTTGATCCTTAGGAAACTGTGTAACGGTGCCAGAAAGTACACTTGTGAACAACTGTATTCATTGCCTTTTGCATATCTTTCACTACTCTCCAAATGCAATGGTGTATCATCATGATTTTCAACTTACCAACACAAGAAGCTGGTCTTCCGCTCCAGACTTTGTTATCCATACATTGTACTACTTGATCTCCTTTTAACTGATATCCTGGTGAACAAAAATACTCACACCTGGAATTAAAGTATGCACCATCTACACATTTGAATCCTCCATTAGGTGGCATGGAAAGTGTTGGGCAACGTTTTTCTGTAAGAGAAAATCAACATTAATCATTGAAGACATGATTATGTTACTTCATATCAGACTCTATATTATACTGAACTGCATTTTGCAACATCATGTGTAGCAAAGTCATTTTTGTATGAAAGCAATACAGGGACACAGAAGTGGTCTGATCGGCCTGGGTGATGCAACAGAAAAGTTGTGATGTACTTGATGTAGTAATTTTTGTAGAGGGCACAGGGGAATAAAACATGAGTAACATTGTCTATCATTTCCAATCCATAAGGGCAGATGCATTTCTTATTGAGAATCTGCCTTGTAAGACAGCCAAAGGAAGAACAACAAACCTTATCTTAGTAAATGTTCTCTTGTGTCTGGGGAATAGAGGGAGAGATAGCTGACAGGCCCTCCTTGTGGGTATTTGTAAACTCTTACGTTTCTCTGTGAGCCTCATTCTTTTTGGTGAGCTATGTCTTCAAATCACTATCTTAACTGCCACTTTGGTTTGCTCGTGTTTGATCTCTCCCCAGTAAAATTCTGGGAAGAGATCAAGGGAGCAAAGCTTTAAAAGTATAGCCTGCTTCCCCCTAGATTAAAAAGAGTATTAACGTTGCCTGTGGTAGTTTATTTGCAGATTCTTTTCTCTACAATAGTATACAAAAAAAGTCCTGAGGGCCCTACTAAGCACAATTTGAGAATGTGATAGAAGCATTGTGTTATCAGTGTACAAAAGGATTTGGAGGCTTTGCTTCACCAATTGAGGAGGTGACGGTGTGCAGTAACTTTGGTTTTAGTAACTAGAATTTACTGCAACCCTCCAGTTATTACTGGAACGTCAGAGGGTCTCCTGGATAGTGTGAGATGATTGGTTGCTAGGGGAAGGGTGAATTGCCATGGTTAGGGAAGATGTGCTAAACTTTCCAAACAATCCACCCAGTTTCTCTGGGTGGATCCATTTACCTTCACTTACAGTAGGTGACTTCCTCTAGTCATTTTGCTGGTGGAGTCCTGAAGGTAGCTTATGGAGGTATTCTTATTTGTGCTTGACTATATCTAGACTAAATCTGGGTTAAACTGGGAGCAGAGATATACTGAGAGTTCTGAAAGCTGTCCTTTGTAATTCTCTGTGAAAATTAAATATGTCTATATTTGCAACATATAGAAGCAAAAAGTGGGTGATTTTGCATAAAGAAACTGAGTTTTGAACAGGAAATAATTTTACTATTGCTTTCATTTTACATGAAGTGCTGCATGGATGGTCAGGAACAAAGAGAAACAAGGGACCAAAATATCTACAAAAGCACTGCAAGAAAAAAACAGCTGTTTTATTTTTCTTATTAAAGTCTGAAATCCCTTCCTTCGTCTTTTTAGTATCAGTGTTTATATTTATTACTATGTATTTCATACAATTCCTTTCTCATGGAAAGCTAAAAAAAAAATGACTGTATAATTTTCTTTATAAAAGCTACATTACTTACACTTCCATTCATAACAAATCCTTAAAGTTATATGTGCATATATTTAAAGGAGCCTACATAACCATACAGAGACGTAAATGAAATTAATTAATTACATTCCATTAATATTGCCAATGCAACTAAAAAAACCCTACACAAATTCTTCCTTTTGAAATGAATAGGGAGACTTAAAAAACATATTCCATTGTATGAAGTTGAACACTATCAACTGTTTCAACCAGCATAAAAAAACTACTTTCCTAAAAGTTGCTGTTTCATCTCTTGGTTTGGGCTTCTTCAAACCCATATGAGCTAAGAACTCCATAACTCATTTCTACCCTGCTAAAACATTGACTAATAAGAGCTCCACTAAAATTCAATTCTATATGATCATAAACAACAGGATCAGAAGCAAGTGAACTTGAAAGCAAACCTTCAGAAAAAAATGAGCCACTTACGTTTGCAGAGAACTTTCCCAGACCAGCGTTTGTTTGACTGGCAAAAAAGCTCCTGAGGACCATGTAGTTCATAACCTTTCTGACAACGAATATCACATTTGGTCCCCAAGACATTTTTGTAATACCCCTCCTGAGGACTTCTGCAATTTGCATAGCCATATTTCACCTTGATAGGGGAGCACCATGGTGTATCTAGGAAGAGAAACCACAGGATGAAAACCAAGAAATGAAAGAATAAGAACTGTAGAATTAATTTAACTATGGAGTTCAAGTGGGAAAAAACAAGAATATAAAATTACACAGGGAAACAGAAGCCACATGATCCAAAGGCCCCACTCTCCAAAGTTATAGAACTGACAACTATGGCTTTCCCTGTATGTTGCATGAATTAACTATCATATTAAAAATTGCACAAACACTGAACTATTAAAATCAACAATTTGCAAGGAGGACTGCCTCCTCAGTTTCCTGCTGTGGGATACGTCTGCCACCAACTGGCCAGTTACCATAATTAAGATTTTTTTTTTTTCCCTCTTTCAGAAAGAAAGTGGATTGAATTTGCACCAAAAATGGACAAAATGTTATGTGTATATGTTGCTTAAAATTTACTTTTTAAAGATTGCAATCCTATACTTACTTTCCTAAGAATATGATCTACTGAAATAAATGGACAAGTATAACAATACCCCATTTCTCCTTTTATTTTACAGAAAATATTTCCTTTAAAACCATTGACTATATTAGTTCCATGTATGCTTTCTACTCTGTTCTTCAAAAATAAAACAAAAACTTTAATTCTTCTCTTTTAAGCCAAATTAAAATTAGAGTACAATGCTGAAGTTTTAACTTTCACAGCTGTGTGATTCCAGTTGACTCTATTTTCCCACATATTTAACAGTTGCTATCTCAAAAGGAACTTATTTAAGCCAAGTCTCATTCGATCAGTGACTGGCACACTGAATTTTTTGACATGAACACCACATATGCCAGGGAGAAAAATTAAAAGAGGTGCACGTGAAAGAGAGAATTTTGATATTCAATATACACAAGATATGTAATACAACTACATGGCTTGGCACTGAGGTACCTGCAGGACTGCCCCCTTCAATTACAACTGGCTTGTCCAGGAAAAATTGCTTGTAATTCCCACCTTCTGAGAAATCAAGGAGGCTGAGTCCAGGAAGAAGCGTCTCTCATCATGGCCCCATGTTATTGAACAGCCTTTCCCTGGAAATTAGACATGCCCTGACACTGTTGGGCTTCCAGAAACAAGTTAAGAAGGAATTCTTCTAGAGACTTTTTAAAAATTAATTGAGGAAACCACATTCTTTGATCCTTATATACTGCTCTGTTTTTAGAATGCATGCTAATTGCCTTGATTTTAACTATATTGTGGATGTCTCTTATTTTACCAAGGATGTTTTAAGCTTTTTGTGTATTGCTGAGAATCCTATGACAGTGATTATACAAAAGACAAACCAACCATCCATCCATCCATATGAACCTCTGTGTCAACAGTGTATGTCACCAAGGCAATCCAGTTTAAACAACACTCCAGGAAAAGGAATGAAAAAAAAAAAATGGTTCCCATGCCAAAACCTGTGGAACACATCCACAGAAAACAGAGAGAGGAGATGCCAGTTGCATCAAGATTATTACACAGAAGATAGAGTGGGAAGGCTTTGGGTATTATAGTTTTCTTCACTGTGACACCCTCCAAATGCATGAGGAAAGCAACTCCCAGACAACAAACATTGTTCAAGAATTCTGGAAGTCATTTGGATGGCATCAGACTGAGGAAATTTGGTACATCAGAATTTTTAGATAGTGAGATAAGCACCAAAAAAATTCAGTATTTACATACTTATATATGCCTCATGGTATTCTTTCTTGGGACGAACAACATTAGGCAATGAATACCAAAAAAAAAAAAACAGTAAGAAGAAGTAAGCAAAATAAAGGCAAGAAAGAAAACAATAGGAAAACTATCTAATCTACTTTATAACAATAGTATCACAATAGCTCTCCATAGCATTTGATCCTTGCAAACCATCTCTTATTCTACCACATTCACAACATGATTCATACATTGCCTTTTGCCCTTTAAATTTCTCATCTCTCTGTTTTCGGGAATCATCCAACCACAACATTCTGTTTTCCCCTTCCTTTAACCTTAGCATTCTTCCTTCCTATTCGTTTTGAGATCTGACCCTCATTTATTTTTTCTGCATGACCAAACCATCTCAATGTATTTCTCTCGTAGTGGCCACTCACTCTTGTATTCAAATCAAATTAATTAATCACCCACTCATTTTTTTACCTTGTCTCTTCCTGTTTTACCATGTCAGTAGATCATGTTCAAAAGACAATTTATCAGCTCATTTAGTGTTGCATCAGCCAGCCAATACTGCATGCCGGCTTTCTAGAAAAGAGGAGGCTGGAAGCAGACTGCTTTGTGGATTACTCACAAACCTCCAGTGCAGGCTGCTGATAATAAATTGTTAATCGACAAAGCCCTAACGTAGGCACAAAACACAGATAGCAAACTCAGCCAGAAGTCAACTTGACTTCTGGCTTGAGGCATCAACTTGACTCAAGCTAATAGTTCAAGGGTGAAAAACACTTGGGAGAGAGCCCCTCACACATGAAAAGGACCAACCCCAAAACAGGAACAGGGACCACAGAGAGAATGTAACTTCATCCTCAAACCCTCTCCCCGCTTGCCTGCAGCTGTGCTTTAAAGTGGGTAAGACTATGCATATATTGTTGTGGGATTATATTAAAATTTAAGGCTCGGAATTTATAAATTGGTATGTGATATCAAAGCTTGCTAATTGCTATACTGTGCATTGTTTCCTTAATTTACTTTCTTGGCGTACTTACGATTCTTTTTGTAAAGTTCTCTCTCTCTCTCTCTCTCTCTCTCACACACACACAGAAGTAAAATTCTTCCTGCTCTCCAATTAACTTTGCTCATGACTTTTTCTCTGCATGGGCAGTAACTATTCCATACACTGAAGCAATTAGAAACCAAAGCCCATCAGATCCCACAGGAAGCTTCTACCCTGAAGCATATTGTCTGCTCTGGGACTTATCCACAGAATACCCCAATCCTCAGTAATCACTTTAAGTGGAGATCATGATACACAATACACCTTGTGTATTGTGAGATCTTAACCAGACAACCACATACACTTCTTGAATACCCTGTTCAACTTATTTTGTTTCTCCTGACATAACCAACTCTCATGTTCATATAGCAAAGCGAGAAATGTGCTCTCATCCACAGCCATTTTTTGCTATTTTTCAATAAACATTCATTTCTTACAAGAGGTAATGGTATCTGGGAATGACCTTGGGAGACAGGGGAGAGAGCCAAAGTCAGGAGAACAGTCAGACAAGAGGCATCTTAGCCTGCAAAAGGAATGTGGACGTGGCAAATACAGTGGTACCTCGGGTTACGAATTTAATCCGTTCCGTGACTCTGATCGCAACTCGATTTGGTCGCAACGCGAGGCAAATTTTCCCATAAGGTTCAATGTAAATTCGGTTGATCCGTTCCGCCCTCCGAATTTGGTCGTGCCGCGAGACAAATTTCCCCATAAGGTTCAATGTAAATACGGCTAATCCGCCCTCCGAATTTGGTCGCGCCGCGAGGCAAATTTCCCCATAAGGTTCAATGTAAATACAAACAGTTCTGAAACATATGCATTTTATTTTTAAACCACAAAAACATGAAAAAAAGTACGTACAGCACAGTATGAAGAGGGAGAATGGGGTGGGGAGGCAGTTATTGTTTGGAGGGAGAGTCCCCCTCCAAAGGGACATCTCCTTCAGGGGTTTCCTCTCTTCTTTGCCTCTTAGCTGCAGGCTCAGTTCTGGGGAAAAACCTGTCTAAAGTCAGTTGTTTTTTCCTGCGCTGCATAACCCTCCGGAAATGAGAGACCACGTTATCGTTCATCATGTTCAATGCTCTGTTCGTTACAGTTATGTTGGGGTGGTGCTTCTCAAAGAAGTCCTGGCACGCATTCCATTGTTTCATAATGGATTTAATCTCGGCACTGCTCACCTCCTCCCTGTCTTCCTCTTCCTCAGTGGAATGCTCCTCACCAAGCGCTTTCTGTTGCTCACTCTGGAGCTCAGCAAGTTCTTCCATGGTCAGCTCCTCCTCATGGTCCTCAACAAGCTCCTCTACATCTGCACCATTGACAACCAGACCCATGCTCTTGCCCATGGACACAATCTCCTCCACTACCTCTGCATCAGAGCCTTCACGGTCACGTTCAGCGACACATTCTGGCCACAGTTTCCTCCAGGCTGAGTTTAAGGTCCGGCAGGTGACATCTTCCCAGGCTTTGTCAATGAGGCTGATGCAGTGGAGGACATTGAAATGTTTCCTCCAAAACTCTGCCAGAGTCAAGGATGTTTCCTCAGTGACATTGAAACACCTGGTGAAGAGCGCCTTTGTGTAGAGCTTCTTAAAATTGCAGATCACTTGCTGGTCCATGGGCTGCAGAAGAGGTGTCGTGTTGGGGGGGGGAGGAACTTGACCTTTATAAAGTCATACTCAGCGTCCATATCATCCACCAAGGATGGAGGGTGTGCCGGGGCATTGTCCATCAGAAGAAGGCACCTTTCAGGCAGCTGGTTGTTGGAAAGATATTTTTTAACACTGGGTGCGAACACCTCGTGCAGCCATTCCATGAACAACTGCCTTGTGACTCACGCTCTCGCACTGGCCCTCCACATGACAGGCAGTCTGGCCTTGTTCACATTGTGTTCCCTGAACACACGAGGGGTCTGGGAATGGTACACCAGTAGCGGCTTAATCTTCAGGTCACCGCTTGCGTTTGCACACAGCAAAAGGGCCAGTCTGTCCTTCATGGGCTTGTGCCCTGGCAGTGTCTTTTCCTCCTGCGTGGTGTAGGTTCTGTTTGGCATCTTCTTCCAGAAGAGCCCTGTCTCGTCGCAGTTGAACACTTGCTGAGGGACGTATCCTTCCGCCTTCACGAAGCCCTCAAATTCTTCCTTGTAGGCTTCTGCAGCAACCTTGTCAGAACTGGAAGTCTCTCCATGTCTTGCCACATTGTGGATGCCACTTCTCCTGCGGAATTTCTCAAACCAGCCTCTGCTGGCTTTAAATTCCTCACTTGCTGCGCTGGTAGAGGGGTTTTTCTGCAGTAAATCACTGTGCAGTTTCCTAGCTTTTTCACAGATGATAGCTTCACTCACACTATCACCTGCCAGCTGTTTCTCATTCAGCCACACTAAGAACAGCTTTTCCACCTCTTCCAGCACTTGTGTCCTCCTCCTCGTTAACATCGTTACTCCTTTTGCCACATCAGCTTCTCTGATGGCATCTTTATTCTTCAAAATAGTCGAGATGGTCAACTTCGCCATCCTGTACTCTGCGGCCAGATCAGTCACACGAACACCACGATCGTGCTTTTCTATAATCTCCTTCTTCAGTTCGATCGTCACTTTCTTCTTCAAACCCTTATTCTTGCCAAGCCTGCTCTGCATTTTCTTTGGAGCCATGCTGACAAGCACACCAAAAACCTTCCAAACGCCACAAAACACACCACAAGCCTCACCGAACATCTCCTTGCTACCGCGATCTCGCCCACAGGAATCCGTGACCGCGTGGCAGCAGGGCAAATGGCCGCAGATCCGGTTCGTAGCGCGAGGCGGAGGTCGCAAGGCGAGGCAAATTTTTGCGACCAGAGCTGGTCGTATCGTGAAATTTTCGTAAGGAGGGGCATTCGTAACCCGAGGTACCACTGTATCTCAGAAGGGACCCTCCCTAGTTTCTTGGGCTGTAAAGGCAAAGGGGAAGAAATGTACTTTCAGACTTGCAAGATTCTGTTAATGTAAACTTATAACAAAGTAGAATTAGTCCATCTGGTCATGCTCCCTGTCTGGACTACCTCGCCAGGCTGACATAACAACATACTTTACTCATTACCTTTCAACTAGTATTTGCATAACTTACAATTTGCATAAATTAAAATGTTTAATCTATGTAGAGGTTGTGTCAGCTTTCGTTAACTTAGGGATTCATTGAAACATACATTTTGCCTAAACATTTGCAAGAATTGCACCTTCATCTAATATTTCAAGCAAATTTTGAAAGGAGAAGAAACAAGAAATCTATTCTTCATATTGATTCCCTGGCAGTGGTCATCCTGTTCACAATCAGTATTCATCTCTTCAATGAGCAGTTAGTTTCTGAAGCCTTTTTCAACATCATTAGATTCTGACATACTAAAGATGAATAAGCTGACTAACAAGATACTATGGAGATTTAGGATACTAAGCCATATTTATTAACTAGCATAAACTGTACACTAAACCATCCTTGCTTTTTTTACAGCATTTATAAAACTCCCCAGTCTTCAGACTTGCTGTGGCATCCACAGTAATAAGAAACATTTAAAAACAAAGATAAGCATAAGGACAACTAGATGACTGCTCAGAGCCCAAAGGTCCTGTGGAAAAGAATGGTTTAAGTGCCTTTTGCAAAGGGTAGGGGCTACGAGGACCTCCACGGGCTGCAGGTTCCATGTTAGGAGGGCTGCCACAGAAAAGGCCTACTTTCTGGTCTGCTTCCTTCACACAGCAAGCCCTCTCTTGATGACAGGTTGGATGATGTAATCTGGGCTTTATACATAATAGTCAGCACTTTAAATTTGGTCTCAAGCCTACCAGTCACCAGTGCCACGTCCATAAGTTAAGTTTGACCACTCTAACAGGTTTCCTCAGTTAGGAGTCTGGCTGGGTCAAATCCACCAACAGTTACAGAATCTGATTGGATCACTTTGGGCCACTTGCCATCTCTCAGTCCAGTCTATTTCAACCTATTTATCTTAGTTGGTGGGATAAAAGTGGAGGGGGAGTGTTATGTATGCTGCCTTGAGAGAGGTGGAAAGAGAGCACATCTATCTAATAAATCATTGGTGTCATCATCTGCACATGGGTTAATAAAAGAATATGCAAGTTTTTAGCTTCCTTCAGCCCCAGCAAGTATTATTGGAATTGGAGGGCACTAAGTTTCCTAGATATGAGTTCAATGATATTATCTATAAGAAAATTCCTTACTTGAACTCTCTTCCATTTACCTGGCATGCTTTGTTTGAATCTCTATTTTGCAACCATGGGACACATGCCGCAATAACTGTCTCCATAAGCAAACTATGAGCAACGCATCTTGTGTGCTCTTTTCTGGCTCAACCAGCTACTTCTCTGCCGAAAGGCTGAGCACGAAGGGCACTGCCCTTCTTCCATGATCACAGGAGAGAGCACTCAATCCTTCTATAGCAGCATTGACAATTTGGGTAGATGACAGAGGACAAAAGTCCCTACAGAGGCAAAGCCTGTTTTAAAAGGCAACTGAAGATTTACGAAATAATTGCAAGCTTTCAAGTTTTCAAAATGAGAAGAAAAATATTACTGGTGTTTAAATCATGTCTGCACGAGATGACAGTCTTAGATGGAGTATGGGAAGTTCTGCAAAATATGCAAACGATTGCATCAGTCACTTTAGAATTTGATGGAAGTAGGAGCATAAATAATTAAGTGGTGCACTCTATAAACCATGTTCTAATTTTTTAGCTTGATATGTTGGCAGATATGCTAATACTATTGTATCACTTAGGTCAAGTAATACACATGGTTTACTGAATGAACTGGATGATATAGTAAAAACGAGGACTTAGCATATTAAGTATCAAAAAAGAAAGAGCTAGAGCACTCAACTTCAACACTGTTGTGAACATATTTGCAGAAATGAAAGTACAATACTATGCTTTATTCAATGAGATTTTCTTCATTTCTAACTCACTAGAAACTTCTGTATCCATATATGAAAAGGCTTCAATGTTGTGGCCTTTGGATTAATGAACACATTACTCATCTGGCACTTGGTAATGATTCTCAACTTTGGTCCTGGAGAAGATTCTTGAAGATACCATGGATAGTCAGGAAAACAAACAAATGGAACATAAAAAAATCAATCCAATGTTCACTTGAGGCACAAATGACCAGGCACAAATGTTCATATTTTAGACACACTATGGAAGACTCAGATCCCTTAAGAAGTCCATAATGCTGGCAAAAGTTGAAGGAGCAGCAGCAAGGTGGAAGGACTCAATTACAACAGCAATTACTGCATCTCCGAGAGACCAAAATAGTAAAGTTAAAGACAGATCATCTTGGAGAGAAGCTCTGTGGTTGCTAAGACTCAACACTGGCTTGATGGCATTTAATCAATCAATCAATGGTTTGAGAGCTCTGCTTTATACTTTGTTAACAATACACATGACTTGCTCCTTGCTTTTTGAATTATGGATCTTACTATCCTCTTTCTGAATAACTTGGCTATTTAAAAAAACAAATAAGCAATGTAATGATTGAAGTCCATTCTCTTTCTTTTTAATCACGTTAGCTTTTTCACACTGCTGTATAAAATCAGAACAAAAAACACTGGGATGTTATTTCTGCTAAAAAGGCAGGCATGGCGAAGATCAGAAAAAACAATTATTGATAAGGTATCTTTGAAATATGTTGTGTGAATTGTGCACAATTATATTTTATATGATAGTAAACATTCAAGCTGTTTTGAATATATCATTGAAAAGCAGACTATATATAGTGGGGAAATATGGATTAAAACAAAGTAACAGTGATGTAGGGCTTAAATTAAGATTCTGATTACTGTGAAATTTGAATAAGTGTTCACAACATATAATAAAACAAATTGTACAAAAATTGGCTGGTACAGACCTAAGCTTTCATGCTCCAAGCAGGAAAAGAAAAAAGCTCTCTTGGCAACAGGTGATCCTCATTAGTATATAAGCAAAGCATTCACCTTTATATCTATTGCGTGCATACACATCTTCATCATCTTCTATTGTTGAATATCCTGATCCTACAACACAAAAGAAGAGAAAAAACAATGCAGCAAGAAGGAAAATATAATGCATTTTAAATGCATCAGTTAAGTTCTCGCAAAGGTAAGCAAAGGAAGAATTAGGATGTGACAAACATCCTACAGCCAGGCAAATTGCATAAGCTTCCATGTTGATTAGAATCACAGCAAAATCTGTTTATAGTGAAATACATAAAATCATGGATTTATGATATCAAAATTGATGATAATCTGATTGGTTCCCAATTTTAAATCAGGAAAGGCTAAAATTCATTTAGCAGGGAACTCCATCACAAATTAATTTTTTTAAAGGTTTCACTATAAGACAGTTCAAAGATGCAAGTGGATCCATCAGCCATTTTAACAACTGCAGAGATGTCAAATGTAACTATCATTCTACATTCATCTATAGGTATGACTAGGCTTAGTTATGAAGATAAAATGATGGTTACATACACTTAATGCTATTCCAGCCAATCAAAATAGCATTAACAGTACAAAAGAAATAATATATACCGTATTTTTCTGACTATAAGGTGATACTTTTTTCTAAAATCCTTACCCTAAAAATTGAAGGGCGTCTTATTCAAGGAAGTCAGCCGAGAATCGCACGGTTGCAAAACTGCCCATACTTTGTTTCTGCAGAGAGGATTCCTCCTATTGCTAGCCTCCAATCACGAGTGAAATAGCTTGTCTCCCAAACAGACTTCCTCCAATCACGAGCCTTATGTAACTGACGTCAGCTGATGCTGAACAAACCAATTAGAGGAAGTCTGTCTGCAGAGACAAGCTATCGGCAGTTTCACTCGTGCTTGAATGTAACCAGTTATGCAAAAGAGCCTGGAAATAGAGCTGCAGAGAGACAGTTTGGACCTCCTCCCACCGAGTGTAGCAGGTAAATGTTAACTAATTACTAAATAAAAATGTGTTCTGCACTATCTTTAAAATATTGATTTCTTAATTTGGGGTTGGAAAAATGGGGGTCGTCTTGTACATGGGGGAGTCTTATTGTCAGAAAAATACAGTAAATTACTTACCTGAATGGAACTTGAACATAGGACATATTCTCATACATCATTAAAATTGTATACTACTTTAACATAGGTACTCAGTACCTATGTAATGGAATCTGAGATTTCACTTTGTTTTCATCTGTTCAAAGAAGTCCTTCCACTATTTGGCTTTAAAGTGCAAGCACACAGTCACAGCTCCCATGCCCGCTGTCCAAGATGTACATCCTTGATAGCTGAACCCAGGCATATAAATCCCTAACAGCAGATCTGTGCTATCAGTTTCAAAAGATGTAATCACTTGCTTGACAAGGATGAATAGTCTGGTTATACTAGCCTTTTCTTTGACAAATACAGATGTGCAGAATTTATTGTGCAATGACTTGTTTTTAAGAGCTGCTGCATAAAAGGAAATATGGATCTAGACTATCAGCTAATTCCACCATATGGACGTGCAAAACTTTCCAGCCTCAAACTGCTGACCTACTCATTTCAAGTTAGAAGCATAGCATACAGTACATATTTCAAGAGCTTTGTTTTGAATAATACGGATTTTTTTTGTTTAACTCTGAGAACAAACTTGGCCATTTCTATTGTCTCTTCCAACCACTGCAGCTAGGCTGCTTCACATATTGTCACTAGACTGACTTTTTCAACTTAAGCAACAGAACACTGGGACCATTTATGTCCATATTGCTATTGCCTAGACTAGATGGGGCGATATGGGAGTGGAATGTAAGTGGAAGGGCAACAGTCAAGCAGATGACCAGGCAGAAGATATCTAACCACAACTCCTTCCTATTAGCTTGCCTGAAAAGTTAGTGCTGTTTTATATGTGCACGCATGCATGCATGTTATTATGCACGTATACACCCAAATGTTATGAATGCTACTTAGGCTATATAAACACAAGGACTATTATTATAACATTGTTTTGTTGGTTTGTTGCTTTAGTTGGCTTACTCAGTGTTTTTCGTTGATGATGATGTTCAGGATGCATTTAAAAATGTAAAAATAAGACATTCAAATATACGTAGAGGATACACATCGCAGCTCAACAAATGATTGTGTGTGTGCTTTTAAGCTGTTGTTTTAATGTTAAGGTTACTTTTGTAGTTGAGAAGAATCAGCAGCCCTTTCACTGCCTTTTTGTTTGTTTTTGTTTGCTGACACAGCCTATCGATGTGCAAGCAAAAAATCCAGCAAAGAGCAACACAGTTTTTTACTGTACATTCCCTAGAAGTCAGGCTAAAAAAAGAGTGTGCCACTTCTGTCACATGATTTTGCAAAGTAGGTGAAGTGGCAATGCCTACAAAAAACCCCCCCAAAAAACAAGTCATGTCTTAATACTTAAATAAATTAAGAAATTCCACTGAAACGAAGGAATTTCAGTAAGTGTCTACCTAACCATCCAGTTTCTTAGGCTGAAAAAGGCACTAATTAAAAGGTTTGTTAAAGAAAAAAAATATTGTGTCTTGTTAAAGTACTGTCTCAGTGCCTTAGTGTTACTTAAAGTAGTGAAAAGATTTTTGCCATTGAAGTAAAAGTCCCTGGGCTTTGGAGAGATTAAACACAGCTAACAATGTATTCTTATTATTTTCTACAGGGATTTTTTCCTAATATTTTCACAAATGCTTTAAAAACCCTCCCTTCTGGACCTCCAGTGAGGACATGGTGACCTGAAGGCACCCCTGAAGAAGCAAGGATGACATTACAGCTGAAATCCACAGCCGGATGCAGGATCCAGGCCGGCAAAATCTCTCTGTAGAAAGGACAGATCATGAGGTCACCCACATGTACTTCAGACAGCTGCTTCTCATGAGTAGATGGCAGGAACTGACATTTTTGCAATCTACTTGTGAGTTGAGCAGCTGGGATTCCATTTAAGCTCATAGTTGTAATATAGCCTTTATAGACTCAAGGTTTGGCCAATCCTCGTTTTTAATCACTTTGGAATTAATTTTTTATGATTTTTTAAATATAGAGAACTTCTAGAACAGCAGGTTGTATGGTATTCATTGAGTGAATTTCCAATTCTTTATGAAAAAAGTTTCAAGTACGAGTTTAAGGTGTTTTTTTTTTTTTTTAGAATTAACAGCAAAAGGGTGATTAGAGTGTTGATTTTAGAAAGTTATAAATGGACTAAGGTGCAGATGGATTTAACAAAATTTGGAAATTAAATATAAGAAACCTTCCCATGGGAAACTATTCATGTTTTTGCATTTGGAAGAAAAGCAACATGATACAATGGGACTTTGAAGGTTGGATACTAGAAGGCACCAGAGGGAAATAAAACAATGGATGTATTGAGAGATATTTGTGAACAATAGACTCAGAAGTTAGTTTTAAGTATCTCTGCCATTATTGGAGACTAAATGATGCTATGGAAGATGAACAAGTTTTACTGAACAAGGCTGAAATTATTCAAATATGGACTTAAAAATGACAGGCTATAAGAAGGGTATGGAAAAAGATGAAATACTGTATATACAAATGAAACTGACTGATGTTTTAATAACTAAAAAGGACATACAAATAAGAGACCAGAAGGGTGACTTGGATAACCTTTTTATATTGGATCTACAAAAGGAACTTGTTAATGTTGTCAGAGATTTTGTGAGAAAAGACAAAGAGAAAATGAAAAGAAACCAAGGGTTAGGACATTATTTGAAGGGACTAAAGGCCAAGATTGTTGGGAGTAAGGGGAAGGAATATCAAGTTAGATTATGTGGCCAAGGTTAAAACAGATAGGTTGCTATCTCTGGCAATCTTTAATCGATTTTTTTTTTTAACCAGGACTGGATGATGATGTTTTAAGATTTTGTTTATAGATAAGTGTTATATGGGAAAAAGGTTATTTTTTGCATTTTAAATTTATTTCATTAAGGTTAAAACAGTTTTGTTGTTATCTCTGGTAACTTTTATTGGATCTTTACTGATTAGATTTGAATGATGAGGTTTGAAATAGAATATGAGATATAAATGTAAAAGGAAGGAATTCAAGTGGATTTATTAGATCAAGTTTATAATAGATATGTGGTTATTTCTGGTAACCCTTTTGCTGATTAGGATGGATGATGAGGCTTTAAAGATTTGTTTGTAGAGAATGAGGTAAAATATGGGATGAAGAGATTGTTGCTGCATTTTAAGAGATGGTGATAAGTTGTTAAAGTTGTTTATACTTGCTGGGACAAAGGATGAAAGGATTGTTCCAAAAAAGCTTGTTTGTCATAATAAATCAGTACCTATAATTTGCAATTGCAAAGGAGTGCTAAACTCAAGACTGAGTCCAGGTTCTTACAGAAAATAGGTAGACTGGACAGGTCTTGGTTGCTGGCAGACGAACAAAGGTTTCTCAGCAGATAAATGAGTAGATTCCTTAGGAGAAAACTGTTTGAACACAGCAGGGTACTGGGTATCTATACTGCAGAATGCTCTTGAGCAATGTATTAAAAGATGAACATTTACTATATCAAGACCATATGTTTAACTTAGAAATGAGATCACTGTCTATTCTTTTCTTTTCATTTATTATTCTTAACTATTCCTAAAGGGGGCAGTAATGAGGAAAAACCAAACTACTTAAAATCTACAATAAAATTAAGGTAAAACTGATGTGTATTAATGACCCATGTGGTTTTCAATAATGCTTTGATTCTACAGGTGAGATTTGTTTTCTAATCAATACGGCATAACTGCCATTCAGTGGTATTCAGCCATCAAAAGCATAGACCTGTACCATTTTTATGGTATTAATGCACATTCTTTTCCCACTTTCATAGCATGTCAAGGCTCACTCTATAAAATTCAAGTTGCTGAACCTGGGAAGTGTGTGATCAACTTAATGGATAAAGCATCAGTGTTAGGAAAGCACCAACACAGTTATAATCAGTATAAGGTTGTACACACTTTGAAAATGATTTGACTCAAGTATTTCATAAGAAGCTCAAGCATGGCACACACATTAAGATGCACTGAAATGCATCATGCACATTAAGGTAGAATTAACACTGCAGCTGCATTAATGAGTTCATTTATTAATGATTCCACATCTTCTTTCAGATTTGCATGGAAGTCTCCCTTAATGAAGAGTAGACGTGCTAATGTAAATTCCGGATTACTTTTTCTAAATTGTTTTCAAAGCATGTGCAACTCTAATTGTCCTCATTCAGGGAAAAGTATAATTATCATAGAAGTACTGTTAACAACCCATGCCCATCACTCTTTGACTCCTCAGATTAAGCTATATACCTTGTAACAGTACTATATCTCCAAAAGAAACATGAAGAAACTGCAAATAGTTGTTACAGCAATAAGAACAGATGATGTTAAGATTTTTGCTCCCTTTTATACATAATCCTGTTTGATCACTCAGCCTATCAACTCCTTTCTGAGTTCACAATACAGTACAGTACATGAATGAGGATACGGTATTACTCATCACTAGTGGTATGGTTGATTCCCCCCCACCAAATGTCATTACATTATGTAACCACATTTCACAGAACACTCATTAATTATTATTTATTATTATCATATAAATATACAGAACAGCTTTCTGTGCTTACTGAGGTAGGGTTATTAACTGGGGGGGGGGGGGAAGTTTCTGGATAAAATACAAAAATGTACATCTAAAAGGTCAGAAAATGTTGATGCTTTGGGGAAAAATCCTTTACTTTGTGGAGTTCATGTACCATATATCTAAACCCAGACCACATATATTTAAGTCAGTGAGATTTTTCATTTATCATAGTGGGCTTAACCCTTCAGCAATGGTCATAATTGCTTTTAGTCATCTCTTTTTTAAAATAGCAAACACAGTTTTTCTAGTTTTCCACTCCTGTTACTTTTCTTTAAAAACTGCTGATGCTAGCAGCCCTGCTGGCATTGCATATTTGAAAATACTAAATTTACTAGAATTGTAAAACATGCTGTACTATCAGATTTAAATAGCAATTTCTAAAGGCTTTGAAGACATTTACAGAAAAACATTGGCTTACTTCGCCTTATCCTGCTTGGAAGAATCCTCAGATTCAGATCTATATGGTGAGCTCAAAAGAATTTTTTTTAAAAAAATGTATCATTTTAAAGTTTTATACAAGTAATTAGATTGCTTGCTCAACTTTAAAAATGACTCAACTGACAAAAACAGTCTGGTATGTAAGAACTGGACTCTTTCTGGGGTTATTATTGATTGACATATAATACAGTAATTTAATTCTGATCCTGTAAAACACATAGCCCATTATTTAATTTTAAAACAACATATTGCTTCCTTCTACAATTAATAACTTTGAAATCCTATGCCCTATTACTTAGGAAAAAGTTTCACAGAGGTCATCTGAGTTTATGTTTGAAAATCCATACTGTAAACCATGTACATTAAATAATCCCAAGAACAGACACTATCATTCGATGGGCTCTATTGCTTGTTTAGATTTGGGAACACACAAAAGCATATGTGAATGTTTTCAGAGCGTAGGTATAAGGGAGTGATTCCCCCTCTCCCTTTGGAGTTATTGGTGGCTATAGGTGCTTGCACAAGACATATTTGCAAATAGTGCGCGAGAAGGAGATCACATGGTTGTCCCCTGCAGCCAAGTATATTTAGAGGGATAGATTTATGTATGCCAGAACTCTGACAGCGATTTCCATAATGAAGATCCTAACCATTTGACTTTTTTTTTTATCATCCAACTCTTTTTCTTGGAGAACTATGTTGTGCAGCCGGACAACTGTACCACTTTGCACATGATTGTGTTCTTTGCATGACACCCTATTTTGGGTTAAAACAGTGCCCCTGTTGGAGATTACATCATCTTTTTGCACCTCTGAGCCTTTTTGCACCACTATGGTGAATGGCAAGGGATAGATAAAGGGAAGGGTCTCCTGTGTCTGATTCTCACATGGACTATTGCCAGTTAAACAAGTCTCTGTGTTTAACAGACAACAGGAACTTCCTGTTTCTCTCTCTCAGTCTTGTACTTTCCCCTTTCTATGTTGTAGTTTAGGTAGGCTTTTGTACCCCTATGTGTTTCTTAATTAATCCACATTTTAATTCTAACGTAATGAATGTCTGTTTGCATTCACTGATCGCTGGCTTAGGACCTTACTCTGCATCCTAGACAACTATATTAAAAGCATTTTACTTTTTCAGTGGGATACTCTGCTATTTAATCAGACAATATTCTTTTAGCATTCTGCCTATTTTCAGGAGCACATCCTCCTGAATTTAAGGATCCAACTTGAAGGGTCCAACTTCCCCTACCTCTAATGACACACTAATCCCACCCATGACCCAGTTAGGTGTATACTATGTAGACCCAACCCTTAGGTAGCATTATCTACTCACTGGGGTTGATGAAATATTTTCAGAAATAGATGTCAGTCATTTCACTTCCATATTAATACTTCATTAATACTTCAACATCTGCTCTAATTTTTGTAGCTCTTTTGTTCTTTTCACCTTTTTTTAAAAATACCTATGAAGACTTCTGGATACCTGTAATATGTAATATACCTGTAATATACCACATACTATTTTGTAACAAGAAAAATGCACTTATATATAAAATAAAACTATGCAACAGGGCACCAAAGGAGTGTTCTCCATGACAATACAGTGTCTTTATTTCCATTTTTAATAATTCATAAGGCTGAGTTCATCAGCTGGACATGTTTTTCTAGACATTACTAAGGAAATCATATTTCATGTCAACACAGCTAGCCTGGAAGCATTTCTTATAGTAAATAAAACAATCCTTTTAAGCTTTGTGGTATGCAGAGTTGGTCTGGAAAGACAAGGAATTTGCCCTACTCCTGCAGCATTCACAAGAACTAATGCCTCCACCTTTGTGTCTCTGTTTGTGTCTCAAGACTGCTTCGCATACTGCAGGCCCCTTCCAGAGATGCCTTCCATATAAATGGAAGAGCTGGTCCTCAGGCCATCTGCTTTCAATTAAGTACCAACATGATGGATTCTATTTTTATTTCTTTTGATACATTTATTTTTTAAAAAATGTCCTCAAACCCTTTAGTCTACTTAATTCATGATGTACAAAGCAATCAGAAGAAATCTAAACACAGATGCTCAGCCTCCAAGCCATATGCTAAAAGTTATTTGCACTCCATGCAGGTGTAATTGTTTCAAACACAGAAAGAAATTCCTTCTGAGGAGAATGCCTGCAGGGTACAAATAAGTTATATGCTATGTCAGAGTATTCGTCAGAAACTCACTGTTTCTGTGATGTGTTTTAACTTGCATTCAACAGATTTCCTTGATAATGCGAGATTTCAACTACTCTGACAGCAACTGGGAATCAAAGTCTGCAACAAATGGGAGAGCCAGCACTGATGTGCCTAGCAGACAACTTCATTGTCCAAAAGGTTGAGGATGAAAGTACAGGATCAGCTTGCTCACTAGAGGAAGTTGTAGGAACTTTGGGAGAGAGGGACCATGTCATTCTAGATGAGAGGTTAGAAGGGATGTTCATTACATTTGTAGATGACTGGAAAGGATTGCTAATACCTTAGACGATAGGCTCAAGGTTCAAAAGGATCTTGTTCGATTTGAACATTGGGCCCTATATAACAATATGTGAGAAATGTAAAGTTCTGTACTCGGCGGGGGGGGGGGGGGAAGAGAGGTATATAAGTACAAGACAGCAGTACCTGGCTTGGCAATAGTACTTGTGAGAAGGATCTGTGTGCCCTGGTACACCACAGATTGAGCATGATCCAACAGTGTGCTGCAGCTGCCAAAACAACTAATTTTGTAATTTTAGGCTTCATCAACAGAAGTAAAGTGTTGATATCACGGGAAATGATAGTTCCACTCTATGCTATACTGGTCATACTACACTGAATACTGTATCCAGTTCTGGCTGCCACAGTACAAGAATGCTGAGGAACTGAAAAGAGTGCAGAAAAGAGCAACAAGGGGCTTGGAGGCTAAATCCTATGGAGAAATTTTAAAGGAACTGGGTATGTTTAGCCTGAAGAAGAAAAGGCAAAGGAGAAACAGGATAAGAGTCTTCCAATACTTGAAGGGGTGTCACAGAGAAAACGGTGTGGATTTATTCTTCATGATACCCAAGGATAGGACAAGAACCAGTGGCGGAAAGCTTTACAGAGGGAGATCTAAACTTGACAAAAGGAGAAATGTCCTAACTGGGAGAGCTAGTAAACAGTAAGATAGGCTGCTTCCGGAAAACAAGGGTACCCTGTCACTGGAGGCTTTCAAGTAAAGGTTGGACAGAGGGTTTGACTAGAAGATCTCCAAGGTCCATTCCAACCCTATGATTTTATGGTTCCTATAAAACTAATACAAAACACAAAACCTTTGAAGTTGATAAAATTAAACTGTGATTGTAATGTACAGCAAAGTATATATTATTAATGTCATCCAAATAATTTAAAAAAGGGATTAGAATCTAAGGAATCAACTGTGGCCTGAATTATGAGACTGAGCTCAAACACAGAACATCATTCTTACCACTGTGTGGTGTAAATGAACAACAGATACTGGCTGAGTTCACATATCATGTGAAGCCAAAATCTGATTTGTTTTTGGCTTAGTGTGGTTGCGAACCTATGCATATCATTTGTATTTGTATGCCAGCTCAGCCATTATGGCATGTTCAGCAAACCATGGTTACAAAATCCTGGCTTAGCATTATGTGTGAGAGTCTTTTGCATGACTGAGAGCTCAATTATGTCAACTAAAATATTTCTACAGTATATCAGTCTTGTTGATAAACAAAATGCAAAACTACAGGAAATACAGCTTACCATATCAGAAAGATATTCTGTAACTAAATATAGTATTTCTACCAGCAATGCATAATATTATGTATAGAAATAGTATAGCATTTGATGTCAGGCCTAGCCCAAGGAACTCCAGGACACTATGTAAATTCAGTCCAGCAATGTTTATTAGCTACAACCTCTAGCAAGAATCTTCCCAGACTAAAACCCCAGTTCCCAAAGTCCTCCAGCCACAACAGTGTGAATTTCTCAGGGAGGTGCCAGTCTCATCCTTTTGTTCCTCCCACGCAGTTCCGGTGAGCTAAAAAAATGCTTATCTCCCTGAGCTTGGCCTTCATAATTCCATTCCATCACAAATGCTGTTATATTAATTGATTCATTACTTCATTCATTCATGGATTAGTTGCTTTTGATTAGTTTTATGTTATCATATCGATGTTTTATTATGTAATATTTTAAATATAGGGTTTTATACGGGTCTAACTTCATATCTTTATGAAACTTTGCACCATCATGTACAAGAATTTAGGTTGTTTTTTTCCCTTTAATTGGAATTTTAAACCCAATTTAAGTATTACACTCATTCCAGTCTGGTAAATGTTCTGTGCACCAACTTGGCATGCATACATGCATATACCCAACTGAATTGTTTATTTGCTTTAGGTGGCACAAACTTCTTGTTTCTACATCTTCCTCTAATAGTATTTATGCTAGAACACATTACATATGAATAAGAAGAACTGCAGAATGCATTCCACCAACCATTTAACCACCATCCATTTCTATGCATCTATCACTTAAAGGAAGAACTTCCAAGAAGTGACGACCCTTGATAGCTCCTAAACCGGTATTTCTCAACCTCGGCAACTTTGAGATGTGTGGACTTCGAGTGCCAGAATTCCTCAGCCAGCAAGCTGGCTGGGGAATTCTAGAAGTCGAAGTCCACACATCTTAAAATTGCCAAGGTTGAGAAACACTGTCCTAGACAGTCATATGAAAAAAACACATGGTTCCTATATTTCATATAAGAAGCGCTTACATGCTGAACACTAAACAATAAAGATTGTAAAGAATATATGTACTGCCATGAAATGCAATATTCTACACAAGCATATACCTTACTGAAGAACTCTGTGATGGTACTTCTAAAGCTGCTCCATAACTATGCTCAGGTAGCTACTCCTATTTAAAGTTATAAAGATATTTTAAAATAAAACTTATCAATCATTATTCAATAATATGCTATTCTATGCTAAACTAACTTCTACAGTCCTAAATCAGATTCTCAACTAATAACTAATTAAAAACAAGAATTGGTCAAGTGTTGCCTTTGCTCCTAAAACTAGAAAGCATAGAGCATGTATTCCAAATTACTTTGACTGGTTCAATTAAAAACCCAATGGAAAGTCTGGTCTGGGAAGAAAAATGCAATATTATGGAAGAATGCACAGCATAATGTATCTGGAAAGTCCAAGGTGGGATAGGTTGTTCTGCTTCCCTTACACAGCATTATTTTGAAGTTCACTACCTAGCATTTTATTTCTAAAGAGAAACTAAATTTCAGACTGGATTCTGACGCAGGAGATGGAGCCTATTTCTCATCAAAACTGGGGCATCAGCTACAAGAAGATGGAGAGAAATCCTCTTAGAGTTGCCAGCTTGTACCACAGTTCTCTAAAGAGTTGCCCTTTGTGGTAAGTTAGAGAGGAGACAGACTGGCTAATACTAACTCATGCTTAGCCAACCATCCCACGCTGACTGAAGTGTAGCCAGACTTTCTTTAAATCACTCAGTACAATGAATGAAGTGTTGAAAAAGATATTAAAGCAGTATGCAAAATTGTAATGTTTTTTTTAAAGACCAAGTTTCAGTAGTTTTCCCTAGTTAATTAACTAAAGAAACTTTGCATAAAAAGTTACTTAAGTTATCTTCTACCTCAGGGTAAAATAAAGAGAGAGCGAGAGGGCGAGAGAGAGAGAATGGAGACAGAAGAACATATTCCCTTATCCTTAAACAAAGTACTAGCTTAACAAAACATATTCTTATTTCAACAAACTTTTTGGTCAACACTTCCTTTTTAAAACTGAAAATCATGACTTTTTCAAACTAAATTACTGGGAGTAATTATTTTAAATACCAGTAATGGTATTTTGAAGTCCACTACAAATCATAATTGTAATGACAGAGCTGTCAAGATGGAACAGAATGCAATGCGAATCAAATACAGAGTTGATTATGGCCAAGTTAAGTTAAATTTGGCTCATTTGGTGGCAATGGGCATTTCCAAATGGCAATTTAAGTGAAAGGTGGCTTTTGAATAAGATATTATTTATTTTGCTGGACAATACAGTCTTACACATATGCATTCTAAACTAAGTACCACTGAGTTAAATAGGCCTTATCCACAGGTTAATCAGCACAGGACTGCATCCTTGTTACTGGATGTAATGAAATTTCAATCCTTTATCATTTAGCAAAGAGCCATCAATAGGGCTATTTCCAAACACACTGACTATTGAAACTGCAGCACTTTTTTGGGGAGTGGTATATATAAATATTTGGCTAAATATAATACAGGTAGTCCTTGATTTATGACCATTCATTTAGCAACCGTTTAAAGTTACGATGGCACTGAAAAAAGCAGCTTACAGTCCTCGCATTTACTGCCATCGCAGTGTCCTCACTGTCACATGAACAAAATTTGGGTGCTTGCCCATTGGTATTTACAATGGTTGCAACATCCTGGGGTCACATGATTGCCATTTGCAACCTTCCCAGCTGGCTTCTGACAAGCAAAATTAATGGGGAACCTTGTAATTCACTTAATGACCACATGATTCACTTAATGACCACCACAAGAAAGTCATAAAATTGAGTATGGTCACATGATGCCCCGCTTAACGACTGCACCACTTAACAATGAATTTTCCAGTTCCTGTTGTGCTAGTAAGTCGAGGACTACCTGTAAGTGCTTCATATAGTTTGAGATTAGTTTGCTGTTATTTTTACATTTCAGTTTTTATTGATTGCTTTTTTATTATATTGTATTTCAAATATTTTGGTTGTTTTAATGCTTGACATTGTAGAATGAAACACAGATCAAACTACTATAAATAAATAAATAAATAAATAAATCTGGCAATGCTGCCCTTCCAGTGGTCTGTTTGTAAAGATGTTGGAAGTAGTGTGCTGAATAATTATTCTGGATATTTGAAGTTAACCTGGGATCAACAGAATTCAAAGGAACCTGATTTTTTTTAATATAATTTTATTAAGAATTTTAATTACAACAGCAAAAACTAATAAAAATTAAACTTAGAGTAATAGAGGAGAATGGGAAAAAAGAATAAAAAGTGCAGGAAAAAAGAAAAAGAAAGGAGAAAAAGAAAAGAGAGAATATAATAAAAAAAGAAAATATATAAAGAAGTGACTTCCAACCTTCATCACAATAAGTATAAAAATTTTTAATAACTTTTCACCCCCTATAAGGTTAAACTGATATCTCCTCATCCCATGTTCCATCTCTTTTCTATGAGCAAATCCATGAAATGTCAACTTTTCAAACCTGGTGTCAGCAAAAAGTCCACAAAGTGTCGCCAGAACATTGCAAAAATGTCTTATATTAATCTTGATCAAATAAACCAACTTTATATTCCTTTCTTTTACTTCTAAGAGTCTTAATCTTTAATTCAATCAAATATTGTCGTAGGATTTGATTTCTCTGCTGTTCTTGTTTATCCAATTGCACAGATTTCTTCAAGGCTCTAACAAGCCTCTTTTGTAGATCCAATGAGAAAACATTTTCCAGGTCATTCTCTTGGTTTATCATTTGTATTTCCCTTTTAATTTGTATAACCTCAGCCAGTTTCTCTTGTATATCCAGTAAAGCGTCCTTTCCAAATCCTTCTCTTGGCCTGTCATTTGTAGTTTTGTACTTTCTCTATCTTTTGAGATTAAATTTGATCCATCTGTCATTCCTTCAATAACATCTTTGAGACACAGTCTATCCATAGAAGCAGATATCATTACTGACAGTGTTGATATTGTAGTTACTAATTTTCTGGTTCCATTCTTCAAATATCTCCTTTAATATATTCAATGTTATAATGTTTTGTATCATTTTGTAAGTCCCAGTATTAACTGACATCAGCCTTTGTATTTTTTTCCCTTCTGCTTAAAATCTTTAATCCCCTCTAGTGTCCAGTTTCTAAAATCATTACTTATCTTTTGTTATGACTTGCAGTTGCCAAGTTAACCAAAATAAGTCTATTTCCCATGAGATTATTTTTTATACTTAATTTCAAAATCTTACAGTAAAAGTCAATATTCCAAATTTATCTGGACCCTTAATCTGTTTAAAATTTTTTAGACCAAAATCTTATTTAGCTTTTTGCTGTTTATTTCAAATTCTTTAAGTTCTTCAGCTTATAATTAATTTTTCTTTTGTTCAGAGTTGAAGATAAACTCACCTGATGATGACTTATTAAACCTGCTTTTCCAAAGGTCTCTAATAGCTTTAGAATAGTTAATAGGCAATTTCCAAAAGTGATTAGAAAGTGAGATTTGCGAACTTAGTGTCCTTTAAAAGTCTCTGCTGTGGTTGCAGCAAGATGACTGATCCCATCATCTCCTGGCACTCAAACCCACAGAAAACTGGTGTCCTGAGGTGTCCTCACGAGGAGCAGCCATCCAGAACACATTTCCTATCCTCTCCTTATCTGGAAAGGTTCCAAGGAACCAGTCTACTCACTGGTTCCTTGATCTTTGCTGCGGTTGTTGGCTCCGCTTTTGCAGAGCTGTTTTCAGTTTGCCATACCTCCCTCAGAAGCCATTTCAGTGTAATTATTAATTCCTTAACAAGTTTCAGTTCTCCAGTAAATCATCTGACTTTAATACAGCTAAAAATATCCTAAAATCAGCATGGCATTGCAACTATAAAATCAAGTCCACTGTCTATACAACTGATTGACCACACAGTTGTAACAGTATTCCTTTTAATTAACCCAGTGTTAATAAATTTCAGGGTAAGATACAACAAAAATTTCCATAAAGTTATTTTCACAGTGATCTCCCAGGTATTCTCCTCACTTTACTTAGGAAAAATGTGCAGCAGTTATCCTAGTAAAATCACATTAAGTGTAGTAAGTTATTTCTAAACAGGAAAATGAACCAATTAGTAATGAAGTAGAGTATTAGAAAAAGCAACCCTTCTAATCCTCTAAAAAGTGAAGGCTTCAGGCAGAATAAAATCCTCCTTTTAAAGGAGGCATGAAATAAGTGAAATTATGTTACTGGTTTTCTAGGTTATAATTTTCTGTTGTTAATTGTTAAGCTGCTTAGAGTCTTTGGTAATGCAGTGGTGAAGAGGGGAGAGAGGGGGGAGGGGAGGGGAGGAGAGGAGAGGAGAGGAGAGGAGAGGAGAGGAGAGGAGAGGAAAGGAGATAAACTGGAGCCCTGTCAAACTTCCTATTTGGCTAGGAGGTCCAAGCACACAAGATTCAGCCACTATAAATGTCATTAACGCTATGTAGGAGTCAGAGTCATGACTTCAAGATGGGACTGGCTTCAGCATTTGTCTCAATTGAGCAAATCAATTCAATATTTACACTAAGTGTTTTGTACACAGTGCTATTCTGCAAAAATATACCCACATCTGCGGGCGCTTCCATGCTAGCCATACTATGTGGAATCACCAGGCCTTATTCACATATATTTCATGGTGGGCTAAGGGAAGTAGCTATTACCTTTGGGTGAGCAAAGGCATTTCAATCTAGCTACCACAGCAATGTCTCACAAGTTCTATGATGCCCTCTCTAGTTGCAAAGACTAGACTTTAAACAGTGGGAGAGTGTAATTGCTATATTGCCAGGGTACGTTTTCAAACCTGCTCTTGCATTGGTCTTTTCCAGAATTCTGAGATTCAGAAAGGTTGTTGCAGCACAATAGCTCTCTAGGATTTGGACAAGAAATTATAATGTACAGAAGTACCGACAACTGCAATGGAGTTCTGCTTTTTTATTTTAATAATTTATTTTCAAATTACCTTAACTCTCAGAATAGCAAATATGTGAATATGAGAACACTAATGTTACCATCTTCAGTCAGCTGATAAGATTGGAACATAAATGTAAATACATGCGCTTAATTATGAAACAGTGCAAATTTGTCTTCAGTATCAGCCCTGGCAAGACAATAGTTGAATCGTGCCAAAAATAAAAAGTACAAGAAGAGTTTGGCTTAAGATTATTTAATCAGCTTGCATTATGGCTTCCAGTGAACAACGTACTTATGCAAAGAAAGCTTGCAGATCTAAGCAATAGTGTTCGTCCATTAAGCAACACTTGTATGAATGGAAGAGTCCAAGATTGCAACATAAATTAAACATACCTATTGAAAGTCTTTTCAGCCATTTAATTTAAGTAAATAGATCTAGTTGTTCTAGCAATACTGAATAGCCTTTAAAAGCCTTTATTACTGTTTCATACACATCCTCTATTTCAAAATGGCACTTGGACCTTTCATGTGTTTTAGTTTTACATGAACTAAAGTAGCTGAAGAAATGCCTCTTCGGTGTGTTCCTACCTGTCCCTGAAGCTCATCTCTGGGAGAAGCTGCTCTGAAAAACCTTCCAGGCTGGCTTCTCAGTGGCAGCTCCCGGTTGTGGAATTTCCTCCCCACTAGCGTACTCCTAGCACTGATTTTATTGTCTTTTTTTCTGGGAGGCAAAGGTGAGTTCATTCTCTCAGATCTTTTTATATATATAAAATTCCTCTCTCACCCCTATGGGTAGTACGTGTCTTCCTCAATCTCGGGTCCTCTACCAGAGGCCTGGGAGTTTGAGGGTTCTGTGCAATATCTTAGCTGTTCCTAGCACTGCACTCTTCTGGACAGTGAGCTCTGATGTTGCTCCTGGGATCTGTTGGAGCCACTCTCCCAGTAATCCATAGCTCCCTCATACATTTCATATATCCCCTCTCATTAGGTCTGCTGTTGTAATAGCATTCCATCATTTCCAAGTTCTCTTGTCTCGTCCATGTATGGTTTGTTCCAGTAGCCCACTTAACATCAGATTGTCCTGGTTCCCCAACATCTGACGCGGACCTTGTTAATCCGGGTGACGTCCGAGCTGGCATGACTCTCTTAGTTCGTGTCACTCTCATATTTTGAGGTAGGCAGGTGAAGCATTAGGGGGTCTTTGCCTAAGGACCCCTACTGGTAAGGTAGGTACCAGCCGGGATTTGAACCCTGGTCTCCTGCATCAAAGGCGGTGTTCTAACCACTACGTTATCCAGCCGCTATATCTATCTATCTATCTATCTATCTATCTATCTATCTATCTCCGCACTCAGTCATTACCGATTCTGCGGCAACTGCCTGGACGAGTCCCTTCAGTTTTCAAGGCAAGGTGTTTCGGAAGTGGTTTGCCATTGCCTCCTTCCTAGAGCAGATTTTAAAGGTATATGTTTTTAAGTACTCTGGCAGCTGCTTTCATTATGTATTGTATATGTATATACTTATTTATTTGTACTTACTTATTTACTTACTTGCTTACTGGAACTTATATACCACTCCAATCCACGTAATGTGTTTATTTTATTGTGCATTTAATTATTACTCCAACATTTTATCAGTGATTTTAGTGTAGTGCAATTTTTATCAAGATTTGATCTGAAGGGCAACATTCAAAGTTTAAAAATTATGAACTAAGAAATGTCCTTAATATGATATCTTCACATGTATAGGGCCTGGTTACTTGAGGGACTACCTGTCTCCAGTTATTTCTGCCTGTCCAGTGCCCTCCATTAAATGTTGTCATCTCCGGGGACCGAGGAAGTCTGCCTTCTCTGTCACAGCCCCTGTCCTCTAGAACAGCATGCCCTGGAGATACGTATGGCTCCCACCCTCCTTGGTTTCCAGAAGTCCTTTAAGACCTGGCTCTGTTCCCAGGCCTGGGGTTCAGGTGTCTGTGGAGCCCCTGTCAAGTCTTTTTTTTTTTTAATTTTGTGAATGCCGTTTTAGCCCAGGCAGTCATATTGTTTTAGTTGTGTTTTTAACTTTTGTACTGCATATATCGTAAGCCCCTCAGAGTCCTTCTGGAGTTGGGTAGCCTTAACAAATCAAATAAACGAGCAAATAAATAAATAAAATATATTTTAAGGACAGAAATACCTTACATGGGTATTGATTCATATCAAGAACCCAAAACAAAAAGACAAAATGGCAGCTGGGGCAGGATGTTTATCCTTTCACAAAATATCTATCATGTGGGAGATATGCCTTCTTGGCAAGTGAGGGATTTCTAAATAAATCACTGGGTTTTTGCCTCCAATCTTTTTATTTCCTGAAAATGCCTTGAGGCTGATTTCAAAAGAAGGTTTATGTGGGAGTTTGGTGCTTTGCTTTGCAACATGTCAGTTTCCTCTTTTTTTTAAAAAAAAGTGTCAAATCAAGTCCCCAGTAAGCATTTCAGTTTTCTGCAGAAGCTACAGCAGGAGAAGTTTGGAAGTTTGTGCCAGATTTATATAAAATAGGCCACATCAACAACAAAGATGGATTTGAACAAATGTCCCAGGACTGATAAGCAAAAAGAAAATCAAGCCACATGGGGTGCTGACTGATCAGCATTGATACCAGGGCACAATTAGACTCATAATTACAGAGCCTGATAGAATCATGAGCTTGCTTAACCTTTTTAGAAAGCACAGCACTTTACTGTTTTATCTAGTTCATCTTTCCATTCGGTTTTTGTTGGAACTGGATTCAATACTGTTTTAACTTTTTAAAAGATACACTGAAACATTCCTCAGCAAAGGGCAGTACAGGTAGTTCCCAGTTTAAGAATGAGTTCCGATCCCAAGGTCTGTCCTTATGTCGAATTTGTATGTAAGCTGGAATAGTATTATTGTATAATACTGTATAAGTAGTATTATGTAATGAACTCGAACCATTGTACATTTTAACCTGAATTTTGCCACAATAGGCTCTGTTCTTAACAATGGGCCATCTGTAAATCGTGTGTTCTTAACCCAGGGACTATCTGTATTTAAATTTAGTAAACAAATCCCTTGAGGTACATCATTTTAATATCCACTGTATAGAATGAAGGCTAAGTGACAGTGACTTTACCAAATCCATTCCACAAGATTGTGACTTGACAGGAATTAGTGATAGTAGTAATATTAGTAATTTTTTATTTAGTGAGCACTTATATCTAAGAATAGAACAGTAATCTGTTCAGACACATAGCAGATAAGATGTTTGGACCAAAGGATGCTATACTGACTCTGTATAATCAAAAACCTGCAACTATCCTGAATGAAGAAGTGATGGAATTGTGAGCATTAAAATATATGACAGTCACACACACAGACACACACACACACACACACACACACACAGAGAAATTGGCTTAGTTATGTGCACCATAACATGCTTGTATGCATTGCTATGACATAAGAGAGATGATGGTATACCAAATCTAATTTTCTGAGATGTGGTTTGAAATGTGACATCAATCATGAAAGAGCTCCTAGTGTCTACTAAGACATGATTCCTACAGAGGATTACTTTATTCATATAGTATAGCAGAAATATCCCACTGAGAACACTCATGCCAGTGCATTTTCAAGATTAAGTGCAAAAACTTAAGATGAGACTAGAAGCAAGAATCTTGGTTAACTGTGGCCCATATATTGAACTGAATACCAGTATTTTAATACTGTGTCCCTGAGTAGATAGAGATGTGAATGCTGTTCTAGATAAGGTGCCTACCAATGTCCCATTTATCAGACAAGAGCCAGGGCTGCACTCTCCTAGTTGGCCCTGTGTACTTGTATCGTTCAAGAGGTCTGGGATCGGAGGAGTACAGACCACTGACGAGAGCCAGCGCTGCATTGCTCGCGCTGCTCTCCTGCCAGTTTGGCCCGCTAGATGACCCGGGGCAGAGCTTCCCAGGCATTCAGAACGCTTCCAAGCGCCTTCCAGGAGCAATGCTTTCTTTCGCTCCGGAAATATCAGATGCTCCTAATGCGAGAGTGTGACAACCCCACGATGGGCGCATTCTTTTTCGGGCAGGCGTCACACAAGAGGGAGCATTCCTGACGCGCCTCCACATTCCAGAAGTGGCCGCGGTCGAAGCGCGGCGGCTATTTCGCCGCCTCGAGGGCTTCTCGTCGGACCTCGGGACCGGGGGCGTCTCCTTCCCTCCCCTGCCGTTTCCAGGAATCGTTCCCAGGCACGCACTCCTACCTTGGTACGCGAGGCTGAAGCGCGAGCCCACCGCCAGCAGAACTGCCAAGCAAACTGGAGCGCCCCTCATGGTCCTCGGCGGCTGAGAAGTCGGGCCGCTGCTCCAAGGCTCGCCGGAGTGAAAGGCGGGAGCGGTGGGGCGGGGGAGGGACGGAGACCTTCGCCAAGCAAGCCGTGGGGCGCCCTGTAGAAACTCCTCCCCTGCGTTCTTTTCCCGCCGGCGAAGCGCACTGAAGCTTCCCCTGAACCCTCCCTTTTCGCCCCTCACCCCCACCCCAGGATAGAGCTGCAGGAAGATTGAAGACGGACGCCGTAGGGTGCCTTCCGAGGGTACACGCAGCCCTGCTTCCAGCCCGCTCTGCCAGAGGGGTAGCGCCTGTCCGCACATTCTGGCAGTGTTGCCGTTTTTTCCGATCTCAAAGAAGGCTTTAATAAAACCTTCACGCAGTTCCAAATACACTTTTTTTCTCCTCTCTCTTGCTGACTCTTTAATTTCTGAAGAGAGGCAGTAGAGGAAATGGTTGGAAAGCGCTGGAGACCTCCATGAAGTTGGTGGGAAGCAGAAACTCCTTCTGCCCCGGCCCAAAGCAGCCTGCCTCGGTTCTCCTCCCCCGCCAACCCTTCCAGACCTCCGCGGTCACACGCTGGCCAGACAACAGGGAGACTGCAAACCCAACCTCTGTCTGCTTCTGACAGACTTGGGACCACTGCAGAATATTTATTTTTAAATCCCTGTCTATTGTCTTTCCAGTAAGGTGCACATTCCAGTGCCGTGGCCGAAAAGAACAGAGCACTATCTAGAATGCTCACAAGAAGAAAATTTGAAATGACAGTGAGCTTCTCACTAGCACCTTTACTGGGGAGCAACACTGGAAGCATACTTTTAGCCTCCAGAGTATCTGAGTGGCCATTGTAAGAAAGAGGGTGCTGATCAGATAGGCCAGGGGAGAAAAACCAGATCCAGTTCATTTGCCTTGGCAGGCTAGATGATGTCTAGATGAGGGTTGTCCTGTCCCTTGGCAAAAGCCACTCAGTCATGTATTCATTCACCAGACTGGAAATTTCAAACTGTGGGGGGAGGGGGAACCATATAAATTGTTTAAATACATAAATAAAATAAAAAATCCCTGCACAGAGGGAGGGGGGAGCCAGCATTTCTAGCTTCATATTGCACTAAATCCTTGTTTGACAGCTTCCTTCTATGCCTTGAACAGATGAAGCCATCAGGCAGGGCAGCGTTACCACCTTGTCTGCAGACAATGAATCAACCTCTTGGGAAGATGCAGCCATATGTGAAAACACTCTTGCTGGGGTATTTGCAAGTGTGGCTTATACAAATCAGGGCGGCGCAGTGAGACAGATTTGAATGGAAAAAGCCCAAAACAGATTGCATCCAAGACTGTACAATAATGGAATCCTGTGCTTTTGATTATTGGCATCAAAGGCTTATACCAGCATTCTGTTCTAAATTTCCAGATTCCAAAGGCAACCAAACCAGTGTTACTGTACAGTGATCCAACCATGATGGAACAGAGATCAAAACTGAGTTGGAGCTCAAGTCAATGTAATGCCAAGAGTGAAAGTATTTTCACTGGGCTATAGAAACCAGTACTTATACATAACTCTAAAGTAATAACCATTACTTTAGTAAGAATATACTAAATTATCTTAACTAGTTTTATTGTTTGCAAATATTGCTTTTGGAGGTAAGACAATCCAAAGAATAAGCACTTTTATTAGTTATTCCTCTGCCTATTTCTAGCCAAAAGAGTATTTACAATATACACATACAGTTGTACCCTTTTAGGAAAAAAGTCTCAGTCTTTATTCCAACTTCTGATGTACAAAAATATATTTTATTAAAATCACTTAAAGTTAAGGCCACAACACATCAATAAGACTGTGTTACCCATTTTGTTGCAGTAGCTAAAATTATGAATACAAATAAATATGGGAAGGTTGGTCCAAGTTAATGTAGATCAGTCCCAAAATGCTAAATTTTACAAAAAATATATATATACTGTAATCATTACATAGATGCCATTATTGTTTCCATGTATAAATTGCAGTATCTGCTTGTAAGACATCAGGTATATACAAGCCTTATACATTCATTACTAAAGAACTATACACGTAGAGGATGACTTTCTGTTCTGATATGTTGATGGTGATCCCCTTTGATTCTTCCCAGTATGGTTCTGGTTTTCATCTTTACTCTTTTCAGTAGATACACTGGCTTGATTTCCTGTATCCTGTTCACCTTGAGGTAGCTTTTCAAGTTTGCTTTCCTCACAGCTATGTGCATTTTTCTGCTTCACAGACCTTCGTTTAAAAAAAGAAAACTAAAACACATAAAGAAAACAACAATGCATATAATTATAAACAATCCTGAAAACAAATGAATAACATAAAGAAATACTATTATAAAATGGTTAAAAAGAAGGCAGCCTGAAGACTCTATTCATAATATCTGGAAACAGTATGAATCAAGAATATATATTTGCAGTTCAGATCATGCATTCTAAAGAACATCCCACTGAATTCCAAGGATTTACTTCCAAATAAATTTGCATTATATTTCAGACTTTAGCCATTTAACTACTGAAGCCAGCAGAAGTAGGATAAAGGAGTAAAGTTCCCAATGAATTATTGTAACAAAGTGTTATGCAACCACATTATAATTGGTAACAGATGTTTGTTTACAACATTCAAGTAGACTGCAGAGTATTATGCTCACAACATAAACAGAATTATGTCAACAGGAATTTACTTCGCTTTCAAACTAAAACATTTTGTTTGTAGCTCTTTTGATTGTCAAACTATCCTATCCATTGTTTTCTAATTTGGCTAAATTCCTTAATTTCCTTCTATCCAAAAAGCATAAGTCAGAAAGTAATTTGGCTATGCACATCTTGAATGTTTTGTAAAAATTTGTGAAAGAGCCAAGTATCTTAGAAATTCACATATGATATAACCAGATCACATTGTTCATTTAACTTTTTCAAACATGCATGAACATAACACACATTTGCCATACTGTATTACTTTAGACAATATGGAACTGATCGCATATTTCAATATTCCATGTTTTTTAAAAAAACAACTTTTGGAGCTGGAAAATTAACACATTATTGAGAAAGCTGGGCTAAAAAGTTTGAGTAGAGTTAAATGACATTTTTCTGCTAATAGAAGCAGAAATCAGAGGGGAAAGGTCTTATTCAAATGCATAGCTCTCCCATCTCTGCAGTCTGAACATAAATTGCATTGCAAAAGTATCACAGTATTTCCTTTTGTCTCCCTCTTATACTAAAGAGGCTCAAGATGGGGCAATCTTGAGTTTTCTTCTCAGGCTTTCCTGTTTTCTCAGGCTAAGCTCAAGTTTTGAGCTTAGGTTGCTGCATATTTTCTTCAAGACCATCTCTGTACTTCTCTACAGAAAGCTTCACATGCATCCACTTGAATGTACATTAGCTTCTACATCACTTAGGACCCTGCATTATCAGGGTCCTCACTCACATAGAAGTAATCTGGCTTCATTTCTGCAGGCATTTCAGTTGAACCTCTGAAAATCTGGAGCACTTAATATTTTCTGAGTGATGTAAATGGAGTGGCAGTGCTGGACTTAACTGGAGCACTCAGCTATTAAGCATTCTATATAGCTAATGCCAAAAATGGGCTATTGCTTCTGCATAGCTGAAATGATTCCAGGTTAATAAAAAATAGCAAGGAGACTAACCACATTTAACAACATTGTGTGTTCAAATGAAAATTAGCATGCTAAACAATTAACAATTTTCTATTGAAATTAATATAAATCTAGTAGATCACAACACAAAAACATTTAATTATATGAAATATACAAATGAAATTGGATAGATAGGTCATTACACAGCTCCAAGTATGCATGCCAAGTATGGAATAATAATTTTCCTTTTTGATATTGTTGCAAATGATATTTTAGTGTTTTTACCCTTTTTGCCTTATCTAGTAGTCTTCCAGATGTTCTGTCTTGATTGTCTGTAATTGCTTGCGAAGAATTATTCTCTGTATGAATCTCAGCATTCTCACATGCTAAAAATAATACAATACATCAGTCACCATTTTAGAGTATCTTTAAGTTGTTTCAGTCACAACCTTCAAGTGGTGAACCACTCAGCTAATTAGGTATTTAATAAAGCACAAATTGTATAGCCCAACCTGAAGAATGTTTGTTTTATTAAATGGATGACTATTTTTAGTCTACTAGTTTTGTTTTGTTTTTCATTTGGATACCAGATGCTTATGACAAAGGGGTGTTATATTGGTGGGCATATAAAATATTTGCCTAAAAATTCTGAAGCAACAGATGACAGGGAATACCTACAAAAAAGGGAGAAAACTGCAAATAACCTTTCCAGTAGGGTCCTGAACCATCTTTTAGCAAGGCATCAACCAGGTATATCTGAAACTTTCCCTTCTGCATGCAGTTGCCGTCACTGTATCAGAAAATGTGTGACAGACAGCTATGCTGCTAAACTGGAACAGCAGAAGCTTTCACAGAAGAGGCTGCCATAACCATTATCAACCTAGAAAGAGCCATGAATACTTATAGAAACAGAAACTTTGAACAGAATACTTCTAGAAACAATGCCCTTTGAATAGAACTAATCAATATTTCTACAAACGAAAGAATGAAAATTAAAAAGAGAAAAGTGAATTGTCTCCCACCTTGTTTAACTGGGTCATTATCTGGAATAGGTTTATCCTTCTAAAAGAAAAAACAAGCAAAACATCTCCAAGAATTTGTAAAATTATTTTTTATTACATATAAGTACATAAACATATCTACCACACTATTCCCGTCTCATCTTAAAGCTGCACCGCACTTGCCTATTTTGCTGATTGTCATCTTTTGTATCTTTCACTCAGAATTCTGTTAAGTCCCAAGCATGCTTATCAAACTATTTCTTGTACAGTTCTTGCATTCACTTTTGCTACCTATCACTTTGTAAAGGGAAATAGTAACAGCATTCTTTCAGCCTTCAGACATAGATACAATTTTCACACATTAAGCAAGTTACACAGTACTCCATCAGCAAGCCACACCTGTATTTAACATTTCTCCAGTTACACCATTTATACCTGCAGTTATGAGCTCCTCTTCATAAATGTTTTCTTGGATGTTAACTTTTATAGCATTTGTCTTCACTTTCTCTTCGACATATCACAATCATTCCCATGCAAATCTCTACATATTTATTATTGTCCACGATCACAAAATAAATAAAAATAAGGTGGGGGGACAGCCAAGGAGCCCATCACCCAACCCACAATTGATAGAAGCTGGTTAATAAACTAAATCTTTTATACAATTTAATAATAAGCAACAGTTCCAGATTTTTAAATAGAATTGCCAGATTTCACCATTTGTTTCCTAACTATACAGGCTCTAAAACAAAATTTGGCAACTATTATTATTATAAGGAATGTGCAAGGAAAAGTGAAATGTAATATTTATCTCTAAAATCCTCCTTCCAGCATTCCCTCACTTCAGCTTCATCCCAAATAATTTCATTACTTTTAATTCCATTAATTATGTTAAAGCTTCTCCCAGTTCTAAAATATGTTTTAATTTAACTGGTTTTACTAAACATAAATATATATTGTACAGCTGATTTATATATATAATATGGCTAATTATTGCTACAGCATTAAACTGGTCTCTGAATAGTGAAAAATATCTATAACAGTGTTTCTCAACCTTAGCACTTTAAGATGTGTGGACTTCAACTCCCATAATTCCTTAGCCAGCCATGGGAGTTGGGAGTTCAACTCTGGGAGTTGGTCCACACATCTTAAAGTTGCCAAGGTTGAGAAACACTGATCTATAATGAAGAATGTAATCAAATAGATGAAAACAGAGAAGGATAAAAGCTTGGCTTCAAGTTCCCCACCATATCTTCTATCTTATAACCTAATACATGTCTACTTCTGATTTTTGGTCATCCAATCCTACCATCACTATTACTGATCCTTATTCAAGTTGAGCTTGACATCTGGTGATTACAAGGATACTGTGTCCTTGATAGCAATACAAAATTAGTCTGATCACTTTCTTCCACGATTTATTTCTTTTTTTTTACTTTTCCATGCTAGACTACTGACCTGATATATCCTGCTGGTTACCCATCCAAGTACTAACTAGGCCTCACCTTATGTAGCTTTTCTGAGTTCAGCCAAGATCAGCTAGATCCTGCCACCAGCTCTGACCTGCAAGACTTATTAGCGAAAACTCACTAGAAACCCAACCTCCCCAAAATCCAAATCAGAAATTTTCAGCCTCACCAAATTTGGAGAAGCCACAAATGGAGTGCTGGGCACTTTGCATGCAGCTCACAGGTATGATTTTTCTATCACTGCTCAAAATGTTAAGATACTCGATGGGACACTGAGGATGTTAACATATATACATAAAAGTAGAAAAATCTACAACAGTTTTCTTGAACAATTTGCTCTAAGATAACAGTACAAATATGATTAACAATACTGGTCATGAGCCCTTCCTTCCCTTTTCTTTTCTGGGATCTTTTCTGGGATTTGAGGCAACTGAATCAGCCGGACCAAGTCTATGTTCCAACGATAACAGCAGAATGCTTTCTGCAGCAGGATATGATGGATGAATGAGTACCCAGAGGGGAGACTGCATTCAAGTGTTGGAAAGCAGGAAAAAAGAAGGCTGCGTGCAAGAAAGGAGGAAAGCAAGAAGCACCAAGACAGCTTAGTGCAACAGTCAGCTGGAGGCATGGAAAAAGTGGGCACTGAATTGAGTGCATGAGCAGCTGAAAGCTGAGTGGAGCAGCAGAGATCTGTAGCCATACCAGTTTGAGAAATGCCAATAGGCAGCTGGTAACAAACCTTTCTCCTCCCAACCAAAGACTGATAGACTGAGGGATGATAATAATGACAAAGACAACCAGTACTTTGCTGAAAATCCTATGCTGTAACATAGTCAGCCAAACCTAGGTGGCTAAACATTGACTAAAGAGTGGCTAGAACTCAGGCTGAAGAGTTTCTCCACAATCCACAAGTAGGAGAGCAGCCAAAACCAGGGATAGCTAAGCTTGGTAATTTATACAGTGTTGGAAATTCAAGCCTGCCTGTAAAAGGGAAGAGGGAAGAAAAAAAGGAGCTTATGGAAATCCATAAACCTGTAGATAAGAAATCCTTAAGAATTAGATTCATACTGAAATTCACACTGAATTGCTATTTTTGTATATTTTCTCCTGCAGTAAAAAGAGAAAAAACACCCTACACTGTAGTCTATATTATTCCTCCAAAAAGCTGTTATAATTCCAAAGAAATTCAGTGCTGAAAATGAACAAAATGTTTACCTCCGTTGTTTCCATATTTGTAAGATTCTTTTCCTCATTTTCACATAATATACTGCTTTGTTCCTCCTCATCAAGTACGTGATCATCATAATATTCTGTTGCATCTTCTTCCTTCTCTTTTTCTTTTTCACCATCTTTGTTTTCAACACAGTCTTTTACATTTTCATCATCACTGCTAGCACAAGTCTCTTCTTCATCAGATGTTTTTTGATCCTTTGATATGAAGACAGACATTTTATTGCTAAGTTTATGAATCAAAGCTTCTTATTTCCACATCAAACTTTCACACTGGTCAGACACTGCAAAATAGAATTTCACCATTTAAAGAATTTTTAGAAAGAGATCATAAGAACTTCATCTACCAAAAAAAAGAGAAAAGAAATCAGCAGAAGATAGTTCTACAGTGTAACTAACATTGCAGTGAATAATGAGATAGATAGCATCTCATTCCCCAAAAGCTTAATCCGGAAAACAAACACACTGTTTACCTCTATTGTTTCTATAGCCATCTGATTATTTTCTTCATTCTCAAAAGAGTTACTGCTCTTTCCCTGATCTTCAGGAGCCTGATCAGTGTTAAATTGTTTTTGTTGATGCTTCTCCTCCTCCTCCTCCTCCTCTTCTTCTTCTTCCTCTTCTTCTACTTCTTCAGTATTATAACTACCACTTCTGTCTTCCTCATCAGATGTTTGTTGATCCTGATGTTTTTTGAAGACAGATATTATGTGTACATCAGAATGAATGAAAACTTTCTATCATTATATTACAGATTATTTTATGCAGCCCAGATAATATAATTCACACTTCACCATTTAAAGATATTTAAAGACCAGAACAGTTTCATTTATACAGAAATTCTGGGAACCTCTGAACAGTTGAACTAAAAACTGGCAAAGCCAATGACCTCAAAAGAAAATAAATTAATTCTGGCCCAGAATGCAAATTATTATATCACAGTCCATTACTTCTAAATATCTCATTTTGCAGTAATGATTCTGAACTTCATTAAAATGTTGAGAATGTAGCAAACATAAAAAATCATTTCTATTTTTAAATTATGCAAGTCATAAATTAAGCTCATTTGAGAGCCAGCATGGTATAGTGGTTAAGGTGCTGAACTAGGAATGAGGAGGCACAGTTCTAACCCTCTCTTAGGCATAGAAGCCACTTGGATGACTTTGAGCTAGTCAGCACCCCTTATCTAGTCAGCACCTCTCAGCGTCAGACTCCCCATCAAGTCACTCTTATGACATGATGATGATCATGCCCTTGATGAGGACTACTCTTCTCATCATGCATTGATAGTTTCACCATAAGAGCTAGGGGACTGCAGTGCAAAAATAAGCAGGCCCTGCAGTCACAATGGAAGAAGGAGAAGGAGAAGATCTATTCAATTAAGCTAATTTCTCATAAAAATTAGTAAGCACTGTAACCATACTAAATACTTTCAATTGCCATTATTGTATGCTTTGATATGACTTCAGTCTGAACAAATAACTTATTGAAAAGTATTTTTAAAGACATCTATGGAAAGAAATCTTAAATTATAAGAAGTCTAACAAACTTTGCATTAATAAAATTATGTCTGGTATTCATAACAATTCTGTGAAAATTAAGTCCAAAGCAGGAGCAGCAGAAAAAAAAATCATGGATTTAATTGGAAATACAATTTCCTATGATAGAGAAAATCCAGACTGGTATAAGTTCATGAGCATTCTTCTCCATATTGTAATAGAAATATTAAAAAATTGTTTCAAAAACAGGTTTTCAATTTATGTTGATACTTATTTAAAACTGGTGTTTCACTGAGATAAAATGCTATACTAATTATTCAAACAGCTTATTTTACATTGAGAGAACTAAAACAGAGCTGTTTCATATATGCAATTATTATATGGCATTTTTCCAATCTTTTATAAATTTGCCAATAAGCACCATTTATTCTACTTTTGAATAGAGCAATTTCCCCCAATCAGTTATAACTGTATTATGTAATTTTTTCCATTATTTTACTAAAGACAATAGCATTAATTAACATGAAGAAATGTTTTAACGGATAACTATATTTTGCAAAACAGATGTGTCTTAGTTGCAATATGTAATATATAAAGAAAAATTATCCCAGCTGTTTATCTGCTAGAGAATAACAAAATAATATAACAATTATAAATCAAGAGTTCTAAGTCAATGGACATTATATCTTCACTTTTTCCCCTGCCCTGGTGAGCATTAAATCTTTGACCTCAAATGAATTGTAAAAAGGCCTCCTTTTGGGCTGCTATCAGCTTTTCCAATTTCTACTACTTCTCCAGATTCCATAGTCATGGAAAATTAGAAAATGCTCATTACCTACATGAGGATGAATACCTAAAGTAACCATCTACTTTATCATCCCGCCCCCTTTTGGGGGGGGGGTACTGAACATTTTAAATCCAATTTATGCTGAATCAAATGAAAAGTTTTTTCCCCCCCAAAAAAGGAGGAGGAAGATAGAATATTTGATAAAAGATAGGAAAAGGATGTGGGAAAATATACACACTTCACTTCCTTAGATTAGAGGTACTTAGTTACCTTCTGACATGCCAGCAACTGGAGAGAAGTCTCAATTTTTGGCCACAGCAAACATCCCAAGTTGATCCATTAAGGGTAGAGGTAATGATCTTCTCTAGAACATTTCTTTAATTTAAGCATAAACTCAAAATCTCTCCTGCTCACTCACACACTTTCAACATCCCAGAATAGCTTTCTGTCCCTTGCATGAGATGGTTTGTATGAAATCTTATTCAATTTACTGTCCATGTTGCCAGATGACAAAAGGCAAGATAATGTATTGATTATAACAAAGCAGAAAGGGAGCTTTTAAATACTATGATCTACTTTATGGATAGACATGAACACTAATATGATAGTACTGTATCTTAAATTTAATAAAGTTCCACCTTTATTTACTGTTTTAATAAGCAAATAAAACTGGGGCCTGCTAATAGCTCATACTAAGCCTTATGTATCAGCTAAAACTCAAAGTTATTGAAAGATGCCACTGTTTCTTTTATGCAGAAGAGACTCTGGTCTGAATGCAGAGCAGAACTTTGCTTGCTGTTTTATTATCAACAATTCTTACAAAATACTGAGAAAACAGAGGAATGAATCATTGTGGCCAATGTTCCTGATTTCATAGAGCAAATGAGGCTGTGCCTTATTTAACTGTTAAATAAACAGTTATTTAACTATTATGCAAAAAGCATCAGTGCTGCAATTTATGCAAAAACTCTCTATCTCAAAGGTAGAAAAACTATAAACATAAAATGGCATACATCCTGGAAACATTTCCAATTATTACATTCAGACATGGTAAACTGAACATTTTTTAAGAGTGCTAATAAAAACAAAACAGAGATATACCGTATTTTTCCGACTATAAGACGATACTTTTTTCTAAAATCCTTACCCTAAAAATTGAAGGGCGTCTTATTCAAGGAAGTCAGCCGAGAATCACGCGGTTGCAAAACTGCCCATACTTTGTTTCTGCAGAGAGGATTCCTCCTATTGCTAGCCTCCAATCACGAGTGAAATAGCTTGTCTCCCAAACAGACTTCCTCCAATCACGAGCCTTATGTAACTGACGTCAGCTGATGCTGAACAAACCAATTAGAGGAAGTCTGTCTGCAGAGACAAGCTATCGGCAGTTTCACTCGTGCTTGAATGTAATCAGTTATGCAAAAGAGCCTGGAAATAGAGCTGCAGAGAGACGGTTTGGACCTCTTCCCACCGAGTGTAGCAGGTCAATGTTAACTAATTACTAAATAAAAATGTGTTCTGCACTATCTTTAAAATATTGATTTCTTAATTTGGGGTTGGAAAAATGGGGGTCGTCTTGTACATGGGGGCGTCTTATTGTCGGAAAAATACGGTAACTTGTTCTGTTTACAATGACTTCAGTTTATAACCAAGTATTCATAAGACTGAAGTACAAATATACCACTTTGCTTGGACCTGTTCCACTCACTAATAAAACCCAGCAGTTTATATTTTTACTGGGAAAATGCATCACAAAGTGACCTATCTTAATAGCAGAGTTTGGCCACATCATGGCAATTGCCAAAGCTGTATTTTACAATAGGTAAAATAACACTAGTTTTGGTAAATTTATGCATTTAGGTCTTAGAACATGGCCTCAATTTGAAATTGAGTATATGTAAAATGAAGATGCCGATTTCAATAGAGGGCCAAAGTATACTTGCACAATCTGCCTGTGCATATGATGTCTTCCCTGATTTCATAGTATGTGAAGGCAGGGGAGGGAAAACAATCCAATCTCCTACCATACTGTATTTTGTTACATCTGATCATTTTCTTCCTAGTATCATATGTTGGTGATATGATAAAACTGCTAAAAGCGGTGGATTATACAATATCCAGTGGAAGACATCTGTAAAAAATTGGATCTCAATTTCTCTTTCCATGTGAATAGATAAACAGCTGCAGAGCTACCGTATCATTTCTAATGTGCTTTTACTGGACAATCAAGCAAAAAACAAAAAAACAGTGAGCTAATAAAGATGCCCTGTTACTGCTGTATCAGTTTTGAATATAATAACCCTGCAGGGAAATGCAGTGTATTCAATGTACTTTTAATATTACATATTTGCCAAAGAATAGCCAGATACTGTTAAAATAGAAAATCCATTTATTGCTACTTATCTACAGTTCTGAGAAATAGCCAAAGGAATGTTGCTTAGAAGTTTTCCAGAACAATTGCATATGAATATCCAACATATATTTATCAAGAAATTCAGAGTGTTAATCTTTCTACTGTAGTTTTATTGTTTAGAATCACAGAATGTAAAGTTTGGAAGGAACCATGGAAATTATCTAGTCCAACCACCGCCCAGAATAAGATTCCATTTCTACATCATACCTGGCAGATGGCTCTCCAGCCTCTGTTTGGATACCTTCATTTAAAGAGAGTCCACCACCCTCCATTCTTTTGCCAAACAGCCTTTGCTATTAGAGATTTTTTCTCGAAGTCTAACCAAAATGTACTTTCTTGTAATTTCAATCTACTGTTTCTTGTCCTATCTTCTGTGACAAGTCTTCTACATGACACCCATTCAGATATTTGAAATCAGCTGTCATATCTCCCTGCAGCCTTCTCCATGGTAAACATACCCAACATCTCTAACTGTTCCTTCTGAATTTTTCCTTCTAGCCTCCTTGTCATCTTGGTTGCTCTCCTCTGTATACTGTATGCTCCAGTTTATCAATGTCGTTCTTAAAATACAGTGCCCAGAACAGGACACAATATTCTAGGTAAGCTCTGACAAATACAGGATAAAGAGGAACAATGACGTTTCTTGATAGTATTATTTTTTCTTTTTCTTTCACACAGGTTTTGGTCATGATCTTAAGATACTGATGCAATCTTCTGATGAAAGATATGGTTTTACTTTTTCAGTATTTTATAATTTTATATTTATTAATTTTAGTATTTTATTGTGTGTATAAGTTTGAAAACATGTAAGTTTAAAAAGCAATATTAAAATGTGATAAATAAGGAACAAATATATTCAGTATTTTTTCCCAGAGTTAATTGTTTTGCTGCCGCATAAATCTAAAATGGATTGAAACTATGATGCTGAGGGATAATTTGGGCGGGGGGGGGGGGGAGGAAATTGGGAATGGAAATTTTCAGATACATTCTATTTTTCTTCTATACTCACATCTAAATTTCACATTACAAATTATGTTTCCAAATTCAAATCCTTAGCAGAGGATTTTCTTCTCATATATTCTCAAGTAAAACCAAAATGAAATTCATAACAGCTATGTGTTTATAAGATAACAAAAATTTTTAAAGTATATCATAATTGTCATAAGGCACGTCAAGTGTATTAAATTGACTGTACTGTTTTTTAACAAGATATTTTAACTTCCAAGGATTTCTAATTTGAATCTGTATGTCTACTGAATGCAAACACACAATGTGTGCCTAAATGATATTAAATGGTAAAGCAAATCTGAAGGGTACCCTCCCCAACCTGCCACTGTCCTGAAGGATTAAATTACTAAAACAACTCCCATCAAAAAAGGCTACACTTGGATTAGCTACTGTATGTGAATTATGTAGGTTAACTAGCAGTATCCATACTACTCCTGTCACCTTGCAGGTTTTGACCTGCCCACTGCTGAGTGTAAGACATTTGGAGGCACCAACGTGGGAAGGCTGTGTTAGGGCACAGTGGCGATGAATGTAGTTGGTCAGATGCTTCAGAGAATTATGCAGTGAGGACGCACTAGAAAAAGCATCAAGGAATCTGATCCTATATGGACTTGTTACCACTGTATTGCATCACCTTCCTATTTTATGATGAAGTGAAGGTAGGAAGCCTGCCCACAATTTACAAATTTATTCTGAGATATGGAAATTTATATGACAGCTATCAAACTTCCATATTAGTAATATTTAACTGGAATATCCAATTTTGGAAAATTGTAAAAGGTTAAACATACTTCTTATGACCTAGAAGTGAAGTTAATTCATCAGAAAATCTTGTTCTGTGTTTATTGGACTCTTCAAAGATTTTTTTTAAAAAAGGATATCAGATTTTTTGTGTTGGCATTATAAGAAATTTGAGAGCTCTCTGATTCACATGATTTGGTCATGTTTTTACACAGCTCCTTTTTGATTTCAAGTCATTAGATATGTTAGGGGAAAACGTAAGAGTTAAAGATGTAAATATGATGCTGAATTATACTCCAAAAATATGGAATTTGATATTTTATGAAGAACTGTGGTTCTAATGACATGGGATTTGGTGAGGAGATTTATCCTACATGTGTGGAAGGAAATTCGCACTCCAGATGTTAAAGAGTAAATTCAAGGGATGTGTTTTTTATCGATTTCTAAAATGTGTGTGTGTATACACCCACATACATACACCCACACACATATTATAGATATACTGTACATATAGACATATACATATATACACATATACGTATGTACACACACACACATATACATTCATGCAGGTATTGTATATAGGCATTATACTACAGCTTTCTGAAAAAAATGTTCGTGTAAAAATTATTTCTAGTCTCCAGGATTACTTTAGTGTCAAATAATGTGGTAAAACATTGTTCCAAAACTCTTTTGTATGTTGCAATCCATTCATTGCTTGTTTCAGTGTTATTTTTTGCTTAAAGTTTTTAATTTTGCTGTTTGTATTTTGCTTTCTTCTTTTATTATTTTCTTTACGTTTTTGACCTTTGGAGTTTTTGCCTACTTTTTCTTTCTCATCATGCTCAACAATTTCATTCTCCTCCTCTTCCTCCCTTTGTTCTTCTTCCCCTTCATCAACTTCTGGTTCATCTTCTACCTCTTCTTCTTCATTGTCTCCTTCTCCCTTATCTTCTTCCTCCTCTTCATCTCCCACACTTTCTTCTTCATCTACTTCTCTTTCAATTTCTCCCTCTTGTTCCTCTTGTCCTTCTTCCTCTCTTTCAGTCTCTTCCTGATCCTGTCCTTCAGGTTCCTCTTCCTCTGTGCCCTCCTCCTCCTCTATCAACATAGCATCACCACTTTCCTCCCCATCTTTACATTCCTCCTCCTCTTCCTCCTCCTCCTCCTCCTCCACCTCCTCCTCCTCCTCCTCCTCCTCTTCCCTGTTTTCTTTCTCATTTCCCATTTCTTCATCTTTTTTCTTCTCCATTTTTTTCATTTTGTCCTTCATCCAGTCATTCTTCTCATGTTCCTTTTCTTTGACGTTTATGTTAATTTTCCCTTTTCCCATGATGTTAGGGTTTTTTTCTTTTTCAAGCTCATATACATCTCTTCCCTCTATCTCTTGCAGTTTATTATCTGTGTCATCTTTCTTGCTTCTTATCTGAAAGTTCTCCTCTTCTTCCTCCTCCAGATTATGCTCATTTTCTGTTGCAGGTTGTAATTCATCATTTTTATTTTCTTCTTCATCACTGTTGGAGCCTATCATGGAATCCACCTTGCCTATACTAGCTTCATTTTCAACTTCCTCTTCTTCAGATTTTTCTTCACTATCATTTTCTTTTTCTTGTATTCCATTTCCCCTTTCAGCCTCTTCCACACTTACTTCATCTTCTTCATTGCCTTCCTCATTTTCTGGATTCTCTTCTTCTTCCTGGCTATCCTCCTCTGATGTATCACCCACATTTTTCTTTTTATTTTGCATATTGTTAAAATTTAAATTTCTCTTTTCTTTACAATCAATTTGATTGCTTTTCCATTTATTGTTTCTGTCTTCTACACTTGTTTCTCTAGTTGTCATGTTTTCAAAATTAAATTGGTTTATCTGAAAAACATACATTGCTGACTTATTCGTAGTTTCCTGACCTGAAGAAGATGACATTCTTCCTATTTGTTCTGTAATTCTTTCTTTGTGATTATACTCTTTTTGTTTTTCACTGTTGTTTTTACCTTGTATATATTGATCAGATTTAGCTTCTACTTTATTTTTCTGATAACCTTCATATTGTTTTTCCAGCTGATCATTACTAGAATGGCTACACGGCACTTGCTGAATTGGTCTAGAATTTATTTTATCAGTATTTTTCTTTTTTGATACTTTAAATTCTTTTTTTACAGTTTGTTGAGTGTCAGACTTCAATGCAATAACAGAAAGTTGTTCAGATGTATTTTTTGAATACTTCTTACGAATCTTAACTTTCTGCACAAAAGCATCATAGCAACTTTTTTTTGTAGAGGAATCCTTTTCAAAACATTCAGAAGCCAAAGACTCCAAATGAGAAGATACTTTGCCAGATTCTAAGCCCTCCTGAAACTGGGTATGATCAGACTCTTTCAACCCACCCTTACCATCAATGTTCAGTTTCATATTTTTATTTTTCTTCTAATCCATGTGAGAAGCAAGAAAAGAAAAAAGAAAGGAGAGCATTAAGAACAAATTAAGGGCAAATAAAAAGGCATCAGAACATGAAAAGGGTAGACAATCAAAGAATGGAAAAGAGGTTTAAATATAGGAAAAGCAAAAGGTTAAAACAGCAACATCTAAAAAAGCATAAACCAAGCTCCACTTTCCCAGTGCAGATCCCCTTACATTATTTTCTCTGCTTCAGGTTCCTATGCCTTAGAATAATAGATTGAGTGTTAACACACCCAACATAACAGTGTAAATTAGGCTACAGAGACTATAATGGAATGGAGGATTTGACCTATCCTGGGGACAAGAGAAGTGTTTTTCTGCAAACAGAAGTATTTTTTCAGCAAATTAAACACCTTTAGATCTATCACTATAATGCCACTCAAAAATGTGCATAATTTGTTTTCTGCCACAACTATTCGTTTCAAACGTATGTAGAATCAAGGAGCAGGGCTTTGGGGTTGGCAGGACCCTTCTGCTGAAATCTTATGACCCGTAACCTTCCAGCTCCAGCTTTTCTAGTCATATCTAGAAAAAAAGAATGCCTACACACACAGGGAAGAAAAGAATGGTCACTTAAAGCCTTTTCCCACACAGGGAGGAATGGATTGGTGTTCTCTTGTTTGTCAAAGAAGATGGGGAACCATCACTCTTTCACTTTCTTTTGCACACTTGATAAAAGACAGAGAAGATGATATAAAGCAAGATGGAGAGAGGGATCATGGGCAAGATGGATTCCACTTGAAGTGCCATGGGCAAGTTGTTGAAACCTTTGAGGGTGCATCCGGCCTGCAGGCCGGAGGTTCACCAGGTTTCATCTACTGGTACAAAAGCATGAAAATTAAGCAACATGAAATATATAAATAATTTGACAATACCTTTTGTTTTTGAACTGGTGCTAATTCTACTGACTGGTCATTGGGATTTAGCCTCATCACATGGGTCTGAAAAATAATTTCATCTGAGTAATACTAAAAGCAAGCAATTAAGGTTTACATACAGACAATATGCTTTTTTACTGGAACATCTCAGAGCAGTTTCTGAACAACCAGAAAAAAAACAGAATTAGAGAAATGCAGGAAAAAGTTTTATTACATGTCAGACTATTTTTGTTTTAGCTCAATCATGTCTATTTTGACTGAATGCATACAACAACAAAGTATAGTTTTATTAAGAGTTATCAGAAACAGGATAAAAATTCTGTACATTTTAGGTAGCCTTACATGTGTACAAAAAAACTCCCCCAGAGTCGCTGAGAGTCAGGTGGCATATAAATTTAATAATTCATTATTATTAAAAAACAAAACTGGAGACTGTGAGCAGAGTCTATGCCTTCCAAACAAGGCCTAGTTTTTCTGAAACTTTAAAAGGTATCACTTGTTACTTTCCCAATTCTAAATATTGAATTTAGTCATAGTGTTGAAATACAAAATTTTATAGCAAAATGTACTCTAAGAAAATTCTGAATTTCAAACAGCATCTTCCCATATCACTTTTTAAAAATAATTTTTTCCCCAGTATAAAATAACCATTAGTACTAAGCTAGGTCAGAGATAGGCTACATTTTTAGATCAGATATGCATATCTGGAATTTTGTGACCATATTGTGGGTATTGTCAGGCACAATCAATCACAAAATCCATTAGATCAAGTGGGAAAACTGTTCCTTGCCTGGTCCCCTACAGAACCCCCATTCGTGATGATTTTTTCCACTCCTGCTTAATTTTTTTTTTTCCTGGACAAGTGGGCACACCTAAACAAAGCATTACAATGCTTTCCATTTTCACTCTGTAGGAATATCTGAGTCTCATGTGTGCCAGCTCCTTATTTATTTATTCATTTAAATTAAATTTTAATTTAAAATTGCCTTGGCCATGTTCAGTATTTAGAACAATCAAAGCATTCCAGGTTTCCTTTCCGTTGAACTGTGACTGACCCAGTACAGTTCGGCAGAAAATCTGACACACAATGGTTTTGTTACAATTCAAACCAACACACTGTCCTGTTTTGTGTATCCCTAGGTTCTCCCACAGACCTCTTCAACCATTCCCTAGTAGATACATTACCATATTTAAGACATCTGTAGTATCACCAAGGGTTCTTCCTTCATTTTCATCTGAATCATTCTCTGTTGAGCTGTCCTCTGTATCACTGTTCTCCTCTTTCTTATCATCTTTAAAACAAAATACATGACGTACTTTGACTTTTTTGGGGGGAAAAGAGAGTTTGCCCTGTTAATAGTTAATACAGTGGGAGAAACATTTTTGTTTCAATATGCAAATGAAACTTTATTTCATCAGAACTTGATGCAGTGGTTCAAATTTCTATCATCATGCAAACAGCATAAATCCCTGAGATGCATCTCTCATTCAACAGCCACATTTGCTAGACTCACTCCCATCTTAACCCAATGCTTGAGGAAAGAGCCAGGTCACCATGGTCTTCCGGAAAGCTATAATAGGGGCCCTCCAAATCTCAGGGTGAGGCTGTTCCAAAGGGCCAGGACAGCTACAGAGAGCCGGTCCCACAAATAACCTGGCCCCTGTTATTCAATATCCCACTTGAAGATTTCAATTTAATGTGTCCAGAATTTTGTGTTATAGTAAAACTCCTTTTTTTTTTGTTACTGAACAGCCCTGTAGGTAAACAAAACACAGTTTACCTGTTTCATGGTCCAAAATGGATTCAGATTCTTTATTTTGATCAGGATGGGTTGTTCCACCAAGTGGAACAGTACTGCTGATAACACTTGATGCAAGCTTCTGAGAAATTTTCCCCAATGGAGGAAGTGTTCGCACCAGTCGACTAAATTGTTCTGGTGATTTTTCCTTGTGAAAGGATTAGGAGAAAGTAAATCGGTATTTATATTAGATTTATAAAGAATAATGAACAGGATATATTATATTAAAGGCATTATACACATTTCAGTTTTTGGAACATACACTGTGAATCAAACTATAGGCTGTTTAATTGCCTTAGATTTTTGACTGAAATTTTAAAATTATCTGACCCAGATTTACAATAAATTAAACATACTTAATTTCAAGGTTTAAAAAGTTCACAGTATGCTGAAGTGCAAATTCAAACCTATGAATTAGAAGTAATTTAACCTTTTATTTTTTAGACAAAGACAAAAAAGAAAATAATTTATTTTTTGTGTACTGTCATGGATGTACTTTTGCACCTCCCTTCCATTAGTTGCAGTTAGGGTCTACAATCTCATATTTTATACTTCATTCCTTGAAAGTATTACAAACAGAGACCCATTCTTCTCTCTGATTCCAATAAGTTATAACAAAAATTTCATCATGAAGATAAAACATTTCAAGAAAAAACTTCTAAAAATTAAAAGATTTTTAAAGAAAACTTTCAGAAAAAGAGACATTTTCCTGATACTTCAGTTTTTCACACATAGAGTTTTTAATAGCCTGTTAGAAAGTTACTTGTGTACCTTCTCTCTCCGTCTCAAACGTGCTGAAAACGTTTGCTGAAAGGTGTCTGCATCTCCACCCATTTCAGATACTTGAACAGGTAAGTTGTGTTCATTTTCTTCTAGCACATGAATGGAATCTGATATGTTAGGCCTTGGAGTAGCAAAAACCAGCATATGACAGCCACCACAAGCAACCTATAACATAAACACAATGGACTTCTAATAATAATTAGAAGTGATACATGGAAATGGAGAACCCTGAACAGAAAAATATCTTCCTGATTACAAAGACTTCAGAATTTTTTAATAATATCTCAACACACACAATTCAAAAATAATAACAAAAATAAATTCTCCACAGAATTTTGAGCCAAGATGATATACCAAACACCCAAAACTAAAAAGGGGAAAAAAACCCTACATTATCATACAAGATTAGAATTCTTGGTTTTTAAATTCAGCTTGATTTTTTTTTTTAGAAAAAATCTTATTATTTTGTTTAATGTTTGTTTTCACCAGGATCATTTTCTGTAGATCCTTAATTTATGTCTAGCCAAAGGGGAGCCACTGAGAGAAGTAGCCAAAGCTACAAACTTGAATCCTAACCTTGTTAGTATACCCTACTGTTACCTTTGCCTAATGTGTTCCTACTTCCTTAACTGTCCCCTCTAACAGCAGCCAATGTTTTAAGAACCAGTAACTATGAGAGAAAGTTAAAATAATTGTCACTGTAAGTAAACGCACTTGACAATGCAATATATATTTAAAAGATTTTTATTGTTAAAACTCTGTACAGTTATATATTTGCACTAAAATGGATATTAAGAAGAGACAAAGTGGCATAATGCAATGAGAGGGATTACTATTTTAATTGATCACATGCTGCCAAAAGTCTTCAGGGGTAAAAGCAACCTAAATGTTGTATTTTCTCTGAATCTCATTCCTCTTCTCAGTATCTGAAGGTGAAAAGAGGATGAGTTTGCTGATGTTACAAGAGGCAGGTATTCAGAGACATCTTTCTAACCTCAAGTGTTCCCAAACACTGATAATTCTAGCACACAAAAGGGTGGGTGTGTACCAAGAAAGGGCAGAGGAAAAAGAGGAGAAAGAAACAGCTCTTTCCTTAAACAGCTGTAGATCAGTTATATATCTGTTAAAATACAGTATAATTGTATGCATGTGTACTCATAAGTCTCATGCAGTTCAGTGAAATTTAGTGCTAAATAAATAAATACAGATTTCAGTCTCGATTTTAAACATAACCAAGACACATAAATTCCAAAAGATAAAAGGACACTTTGATACGTGCAAAGAAGTCCATATATCTTAGAAGCTTGCACATTCCTTTGAACTATTTTCACCTCGTACTGTCTTTGCTCACAATAAAAATATACCTCATTCAAATGTTTTCCATGTCTTCCAAATTTATATACTCCAGCTGAAAAGATTAACATGTGAATGTGATTTGGGGGGAAAAAAAATATAGAGAATTGGAATAAAATATATCACAAGTTATCTTATGAATCTGTATCAATATATACATCTCTTTAATATAAGAGTTTTCCTTAAAGTTGATTCACAGAACATAAAGTCCCCGGCATGGGTTTCATATATTAAAAAAAATCTCCCAATTGTGCTGGAGAGAATGTAGAATTAGGGAAACATCTTACCATAATTGATAAATCTGTGACAGAGTTAAATTACTTTGGGAATAGGTTTAAGGAAGTACAACAAATTGCACAACAACAAATAAATAGTACTCCTCAACTGGCATTACATCATTAAATAAAAATGTAAAGTATAGCCTTAGTGGGATATTTAATGGCTGCAACTCATAAAGTAGTTGCTAGATTTTGAAAGATCTGATTGGAGCTGATATGGACTACTGAAACTCAGGATATGGGATATTTTGTTACAGAAAAAATTTTAGACAATTATAATGAGTTAAAAAAGAAGCTAAAATGGACAATTTCATTATGGACTGGTCCATGTTTATTGAAGTAATTAACAAAAGAAGCATCAATCAACACCATCTAAAGGTATAGGAAAACATTGGAAAAAAATCTATTTCTTATATGATGCTCTAAAACATGTTTTTCAAATAATACAACTGAATGAAAAGGTTGTATGGAAATCAAACATTTCTCATGCCATTTTGTTTCTTCTTTTTCTTATTATCATTCTATGCTATAGTGTGTTTTTATTTTGAATAACGTTAAATCATTTTTTTAATGTAAATAAAACCTAGACGAAAATGTGATGGTGGGGTAATGAATAAAAGTATATTTAATGTCTTCAGTGCTCATCTATAATTAAAAAATACAATGAAGCATAATACTACCTTTAAATAATCAGATCTTTTAAATGCCACATGAGACCTATTTTAAAGCATAAAGAAAAAACTGAAGACTTACCAAATGTACAGTAAACCTCAAAAAATTGGAACATAATGTAGGCACAAATTGATTAGTGTAATTTTCTTCCCCAAGTCCTAATTTACCATGCCGTCCATCTCCAAAGGTATACATAAGACCATTGTCTAAACACAGAGAAACATATTAATGGCCCAAGCTGTAAACAAAAATATTATTCTAACAACAATTCTATACTTTTGTATTTCAACATGTAAAATAGGCTTTTCATTAGATCAGGAATATACAACCAGGGCCACTAAAATTTTAAAGACTTAATAACAAGACCTGCACATATGCCCAAGTAGGCCCATTATAAATTATTGCCTCCATTTCTAATTTGGAGGGAAATCACAATTTGCCATATTCAGATTTAATGGTAAATTGTGGTTTCCAGAATAAGGAAATGTGTGGGAAAATCTGAAGATATGAGAACAACAGTTGCAACACTGAGTGATTAATCCCAATGCAAACCCATGAGTTGACAATTACATGTGAACTTAGTCTTCGTTTTTTTCTTTTTTGTTTAACTTAACAATTCAAGTTAACAATTGCTCTGAAATCTATTTAGGACTATGAGGATCTATTAACCTTTAATATCATAAAACCCTTAGATACATAGTAAATGTAGCACCAGAGTTAACAGCATACATACCTGTTATTAAAGCTGTATGGTTTTCTCCACTTGCAATGTTATGGATTTTATGCTTTCCCAGATGATCCACCATCTTTGGTTCAGAAGTTTCAAAGATAAATGTGCCAAGTCCAAGTTGCCCATATTGGCCTAGGCCAAAGGTATAGACCTCTCCCCCTGAAAAATGTCCGTGAAAGTAATATTCAAGTCATAGCCTGTCATTTTCAAAGTATTCAGGCTGTTACAGGGAAGCTTGTTAAGATAAGCTTGTTAGCAGATAAGATCAAACAGACATTCAGATCACTATCTATACTGATTATTATATAAAATGTAAAGCTAGCCCATCCCGAACCCATTGCAAAATGTTTCAGCGTTATCAATGTGACTGGCCAGACCTCAAAGTTCTAGCTGTTGCAGCACCCCCACGGTCATGAACAAAATTCATTCAGGTGCTTGGCAACCAGCTCACCCTTACGGCCAGTTGCAGCATCCCACAGTCACGTGGGATTTACATTTACAACCTTCCCTGTTGACTTCCAACAAGTAAAGTCAATGGGAAAGCCAGCAGGGAAGGTCACAAGTTGCTCAGATAAGTCTGCCCCTGGCCTTTTTCCACTCACGTGCACTGTACCTTCCTTTCCCTCTTCACTCCCACAAATGCATGCACCGCACCCTCCTTCCCCCTTTCACACACACACACACACACACCCTCCTTCCTCCTTCACTCACACACACGCACTCACCGTGGCCTCCTCCCCCCTTTGCCTGTACGCACTCATTCACCATGCACCGCACCCTCCTTCCCCCCTTTGCTCGCACACATGCACCGTGCCCTCCTTCCTCCCCTCACTCACACACATGCATGCATGGTGACTACCTCTGCCCTTTGCTTGCTTGCTCGCATACACACACGTACACCACACCCTGCTTCCCCCCTTTACTCACATGCACTGCACCCTCCTTCCCCCCACCCTTCCTGCGCTTGTGCCGCTCCATAGCACCCAATCTCCCAATTTGCATGCAGCCTGCACTGAGCCTCCCAGCTCTTCCCCCACCACCCTGCGATGCCTCCACACTCCTTACCCGGGAGTCCTGCTTCCCACTTAATAATCTGCATGTCTCAGTTTATGACTATAACTGGGACTGCCTGGATTGCAGTCACTAAGCAATGCAGTCACGTGACATCACACTTTATAACCGCATCACTTAGCAATGGCAATCCTGGTCCCAACTGTGTTGTAACTCGAGGACTACCCATACAGCCACTCCTTGTTTAGCAGCTACTTCATTTAATGATCGTTCACAAATATGATGGTAATTTTAAAAAAAATATTCCAACCAATGTGCACATTTACAACCAAACGTCTTAGGCCTAACAATAAAGACCTTCAGTGTGAAACTGATTAAGGTCTAGTCAGTTTCAGGCAGCAGCAGAGCGGGTCAGAGGGTTCTAATCAACTAATTAAGGTCAAAGCTGAGCTTGTTAACTTGGGGTTAGCACTTTTTAGGGAAGCACTGTGCCGTGGAAAAAAGCAGCTCAGGAAAAGATAGCTTGTTTAAGCAATCTCTCCAACCTGTGAGGGGGCAAAAAAGGGGGAAAAATTGGGTCAGGCACAGGACACTGTCCAGAGAGCTTTATCTAAATAAGGTGGCAGCAACCTGTGATCTTTGCAGTCTCTCTCTCTCAGTCATGTGTTCAATTAGCGACCATTTTGCTTCTGATTTAAGAAACAGATTGCAGTTGTTAAACAAGGAGAGGGTGTATCACCTAAAGCAGGTGCTAAACAAGGAGAGGGTGGACAATTTGTCGACCTTCAGATGTTGTTGCTCTAATTCCCATCTGTTCTAACCAACACAACCATTTATGAGGGATGATGTAAGCTGCAGTCCAGCAACATCTGAAGAGTCAAGTTTGCACTCCCCATTTAAAAATCTCTTTGACATTCAGCTTAAAATGTACTAAGAGATATGTGAGTATCACAATTAGTTCAGAGTATATAGTAAAAAGCAACAGAAGAAATACTGATGCTTATATACCTGCAAGGGCTACTGTATGTCCTCCTCCACAGGCAACCTTATTAACTCTACCTGAAATTCCAGAAACAAGCTGTGGGACTTTATTGTTTTTCAGTTGTTCAAGTGACAAACCTAGTTTGCCATTTTCAGACTCCCCAAAAGTATAAAGTTCTCCATCACCTATAGGAAACAAAGCAGGAACATTAAGATTCACGATACAAGGAGAAAAGACATTCATCTGAGGAATATTTTATGCTGACTTTCTTTATAATACCTGTATCTTCTGGACTACAGCTAACTTCAACTTTTTAAAAAATGAACCATGCAATCCTAACCATCAGAAATGTTTCCTGGAGAGATCAGCTGGCAAAGAGGAATTCCTTCATCAGGGAGATTTACCAATAGCAAGAAGCCATGCCATCATGGAAATACCTGGAGACTCTGTGGCTGTGATTTTTCCAATAGCTATTACCAAATTCTGAGGCAGAATATCATGGGGGGCAATGTAGAGGAATAGCTTTGGGTCTCTTAGATCCAAGGATCTTTTATCTCTTGGGAGAGCTCAGAATCAGACCTCCTGTCTATTCTCCCTTAAAGCTTGCATTCATAATCCACTATTACTGAAACTAGAGAGGGCGTTAAAAAAAAAAGAAAAATTTAGGTAGAAGAGATGCAAAAAAAGACTGCCTATTGGCCTTGACTGGCATAAACTATTAGGACTTTGTAAACAGCAGAACATTATTCACTCCACTCTCTTATCCCACTTAAGACTGCTCTAAAAGTCACAGATATACCACTTGATCACAGCAAATACAGAATTCCAAGCTACGCTATTGGACACTACATATACATACCTAATTTTATACTTACATGTTATTAAGGCAGAGTGGTAATATCCACAAGAGATCCAGAAAACAGGCTTTCCAACATCCACTTGATGAGGAACACATACATTAGCTTCATTACCCAAGCCTATCTGGCCTTCAGAGTTGTCTCCCCACATAAAAAGTTGTCCATCCTCTTAAAAATAAGAAAGATTATTATTGTAAAAAAATTCCAAATTATTTAAAGAAGCAAAGTCTAAGGAAGTGAGGTATAAAGCTATGGAGACTAGAGAAGAAACTTGTAATACAGAGGGAGAGGGAGAGGGAAGGTTCAGAAACAATGGCAAAGTTCCCATTTTGTGCATTATCTCATAGCCGGTGAGTGACACTTGAAAGATAACTGCAAATTGTGTGTCTGCCCTCTATGAAATTATTTCTCTCTTAGATCAGACAAAGCTTAAATCCCTTTACAAAAAAGGATACAATATGTAGAAGCATTTCTGTTATAACTAAGACATTGGGGTAATCGGTTTGTAAGTTACTTAAAATCTTGTGAAGATCCTACTACAGAGCATCCTCATACTGTGCCTGTGCCTGGAAAGAGTTCATTCCAGGTTGGAGAAAACTTTTTTTTTTTTTGCATTTTAAAAGCCAAGTCAACACTCAGAGCAGAAGTGCATACAGCAAATTGTCCCAAAACTACTGCTTCACAGACATAATCCAATGACTTCTTCTGTATTTATGGACATTACTGACAAAATTGTAAGGATGCTTCAGATTCTGCTACAAAATGTCCCTGATAATCTGCAATGGTCTCCCTTCTGTTCAAGCTGAGACAAAAATGAATTGTTTGCTTATATCCAAATTACCACCTTTAAGCCATTTCACAGCCTTTGGAACTTGTTTATTTGGCCATTGTTTAAGTTTTAATGATCAAATTCAGGCTAAGGGCACCTAACTATCATCTAATAACAGCCCTGACTTTTTGATCCATTTAAGGAAGCTACTAAAAATGCTGCTTTGGCCAAAAGTGTCTGCATTTCACACCCTATTTTGTGAAAAATATTTGCCCTTTGATAGGTAAAATACTTTTGATTTTTGGCTTCCATAAATGCCTAAGGGAAAATACTTGAACCTTCAACTAACTTCCTCTTTAACATAACTTTCACGTTAGCCACTGGGCTCACCAGTTAATGCTGCTGATGTGTAGGATCCAGCTGCCAGCTGTTTGATCTGGTGTTGACTAGTGAAATAACTAACTAGATGAAATGCACTTCTTTCCTCTGTGTCTCCTAGTCCCAGTTGTCCTTCACTGTTACCCCCCGCAGCATATAGGTTCCCTTTTTCTGTGTAGAGAAAAGCACAAGCAAAATAAGCACCCTTCAGTTGAAGCACCAGAAAAAAACCCAAATCAAATAAAGAATGGATCATACAGTCTCATGCTGCCTTCAAGACTAATCACAATGCTCTTAACTGTTCAGTGGCTACCTATAGAAATCACAATCTACAACTTAGCTTTTTTAAAAGAATTATTTATATAGAATGGAATTTGACTATGCAAACAAGAATCATAGAATTGGAATGGACCATTTAGGCCATAGGTCCAGCTCTCAGCTCAGCTTTTCGGTGCAGAAAACCAAATTAAAGTGTCCCAGAGAAAGGCTGCCTAACCTCTACTTGAACCCATCCAAGAAAGGGGAGCCTACTACTTCTCTGGGTCATGCATCAAACAATTACAAGCAGACTTTTCTCATGGCTAGAACTTAGATTTTTAAAACAGGAGTGATTCCATTCATTTCCTTTCCTTCATTCCCAGTTGGGAGGCGGTGGGGCGGGGGAGGACACTAGGAATACGTTTGGAATAAAAAACAGCTTAAAACATGAGGATTCAATCAATAATTGCTCCATGTGTAAGTGCAACCCAATAAATAAATAAAAAAAATAAAAATAGAATATTAAAATCCGATTTTGAGAGACCCCAGCTTTCAGAACTTAAAAAAGGAATAGAGTCATAGCAATATATTTTCCATACTTCTTATGCTATGTCAATCCCAAACTGGCTTAAGAAGAGAACTATGAAGGGAGGCAATTTAATATGCAAGCTAACTGCTGCTATACGTCTAGTTATATGGAATTTATCCTCCCTTTTTTAAAAACCCACCCTACTTTTACAAGGTGAAAGATAGTTAGCATATTCTGATAAGATGGGCAAATATCCAGCATCCCTAGGTTTGGTTTGGAGAGAAAGTGGATTTTGCAGAGTAGGAGTGTCTCTAGTAGAACAGCTTCTGGGCAGTGCTTTAAAAATTCAATTGAAAATCTAGGTTCTGAAGTTAGGATATGGGAATGAATATATATGCTATCTTGAATCAGAAATGAGGTATGTAGGGGATCAGCAAAGAATTAATTATCTTAGCTCTAGCTATGATTAGTCTGAGAATTTAGGGCCAAGATTTTTAAAGGTGATATGGCCCTATCACTGGCTCAGCTCACTGTACTAACAACCAATAAATGGAAACATGAGAAAATGGAAGAATTCCTTTCCTGTCTTTAACTATTATCCACACCAGATTCTGCTTTCCATCTTTTTTTACCCCCCTGTTGGATGTGGTGAGGCATGGCTTAGGTTTCACTTATTGGCTTATTTCATTTTAAGGATCATAAAAAGTCTGTATCCTGAAAGACACTCTTATTTTCTTTGCATGACAATGAAGGGTAGTTAAAAAAAAATTACGGAGTTACATAACTAATGAAGAGTGAAATAATATTTAAAATTTCAATTTCATTTTAATTTCATCCCCTTGCAATTCTATATCCTACATTCATAATATGTTCCATTACTTCTCATTATAGAATAGTTTGCCTACAAAGATTATGCCAATCATTCTATATACCATCTTTGGTGAATGAATATAGCTTTATCTCATAAATAAGGCTTTTACTACAGAAAATGAATAGCAAAATAATAATAGTAATAACAATAATAATAATAATAATAATAATAATAGCCATTGTTAACACATAGTCATTGTGTACAACATTTTTTAAACTCTTTTCAAACACAGTAGGCAAGGCAAATAATAATAATAAGTATTATTATTATTTGCCTTGCCTACTGTGTTTTAAAAGAGTTTAAAAAAATGTTATACACAATGACTATGTGTTAACAATGGCAATTCTTGGCTTCAGTTCAAGCATCTCTTGCACTCTTAACAGGTTACCACTAAGGTCAATGCTGACATAGTACTGATATCCTACAGAATGGGGTTTACAAGAGATGGTCTTAAGAACATACGTTCCCTTCTTCACTCTCCTTTCCTTTCCAGTTGAAGATGACTATCTTAAAACATGCATTTCTTATCCTTATGGACAGTTTACTTGGATTTCTGCATCATAACCACAAGTTGCAGTAAAATGACATGTTGATTTCTATTTCCACCTATGTACCATCAGTCATGATATAAACTGATACAAATACTTCAAGTTACTACAATATATGGAAACATGACATAAAAGTAACAGCTTAATTAGCAATTAGAGCCAATTAGCATTAATACTCAAACCAGACTTAATTATCCATAAATTTGTTCAAACACTCAACTACAAATGTTAATGGTGGCCATGAAATTAATTGACCACGAAATATACCTTTCTCATGTGTAATCTGATTCACTCAATCTCATAAAATGAATTTATGTCTAATGCCAAACACATAATTGACCATGGTACATAGACATAATAATTCTACAATATTCAGAATTATTCATTTCACAACATTGCTTAAAACTTTCAGATTTCTGTAGCTTATCTTTATTAAAAGCATTGCTAGGAATGTATCTATTAAAAATTACTTCCATTTTTCAGTTTTTAGAAAGATGAAAACCTACAACTTGAAAAAAAATAGCTGAGTTCCTAAATCTCCAGCAAATTATTTATATTTGGATTAAAATGTTGACTATTGCTAGCAAAATCCTATTAAAAATACATTTTTTTTCTGTTGGTAGAAATGTACTTGACAAATGATTCAGTGATCTTTATGGTTTGCCCATTATTCAGTTGTAGAAATTAGGGATGTGTAGTGAACTGGATCAGGAAGGAAAATGGTGATTTGGAGCATGCAGAGGCATGCCTGTTACATTTGCATTAAGCATGCCCACAGACAGTCCAAATCACCTTTTCCCTTCCAAATGTGAGTCACTGCACAACTATAAGTAGTTATTGCATGTGTAAAGCCCACATTCAGGCCCAGGTTTCTCAGGCTGAAGTGCCTCAAGTGATATAAGGCTGAGAAAGGTTTTAGCTAATCTATTTAAAAAGTCATATTCTGTTTTTTCTCCAGGTAACTCAAGATAACTAAAGTTCTGATAAACCATAATTATTTAGAACCAATAATAATTACAGTATTATTATAGGAAAAAAGTGGCAAAATTCATATCCAGCCCAGAAAACTCTCTTAATGTGAAAACTTTTATCATCTTAACAAGGCCATTAGAAGACAGGCAAGACAAACTTCTCTCAGAAGGAAATTCCAGCCTTTTGATGACTTTACCAAAAAATGCCTCTTCTTAAGTCCAATATATACTGTATCAAGAAACTGCTACTAGACAGATGGACCAACTGTCAGACTCAGTATAAAATAGCTTTATAATCACACAACAATGCTTTTTGAAACTATGTTATTTCTTATGTTACTTTTTAGCCAAGCAGAAAGCTGCCACAGGAAAACCTCGGGCATATAAACAAATAAATTACATACCTGTGTAGATCAAAGTGTGATTTCTCCCACAGGCAGCTAGTTTCACTTTTTCAGGTTTTAGAACTATGGATTAAAGACACAATAGGTGTTATTATTATGTTTTAATAATTATAAATTGTTGTCAAATCTGCTCAGTGTCCAGCTTTATAAGAGTCTGTAATTTACAGTGTTCTACTCATTATCAATCCCAGCAAATAAGCTGGATTTTCTCCTGAAGTTAGGTCTGAATCATAAAAATAATTCAGTAAGGCTGGATTCCTCTATATATTTACCTGAAAATCACTGGTAGTCCCCAGTTTAAGAACGAGTTCCATTCCAAGGTCTGTCCTTAAGTCAAATTTGTATGTAAGCTGGAACGTAAGTAGTATTGTGGTAATGAACTTGAACCATTGTGTGTTTAACTTGAACCACTGTGTATTTAACTCGAACCCTTGTGTATTTAATTTGAATTTTGCTACAATAGGTTCTGTTCTTACCTATGGGTCATCTGTAACCCAGGCATTTTTAACCCGAGGACTACCTGTACAGCACAGCTCATTTCTCCATAAATACACAGAAGAATTCCTAAAAACAATACTGGATAGGGAGACTTCAAGTCTTAATGTGACTTATTAAGTATTAAATACTTATATAAAAGTATTTGTCATTTTGGAAACTAGTATGATCAGTTCTATTCTAAAGCCTGACACATAAGACAAAGACAAACCTTTCACACAAGTCGGTTTGTTGACAGTATTCTTTGTTCCAAATCCTAGCTGCCCCCAGTTGTTGCTTCCAAACATATATAGTTTACCATTTTCTGCAGAATACAGACATTAAAGAAAATAAGTGATTGCCAATCATGATAAGATACACCCAATATTTTCAATTTAGCTAGACACAGACAGAACTAGACATAATAACCATGTAACAAAGACTAAGTCAGCAAAATGTTATAGATATATATCACTATCATAGATTGTACTTAAATGTACATCTTTTTCTATTTCTATGCATATATTTAACTATTTTTCGTCTTTGACTATAATTATTATTAAATATACAGTCATAGAACAAAAAATAAACATGAAGTTTATAGGATGACAGTGGGCATAAATCATTCTAAATATATGTAATCAATTCATATTTCAAAAATTTTCTAGAGCTATATTGTGGGAATTCTGAGCATGAACAATCAGTGCACAACTGATTATTATATATTATTTTTTATTCTGCCTTGACAGTGAAGATTATTTTCAGTTCTAAGAGAACCCTCCTTACCATTGTATTGATAGTAATATTATAGGAAGGAGATACTGATATCCCATTTCCCTTTATGGGAAAGCCTTTTCACATGTGCATGAGAAATGTGAGGTGAGTGGCATACAAGTTTAATAAGTTGTTCTTGTTAGTTGCACAGATGGCCAGATGTTTATATTTGGCAATTTTATCCACCTATCGAGTCTTTCCCAAGGACCTGGGATAGGCAGATGTTGTTGTTTGATGGTGTTAAAGGTATCGTCACAGGATGTAAGCTGTTCCAAATAAAGCTGCATTTTGCAATTGACTGATGGTCATTTTGTTAATGCCGATGGTCTTCAAGTGGTGCTCCAGATGTTTTGGAATTGCACCCAAGGCACCTATTACTATTCGTACTACCTTTGCTTTCTTTTGCCACAGTCATTCTACTTCTATTTGCAGGTCTTTGTATTTTGTGATTTTCTCCAGTTCTTTCTCTTCTATTTTTTTGTCTCCAGGTATTGCAATGTCCACTGTCCAGACTGTTTTGTCTTTTTTATCAACAATTGTTAAGTCTGGGATGTTATGTGGCAGGTGCTGCTTGAATTCTAAAATCCCAGAGCACTTTAGCTTCTAAAGCTTTGCTTGATCTGTTGCTATGTAATAGTCAAGGTTATTCTTAGGACTGGGCTTGGTGATTAGAAAAGCCAATTTTATCTAGTCCATTTTACAGTAAAAGTCTGAATTTATAAAAATATCAGTATCTTCTTCCTATAATATTACTATCAATACAATGGTAAGCCTTCACTTAAAAAATCAGAACAATGAAAAACATGATCCTAAAATCTTGTCATACTAACCTGTTACAACAGATGTATGTTCATCTCCACATGATATGTGTAAAGGTTTGTCATTTTTAAACCAAAACTTGCTAGGCACATTTTCTGCAAATTTGCTTTTTCCAAAGGTGAATATAGCACCTGATTCTAAAAAGAAAAAGCTTAAATATTAGTCTGAAATCACTTTTACATAATTCTACTAACAACTAATTTTGCCGTTTAATCTGTCGAAATATCAGTATACCTTTCTTTTTCAATTTCTTGACTTTGCCTATACAGATAACGATATTTATTACATAATATATAATTATAACTTACACCTAAATAGCTACCAAATAGCATCACTTAAAATACTGGCTGGTTGGTGAGGATTTCTCCTTTTCACATTCAAAATACAAATAACATGAAAATATGCCCTGATTATTCAGGTTGCTGACAACCAAACAGTGTTGAACCAGAGTGATTATTCGACTGCTTTTCCTCATTACCACTACCTTACACCTCTTCTGTAAGCTGCACAAAACTCTACTAGATCATGAATTAATAATGTGGTGCAATGGGAAACATAACCAGAGGATGCTGTGCTCACAGCTCTGAAGCACAGCAACTCCCTAACATTTCCAGAGCAGATCAAAATAATTCTTCAAAAAAGATATGGGCTGTAGAGCAGCCTATTCTAGTCACAACCTTTTTCAAAATAATTTTCAACAAAGCATGTAATGTATTCTATCGTTCAATGTCAGCAGGGGGTTAAACGACTTCAGCGGTCATGAAACGCCTTATGCTAGAACTTTAGCCCTCTCCAGGTTTTTCGTAAGAAGCAAATCAAGTTGCCTTACAACAACCCTATCTAGAAATCAAAAACCTCCTTCATCAGTTCAGTTGTATATGCCGCAAAGTCAGCGACCTATTAAAATTAACAATGTTTGAGGCAGAAGGCAGGCTATTTACGGTCTTATTCCGCAAGTTGCAAAAAGGAGATACTCAGAAGACTGAGAACGGCTCCCATGTTGTAAGAAGACAAAAGCCTTGGCTGAGATGCACCCTGCCTCCGTCCTTTGCAGCGGCACTCAGTGACTAAAACCTTCAGGGGCGCTTTCCGAGGAAACAGGGTCCCACGGAAGAGCTGAGCCTCAAGCGCACTCGCCCTTCCTGCCCCGCCGAAGCCAAGCAGAGGAAGAACGGATGCCGCGGAAAGATGAGCAGGCAACGGGGCATCTGCTCCGGCTCGCTCGGCGGAGTCCGCAGGCGGCGCCAGAAGCGAGAGGGGGTCACCGGCACCAACCAGCCAACTTCCCGAGGTTGGGGATGAGACTCACCGGGCACCTGCTCCTCGGCCTCCCCCATGACGGGCAGGAGGGGGGCGGGGGGCGGCGCCGAGCTGGTAGATGGACCCGCGAGCCGCCTCGAGCCCGGAAGTAAACAAATCTCCTGCCATTAGCAACGAAGTCCGACTCTACCATAGAGTACTTGGCAGGCCTGCGCAGAGCGTAAGTGGTGAGTACCATAGAGATTCCTCTTCCCCTCGGCCTCCGCCTTCCGAAGGAATAGCTAATGACCGAGCCGCAGGTTAAATGCATCCGGAGCGGGGCTTCCGAGGGTGATGAGTAAACTCCTCCATAAACATGAATGGAGAGAGCGGAGGCGCGGTTGTGTACGTTCCGTTATATACTTGGAAATAATTATGGTTAGTGGTGTAGTTAAGTAAGTCTAGATTCTGAACAAGCGGAATCGAGCATGTTAGATCGAGGTACCCAAATTTACTCCAGGCTAGTATGGGACTAATATTGTCTCCTTCCCCTGCCTTCTTGCCTTCTTCCGTTTGTAATATTTTCTGAAAAATCCTGTTTTTGTCAAGGAGACGCCGTTCCCGCCTCCGTCCTACTTCGTCACTTTTTTCAAAATCCACGCTGGAAGGTATTGTAATCCATCGGTGCAGATTTGGGCCAGATGAAGAATCAGGGAAGAAACAACATCCCAGTCAAACAACCATCAAGGAAGAAACCACACTCCAACCAAGACTGGCAGGGCAAGCTATTATATAAACAAGCATCAAACCCCACTTTGCCTCCCACTGATGATCTTCACCTCGCTTGGTAATGAAACATCTACAGGAAAGCAACCAAGCTCAGGAAACACTGAGAACCCAACAGATTTGGAGAAGCCCATTGCATTCATCTATAGAACAATCTATAGATGGATTCTACCATATATTCTTATTCTGAAGATCAGACACATTAAATGAACAGCACTGCATACTATAGTATCTTAAATAATTATAGCACAAAATTCTGTAAACACTCATGTCTGTGAAAGTTTATGCTGCAGAAAAATGAGGGACTTCGTTTTTTATTTATTTTGCCTACTCAAGAAACTCAAAACATTAAACTATTATGGGGGAGATGGGCAGCATATAAATTTAATAATAAAAATAATGAATAATAAACTCATATGCCAAATGCTACTGTATTTTTTTACTTCTCAAACATCCTAGGAATGTAGCCCAACTACTTTTTGAAAAAATTGCCAGCTTTTTGTTTCAGTAACCTTTTAGAGGATAGACATATTAGTGAATATATTTTTTAAAAAGCAAAACATTACAATAAAGGATCTACTTTGTTTGGAGTTTTTTTTTTATAATGCAGTGCTTCCATCCTACTTGCCCTGTACTATGAAGGGTTCTATTAAAACTGGGATTAGGAATTATTTAAAACATAAAATCCTTATAAATTACCAGCTAGCTCCATAGCAAGAAGTATCTGTGATAAGAGAGACAACTCCTCAGTCTCTTCTCTGTTTCACTAACATCACCCACTGGTTGTTTGATTCAGCTTCTGAATACAACTGAAGAATACAGTATCTATAACCACTATTGCTGTAAGGTGCCCATCTTTGTACAAAATACAGTTGGCATTTATGGTTGTAGAAAATGGAAATTCTGTTTACTTAATTGCTCATGATAAAGGAATTAATTGCCTTAGGTAACAGGGAAAGCTTTTTCTCAGATGAAAGACAAGCTTCCCCCCATCCCCTTCCTGTTCTGCTGAGCTAAACTACATCCACCTCTGCTTTAAGAAATAGTGTCATACATGCTTTCTTCAACCATCTGGAGGCCTGGAAGAGACTTTAATACAATGAAAAGTGGGTGCTGTAGATGTGATGTGTGGACAGTATCATGGATAACTCTATTTGGTTATATGCCCCCCCCACCCCCACTCCCACCCCCAAATAATAGTGAGGAGAGAGATGAAGAGGTCACGAATGGGATATCTCTGTGTCTGTGGAACATCTGCACGCACACAAGATTATCAGTGTGATACAGAGGGGCACCTTTGCTCCAGGAACACTAGCTAACCTTTAGCAATATGGAAAATGTCTGGAATGGGCCATATATACTGCAATAACATGTTGACCTGGTCTCCTGCTAATGATGCAACTGTGAATTTTCCAACTCAGCTAACTATTGACACTATCTATGGAATTTGTGTCAAGTTACATACCACGCTTGCAGGGCTAACAAATGCTAAAGATAATATAATCTCATGATTGTTTAGCTTTGCTCTTTCACTGAAAGCCAAAGCATTCCCTGTTTCATCTGGCTGTGGTTAGACCATTTTCCTCTACAACTAAAAATTATCATTTAATAAATATGTTTAATTTCAGATCCTTACTCAATGCAGCCAATATACACAAAATCAACAAGCGTCTGGTACAATGTATTCGGTGAGTGTTTAAATATCTCATAGATGAGTCTTGAGCCATATAATCTGTTTTTTAATATCTGCTATAAAATTTCTGAGATTGATAAACTATATCTTCATTTTTCAGTGGTGTCAATTTATATACCAAACCATAAAACTTAAGACAAACCAATTTTATTGAGAAATACGTATGTTGGTGATATTATTGTCTTTGTCCTCTGTTTCTAGAGTATCTGATACTTGTACGTAGTGGAAATAATTCTGCATGTGTATTTCAGATCAGTGACATTTCCTATTATTTACAAATGGCTTTGACTCTTTTCCTCTCTGATATAGCTGAGGAATTATGTAAAGATCTTTTAGAAGTGTGGGGAAGGGAGACAAATCTTAGAAAAATTAAATAAGAGCAATTCATTCTTTTAATGTCATGGAGTATTTCCAATTGTCTCAATATAATGTGGAAGGAAACTTGTTGATGGCAGCAAATGTAATATTAACAAAATCTTGGAATGGTGCTAATATGACAAAAAGAATTGAATTGTATTGTTAAAAATTGTGTCACCAGGTATAGTTAGTTTTTCATTAGTTTTCAATCTCTTTTTATCTCTTGTGAATATGGAAGAGGAAAATAAAGAGATACTGTTGCAGCCTTCCCCAGCTTGAGTGCTTTCTAAATATATGGACTTCACCTCCTATAATTCTTTGACCAAGAAGGCCATCGCATAAAATTCTGAGAGTTGAAGTGCCCAGGTTGGCAAAGGCTGCAATACTGTTTTGTCTTCACTAGCAACCTTGCCAGTTGCCTCATGTAAATCATAACTTTTCCCATACTTACATGGGAAAAGTAAGAAAATGTGGGTATAGACATCTATGATGCCATCTGCTATTAAAAGAGAGGTCATCTAGTAAGTATTTTATTGCTGTGCTTTTGTTTTTTCTTAGTTTATTTACTTAACTACTTTATCCTAGTCATGCATTAGAACTATTTTCACTTGGCCAGCATGGCTAGTAGGCTATTGAGGGCTGTGTCAGATTGCTGAAGGTTATGAATATCCAGCAGCTACCAGCCTTAATTCTTTTGCAGAGTCATACCACTATACTAAGTGTGCCCATTGTTGGTACACATATTGCCATATGTTGTTTCTTCCAGTTGTCCAATATGACAGTGCAAAAAATGGCAGCCAGCTGCTGCCCCATCCCTCCATTCTTTCCTTTCTTCATTGGGGTTTTGCAAAACTGTCATTGCCATATATTTTATGGAGTAGTACCTGAGCCAAATGTGAGTTCTGTGGAAAGCAAATTTGAAATAACTATTTGCAGGTACTTATGGGAAAATAGAGAACAAAGGTAAGGGCTCTTGATGATGCATAGTTATGACAGGAACTTCTGAATATGTTTTATCTATTTATTGATATCCTCTTTATTTTGAACAGAAAGTTTCAAAAGCGATTTATTTTTAGGTCTAGTCCTAACCTAAGAATCTAATCTATGATCTGTCTTGCTTTGACTGAAAAATTGTAAATGCCTCTTCAACATTTTCTCTACTTCTTTTCTGTCCTGCCATTCTCCACTACCATTAAGTCAGAATCCAGAAGAGCCTTTCTTTATCTAGTGACCTTCACTATGTAATGTTGATCTACAATTCCCATCATTTTGTTGAGTCTTGGGGCAGGATGAGGCTGTTGTTTGTGTACTGACTGCTCCACTGCTCAGCATCAGCCCTTCCCGACTTCCGGGATTTCATTGTGGGGCCAGTGATGAAGGTCTCTGGGCACTTGAAGCTAGAAAGCTTTAGCTACCATGCCCTGTGGGAAGAGTATGGCTGGGCTCAGGAATTCATAGCCTAGAAGAGATCTTGGGCCCAGTACATACTGGATCTGGCCTTTTTCTCAGAGAAGACATGATGTGATCTGATATGACATTGTCATCAGTGCTTTGCCATGGTCAAACCACTTTCTAGTTTGCATGCATGTTGTTAACACACTGAATCTCCACAGAGGCAATAGACTGGTTAAGAAATATATGCTCTTGGTGCCTGTTGGATCCCCTGGGTTTTCTGAGGATGTTTGAGGAGTTCCCCAGTGATTTTGTGGGAAATTCCTCTGTGCACCTTGCCAACCTCTGGAACTCAGAGGTGGTGAGGGTGCTACATCTAGATTGTATCTGAGTGGCCTTTTGTCACCCATAGATCCCAGCAGTCTCCTTGGTTTATTGAGGAGCTTCAGGAAATTAAGCAGGTAAAGAGATGCCTGGAGCACTAGCGGAAGGAAGTGAAGAATGAATATGATCATGCACATTTATATACCCCTGTTTGGGAGTATAAAGAAATGAACAATCCAGAGGGAACATAAAGGACTACTCAGTACTGATTATTTCTGAACACCAAGTTCTTAACTATAAATATTGTTTTCTTCTCTCCCCCCGCCCCCTGCCTCTAATAGTTCTAAACATGGGCAACCTGTTGAAACTTCCATTCAGTTAAAAGGCCAGGACCTCTTAACCCTACAAAACTATTCACCTGAAGAAATCAAATATTTGCTTTGGGTAGCATCAGATTTGAAAAAAAGAATCAAACACAAAAAAGAGGTAATATGAATACTTTTGCTGTCATTTTTTATGCTTTTCCCTCCCATATAGATTCTTGTGTGATACTGTAACTATAGATGTATTCATTGGTATTCAGAAATTAGTGAAGTTTTAAAAATATTTAACTTGCCTGTCAAAATGACATGCTTATCTTAATTGATACTTAATACATTAAGACTAATATATTTAGGCTGAAGATCTTGGGAATAAGTACCACTTGCTGTAATTTTATTTGAAAAGTAAAACATGCGTAACATTTTGTTTCTGTCTTGCATTATGTTATGCCTTTCATGAGAGAGAGGTAATCTCTGGTCCTTCAGCTAGTTTGGAACTACAACTCCCAGCATTCTTCAAGCAGGACCTAAAAATCTTTTCCTGCTGAAACGGAATAATTTGTGTAATTTATGAAAGAGTCCCATCCTTCATCTGGAAGCGATTCAACAGCAAAAGTTACTTGAATTACTATAAGTCAATTTGATTCAAAATGGTTATTGTACATATCAGTATATCATACCTACATCCTTTTCTTTCCTGTATTTCAGTATTTACCTTTATTACAAGGAAAATCTTTAGCCATGATTTTTGAGAAAAGAAGCACAAGAACTAGATTATCTACAGAGGCAGGTAAATATAAACTAAAATATTCTGGCTATACATATATTTTCTTGTGTGACCTGCATAATATTTAACTTGATGAAATCACAATATATTTAGAGTCCTAAAGAAGGCCAATATTGTTTAAAAAATATGGATTGTCATTATTTATCTCACAATTAGTTATTCATATTTATGATTTGCTATCATTACAATAAGTAAAACAGAATTTGTAACAGAAGTAATTCACTCAAACCATTCAGAGTTAAACCAATGTAACTAAAAAGTGCTCACAGTATATTCAGTTTGGGCATCCTGATGTTTTAGGGACCAAGGTTATTTAAGTGTCTAATTCTGCACATAATGTTGCTGCTGTGATAGCAGTAATAAGATATACCACTGTAGTATATTGAGGTGGTTATTGGATTTTTATAGTTCTGTGCCAGTTTTCTTCGAAAACATTCTTGGACTTCAGTTATCGCTACCAAGTAGCATGGCAGTCATAAGCACTGCAGCTCAGTTACACATGGAGAGCATCAGGTAGGGGAAGCCTGGCAATGTGTTTCAGAAGTCATGGAGAAAAAAAAATGTCTTCAATCAAAGATTTAGGACTTCTGTCCTATCCGGTATCCCTAGAGAAAGAGCAAGTTTTTAATTTTACAGAATAGAGTTAATAGTTACCAAAAATCACAAAATCTGTCTGAAGCTGTCTGAAGCATTGATTTGTATAGAATGCTTTCTTATTCTCTGCACTCTTATTATCGGAAATGCTTTAGGAATTTTAATAATCATGTGATACTCACTTGTTGAACAATATTAGTAATGATAACCTTATCTTTTATTAGTTTCACTGCTTTGTATGACATCAAAACATTAAACGTATGGCAATGGCTGTGCTGCCATCTTATGGTGAGAATAAAGCAAATCTTGAAACCTTGCTAAAGAACACACATTTCAGTGTTCTGTAGTCAAAGGAACAGGAAAAGGAAACTGAATAGAGTCAGGATCATGGCATAGGATTAGAAAAGTCCACATTCTAATCAGAACTGAGCCCCTCTGTGTCTGCTATTTACACTGAGTGGACTTCCATTTACTGTGAGCTGACTTGATTATGTTGTTCCATGTTTCCATCTCCTCTGTGTGTGTGTGTGTGTGTGTGTGTGTATTTATTTATTTATCAAATGTATATAGCTGCCCATCTCACGAGAAGTGACTCTGGGCAGCGTACAATAATCAAATAAAAATAATACATATATAAAAACAAGCAATTAAAAATATAAAAAGTCAATGTTAAAATAGAGATTAATTAAAACTAAAATATATATATAAACCCCAGGCAGAGAGAGAATAAGTACACCCACATCAATAGTAGAGCCTTCTAGACAAATCTTCAGCTCCCTGGGACCCCAGGCCTGGTGACATAATCAGGTTCTGAGGGACTTCTGGAACAGCAAAAGGGACAGAGCTGACCTAATATCAGGGTTGGGGGAGAATGTTCCATAAGGTGGGTGCCATAGCAGAGAAGGCCTGCTGCCTGGGACCTACCGAATATAGGTCCCTGGCAGATGGTATCTGCAGCATGCCCTTTCTGCCAGATCTAATGGGGCAGGCTGATATACTCAGGGAGAGGCGGTCTCTCAGATAACCTAGTCCCATGCCATTTACAGTTACAGTTCCACTGAAGTCAGTGGTAGCAAAGGTTCAGTAGAATATTGATTTCTAAAAAAACCCTGATGTTGTAATATACAAGGACATTTCATCATATCTATAAGCTTTGTTGTGTCTGACTTAAGTATAAATTCAGTTTGTAGATAACAAATTTTTTAAAAAAAATAGTTCTGGATAAACAAATCAGTCTTTAGACAACCCAACTAGTTAAACAGACTGGGGAGAGACAGTAATCCAGCAGTGAAGCATATGCTTCAAGGACCATTGTTCTGTCTCCATAACCTCTCATTAAAAGGATCAAACAGCAGGTAAGGGGAAGAGCTGTACTGAGACCCTGAAGAGCTTCTGACTGTTGAAGTAGGCCAGCTTTCCCCAATCTAGTGCCTTATACATATACTGGATTATGTCATAATTCTAGGCTGGCAAAGAATTATGGGAACTGATTTGTATTACATCTGGAAGACCAATAGTTAGGGAATACTGGAGCAGACAAAACTGAAAGGCATTGACAGTATTACCATATTGATGTAAGGGTTATATATATATATATTTTTTTTACATACATACATACATACATACATACATACATACATATTGTATTATTATATTATATTATATTATATTATATTATATTATATTATATTATATTATATTACCACGCTCATTGGAAGGATTGATAATGAAGCTCAAGCTCAAGCTCAGATACTTTGGTCACCTAATGCGAAGAGAGGACTCTTTGGAAAAGACCCTGATGCTGGGAAAGATGGAAGGCAAAAGGAGAAGAGGACGGCAGAGGATGAGATGGCTAGATAGCATCACTGAAGCAATGAGCATGAAATTGAGCAAACTGAGGGAGGCAGTGAAAGATAGGAAGGCCTGGCGCAATATGGTTCATGGGGTCACGAAGAGTCGGACACGACTTAATGACTAAACAACAACAATTATATTACCACATTGATATAAGACTATGTGCCTAGATCCTGTAAACTCTAAACAAGAGACTGGGTCTCCACATATTCCTGAGCTCCTCTGGCAAACTCATGCTGACTGGAACTGAATCCAACAAAACATGGGGCACAAATATTTTCCATCCCTACAAGTTGCAGCTTTTTACATATTACTACTTACTTATCAGGTTCATAAGAGAATTCTAGAGAATATATGCAAGTAAACTTGGTATGTAACATGCAAATATGTATTTTCACTGCAAAAAGTTCATTTGATTTAAGGAGGGGCTATGTGCATTCTCACATGAATTCCAAATCACACTTTCTTCTTTGAATCTGGATTAATGCAGGAGATAGTCATAGTTTTATAGATTCCTTCTTTTAAAAATCAAAGATTTGTGGTGCTACTGAAATTCCTTATGGAAATTGGATTTTTTTCCCCCAGAGATTTGCCCTAATTTTTTGGTAGAGTTTTGGAGTCAGACTATTCATATTATTACATCTTTGAACCAGAACAGACTCATTGTGTAGAAGAATTTCTGTGATGTAGAACATGCTGGAATATCTAAGTGCATTGCAAATGTTATTGAGGTTTACTTATTTATTTGTTTGTTTACTTGTTTTAGGGTTTGCACTTCTTGGAGGACATCCATGTTTCCTTACGGTACAAGATATTCATCTGGGTGTCAATGAAAGCATCTCTGACACAGCACGGTTTGTAGAATATTCTGTGACTCTTCATTTTCCTTTATATTTTTAGATAATGTAAATATTAAAACTCACTGAGTTTTATTCACAGATTAGATCTTCTCTCACCAAAGAAGACTGAAGGGAAAAAACTAATATTGTGTGTTCAAGTTGATGCTAGAACAGAATTGATTGGCTTGATTCTAAGGATATTAGAATTGTACATTTGACACTTTTTAAAGTAAGAAATGGCACCCTTCCTAAAACATGGGCAAGAGGAAGGTAAGATAGATTTTAATATACTGCCCAGTATAGGTCCCAATATTGGGATAAAGACTGGGAGCAGCCAAAAAACCAAAAACGTAAATTATCCACTTATCTGTGTGGATACTGCACTGATTTTGTTGAATTCTGTCCATTGCCAGAAAAATAAAGTCTACTTAGTTTGAAGCAGGGACAGGGATTAAAGTGTGCTATAAAATTACAACAATTACTCAGAAAAACATGGTACTGAATGGTGGAGGTAAGTTGATCAGAAAAGAAAGGAAAAGCTCTTCTAATAAAGATAAATTTTCCCACTTAATTTGATAAATTCAAAACTAAAAACAGTAGCAAAAAGAAAAACCTCAACTATTAGAAGGAAATTTTTTAAAATGGCACCACAATATAATATATATTAAACCACAGTTTATGCAGACTATCTTCTGCACTTATCAGGAATACCATTGTCCTGGGAAAGATGTTCCCCACAGACTAAATCCATTAGGTTCTGTAGTATAGGATTAAATGTTATTTAAATCCCTCATCTTCTTAAACTCTGTGTGTGTCTATGTGTGTGTGTGTATAGGCACATATACAATTGGATTGTAAGGATGTAAAGACTAGTTACTTTTCTTTGTGTATTTTAAATGATGTACTGTATATTTTAATGTCAGTAGCTGAGGTCATACATCACCCTAAACAATAATGTTATTTGCTTATTTTGAATAAATATGATATATGAATCTAGCAGGTACAACCTATTTTTATAGCCAAAGTCAGCTGATTGAGGTTTATTCAGCAATGACAAAACAACTTAGCACTATGTGTGAACTCAGCCAGTGCCTACTTTTCCATAACATCACATTTATACTGTATATATGTGTGTGCATCTCATGCACATAGTTATTTAGTGCTACACATTTTTAAAGTGTGTAAAGTGGTTAACATTATTCAGGTAGAAGGAATATTGATACATTGCATAGGCTTTATATTTTGTTCTCTATAGGGTGTTGTCATCCATGACAGATGCAATCCTGGCCAGAGTATATAAACATTGTGACCTAGTCACATTGGCAGAAGAAGCTGTAATCCCAGTGATAAATGGATTGTCTGATTCTGATCATCCTATCCAGATTTTAGCTGATTATCTTACACTTCAGGTAATAGCTTTCTATTCTTTGGTTAGCAGTATAGCTTTTAACAATTTGTGCTCTTCTAAAAAGTTCAGCCTACTTGAGTAGTAAGAATATACAGACAATTGTCTATTTTAGAGAGTTCAGATTTGAACTGGAATTAAGAAATTCCTGTTTCAAATCTTACTTCAGATGCAATCTCCCACCAAGCTGCTGTTACTACCTTCCTCTCACTCTCATATGTTGTATAAGGGTAATAATATTGATATATTTTATACCATTGTCATAAGAAACATTGAGATCATATACAGAGAAGTGCACTATATACAGCAGATGCTATATATTTTTAATTATTTTTTTCAGGAGCTCAATTGGTCTTTTCTTCCAGGCATTGATCCCAGTCAGAGTAAATTTTAGTAGTGTATCTATGTGCGGATGCACTAGACATAAATTTGGTTCCTGGCTAAAATAGCAAGACAAAGTAAAACAAGTTTGCACTCTGTAAGAAAACTTCAAGTCAGAAAAGGTTCATTTTCTGATAAAGAAGTCAGCTCTGTAAGGTAAGCAAATAGGTAGCACCCTGGAGAGCTCCAAGTATAGTTTAGGCTAAAGTTCAACATCAAGAAAGCCCTGTCCTAACTTGAAGGAGGGCTACAACATAATTTGATGATTAGCAGTGGCTCCAGTTGTCAAGTTCTTTGACACAGGAACCAAGGAAGCAAGAAGGACACAGATTTCAGTAAGGTATCTTTAATGCTAACCTGGGATAATAGAGAATCTTGAAAACAGTAATAGAAATTTACCAGCTTCAGTTGTACTGGGTTAATCAAGATGGGATCTCTTCAAAGTGCTTTTCCCCAGATCTCAAAGCACTCAGACTGAGTTGCCTTTCCTGAGATAAACTGCCTTGCTCCCAGTTTTCCCACAATTTCTCACATTAGCGAGCAGAGCCTCTTTAGTTAAAAAGACCTAGCCTGGAATCTCTCAGCTGGATGCAATGAGACTTCCTAGACCAGATAGATGCTGGTAACATTGACTACTCTGGTGCCAGAACATCAAGGACAGTCTAAACATTTGTGATTGTTGCTCTTTCCTACATGTCCAAATCTTTGAAGTCATATTCCCAAAATAGGGAGTGAAACCAAAGGGTTATGAGAGTTGGGGTGTTGGCTTCTGGCAGCACTTTTGCCTCACTTCCCATTCCTGTCAACTGAAATCCTCTATCCCTCTTTATCTCATGTCAGTGGGATCATATGTATACAAGAAACATTTTACTGGATACAGATATTCTTCAAAGCTGCTGGAATTAATTCAAATTCCAAAGGCTTCACATAATAACAAATAAGAAGCCCAAAGGTGATTTAACCTTCATATATGAAAGCTTGTACCCATTCAGCTTATGTATTCATATTTTTGTATGAAATAATGTTTATATACACTCCCTTGCATAATTGTTTTATACAAAAACATATAATGTGTGAATGAAAAATAGGCAGCCTTCTTTTAATGATCTAGCAACTGCTTGCTGCTTAAAGTGCAGTCATTTCTTTGCCTGGACGAATCACACAAATCAACTTTAACTGGGTGTCTTTCAGTGCACGTGAAAGAAATACTAGAATGTCCCTTCAGAATACCTAAAATGCTATGAGAGCTCTGCACTGTGCACAGAAAGCCTTCCCGTACACCCATGTATTGTGATTGTTTTTTTTCTACAATAAATATAGATGAAGAGCTAATTGAACAACTATATAGTAATACACTAGCAAATACTCTAATTGAAAATGAGAAGCAGTCAGCCTACTTAAGCTGCTTTGAAAGGTATAACACCATGTAATTTCATAACAGTGTAGAATTTATTAAGCCCTTTTCATATTTTCTATTTGTCTGGAATCTTCTCTTTTATCCATTTGTCACTTTTAGAATATATTTTATGGTAAGAATTGATATGTTTTCAGTTATTGCATGACTTACTATTTTTTTATAGTAACTCACTGCCTACTTGCTGTACTAATACATCTCCATATAAGTTACTCCTTGGAATACCTGCATTATCATCCATATTTCTTTTTTTTTTTTTCCCTTAGTTTCTGTGGCATAGAAGGACAGATGCAACGGATGGGAACTAATACTTGGCTTCCATCATCTGATATAATTTTGTCTATTCTGTGCTGAGGGATTAGAGATATTTAATAGAGAATAAATTTTTATTGGATAGCAATGGCTATTGGAATTATCCAAGACTATTATACTGAAAGCATTTCAATCTACCAAAAAAAAAAAAAAGCTATTGCAAGGTTAAATATGAATTTCTATCTGTTGTTATAACAATAACGTATTACCTTAGCCTGGGCTAAAATGGTAATACATTAACAATAAAGTTAGTTGTAATAATAATTGTATTAACAAAATACAATACTCTGAAATGTATGAAATAAGGAACCCAGAGCAAGTGAAATTTAGATTGACACTTAATGGACCAGAACCAATTCTTATTGCCAAATTATTAGCTGTAATTTATTATTAAAATATTATTTAAATTTAACAGGTATGTTGCACCATTGCTGGCCAGATTAACTTATCTTTTTTCTTTCTGCTCCTTATCTAAAAAGATCACAATTTCTATATTCTTGTGTGTGTGTGTGTGTGGTTTATTTATTTATTTTTGACGATAGGAACACTATAGGTCTTTGAATGGATTGACCCTCAGTTGGATAGGTGATGGAAACAATGTTCTGAACTCTATTCTGTTGACTGCTGCTAAATTTGGGATGAATCTTCATGTTGCTACTCCAAAGGTAAGGAAATCTTATCATAAAGAGAAGTCAGTCTGTGATGCTTAAGTGCTTAAAAGATTTTAAACATAGTATGAGATGTTCAGAAGAAGTAACTCAATTATCTCTTTGCCTACTGTGTCTACTCATGGACTTAAGCTGTAAGGAACTCAAGTGGACTCGAAATAACTTAAGGCACATTATATCTCTTGCTCACATTTTGCAAATGTAGCTTGCAAATATTTGCTACCATTCACTTTATTCCCTTTGAATAGCCTTTGCCCAGCCTGGGGCTTTCCAAATATGGTAGACTATAACTCAGGATTATCAACCAGAGGACACTGCATTGGGAAAAGCTGCCCGAGAGAGTGGAGTAGAGTGGAAGAACTCTTATTAAGCTTTAATATTACAGACGGAAAAGGGTTTTTGTTTTTGCTTTTGTTTCCTCCTCCTCCTCCTCCTCCTCCTCCTTTTTTGCCACTGTGGGTATTTTGCAGCTGGGCCAGTAATAAATCAGCTCATTTACTTCACACAGGCAATACCGTAAAACTACAAGTAGTCCTTGAGTTATGATGGTAATTGGGACTGGGATTGCTGTCGCTAAGCAATGCAGTTGTAAAGCATGACATCACATGACCACATCGCTTAGCGAAGGCAATCCAGGCAGTCCCAGTTCTCGTTGTAACCCAAGACGGTGGGTCATTAAGCGGGAAATGGTGGGAGTCCCAGGTAAGAAGCGCTGGGGTGCCGCAGGGGGGTGAGGGAGGTCCTGGGAGGCCTGGCACAGGCTGCACGTGAGTTGGGGGAGGGGGGTGCTGCAGTGTGGAACAAGTGGCACAAGCACAGGGAGACTGGGAAAGGAGGGCATGGGGTGCATGCGAGTGCAGGGAAGCCCAGGAAAGAGGGTGCTGGTGGGTACATGCATGTGTGCAAGCACAGGTAGGCCCAGGGAAGGAAAATGCAGCATGGTGTGTAGGAAGGCGGGGGGGGGGGGAACTTACCAGAGTGACTTGTAACCTTCCCTGCAAGCTTCCTCATTGACTTTGCTTGTGGGAAGCCACAGGGAAGGTCGCAAATGGCAATTACATGACCGCGGGACACTGCTGCAACTGTTGTAAGTGCAAGCTGGTTGCCAAGCATCTGAATCAGGATCATGTGACCACGGGGATTCTGCGATGGCCGGAATTTTGAGGATTGGTCATAAGTACCACTCGTTCAGTGCCATCGCAACTTCTAACAATCACTGAACAAGTGGTCAGTAAGCAAGGACTACCTGTATAGAGATCTAGAAGTGATTCTATATAGCAAGGACTTTAACCATTTAGTGAAAAAGATAGTACACAGAGCTTAAGGAATCATTCTATCTAGTCACCTTCCAAATCAAATCATAATGAAAACAGCTGCATCTTTATCATTGTACTTGAAAAGAAAGCATATTGACATTATATAATAGTAATAATCTATCAAGTGAACATGACAGTCCTTGAAGAAGGGTGGGAAGAATTATGTTTTTAAGGCATGCCACTTATTGTGTAGGTAGAAAACCCAAGTTAAATGTGTTGAGTACCCACCAGTCATCCAGGTAACTGTAATAAAAAGGTGCAAATTAGAGAAATATCATTTTATTTTCTGGTAGAGACTCATTAAGGAGCAGACTTTAATTCAGCAAAAGTTAAATTGTGACATAACACACATTTCAGCATAGAGATCCTTTTACCCTGCTAAGTAGGGAAGCCATCATAAGGCTGGGCATTTTATAATTACTCCATATTCAGAAAGTTAAGGCTGTAGTTTTACCAATACTAGAATATATTGTAATATTTTTTCTTCTCATTTGATAGGGTTTTGAGCCAGATCCCACAGTAATCAAAATAGCTGAAGAATATTCTATAAAGGTATGAGCATGAAGTTTTAAAATGTGATTTCTAGTCTACAGTATGTTAACTTAGCATTCCTCTTCTCCTTTATTTGCATCAGTACTGCACCAAATTGCTTCTCACAACTAACCCATTGGAAGCTGCGAAGGGGGCCAATGTTTTAATTACAGACACATGGATAAGTATGGGGCAAGAAGAAGAGAAACAAAAGAGACTGAAGGCTTTCCAAGGTTATCAAATAACAATGGAGGTAAAATGCATTTTTCTTTCATTCTGTGGTTTGTTGACTTTTAAAGATTAGCTTCAAAAATATCACTAAGGATTTGTTAATTTATTTGGGAAAAATTAAAGGGGAGATGTATTTTGATTAAAACTTTCAATTACTCCAAAGAAACTGCAATGCAGCAAGAATAACCAACTCCTATTAAGGGGAGGATGGAACTAAAAATTAATGTAATCCAGTTTGAAGATGTCCCTTGGGAAGTTTTGCTGTCCAGTTTGAATCTAATCTTACATGTGGCAGTATGCAATAATTAAATATTAGGCCATGTGTTGTGGGTAGTAAATGATCTACTTATTGCACCTACAATGTTCAGTTTCATATGAGTTAGAACTTGCACAGATTAGTTTCTAAGGTAGAACTTTTTAAATAAAGTAATGCCTTTACATTTTTTTTATATACCTGATATCCTGTAATATGGATATGGCAAAAAGTAAGAGAAATCTGTTCTTCACAATGGGGGGTAATTTTCCATCTCCTTTAGTAGAGTGCAATAAATCATGGATTATTAAATACATGGATTGCATGTGGATAAAGGAACGGATTTCGCTGTAAAAAGAAAAAAAAACATACATTGGTGCTAAATGCATTGAGACTGTAATATAAAGTATTGGGAATTTTGCAGTCTGCAAACTAAATTAGTATTTTATGAAGTATTAGCTAAATGTATATTTCATATATAAAACTAAAGCTACTTCTGTTTTATTTCTTTCTACCTTAACTTTCATATTGAGTTTAATGAGAGTTTTCAATCAGTTCAAACATGCTCTGCTTACTGGACATTTTCTGTAGATTTTGGATTGCTTGTACTGAGCTGAGTGATATTTTCTTATTAAAAGATGTGCAATGAATATTTATTTTTCCTTCTCGAAATTTTGCTGCTTGAGTATCTGTAAAATCAGCGTGAACCATGCTAATACACTTATTACAAATATAAAAACAGATAATATGTTTCTGTATGTGCAGTGAATATTTATTTTTCCTTCTCTAAATTTTGCTGCTTGAGTATCTGTAAAATTAGCGTGAACCATGCTAATACACTTATTACAAATATAAAAACAGATAATATCTTTCTGTATGTTAAAAAAGGATCTGGGACCTCCCTCTTTAGTCTTAGATTGAGTTGCACTTACCTTTTTAAGACTGATAGGCAATCTGGTGGTGGTCTTGGATTCACAGCTCATGTTGAAAGAGCAGTGGCAGCTTTGGCCAAGAGTGCCTTTGCACATCTAGTGCATTATTTGCACCCATTCCTAGGTAGAGAAGCCCTTGAGATGGTCACTTACGCCCTAATTACTTCATGGTTGGTCTACTGCAAAGCTTCCAAGTGCGGGTTATCACCTAAAAAGCATTTCATGTCACAGGGCCTGGCTATTTGAGGGACCACATGTCTTCTGTGGTTTCTGACCATCCAGTCTGTGTTTTAATACAGATGAACCATGTTTTATTGCTGCTTTTTGATAGCTACCATGTTGCCACAGTGATATGCCAGATGGGCATGCATCTCTCTCTTTTTTCATTAATCTTTTATGTTATACTGTGTAGTGTGTGTGTCTGTGCGCACATGTATACTGTATCCACATGCACACATGTATCTGTATGTATGTGTACACACACACACACACACACTCCTATGTGTTTTTGTTCTGGCTTTGTAAAAGTTGATTGCATAGTAGAAGAGGATATTTGCTCTTTGTGCTTGGTCTGCAAAGTTTACCGTAAGACGCCACTGCTTCACGTGCAATTCAGTAGCACAGGATAAGGAACTTACTACTCTTCTCCAAACATTCCAATGCATTATTCAGCACAAAAAATGTACCAAAACATTTAAAATTCATACCTTAGGGTATAATACATTTGGTGATATATATATACAGTATTCATAACACTTTATGTTGGACTGAATAACTTGACATCCCAGGATAATAACTGAAGGACAAAACTACCAGAAGTAAAATATTTATATCAGTTTTAAAGCTTACAGTATAGAGGTGTATAGCACTTCAGATCTTTACAGGCGAAAGAGTATGTACTTCATAGTGCATAAGGGCAAGAACGTAGCACCTGTTTGGAATTCCTTAAACCAAACATGCCTTTTTGTAGGTTTGTGCTATAGCAGGAAGAGCAACTGTGCAATCCTGGGAAAAAATGCAGCTGTTTTAAAAAGTTGAAAACAGGTGCTAAATTTATCCTCAATCACACAGAAACAAGTTTTTGCCTTTAAATGTGAAGCACTGCTCAGCCTTATTTACATCATCATGATCTGGCTGTTATTGTCAATAATTGTCCAGTTTTAATAAATATGGTAAGTTGTACATCTTTCCAACTGTGAACTTATAAGTTTTGCCTTCATGCTGCAGCATTACCTACCTATGAGATTCAAATATATGTATTTCTTCTAAATTTTTAGACTGGGCAAGAGGCTGCTCCTGATTGGACTTTTTTACACTGCTTACCCAGAAAGCCAGAAGAAGTTAATGACGAAGTATTTTATTCTCCAAAGTCATTGGTTTTTCAAGAGGCTGAAAACAGGAAATGGACTATTATGGTATGGGCATTGTAGTCAGCTGTCAGCAGTTCTGTTCTGTATATGATGGAGCTTTATTCTGTTTTTCTTTCTGATAGTTAGAATCATGCCAACTGCCCAATATATATTAAATTTGAAGCCTGCACTGATAGCAATTATTTCAGCCTTGACTAAATCATCTTTAGGTTTTTATGCTTATAAGCAAAATGGCATAAATGGGTTTTCCCATTCCCAGATTGACTAAGTATATGGGGACTGAGTATTAAAAACAGGAACAAGCAAGGAAGTTTTGATGGAAATAGTCTCACTATTATGTATTCATTAGACACACTTCTTGTTCAATGTACTATTGGCTGAGTTTGAAAAAGCTGTCCTCCACAGTTTCATGGTTCTCAACATGGAGACAGGAACTGTGGTTAGTCCAAATTTCTGTCTGAATGAAAAAGCCTTATGTAGAAGGCAGCGCCCTTCAGGCTAAGTCAGGAGCATCAATAACATGAGCTGACCGAGAAAAAAATCTCTAAAAAATCTCCCAATGCATCTCTATAGGAGATAGAGTTGGGCAGAGACTTGGAATGTCACAACTCCTCTATTCTAAGGCCCCTCCCTCCTCCCTTTCAGTCATGTGACCCAAAGTGGATTTATTATTAAGGGGTTAGAAAGAATTTCAAAAGCCACACTTTGCAGTTTTCCCTGCTCTCTCCTGCCAATTATGTTTTTTAAGATAGACAAATCCATCACCACAAAAACTGGTGATGGTCAATAACTATAGGCCATTCTAAAAGGTTAGACAAATTCATTGATTATAAGGCTATCATTGGCTACTAGTGATCGTGATTGTATGCTAACTGCAAGATTACAAGCAGCAAACCTTGGAACTCCATTTGCCAGCTAGCAATAAACAGGAGAAGTTCTTGGTTCCTGTGTCTCATCTGTAACATTCCCATGGATATCTAGTTAGTCTTTGGGGAAAATTGGATCCTGGACTAGATACATCTTTAGTCTCATTCAGCAATGTTCTTATGCATTGACATACTAATATTGAGATAAAAGCACTCTGCATATATATTCTACTTTACTATCATTTTACATATACCTCCAATGTTGCCTGCAAACATTGGGTTGGATTTTGGTGCCACTGAAAACAATGGGATGAATTAGTCATGACCAATTGATTTTATCAGTTATTAATCTAACAAACTAAACCTGCATTATGTATGTGATATTTTTCCCAGTGTAATTGTATTAATTCTCTCCTCTAGGCTGTGATGGTTTCCCTGCTGACAGATTATTCACCACAGCTGCAAATGCCTACATTTTGATTTTGAGGTTGCTGCCAAAGAAAATATTCTTTACCAGCAAAATAATTTGCTGTATAAAGGCACTTTTTCTTTCAAAACCAAGATCAAAACAGTGGTAATTATTTAACAAAACTGCAAAAGTTCCTGTCATATTTTCATACTGCATCTGTCCTATCGTTTAAACATTGCAGCTGCATTTCTTTTTCTGTTGTCTTCCTGTTTTGCAGTCTGCATTTTGATTAGATTCCCATATAGTTAGTATTTTAGCAAATGGATAATTTCAAAATCCAGACAATGGCTTGACATTGCAGAGGTAGAAGTGACCTCATAAACATGTCCTGGAGCCATTACTGTAAAAATCACTGCAGTTTTCTCAAAAGCTGTATTTCCCTGCTGATCTTGGACAGTATGACCAGCTATGTCCCTATGCATTTGGGGTGGGGTGGGGGGAAAAAGAACCAATTGCATATATTTCAGATCCAATTGGAACAAATCTAGGGTCTTTCTTTTCAAATACTATACTTTGAATTGATCCATTATATCTACTTTTATGCTGGAGTTCCCTGAAAAGAACAGTATTTTGGTCTAATTAATAAACTGTCATACCAGGTAAGCTTGCCAAATTTTCTCTTTGAAATTATAATGTTCTTGCCTATACCTCTCAAGCTATTGTATGGAGTATATAATTATCCTTCAGATTTTGCTCTTCTCCAAACATTCCAATATACTATTCAGCACAAAAAATGTACCAAAACATTTAAAATTAGTACTTTAGGGTACAATACATTTGATGATATATGCACACAGTATTCATAACACTTTATGTTGACTGAATAACTTGACATCCCAGGATAGAGTGGTCCATAAGCTGCTTTTATGCAGCTCCTGGAGTTCCCTCTAATGACATGACATGAGTTACTGTCATTTTGAGGAAAGAAACAAATTGCAATTGTAATACAAGCTTTCAAATGCATTCAACATCTTTAAAAAAATCCCCCCTTCCCATAGGCATACATTATAAGCCATGATGGCATCCAAATGACATGTGTCATGTTGTCATCATGTGTCATGATTATGTAATTTGCAGGAGTTGTATTATGATGTTTGATGCAAGTAGATAAGTCACATTGTTTTCATGATGTTACAACGTGTTGTCATTTGTCTTTCCTTATTTCTCCATGAATGCCTATGCCTCTCCTTCCAAATCTAAGTAAAAACAAAATCCTGGGTCCACCCACATAGTGGTGCATTCCCACCTACTTTGCATCATTCCCCCCTCCCACCACTACAGCCCCAGCTACCAAAAAATTGCCCATCCATTCCTCTATATATTAACTATGTATATTTTACAAATTACAAATTTGGAAGTGGAGCCTGCAACCAATAAACAGGAAAACTAAAATCTAACTTCAGCACAGCTGCAGAGCAGTTCCATTTCTGTACCTACTGGGCTCCATATAAAATTCTTTAAATAGTTTTTGGATGCTTTAAAGACTACAATGTATTATAAGCCATTTAAAATGTTAAGCTGCCACAAGAGCCTACATTAGTATATTTGGTAGGACAATTTTAAACAAATAAACAGAATACTTAATTTGTTTAAATAGCTAAGGGACATTATCTCTCTCTCCTTATGCATTTATTCAGTCAACACTTTCCCAAATGCTTTCCCAAATGCTTATAGCCACTATCACAAGACCAACATTTCCAAGAGAATGCAAAGATTGTTATAATGGACATGCTGACTTTTTCATGGCACATTATTTCACTTAATAGTATATCCTGTGAGTCAGATTCTCTCGACAGATTTAATTTCCTTGCAGTTTGCACAACATGTATGCAAAGTTTAACTTGTGTTTTGCCGTATGTTGAAAAACACATCAAGGAAGATTCATTTGCTCTTTTGAAGACAATAGAGCTACTGCATCTAGTATAAATATGCTTTGATTAGAAAAACTGGTTCAAGGCTCAGTTTGCTGCTTAGGGAATAGCCCTCTTTGACTTGAATCGGGGATTGCCCATTTCATCTGAAGGCCCATTCCAAAGCAAGATGATACCTTCACTGACAAGTATGTTAAAAATACAAACATCTGTTGGGGTTTTCCCCAAAAGAATGGAATGAACTTTGCAGGAACATTATGATGGAAAGAAAATTTTAAGAAATAAGTCCACAGTTTTCTCTGTTTGTTTCTTGTTTTGGGAAATTACATAAGAAGGCATAATTGTCCTGCAGTGAAAATAAATCCTATCAAATTTCAGACAGATTAAAAAGGCTGTGCAGAAGGAATTTTTAAAATTGGGGAAATGTTAATTCAGCTGGGCCCCATTCAATAAGATGTGAAGAGTAGCAGCAAGTTTGGGAAAGTAACAGATGGAGGGGGAGAAACAGGTATCTCCACCGAGTGGTTTGATGCACAATGTGACATGCCACATGGAATGTTATAATGCCTGCTCCCCACAGCTTCTGAGAGGATTCCTATGATTAAAAGGATCAAAGGAGGTCAAGTGACCTCTCAGTCATGACTTCTTTCCTTTTGTCCTCTTTCCCTCAGCATCCTGGTGTTTATAGAGAAATGTAAACAGTACAGCCCTTTTTGCAAGGCATTGGGTCTTCTATCTGCAATACTGTATTACAAAGTGCTGTATCACTCATGAAGCATTCCAGTTTAGTTTTGTTGCTTTGTGTGGACTCTGCTTTGCCTCACTAAAATCCTGTGCCCCTGGAAAATGCAACATTTTGTTTTATCAGGATTTTGGTGCCTTTTTAAAAAGTCTGTCTTCGCCTCTCCAGGTTGCTAATTGGAACTTGATAGTGTAGGACCATACCTTATACTCACATAAATTAGCAAATTATATTTCAAGTATGAGATTGATCTTGGGCTAGATGGATATGCCAGGTAATGTTGCTCCTTGAGCGTGCATGGATCCTTTGCAGGGTAGATTGGCTTTTCTCCGAAGTCTAATTCTGTGACCTCTCACGGAAGATTATTTCACCTGAGTCAGCTGCAGATTCACCAAAACTGAGTATTTGCTACCCTTCCAGGGGATTATTATGGATGCACAGAATTATATATTTTGAAAGTTAAAAGATTAAAAAATAAATAAAGTTAATACTGGATATTGGCTTGCAGATCTTACAGAATGGCAAGGGCATATGAGCCATGAATTATTATTAGTTGAAAAAAAGGGCTCCCACAACAGTCTAGTCAAGGATGTGGCCTTTCTGATGTTGAATTCAACTCCTATCTTTCTTGAGAATTAGCTGTGCTAACTGCACTAATTAGAGTGGAGATCCAGTGTCTTTGACAGAGTCATAGGTTGTCCTACCTTTGATTCATACTACAAAGAAGAGCTTATGGTTGAGGAAATGTATGAACTTTTTCTTTTCTTTCTGAAGCCTACTCACCCATATGCAGGAAATTTTAAAGGGCAACAGCAAATGACACAATTTTATTTCTCTTTCTCTTTCTGAAAAGAACATTCCTATAGACTCCATAGCAGAAATGGGCAATATGATTCCACCCCGCTTGCCAGCCCCTTTTTGTGGTATTTGAAGAAACCTGTGACTATGATCACTGAAAACTGACAGCACAGTTATCGGCTACTTTTGTTTTCTTTTGAAGGGGAATCATGAAAAATTATTGTCAGCTTTAAAACAGTCATAGCATAGATTAAAACAAAGGAAATGCACCAAACTCTGTTAAGGGCAAAAAGCAAGGGGAAGAAATCCTGCCCATGTGAGTCCTCACTCATTTTGTATCCCTCAACCAAAGCAGCCTTTGACTACCAAAAGGATGACCTTCCCTCCTATATAGTAATAAAGCACTGAGCTGGTAGTATCCCATAATGTGTAACAAGGAAAAGGTTTAGAGATTATTATGTTATTTTTAATGTAACTTGCAGATGGCACATTTGTTTTTGCTCTGATACCAATTATGGGCACCCATATGTTGTTTTTTTTTAAAGTAAAACTGTATTCTAAAGGTGTCAATATATTGCATGTACCTCCTAGTTGGTGGGATACAGGTAACAATGTGTTGGCATGCAGTCTGTATCTTAGAAATCTTAGCTTACATAGAATACCATGAGCATGTGGTCATAAAAGAGGGTGTTGACTGTGCTTATACTGGCCCAATTGCCAAAATTGCTAAGTATTGTGTCCCTACAATTAGCAGGAAGTGGCATGGATATGATTAAGGCTGGTAAACTAGTCTATTCTTTTTTTATTTTACTAAAACATACTTTGTGAAAGTCTTGGTATACAAATGCTGTTATGGGCAGGCACCATTAAAGACCAATATTCATGGGCCCTTTTGTTCATGACCATTTTTAATTAATGTGTGTATTTCATTATATTTATTATGGCCACCTACTCCACTCGATTATATAACCATGCCGTATAGAAGACTGAGCTAGAATGCAAAAGGATTATAGTAAAGAGCATACATTTATTAATCAAATGAAAAACATAGAAGTAAGAATTAATAGGTTGCTGGTGTTCAGTGGATCGTGATAATGAAAGAAGTGGGGAAAAATTGTGCAATGCTCAGAATATGATGGAGGGAGCTATTCTGTCAGATGACATGAGTGAACGGTGGAATTGAAATGAGAAAGTACAGAAAAAGTGAAGGACTCATTAAGAGAGTCAAAAATAAATTAAAATAGTGTTTGTTTGGTGAGCACTGTGGTGCTCATCCAAACTACATGTTTAGTGTAGAACTGTGATGTTGTTCACTCCATGCTTTACACTGTGTACACTGAATCTGCTCATCACCAACCCCAAAAGAAAAGCTTTCAGACTTTGTGAATGTATTATTTTCATTATTACTGAGAGAATTCCTGATGCCAAAAAGTAATATAATTACCTACTATTTATTTAGGCCACGGTTACAAAATGATATAGAAGGCATGGATGTCCTTCACCAGAGGAGACCAGGTTAAGCCTCCCTTAGAATTCTAAATCCACTGATTTTCATAAATGTATGGAGATCAGGGAGAACTGACACAGTTACAGATTTCCATATCTTTGCTACTATCCATAGGTCACCTGGATGTTTGCGGCAGCACAGATCTAGTAGCTCTAGATTAGGGAGTTCTAGTAGTCCGAACCAAACAGACCATTCATTAATTCAACAGACTCTAGAGAAGGGGAAGAGCCAGCAACAGCAGACAATTAGAGCAATGTAATTTGTTCGGCTTTAATGTGGTTATTTATTTATTTATTTGCTAGGTTTATATCCTGGTCTAATTACCCCTGACTGCACAGTTTACAGTCCTCTCAGAACAAGTGAAAGGTAAAACATAATATAAACATAACAACATAATAAAACATCAATATAAGTAACAAACAACCCATGCACCAAGGAATATCATCTGTAACAGAAGAGATTAAAAAGACTCAGTCTCCAGAAGACTTCTGAAATAGCCAGATCTTAACAATTTTGTGGTAAACTAACAAGAATGGGACAATCAGATATCGGGGAATGCTGTTACAGAGAAGGGGGCAGTGGCTGAGAAAGTCAATCTGGGATTCTGCAAGAGGTATTCCCTAAGCAATGGGACCTAAAGAGAGGCTTCCAAAACTCAACAGATGGGCAGAGAACACTAGAAAAATACTCCTCTAGAGTTAAAGGTAACAACCCACACCTTGAATTGTACCCAGAAACAAACTCTCAACCAGTGTAGCTCTCAAAAGAGGTCACATGGGCAAATTGACTTGTGCTCATAACTGCATGATTCACTACATTTAACAGTTTCCAAGTGATCTTCAATTGTAGTCCCATTACAGCATGCTTGCTTGCTTATTTATACAGTATATTCATTTACTTACTTTAAAAGACGTGTATGGTCACCCATCTTATGTGTTGCAACTCTGGCCAGCTCACAAAACAGTAACAAAGATCAAGAGGGACGATAAATCTAATGTCCAAAAAACAAATCCCAGTGCCCTAAGCAGCACTCCCCAACCCATCAACAATTACAATCATTGGGCTCCAGCCTCATCTTATTCTTGAGGGAAGAACCAGTTTTTTAAGGCCATCTGGAGGGCAAGGGCAGGGGGGACCTGCTGGATCTCAGGGGTAAGAGTTTTCCACGGGGCAGGTGATGCTATGGAAAAGGAGGTGACAACTTTTAAAGGAAGGGACCTGGAGTGTGCCTACCCTGTCTGACCTAGTGGAACAGGCAGATACTCTCAGGGAGATGTGGTCCCACAGTTAACCTGGCCCCATGCCATGCAGTGCTTTAAAGGTGATAATCAGAACCTTGAATTGCATTTGGAAAAGAACTAGGAGCCAGTGCAGCCTGCACTCCAGTGGTATCATAAGGGCAAACTGAAGAGTGCCCAAAACTGTGTTTCTCCATTCTGGACCAGTTGTAATTTCCAGATGGTCTTCAAGGGCAGCCCCATGTACAGCATGTTGTGGTAATTCAAGCAGGAAGTGACCAAGGTATGAGTGACTGAATAAGGCCTCCCAATTCGGGAATCAGCACAATTGGTGCACAAGATGAATCTGGGTAAAGATGCCCCTAGCCATGGCTGCCACCTGCTCCTCAAATAGGAGCCATGTGTCCAGGATGACCCCCAAATTGCATACCATTTCTGACCAGGGAAGTGGTACCATATTGAGGGTCAAAGAAGACATATCACCAGCTCCCAAAACCCCAAAGTCACTCTGTCTTGCTAGAGTTAAGCTGGAGCCAGTTCCTCCCCATCCAGACCCTCATAGCCTCCAGGCAGTGGGTCAGCACCTGAACAGCATCACCTGCCCAGCCAGGGATGGAGACGTATAAGTGGATATCGTTGCCATACTGATGATACTGCATCTCATGGTGGCAAATGATCTAATGTAGCAGTTCCATGTAGACATTGAGGAGAAATGAGAGACCCAATCCCTGAGGCACCCCACATTGCAGGCGCCTAGAGTTATTCCTCTCCCTTCCCCCAACACCTCCTGGAACTAGATACAGAGGAAGCAGGAGAGCCACTGCAAACCAGTGTCCCCTCTGCTCCCAACCCCCAAAGCCAGTCCAGAAGGATACCATCATCAATGGTATCAAAAGCTGCCAAGAGATCCACGACTATCCCAAGCTGTCCAGAGGCCATCCACAAGCAGAACCAATGCCATCTCAGTTCTGTAAACTGGCCTGAACCCTGACCAAAATGGGTCCTGATAATCTGCTTCATCCAGAGCCCTCTGAAGGCAGGCACTCAGGTAAAGGTAAGGTTGAATGAAAGTTATCCAACACTGTTGGGTCCAAGGATGACCTCTTGAGGAGGCATACCACTGCCTCCTTAAAGGCAGGGGGCACTCCTTCTGCAATGAGACATTAACCACCACTCAGACCCAACCAATGTCTTTTCCTGGAAAGCCTTGCACAACTAAGAGCGGCATGGGTCCAGAACACAAGTGGCAATTCTGACAGCAGTGAGGACCCTGTCCACTTCCTCAGGATCAACCAGTTCAAACTCTTCATAGATAGATAACTGAGGTCAGGCATGTCTTGGACACTTCCAAAGGACTTGCCCAGCTGAAGTCCAGTGAGGTTGAGTGACATTATCTGACAAATGCCAAGGCTATTCCTCACCTTGCAAAGGCTCCCCTGGGACCTGCTTACTTAGGAGGAACCTGGTCACCCAAAACAGGGCTGCTGGCCAGGTATCTGCAGATGCAATAAGAGCTGAGATCACTTTGCTGCTCTTATCACTACAAGATAAGTTCTAATAAAGACTTGCTTGGTCAGCTTTGCTGATCATCTTTCACAGGCATTGCTTGTATCGCTTCATTTCTTGGAGCTGCTTGGTAAGGCAAGGCACTCTACAGAAAGTATACATAGACATGATCCAGCCCAAGGCTCTTGCTGCATGCTCATTCCAAGCTATGACCAGGGCCTCCACTGAACTGTGCACCAGAGCTTCGGGAAAAATCCCAAGTTCCCTCTGAAACTGCATTGAGTCCAACACTTGCCTGAAATAGGCAATTGAATAGGCCCCATCTCCCTGCAGTTGGGGGCAGCCATAGAGAATGCCAGGACCAAAGGGATGTGATCTGTCCATGTCAAGGGACTGATGCTAATATCTTCCAATCCAAGATCCCTACACCACTGCCCTGAGACAAACATCAGATCTAATGTGTGACCTCCTGTGTCATCCACAATCATTTTTCTGAGATGCCATGCTGTTGGGAATTATGGGAGTCATAGTCCAACATACTTGCAGGGTACCAGTTGGAAACAGCTGGCTTAGGGCGTTTCTTATTTTTCTCTGTGATCTGTCCAGCCCTTTATCTTTGCTTATCATGTCCAAGATGGCACTCTACAAACAAGAAATGAATGTACAAACTGTTTTGTGTGCAAAAGAGCTATTTTTGAGTGGCCCACGCCCAAACTGAAGCATGTGTGTTTTGGTTTATACACAGAACAAAATGGAGTGTTTTGTTTTGGACTGAAATGTGACGTTTAGGTCTGGACAAAAGTATTTTCCAGGGTAGGGCAGAAGAGTGAGAAAAGGATAAGGACATTGGCGGCAACTGGAAGGAGGGAGGCGAGGAAGGAGCTGGGAAAACTGGGGGAAGATAGGCCAGGGAAACATGCCATGCTGTGAGCCTGTTCCTCACTGTTGACTCCAACAAAGTAAGGAAAAGGGTACATGCTAATATATCAGTGGCAGAGTTAAGGGGAGGGGAGGGAAGGAGAGGGGGAAAGGGAAGGGGAGGAGAAGATGGGGGACAAGCCGGCCAGTATGCTGCTCTGGGAGCTTGCTGAAGAAGGGGAGAAAGAAGCAGGGTAGATTTTTTTCATTAAAAAACTGGAACAACCACAGACATCAGGTTTTGTTCCTGCCAAATTGTAGCCACTCAGAAATAGTTTGGCAGAACTTCCAGAATGCAATGGTTTGTTCTGGGTTTGAAACAAAATATACTTTCCATTTTATGGAGCACCCCAAAAAGAATCAATCTTCATAATTTTCCCCTCCCTTCCCCTCCCCCATCACACGCTAATCTCAGTATAATTGGTTTCCATATTGAAGTCATTAATGGAATGTTACCTGTTCCCTGCTAATCTTCTTACCTCTGAAAATTATTTCAGTTAACTCCAACAGCACATATGCTCTAGCATGTGAGAAGCGGAGCTGTTAAACTGACGCATTGTCTGCAGCAAATGTGAAGTGGGTACACTTTTCCATCCTGAAACTGGCTTGTAGTTTTGTCCATCCCAGTGGAAGAAAAAGAATGCTTAGAAGTTACTTCAAACTTTCTAGCTTGTTGCTTCTGTTCTTGCACAGATCAGATGAATTGCACTGCTTGCTATCAATACCTTCAGTATCTCCCATTTAAAAATGGGACAAATTTTGATATGTGTATGTCAGACCTATGTGGCCAGATATACAGTAGTTGATCTAGGTATTGTATCATTGTAGCCTTATCTTGCAGCCTCTAATAATTTTTTATTGTGGTGGTTTTACAGTTACTCTATCTCGTGAAAAATCAAAGGCACACCAGGATTTCCAACTAAATTTCAGCAATTATGCTGGTATTCCATTTGTCAGAGCTACATCTTCTTTGCAAGAATTTCATTAAAGGAGGTGAAGCTGAGAGATGACATTTACTCAAGGCCACTCAGTAAGCTTTTAGGCTTAGCTGAATTTGAACCTGAGATCCCTGTATTCATGCCCAGGATTTTAGCCGCTGCACCACATGGTCTCTCCATGCAAAATCCATACAAGATTGATCTCTACCACTTTTGTTCATCCTTAAGCAATTAATTTCTATCCATCTTGCTGCTCATGTGTACATGGTCTGGCCTTTCCTTCTTCTATTCCCTCTTTTTGCTATCTGTTCTCAGTCCATCTCCCTTTCCCCTTCTCTTCCTTTTATTTCTGTGTTCTATTCTATACACAATTCAGAAGGGGATGTCTGCTTGTTTTCCAGTTTCTGGAGGGAATTTTAAAGCATGGAATAGGGCAGGTTGTCCCCTTCAAGATCCCCAGCTCTGATTCCCACCACTACTGTTGCAAAAGAAAAAGAAACGTTGCCTTCCTAACAGTGAGCCATTTTACCATTAATTTTCAGTGACACTGTCTAGTTGGGATGCTGCTTACCAGATGCTGGGAGTCTCATGTGGCCCATGGACTGTGGTGGACCCATCCCTGCTCTAGTTGCTGTTCTTTGACACTATTTGGGTAAATCAATAGCTCACGTGCAGCTTTGTTCCATTTGGTAGCAGCAATGACATGTTTCCCATAAATTGATGGGATTTTGTGATAATTTCTAACTACTTACTATATATTTAGTCTAGCTGAGATTTCCCCACATAAGAAACAATTCTTACCTTTCAAATACTTTGATTTTTGAACTGATCATGGCATAGTAAAGCATCTTCTAATGTCTTTTAATTCATTTACTTACATTGTCCATTGGAGTTGGGCAGCTAATACAGTCAAATAAATAAATTAATAATAATAATTTCCCCAAAGTCTGCTTTTTGCATGCAGAATTTTCCTGTGAAAGTGACACGGAGGGTAAAGCCAGCTGTTTTTTCTTTTCTTTTTTCTTTTCTTTTCGTTACATACCATGTAACAAAAATGGTCACAAGTCTGGATCCCATTTGTCCAGAGAGATTAAACGAGAATCCATACTTCTCTGTACTTATTTCTTCTTTGCCAACTGAACTAATGATTAAGACTGCTTCTTTCATGTGAGGGAAATGGAGTGATTGTTCATGTAAATTATGTGGGAAATGGGGAAATTGTTCTGAAAGCACCCTTGGGACATCAGCCTTTTGGAGACATTACAGTAAACTCTCAGATTAGTGGACCTCAGTTTAACAGACTTTGGATACAATGGACAGATTTTTTGTGAAGATTCTACTCCTGATTAATGGGCTAATATTTGCTAAATAAGAGTTCACCCATTAAATAGATGGTTTATTTGTTAAAATAGGTTTTACTGCAAATGATGGTACTTATATCATTTATGCAATTATGCACATAATATAATTTTATGCAAATGATGTGAATTCTGATTTACATTGGAGTTAACAGACATTCTTTTCTCCCAAATCAACAATTAAATCAAGGTTTTGCTATATATTTATCTACCCAAGTGTATGTAATTTAATATTACTTTAATGGTTATGGTTTTTCCAGACCATTCTGGGAATTTGATAAATGGTGTTGAACATTTTTTTAGAACCCTAGTCCTTTCTCACAAAACTATTGCTGTGTTTGCCTCTTAAACCAAACATGTGAATATACTCTAAGCACACTTTAATCAGCTGCTTAATAGCAGCTTCACACACCTCTTGATAATGCTTTATTTCACCAGTATTACTTTATTAATAAGACTTCAACCATTTTGTGTACTACTCTGTTAGTGCACCATTTTTAAATGCAGAAAGAACTATAGGTTTGTTGGATAGTTATCATGGTTATCTTTCAAACTATCTCTCTTAGCAAAATATGAAGATACATTTGCCTGGAATAATATATTTTCTCTAGACTTGCTTTACCTTTGCACAAATAAGCCCTTATTACAGCTTTTGTTTTCTTCTGGAAAATCCATCCTTATCAAGTTGTACATAACATTATTCCACTATATATCCCAAGTATGTCATACAGAAAAGCTACTGAAAGCTTTTCAGGGCTGAAAACTTTTTTTCTGGGAACAATTGCTTGATCTACAGATATTTTAGATGGAAAGTATTTATCACAATATCATTTCCATGCCAAGAAGATCTATCACTGCTAAAGATCTCCATATTAGGTAGCTGTTGAGATTCTGATTTTTCACAAAGAAGCAGTGAATTTTCTGCAGAAGTATTTGGGGCTGCTACAAGTCAGATTTCTTCTGTCATTAATTACCAAGTTGAGGTTGGCTGGGCTTAAGAGTGCTAAGCAGGAAGTGTTTCAAAAGAACAATGCCTCTCATTTTCCCACTGTCTTGATAATGCAAGCAAGACATCTTGGTGATGAAATTATTATCCTGCAAAAGCTGTGTTGCCTAGGGAAATTGTGGGCTTTTCCATCTGTTTCAAAAACAGTGTTGTCATAATAATTGAATTTCTTCTATCACATATCTCCTTATATCTCAGACTAATATATAAAAAGGATGACATATCACTACTTTAATTTCATGATAACGGTCAGTTACTTCCAGTTGGTCTTACTTGTTAGAATGATTTGCAACTGCATTTTCACATTCATGAAGCAATTACATCATTTGTTTGACTTTGGCTTAGTACAATGGATGAAGCCAACTATTCTGATTTATAAATCATGGTTTTTGCTATGTGATAGGTAAACCCAACCAATTAAGGTTTATTCAACAGTCCATGATTTAAAAATAATAGCATAGCATGATGTGTGAATTAGACATCATTTCACTCTTAAGAGTATCCTTTTCTTGGAATACTTCTATTCAGAGAAATGCAACCAGCATTTCCTTAAACCTGTGGAAATCCACTTTTCTAAAAACTAGAACGGGCATCTGATTTTGTTCTGATTTTGTTAATTGTGGAGCTGTACATGCCTGAGGCTTGTTGAATCCTATTTTCTTATTTGTGCTTACATGAATAAATGCTGAATTCTATTCCTAGGTCCATTTCCATACCTGTTTGTGGAAATATCTGAAGCCTCATTTTTGTTTGATGTTGCTGGCATGAAAGCCAGTATAGCAGTACTTTTCTGGGTTGTCAGAATAATGGACAAGATTCCCAGCTATGTGGGAGGAATCTAAGCTTTAGCATATAGCCACACCTATTAGTTCAGTTTCCAGAAAAAGTAATACATTACTTTTGAATGAATTAGGAAACACAGCATGCCTTGGTCTCTTTAACGATGTTCTTATCCCAAGGATCTACATAGCAGGTCCCACACAACATCCTAATGTAATTTTCTGGTCTAGCCTGACCACTGCTCATTAAACAATGGGAGTAGGAATATTCATATACCTGAAAACTAAAAGATGGTTAATAGGGAAAGTCAGAGAGAAAAAAAGAGCACGAAATGGAGAACATGAAAGAAGGAAAAATTTAACAGATCCAGGATAAAAATGTCTTTAACCTGGGTTCCATTCCTGCTGATTCTACCCATGAAGTTTTCTTGGCAACAACAGGGCTTCACCATTGCCTTCCTCTAATATGTTTATTCCATTTCTCAGTCTGAGAGAGGGGCATCAATACTGTCCTTTAGCAAAAGAGAGATTAAGAGAATTGTAAAGTGGTGGAAAGGTGATTGCAAATACATGCTTGATATTAGTTTAAAATCATGGATGCTATATTGCTTACATTAAATAGGGAAATGTGAAGGTTTTTATTGAGGGAAACAGTAATTGAGAGGCAATTAGTTTTACTGAAGGTAAAGTCTCCTTCAAGCCAAGCTTGATTCTTGGTGAGTTTGCAGCAATATGTTACAAGTAGTCCTTGTTTAGGAACCACATTTGGGTCTGGCAACTTTGCTTGTTAAGCAAAGCAGTTGCTAAGTGAAACCAGGACTGTCCTAATCATCTTACTTCAGCTTTCCTTTGCTTTACAGACCTGCAAAAGTTGTAAATGCGAGGATTGGTCACAAAGTTACTCTATCATCACTATGATAGAACTGTGTATGGTGTAACTGTGAATGATCGCTAAATGAGGCAGTTGCTAAACAAGGACTACCTGTATTTGTTACTGTATTTATTTTTTCCCCACACACTCAGTCTAGCCTATAGGCCTGGTATTCCCTGGCAGCCTTGCACCCAAATACTAATCAGGCCAAACTCTGCTGAACATCTGAGGCTGATGTCAGCTAGGTGTTGCCACCTACTGAACTTTTTATTTTTGTATTATACATCCAATAAATGCTTTTATTTATTTACAGGACTTATATGGTCCCCTATCTCATATCATGATTCCAGGTGGCTCACAACATCCATTAACACATAGCATGTTTTTATGTATATGTGTAGATAAGGTAAAATGTTTCTGACAATAGTGAAGAGGAAATAGCAGCAAACTGTAATATTAATTTCAATGGTATGTTTCCCTTTTTTGAAATATTTCTAGTTGTAACCATGTCTTTTGGCCTAGAACGTTTATAATCTTTTGGGGATTGGTAAAAACTAATGAGGTACCAAAAATATATATCAATCTGAAATGTATTTAAGTTATATTCTTTGAAACCTGATTCAAATGTTATTATATTAAACTGCACTCCATTCCTATCATGGACAAACTTGAATAACAAACAAACCTGGTAACTATCACTGGTGACCATTATTGTAATAATAATCTACTGAAAAAATTGTTGACAGCCTTATTTCCTCCACGAATTTTGAAGAATAGTCCTCAGAGTCCCATGCCATCAGCCAAGTTGTCTAATACTGATAGGAAATGGTGAATTGAAGTCTAACATGTGGAGGGGCTTCAGTCTGTCTATCCCTCTATTAGAATTTGTGCTGTACATTAAATACAATAAGTAAAGGTATGGAGAATGTTGAAGGGGCACTTTGCTTCAATAAAGCTTCAAGAGAAGCATCCCATTGATGAAGAACTGTGAAATGAAATAGCCCCTGTGCTTCTAAAGCAGTGAAGCAAAACAGCTGTGTTGCTTTACTTCATTCAAGAAAATGGATTTGTGAGGTAGAAATACTGCCTCAGCCCCATACAGGACTGAAGGCGAAAGTATTGTCTCTGCCATGCAAAGCATTACACACAGGAAATGAAGGATACCTTTTGCACATTCCTAAAAATATCAGAGAATTATTTAATACAATATAATTCATTTTTAAAGCACAGCAATTCCATTATCTTCTTCAAAAATAATTTAAGGCACATCTTACACATATTTGATTCTATGGACATGCACAGGATCAAACAGAAGCCAAGATTTATTTTAAAGTATCCAGTCAGTTTATTAGTCTACTATAATATATATCAAACAGGAAACATGTAAAATAAAAATACATGCTGTGCAAATTTATTTCCAAAGATACTACAATATCTAACTGAAGTTGTATTAAAATTGTATTTATAATGTGATTTGGAATTAGATATTCTCTGCTTGGCATTCTACAATGACACTAATTTATTATCTCTATAATTCATAATGCATTTGAAGCTCATCATTCGAAAGTGAAATGCTCTGTTTTTGGCCCCATTTCATAAGATAGCTACCAGTATTGAATACATTCTAATCACTGAAATAAACCTCCACTCTACCTTTAATATCAGATTAGGCTTCTAAATATATTGTTTCTGCTCTTCTAAATGTGTTATATTTTGCCAAATAGGCTCTGAGGGCTTCCCCATATATCCTGCTTCTCTTGGTGTAAGGATGGCCTACAAACCACTTCTTTAGGACAGGAAGGCATGCTCTGCATCAAGGTTAGTGGTTTCTCACTTCTGCCAGCACAATGTTGTATGCTCTGCCTGCCATACTTGTTGGCAAATACCTTTATCTCAGTTGGCTAGTGTGTGTTGTGGTGGGAATGACCCCTGTTCTCTTTCCAGTGCGGTGGATCTGTGAAATACTGGCTTTTTTTTTTTTTAGATTGAACTGTCTATTGGTGAAAGGCTGAGCTTAAAAAAGTTTCCTAGGATAATGGCAAACCTTTCTTTTTTAACCAAATGAAATTGACAAGGGTTTTGCCAGTTTCCCCTAGGAGCAATGGAAAAACCTGTGGTGTTTTCTTCTCCCAGGTCACTTGGGACTCTTTGAACAGGAAGATATCAGATATGAAGAGAATCAGTAGAAACCACATGTTCTCAAAGACCTGCTCCTGGAAAGGAAAACAACTGGTGCTTGCTTTCCTGGCACTGGTGGGAGGGGAAAAGAAGCAGAGAAATCCACAGTTGGGACTATAGTAACTGCCGTCTGAACAGAACACCTGGCAGGCATTGTTGCCAAAGCTGAAAAGCAGACCTCAGTCCAGGCAGCCATTTCATAAACCAGTGTCATCTCCAGCTGGGTTCAGCATGGGAAACAAGCAGCTTAAGACTGCCATGTGGAAGAGCCCGAAATTATTTTGAATAAAATACATAAAATCCTCACAGACATTGTTTAGATGGCCTTTTGCCTCCCACCTCTCGTCATTTTACCTTAAAATGTCGACATATAATAAAAACATTAACAGGCCTTTTAAGAAGTACAAGCTGTCATGTTTTTCACAAAGGATAGACAAGCTTTCTGTCAAGTATTTCTGGACTGCAGTTATACACAAAGCTTACAAAAGGAAGGCAAACAAGAATCTACCTTAGATCCAAGCCAAAGTACAATGAGATTTTGAGCCTTATTCTTAAGCAGACCAGGAGCTCTGAGCACAATGAAGGAAGTTCTTAAGGCAAAACTTTCTTTTTAAACACTTAGTCCTCACTCAAAATGCCTTTTTTCTTCTTTCTTTTGCAAATATCTAGATTAGGAACAAGGGCTACCAGGTCAGAGGATGGCTTCTAGCAGATTTGGAGCAAGGTAACTCTTAATTTAGAAAATGGAACACTGTAATCTTGTGCTTATGTTTAAGGCTGGCTGAACTATGTTTAATTTGATTAACCCATTTGGAGACACTTGCATGAATATCGAGCCATAACCAATGAGATGGGTGCCCATAACATGCTAGGCTAAAATGTGTTTGCCTTGTTTATGGCTTAGAGTAATGCGCAAATGCAACTTATATGTTCTATGACTCTAGAAAACCTCTACCAGAAACTTTTTAAAGAAACAGATGGCACTTCCATTTGACAAATACAATCAGCCCTGTGACCACACTTATTAATACTAGTCTATAAGAAATAGAAGGCTTAACACAGAGATCAAAAAATAAACAGTGCTCCTCAACTAATCTGCCACACTACCATATTCTTTTATACAAGGTATTTTTTTCTCAGTTCCTGCTTAATTATACAATGGATGAAAAAAGCTATTATCAATACTCAAACATAAATTTGTGGATATTAGATCTTTATCCAATAAGATGTTCATTTGGAAAGTTAAAAAGGAAAAAGAAATATACCAAACAGAAATTTTTCACAAATATCTCCCTATAAAAGAAAATTGTCCCTTTGGATTCAGATAAAAATTATATTTAACATTTGAAGAGCTTTTTGTCCCCCAGAAAACCTTCATTTCTGAATTACAGATGAGCTAATGTTAATAAATAAATGGAGTCCTATCTGAAATCATGACACAGCCTTTTGACACACAGCCAAAAAAGAGATTAGACTCCAATTTTAATTTTGATTTATATTTGTACTAGATCACAGTGGCACTAGGAGCTGAAATCATTAATTGATTTAGATAGTGAATAACTAATTCATTAACCACAGATCAATAATGTTAATTCCATCCAGGTTTCAATATAAAGTATGCATTTTTTAACTGAGATGTTACCTGAAATACTACAGTATTGCTGAAGTCTACTGAACTAGTCTGAAGCAACTTTAGGATCTCATAGTTTTTACTATTTTATTTATCTATTTATTTATTTATTTATTTATTTCATTGGATTTATCCGCCGCCCATCTCCCCCACAATAGGGAACTCTGGGCGACTCACAAAAATATTAAAACTATAAATATATCCAAAATTTAAAACAATACAGATATGTCCACCATATATTCAACTGTGTTGCTTAAAATGCATAAACTTTATGATGCCATGGTATTTTGCACCAGTCATTACCTATACTCTCATTAGTGGAGCATGTTTTTCCTGTGCCACATTGATTTGCTTTTATTACCTAAAGTGGGAAATACATTATGCCTGTCTTGTTTTACACATTCTTTTCTTTCACCACCTAAGTAGCTGCATCACTCCACAAATGGGAGAAGTGAGCAGTTTTAGGTCTGGAAGTTTAGGCAGGCTTGACTCCCTTTTCTTTCTATTTAGGAAGTAAACCACTGGCCTGTGAAAAAGATTTGATGGTTCTACCTCACGAGGAAAAGGCCTTATTCATACAACCACCTCAGCTTGCAAGGAAACAAACAAACAGATAAACAAAGCAGAGCTCTGACTGGAAGACAGCTGTTCTCCTTGTCTTCCAACTGTTGCAAGGACCCTTTGAAAGTGGAAGCCTGTGAGAGGCAGCTGGAGATGGAAGTGGCGGCTTGTCCATCTTTTCCAAGTGCTTTTTCCCTTCCAGGTCCACACACGCCCATCATGGCTGCGCACGAACAGGCCCCACCGCGCAACCCGTTCACGGACACCAAGTGCACACCCGGCTCCCTTTTCAGCAGCAGCCTGGCGACATCAGTCCCCTCCTCAGCCGCGTCACTCTGCTCTGACATCCCCCCGTGGGAGATGCCTTCCTTCTTACTGCGCCACGACGGTGGACCTGCCATTCACACAGCCGCCCTTTCCACCCTCCCGCGTATTCCTCTGACTCCCGCCTCAGCACCTTTCCTGTAACTAGGGGCTGGGCAGCGGGGACACGTTTCCTTCTCCCCGGCCCCGGCCCCGGCCCCGGCCCTGCCCTGCCCTGCCTTCCAGGTGGCGGGGCGAGAGGGCTGCGGAAGGTAGAACAGCTCCTGCCACTCTCTCTGCCCGCGTGAGCGCACAATGGTGCCGCGGCTGTGGTGTGCGGTGGCTGCGAGGCGGCAGGAGGCGGGGCAGGCTGTGGCGGCGGCCCAGTAGCTGTGCACGAGCACTCTGGAGCGGCCACTTCCAAGCCTTTGCCTTGGCCACGATAATATTGGTAACGGAGGAGCAGGCGGCGCGGAACCGCCGCTCCGTGGAGGCGCGAACGGAGCTCGCAGCCCCCTCCTTCCCTCCTCCCCCTCCCCTTCTCGCGCGCACTCCCTCCCCTGCCCTGAGCCAGCAGCCGGGATTTCAGTATTATGGCATCGAGGAGAATGGAGACCAAACCCGTGATAACGTGTCTGAAAACCTTACTCATCATCTATTCCTTCGTTTTCTGGGTAAGTGCCCCCAAACCCCGCTCTGGAAGCAGCCCGGCGAGGGTGAGCAAGGGTGGGGGTATCGGGGGCGGCAATTAACCCCCCGGCTCGCCCCGGGCGGGTTTATGCCGTCTGCGTTGGCACTGCCGGAGATAACGGAGCGTTGCAATGGGAACCGCAGCGGCGCCTGTTTGCTGCGCAAACGCCTGTTTGCTTGCCTGAGCATATCACTCTCCTCCATGCTTGGCGTCCGTCCGCGGTTCATCATCGTCTATTTAATTAACGGGGGAGGGAATAGGAAGTTTGTGCCTGATTTTCCCCCACCCCGTCGCCCTTCTTTTGAAAAATAGCCTTTCATGAAGGCAGCGCGGGGAAGAAGAAAGTTGAAGGCTTGCTATGTTTTTCCTCTTTTCCTTCGGTGATAGGAGAATTAAAGAATTGTCGTAGGCAATTTTTTAATTAATTTGATCAATTATCATAGGGCTGGTTGGCATTGCCACATATTTGAAGTGTGACTGTATCTCTGTGTGGATTTTTAAAAAGATGCTGTTTGCACATTATGTCTCACAAGGCTCTCTTTTTATATTTGCAAGATTTGTATACTTAAATTTAAGAAAGCTGGATACCTTTTAGGATATTTGGACCACCTAAAATGACTTTTGGATTTGCAACCCAGTGGATGAATCTGGCTGTCAGGGCTTGCCCAATGAAGAGATCTATGGTGTTTATGAATGAGGCAATTGGTGCATCATGCATAAACACCCAGATTATTCAGGAGCTTAAACTACAGTTCTTTCTCATATGATCTCTGCATTCTCTGCCAGTACCTCTGGGAAGTGTGGTGGGCAGCTCAAGGAAAAGGATACTGCAGGAATAAAAATCCACATGAATTTATTTATTGGAAAGAGTAAAAACACATACCCCCTCCCCCCAATAATTATGTGAAAATAAACAGCAAGGTATAGACCTTTACACGCACGCACGCACACACACACAAAAGCTTGCTGCTTCCATGGGCTTCTGCTTGTATCCACTTAGCACTACCTATTATCATGATTATATTTTGATAAATACCATGTGCATTTTGTCAGATGAACTTTTATTGCCGGGTGTTCATACAAAAGGTGTTTCACTGTAGCTATTGGAATAAAAAGGGTTATCAAGTAGAGTATTAATATCTTCTGTATTCTGAGCTTTGCTCAGTAACATATTCTACCTTAAGATTGTCTCCTGTTTTCAAATAGTGCTGTTACCCTGAGAAATAAAGAATTGAAACCCACTCCTCATTGTTCCTGAATAACAGGAATAAATTATGTGCTCTGATTCACAGTACTCTTAAACTGAAATACTGCTTCATTTCCAAGTAAGCGAGCTTAGAACCAACCTTATCTAAAGCAATAGAGTTTATTTATATAATCATGAATTTAGAATCAAGATATTAGATACATGTAACATAGAAGACTTGCTTTGGTTGAATTGGTTTGAATATTAGGTTGAACATCTTATGTGTAAGTGACTGTTCATTTCAAGAGAGAGCCTTGTATATGATTTTCCCTTTAGTACGTACAGGTGGACATATTTTGTAGTTAGATTACCTCTTTTATTATTTTGAAGGCTAGTGATCTTGTTCTTTTTTCTTTTTTTAGTTGATGTCAGGCTTTACTTGCAGCTGCTCCAGAGGGGAGAAAAAGCATCTTCCACTGCTTCGTTCTAGCAAAATAATATAATAATATTATTATTAAAGTATTATTGTGGTTTGCAATCCAAATACATTAAAGAGATATTGGTAACAAGAGCTCTGGGTTTTCAAATAGCCTCTGGGGACTGAAATTTTCTTAGCAACTTGGGCTGTTGTTCAGCAGACTACAAATATAGAGTCTATCCTATCTTGTCAGTGATCTGCTGCTTAAGAACTCTTTGGTCATACATCATGGAAGTATAATGTAATGGTTCCTGCTTTGTTTATTTCATACCTTAACCATGACTTACTACAGGCGTTAACCATGCAATGTGTCAAAGGAAGCTAATGGAACTATTATTTGAATAGCTTTAACATGTCAGATGCAGTGAGGAAATGCAGTGTTTTTTGTTTGTTTAAGCTCTGCTTAGAGAGCTTTTTCATCCAAGATAGTACAGTAGTAGTATTAATGCTGACAGTCATCTCCTAGTCCATATTTTCCTATTCTGTTTCAACTCCAAAAGTGAACCTCCTCCACTTGACTTACAACTTAAGCCTGTTAAATAATTTACACAGGTGCTACACATACTGCTTTTACAACTTATACTTGTTTTAATTTTTTTAAAAAAATTCTAGGATACCTTTTTGTTTCATGCATATTTCTGCATAAGTCTTAATTTGGGACACCTGATAGCTACCCATATGGTGGTGGAATGATTAATGCCCACATCAATTATTTCTACAGTTCCTTCCCTCCCCATTTCTCATTTATACTTTTAAAGTCCTGTTTGGGTTATTTCCAAAAGAAAGGTCAGGCAAGTTGAATGGGAAAGAAGATATATGATATAAATGTTGGAAATAAATAAATAAATAAAGGCATTTTATGCCTATAGTTGAACTTCCTTGCATAAATACCTGAACTGGAGATATAAAGCACCTAGCACTATTTGCCATAATTTGGAAACCAAATGTCTTCTACCACTGTTTTCTTCAATTTTGTTACTATTTAATTTAGAATATCTTTGCAAATGATGTCTTTCAGCAGGTGACTGAGAAAATCCCAGTTCTCTAAATAAAGAGAAAATTTGTACTTCAAAATTTCCACCATCACTTTTTTCATGAGCAATAATCCTAAATTCATAAAAATATATACAGACTATGCCTCTGTTACAGAAATATACTGGATGGGCATTTGAATAAGGCAGACTCCTATTTACATCAAAATAGGTTTCTATGTTGCATTTCCTATGTCATGCTATAACCACTTTTTTTTCTTCACAGAAATATAAATTTTGTAGGAATTTTAAATCATATTAAAATTCAGAGGGGCAAGGTGGATTAGAAAACTGGGCCTAGGTAATTTATATGAATTTCTGCTATATCCTAGGTCAAAGATATACCACATACCTACCACACCATTCCGTTTCAAGATAAGCAATGTTTATACAAAATAAATAAAAAGAGTAAGAAAAAATAAACAAAACAAATAAAAGACAAGATAAGAAAAAAGAAAAGGAAAGATAGCTAAATGTTTAATACTTTACACCAAATCATTCATTATACCTCTCCATAACTTTTTGTTTTTGCAAAAAATATATATCTGTATATCCATATCTATCTTTCTTTCTGTCTGCCTGTCTGTCTGTCTCCTACTATATCCAGACACTGCTTCATACATTGCCTTTTATTTTTTAAAGTTTTCTCCCTTTTTTAGGATTTCATCCATTCCATTCAACCACAGCTTTCTCAACCTTCCACCTCCTCTTAACCTATGCACTCTTATTTTCATGTAATTGTTTTGCAAATGACCAAACCACCTTAAGTACTTCTTTTATACTGGTCATTGACTTTTGTAGTGAGTTCACATTCATTCCTTACCCATTCATTTTTGACTCTATCTCTTCTCGTTTCATTGCAGACAGTATCTCATTCCCACTGCATTCAACTTACTTGCATGTTTTGGAATGTCTAATTCTTATTTCCATATAGTAGTGGGCAGGGGCACACTCTTATATATAACCATTTTCATTTATTTCAACAAACATTCATTCTTTGTAACAGACCACATGCCACCTATTAGTTTTCTAACAGCATTTGTACATGTCAGAATTTCTGCATCCATTTCCTCATTGTTAGTAAATATGCCAAGGTACACAACTGTTTTGGTCTTTGGTATATAGATGTTCAGATCCATACTCCTTATTGCATCATGTAACCTATCTAACATTCACAGCATATTATTTGAGTTCTCAGCCAATAACATAGCATTATCTGCATACAAAAGTATACATATACTGATATCCCCAACTAAGACCTCTGACACAAACATTTCCTTATATAATTATCCACAAATATATTAAACAGCCAATGAAACATCACATGTGTTTGTCTTACTCCTTACCATGAACTATGTGAATATTTTATTCTCATACATGCTTTACATGAATCGTATAAAGGCTCTTTCATTTTTGGCAACTGAGCTTCAAAGTCCATAGTTGAGCAAAATATTCCATAATTCAAGCCTATTCGTTTTATTATGCATTTTGTCTAAATCAATAAATGTACAAGTTCTTTTTTACATTCATATATTTCTCTATCACTTGCCAAAGAAAGAAAATCTGGTCTGCACTCATCCTGCCCTGCATAAAGCCAATGCACTTCCCGAATGTTCCTCATTGTTACCTTTGTGGTCTTTCAATCAGAATTCTGCCAAAGACCTTCCAAGGCACAGTCTGGTTCTACTGTTATTTTACAGTCAATTCTTATTGTTCATCAGGTGCAGACCCAATCTTCATATGCATGCTAACCAAAATCTACATCCATTCCATAACCAAACTCATCCATAGTTTAAGATAGGTCCATTTGTAGCATTTACACCTGTAATCTTACCGTTTTCCAATACTGTCAAAGCATTTTTTCTCAATTTTCATCATTTTTCCTTTAAAGCATTCATTTCAATTCCACTCTTCAACATACCACTGTTATTCCCATGAAAAAACTCTAAAATATACCTTCTAGCATTCTCTCAGTTCATTCATCCCAAATAATTTCATCACATTTATTGTTAATTCCATTCTCTCTGCTATTATATAACTTTCTTCACCCACTTCCCAAATAATATTTAATTTCATCAAAATGGTTGTGCATTTTCTCTGGCACTTTTAATTTTGTTCTTGCTTTCTTTGATTGCATCCATTCTTTGAAACTGTATTTTTCTTTCTATGCACACCAGATAATGCTTTTCTTTTATTTTAATTTTTTACAGCACTTGTTATATGCATTTTTTCATTCACAGCCTCTTCCATTTCATCATTTCCCCATTTCATTAAACATCCTTTTTCATACTTCACATTACATATTTCCACTCACTTCTGTGGCACTCTGTAATATACTTGTTTTCACTTTGTTTCAAGTAGCTTCTACATTATCTTTCCTTAAGGCCAGTTTCCATTCATTCTGTCAAGATATTCATATATCTTTTCATATTTTTTTCATTCAGAATTCCTTATTTCTCTTCCTGGAGCTATTCTATTTTTATTCTTGTTTCTTTCATTTCATTTCATTTTCTTCCATCTCCACTTCTTTCCCAAAACCCAGTTTTGACACTACCAAAAGTTGGTATGTCTCAAATTCAGAACTTTTGATCGCCCTTGTATTTTTCACGGAATCTCTGTTTTTCATAATAAACAATCAAAACAATCCAATCATGCTTTTAGATTTATATTCATATCTTTACCACTAGAATGTATGAACAGATCTATCCTTAAACCATATACTGTATTCAAAACAGACAGATCTTTTTCTAAGTAGGTACCCACCAATCATTCTCATTCATTCTTTGGTCGCCAAATGGCCTACTTTTTCTGTGTTCTCATCCTGTTCCCACCTATTCATTCATGTTACCTTACAGAACATTTTCCTAGATTGCATTTATTTAGAAAGTTATACTGTATCTTTATTACCATTCACAGGAGGAGAACATCAACCTGTCATCAACCTGTGGATTTCTACTTTCATATGTAAATATAATCTAGATGACAGGAGTGATATATAAAAAGACAGAATCATCATCATCATCATCATCATCATCATCCATACATTTTAGTCCTTTCATTCATAATTAAGCCTATATCTTTACTTTCCTAAATTTGTTAATCAACTCTACTCCAAAATATCAGACTTCCTTTATTCAGATCTGTTACATCCTTCCTCTTTCAGTTTTACAGATGCACAACATGCCTGTGTTTTTTTATATTTAATTTTATTTGTTAATTCATGTACTTTTCCACTTATTTTTCTTACATTCCAAGTTGCATTCTTCTGTAAGCCATCATCATAACCAGATGGGCCCATAGATATTGACCTCCACCACAATCCATGGCTTTGACCAGCTGATGCTTTTGAGTAATGCTTTTTAGTAAGATGGAGAAGGTGTAGATTTGGTTACCTTACCTTAATTATACCCATGCCTCCTATAGTATTCTCTGCCAACTGTAAGGACAGTACTGATCAGTATTGACATATTTTGGACAACCAAAGCCCAGTTTTACCCTAAACATGCAAACACTATTCCATGTAAACTAGGATTTTACTCTGCAAACTAACACACTGTATTCTTCGCATCCCACCAACTAGAAAGTATATGTAGTGTATTAATGCACTAAGGTATACACCAAAGATACACTTATCATAACTACTTTTCAGTGGTCTTATAATCGTATAAATGTGGTATATTAGTAATTTCTTCACAGCTGGATCCATCATCACATCTATAACATTTGATTAATACAAATTTATAGCTGTATCAAATGTATAGGATAAACTCCAGTGGCTTGTAGGAGCCTATAAATTAAACATTACTGGTATGATATAGGATCTCTAGGGAAAGCAACATTCAAAAAACAAAATGATATTTGAAAAGTTGTTTTAAGGTGTCTCACTGAAATAAGTCAATAAACTGTTATAATTATCTCATTCATTGGGAGACAGTTAATTTACAGTAAGGAAGAAAGCTTCTCCATTCCATATGACATTGATCTGCCTATGAGCTGTGAAGATCATTTTTGCAATTAAAAAATATAGGTTTAGGGCAATGAATAGTAAGAGAACCTGAAAAGCGTTTTTTAAAGAGCTGAGGGAATTGGGGTTTAATTCAATGCTGATCAAATTCCATAAGATGAAATTTAGGTACTTTAATCCCCCTAACTGCTCCCTCTCTCCCTGTGTGTATCCACAGAATTTATCTGGAAATTTGGAGACGAAGGGAATGCAGAGAAGAGGAAATCATGGGGAGAAAATAGCTTTTCTGGAAATTTTGAAAACAAAAACAAAAAACCCCCAACCTGATTAAACTAATCTAAAGTCAATTTGTTATTTGGAGAATATATTGTGTGCTACTTGGTTTGCTATAAAGCCAGTGTTTTGCATATCAGCAGTTAATAGTGTGGCCAATTCATAAATTTAGAAAGTGTGGTTGGATCAGTGATTTTACCACAGAACACTACATTTATAAGAATTCAATTATAATTTGCATAGGTTATGAAAGTATACCAATGTAGATAAATCATAGTATTATATGCTGAATTAAGAATGCTAATATTTCAATACCAAACGTTCAATTCCTTTGAGCCACTTTATTGGTTCTCAGGGGCCCTTTCACAGGTGAAGATGGAAGAATTCCTTCCAATTTGCTGTCTTGAGTAATCCTGGCTTTGTCTCTAATCTGCTGTTTCCTCATTTGCACTGTTTCTGTTGAGGTAAAGTCAAGCTGGCAGTACGACAACCAAAGATACCCTAATCTCTATTAAACTGAACAAGAGAGCTCACAAGCATCTTTTTTTTTGTTTGTTTGTGAATATGGCATTTTTCCTGGGAGGAAGAAATGAATCTTAGAAACACTGCTTGTTCTCACCATACGACTTTTAATAGAATAATAGAAATGTACTCCTGTTGCATAGTTTTAAGGGTTTCAGTATATAAATACCTTGTCTTAAACATTTAGATCATCATCATCATCATCAAAGAAAATACTTTGTAATCTATTTTATGCCTCTAACTAATTTCTTTGGGTTGAATCGAAACTCAGTTGGCTGCAGTGTTCCACTAAAATTAATACAACATTTTAATCAGGATTTAACTTCTATCAATTTAAATATGAACAAATGTTAATAAACACTGGATCCCAAACTTGGAAGCTTGATCTTAATTTGTCAGAAAATGGATGACTGAAAATAAGTAGTAGACAAAGGACTTACCACCTATACATGTCACTTAGAACCTGGAGGCAGTCATGCATACCACTGAATTTGGAATTGTTCATACCATCTTTAGAGAGAATTTGGTTCATATATACCATCCCCCACCCCTGTTGATTATTTATTTATTATTTATTTATTTTCCCTAAAGCTTGTTTGTTGTGATTTTCCCTTTGCAAACAAGATCATGCTGCAAAAATTTCCCTGTGCAGATGAAGGAAGTTCAATTTTCTTGCCATTTGTGAAGAACTATTCAGTGGGAAATGGTGTTGGTCATCCATATATTGTTCTCTTTCTAATTCAATTGCCCATATTTTTTTTCTCTGTTGTACTTGTTGCTATTACATCTTGCAGATTCCCCGCAACTAGGTACGAGGCCTCCGTGGGCTGGCTAAATGTTGGCCGCAAGTTCCTGGTAACTCCCAGTATTTTGTTTTCTGTCCATTAGTCACTTTGAAGGTCTTAGGGATAGAAGGCAGGGTGTAAGTCCAAACCAAATAATTAAATAAATATCACATTAGTATGAAATCTTGTTGTGAGGAAATGGTTCCACTCACTAATAATGAGCTTGTAGAACTCATTTCCTGTGGTATATTATAGCTATACTACATGTTACTCCAGCAACATTTTTCTTATAATTGAAGTATCCATCACAGATACTCTGATATAATGTATTAAAAAATTGTAGGGCTCCCTCAGGTGGAGCTTGAATTGACATGGCTATATGAACACATCTGAACATACAGGTGAAACTCGAAAAATTAGAATATTGTGCAAATGTTCATTTATATCAGCATGGCAACTCAAAAGGTGAAACCAATATATGAGATAGACGTATTACATGCAAAGCGAGATATGTCAAACCTTACTTTGGTATAATTGTGATCATTATGACGTACAGCTTATGAAAACCCCAAATTCACCATCTCAGAAAATTAGAATATTACATGACATCAATAACACAAGGATTGGAAATAGAACAATATCGGACCTCTGCAAAGTATAAGCATGCATATGTACTCAGTACTTGATTTGGGCCCCTTTTGCAGCAATGACTGCCGCAATGCGGCGTGGCATGGATGCTATCAGCCTGTGGCACTGCTGAGGTGTTATGAAAGACCAGGATACTTCAATAGCGGCCTTCAGCTCCGCTGCATTGTTCGGTCTCATGTCCCTCATCTTTCTCTTGGCAATGCCCCACAGATTCTCTATGGGGTTCAGGTCAGGCGAGTTTGCTGGCCAATCAAGCACAGTAATCCCATGGTCATTGAACCAGGTTTTGGTACTTTTGGCAGTGTGGGCAGGTGCCAAGTCCTGCTGGAAAATGAAGTCAGCATCCCCATAAAGCTCGTCTGCGGAAGGAAGCATGAACTGCTCCAAAATCTCCTGGTAGACGGCTGCGTTGACCCTGGACTTAATGAAGCACAGTGGACCAACACCAGCAGATGACATGGCTCCCCAAATCAACACAGACTGTGGAAACTTCACACTGGACTTCAAGCATTGTGCATTGTGTGCCTCTCCATTCTTCCTTCAGACTCTGGGTCCTTGGTTCCCAAATGAGATGCAAAAGTTGCTCTCATCAGAAAAGAGGACTTTGGACCACTGGGCAACAGACCAGTTCTTTTTTTCTGTAGCCCAGGTAAGACGCTTCTGATGTTGTTTGTTGTTCAGGAGCGGCTTGACAAGAGGAATACGACATTTGAAGCCCATGTCCAGGATCCGTCTGTGTGTGGTGGCTCTTGATGCACTAACTCCAGCTTCAGTCCACTCCTTGTGAAAGTCCCCAACACTTTTGAATGGCCTTTTCCTGACAATCCTCTCCAGGCTGCGGTCATCCCTGCTGCTTGTGCACCTTTTTCTACCACACTTTTCCCTTTCACGTAACCTTCTATTGATGTGCTTTGATACAGCACTTTGGGAACATCCAACTTCTTTTGCAATTACCTTTTGGGGCTTTCCCTCCTTATGGAGGGTGTCAATGATGGTTTTCTGCACAACTGTCAGGTCAGCAGTCTTTCCCATGCTTGTGATTCCTACTGAACCAGCCTGAGAGACCATTGAAAGGCTCAGGAACCTTTTGCAGGTGTTATGGATTCGTTAGCTGATTAGAGGGGGACACTTTGAGCCTAGAATATTGAACCTTTTCACACTATTCTAATTTTCTGAGATTGTGAATTTGGGGTTTTCATAAGCTGTACGCCATAATCATCACAATTATACCAAAGTAAGGCTTGACATATCTCGCTTTGCATGTAATGCGTCTATCTCATATATTGGTTTCACCTTTTGAGTTGCCATACTGACATAAATGAACATTTGCACGATATTCTAATTTTTCGAGTTTCACCTGTATTCATAACAGTATGGAAGTGGTTTGTCATTGTCTTATGTGATCTTTTTTTCAACTTCCCAGTCCCATCTCCAATGCTGCTTAGATTTTTCTAGATCAGCACCTGAGCTACGTGCTGCTACTTCCTGTGACAGATAATATGAAATATATATTCATAAAGGCTTGGCAAACATTTCCTTGTGATGGCTTCATTGACATAGTTTTATGTTCCTGAATTAATTCACAGCATGGAAATTGGAGGGGACTGAAACTTCAATTTTATTCTCTAGTGCCAGTTCATCCAGAATAGCAGAAAACATTTTTTTTTTTCAATCTACCCATTTCCCCAAATGTTTAATATTATTTTTCAGGGGTTGGTTATATGACTAAGAAGCATTTAAATAGTATATTCGTATTGCTCTTGGTTAAAAGCCTTTTAGAGTTATCAATATTGACAAACAGTTTTGTGCAAACATGAAATATAAAATGTCCTGCACAGTAACAGACAAAAACAATCTCTGACGATCGTTTGTGTCCACTACTTGCTATGAAATTGCTGAGGTCTCATTTACAAAGGAACAACTATACATTAGTACAGCAGATTTTTCCCTGTTCTTACAATAATGCATGTCTTTGAAATATTGGTAACATTACTCATTCCAGTATTGAATGTCTAATTGGGTTATTGGAATGAACACTTTTGTCTATAGACATTTCTCTCTGTACTGCTCACCAGCTCAGCTTTGCTTTTACACCTGTCAGCAAATTCTTTGGAGATCAGCTAACAGTACTACTCTGCTTTCCTTCTTAATTTAGGACCCTCTAAAACCTTTTGGTCCTGCAGTCTGAGTGAGTTGAACAAATGTTTGCCAAAGAGCAGCCAAAATACGGCTTCAGTTGGTTTTCTAGGTCATACGTACATCATTAAGTTTAAATTTGTTAAGTATTATCTTTCACCCCTTTTCTATTTTAAGTATACATGATGGTTAATTTTTATTATAAAAAATAAACAAATCATAATTTGTATTATGATACAAATAATGTGGCATTAGAAAACATTTAAAAGAAGAACTTGTTGGGGAAATATTAAACAGTAGAGTATATGCAGGCACATTGAGAAATTTAAAATATGAGGTTAAACGCTAATCTTTTCAATCCATATAAATATGAATGATTTTATAGAAATTGTGTATGTGTATGTGTGTATGTGTGTGGTGTGTGTGTGTGTGTGAGAGAGAGAGAGAGAGAGAGGGTTGAGTGGGGACTCTGATCTGTCTATAAAACCATGTTTAAACAGAAAAAAGCGCAGCAGCTGCAGAAATATAATTTATGAGACTTCACTTACCTTACCTCATTTCTATTACTACTGGTATTTAACTAGATGGGCCAATCTCATGGTTGTTTTGATCGGAGTTTTAATATACCATTTCTAAAAGTCTTACAGTAATCAGATTACTCTGATTATTTTAGGAAAGGCCAAATGGAAAGACAAAAATATAAATCAAAAGTCACATTTTTAGTCCTGAAACAGGAATGTCCCTGAAAATGTGAAAAGCTTTCTAAAATTATGGAAGCAAGACAATCTTTTAATATTGTTGTACTGAATGTTTTTGATACTTGGTTTTTGATTCAAGAAACAGTATGTGCAATTATACTTTCATTGTTTGTAAGTTTTATCTTTCATGCCTGTTTGCAGTTATTGCCCTCTGCAATTCCCCTTGTCTTACTGGCATTTCTTTTTTTTACTTGAAAGAACATTATTCAAACCCTTCATGTTTTAAACCTGTTTCAGTGGATTAATTCACATTCTAAGGTATGATAACATTATTTTTATAAAATCATTTTGTTGAATAACAATGCTTATAAATTTTTGGCTTTCAGAATAATTGCATTTTAAAGACTTAGGGACCTTAAAGACTTTAAAGTCTTAGCACCTTGCTTTTTGCAGCTGGTCATTATATGATTTTTAAAGCTCTAATACACCATAAATCCTGCCCACAAATATTTTTATACCTACTGAATGTCCCTGAAGAAGAAAAAGCAATAACCCAAATGGTGAATTTTTACAAGGAACATCAAAGTGTTCATGAAATTCACCACCCCCTCCCTGATACAGCTTAACATTGTTTCTCTTTTATGAGGAATGTCCCTTCCAGGCTAAGAATTTTCCTGGAATGCACATTTATCCGTTGTAGGTCATCATTTATTTAATCTGATTGAAAGTCAGTTCACTAATCAGATACTATTGGGAGTCAAATGTCTAACAGTGAAAGTTAGCTTCTGCAAATCTGTACTGCAGTTGTAAACAGGAAATACTGTATGAACTGGAAGTACAAATATAATCCATGATACAAAATTATACTAATATCTGTTATCGTAGCAGTTTACTTTATTTGTGGTACCACTAGAACTCCGTAAGAATTTATATATTTATTTTTCTGGGATACTTTTCATTCAATAAATAAAATGATTATTTGCTTCAAAACACAGTACTGAAATAAAGTGAAAGAAGAGGAAAAAAAGAAGAGAAAAGAAAGGAAACGGAATGGGAAAAAAAGGCAAAATCATATTACAGTGGTACCTTGGGTTACGAATTTAATCCGTTCCGTGACTCTGATCGCAACTCGATTTGGTCGCAACGCGAGGCAAATTTTCCCATAAGGTTCAATGTAAATTCGGTTAATCCGTTCCGCCCTCCGAATTTGGTCGCGCCGCGAGGCAAATTTCCCCATAAGGTTCAATGTAAATACAAACAGTTCTGAAACATATGCATTTTATTTTTAAACCACAAAAACATGAAAAAAAGTAAGTACAGCACAGTATGAAGAGGGAGAATGGGGTGGGGAGGCAGTTATTGTTTGGAGGGAGAGTCCCCCTCCAAAGGGACATCTCCTTCAGGGGTTTCCTCTCTTCTTTGCCTCTTAGCTGCAGGCTCAGTTCTGGGGAAAAACCTGTCTAAAGTCAGTTTTTTCCTGCGCTGCATAACCCTCCGGAAATTAGAGACCACGTTATCGTTCATCATGTTCAACACTCTGTTCGTTACAGTTATGTTGGGGTGGTGCTTCTCAAAGAAGTCCTGGCACGCATTCCATTGTTTCATAATGGATTTAATCTCGGCACTGCTCACCTCCTCCCTGTCTTCCTCTTCCTCAGTGGAATGCTCCTCACCAAGCGCTTTCTGTTGCTCACTCTGGAGCTCAGCAAGTTCTTCCATGGTCAGCTCCTCCTCATGGTCCTCAACAAGCTCCTCTACGTCTGCACCATCGACAACCAGACCCATGCTCTTGCCCATGGACACAATCTCCTCCACTACCTCTGCATCAGAGCCTTCACGGTCACACACAGCGACACATTCTGGCCACAGTTTCCTCCAGGCTGAGTTTAAGGTCCGGCAGGTGACATCTTGCCAGGCTTTGTCAATGAGGCTGATGCAGTGGAGGACATTGAAATGTTTCTTCCAAAACTCTGCCGGAGTCAAGGATGTTTCCTCAGTGACATTGAAACACCTGGTGAAGAGCGCCTTTGTGTAGAGCTTCTTAAAATTGCAGATCACTTGCTGGTCCATGGGCTGCAGAAGAGGTGTCGTGTTGGGGGGGGAGGAACTTGACCTTTATAAAGTCATACTCAGCGTCCATATCATCCACCAAGGATGGAGGGTGTGTCGGGGCATTGTCCATCAGAAGAAGGCACCTTTCAGGCAGCTGGTTGTCGGAAAGATATTTTTTAACGCTGGGTGCGAACACCTCGTGCAGCCATTCCATGAACAACTGCCTTGTGACCCACGCTCTTGCATTGGCCCTCCACATGACAGGCAGTCTGGCCTTGTTCACATTGTGTTCCCTGAACACACAAGGGGTCTGAGAATGGTACACCAGTAGCGGCTTAACCTTCAGGTCGCCGCTTGCGTTCGCACACAGCAAAAGGGTCAGTCTGTCCTTCATGGGCTTGTGCCCTGGCAGTGCCTTTTCCTCCTGTGTGATGTAGGTTCTGTTTGGCATCTTCTTCCAGAAGAGCCCCGTCTCGTCGCAGTTGAACACTTGCTGAGGGACGTATCCTTCCGCCTTCACGAAGCCCTCAAATTCTTCCTTGTAGGCTTCTGCAGCAGCCTTGTCAGAACTGGAAGCCTCTCCATGTCTTGCCACATTGTGGATGCCACTTCTCCTGCGGAATTTCTCAAACCAGCCTCTGCTGGCTTTAAATTCCTCACTTGCTGCGCTGGTAGAGGGGTTTTTCTGCAGTAAATCACTGTGCAGTTTCCTGGCTTTTTCACAGATGATAGCTTCACTCACGCTATCACCTGCCAGCTGTTTCTCATTCAGCCACACTAAGAACAGCTTTTCCACCTCTTCCAGCACTTGTGTCCTCCTCCTCGTTAACATCGTTACTCCTTTTGCCACATCAGCTTCTCTGATGGCATCTTTATTCTTCAAAATAGTCGAGATGGTCAACTTCGCCATCTTGTACTCCGCGGCCAGATCAGTCACACGAACACCACGATCGTGCTTTTCTATAATCTCCTTCTTCAGTTCGATCGTCACTTTCTTCTTCAAACCCTTATTCTTGCCAAGCCCGCTCTGCATTTTCTTTGGAGCCATGCTGACAAGCACACCAAAAACCTTCCAAACGCCACAAAACACACCACAAGCCTCACCGAATGTCTCCTTGCTACTGTGATCTCGCCCACAGGAAGCCGCGACTGCGTGGCAGCAGGGCAAATGGCCGCGGATCCGGTTCATAGCGTGAGGCGGAGGTCGTACGGCGAGGCAAATTTTTGCGACCGGAGCTGGTCGTATCGCGAAATTTTCGTAAGGAGGGGCGTTCGTAACCCGAGGTACCACTGTATAGAAGATATGGAAAAGAGTTTTTAAACACATTAATCTTGACTATTGATCAGTCCTTCAATTACATCAGTAGAGAGCTGATTCATAAGCAAAAGGTGAACCTATATCATCAATCCAAGCTTGTAACTGTTTTTCCAATATATAAAAGCAATCTTTTTGCTACATCCTATGCTTGATTAATCCAACATTCTTCATATATTGATTGGAATTAACATGACATTGATATTGTTAAACTTAATCTTCTTACAAAACCTTGTTAACAAACACATGGATATTAAACTAAAATGTGACAACAGTGGGATTGGCCCATAACATATGTGTAACAACTCCAGCACAATGAAACCCTTTCTATATGTTCTCTGAGGTGTCCAGTAAATACAAGAAAAGTCTTTTATTGAATGAATAAGTTTTAAGAAACATACTTAAGGTTCTTTAAATCTCTTAACCATTGATTTATTAATATGGAATATTCCAGAGTTCATGAAACTTTAGTAATACTCTTTAAATTGTCTATAAAGGTACTGCAAGTAGGGAACCATCCAGAAAACTGTTCAGGAGTTTTAGTTACTGTTAATATATCTGAACTGAATTATGAAATCAACCCATTTTTTTTAATTAAAATATCACCCAGTTTTGATTCCTCTTGCACTGTCTTGAATGGTTTGATAACTAATTGAATTAAGCTGTTTTTGAGAATGAATACCCTTCTTACCCCATGACATCTTCCCAAAATATGTATTTGTAATTTTCAAACCTGGAATTCCTAGAGTGTATGTTTATAATAAGAATAAGGATCAAAAGTACACTTCCATTTAAACATCTGCTAAATATGGCTTGCAGTCTTTAATTCTGATTATACAACTGAATTTCCAGTGAAAAAAGGAATCAAACCACTTCCAAGATGTCAGAGGTGTCATATAACTTTCTAATTATGCCCATAATAATTTTTTAATTTAGTCATTTTAATTCCATAGAGAAAAAGAAGTCAAAATATAAGCCCAGTCTTAAAGCTAAATATCAGGAAAATCAAAATAATCATATGAAAGGTGCAGTGTAGATAAAGAAAATCTGTGTGTTCTTCCCATAACAACTATATTAATAATTTAGCAATCTGCTTATAAGCAGATAGGATTAGGGTTAAGGTGCCTTTATCTGAAATGTTTGTGTCTGGCTTTCAGCAACCATGACTCCAAACCCAGGAGATCATGGTGATGTTCCTGCAGGTGACCATGGCTGTGACTGATTGTCCTGCTCCACAGGTGACTGGATGTGAGTGTGCCTGAAATTGGGTTATAGAGATACCTTACCTGAAGAGGTATCCACATTAGATAATTTCCACCCAGTCTCCAGTCTTACCTTTGTGGGAAATGACTTTTGTCAGGATCTCTGAATGAACGAATTGGACTCCTTATTTTATTGGAATTCTTAGAAGTCTGTAATACTATCAACCATTGTGTCCTTCTGGGCCACTTGTGAAGGTTAGGAGGGCACTATTTTGCAGTGCTTTTATTCCTTCTTGAGCAGGGATTCCAGTTGGTGGTGATATAGGATGACTAGTCAAGTCCTTGACCATTCCGAATCAGACAGGAAATGGAATTGTACTCTCCATGAATGAAGTTCTGGACTCAGCTTCAGCAAGTAGAGGCCATAGCCAGGGGAGCGATTGGTTAGTTTTGGCCAATGAGCCAACTGCAGGCTCATTGTATGATTCTAATGTGAGTTCTTTGTATGATTCTAATGTGAGTTGCCCTGAGTATACTGTATGGAATCAGGTGGGGTATAAATTGTATATGTACATACAATTGTACAGGTATACATATCTTAAAAATATTAACATAGGAATCCTTCTTAGCATGTACCATTTATCAATCTTGAAATGCAAGACAGTTAAACAAGCATTAATTTATATTGGATTTTTCTCTTAAAATGCCTATTCTCCTTATCCCTCTCTCTTCCATTATCCTGTTCTTTCCTATTACATGTTTTTGAGTATCTTTTAACCAATTATGTAGAAAAAAAATTATGTAGGTCAGAAAAATAAATCTGTGCTGGCAGGGATTAGAGGAATATAGAATTCATCCCTCAGTTTACCAGAGGGCTTCATGACTCTTACAGATTCATGTTTCTTGGAAGTATGTGTTATTGAAACAGTAACAGTTCATAGGTAATGGAATAACATTGTCTGGTCATGGGATACTGAATTCAGTGGTACTAAAATCAGTGCCTTCAGTTGTAAAGGATGCATTTACAGTGGAGTTCTTATAGCACAGTCCTATATGTATATTTGAAAATAAGTCCCATTGAATTTAGTGGAACTCACTGCCACCAAATTATGTGTTGGATTACAGCTTAAGCCAAACTTCAAAGTAAAAATACATGACTGTTCTACTAGTCTTACTGAAGCTAATATATATATGGCACTAAGTGCAGAGTTGAATTAAAGGAGCTTGGTTCAGAGATCTTCTTGAGACTTATGGGGCTTGATATCACTGACAAAGTGTATTCAGTGTATAGCAAAATTCGTTTTCAGGCAAAGGGGTAACCTTTTGATGGCCAGGGCCACACTCAACAAGTAGAAACATTAAAGGTCATTGTGAGCACAGCCACGGCGTATGTACTGGACAAGACTGAAATGTTTGTTAGTTTCCTGAATTTCTGAAGACGTTCTTTTGAGGGAGGGGGGATTCTTTTTTTTTTTTTTTTTAAATAAATTTAGCTCATTTGGGGGTATGCTACATTTTTTGTGTGCTTTCTGCCTCAAAATAGTGACAACTGCTACTGGTTTGAGAAATGGCTTGGGATGCACTCCTGCTGTTTAGTTTGGCATAAAAGTTATATGACAGTGAAAATTCATGGATCATTTATCACATAATTGGCACTACATGGAGGCAATCACAACACGTTATGGGAGATGAAAGCTGGAATAAGTTCCAGCTGCTTACTAGTCATGAATACTGTGAAACTTTAGAAAAGGACATAAGCTTACAGAAATATCATACAACTTGTTTCTTTCTGTCCATCTTGTCTTGTAGATCACCTGTTCGTATTTGTTGTCCTGATCCCATTTTGCATTGTTGTTCTGAATGAATGTTTCTATGCTACATATAAACATTATTGTGGTTGTTATTATCTTTTTAGGTTTCAGTCCTGAAGGTTTAGGCAAGAAGTGCCACCTGAAGACATTGGGCCTTCTGAGTAAATATATACAAGAGTGCATTGTTAGTGTTAGAAGGATTGCTGCACAAACCCTCTTTGTGCCTGGGAGTAACATAACCTCTCTACTTTGTCAGAAACAATGTATTTAGTATTTGTCTTGATCCTGCCTTCACTCCAACTGGCTTTGTTATTTTATCAAGTAGATGTGAGGACAGCAGTTGAAAAACAGTTTACCAGAGACAATGTGGATTAGAAGGTTCGATGTGGTTTGAATTAAATATTTTGGGTGATGTAGATAAAGATTTCTGGTATCTGTTGTTAATCTCTTTATTAAAAAGAGAAGATTAATATTTATGAGATTCTGGCATGGCTAAAATAAATCCTGGTAGTTTGATAGCACTCCAAAACGCAAGTAACAATACTAAATTCTGGAAATGAAATTTTCAGACAATTGTGTCACAGGTTTAATATTTAAATTAAACTAATGCCTAAAATTATGGATTTCATGCTACAATTCAGTACAGTTTTTGTTGTTACTGCTCCTAAAATGTTTTAAATCAAAAGATAAATTACTAAAACCTAAGAATGTGTCTAGTAGCATTTGTGAGGTGCCTCTATAATTCCAAGTTATATATGAATTTGAAATCCATTTGTAATATTAGAAGTCTAACAGAAGAGGAAGTTAGACTTGGATAACATTTTAAAAATGAAGTATTGATCATATTCTTAGCACAGGTTTGATACCGTCTTGCCCTTGAGCATCAGCCTTTGCATTTTAAAAATGGAATTGTCTTGCACTATGACATACATTTAGAAAACATAACCAGGCAACTTAAGACTATGAAAAAGAGCCCTTGAGAGTTGAAGTATATCCAAGCTTGAGAAGTGAATTTACCTACATGTACTAAGCATTCTCATTGAAGCAGATAAATAGATGGTGACCTTCTTGCTTGATATCATAGCTGGAAAAGTGTCCCTCTATTTCATAACATCATTAAGTACCATTACCACTAAATAAATGTCTAGTAACAATAATAATTTTCTGAGGCAAAGTGGTACACTTACCATTAAAAAAAGCTTCTTCTAGCATTTAACCAAAATTGATTTCCCATTGGTTCAATTCTTATCCTTTAGACTGATGATGGGGACTCTAATACTTATGGGGACTCTAAGGACCACAGTTTACTGAGTGATGATGTAACATAGATAGTGCCACACTATGATCAGTGTCAAGGCTCCAAAATCCATATTTCACAAGTACTGTATATTTTTAACTTTTTAAAAAGTACAATTGAAATGATAACAAGATACGCTAACATGTAGACTCCAGCAGGGAGGAAAGAGAGTTGAGGATCCAGGAAGTAAGACAAGACAAGAATTCTGACCAGTGGGAAACTACCCAATTCAGTGTGTGAAGAGTGGTTTACACACTGGAGTAGAATCAGGGAGACCCAGGTTCAAGTCCATCCTCAGCCATGGAAGCTCACTGAGTAACTTTGAACCAGTCCTCTCTCTTAGCCCAACCAACTTCACAAAGTTGCTGCTGTGGGAAAAATGGGAGGAAAGTACATTATGTATACTGACTTGAACTCCTGAAGTAACAAACAAACAAATATTTCAGTACTATCTTCACAGTGTTTCCTCCAACATTTCAGTTAAGCCGATAGCTAATGAAGAACACTGACTATATGAGAATACCAAGCCTATGCTGATCCCAGATTGCCATAAATGTCACATATGGAGAGGCCCTTTGTTGGTAGTAATCATAACGGAAGTGAATGTGACTTACTACTAGATAGGATAGATAGAGATAGAGATATGATATACACTTGTGTTGTCAGCTTTCTAGTAGTTTGTGGAGAAGGTGGAAAGAAACAAAAAAGTGGCAATTGGCAGACTGAAAAAACCCCCAATCCATTTCCTTCACAGAAGGCATGTAAATGGGAGACAACAATTGATTTCACTTTGTGCTTCATTGACTAAGGCAGGGAAAAAAAAGACTGAAGGGGAAAAGGTTTTCACAGAGACAGGGAGGCTGACGAGGAAGGTTAATTAAGTGTTGCCTTCCACCCCCACAGCTACATCTTAGAGACTTCTCAAGTTTATGAGCTAATATTGCTCCCGCCACTCCTTCCCAAAGTTACCATAAATTAACTTTCTTTATGTACAAATTAGTGATTTTGTTCTTGGTTTTTCATACTTGGAAGTATCTCAAGTTCTGTTCATTGAACTTGAGTTTTTTTTGAAGTGTACATAGTTTGTGTGCATTTTGGTGAAAAGGTCTTTGCAACATATTTCTTGTCACCTAATGCATAGTTTGAGAGGCAGTTTGGTGTAGTGATTAAGGCACTAAGCTAGCAACTGGGAGACTGTGAGTTCTAGTCCTGTCTTAGGCATGAAGCCAGCTGGATGACCTTGGGCCAGTCACTCTCCCTCAGCCCTAGGAAGGAGGCAAAGTGATACTAAATATATGTGTTCTTTCCATTGGGCTGAATAATATGAACATTATATTCATTTTGGTTCAAATTGCTGAAATTGCTGCTTTTCAACTGACTACCTTTAATCCTGTAATTGCAATAGTGTTCGTGATATTCATTTCATGGAGCATATCTTCTGTTTTTCTTTCAATAACATAAAAGAATCTTAAGAAATTACAAGAAATGGAAAGATAAAAAAGGGGAAATATAAACCCACTATAAATAATAAATAATAATTAGTGACTAGATATTACAGAATGCATATTTGTCATTAAATATTCAATAAGCAGATGATGATGATGATCATCATCATCAGTGCAGGATTTCTTTGCAGTGCAAATGCTAGTTTCAGAGTAGGGGTTTTCTTCAAGAGCACTACTGAGGAAAAAATATATACATTCTTTTATGTTTTCTGGAGAATTTCAGATACTTATGCCATGCCAATACCACAAGCTCACATTTGCCACAATAATTAAATTGAATGGAGAGATCTTCAGTCCTAAAATGGCACACTCTCCTCCTATGAGACATTTTATGGGCAGATATATTGAACAGCTAATTAAAATCCAAGTTAGATTGGAAAAAAATGGCTATATTCCAGGAAAAATTCAATTCCCTTTGATTTTTTTGGGTAGTTGTAAATTTTGATTCTTTTATTGAAACCAATTAGACTGTATAAGACAACCCAATATGATTACCACATCTATGCATGCTCTAGAGCAGCATTTCTTAAAATTTTCAAGACCACAGAGCACCAAACTATACACACACACATGTATTAGGAAGATCTCCTTTTTTTAAAAGAAATGGGAACAATATAAGGAACATTAAAACATGTTTGAAAAAATGTGCTTTATCTTCCTATACGTGTAATTCATCAATTATATGAATGAACAATCCAAGACTAGATCATAAAAAAATTAAAACAACCAAATTTATGTCTGAAAATACCACATAATCTCATAGATTGGGTAAATAACCTATTCCTCTTGTCAAATCTGAATGCAGTGAAGGCTTATGGCTTGGGCATAGAATTTAAGAATTCTTTTAGGAAGAATTCTAAAGATCAGTTGGTCAGATCAACCAGGCAGGCTATCTGTTAAGACCTGGATTAGCTAGGAACACAGTTTCTTATAAATATTTATGGAATGTATGAACTTGTATGATGGTATATTTCATCAATATCTGGAGTGAAATTTGTTAGAGTCAATATAACATTCAGCCTATTTTGATCTTTGATCTTGATTGTAGTGAATGCTGAAAATCCATTTTCACAAAGATAAGTAGAAGGAAAAGCTAGAAGGGCCTATAATGCTTAAAAACTTAAAAACTCAAATGGTGTATTCTAAGCAAAAGTAAAATAAAAAATATGCAAGAGAATTGGTACATGAATAAGCCAGACTGCTTTCAAACTTTTGATTGATTATGTGCCATCAAGTCGTTTTCAACTCCTAGCAACCAAATAGATAGATTTCCTCCATGACGATCTGTCCCTAATCTGTTCCTTCAGCTCTTCAAATGGTGCACTCATCGCCACTGTAACCGAGTCCATCCACCTTGCTGCTATCCACCTCTTCTTCTCTTTCCTTCCATCTTTCCCAGCATTAGAGCCTTTTCCAGAGAGCTGGATCTTCTCATAATGTGTCCAAAGTAGGATAATTTGAGCCTGATCATTTGTGCCTCAAGTGAGAACTCTGGGTTGATTTGTTTGATGATCCATTTGGTGTATTTTCTTGGTTGTCCATAGTATTCTCAAAGGTTTTCAAAATTAAGATGAAATAAAGCCATGTCAGATTATATACAGTTAAGTTTTCTCCCTCAGAGAAGCAATAACTATGGCTTGGCAAAACTTAGAAATGCTTAAATTCTGTGTCCTGTTTTGGTAGTTTGCATTTCTCATCCACGGATGTAGTCAGATTAGCTGTTAATTTTCTCTTTCTAAAGATGTTTCCAAATGGAGAGATGCTGGTGCTGCTCATTAAAAGACACTGTGCAACTATATGGTCATTCTCTCCTTAATAAATTTTGTGCGATAAGAAAAAAAAAAGTTATAAAGTATTGGGAAAACATGGGAAAGTTTCTGATGAAAACAATGATATGGACCTTTCAGAGAGTCCAGGAATGAGGCATGCAGATTGCATAATAGAATCCTTCTCCAGAAGTGGATAATGGTTAATGACAAGAAAATGGTTTTTCATGTCTCCTGAGAATGATGTGTAACGTTTTTCTTTTGAGAAGCAAATGTGGAATAAAATGAGATGGGGTTTTAATAGTTCTCTCTATATGAATATAATGCATACCTATTTTTAGGACTGAGGAGGTTATTCTGTCAGTATATAAATTTGGGTACATTATTTTCATTCTAAGTACACAGCCCCTGTATGTCACTTTTCATGCACTGTAGATTACTATAAAGAATCCAAATTACAATGTAGTATTCCAAGTCCTATCAGCACCATGCAAATAGAAAAATCTTCTTTGCTTCAAAATCCCAGCAAAATGTTGACAGTGTAAACATAAGTATTGTGGGCCTTCTAATTGCATTTTGCTGATCACCTGTACCTTCCATTTCAAGTTTTGCTGCTTCCATTTGTTCAAGCTCTCTTAATACCCAGCTGTGTCCATTCCATTTGTTCCATCATAATAATAACTAAGCACATCTGCTCATGACTGTCTGTATATGATGGTATCTTTTGTTTATTTAATTATTTCATGCACTCTCCATTTCTTTCCAAGGCCGGTCACAATTTAAAACTTCCAGTTTTATATCAGTATCACAACTTCAGGCAACATTCTTCATGGGAGAAAGTGGGGAGAGGTCAAATTGTTCCACTTTGGCATTGTTACATGTGATGGAGAATCAAAGTCCAATTGGTGTCTTTAAGCGGGGACTTAATATGTAACTATCTGTTTTATTTGGAAATTAGCTTGTGTCAGCAGATCCAGAAGAACATCCTTGATTTATTTATTTTGCCCTTTGGATAGCTTGATCCAAAGCCAATTATAGCACCATCTCCATTTGTCAATCATGGGGAAACCAGGTCACAGTGCTGTTTATATAAACATTTAAAACCAAATACATGGCAGATTATATTCTCATTTGTAATGTGAGTTGCTGTTTATTTTCCTGCTCCTAAAAATTATTCAGCAAGTGAGGCAGGCATTTTTATACATTGCCAAAAGTGATCATTGAATCTACTTGTTTAATAATTAGTTTTCAGACCTTGAAGTTTAGGTTTTAGCTTTGTCTCTATATTAGAGACTATCTTTGTAGCTTTCCTTTTGAATTATAAATAGAAAGACCCCATATGTATTATTTTAAGCAATGTTCTTAAGAATTCTGAAATGTGGAGGTTGAAATGTGGAAAATGTGGAATTCTGAAATTTTAATCTGTAAAATCAATTTTTGCAGATTAACTTGCAATGTCATTTGGAAAATTAAAAACTACTCAGTATTTCTTTTACTTTCCTTTTTGGGGAAACGATGGCAAAAACTCTGATTTTAATTTACTGATTTTGCTGAAACCTCCTTCTGTGTGTCTGAATATGGAGTTCCTAAGGTCATCTCTCTGTCCTTGCATGCTACCTATTTAATATCAAATACTTGCAGATTTGCTCTCTTCTTGGTCCTCAGAATAAAGATGGACCACTGGACAGTTTTCTGTCAACTCTTCCATTCTGAAAGTATGTGAAAAAGAAAAGAAAGTATGTGAAACTCTTCCATACTCTGAAAGTATGTGAAAAGAAATGAAATCACCAGCAGAATACCCATTGCTTTCTAATGCATTATTCAACGTCCTTTTTGGATTCCAGCATATAAAGAGCTTCGTTCATATTTCAGCAGATGCTGTGAACCTCACCAAAAAGAACTCCTTCCATTTCATTGCTTCATACTCCTGTATTTCCATGTTATGTTAAGATATTTGGACTCTCGCTGAAGCTACTGAAACTACAAGCTCCAAATAAACTGATAGTTAAACTACTATTCCAAATAGTGGTCTGATAAACCTGAGATCTAAGAGTGGTGATTAGGTAGTACAGTGGTACCTCGGGTTATGAACGCCCCTCCTTACGAATTTTTCGAGATACGACCAGCTCCGGCCCCAAAAATTTACCTCGACATGCGAACTCCGCCTCGAGCTACGAACCGGATCCGCGGCCATTTGCCCTGCTGCCACGCGGTCGCGGCTTCCTGTGGGCGAGATCGCGGTAGCAAGCAGACGTTCGGTGAGGCTTGTGGTGTGTTTTGTGGTGTTTGGAAGGTTTTTGGTGTGCTTGTCAGCATGGCTCCAAAGAAAATGTTTCAGAACTGTTTAACCGCATGTATTTACATTGAACCTTATGGGGAAATTTGCCTCGTGGTGCGACCAAATTCGGAGGGCGGAACGGATTAACCATATTTACATTGAACCTTATGGGAAAATTTACCTCGTGTTGCGACCAACTCGAGTTGCGATCAGAGTCACGGAACGGATTAAGTTCGTAACCCGAGGTACCACTGTAATTAAAAAGGTTTAGCGTTATTATTTCACCTTTGTGAAATAGCCTGCCTCAGTACAGATGGTCTTCCATCAGGAAGAATTTTGTTTAGTTATTGTGGGAGTGTGGAGCAGGGGTGTGAAACATGGACTCTCATCCCCAGATGAGCGAAGAAGAGATAAGAGGATGAGACTGGCCCCTCCCTGAGGAATGCTAGTGATGTTTGTAGTTTGACCCTGGGAACTGCTCTCAGTCTGAGAAAATTCTGTAAATGGGGTGAAGCCAAATAAACCTTGCTGGATTGAATCTGTATTGTTTCCTGGAGTTTCCTGGGCTAAACCTGACAGTTATCTCAGGATAGGTATTTGAACTGATTGCTCAAACCATTTTGGAGTAATTTACTTCATAAAATTGTTAGCTACATTTTCAGCCACATTTTTATCACATTTTGGGCTGTCTATCATGGAAGGGCCTTAAACAACTACTTTTCAGAATAATTGTTGAACTACTGTTTTTAAAGCAGTTAGATTATAATTTCAAATCCAGATAGATATAGTGTAAACTATAGATCTAAGTATGTTTCAAATTTGTAGGAGTTAGACCTGCATTTCCAGCAACAGATACTAGAATACATTTGAATGACGAAGTATGCTACATTTATCTAGAGGTTTTTAGGACCAATATTTTCAAAGTTAACATACTGATCAGAGGAAAATCATATTTAAATGGGAAAAGATGCATGTCAGCTGAAAGAATGAAACAAGGGATTGTGTGAAGTGGGGACCTCTGTTTTAGATGGATAAAACTATATTCTGTTATCAGTCTCTGATTTGCTCCTCTACTCATTCCTTTGAATGATGGGAAGGAATGAAAAGTGCACTGAATTGTTTATATCAGGAAGGATTGTGAAGTCATGCAGGAAAAGCTAGGTAGCCTCTTGGAACGAATGAACTAACATAGAACTAATTTCAGAATAATAAGAAACAATTTTAATCATATGGAGAACTTAACTGTTGAGATAAGAGAGAACAACAGATTCAAATTAAATGGGAAAAAAGTCCCCTATTAAATGAATGAACTCCAATGAACATGTGTCTTCTCCAGGTTCCTTCTTATATATATCACAGGGGGAATTCCAAAACTTCAGCTCTCAGTTTAATCTAGTCATATTTCCCTGTGAAACTATATGTCTTACTATGCTTTTTTTAAAAGCCAGAATCTGAACACATTGTTTGATCCTGGTTTGTTTTGGTAACCATGGTTTAGTTTTCATGGAGAGCAAAGCTTATTTCTTGTTACAATGGGAAAGGGAGAGCATACCAACCAGTATTTTTGAGAGTCGATCAAGTAGCGGGTAGTACCTATTTAATGTTTGAAATAGAATTGGCCCAGTATTTCACATAAGATAGTTTGTTCCTTCCCTTTGGGCGTCAAGGGACATCCATTTCCTTTTGGGTAAGAGTGCAACTCAGCTCATGGACAGACTCTCAATCAAGTGATCTGGTTGCTAATATGGAATAAACATCTCTGTCTAATTTTAAAAAGGAAAGCTATATTTAAAGTGTTTAAAGTGTAACAAGTAACAGCAATATTTGCCAATACATTGAGGGCAACAATTAGTTATATTTTGTGGTTACTTTTCAAAAGACTCATTTGCCATTTATACCTGAAAGAGATACTTTAACTGTTTACTTTGGTAGCTCTCAAGATCTACTTTAGTGTTAGCATCATTATCAAAACTTCCCCATCATGTTTTGGTCTAATATGTAAGCAGCTTAATAAATGAAGGCTGTTTTCTGGGCCTTAGGGCCTTTGTGCAACTGATGAAGAAATGTCTCCACACTTGCTCACTGAGAAGAAGATCTTTACCAATTCAAACAGAAACATTCTACTTTCTGCTTTCTCTGTTTTTTTCTGTCTGTGTTCATAATCCATTTAATCAACTTGGTTAAAGTGGCTGCATTCACATAACATTCTAGGCTCTGTTAATTTAATTTGGGTGGTAGGATGTCCTTGTGGGACATAGAGTATAGCATTTTGGCTCAGTACAGTACTGTGCAAACCCAGAAGATGGGTTATCTCAGTAACCATTTTAAGTATGTTGCATGAACACAGCTTCTCTGTATGCATATTTCCTCTGGGTGATCCTCTCTCCCTCAGAAAATACAATGAAAAAGAGAATAAGATATGATTCCAATAGTTTTGACTCACTGCATGACCATAACATTAATTTTGTGTTGCACAAAATATTTTCCCATCTTTTCAAAATCTTTTCAAGGATGCAAAATGTGCCTAAGTTGGAGATTCTGGCTGTCTTGTGTATGTGCTCTATCATTTTATAAGGAATTAATTGATTTCTTGATCCAAACCTAGAGTATGCCTTCAGCTGTTTCGCTGTACTGAAAGGTAGGGCACATGGCTTGCTAATTCTTTATGCTAATACAGTGGGCAGGAATGGGTTTTAGAAAACAAATGTTTAATAAAGGTAACAAATGCTTTGGTTTCCATTCTTTGGGTAAGATGTAAAATAGTGCATTTTCGTTGGATTGGACTGGACTGAATCCAATTGATTCTGAATTTGAATAATATATTCAGGGGAGAGAAAAAGATTGTAATGTATAACATTTGTATAAATTGCCAAATAAGAGTTCAGCAGATGTTGATCTCTGTGATCCACGGTCTGGGTGCATTAATGGTGATTAATGGACTATCCTCTGTTGTACTTTATTTGGCTTACCTGTGAATTTTTTGTATACAGTAACAGTGATTCATCCTATTTTGACATGAATGTATGACTATTAATTGGACTGTTGCTTGTATTCCCTACCTTTAGCCAGCTGCTTACTATGATATCTTATGTAGTTCTCGATAGCACTTTGTCCTCCTTCCTCAGTCCAATCTAAGGACTGATTTAGAAGACTCTACCCTACCCTACCCTACCCTACCCTCCATCCTATTGCAAGTTGCTTTGCAGTTCCTAAGGGTGCCCTTGGCTTTTGCTTGCATTAAAAAGGTGTAAATGTTAAAAATGTATTTATATTTCAAATTTGTCACTGCCCATTTCACCACAGATAAATAAAAAGTACAATGTCACAACCTTTGAAGATAGTGACTGCTACAGTGCAGTTTCCACTGAGCAAATGGAAACAGTGGTAAAATACACTCCAAGGAGATAAAAAATCTAAAGAGATTTAAATAATAAGCCAACTGAGAATAAACAGAACTGCTATGCTAGGAATGAAAAATACCCAGCCTCCTTCTCCAGAAGAGTGCTAATGCTGGAAAAGGTTCACCATACTGTAATCTTCTTTATTATGAATAATTACATATTAAAAAAATCATAAGTTGAAATTCCCGAACCCAAATAGCTAATACTTATTTGTTATATTTAATCAGACATTTGCAATATATAAGACATCAGACATCTACATCCTCTTATAGCCCTCTTCCTTCCCAAATTCTCTTTCACACCCTCATGAAACAAAGCACCCCCAACAAAAAATCCAAACCCATCTCAAGCTGGTTTCCCACCTCCTTAGCAGGAGCCAGCATCCTTTCTTTTCATCTCAAGAGAGGGATGGCTAGGGAGGGAAGAGATGGAATTATTTTCCTCTCAAGACATCAATAACGAGTGTCTCTGTGCATGTGTGTGCCAACTGGTTAGCTAGAGCTCCCTTCTTTGCTCACACCCAAGCCAGGAATAAACAATCTTTGGCTATATTTTCTATTAGAAAAAACTATGTGCTGTTCCCAGCAACAAGTGGTCTTTTCTACAAAAGTGCAAGATGTACATGTTCACGTACATGGCATGAAACTGATGGCACATGTGTGCAGCTTAAAGGGACTGTAGGTCCTTATTATGGTGTTACACCTGAATAAAAATATTAACACAAGGTCCAGGCATTTTTGTGCCTTCTTTTCCCGGTGTCCTTAACTTTTAGTTGAACAGCGACATCTGCAGTGGTTCCTACTGGTGTTGCATGAATGTTCTGTGCTTTGCAGAAATGGCTAGTGTGATGGGTGTGTATGTATTGTGTAGGAATGTATGTCATAGACATCCTTCTTCAACAAAGTTGTGGATCTTTGGGTCAGGACTAGGCCACGTGGCACCAGTCCATTATTCATATTTGACTCGAAGGCACAGAAAAAAATACATTGTTTATATATCTTGCCTAAATAGGATCTAAAACTTTGGAACAGCAGATATTCCAAAGAATATTAAAATATTTAGTGACTGCTCATTTATACTTTCATCTGTGGGTACATGTTTGCTACAGTAAAAATGAAAAAGGCTTTTCCTGCTGCTTCCAAAATTCAGCGGACACGTGCCAAGAAAACATGTCCAATTGCTCCCCCATTGTATGTCTCCCCTGTGATCTTGAGCTTGACATGGTCATATAGATAGGAAAGAGCTCTGATTTCTTTGGATCTCTCTTCTGCATGTTTCTTCAACAGGAGAAAATCCCCATAGACTTTTCTTGGAATAGGAAACATATTTTTTGATGTGATGAAATTATTGAAGAAAGTAGCTGGTTGTTATTCCTGAACAAAAACTGTCCTCACAAAACCAAGAGAAAAATTCTGTTGGATTTTAAAGCTTAAAATGGAAATGATTTCTTCATCATACTAACAGAGGTAGCTAAATAGCACTTGAAGGACAAATTGCATGCACTGTCTTCCATTTGTTTGGGAAAGCTTAAAGCCTCCTTGAGAGCCATTTGGTGTTTAATTAAATGTTCTGTTGGCTGGTTTTTAATGCCAACATTGTTACAGTTCTCAATCTTTAGTTATCTTCTTTTGCAGCTTCAGACAGACTTCAGAGTTAACTCATTCACAGTTAAATGCCAAGTGCAAAATATATTCAGTACTCACTCATTTTTTCATGTCTACCAAGTACATAATATTTAACTACATGTATTAATTTATTTAAAGTATTTCACTCCGTCCTATAATTGAAGCTTTCCAAGGCATATTATGAATGCTCATATGACAGCCTCCTAATATTGATATGGTACAACAGTATCCCTTAAAACGTCTGATAAATTGGCTCCATTATGAGTGGCCTGAAGAGATAGAACTCAACTTATATTTCCCAAAAAGCCTTTAAACAAAGGAACAATTAGTAAAAACAGACTGTGCCTTTATAATTTCATCAAATGCTATAGATGGTTTGATTATGTGCTATCAAATAAGTGCAAACTAGCAAACACATAGGTACACCTCCAAAATGACCTGATCCCAACGCGGCCTTTCAGGTCTTCCATCAGAGCACCAAGCACCACTGCAGTCAAGTCCACCCACCTTGCTGCTGGTTGTCCTATTCTTCTCTTTTCTTCCACTTTTCCCAATATTAAATAATTTTCAAGAGAGCCAGGTCTTTGTATAATGTGTTCCCAATATGATAATTTTGAACCTGGTCATTGTGCCTCAACCAGTCAATCTTAAAGGAAATCAACTCTGATTGCTCATTGGAAGGATTGATAATGAAGCTCAAGCTCAGATACTTTGGTCACCTAATGCGAAGAGAGGACTCTTTGGAAAAGACCCTGATGCTGGGAAAGATGGAAGGCAAAAGGAGAAGAGGACGGCAGAGGATGAGATGGCTAGATAGCATCACTGAAGCAATGAGCGTGAAATTGAGCAAACTCAGGGAGGCAGTGAAGGACAGGAAGGCCTGGCGCAATATGGTTCATGGGGTCACGAAAAGTCAGACACAACTTAACGACTGAACAACAAAATTGTGCCTCAAGTGAGAATTCTGGACTGATTTGTTCTATGATCCATTTGTTGGATTTTTTAGTTATCCCTGGTATTCTCGGGAATCTTCAAAAGCATCAGTATGCTTTCAATTCTGCTTCTTCAGAGTCCAATTTTCACTTCCATAGAGTGTCAGCATTAAAACATTGCTTGCAAGATTCTGATCCTTGTAGGTGTAGACTGTATAGACCCATGACAGAATCTGACTATCCCTTCTAAATCCTTAATTGCTATTCCATTAAGTGCTAATCTGTCTCCTATTTCTTGATTCCTAGTTCCTTTACTGTAGATAATCGATCGTAAAAACAAAAGCTATTCATCATTTCAGTATCTTCATTATCACTTCTAAGGCTGGTTACTGTATCTGTTGTCATTAGTTTGGATTTCTTTATATTTAATTTTAGTCCCTTTTTTTTCACTGTGCTCTTTCATTTCTCTTTCATTACGAGAGCTTGCAGATCATTTGCATTTTCAGCTATCAGAATAGTGTTATCAGAATGTTTCTTCCTCCAATTTCAAACCACTATCATCTTCCAATCTGGTCTCCCTCAATATATGTTCAGCATATAGATTGAATCAATTAGGGGAGGGTATACAGCCTTGTCTCACTCCTTTGATGATCTGGAGCCAGTCTGTTTTGCCATGTTCCATCTGGACTGTGGCTTCGTGTCCTGCGTATAGATTTTGCATAAAGATAATGAGATGTTCTGGGACTTTCCTAAGGACATTCCAATGCTTGACATAGTCAACACAATCAAAGGTATTTCTATAATCAATGAAGCACATATTGCTTCATGGACTTCTTTTTTTTTGTATTCTTTGGCTTCCTCAATTATCCAGAGCTCATTAGCATTAATGTCTCTTGCTCCTTGGCCTTTTCGAAAACCAACTTCAACATCTGGCATCTCTTTTTCCAAGTAGGGCTCTAATCTGCGTTGGATGATCCTATTTTGCTAGCATGTTGTACAATAGTTTCTATACTCCTTTCTCTGATATTACTGTGTAGACTGACCTTTTCACCAGGGTTTTATTCTACTTTCCTCCCTTCAATTCCAGTGGCAAATCTGCGTTTTAATTTTAAAGAAATTACACATTGTAAAGCTAAAAAGGAAAAATAATAAAAAGGAGAGATAATTTTTATTCTATTCAATATACAGTATGTTCTGTTCTGTTCTGTTCTGTTCTGTTCTGTTCTGTTCTGTTCTGTTCTGTTCTATTCAATAGATATATTAGGCAGTCAAAAAATAAGAGGAAAGAGCAGGTCATGTCATTTTGAACTAAGATGCCCAGGCCAGATCTACAGAGAGGCATGAGTATGTGGTAGTGGATGAACAGTTTTACCTTAGTTATCAAAATAATGTATTTTTTTTACCAAACATATGGTCATGTCGACTCCTTCTGATGTCCTGAGTCGTACCAGGAGACAGCTGCTACACATCTTTTTGACAGAAGTAATCTCTAAAATTATACCCTTGGTCTAACATAAAACAGACAATTGAGCCATCATATATTGTTGTCTCTCTTTTTCCTCAACTGAATTTGTAATGGTGTGCAGTACATGTGCAGTTTAGGAAGAAAGTATAATTTAAAGGATGTTATTTTTAGCAGTAATTATAGTATAATAGAACAAGGTTAAAGAAAAGAATACTTGTGCTGTCCTAGGTTAGAGATAAATTGTGTTTTTATTGATGGGCAATAAAAAATGAATAAGACTGATATTTGATCCAGTGATTTCTGGGCATAAGAGTTCTGATGGATCCACAGATCTCCCATTGCTCTGTTCCTGCAGCAGCCTCCATCATGTTAGACTATAGTTTTCATCACTCCCAGAGTGATGAAAGATAAAGAATGGTAGTTTGTGGAAAGCTGCTTTATAATTTTCCTTAATAATTTTATTGAAACTTTTAATAACAAAAAAAGAAAATACAAACTAAACTCAGAAATAAGGGAGAGTAAAGAAAAAATAAAATGAAAGGTGTACAGAAAAAAAGAAAAAGGAAAGAAAAAGAAAAGAGAAGGAAAAAGAAAAAGAAAAAATAATTATTTAAAGAAGTAGCTTCCAATCTTCATTACAACAAGTACAAATAAACATAATAATTCATCACCACCTATAACGTTACATGCAGGTATCTCTTCTTCCCATAACCCATCCCTTATCCATATACAAATCCATAAATCATTAACTGTGGGAGTGTGGAGTCGAGGTATGAAACATGGACTCTCATCCCCAGAAGAGCGAACACGAGATAAGAGAATGAGACTGGCCCCTCCCTAAGGAATGCAGAGGATGTTTGTGGGGTGACCCTGAGAGTTACTCTCAGTCTGAGAAGATTCTGTAACGGGAGTGAAACCAATAAACCTTGCTAGATTGAATCTGTATTGTCTCTTGGAGTTTCCTGGGCTAATCCTGACATTAACATTTTTAGTCCTAGTGTTAGCAAAAAATCCATAAAGGGATCCCAGATTTATACAAACATGTCTTATTTTAGCCTTGATCAAACAAACCCACTTTGAATTCCTTCCTTTTGCTTCTAACAGTCTTAATCTTTAGTTCATTCAGATGCTGTTGTAGGATTTAATCTCTCTTCCATTTTTCTTTTTCCCATCTCTAAGATTTCTTCAAGACTTCAACCAGCTTCTTTTGTAAGTCCAGTAAAAAGTCCTTATTCAAGTCACTTTCTTGGCTTGTCATTTGTATTTCCATTTTAGTTTTTTTCTTTGTCTTATAGTTCATCATTTTTTTTATTTCCCAGTACTTCTGCAAATTCTTTATGTTCTGATCTTTTTGCCTCAGGCAAATTTGTTTCATCTCTTTATCTTGTAAATCTTCCAAGATGTTCTCTTTCATATCAATAATTTTTCTTTAATATCTTTGGGACATAATCTATTCATAGAAGCATGCATCATTGCTGAGATTGAAACTGCTATTTTTTTTTATCCCATTCTTAAAAATCTCCTGAAGTATTTCAAATGTCAAAGCATTTTCTGTCATTTTGCAAGTTCCAATACTGACGAAAGACAAGAGACAGTCTTTTCACTTTTTTCCCCTCTTTCCTTTCTGCCTGGAATGTTTGGTCCCCTCTAAAGTTCAATTTCTGAAATCATAAAGTCTCACGTTCCTAAACATGTTGGTTCCCACAAATGTGCTGTTTATTTATATAATTATTTCCAAACATAGCAAAAGTCCTAGTATTCCATTGTTCCAAGTTTGTTTGGTCCCTTAATTTGTTTATAACTTTCTTAAATCAGATTCTTATTTAGCTTTTTGCTGTTTATTTCTAATTCTTTAAGTTCTTAAACTTATAGTTAATTTTCCTTTTATTCAAGAATGAAGGTAAACTTACCAGGTGGCTTTTCAAACTTGTCATTTTGAAGATCTCTAATATCCTTAAGGTAGTTGAATAGGTAATTTCTGAAAGTGATTAGAAAGTGAGTTAGCAAACTTAGTATCCTTAAAAGGCTCTGCTGCGGTGTGAGCATGATGGTTCCCTTTGTCTCCCAGCATTCATACCTGTGGGAAACCACTGTCTTGTGGTCTCCTCATGAGGAGCAGCCACCCAAAGCACAAGTGGCCAATTTCTCATCCTCTCCTTATCCAGAGAGGGTCTGTGGGACTGGTCTATTCACTGGTCCTTTGGTCTTAGTCATGGTCATTGTCTCTGCTCATTTGGAGACGTCTTAGTTTGCCATTCCTCACCCAGAAGCTATGTTGCTCTATAGTTTTCCCACTAATTTCAGTGGAGGAAGCAGATTATGCATCCAGTTGTGCTTCTATGCATATGTCCATCGTTGAGATTCATATTGAACTCTCTGAGTGCCAGAGAACTGGGTGCACAGCAGGGTATGCACATTTCTTTTCTTCAATCCTTATAGCAGCAAAATTAGGAGAATCATTTAACATTTTTTGTGGATGAGTAAAGAAAACTCACTGAGGAGAAATGATTTGAAACAATGAAGTGAGAGAGTATTAAGCTTGCCATTATCATGTTCCTCCTGGTCTTGTCTAAAAGGGCTTTAGGCAACAGTTACAGGTGATGCGCTTGGACATGAAACATATAATAATTCCAGATGAATTTTCTGCCAATGGCCAGCTTACTAGCTGTTATTTGGGGGAAAAAATCAAAGTAGGAAAGAGGTACTGCGCGTCTTGGCTCAAACTATAGTATGGAGATTCCATAATGTAGTGAGAGAATTGCTGCCTTTCTCTGAGCCCTGTGCCAACTGAATTTCCAGGCAGTTTCTTCCTTTCTTTCTGATAATGAATGTGCTGTTTGTGGGCTGCCAAGAGCCTGTGTCATAATGACAAGAATGAATAGACTAGGACGCAGAACTGGATTGAAAATGGTGACTTGTATTTGTATGTGAATCATGTAGAAAAGTTCCTGTGTTAAAACAGTTAAAAAAACAAACACAGCCTTCATTTTCAGAGTAGTTTGCTTTAGAGGACAGATTGTTATATTTGTGACACAGCTATTTAGATTCTTTAAATTATTTAAATAGCATTGTTATTTAAATATATGTACAAATATATACAAGCTACTCATTTAATTATTTTTAGTAAGTTGAAGCAGAAAATTTGGGCGCATACGGATGCACCTATTAAAAGTCCAAGATTCCTTTGCTTAGGAAACCCTCCCTAGAAGTATTCTATTAAATGAAGAGCTGCTTCATATATTCATTTAGTCTATAAAGCATGTGAAGTCCTTCTGCTCTTACTCTTGGAATGTCAAGATTTGTCTCAGTTTGAACTGAATGTAAAAGGTTATGACCTAACGATTTTTGAACTTGGAGTGTCTCCGATTACACTTTTGACTAAAATTGATATTCCCTTGAGATGTCCAACTCTTTCCTTTATGATTTCCTTTCTCTAGCAGCAGCAGAGAAAACCAAAGCTAGTGCTGTCATTACTACCTTAGTTTATCAACAGAATGACTCTGTGTTATGCAGCGTAGGAGGAGAGCCGTTCAGGAGGAGAGCCGTTTATGCAGTTCATCAGATACATAGAGTGTCTGGGCTGGTAACAGGAATTAAACTGGGGTGAGGTGAAAAGGAAAAGGGGAGGGGGGAGGGGAAGATAGGTTGGTTATGCAGATGCAGGTTTTATGTGAGACAGAATACAAGTACCTTATTAATCCACAATTATAGTATGCTAAAACCTATTGGGTTTGTCGAGACTTTCCTTCTGAGATTGCCTGAAACTTTTAGATGAATGTGACTTCAATAATTTCTCAGTTGATGATGCTGTGAAAGCCCCACTTTTCCAAAATAGTCACTTTGAGGTCTGCTATGGAGTGTCCCGGGAGGCTGAAATGTTCTGATGTTACTTTGTCCTTGTTTTGAATCCTGATATCAAATTTGCGTCCATTAATTCTTTTGCACAAAGTTTGTCCCATTTGTCTTATGTAGAATTCAGAGAGACATTTCTAGCAGATGATTGCATATATCACATTGGAGGAAAAGCATGTGAAGGCATCTCTAATCTTGTGTGTGTACTTGTTGGGGCCTGTGATGGTATCGATGTCCATGTGGGGCAAATTAGACATCAGGGTTCGTTGCAGGGTCTTATTCCCATACTGGCATCATTGTCCTGTTCTTTCTTGTTGCTTGAGAGAATCTGTTTCATCCAACCTTTGAACTTGATAAAGTTGATATATGATGTGCGATATGATGAGTAAGAAGTTTAGGAAATTTTTATGCATTTGTTTTGAAAAAGAATATGACGTATGATTTCTGGAAGCTTCCAGCAGGTATTTGAGGACAGTGGATTGGACAGGGATGATATATTTTTCTGCAATGCAGTTGAGAATGGAAAATAGGAAACAATGGTTGGAAGGGCAGTGATGCAAGTTTTAGTAATTGAGGCTTGTGAAAATAATATATATTTGCACATTCCAGATGTGGAGTGAGAGGAGAAGCAAAAGAAGCACTTTCATTATGTGAATCATCAGAAAGCCAAAACATTCTGTTCTGATCAGATCCCAGTTCATGTCGTTATTGAGATCTCTGCCTGGGCAGAGCAGCACCCAAAGAACCTTGGAGAGTAGACACAGCCAAACTGCTGCTGCTTGTTTTGGGCCACAGCTCCCATAATCTCCAGTCACCATGCCAGTGGTCACATATATGGGAATTGTAGTCTAAGCCATTTGGAAACTTCAGTTCATCCACATCTGTTCTAGAAAAGCTCTTGGCATGGACTCCTGCTAACAAAGGAGAGGTCCTTGCAATGTATATACGGGTGAAACTTGAAAAAGTAGAATATCAAGCAAATGTTCATTTATGTCAGTATGGCAACTCAAAAGGTGAAACCAATATATGAGATAGACGCATTACATGCAAAGCGAGATATGTCAAGCCTTACTTTGGTATAATTGTGATGATTATGGCATACAGCTTATGAAAACCCCAAATTCACAATCTCAGAAAATTAGAATAGTGTGAAAAGGTTCAATATTCTAGGCTCAAAGTGTCCCCCTCTAATCAGCTAACGAATCCATAACACCTGCAAAGGGTTCCTGAGCCTTTCAATGGTCTCTCAGGCTGGTTCAGTAGGAATCACAAGCATGGGAAAGACTGCTGACCTGACAGTTGTGCAGAAAACCATCATTGACACCCTCCATAAGGAGGGAAAGCCCCAAAAGGTAATTGCAAAAGAAGTTGGATGTTCCCAAAGTGCTGTATCAAAGCACATCAAGAGAAGGTTATGTGGAAGAGAAAAGTGTGGTAGAAAAAGGTGCACAAGCAGCAGGGATGACCGCAGCCTGGAGAGGATTGTCAGGAAAAGGCCATTCAAAAGTGTTGGGGACTTTCACAAGGAGTGGACTGAGGCTGGAGTTGGTGCATCAAGAGCCACCACACACAGACGGATCCTGGACATGGGCTTCAAATGTCGTATTTCTCTTGTCAAGCTGCTTCTGAACAACAAACAACGTCAGAAGCGTCTTACCTGGGCTAGAGAAAAAAAGAACTGGTCTGTTGCCCAGTGGTCCAAAGTCCTCTTTTCTGATGAGAGCAACTTTTGCATCTCATTTGGGAACCAAGGACCCAGAGTCTGAAGGAAGAATGGAGAGGCACACAATGCATGATGCTTGAAGTCCAGTGTGAAGTTTCCACAGTCTGTGTTGATTTGGGGAGCCATGTCATCTGCTGGTGTTGGTCCACTGTGCTTCATTAAGTCCAGGGTCAACGCAGCCGTCTACCAGGAGATTTTGGAGCAGTTCATGCTTCCTTCCGCAGACGAGCTTTATGGGGATGCTGACTTCATTTTCCAGCAGGACTTGGCACCTGCCCACACTGCCAAAAGTACCAAAACCTGGTTCAATGACCATGGGATTACTGTGCTTGATTGGCCAGCAAACTCGCCTGACCTGAACCCCATAGAGAATCTGTGGGGCATTGCCAAGAGAAAGATGAGGGACATGAGACTGAACAATGCAGCGGAGCTGAAGGCCGCTATTGAAGCATCCTGGTCTTCCATAACACCTCAGCAGTGCCACAGGCTGATAGCATTCATGCCACGCCGCATTGCGGCAGTCATTGCTGCAAAAGGGGCCCAAACCAAGTACTGAGTACATATGCATGCTTATACTTTGCAGAGGTCCGATATTGTTCTATTTCCAATCCTTATGTTATTGATGTCATGTAATATTCTAATTTTCTGAGATGGTGAATTTGGGGTTTTCATAAGCTGTACGCCATAATGATCACAATTATACCAAAGTAAGGCTTGACATATCTCGCTTTGCATGTAATGCGCCTATCTCATATATTGGTTTCACCTTTTGAGTTGCCATACTGACATAAATGCACATTTGCACGATATTCTAATTTTTCGAGTTTCACCTGTATACTATAAGGAAGGGGGCAAGGATTTTCCCTTTGAGTTTTCTGCTACTTGAACATATACTTAAGGACATCTGTTTCAGTGTCTTGTGCTTTTGTGAGCTTCATAACTTAGTATTTTAGGATAGGCTATATTTTACTTTCTCAATTTTTGTTTCCTCTGTTTTTATTGACTGGTTGGTGTCAGGCTTCCTACCAGATATCTTGACATTCCTGATACTTAACATCAACTTCAGGAACTTGATTGCAACAGTAGCTCACAGATATGGTATGGATAGATTTTGCTTGATTGTAGACAAGTATGAAACCACATACGTAGACATAGAAGAATGGCCAGGGGAGGAGGTTTTCCTCTACAAAGTGGAGCTTTGCTAACTCTCAGCTGCATGAGTTCAGTTTCCAAAGTCTCTGATGAGTAGATGGAGTGGGAGGAAGGAATGAAAAAAAAGAGACAACTTATTCTGCTGTACTTCCTAAAACTTCCATCAGTACTCAAGCAGACCTGGAGTAGGCAAAGTCCTTGGGATAATTTGACAAATTAATCCATCTTGTATTTCATCTGATAGTCCTTCTCTAAACTGATTATCAAGTCTTCTTCATCCCAACCCAAATCCTGAGCTAATAGTTGAAAGTTAACAATATACTCCTACACCAAGCTCTGTTTTCAGTGATGGATTTTATGTTTGGCAGTCACTTGCTTTTCTGGACCATTTGGGCAGAACTAGTGTTATAGTCAAGTCTGGAGTGTTCTGCAGTGGAAAGGAGGGTGGTCCATTAGACCAATTATAAATCACATCTGAGATTTGTTTATGGAAAAATCCTAATGTCTTTAGGAGATATAAAATTCATATTAAATGAGGAAGGTAGTAAATTTACTAGGATTCCCATCATACTTGCCAGGCAAACAATCAAGTACTCTGTGAGCTGGGGCTGTGGCAGCTTGTCAAACAGTGGCTGCCAGGTTTGGGACTGGCACTGCTGTAGAGATCCCAGATTATGGAATGTTCTCTCCCATTTGCTGAGCTAGATGGTTCATTGTCTGGTCCACCTGAGTTGCAGCTGATCCACCTGAATTACAGCTTGGTTCTGATACTGAAGCAAAGCATTGGTGACTTGATAGATGGTTAGTGGCATTGCAGGAGGATCTGTAACTATCATCTAACCTTAGTGTCAGAATCCTCGCAAGATTCAAAAGACCTGTTGGCACATTTATCCAAAGGGAAAATTTTCACCAAGCTGGATTTAAGGGAGGCGTACTTCAGGGTGCGAATACGTGAAGGAGACCAATGGAAGTCCGCCTTTAACACGCCTCTGGGGTGCTTCCGTTATGAAATAATGCCGTTCGGATTAAAAGGAGCGGCGGGGGTATTCATGCAACTTATAAATGAGGTATTACAAGAGTATTTATACCAGGGGGTGTTGGTTTATCTGGACGATATCCTGATTTACACTGAAACCATGGAGCAACATGTGCAATTAGTCAGGAAGGTGCTAAAAAAGCTACTGGAAGCTCAGTTGTATGCCAAGCTCTCCAAATGTGAATTTCATAAACAGCAAATTGACTATTTAGGATATAGAATTTCGCATCAGGGAATTGAAATTTGGACTGATCACAAGAATCTAGAGGCTTTGACTGCACCGAGGAAACTGTCACCAAAGCAAATGAGATGGGCACAATATTTTCATCGATTTAACTTCTCCCTGAAGTATATTCCTGGGGGAAAAAATTTTCTGGCAGATGCTCTATCTCGGTTGCCTCAACACAATAGCAAACGGGAGGAAGTAGTCGCTCCAGTAATTCCATGTACCCAAGCAGCCCTAAGAGTGGTCACTAGAGCTCGGAAAAAAAAGGGTGAAGGACAACCAGACGGAGAGTTATTGGTAAAATTAAATGCCCAGATTGCTCAGGATGAGTGGTTCAAAAGCAACAGCCAGTTGCTAGTAAACAAACAAGGGGCATGGTGGTGGCAAGACAAGCTATATGTCCCTTCAGATGCTAGAAAGTGGGTTTTGCAAAGAAGTCACGACAGCAAAACAGCTGGGCACTTTGGTTTTGTGAAAACATTACATCTGATCAGACGTCAATTTTGGTGGCCAACAATGAGAAAAGATGTAGGGGAATATGTAGCCACATGCCCCACGTGTGCTATGGCCAAAAAGAGAGGGGGCAAACCAATGGGGCTTCTACAGACAGTAGCAAACCCTGTAGCTCCTTGGAAGCAAATAAGCATGGATTTTATTGTAGACCTGCCTGAAAGCAACAAAAAGACTGTTATTTGGGTAGTTACAGACCTTTTTTCCAAACAAGCACATTTTGTGGCATGCCAAGCCATTCCATCAGCACCCAAATTGGCTAAATTATTCATACAACATGTCTACCGAGCTCATGGGGTCCCAGAACGGATAATTTCGGATCGCGGGGTCCAGTTTACTGCCAAATTCTGGAGAGCGTTCCTAAAACTACTGGGGGCATCGCAAGGCTTGAGTTCGGGTTACCACCCCCAGACAGCGGGATCATGTGAACGTCTGAACTCAGTATTGGAACAATATTTGAGATGTTTCATTAACTACCAACAAGACAATTGGGATGAACTGTTACCATTCGCTGAAGTAGCTTATAATAATGCAGTGCACCAAAGCACTGGTCTCACCCCTTTTAAAATAGCTACAGGACAAGACTTTGTACCCATCCCAGAACTGCCTAAGCAGACCACTCAAGTCGCTTCGGTTGATGAGTGGATCCAGCAGATGACACAAGTGTGGCCTCAGATTGCTGCCTCGTTGCAGGAGGCCAGAGCTACATACAAGAAATTTGCAGATGCTAAGAGAACACCAGAAAAAGACTGGAAAGTAGGAGATAAGGTTCTTTTATCTACTAAACATCTTAAATCATTACAACCTTCCAGAAAGCTCGCTCCAAGATTCATAGGGCCTTTTGTCATCGATAAAGTAATTAATCCAGTTTCACTACGATTACAGATGCCTGCCACCTTTAAAAAAATCCATCCAGTATTCCACTGCGACCTGCTTAAACCATATAAGGAGTCTTCTCAGTGGCATCCCTCTCCAGTACCTCCTAAACCATTGATGATTGAAGGAGAACAACATTTTGAAGTTAAAGAAATACTGGACAGCAGAAAGCACAGGGGGGGGGTTCAATTTTTAATTCAGTGGAAACATTTTCCCAAGTCAATGGCTGAATGGGTTGACAAGAAACATGTAAAGGCCCCACGTTTAGTTAAAAAATTTTATGATGCTTATCCTACAAAGCCTTAACAATTAGATTGGTTATTGTATTATGTGTATCTTTGCTTTTCCTTTTTGAGTGAAGAAGAGGAATCATCTGACTGACATCCTTTTCTGTGGAGGGGCAGTATGTCAGAATCCTCGCAAGATTTTATAGTAGATTATTATATGGCTAGTTAAAAAAAAAAAAATGATTTTTTCTACATGCTGCGGTTCTGCCATTGGAAAAGGGGAGGGGGAGTAGGAAGGAGAGACCGTTTGATGCAGATGGTTTCTTATCACAAGCCCTAGAATGTTCAAGGCCATGCCAGCAAGGGAATCAGAAGACAAGAACTAAGGGCGAAGAAAGGGGGGGAAAAGAAAGAAAAGCAGTTTTTGGCGCGCTTTTATTCAGTCTCAGCAATGCTTTGGATCTGTACACTTATTCTTAATAAATGAACTTTCTTTTGAATCGATATTGGTTGCAAGGAGAGTTACTGGTTTTAAGATCAACAAGTGGCAGTTCGTTACATTTAGTCTCAAAGGGCAGGCTCACTTCCATACCACTGGGAGTACAAAATGACAGTTATTACTCAGATTTTATGCTAGACACAACAATAAGTAGTTCACTGTAAAAAACAAAAACAAATGGAAGTTATATTCTGGAATATAGTCTGAAAGGACATGATACCTATATAGTCACTAGATGGGATATCACCTGAGAATCTTCTGCATGCTACCTTGAAATCTATGATAGAAGAAATGAGATAGGTATACATACTTGTCAGAATCCTGCCACTTCAAAGAACTTCAGAAACGAAATGCCACAATTCCAAAGTGTCCTTACTTTTAGAAATTTTGATTGGCAGTTTCTCTGGTTCATGTATTAAATCTGGGGACAGGATAACTCTTTCCTTTGTCTTCCAAGTGGGCCAAATGACTCAAACATACTCTTGTTAAACTTGCTGATGCCTGGGTAGGTTATTGACAGCCTTCAATAACCTGAACAAATTTTAAGACCATAAAGTCATGGGTGATAAACTCTGCAGACATTTTGAAACTTATATCATGAGAAACCATGCCTCCCATGTTTATTACAAAAAGAACCTACACGACAGTATGGACAACCAAGACCTGGGTTAAAGCAATAAAGCAACAAAGTGTTTTTATTGCAAAAAACAAAACAAAACAAATCTTGCTGGTTCCTGCACACCTGTGGCATCAGTTGAACTACATAGCCCAATGGTCTATTTCAATGTCAGGTAATTTTGTCTTGCCAGTGTCTGCAGCAACCCGCAATAATGTTGAAGATAATAAAATGCACTTGATGACATCATCCCACAAACTTCACAATTATGTTCCTGTGTCAGGGCTTGTTTCAGGACATTCCTGTATTCATTGTCTAGGTGAACACATATACACACATATACAGACACACATATTATACATTTGTTCGTTTATTGCTGCTGAATGATACCATTCTCTTCCCAACCAGACCTTCTGTTCAGTTCTCAGTCATCCTGCATTAGACTGCAAAAAGGCTCGAAGGAGAGCAGGTTCTTGTGGAAGAAGCTGATCTTTCCAGTATCCAGACCTTGCAGGGCTTTCAGAATCAGCACGTGCATGACCACGTTGAATTGTGTTCAGAAATGACCCGGGAGTCAGTTCATTGTTTAATATATTTATTTACTGGTTTGCCATACTTGCAGACTGCTGATTTATGGTGATGTATGATTTATAGAATCTGTAAAAATAAATTTTAAATCTCCCCCACCTGCAAACCCCATAGCCTGACATCAGGGCAGTTCTTCCATAATTCGCCTATTAGAAGAGCTCTGTCTTGATTGCCCTCCAAAATATAGTAAGGGAAGATGATGTGTGTACCTCCAGAGGCATGGGGCTCCATGAAAATAATGGCTCTTGCCCCCCAATTTCATTCGAGAGGGGAATTTTCAGCATGTCTCTGAGCTAAATGCCCCAAATCATTTCGTGTCAGAGCAGGCGGCTTTCAATAAATAAACAAATCTCAAACTTTCTGTAGGACTCAGAAATAAACACCTGAATACCACGGAATGTACGGTGTTTGCTTTTCAAACTCTTTGAAGTGTTTCTCTTTTTCCAGGTTCACATGGGTAACCATGGTAATACTGCATTTGTAAGCAGCAGCACCCGCAAAACAAAATATTCCTTGTTTTAATGTGTTTTTAAAATGTAATATAAATCAGAGGTCTGGGATTCTCTCTTTTAATGTAATGTGCTCTGCTGAGGATATAGTTGGAATAATGGATATAATAAATTTAATGAAATAGAAAGCATTAAATAGGGAGGGAAAATAAAGTATAGATTAAAACATTCTAATAAATATACTAACGTTGGTTTCCTCAGTACAGGAAATTGCATGCCTTAGAATATATTGAAATATTAGTACTCTACAGTGTAACACTGGAAAAATCTATAATTCCTTTTAATAACAAACTCTGGTGTCCTTGAAGGCCGATACAGGAAGATCCCTTACCCAGAGAGACAATGCCCCTGTGACATGGAAACAACAGAGTGTGTGCTTCTCCAGCACCTGTAATACAGAAACATTCCTACTAGACTCATCTCACCATTACTGCAGAAATACCCAGGGTGCACAGGACAGTTTTACACCTCCCTGCTGCTTTCAGATACCAACCCTGCTACAACATATAATGTTGCCAGGTTCTATGCAGCAGTGATTAGAATTTGTCAGATGATGACCTGTGCCATAAACTAATCTAAATGAGCATCTAGTTCGTCATTCTAGAGTGCTCTGTGGTTTGATAGATATAGTCTTCCGTATACTTACCTTTATGTCCCCCTACACCCATCTAATTGTTGGGTCCAGCCAATCGACCCTAATTACCAGGTTCGGGACTTGGTGCGAGGTGAACAAAACACCAGGATGAAAATCAGACTGTTTATCCACTTTATTTCAGAGCTCTAAATAAGTTGGAGACTCCCAGCGAAAGGAGGGAGTCCCGATTACAGATTTTACATAGCTTATATACGTTTTCTTCACAGGATCTATGTGACAGTTTAAACAAAGAAACCGGTTAACTTCTTACAAACATCAGGTCACTTTGACTTCAACCAAAGATGGACATCCTTCCAGCTATACATTAATGATTACTCATTATCCATCTTAAATTTATCTTAACCCCATCTCTCTTCCCCTTACTCTATCAGGATAATAATATTACAGGCATATAGATCTTGCATGTCCTGTCAGTTGGCCCAGCCCTGGCCCCTTATCAGACTGACCACAACTGGTCTCTCCCATCTCTGCTATAGGGTCAAGGAAATCATAAATCATACAACCATTCTTATCTTCAAGGATACAATGAAAGCATTAAAATAGTATAGCTATATTTAAAGCTAAAAGACTACAAAAACAAGCAAGGGGTTACAAGGAAGTAACTATCTTTAGAAATTGCATGGGCATGTCATTGGGAAGAAATATATCACTCTTGACAAGAACACTGAACACAGCTTCTATCACAGATGCACACATTCTCATATGCTAGTCCCCCACCCATGTCTTCATATGCAGGTACAACTTCCACATACTCAGGTCCACTATCAAATTCAGTCCCCATCATAATGCTCCTACCCCTTCTTTTAGATTCTTTTAGACTCTTGTATTTTATATATACTCTCTGTTTTAATACATATATTTTTTATATCTTCTAGCTTCTCGTAATTTTTCCTTTAGATCTCTTTTAGATATATACTTTCTATTTTATATCCTTTAATTTTTTATTATTATATTTCTGATGTATTTTCTGTGCTTTCCGTGCTTTTTAAATTGACTGTAAATTGACCCACCCTCCTTATGCTGGTCTTTGACTGTAGTAAAGATTTTATTTTATTTGATCTGGTGTTGTGTGTGCTGCTGCAACTGTAGGTAAAATAGGGCACTACAGAACAAGAAAAAGTATCAAGTACTTATTTATTTACTCATTAAAAATAATCTACTTGTCAGTATTACAAAAGAGAACCCAAACTGGAATCACAAAACAAATACAAAAACATTTTTTTTAAAAAAAAGAAAGCCTAAATTGGCAGAAAATTTGAAAAGTAATCCAATTTGGGCTGAGCATTCTCATTAGCCATAAACTAATAGCTGGAAAAGAAAAACAAAAGATGACAGAGTGGAATGTCATGCCTGGTAGGAAGTTCTGGCCAGAATGTTGAAAAGGAGCACATGTTTTAAAGGGAGGCCACAGTGCAATATTTAGTTATAGGTCCATTTGGGGCCATTTTACGTTAGAAATGCAATGTTGCAGTTCTTTCCAAAGCTAGACATGTCAGTGGGTCCCAGAGCCAAAGTTAAGTTTAATTCAGGCTGTGCTGTATTCAACTGTTGTCCATCTTTGATGTGGTTAGTATGCCTCTATTCTTTTTGGTGGTGGGCCAGATGAATTGGACATTCACTCTGTAGGGGTATAGGAGAGCTTGAGCCTCTCAACTTTTTCTTCTGATAAGTATTGATTTTGCAAGCACGAGCATTTTGACTCTTGTATCTTACATAAATTATGTTGCTTCTCAGTGAGTTAGCACTGCAAATGACAGCATTTACACATATGTAATTTATGTTCCAGAAGCATTCATAAAACTGATTGGGTTATTCCATCTAATACATGTACAGTAAAAGTGGTCTATTCTAACATGAATTTAATCTGTACTAAATAGTATTATGGAAAATTTTTATAACATGTATATAAAACAAAGTGTAAAACTTTGTCCATGTATATACATACATAGTGTAGGCAAGCTTCACAAAAGAATATAACATAATCTGTGTTGTGCAGAATCTTCTTAGTTTAATGTCCTACTGAGTCAGCTGGTGTGATTCATTCTCCTTGCATTTTTCTCTTTATTCCTACCTTTCTCTCCTCTTTCCCTCAGTCTCACAGTGACTTGACCACCCTTTTTTCAAGTCTAATTCCTCTTCATCCTTGATGGACAATTTCTGTTTGTCATCTTCTCTCCCATTATCATTCCCTTCACAAGAATTTAATGTTCTTCCCAGACTCCTTCCCTGCTCTATTCAAACATTATTTTTCTTAGTTTTAAAAAAATAATTAATTCACATTTTAAAAACTATTATAAATTCCTCTATTTTTATTATTATACCAGTCATTCCACCTATATCCAGCTGCTACTAAATCATTTGCCTTTTGTTCTGTTTTGACTAGATGACACATCTCCTTAATTCCTGCTTCTAGATTAAGCTTAATTTTTTTCATTCTTATCCCCTGATCAATTCGTTTTTTGTCTTTATGGTCTTATATCCCAACACATTTCTGCCTTTGACCTTTGCTGCACCAGTTCCATTATCTTTGGTTATTGAAAGATTTGTTCTTCCAAAAACTACTTGGGTCTTTTTCATTTTTTGGACCTTGGCATACAGGTGTTTCCTAAAACCCTTCTGTGAAGCAATACTCTTATTTATTTATTTATTTATTTATTTGTTTGTTTGTTTGTTTAAGATCCCTACTCTTATTTATTTATTTATTTATTTATTTATTTATTTATTTAAGATCCCCTCTTAAACCTACCTGTCCTTCTTTAATCCTGATATTTACTGCATGGTTCCCCAGAACACTGGGAATTTTGAGAAATTTGGGCGCTCTCACAAAATGGTTGCCATAGTGGGTGTAACTGATCAAAATACTATAAACTAGGAAACAAAGAAGTCAGTTATCATTTTATTTTCTAAGATGCCTCTAAGGTGTCCAGAGGCATTTTTGAAACTACAGGTTTTATCTGAGGTGGGAAGTTTGCTTTGTAGAATGCTCACTTCCCACTCATTTCTAGGAAAATCAGTCTAAAGAAAAATAAAATTAGAGCAGGAAGCTTCATGGGTACTCTAATCAATATGTTGACAGGAACATTATTTTCCCAAGTGCCATGTTGGGGAACCAGAATTTAATGTAACTATATCTATATGTAACTGAAGTAAGTGCATATTCTTCCTGCTTACTTCTGTTCTTAGAGTCTCCATTGTCTTCCATGTATTCAACATTAAATGCAAAGATGTGATCTATTTTACTTGAAAAGCACCATGCATGTTGGCTGATTTACAAGTCTTCAGGATAGTTTTTAATCCTCCAGCTGGACATCCTATTTACTGATAGTTTTCATGATGCAAAAATGCATAATATCTAACCTGATGTATATGCCTTCATCATTATTTTCCCTAATGAAGAAAAACCACTTTTCTTCTGAAATCCATAATGCTAGCAACATTGTCATGATATCTGGAATCTCAGCCCCACTTGCAGCCTATAAGAACTACTTTCCTGGGAAGGAATGCTTGCCATCACTTCTGGCTCCTGCATTCACTTCAGGATTTCAGTTCTAACTGAAACCAGGGCAGGTAAAATTGATATTTTCTCTCACCCAATAGAGGTTTAGGATTCTTGGAGTTGCCATGTCCTGCCACTGGTATACGCCCCTTTACAGATTATCTTACTTTGCTTCTCTTCTATGCTACTTAGAAGAGTTTTGTTTGTAGATGTAATGCTACGCTGCCATGATCACAGGTATGTGAAAAACCTTTTGAATGCAAATATACTACATTACTATAATGAAATTGCCATATGCACAAGCATTTGTTTATATTTTTACAGTCTTCTCTCACCAGCAACTCTCAGCTCTCCATAGTGGTGTGTGTTTTGTTTTATGCTGGTTGGGGAATTCTGGGAGTTGAAGTCCATACATCTTCAAACAGCCAAGGTTGAGAAACATTGCAGTAGAGAATTAGGGATGAACTTATGTGCACAAATGCATAGGTCATCAGGAAGAGGGAATTGTGATGTTTTCCTTTTCTTTTTCCTTTTGGGGGGTGGTTATTGGTATTTTTACTCATTACAACCTGTTAGCGCAGGAGAACAATACATTCAGCTATTGATCACCATAATAGCAACCATAGCAAAAACCAATTGTTGACTTTCTTTGCAAGCTCTGTATTCTCAAAAGTGAAAACATGCCTGTAACAGTTAATATCAGTATAGATCTGAGAAAGATAAGAAAATCAAGAATTATTCCAAATCAGGGGAATTTAATCTTTTCAATCTGTTTCTGGGGCTTTCACAAGGTTTTATTCAAACATAGCTGGTGCATATCATTGAGCCAAACTGTGATTAGTCATTTTTCTTTTATAACAAAAAGGAACCAGAATGGCAGAGACATAACCTACTTTGGATTGCAATGTAGGTTTTTTTTTTAAATTGCATCTGTATATATACGCTCCTTTTCCATTGAAAATTGTTCTTTAATTATGTTATTTCTGCATATAGTGGCTTGGAGTTATAACTGTGTATATTTAATGTAACAAAACCCTCAAAATCTTGGGGAACTTTAGCAATTAATCCATATATTTGTGGACCAATACCATGTCGGAGTTGTGGAAATAAAACAACTAGCTAACTGTGACACTAGCACCAACTATAATGTGCTCTCATAACTATTATTACAAGATAAGTTAGAGGAATGGGAATACTTTTCGTCTCAGCAATTTAATTTAGCAGTTTGAGTTCAGAGAAAATGTAATTTGCCCAGAACTGATATGTTAGCTGGCAAAATGATTTCTGAATTCTCTTCAGCACTTAGGTAGCAACTGTGTATTTCCTGTGAAGCCCTAGCACTATCAAAAGAGGCATTTGGCTCTTACAATTCCAAGTGCTTTTCTTTTAAAATAAATTTATAGCTCTCATGATGCTAGAGATGTTTGGCAAGTGTTAAAATGTTAGAGTCAGAACTAAGAAATATGTTTGTACGACTCTGAAATATTTAGGAAATGTTCTAAATTAAAATACAATTTAAACCTTGAACGAAAATTAAAACATATACAATTATATGCAAATTATTGCAAAACTATAGCCTTGGTTGCTCGTTAATTTGGCCTTCAATATCTCTAGTAATGATGATCTTAAATTTATTGACATTTAGCTTAATGCAAATAATAATGGAATTTATACTAACTAAATAGAAAATAAACCACATGTATTAGCATAATGTTTTCTGATACTGTGTATCAGGAATTGATCATATTTGGTTATGACATTGTTCTTTTAAAATAGCTTATGATTTCAAAATGGCATTTCCCATTATCTTTTTAAGTTGACATCAAAGCTAAATATTAAGATCATACTGTACATGATGCTAAAGTTGTACAATGCTTTTCTCTTTTTTTTATAGTAATTTTATTAAACATTATACTTGCAATAGTAAAAACTAAAAGAAAGATAGAAGAATAGAAAGAAAGAGTAGAAGGTTCAGAAAAGAAAAAAAGGGAAAAATAGAAAAAGAAATAGAAAAGGAAAAAAAGTAAGAATACAGTAAAGAAAAAGAAAAGAAATATGTAAAGAAGTGGCTTTCAACCTTCGTGACAACAGGTATAAACAATGTTAGTAACTTACCACCACCTCTTAAAATACAACAAATGATCTCTTCTTCCCATATCCCATCTCTTATCTATAAACAAAGCCATAAAACATCATCATTTCAATCCTGGTGTCAGCAAAAGTCCGTTAAGGGTTACCGGAAATAAGAACATATCTATGTTAACCTTGATCAAATAAACTAACTTTATATTCCTTCCTTTTACTTCTAACAATCTTAATCTTTAGTCCATTCAAATAATGTTGTACAGCTTGATTTCTTTTCATTTTTTCTTTGTCCCTTCTCACAAGATACTTCAAAACTTTAACAAGCCTCTTTTGTAAATCCAGTATAGGAAAATTATCCAGGTCATTCTCTTGGTTTTGTTTGCATATCCCATCAGCCAGTTTCTTTTGTATGTCCAGTGTAACATCTTTTTCTATGTCATTCTTGTAGCCTGTCATTTTTAAATCCACTTTCAATTCAGTCTCAATCTTGTCAGGTAAAACTTGTTCCTCTTCATAACATCTTTTAAATACAGTCTCTCCATAGAGGCAGATGTCTCTGTTGACACTATTAATATTAACTCCTGAGTCCATTTTTCAAAAATATCCTTCAATATGTCCAATGCTAGAATATTTTGCTCCATTCTGTAATTTGTAAATTGAGTTCTGAGTTCTTCTCCTTTAATTATAAACTTTAGTTCCTTCTAGTGTTCAATTTTTAAAATCTTATTACATTTTTTTTTAAAATTCAAAACTAAAGCATTTTCCCACAGGAAGGATATTCTATAATTAATTCCAAAATCTTATTTCAAATTTATCTGGACCCTTAATCTGTTTGTAATTTTCTAAAATCAAAGTTTTAATCACCCTTTTGCTGTTTATTCAAAAAAAAAAAAAAATTAAGTTCTTATACTTGTAGTTAAAACTTTCTTTCGCTAAGGATTGAAGGGAAACTCATCCGGTGCTGTCAAACCTGTCAGTGCTGTCAAATTTGTCAATCCAAAGATCTCTAATAGCTGAAAAGCAGTTAACAAGCAATTTCTGAAAGTGATTAGAAAAGAAAGTATGCAAACTTAGTGCCCTTTCAAAGGCGCTGACCATGGTTTGAGCAGGATGGCTATGTATTCCCTCATCTCCCAGAGTCCTAAATCTGCTGGAGATGCTATCTTATGGTATCCTCGCAAGGAGCAGCTGTCTGGAGCACTTGTGAGCGAGCTTAAGTCCTCTCTTTGTCTGGAGGGGTTCGAAGATATGGTCTACTCACCAGCTCTTCATTCTTCACCATGGTCATTTCTTCCTCCAGTAGTTGTACAATGCATTTTTCAAAGTGGTCTCACAGTGATGTGAAAGTAGTTTATACAGCTGTAGTGCTTGAAAGTATGGTTTGCATTTGTTTTTTTTACTAAAGCTTGAAAAATAGTTCATCTGTAGTTAATTACAGATGTAAATGAAGCTGTTAATGGTTATCAGGATTTCACTGTATTCCTTCTGCATATATCTATATATATAATTTATTATTGCAATTTTGAGGCCACTCAACTCCACAGTGACTCTGGGATATAATATATTCCTGCAGTAATAAAACACATAACCATGTTCCTATGCTAATAAATTGTCAATACAGATAGTGCCCCAGTTTAAGAATGAGTTCTGTTCCCAAGGTCTGTCCATAAGTCGAATTTGTATGTAAGCCAGAACAGTATTATTATATAATGCTGTATAAGTAGAATTGTGTAATTAACTCAAATCATTGTGTATTTAACTTGAATTTTGCTACAGTAGGCTGCATTCTGAACTATGAGTCATCCTTAAACCAGGCATTCTTAATCTGGGGACCACCTGTGCTCAAAACTGGATCTCATTTTTTTTTCCTCAAGTGCACCTAAACCTGTTAAATTTCTTTTCACATTAAAAATGTGAGCAATGTACAGTAGTACTTTTTAACATTCATACATATGTATCCATAACACCATTTTCTTTCAGAGTAAGCAGCATAGAAAAAGACTGGGAGATTTATATGTTGGTGTATTATGTAAAATGATAGCATACATATACATATAACTATGATAACAATATAGCCTAACTTACTTTTTTAAGAAAAATAAGAAAAATAAAAGTGGAGATGTATACTATGAAGAAAACAAGCCCTAAAATTTCAAAATTTGGCTGAATTGCCGGGGAAGCCCTTTTCTTGCTTGTCAGGAAAAATAATTTAAGTCACCTCTTGACAAATAACATGTATCCTCAACTTATTGCTGTAAATCAGGTGTAGATTTCCTCTCCTTATACAAAAATTATTGTATACTAATTATTTCAGCCATTTCCCCTGTGTGAAAAAGTCCACAATTCTTGATAAATTGGAAATACTGAGAATATAGCCAAAAAGAACATATGCATCTTTGACATATTACTGTTAGATGAGCAACATTTTGTAAAAAGAAATTCAATCGTACATGTTAATAATCAAGGAAGAGACTATTATTTCCTCCTTAATATTGGGTCAGAGAAAATTGGCATTTGCAATGCCACCAGGAAGTACAGCTTGAGTTTTCCTTCCTTCTTTTTAAAAGGACTGGTTTCCTTTTGATGTTAACAGTTGCTTCTCATCCATTGCATTGTTCTTTCCTCTTGACTTAACCCTGGCTGAATGAAATAAGAATGGGAGCAGAACACATAAAACAGCTGCAGAGACCACCTGTTCTTGTCACAGCTGCAACAGTTCAGGTGCTGTTATTCCAGCTTGGGGTGGGTAGATGTGACAGTTATATGGTTGCACCAACAAGGCAAGAATATAGCTTCATTAATATTCAAGACGTCTTAATTGCTCTGCCTCATCCAAATGAATATGTCCTCTCCTGTCTAATATCAGAAACAGATTGCTCTGAGCCTCTGGAACAGAAAGGATGGTGAAGGCTGAAATCTAATTCTTTCTATGCCCCTTGGCCTAGCACTGCTAATGAAAAGAGAACTGGCTCAATTACACTTGACAGTGATTAGTCCGCTGTAATCATATAAAATAGATTACCTACTCTGGGTCACCAACCTATGTGCAAACCTGACACTGTGATCTTACTTTTCCAAGACTATGAAGTCAAATCATCATACAAAGAATGTTTTGATTGTTCCCTGTGAACAGTGATGTGATAGATTTACAGCTACATACTTTATGTGAACCAAGAGCATGCTGATAAACAATATACAAGTTAAATACTAAGAATGTAAAAGAGTAACATTATACTGTGTTAATGAATATGTTGTACCTGCCTCATTTTTAATTAATAACCAGAGGAGTCACTAATACCACAAAAATAATGGTCATCATGACCTGTAGTCACTGGTAGCCTGATCCTCAAATGAACTTATTCAGTCCTCTTTTAAAAGAGGCTAAATTGGTAATTCCTTCTACATCTGATGGGAAGTGAATCCCATAGTTTAACTACCTGTGGTGTAAATAAGTTCTTTATATCAGTTCTTCTTTCAATGTTTATTGGATGACCTCAAATTCTAACATATTGAGAGGGGGAAACACTGCTTTTTCCATATTTTTCATACTCCACATGGTGACACCCTTAGCAACTATGATGCCAGAAGGACAATGTGTGTGTAGTACAAGGTAGTCCTTGACCTACAACCATTCATTCAGTGACTGTTTGAAGTTACAACAGCGCTGAATGAATGGTAGTTACAACCGGTCCTTGGAGTTCCAGCCATCCCAGCACCCCCATGGTCATGTGATCGCGATTTGGGTGCTTGGCTACCAGTTCACACTTATGACCGGTTGCGACACCCCGCAATGACGTGGCCACCATTTGGAATCTTCTTTGCTGGCTTTCCCAGAATGTCGATGAGGAAGCTGGCAGAGAAGGCTGCAAGTCACTGGGGTAAGTCTCCCCCACCCGCGCACCTTTCCCAGCCCCTCTGCACTCATGCCGTGCCAGCCGCTTGTGTGCTCCCATGCACCTTTGCGTACTCTCCCCAACCCACGCTGCACCTCATGCACCCTCCCCAACCCACACCTCTCTTGCACCCTTGTGCCCCCTTCCCAACCCTTATCATGCACTCCTGCACACCCCCTCGCTCCTCCCCCACCTGGCAGCAACCACTTACCTGCCTGCCAGCCTGGGACTTGCAACTGCCTAACAGCTTCCCCACTTACTTTGGTTGTGGGAAGCCTGCAGGAAGTTACCTCACCTAATGACTGTGAGATTTGGTTAACAACAACAACTGAGACTGCAGGGATTACCATCTCTATGCAATGTGGTGGTACTTTATGACCACATCGCTTAGCAATGGAAATTCTGGTCCCAATTGCCATTGTAAGTTGAGGACTACCTGAAATGTCACATAAATGCTGCAATGATGTACTAGCATCTCCGCATCTGATGCAAATATGAAAGTTGCAGCATATCTGTGATGACACCATAATGCCCAGTTTGTTATTTACTCCCCTTTAGATACTCATGACTTTGCTTGATTTTATATAGCTTAATTACGTTTCCTTTTGCCTGCCTTTCTGGCAGTGGTATTTCTTCATAGAGGAGCTGCTCTAGCCCCCTTATCCTTAATAGTTTTGCTTGCCCACTTTAAACATTTTTCCAACACTACAATATTCTTTCTGATCAGGGCAACTGGAACTGTACACATTATTTCAAGTGCAATATCACCATAGGTTTCTATAGGGGCATTACCATATGAGAGAGCCAATTTGGTGTACTGTAGTGGTTAAGGCATCAGGCTAGAAACCAGGAGACAAAAAGTTTTAGTCCCACCCTAGGCACAAAGCCAGCTGGATGACCTTGGGCCAGTCACACTCCCTCAACCCTAGGAAGGAGGCAAGGGCAAACCACTTCCAAAAAACCTTGCTAAGAAAACTGTATGGACTAGTCTAGGCAGTTGCCAGGAGTCAAAAACTAACTCAAAGGCACACCACACACACACACACAAAACCATATGGAATGTTTTATTTTAGTTCTTTTCCTAATGATTCCAAGCACAGAATTTGGCTTTTAGCATCCATCCTCAGCCCTGCTCTGCTCCCTCCTGACAGTTGCTGCTATTCTCAGGTCCCTGCACTAAAGTCACATGCCCAGGCCAGGACCAATAAAAAGAGCAGCAGCATTCACTCACCTTGGTCCTGTTGCCCTTGAACATCTATGCAAATAGGTAGTATGCAAGAAAAAGGGGGAGGGAGCTGTGCCTGTTAGCCAACTTTTTAAGCTACTGACTCTTTGCACTGCTGAAAATCTGCAAAGCTGCATGGCTGTCAGGAAGTCAGTCTTTACTGCAGGCTCAGTCCGGTATGAGAGCTGCATGGCTGAAAATGAACAAGAAAATGTGGAATTTGCTCACAATGTGAACAAATAAAATACATTTGTGCTGTCTATTAAAGGGGCTAAATCACAAGACCAGACTGAATTTATTTTTATTTATTTATTTATTTATATTTCAAATTTAGATACCACCCATCTCACAAAAAGTGACTCTGGGCAGTTCACAATAAAACAGCAATAAATATTAGAATACAATAAAAACAATATAAAAAGAATAAAAATAGAATAAAAACCAAAAGAGGCAAACAGGATATCTTTAAGATGTTAAGACCAGTCTGTGGTCACAGTTATTCTTAAAACATCTTAAAGATATCCTGATTGCCTCTTTTTAGTGGCTAAAGCCATTTTTCAGTAGGAGAGGATTAATTAAAAAGCCACTATCTCTAACCTGGCAAGATGAGAGATGATCACTCCCTGGCACTGTTTTGTAATATGCAGAAGGTGCCTTTCTAGAAGAACATAGTGTCTTGCTAACAATGACTGTGTAATGATTCCTGCACTTTATTTTTTCCCCACAAGTAGCATCATTTAGATTCCTTTGGTAATAACTTACTTTCAGTAGGCAAGATATAAATGACTGGTCTGTTTTTAACAAATAAGAGTCATAGGCTCCCCCATCATCACACCCTTTACATTTGCAATCATAATAATCGTTTGTCAGCCATTTCTTCTCTCAGAGCTCCTTGGTTATTCAATAAGGGGTCAATTTTTTCTCATGCAAATGGAATATTCCCTCATCAGGCTCACATATTCAATACTGTACAGTAATAACACAGTGCCGAGGCAGAGCTGCTGATGGTTGCTGTATATTCCCCCATAGAAGTTTTCAGGCTTTTGGAGAAACCAATCAAGTAGGCTCCATTTGGTTGGCCACAGAATAGGTGGTCAATTTTTCTAATGTTGATTTTGGTGTTTCTTTCATTTACAGAAATTCCCTTCCCTGCACTGCTGTAGCATAACATTGTGTTTGGATGGACTGGGTGATCATTTCTATAAGGATTAAAGAGGATTTGTTCCAGTGTACTTCCTTGTGCCTTAGGCTGAATTTATCTCCAAACTCAACATAAAGTAGCTATTTTCAATGAGTGTCTGGATCATTTGTATTTGTTTGAAATCCTGGGACATATTATATAGCTTCCAGAAAAACATTCAACAGTTAACAGTATTGTACTGTATGTTGCTGAGGGTCAGCAAACCTTGTGCCTGTGATTTTGGCATCTTTTGATTTTTTTTTCAGGATTGTTGGTGAAGTTCAGTATTTGGTCTTACATGGCTTTTCTGATCAAAATCCAGCTTGATCCAGTATGATTCCATTATGGGTGGAATTTGGTTAAAATTACACACTCACATAGCTTCTATGGAAGAGATAGATAGATTGCCTGGAGGCACTTTAGTTCCGAAGAACCTTTGCCCAATGTTAGCGCCTGTAGGAGTGATTGTTGTCATGGCTTAGATATTTTATATGTCTTGACATATTGACTGAATACTTTTAGGAACCATTTCAAAGTATTTTATTAGCTCAGTTTGAATGTCATTGAGGCCAACAATTTGCTGCATTTCATAAGCTTAATTCCATTTGCTAGTGTCACCATTATAGGTGCTTTTAAATACTAATTCTCTTGAAGTTCTTGCCATTTCATTTTCTTTTTCTGTAATTAACTTGGAAGTTTGCCATTTAGGAACAATTGGTGCTGCTTGATTGGCTGCTACATTATGCTCCTATTCCCTTTTCCTTGGTTATTGTTCAACTTTCTCATTATGTTCCAAATTTCCCTGCTGTTACAGGCTGTGTTTATGCTTTCAATCTATTCCTGCAACCTGGCCAGTTACTAAAAAATAGTTTTACTCAACAAATCATGATTAAAACAAACCAGGCACTGTTTGAACCCAGTCAACCTATGCATATGAATGTGGGCTGCTGGCAAAAAGGAAAGCAGGTGGTATACAAAGCTCTCCAGAGTTGGACTATAACTCATATCATCCTAGTTATTGGATAGACTCGTTGCTGGTTGGGAATAAGAGTTCACCAATATTATTAGTGTTACAATATGAACAAGTTAGTCCTCCCCAGCTCTAATTTTCAGGTTGGTCTGTAAAAGAGCAACACCAGTTCATCATAAATGCCAACTTTCTTTTTAGCAACTTGTGAGCAGAAGTTGAGAGCAAAGGAAGTGAGCAGCAAAGAACCCTGGAAAAGTTGAGAGCTTAGCCTAGGTTTCTGTTATATATTTGTTTGTTCACACATAAAATTTATAGGCCGCTCAACTCCCAGTGACTCTAGGGGGCTTAATATGAAGGGGGAAAATTATAAAAAACACATAGCAAAAAGTAATGAATGGCCCTCAGAACAACATGTAATCAAACAAGAAACACATGCAACAGTGCTCAGCCTTCGTTCTGTCCCAGAATTGCTTCCTGAACATCAGGGTGGGATGCATCTGGATCTCTGGGGGGATAACATTCCACAGGGCAGGCGCTGCAACAGAGAAGGCATGCTTCCTGGGCCTCACAAGATGGCTGCCTAACCGATGGGACCCAGAGTGTGCCCACTCTGCCTCATCAGACTGGCAAGAAAAAATGGAGACAGGCAGTCCCTCAAATAACCAGGTCCTATGCCATAATTTTTACAGCAATAAATGCATTCAATATACAGTAGATTTGGAACTTCTGTTGGTGAGGAGAACACATCTTCATTGCAGTTAAAATGAGAATTTAACATTAGCCCTTAGCATTTATTCTTTATTTCTAATTACTCTCTCTCTCTGGAGTCCTTGGTGCTCTCTGAGCATGGTTGTTTGCTTGCAGATGTTTCATTACCCAACTAGGTAACATCATCAGTGCGAGTGAGTGTGGGGTTTGCTCCTTCTCTTCTATTGGTACTCTCTCTCTCCTCACACCCCAGCTGTCCAGTTCTGTAAAGGACAAGTTTAAAGTAGGATCATCTAGGGTAAATGTGAAGATTGATCCTAAGGAAGAAACAAAGCACAACCATATAGCAACAGTTTACAAAAAAATTCATGCTTTTCCCCTCAGCAGGTTGCCATATTATTTTGGGATTATTGCAGAACAGGGCTTCATTTGGCAATTGGCAGAGATGCAGAAGCAGTGCTTCTCAATGGGGCTGTTTGGTCTTCTTGCTGTTGGCATCCGGCTCAGCAAGGGAAAGGGAAAGGAAAGAAAGATTAAATTTGAAAACAACAACAACAAATATCAAGACCAGCCTTTTTCTGCTGCTGCTACTACTGGTGGTGATACCTAGATTGTTCAACAATGGAAGAGAAGGATGAAAGGAGCAGTTGGTCACTCTTGTTGATCACTCTTTTTGTTACTAGGAAAGTTTCACTAGCTATATTAGCTTTTTGCTTGTGCTGCTACTGCCAGCAAGGCAGAATTTTGTCACGCGGCTGCTTCTTCCTTTGATGCCCTTTTGTGGGCTCTGTGCCCTCCACTCCGGGCTCAGATAAGACATACAGGCCAGGTCCTGTATCTGTTTTTACATAATAAGAATTTGTAAGCATTCCTGGAGAAGCAGAAGAACTCATCTCAAGTACACAATGAGATGATTTCCATGGTTTTAGGGAAAGGAAGGGAAGCAACTCCTGCTGATGTTGCTGGTGCTTCTGTAATAATGGGATTGTTTCATGGATAATGGGATCTGTATCTTAGTTTGATGAACACTCTGCTATTCCAGGATGATGGATTATGACTGGCATCTCCTCTCCCTTTTGAGTCTAACAGCTGCTTCCAGTTAACACAGCTCTTTCTTTGTGTGAGAGTCTTGGATCTGAGCCTGTGACCAGCATGTTCTTTATAATCCCAGTGTGTAGGAAGCTTAGTCAACCATTCCTCTCAGAACGACAACTATAGATGTGAGGTTAAGAGTAATAGTGGTGCAATACATGGGTTTATTTGAAAACGTGACACACATTCAGTGCACAACACCTACACACAGTGAATGCTGCTTTAATTACCATGACATTTCAGGGCAACCAGTGTTACTGCAAGTGTCATCACTATCATATAGAACACTGGGTTTGGATTTAGCACAATTCTCAGAAGCACTGTATTTTTGTTTTTATCCATGAAAGTTGGCCTAATTGGGTCCAGGCTCAGTAGCCAAAAATGATTTGTAATAGCCAACAAGAAAACAGAAAAGTAGCTATGTTTTCTTTCTGGAATAGTTTTCTCTTTTCATAGACCAAGTGAAAACTTAACATCTCATATAATTAAAAATAGAGGTAATACTATGGTTCTTTCTGAAAATTAAATATTGGCTTCTTTTCAGAGTAAACCTAGCACAACAATTCTCTTTATTTCAAAATTAATATTGGAAAGAAAAAGGAAACAGTCTTTCACTGTCTTTGAAATGAAACCATTTCATATCTTTTTTCCTTTCCTGCAGTACCTCTATTTTACAAACAGATGTTTATTTTGTTTTTATCTTAATCCCAGCCCCCCTTTTTTCTTTTTTGATGAAGAAAGAGAGAGTGGGAGACTTACAGAGAAAGATGCTAAAAGTAGAGATACTGAAGGAAGTCAAAGGGAAGTTGAAATTTCTTTCTGACTTCTCCTACTAAGTCAAGCCTTCCTGTTGTTCTTGAATCTACACATGATTGGAATGAAATGATTTTGGCTTTGTGCCCAAGGCAGGAGTAGAACCCATAATGTTCCGGTTATCAGCCCGGTACACTAACCCTAACCACTACACCAAACTGGCTCCCAATTTAATTACAACTACCACCACCACAAATAATAATAATAATAACAATAATAATAGTCATTATTGTTAATGAGATGTCATTATTATTAATGACATGGCCAGTCATTAGTTATACAGCTGGAATAGTGGACTGGACTCAAGCTGAACTGAAAGCCCTGGATAGGAAGACCAGAAAAATAATGACAACGAATCATGCCCTTCATCCATGCAGCGACATTGACAGACTTTACTTACCAAGGAGCATAGGTGGGTGTGGAATGTTACAAGTACACCAGACAGCTGAAGAAGAAAAAAGGGCATTAGAAGAATTTCAGAAGGACAGTAAAGAAGATGCACTGAGGCTAGTATACCATGAAGGCTTACTGAATACCAAAGAAACCAAACTGGCCTATAAGAAAGACCAAATGAAGAACAGAAAAGAGAAATGGCAAGGCAAAGTATTACATGGCCAGTACACAAAAAAACTAGCAGGCAAAGGAGATAACAACAAGACCTGGGAATGGCTAAGAGCAGGAAAGTTGAAGAAAGAGACGGGATAATTCTGGCTGCACAAGACCAAGCCTTAAGAACAAATGCATATAAAGCCAGAATTGAGAAGACAGCAACAGGCAGCAAATTCCGCCTCTGCAAAGAAGCTGAAGAACCACCTAGTTAGCTGATGCAAGAAGATCACACAGACTGATTACAAACAATGGCATGACAAAGTAGCAACAATGGTGCATTGGAATATCAGCAAGAAATTCCATTTGCCTGCAAGCAAGAACTGGTGGGACCACAAAACAGACAAAGTCATAGAAAATGAAGAAGCTAAAGTGTTCTGGGACTTTAGAATTCAAACAGACAAGCACCTGCCACACAACACCCCAGACTTAATTGTTGATAAGAAAGACAAAAAAGCCTGGACAGTGGACATTGCAATACCTGGAGACAGCAGAAGAGAAGAGAAGACCTGGAGAAAATCACAAAATATAAAGACCTGCAAATAGAAGTAGAACAACTGTGGCAAAAGAAAGCAAATATAGTACCAATAGTAATAGGTGCCTTAGGTGCAATCTCAAAACATCTGGAGCACCACTTGAAGACCATCGGCATTGACAAAATCACCATCAGTCAATTGCAGAAGGCAGCTTCACTTGGACCAGCTTATATCCTGCGATGATACCTTTAACACCATCAAACAACAGCCTCTGCCTATCCCAGGTTCTTGGGTAGGACTTGATAGGTGGATAAAAATGCCAAATCCAGTCTAAACATCTGGCTGACTGTGCAACTCACAATAATAATAGAAAGGGTGTTTTCTTTTTAAAACAAGCGGTAGCTTTTGGTTGTCCCAAATATGTATTATGTTATGATTTCTCCACTAGTAAGATTAGTAAGATTCTTAGATGTATATAGCAGTTCTTTCATATATCCTTTTGAGCAAGGAAAGGTTGTTAGGTCTGGTTGCTTCCTTCTTTGTGAATTTAATGAAGCTGTTGAGAAAAATGTAAGGAAATCCACAATGTTCAGATTTCAAGGTAATGGGAAAGGCAATCCTGTCCTCAAAATAGGAATTCTGCTGAAAATCAGAAAATTAGCATTTGTATGAGGAATGCATAGTGCGCATAATGGACATAGCACGATTCATAAATAGTTTCCCAGACTGCATTTTTCCTCAGAATTATTGTGTATACCCAGTGTGAAGCTCATTGTAATACATGGACACTACTATGATGTCTTTTAACTGCACATCTTTCCATTGTAGCTATAATCACATAAATCATTTTCAAATTCATGTTCTTCTGGTCTCCATTGCTTTGTTGTAAAGTTGAATAGATTCCAGAACTCAATATATCCTACTGAAACTTTTCTGCTTAATAAAAACTGCTGTTCTCAATTCAGTTGGAATATATGTTTTATTCTATTAGTGTCAAGCCCTACAAGATTGTGGAGGCAGACTTCAGCAATGTGTTTTTAATGCAAGTCTTGGAGTAAATTCAGAATCCTGGAAACTGCAAGAGAAATTGGAGTTGCTTTGAATAATTTGAAACACTTCTTCCCAGGTTTCTTGCCATCCAGGCTGAGTTGCCATTTATAAGAAAAGCTGCCAACAGACTCACCTTCTGTCTCTTGCTTATTCATGCCAACTTTCCCTTCCATAACTTTTGCAGCTTCCCCACGATCTCTCATATCTAGAAAGGGGTTCAATGAATGCCTGCTCTTCCACTATACACAATGATAAAAGTACAAGATGATGTTGAAGACTATGGGCTTTTGCTTACAGCCAGATCAGTGTGTTTTCCTTCCATTCTTGAGACAGGAGGAAGTTTATCTATATAAAAAGGGCTGCCTCACAGCCTATCTTTTATTGCACAATGAGGGTGACATTCTTGCTGTCCTCACAGAACGACAGGGTATTTTCTGGGCAAAGTCTGATAGATTCCCAGCTTCCTTTGTCCTTGTACCCAGTGTCACCTCCTGGCAGCAAAACTAACCAGCAACTGTTGTCTTGAACATGGAGAAACTACTTGAGTTCCAGCTATCAGTTTGATAATATAGGTATTTTGCCTTACCTATTCCCTCTGTGCCAATTTTGGTGAGAAGGTGGGCTACCTGGGGATTGGACTACTTCTCTTACAGCGGTTGGTGATCCAGGATGTTTTAAAAGTTTTACTCATCCTTTCTTAGGAAGTGGATATGGCTATGGTAGAATGTTACAAAAATATATCCATGATTTCAAGCCCTGCTATCTGAGTCCTGTGGAATCTCTCTGTAATGTTCTTTACACCTCAGGACTTAACCAGTTTGGAGGGAAGGAGCAGGGAGGAAGGGGGATGTTCTAACATGAAGAAGAGATTGGAGGGAAAGCACCTAAGGTTAACCCTACCCTCCAAGAGAAAACATATAGAGAATGAAAATTATAGCTCTGCTCAAATGGCAAGAATGTAATGTTTGTTCTGGCACTGTAGAGTGGCCACCTTGAATTCATTTCATGCAATCTTTCACTCTCATGGGCAGGAACATCAGGGGCTTTCCTTGATTGTCAGTGGCCATAAAATCACCACGTTCAGCCTGCCTGGATCCAAAGATTGATGGCTGGGTAGCCACCAGCAATGGCAATAGGAAGTGAGCAGGTTGGCTGCATTAAGAGGCAAGCACCTAAGAAGGAAATGCACTGTGCTTTTATTTCTCTCCTCATGCTTCCTCACTTCATCAGACAATATGGAAAAAAGTTGCTGGAAAAAGTTCTGCCTTCTGCTTACCAAGAGGAATGCCAACATTCTGATAGATCTTAATTGGGTCTTACCTGAGGTCAGTATTCCCGTCTCCAAACTCTTGTCTCAAAAGAAGAAATAGGCTGCATAAGCAAGGAATCCAGCCCAAATGGCAATAAACCCAATGCCTGGGTGGGAGGGATGGTTCCACGGCAGACCTATTGGACCAGTTGGAGTCCAGCTGATCACTGGTCTCTGAAGGTTCCTCCTCCAGACACTCTAGAATGTCTGTATGGGTAGTCTTGTACTACAGTATCAGGTAAAAATCACTTCCATGCTGGACTATCTTGTCTGATTTCTAACTGCTTCAGCAGTGAGATGGAGGTTATGCTGTGAGGAAAAGTCCTCGACTAGCAATATCTAACAATGTGGAGTATTTTCATGCCAGAACAAGTAGGATATGTGGATTAGCGTTAACCCTTATTTGAGTTTAGAAGTTACTATTTTTTAAATATTGGACATATTCTAAAATTGTTATAGTGTATGCTGTATGAAACGTTTAGTTCTTTTTTTAATAATATTTTTATTAGAGTTTTACATAGTTAAAAGCTAATACAGAATTAGAAAAGATATACAAGCAAAAAAGAAGAAAGAGAACAAGAGAAAGAAAAAGAAAGACATAAAAAGTGACTCCCCCCCCTCCAAACAAGTATAAGCATTTACAGAAACTTAACACCTTCTCTAATATTAGAGAAATAAAAGAAACTCTTCTTCCCATTTCTCATCACTAAACAGTAACCTGATTATAGAAAGATTCATCAATTCAGCAAAAGCATTAAAAGAACCAGTAGCAGTAACCTATATGTTTTAAGCTTAGACAAATCTATTTTGCATTTTGACTTATTACTTTCTCAAGTAAGACATAAAAGATTTATCCCCAGAGGTATAACGAATATCAATAATAGTAACATATATATTTTAAACTAGATCTAATAGATCCCTTTTACATTCTAACCCATAACTTTCTCTAATAAGTAAGAGGTAAAAGATTTATCCCCATATGAAAAAATCTTTACATCGTCTTGCAATCCTGGTTAAAAAAAAAAAAGATTCCAATAATAACAACCCAAAATCAAAATTTATACAATTTAACCCTGGTCAGAAAGGTCCACTTTGAATTCCTTTTTCTTCTTGAGAGGCTTAATCTTCAGTTGCTTCAAATAAAGTCCCACATAGTGATTTCTTATCATTTTCTCCCTGCTTTCAGTAGCAACTGCAGAGATTTAGTACTTCCCTTCTGTGGATCCATAATAAGATAACTCTCCAAGTATAATCAGACTATCCCTTTTAATTGATAAAAGATCAGCCAGCATAGTTTGCATATCCATTACAACTTCTTTCTCCATGTCACTCTTGTAGTCAAATATTTTTAAGTCCATTTTCAAATCTACAACATATCTATCTTTTTCCATATCTTCCATATCTGTTTTATACTCTGGCAATTCTTTACAGCCCATTTTAAAATTCCTATTCAAATCATCCTCAGCTTCTGTTTTATCCAGTAGAATCTTTTCTTCTTCTATAACGTCTGTTAGATCCAATTAAAAAAAAAAGTCCGGAACACATTGTTCCCAAACAGATTTAAATTCTTCTGTAGTATAACAATGTTCCTCCATTATCTTAGGAAGTATCTTTTCCTTTAATTGCTCTCTGGTTCCCTCTAGTTAACCTTCAGAGCCCAGTCTTATCTTTTGTTTATTTTCAGAGTCAAAACTTTCCCACAATAAGCTTTCTTACAGTTAATTCCAAAATCATCTGCTGTATTTTTATAAAATTTAAAACAGTCCATAAAAAAAAATTCTTTCAAATTCATCTGGCTCTTTAACTGTCCACAGCCAACATGCTTAACCCCCTTTCACTGTTTTCCAAAAGTTTGGAAAACAATGAAAATTAAGTTCTTCCTTTTTCATCTTTAAACTTATTTAAAACTTTTTTCTCCCAGGATAGAAGGAAATTCTCCCAGTGTATGGCAACTTGCCTTTCAGGAGGTTTTTAATTTCCAAGTAAATCACTAATAAGTAATTGCTGATGTTAATTAAAAGAGGAAGTGAAAGTAAATCTAGTGTCTTTTTGGAGGCTCTGAACTGCAGCTTGGGCTCAATGTTTTCCATGACTCCCAGAGTGCTCAACTCTCTGGAGAGTGCTAAATTGCAATTTCTTCACAGGGAGCCCCCGTAAGGAGTACTTGTGGGTGATCTGGTCATCTCCTTTGTCTGGAGAGGGCGCCAAAGAGCCAGACTTTTCGCCGGCTCCTCTTAACTGCCACGGTCATAGGCTCTGTGAAAATGGAGCCATCCTCAATCTGCCATTAATCCCCCAGAAGTCCTGAAGCTTTCAGTTCTGAATTCTTTTTTATGTGCAATAATGTACTTGTGAACAGTATTGCTACAAAATTGTGAACTCTGTTGAAACTATATTTAAAATATTTTGTTCTTACAAAGTACATCCAACTATTAAACAAGGTGCAGCCTTGTATATAGGCATTGATATTATGTTCAGTTATGATTAACAAGAGCAATTAAAACCAACCAAGCAAAAGACTAATTGAGGAACTTCTAGGAACCATAGAATGGGATCACTGTTGCAAGGAACCATCAACAAGTAAGATTAAATTCTTCTGCAGGCAATAAAACTTTGAGGGAAAAGAGGTGTCTGATCTAATTAATGCAAACTATAAACCTCTATAGTTTAAATTATATATAAGATTTAACATAGCAACTACTTATCTACTTGAAATTTCTATTTGAATAGAGAATTTCATCTAATGGAGTTTAACAACTTATGTTACATTAATGGTAGATAACAAAACCATATAGTGAATAATAAAGTGGTTTATATTTAAGGAATAAAGTTAAAGGTGATAAGCAGAGTAATCAGAACAGTCTTCTCATTTAGCCAAACTGTGTGATTAAATATTGCTGTGTGGAGAAATCTTGTGAATTTATGCTCATTTAAAAAAAATGAAAATGGATTTATTTATAAATAAAATGATACAGACTGAGAAATACATTGAAAGTTAAGTAATTGTTGACGCTTAGGACGCTAACACTTTTATCTTCTGGCTTGTAGCTAGAATTAAATGTTTAACTGGGTGTAGAATTATAAAAATGCCTTCTTGAACTGTATTTTATTTATAAAAATCAGTAAATAGGCTATTTCATGCTTATATTTATCTTCAGTTTCAAGATAGATACCCTAAAAATATAGTTACCATTTTGAACAGATCAGTCTTGAAGTAATAATTCCTTAAATGTGGCATATTTTACATTCATAAGGTGTTTATAAACACTGCTAAAAATTAGTTGCAATATCTTGCATCTTAAATAAATAAATAAATATAAAATGAAGAATATATTAAAGAAAAAAGATTTAAAAATTGATCTAATTACAGTATTGTGTACACTGCCACCTGCTGGTACATGTTAGTACCTACATGAATAGGTAGAGAACCAAATGAAAATCGAGGTATTAACTCAAATTTCTGTTTGAGTTGAAAAGTAATGGGGTTTTGGATGATAAATGTGAAAGAATGAAAATGACATTGGTCTTTTTGTACGACGAAATATCCTTAACTCCACTCATCCCTTAATGAAAAAAAGTATTACCTACCATTCTTTTGCAGATATTCATTCCTGTCCTCAACTTCTTTGACTGTCTATTTTATGAGTTTCACTCTTTGCACTTGATGCTGTATCTACCTCAATACATGTTTATTCCTTATGTTTCAACCTGTTTAGCAGATCGGTGATTAATAGTTAATGCTAATAACAAATTGTGAAGGTGACATTCTAACATTACTTGGCATGATCATTGACAGTTTATTTATTTATTTATTTTATATATGGCTGCCAAAGAGCCTTTCATGACATATATGATTCCTTTTCCCCAACATATACACTTCTATCCTTACAAAAATTGCACAATATAGATTAGGCTGAGAGACAATGATGGGCCTAAGAACAACTGAATTTTTTATTTATTTTAATTTTTTAAAAGGGGGTAATAAGCATCCATTGTAATACTCTTTTTATGCTTAGCTACTGATCTCTTCTCAACACCATGCTCCCAAGGGAAATGGCTGGTTCTTGCCACTGTATTGTCCAGGTTGGAACATGCTTGAAAAAGAGATCCTGATCACCATGCACAACGCAACATGATCCTCATTTCTGGCTAACTGCAGCTAGTTCCCACAGTAATAAAGCATTCTCTGATGTTCTTTTAGAAGCTTCTTTACTGAGACTCCCAGAGGGCACTCTAGAGTCTTGGAAATCTTCCATTTGATTAATACACAGAGGGAGTATGGCATGCCCAGTAGGTGACTTAAGGAATTTTATATAGATGGAAAAATTATAACATCTTGAGACAATAAATAAGGAGTAAGACAAATTTTGAAAATCTAAACACTTGGTACACTGAGAATTGTTACAGAAACAGCAGTCTAAATTAGAGAAGGAAAAGGCATTGGGTGCAAATTTACTGTCCTCCAAACCATCAGTGTATAAGCCTGAAAAAAGATGCAGCTGCTTTAAGAGTCACTTCATAAGTCAACTTGTGGCTGTTCTAATTCATAGCAAAGAAATGCTATGCTCATGTGAAGCCCAGAGCACTTTTCCAAATCATTTTCAAAGCATGTACAGCCCTAGTATTTAAGACAGAGTTTGCTACTGTGGCTGACAACAGCCTGATTTCATACAGCCTTCAGTAAACAATCATTTCACCAAAACAAATTGCTTCATTTGTGGCAGCCTGCTGGGAATAGAATAAGGAGATGACAGTGAGAGGCAGAAAAAAAGTTGTGCCCACTCACTCTGAACTTTGATTCTCCTTATAAATAGAAAGTGGCCCCAGCCCATTTTTCCTGCAGAAATGCAGCTCTTAACAGAAAAAGAATCCCAGTATTGCTTACAAACCTCAGGCTGGGGATAACTAAAGATAGGACTTTCTGTAAATGCGATATTGTTCTTCCATGTTGCAAATGGGAAAGAGGGATAGAGGCAAAGTTATAAAAACAATTGGAATTGCTTCAGAGGGCTTGTTACTGTAGCATGACTTGGCAGAACAATTAAAAGGTCTCATATTCTGCTGATCTGAGACTGTGTATGTTCTGTGTCAGATTAACTATGATAACAAGGTCAAAGACTAATGAAATAGACCTCTTCAGGATTTTGTTTTCTTCATCCCCTGTGATAGTCTTGATGGAAAATTGTTGTTGTTGTTACAGAGAGATGATCAGAAAGTAGTCAGTAAAGAAAAAAAGATTATTTGCCATTGATATCAGCATGGAAGCATTACCTTGATTTAATTAATGTAAGCTGGAGAATTGTATCCCTAAGATTGCAACAGTGCAATGTTTCTCAACCTTGGCCACTTGAAGATGTGTGGACTTCAACTCCCAGCATGGCTGGCTTGGAATTCTGGGAGTTAAAGTTCACCCATCTTCAGGTGGCCAAGGTTGAGAAACATTTCAATAATGCACCAAATGCTACAGTGTATTACTTAACAATCCCCTGCTGGTATGTTAAATAAATAGAGAGATATGGTGAACAATATTTCTGTTTTCGAACTGTTTCATTTCTGTTCATACAAAATAGTTTTTTAAAAAGCAAAAATATTTAAGATTTTAGCTTTGTGAAGTTGAGCAAAATTTGCCAGACGTGCTGTCAGTGCTACAGTCTGTGCTAATTATCAGTTGCCTTTTTTAACTGCATGTCTTTTAATAAGGGGTCTCAGATGGCCTTAAGGGAGCCATTATCTAGGAAGCAGAATTGGAAATATCATAGGCTGTGCAGTGATTTAGACTCAAAAGGCAAAAGGTGATTCCAAGTGTTCATGGGCACGTACATAGCCCAGGTCAGGAACACCTTAAATCAAATACATTTTTCCCTTGGTTCATGCTGCAGCTGTGGCAGACAGCCATACAAATAAAGAGAGTTGCTTGGAGCATTGGGCAACCTTATAAATCAAACAAACAAATAAATAAATATGCAGCTGCTTGATGGTGCTTCCAGCAGATGCTGTGTGTGCATCCAAGTCACATTTTGCCCTTCAAATCCAGAGCAGTGCACAGCCTTAAAATGTAAACCTGGCTGAACTGATTATAGAAGCCTGGAATGAAATTTGTGTTCTGAGCATATTATCATACAAGGGATCAAATTACAGTCATTCATTAGTCACATTTTACGTTAAAAGAGTCCCCTCTTCTTAGACGGACAATTTGCTGCTGCCCCTTTTATAGCAGCATATCATCTGCACCGCTAAATTTTACCAGGGAAGCGTAGGTGTGATGCTAATGTGAGGCTTGCAGTGATAGCTGGCTGATTATCTCTTTCCCTGTGTACCATTATCTTTTGGGAAGTGCCACTGCACGTTTAACTGTTTTAAATTATTTCTGTCAATTCCAACCAAGTCCTGAAACCTGGAGAAAAAGTGATCATCTCTACCCTCCACTTGCTACACCTGCTGATTTTCCTCTGAAGTTCAGCTCCTGTTTCCCAGATTCTCCCTAACTTTGTAAAGTTACTTTTGGAATGATTATTTTATGGAGATGGCCTTCCAATCCCACTCTAAATTTGGATCGCATGTTATCTATTAAAGGATGATTAGCTCCAGGAAGGGGAGGGGGCAAATCAAAAAGGTCAGGATGTGGCCATGATCATGCAATCGAAACTCTGTCCCTTTTCTTACATGCATACAGGAATAGGGCTTTGATCATCTGATCATGGCCAGTATCTTTTCTGACCCTCCTTTCTACCTCCCCGCCCCCCATTTATGCCCCGAATGCCCCATTAAACTGATTAACTAGCTTGCCATTGTTTTCCTTTGTTTTGGAGCATTGCCATATTTTAACCTCCCATGCAGTTAAAATATGCCAGGGTAAAGAAATGCCCAGATGCTGTACAGTGCTGAGATCTGAGGGACGGATGAGAAGATTATTGTCCAACTGGAAGTAGTCCAAAACAACTTCATAAGGAAGATTTTGGGATTCCTCCAGGGAACCTCTGTTAGTTATCTCAGTTGTGTGAAAAAGAAAGTACAGCCTCTCTGAGTTCTATGGTTTTACATATCAGGACATAATAAAAATCAACTAGTCCTTAGCAGTTCTCAAAAGTAGGTAAATACAACCTCACATGAACAACAACCCATGACATATTACACCATGTCATCATTTATTTTACAAAAAGAAAGCCAAAATGGAGAAGCCATGCGTGAAAAACTAAGTACACCTTATGATTCAGTAGCTTGTAGAACCACCTTTAGCAGCAATAACTTGAAGTAATCGTTTTCTGTATGTAGTTGTGGAGGAATTCTGGCCCACTCTTTACAACATTGCTTCAGTTCATGGAGGTTTGCAGGCATTTGTTTATGCACAGTTCTCTTGAGGTCCCGCCACAGCATTTCAATTGGGTTGAGGTCTGGACTTTGACTGGGCCATTGCAACACCTTGATTCTTTTCTTTTTCAGCCATTCTGTTATAGATTTGCTGGTGTGCTTGGAATCATTGTCCTCTTGCATGACCCAATGTCGGCCAAGCTTTAGCTGTCAGACAGATGGCCTCACGTTTGACTCTAGAATACTTTGGTATACAGAGGAGTTCATGGTCGACTCAAAGACTGCAAGGTGCTCAGGTCCTGTGGCTGCAAAACAAGCCTAAATCATCAGCCCTCCACCACCGTGCTTGATGGTTGGTATGAAATGTTTGTGCTGATATGCTGTGTTTGGTTTTCACCAAATGTGGCGCTGTGCATTATGGTCAAACATCTCCACATTGGTCTCATCTGGCCAAAGGACAGTATTCCAGAAGTCCTGTGATTTGTTCAGATGCAACTTTGCAAACCTAAGCCGTGCTGCCATGTTCTTTTTAGAGAGAAGAGGCTTTCTCCTGGCAACCCTTCCAAACAAACCATACTTGTTCAGTCTTTTTCTAATTGTACCGTCATGAACTTTAACATTTAAGATGCTAACTGAGGCCTATAGAGTCTGAGATGTCACTCTTGGATTTTTTGAGCATTGCACAGTTTGACCTTGGGGTGAATTTGCTGGGACGTCCACTTCTGGGAAGATTGGCAACTGTCTTGAATGTTTTCCACTTGTGAATCATCTTCCTCACTGTAGAATGATGGACTTTAAATTGTTTGGAAATGGCCTTATAACCTTTCCCAGATTGATGGGCAGGAACAATTGCTTCTCTAAGATCATTGCTGATGTCTTTACGCTTTGACATTGTGTTAACACACTCCTCAATGCTCAAAACCAGCAAACTCCTAAAACTTCAGCTTCTATAGAGGTAGTCACACTTGCTGATGATCAGTTGATCAAGGGCATTTGATTAGCAGCACCTGGCTGCTATTTAGCCTCTTCATACTTATGGAAGCAGTAAGGGTGTACTTGGTTTTTCCCACATGGCTTCTCCATTTTGGCTTTCTTTTTGTAAAATAAATGATGACCTGATGTAATATGTCATGTGTTGTTGTTCATTTGAGCTTGTATTTACCTACTTTTGAGAACCGCTAAGGACCAGATGATTTTTATTATGTCCTGATATGTAAAACCATAGAACTCAAAGAGGGTGTACTTTCTTTTTCACATGGCTGTAAGGATGGAGGAAGGGTTACCTTCCATCACTGTTAGAGTACATCTTGCATTGGTGAGACATTATAAGAAACTAGAAAGCCTAAAAAAAAAAAACTTTGCAAAACTTTGTGTTTTTCATTACACAGCTGGCAATCAACGAAGCAAAGTTTTGTCACCTGTCTTACACATGTATTCCCTAACTCCTTTGGGGGAAGTTAGCTCTTGGAACAGAGAAAATATTAGAAGCAGGCTTTTTGAAAGAGATGCCAATAAAGATGTTACTGCAGTACAGTCATCCAAATCTTTCATCTTGGTTTCATCATTATAAAAAACATAAAAGCCTCTCCCAGTATCTAGTTAATATTACCAGTGTCCCATTGAAAAAGGCTTCCCTTTGCTTGCAGACCATGCCCTCTGCATATCTTGAAGGGAGTTTTTGTAAGTGCCCTGTTGAGCAGTGTCTCTGTCATTGTGGTGGTGATCAAACAGAAAGCATTATTCACTATGGCCTTCACTGCCCCATTTCCTATGAGATCAGAGCCAAACTATTGGTGGTGGGTGAATTCAAGGGCTCAGATCTCGGACGATTGAATTACCTTCTTGCAGATATATTTCCCACTGTCAGTAGTCAGGTGCTTGTTGTCATTTAAACTTAGAAAGAAATGATTAAGTTCTTAATCATAGATCTGTTTTGAGTTTGTTTTGACCTTTTGCATCTGTTGGCCACAAATCGTGGTTTTCAGCCCAGCCCTTTAACCCAAATGAAAGACTGGACTTCAGAAACTCAATTACTCATTTATTAAGGCACCGTAGTAATTGAGGACTCCTTCCCAAGAAGAGAGCCCTGAGTTCAAAAAGCACAAACTTTTTATACTTTGTCATAAACAACAGAAATAACAATTGATTACATGATTGGTTACATAATCAAGCACACACCCTCAAAACCTCACATCCCATAATAATGTGCCCCCTTCTTGAACCATATGGATTCATCTTCATGGCCACTGGTGGTTTCCCTGTATCTGGGGCCTTGCGTGGTTTGGGATGTTTGTTATTTGCACGTTATCTAGTCTGACATCTACATCTCTGTTCTCCATTTCTTTGATTGGGGCTAACGGTCTTAACACCCGATTCCACACCTGATTATCATTGCCCCACTTCGAGAGATCTGCAGACTTAACCACCAAGATTACCATCTTGCTCCCCTGAGGTGTGAGTTCACTAGTTCATGACTCTATCTGGTCTAACTTTTATCTATTACCCCTGCTTTTGCTGCCATCACATCCAATACTCTTTTTATTATTTTTTAAATTTTATGTATTTTACTGTAATTTATGCTACATTGTTATGACCTGGTTTACAACAATATTTATTGACTGAGTTGCTTATTTTAACCTGCAGCTATCTGCCTTCCAACTAGATAGATTCTGGTTCAGTGAAAGGTTTATTTCCAGATGTGGAGAATTGCTAATATTTCTCCAGTATGTGGCCAAAGAAGGGGGGAAAGATATGCAATGTGAACAGGTTTGCATATCACATAATCAAAACAAAATTATGTGACTTAGTATGATACAGGAATCTAATAATAATAATTATTAGAATGAGATTTTAGATATGTAGGATCGCAATTTTAAGTAAAGTTGCCTGAGGACTGCTGAAACCAGATTGTAGTGGCATTATTCATATGTGCAGATAGGGTTTTCTGTATTTGGGCATTGGGAATAATTGTTTCCTTTACCTCTCATTATCTTTGATTTAATACAAAATGAACTTGCAGTGATGCAAATTGTAGCACTGACAATTATTATCTTTAAAAATAAGGAAAAGAAAATAGTACAGTTATGAGAAAGGAAAAGAAGACTGGAAACATGGAGGATATTCTTAACACTGGCAAATGTTTCTGGGTTCATTTTTTTTTCTTTTTTCCCTTTTTTGCACATCAGTTACACTATACAGTTTATTCTTTAAACACTCTTCTGGAATCTCAAAGAATGTTCTGTGACACTCATAATTTTGTTTTAAAATTCCAGATAACATTGAGGATAATATTTTAATAGAACAACTGATTACATACACTTTTATATCTTAAAGTCATGATCTACATGTAAAGTCTACAATTATACTTTCTGGGGCCAGCTGAGATCCTTAAATAGTTACAAGTATTTGTTGAGCAGAGTGCAGCAAAAGACCCATAAACCTTGCTCTCAGGAAAAATACACATCAGCATGAGAGCTTGCAAGTAGCAATGTCCATATCCTGAACTCCAAAGAAACTCCAGTCAGAAAATATAAGCTAACTGGTCTTTATTGATAAAAATGCAAAAACTTCATAAAATACAAGTTGCATACAAAAGATAGGATATAACAAAAACTTCTTCTCATATTAGCTTCCAAAACTTATCACCGCAAAGCCTCTAGCTAAAAACACTCTCAGAGAAGAGGTTCACTACTTAGTTACTTGTTAAGACTACATAACCTATAAACCTACATGGTAACTGTAAGACTAAAAATACACACACATACACACACTGGACAGGTTGGGCATTGTAACCCTCCCTTATAGTGCCAGTTGAAAACACTCCTACTGAATAACTAACACACATACACAATTTCAGTAGGCGGCAGTAGACAAAATCATAATAACATCACAAGATATTTTGTTATCTCAACACTTGTTTTGTAAAGCTAACAGGATGAACTTTCTTCCCATGAGAAAATCCTGATAGTATTCCTAGCTTTGGAGTCCCTGGAGTTCTCTGAGCTTGGCTGTTTTCTTGCAAACGTTTCATTCCCTGGCTAGGTAACATCTTCAGTGCTTACAATTCCTAGCTTATGAAAATAATGCTTGTTAGTTTGTGGATCTTTGGCATATATGTTGTAGTTTGTGGCTTGTCAATGTGAACAGGTTTGCATATCACATAATCAAAACAAAATTATGTGACTTAGTATGATACAGGAATCTAATAATAATTATTATTAGAATGAGATTTTAGATATGTAGGATCGCAATTTTAAGTAAAGTTGCCTGAGGACTGCTGAAACCAGATTGTAGTGGCATTATTCATATGTGCAGATATGGTTTTCTGTATTTGGGCATTGGGAATAATTGTTTCCTTTACCTCTCATTATCTTTGATTTAATACAAAATGAACTTGCAGTGATGCAAATTGATCAAGAGTAGTGGTTTACAGGATACAGTGTAAATAAAAGAAAGAAAGACATCTGCAATTGAAAACCATGTTAGAACGACTTCAGTTACATTATTAGAAACAAATTGTTATGCATAGCATAGAATACCTGCTCCCTCTTTCTTCAGATTTAAATAAATATCCTGAAACCCTGTTTTTTTAAAAAGTCTCTAAATGGGCAAACTAATTACATACTTGTCACCATTTATTCTTAATTACGTCGAAGCATCCTTAATTCAATCCAGATGTTTTAGTATTTAAAAGTACAATTGCATGGCAAGGTGTCTCATCAAAAATATAATTGACAAATGTGAAACCTGTGTATTATTCTGATCCATAAATATTCATCAGCTCAAGCTGCAGGATCTCTACTAATAGAAATGTGTGTGCAACAATATGTTTTGTCCTAAAAGATGTCCTTTCAGTATTGTAGTACATACCTTGTTAATGGAACAAATATAGTGGAGACAATAAAGTCCCCAGTGTGTACCGAAACATGATTGAATCAGATTTCTTTGGTTGCTGTCCATTAAACAATTGGCCCCACTGATTACATTTTTTGTCTTCCTGCCTCTCCCACAGATGCCAATGGGGGGACTTAGATTTTTATTGCTGGGGAAGAAATTGCAGGCTCTCCTCCTTCTCCTTCTCCTTCTCCTTCTCCTTCTCCTTCTCCTTCTCCCCAATCAGCAGGAGAAAATCATGCATCTTCTACTTTATCTCCACATTTCATGCATCTACTATCTCCACAATAGTTTCTTCATTGTACTGAATGCCAGGGCAGAGCTTGTTCAGAATCCTCTACAGTAGAGCTGTGTTTCTCAACCGCAGCAACCTTAAGGTGTGTGGACTTCAACTCCCAGAATTCCCCAGACAGCATGACATTGAGAAACATTGCTCTATACAGAATTCTTTGGGGGAACACCAACCAAGCACAAAGGGCAGCAGCTTTCATCATGGATGGCTACCCATCGTCTCAAACATGGACAAATGGATTTTAGCATTTTCCCTGATTGCCCTTCTCCACTCTTTCTGATTTTTCTATATGTCTAAAGGATCAGTGAGTCACTTGCCAGGAATTGGGGCATATGGGTGAATAACAGATTGTCCCTGTAGTCATGCAATGCCGTTACTATGAGCGCCTGCCAGTTTCATCTGTATAACATTTGACATATTCACCAGTTCTTGACACCTGAAGCAGAAAAGTTTCTAACTTATGTTCTGGTTCTTTCACATCTATATTACTGCAACAACTTATTGGCAGGACTCCCCTCTTCTATCTATGGCCTGTTGACCTGAGTTCAAAATACTCCATCTGTGTAATTTTGAACCTTCCATATTTTTCTCATATCTCTATAAACTTCAGAAGCCTCTATTCAAGGCCACACGCCATTATAAAATCTTAATTTTGGCCTTTTGGGCAGTGTGGTACAATACTTCTCCCTACCAACTTCATTGCTGAGCAGATACCTCCCCACAAAATCTGCTTGCTCAGCCTCAAGGGGACTTTTGACTATTCCTGCTGCTCTGGGGGCGAATTCAAGATTGAGAGCCTTTCAGGACCTATTCCCACAGCTTTGGAATCAGCTTTTCTTTCCTTTTTGGGGAACAGATGACTTTTTAATTTTTAAAACTGGGCTTAAAAGTTGGAATGGGGTCCTGATCTGATTGGGAATCTGGGGCTTCTGGACTGGCCTTAGTGACAGGCTTCCCTGACTTTTCTGTTGTATATTGTTTAATTTTACCTGGCTTAATTGATTTAACTGGTTTATATAAATGGTTTAGTTATATATTGTTAGTAGGTTTTGTATGGCCCAGTTTATCTACTCTTTTTATTACAAGCATCTGGTATCCCCCTATTCTTTTAGAACTGCCTTTGTAATATTGTAATTTGATAGATAGATAGATAGATAGATAGATAGATAGATAGATAGATAGATAGGAGTTTTATTCCTTTATTTCTATGCCATGCTTATGTTTAAGTGTAATAATAATACTAATTTACACGATTAGCACTGATTGTACTGATCCTCCTCACTTTGTTTTTGATCATTACAGAAATTGCATATCTATGGAGTTGTCATCAAGCATTCTGAAATATTTTTTGCCTCCTCTCTTTTGTTTTCTTCTACAGGTAGTCCTCGACTTACAACCACAATAGGGACCAGAAAATTCATAATTAAGCAGTGTGGTTGTTAAGTGAGGTGCCTTACTTTTACACACCTGATTTTACAACATTTTTTGCGGTGGTCGTTAAACAAATCACCACGCTTGTTAAGTGAATCATGTGGTTCCCCATTGATTTTGCTTGTAGAAAGCTGATTGGGAAGGTCACAAATGGCAATCATGTGACCCCAGAATGCTGCAACCATCATAAATACATGCCAATTGCCAAGTCCCCAAATTTTGATCATGTGATCGTGGAGACACTGCAATGGTCGTCAGTGTGAGGACCAGTCATAAGTCACTTTTTTCAATGCCACTGTAACTTCAAACAGTTGCTAAACAAATGGTTGTAAGTCAAGGACTACCTGTATTTTATTTGACATATTTCATTTTATTTACTTTGTTTAATTTATTTGACTTACTGTTTTTTCCCCCCAATGTGAAGAGCTTGGACATGATTTTATTGTATTCCTCCACAAACATTCTGACCTTTACCTTCTGGGCAGCCCTATTCTGGAAGGACTAGTATTGTGAAACAAACTTTGGACACAATCTTTATCTTTTCTGCCTTGAGAAAGGTCATGCAGTCGACTGTTAGCATTGCCAAGATTTACTAAATAGGCTCTTTACAATTGTTCATTCTGTTGTAAACCAATTTTGGGAATTACAAACTCCATAACTACTGTAGCTCCTTTGTTTTCATCCTTCTCCAAAAGTCCTATCATTTCCCAGAAGTTGCTACAGTATGCACCAAGGCTTGCAACAGCCTGACTTCACCGTTTCTTATACTGATCTGTGATCTCACTTCTGCCTTGATCAGAGATCACCAACTTTAAGATGGAGCATTCATGTCACAGTGCGTCCAGAGACTCTGAAGGGATGTTGATACTTCCTCTCCTCCCATATAACAGAGCTGTAGGAGCCAGGCTCAGGACTTTAGGTGGAACTTTTGACCATGAGGTCTCTTTGACTGGACAGCTTTCAGTCTGTCTTAGAACTTACCTACAGTGAGCACGCAAACTCAGAGATCAATAGGACATGGCCAGCAATTATTACGTAAGAAGTGATTCTGAATTGTGGTACGCCTGCCTCTTTTGTGCACTTGGTTCTAGCACAAACTGCCAAGGAATATTCACAGTTGATTATACTGTTTTCTTGATGGGATAAGCAATGGGACAAGGTCCTAATTAGGGAAGAGTGCTAAGAATCTGTCTTATTATCCTTCTGTTCTAAGGAGGCCTAGTTCTCAGGTTAGCGTTGATTAGTTCAGAGGAGGCAAACACAAGTAACTCACTCAAAGTAACAGAATTGTTTCATCATTCATTCATACCCTCCCCTCATATAATGTTTATGCTTCTGTGCTGCTTGGATGAATGTAATTTGCCACTGGGAGGGACAGGTTACAAGACATCATCCCACTGCATTTGGACGTCAAGTAGTTTCTTCTACTGATGTCCCTACACTGGTGTCAGTTTCAAAATGATTGCACTCAGCATGCAGCTTTCATGCCTCCCTCCCCAATGCAGGTGCTCCCAACTAACCTATTCTTGATTAGTTAGAGAGTGCACCATCAATTTCTTTCCATCCCAGATACTTGGTCACACCAGACGCATCAAAACATATCAACAAGCAGGAATTGTTAGAATTTGGAAGATGCTCTGAATCTTTGAGAGCTTCCTCCAAATCAAGCTATCCAGTTTGTATTGGATCACAGTTTTCAACCTAAGCAACTGCCAGACTGGTAGTCTTCAATTCTCCAGCTAGCATGGCCATTGCTGACATTTCTGGAAGTCAAAATTCACCCATATGGAAGTTTCCCACCTTTGAATACACTGTATTAGACATTGTCTGATACATAAGCAATGATGTCTCTTCCATTTTTACATCTTACTTTGCAGAGATGACCCTAATGTGGAGAACATAATCAAATTAGTCAGCCGTTCACAAATGGAAATTGTATCCCTCAACTTTATGCCTCATCACATCTCTGGACAATCTCAAAGTCAATCTCTTTGCATCTCAGGACAACAATCAGTGCTGAAAATTTTCCAGAGGAGTAAATAGATCCCCAGTATCTAGACAACTCCCAATATCTAGACAATGCTTTCCTGTTCTTATGGAATGGACTTCTCTGATATCTTTTTTCACTGATCCCCTGCTGATCAGAATGCTTGTTAAGATGCATAGGGATTCATCCAATTACATTCTCATCATGGTTTGCTCCTCTGTTGTATCTCACTTGCTAGAATTACCTTTCCCTCTCAGTCAGACCTGATCTACACTCCATTGATTTGGGGCAGGAGTACAGTCTGGACTGTGGGACTCCATCTTACAGCTTGGAGGATTCAGTTCTACCTTCCCTCAGAGCCAAGGTAGAGGAGGTCATCCTAGTTTCTGGGAAGCCCTCCACAGCAATTAAACGGTATCCTTCACAAACAATGCACAAAACTAACACTTTAATCTCATTCCGTTTCAGCTTCTTCATATTTTGTCATTGTTTTTATACAGTTTGTCTCTGGGTGCAGTTTAAGGTTTTGGTAACAACCTATAAAGTTCTACATGGCTTGGGACGTGGGTATCTGTGAGGTTGCTTGGTCTAAGTGAAATCTGCCCATCCAAGGCATGCTGGCAGAGAGTGCATCTGAGAGTCCCCAGTCCCTAGGAGGTACAACAGGTACAACAGAAGATTTACAAACAAGCATTCTCTCCTAGACCTCCCCTTCTGTGGAATCAGTTACCCCCAGAAATAAAACATGCATCCTGACTGTTAACATTCAGATGGTTTGTTAAGACCTGTCTGTTTAGATGGGCTTTTGGAAATTGAGGAGTTGATGAAGAATATACCAGGAATATGTCTTGGTTCTGTTATTGTTATTGATGTTAGATTATATTTTATATAGATTTTAGTATTATTGTTCATACAGTTTTTGTAAGCCACTTACGTTGAATAAATAAAAAAAAATACTTGAAAAAGCATAACTTGACACTGTCTTCCTCATAAAGGTGTATTACATAGGCATCTCTTCTTTCTGTCCTCTATTGAGTAGTTACTTCTTTCTTAATTCAGTAGTAAAGTTTGAAATATTTCTCTCCTCTCCATGTTGATATTGGGGACTTTTGACTGATGATTCTTGCTCACATTCCTCTCCTGTCATGGAATATGACATTTTAACAACTGTGACTTTGGTTTGTTGAGTGGGGAATTTTATGTACTTTGTGTAAAGCTTTTTCTCTTCCTTATTCTTCACCCACTGCCTAGTATTTTTTTTTAATCCCTTGACACGAACAGAGAGATCATTCCATTCATTTGGTGTCAGGAGAACACTTGTGTACTGTCTGAAATGAATGGCTTCAGCATCTATTTTTGACTTTTCAAGGCCTATAAACAACGTAACCTGTTCAGATCTCCACTCATTCTGTGATAACAACATATGTAGCTTTCTTTCATGGGATCCCAGTATCAGAACTATGTTATTCATGCTGTTGTTCTGCTTTCATCCAACATTATTGCTGGACCTCTGCTATCAGAGGGATGTAGCCTTTAGAAGACAAGTCCTTTCCTTAATTAGACTCTTCTCCAGATAATATCCTAGCTACTCACTCATGTCTATGAATCTCAGAGATCGTGATGAAGAAGAATTGATTACTTACTGGTAATGAATTTATCAAGATGCAGTTTGGTGTAGTGGTTAAGGCATCAGGCCAGAAACCAGGAGATCATGAGTTCTAGTCCCACCAGGCATGAAGCCAGCTGGGTGACCTTGAGCCAGTCATTCTGTCTCAGCCCCAGGAAGCAGGCAATGGCAAACCACTTCTGAAATCTTGCCACGAAAACTACAGAGACTTGTCCAGGCAGTTGCCAGGTTTCAAAAACTGACTTGAAGGCATGCATGTGTGCACGTGCACGCACACACACACACACACAAAGAATTTGTCAGATGATCAGGTTTGAATTCACACAACCCACCCTCTGACCTCACTTCATGTTCAATGATTTCAACATGCCTTCTATGTCAGTTTCAGGAACTAAGGGGAATAGATTAATTATCTAGCCTTTGTGGTACACACAAATGATAGGATTTCTGTGAAGAATTCAGTAAGTTCTAGAAGATTCTGTATAGGCTCTGGTAGGCACAGAACCTGTGCTTGTGATTCACAAATCATGACTCAAAGAGCTTCAGTTACAATTTAGTAACTACTTCTTCTGGAAGCTCCAGGAATGTAAAATTGGGGTTTAAGAGACTTAAGGCAGCTTGCTGGCTGTAATGACCCAACCTAATATAATGTTAGGTATTGTGTCTTATAAAAAGAAGCAACTGAACGAAATAGAGTTTTTGGAACAATAAAGGACTAAATTAAAAGAATGTTGATATTATTACTAGGATATTCCTTGAAATTATGTGGAGCTGGACATGTGACCCATTCCAATGGGTATTAACAGGAGAGTCAAGTGGAACAAATGACAATGGCTCAACTTCATATGTGTCAGGAATCATTATACAAGTACTACATTGTATCATCTGTACGATGGCATTATGATACACATCATTTTAACATCTTTGTGGCTTGTTGCAGGTGCCACTGCCCATCCCCACATTATATGAGGGAAATGGCATATTCTAGTAATAATATCAGTGATCTTTTAATGTAGTTGCTTTTTTTCCTTCAAACCTAGTTTAATATAGTTGAATCTTTTCTTTATTCTCTTGATCATGGCTCTCACATTAGTTTGGAGGAAAATAAGGCATAATGTTAAGTTTCAGGACTGGACTGACTAATCAGGGCACTTGGCCTCATGACCAGCTTCTGTTTGCATCTCGCAGTGGTGGAATAGAGCTAAATAAGATTAGGTGGAAAACTTAAGTGCTGATCTTTCCAGATTCAATGCCTCCTGACAGAGGTATCTCTATTTTAAGGATGTGAATTAAAAGTATTCCATCCCCTGAGTTCTTCAGCACTATAGTTTTTTTTTCTTTCTTGGAAAAACAAACTTTGCAGGTCTGATAACAAGAAGGAAAAGAAAGGAATTCTCAGTACAGTGGTACCTCGGGTTACGAACGCCCCTCCTTACGAATTTTTCGAGATACGAGCAGCTCCGGCCCCAAAAATTTACCTCGACATGCGAGCTCCGCCTCGAGCTACGAACCGGATCCGCAGCCATTTGCCCTGCTGCCACGCGGTCGTGGCTTCCTGTGGGCAAGATCGCGGTAGCAAGGAGACGTTCGGTGAGGCTTGTGGTGTGTTTTGTGGCGTTTGGAAGGTTTTTGGTGTGCTTGTCAGCATGGCTCCAAAGAAAATGTTTCAGAACTGTTTAACCGTATGTATTTACATTGAACCTTATGGGGAAATTTGCCTCGTGGTGCGACCAAATTCGGAGGGCGGATTAGCCGTATTTACATTGAACCTTATGGGGAAATTTGCCTCGTGGTGCGACCAAATTCGGAGGGCGGATTAACCGTATTTACATTGAACCTTATGGGAAAATTTACCTCGCGTTGCGACCAACTCAAGTTGCGATCAGAGTCACGGAACGGATTAAGTTCGTAACCCGAGGTACCACTGTACTGTTGTCACAGAATAATTATTCAAGGAGTTTAGGAAAAGGTTGCTATACTTTACTTCAGCTGAATTTAATATTGTCAGAGAACCCTATATTGTTGCTGTTTTGAATTGTCTCCTCCCATTTAACAGCAGCTTTTTTTTTTCCTTTTGTTTCTTCACAATTCAGAAATGATTCTTTGATTTTATGTATATAACTGTTTTTTTAAGAACTGACAAACAAGTCAGCTAGAAAAAGTATCTTGCTGGTCATGCTTGGCAGTTTTAGCTTGTGTGATGTATTTCCATTTAATACTTTATTCTATGCTTTTCTGTCTCCAAAGCAACAGTCGGGCTAACCATTCTAAAATGTGTAATAGTAAGTGGTTGGTGAACAAGAGGAACATGAAAATCTGTAGCCTGATTAATTTTTGAACGTATTCAATGAGTGCAAGTTTTATGCATTGCAATTTTATTCCTTTATTCTGAAATTTATGGCTACCACATGAGCCAACAATAGGTTATACTTTCCAATATATGACTGTAAGGGAAAGTATATGTAAATCATATAAACATTTATTTTGCCTATCTAATTTATATTCAAAATGCATTCATGCAGCTAAAGCAGAGACTTGCATTGTTTTTAAATATGAAATATGCATAAGTAAAATTATACTACCCCAGGTAAGTCATAATCTGTGATTATCTTCTTCTTCATCATCATAATTTCAGAACAAGAATTCACCACTTGTACATTCTGAGACATGACAGAATCTGCCCCATTACTCTGTAGTTCAATGGTCATAGCCAATGATCGAATGGGTAGTGATTGTCTCCAGTAAAAACTTTTTTTCATGTGCAACTTTATCTGAAAAAATGTGGATTACATAAACTTGGATTATGTTAGCCTAGTGTTTTTAATGCCAGTGTTGTTGATGAGAGGGGGCTATTAGAACAGTGTTAAGAACCTGTAGGTGTAATCCAGGAATACTGGTTATGTTTTGGGGAAATGTCATGTGTCTATGTGTATGTGAAGATGACAGAGCAGCAGCAGTGCAATGAATTAAGTGCTCAAGAGGATGAAATGAGTCAGAGAAAAAAAGCAACTACAGGTAATCCTCATTTAGCGACTACCTCATTTAGCACCTGTTACGATGGTGATGAAAAGTAACTTTGCAACCAATCCTCACATTTACGACCTTCGCAGATCTGTAAAGCAAAGGAAGCACAGTTGCGGTTTCACTTAGCAATCACTTTGCTTAACGACCAAATTGCCCATCCCAGTTGTGGTTGCTAAATAAGGACTACCTGTATTTCAGCCATGATTGCTGGATGGCCACCATAGCAACTGAGAAGCAAAAGAGGACTAGATTTGTGAGGCAACTTTTGCAGAAGTCACTGTTCAATCAGTACAACAACCAGAAATGGTAATCCTGTTCTATGTATTTATATCCTTTTTCCTTAAACCTCCCCACAAACCTGTCATTTCTAGATATAATCCCATGTGTGAAAGAATAAGTACTGTATCCACATATGCAAATTATATATTTCACTGTGTCCACTAGATGTCAGCAAAGAACATCTTGATTTCACCATCCCTCTGTATGCTGGATTATTATGAATGGAGTCTTCTTGGGCTTTTCTTTTTTTAAAATAATATAAAGACAGACTGAGAACACCACAACTTAAACCCAGCACTTCTTCTAAGGAATCAGTGACTGAGCTTTTCTTGTGAATTATAGGACATCTGGAGTGGCCTTTCCCAGTCAGTGCTTTCCAGATGTTTTAGGACTAAAACAGAATTGCCTGGGGCCAGGCTGGCTGGGGAAACTGGATGGCTGTAGAATGAAGAGGACTGACTGAAAACATTTTCATGTTCGAGATTTCAACCCGGACTTAACAGCAAGACAAAATAAAATAAATAAATATAAATTTTGCAGTGGATGACGGAAAAAGCTTGAGCAAAACAATGAGCATGAGGAATCCCATAAGTATGCTGGATACTTTGCTTGATAAAATGGCTTGTGTAGGGTGCTGGTTTGTTACGGAGCTTTCACTTGTGGCATTGCTTTTCCCAAATTAGCCTAATAAATGCTTTCATATTTTTCCTGATCAGCAATTCTGTACATTAAAAAACAAAACAAAACCCTGTGCTTTCAGTACCATATTATCCTTATAAAATCTAACCAAGCCTCTTTTTTCCTTCTTCTTCTTCTCCAGATAACTGGTGTTATCCTTCTTGCTGTTGGTGTCTGGGGGAAGTTGACTTTAGGCACATATATCTCACTTATTGCTGAAAACTCCACTAATGCTCCATATGTTCTCATCGGGACGGGTACCACAATCATTGTCTTTGGACTGTTTGGCTGCTTTGCAACGTGTCGGGGAAGCCCATGGATGCTGAAACTGGTGAGGAGGTTAAATAACTTGATTCTGGAGTGCTGCAGGTTCAGATAAACACATAGGCATATAGTCTCTGGTTCTTCGTGAAGAACCAGAGACTATAATCACCGTTTCCCATAAATGGGTATATTTTCTGTTTATATATAACCTAGGAAGTAGCTTGATTTGAAAAGAAAGATGCTGATCTCTTTAAAATGTGGGAAATGATTTAATTATGCAAATAACTTGCATCTTTCTGCCATTCACTAATTTCTTTTCTCAGAAAGAGATTAGAATGAGAAAAGAATTGTGGTGGCTTAGGTACAGTGCTGTAAGTGAACAGCATTTGAATATGTTAACTTTTCCCGGGTAGCTTTGAATTTTGAATAAACCATGGGTTAAGTTGAAAGGACTCTGTCACAACTACAGTATTTTAGAAAACAGAGTAAACAATTCTAAATAATTCTTGGGTGTGTGTATTTAATACATAAATTCAATTAATATAAGTTTATGGAAAGCAGAAGAACAGGAAAAAAAAACAACCCACCAAGTACACACTTTTGCCACCAAGTACACATTTTTGCATAGGTTTTCCATTACAGATATGGGAAGAAGTAATTAATGTGAAAGTGGTAAGAAAGATGTACTGTAGTGAGGGTTTTTTTTGGGGGGGGGGGGAGTTACTACAAGCATATCCAAATGTATGTCATTGAGATAACAGTCTTACTTCTGCTAACAAATCTTTTGGCTGCAGTCCTGAAGTCTACATAGAAGAGATCAATATGCCCATGTTGGCAGAATTTTCTCTGGCAGCAGCTCCCAGCTAGCTTCCTCGAATGAGCTGAGAACCAAAGGCAGCTGGTAGCTGCTGCCAGAGAAAATGCCACAGAAATCCCTGCTCGGGTTGCTTCCGTGGGACCCTGGAGACTGCAGTCACATGGAAAGTAGGTGCCACTGATTTTTAATGGAATTGTGGTTTTAGTCTTCTAAAATATCCACCTTTTATTTTTAAGTGCTTTTGAATAAAACTAAATATTTATTTCAGGATTTGTTTTTGCCCGTGCGTTCAAGCTGGATTGTTCTTCTGTGCAAACAAAACCCCCGCCTAAATCATGACTCCTGTAATACTGGAGCCACCTCCTTCTAGACTAGGGTTCCCCAAAGTGGTCAGTATTGAACCCCAAGGGTCAATGGGACTATCCATTATTGCTGTTGTTATTATTCGTAGTACTATTAATTAAAGTAGTATTTATTAAGTTATTTTCATATAATAAATGTTTGGGGGTCAGTGGACAAGCCTGAGACTTCATGAAGGGGTTGATGAGCTGAAGAGTTTGGGGACCCTTGTTTTAGACCATCCTTTCTCACGTGTGTGTGTGTGTGTGTGTGTGTGTGCATGTATAGGCAGTATCTTACTAGTATATTTAATGAATACATTCACTTAAAAAACTTGTTTTTCAGCAGGTAACTATTTAAGCACAAAGTAATTTCAATTGTTTTGATTGCTAAGCCCATTATATCCCTATTTTATTTATTTATTTATTTTAAAGGATTGATATCCTATTTTACAATTTTGGAGAAATTTAGAAGGCAACTTTCAAAAACAACAACAATGACATATCAGTTAGAAACATAGCATAGAACAATAAAGACTTCAGAAATAACAGACCATTAAAATACCAAGGTGGCAGTATTGTTAATGTTCAGGCAAGTCACAATCGTTTCTTTCACTTTTCAATTTTCACAGCACTCTTAAAAGATAGATATTATTGTTGCCCTTACCTTTTTATAGAAGGTGAGGGAACCTGCTTCTGAATTCTCAAGTGTGGATGCATAAGGAATGAATGTTGAGTCAAAGCCCATATATCAAAAGCAAATCTGTGCCCAACCCAATGGCCAAAGGTTAGAAAACAAGAGATATAGTCCAGCACAATCTGGACTGTCACAGATCTTGCAATCCTGTATAACATTTTCCTTTATTAGCATGGATTAACATTTCACATTGGGCCCCAATTTGGAGTTTCAGTAAACTAGAAGAATTAGAAGTGGTCTAGAATAAATTCATGAGATCCGTTTTAGCCTTACCCCCATGTATACCAGCAGCAATGTTGAGATTAGAAGTGGGCCTTCCATCAATTAATATAAAGTTAAAGAAAAAAATAATCTTACATTATAGGAGACTAGTCCTTGTGCCCAATACTTATTTGGCAAAACAATGCCTCCACAAACAATTTAACAGTAATAGATGAGTGAACTTGTATCTAAAACTATTCTCATAATTATCACTAGATCAGGAACTGTTGAATGACACAGATTATCATACACTATTGAGGGACTACTTATTTTTTAAAGATTTTAGACAAGATAGAGAGTGGGTATGTAAGCTAAGTGGTACCAATCTTTTAAAGATAGTCAAGGAATATCATATTATTTACAGTCTCTTACCTCCCATTCCCTGAGACTTTCACAGAACTCTGTTTTCAAGCAATGCGGACAGCCTATTTGGATGGAAGATGTAAAGGACTACCAACTACATACCATTTATGCATTTGTAATAACTCACAGGTGGAAGATCTGATCCATTACTTATTACATTGCAAATTATATCAGGAATCTAGAGCTAGATTCATCATGTCTTTGTTAATCCAACTGAATCAGTCTTGTTTAGAAGAAAAAAATCTATTTTCTGTTGACTCATGTAGATAAACATGTAACAAAACTAGTTGCATTGTTTTCAATGGCCGCAAGGAGGATACAAAAGCAGATGTTGACAAATAGGGCTGTTAATATCAGAGGGGATGTATTGAACTGATATGGATCGTTGTAATTTTATATGAATTTTGCTAAAACCTATGGTTGCAGATAAATATATGTACAACTGCCAACATTTCACATTTGAGCATCTACTCGTATGACCAGAATGAACACAGAATAAAGGGAAGAATTGCTTTAATTCCTGGGCTGGACTATATCCAAGCTATGATCCCAAGATCTTTTTGTGAATTTGAAATTAACAAATTATATCACTAAAGTTCAGAGGGTTTTCATATACATACAAGGAGACCCACAGCTCTGAAAGGGACTTGGCTAGCCATATGGGGATGGAGTTGGGTTATCAATGGCTGCTTGTTTGGCTATAGACCACCCCAAAAGTTCTTTTTAAATAATGAAAAGGACTTGGAGGACAGATTCCCCCCCCCCGCCCATTTTTTTCCTAGCATTCCCATATCTATTTTTGGTCTCGTGCAAGTGGATGAGTAAGCTAACCAAGACAGGAGTGGTGGTCTCATACCCTGAGGAAGGCTGGTTTACTGGTCTTTCATGTAGTGCTGACTGTGTGCACCTAAGGTTGCAAAGGAGAATTAAGACTAGTGTATTAGAGTTGCTGTCCCCCCCCCCCCCCCCAGTAATAAACATATACTGGATGGAAGCCCTCTTCAGTGTGTAATCTGTTCTATACCTGTGGATGTTTCTTCTCTCTCTCTCTCTCTCTCTCTCTCTCTTTCTTTATCTCTTCTTTTTCAGTATGCTATGTTTCTATCTCTGGTCTTCCTGGCTGAGCTAGTCGCTGGCATTTCAGGATTTGTATTTCGCCATGAGGTGAGTCTAAATTCTTTGTTGGTAAATTGGTGGCAACACTGGCTGAAGCTTCTTAGGATACTGGCTATTATAATTTAGATAAATTCAGCAGCTCTATGTATTTTGGGTGCTACTTCATTTGGCAGAAAGATGTACAGTGCAAAAACCTGTTTTCATTTCATGTCAAAGGATTTAATGATGGCTTCTGGCTTTTGCTATTCTGTATTTACCTTTGAGTTAAATTTATTTCTTTGTCCATTGGGCAGATCTTCTTTTAATTTATGCTGAAGAGAGCAAGACAGCTTAAACTGTTTACATAAGTGCTGCTACTTCAACTGGACAAGTATTTGACTGTGTAATGTAGAGAGGATTTCTGAGAATGCAAGACCCAACTAAAATAGTTGCGTTGCTGCTTTGAAAATTGTATTTCTTTCCTGTGCTAAAAAAAAAAATCAAAGACTGATGAAATTGGAAAACAATTTGAATCCAAGGCAGATGTGTCTTTTGCACCATTCTGTACATATTGTGGCATATTTTTCAGAAGCTGAATGAAAAATATCTGACAAAAAACACCTGATTAAAATAATGTGGGGGAAGGAGTCCAAAAAGCTATTTTTGGTGTCCTGAAGGGTTTGTTTTGGCTTTCTTTTTTCTTTCTTTCTTTAAAATGTTCTGTCACATTCTCAAATTAAGGAACTCTTAACATTGCTTCAGTGACACAGGACCTGGGGCTTCTCTTCAGAAACACATATCGTTTCTAATTAGAAAATAGCAGTAAAAATTTAGGATATGGTTTCTGCTTCTAAAAAGTTCTATTATGTCCCTGAAATGTTTTGCTTTTTAGAAGCAACTAAAGAACCAACCACTGGCATTTTCAGATTTGAAATACCTGAACGACTGAATATTCAGAAAAGGTGCTTTGAAACATGTGTGGGCATGAATGTGGCACCTGTCTGCAGTTCTTTAAAATAGCCAAGTCTTTTCCTGGGTTCACACAGAAATGCATAGAAACATTCGGGAAATTCTGTTCTTGGCACGAATATATACTGTTCTAGCCTAATTATTATAGTGATGTATTTCCCAGCAAACTCTTCAATTTCTCTAAGAAACCTAGATCAGCAGTTCTCAAAATGAACCGCTTTCAGGGGGTCCTTGAAGTCAAATAAATAAATATTTTAACATTTCTAAGTTTTAATTTCTAACACAGTACATATTGATAGATGTAACCCACATAAACCAAAGCTCTTTGGGGTCCTCAATAATTTTTAACAATGTAAAGGAGTCTTGAGACCAAAATGTTTAAGAACCACTGACATGGATAATTCTGGCAAATGAAATATGACACCACTATCAGGTTTGCTGGAAAGGTAGCTCAAACCCTTCCTTCCTTCCTTCCTCCCTCCCTCCCTCCCTTTCCTTCTCTTTTTACCTCTGACTTCTTGACCCTTCCAGGACTGGAAATAGTTAATACAGAGAACAAGTATCTTAGAGCTCTGATTAGTAACATTTATTAGGGGGAAAATGGCTTAGGGTTACCACACAAGAATTCTGGTTTTCATATGAAGCCTCTCTATAATTGTCAATTAGGGCAGGAGTATTCTTTCTGATGCTATTACAGTGAAGAGGGCAGAGAAGAGGAGAGCAGGCCTGCTGCTTTTGTAAAGGCAGGGCACCCTCATTTCCTCTTTCTTTCTTCCTTTTTTCTAAATAACGGCTCCTCCCTTTATCAGTTTGGATTTTGGCTCTCACAATACCAAATGTGAGATTTAATTGTCATTCTGCTGTAGGGTGCACCAATGCAGAGAACTATTGAATGTTCACAGATGACTTTCACTGCTCTTGAATGTTTTTTTCAGGAGGAATGGCATGAGAAACATACTTTGGTCTTTTCATTTAAAATCATATGTTTCCTCACTGTTCGGGGTGGGCAGGAGAGAGCTTACTGGAAAGTTAATTGGGCTGTTGCCCCAGTGCAGCTTACCCTATTGTCTTAATTTCCATTTAGATCAAGGACACTTTCCTTAGGACATACACTGAAGCCATCCAGAATTACAATGGAAATGATGAGAAGAGCCGTGCAGTGGATGATGTACAACAGAGTGTAAGTTTAGAACTGCTAAATTGAAAATCAGTCTTTTGACTGCAGTATCAGGGATTCCAGGGGTTGGCAGTGTTGTTTATGTATTCAGTACATCAACTGTACCTATGTAGTCATTTTTCTAGTTCTGGATATTTTAGCCAAATGATTTACATGCAGAAAGTCCCAAGGTCAGTTGCAGCCATCCAGGATAGCTACTGCCAGTTACTGCTGGTAATATTGGGCTAGAGGGCCCAGTGATCTGTTTATGTAGAAGGCTGCTTCCTGTGTTCTCACTTTTTTATGTCAGTGGCAAATATCAAATATCTCAGATATATAAGCCTGATAATAGGAGGGATATATTTTGGATTAACCAAACCAACAAGCAAGATGGTATAAACAACTTTTTCCCACATTCCCACTGTACTCCTGTCCTCTGATTAAATATCCAACTTACATTCCTTTGATGCATTCTGTTTATAAAATAGGCAGGCTTTTTGTTCAGGAAGAATCAGAACATCACATATCTGTTTTAAACATTCCCTTTTATTACATCCTTCTAGTGTCTGAGATTTCCATTCTACCCAATTACTATCATTATTATATGCCCATTGTTTTTGAGGGCTTGAAAAAGCACCATTTTATTGGGCAAGTTAAGACCTAAAGGAATCGTGGGAAATATTGTCCATTCCTTTTGGGCTGTTAGAATTAATATATACATAACAATTTTGTTACAATGACACAGAAAAATAAAACTGACTGCTTTTCAGTCTCTTTCAACCTCTCCTCTATGGTTGCATTTTCCCAGATGAGTTTCTTCACCTCCATTGAGTATGACCATTTAAACCCTGTCATATGATGTGCTTGGTTACTTACAATCCCATGCTCTAGCCTTGGAAGCACATTATATCCCAGGATGCATTAGTTTTTAGGGACTCAATAGCCTGAACAATTATTAATTGTTGTCCTCATTCCAAAGTGTGCCATTCGGGTAATACCTTTAGGATATCCTCCAACAATTCAGTCAAAATGGTTAAGGAGGCAGAAATTGACTGACCCAGGTTCTGGATTTCTGCAGTTATATTGCCCAGTTTATTAGCTATCACATCTATAACTATGGTGTTTAGCACTCCAGTTCCTATGCCAATTCCTCCTTATAGTGTTCCTGCTGCATCCCTTTTTTCTCTGTATGTAGCCAACTGACTAATACACCAATTGTCCAACCATTTTCTCCATTCATTATATTCTGTCTGTTAGGATACATTTTAAAATGTTAAATACAACGTTTCTTCTTTTAAAGACAAAATAGATTCCCAAAATGTGCTTGCGCTCACACACGTGCGCACGCGCGGCCTCTCTCTCTCTCTCTCTCTCTTCATTCAATTTATATGGCTGCCCATCTTACTTCCATGACACTGGGCAGCTAAACAATAACAATGAAAAACCCAAATTTAGAAAAATAGCCACCATGATAAAAGATGTATCTTTGACCCATATCCTTTGTCTGGGGACAGGTAGGTTTTGAAGGTACGTGGGCCTTTATAACTAGTGGCCTGTGAGTTCTGTCTGTTGTTTCTCACTGTTATAACACTAGCCCACCCTGAACTGCCCTCTTGGTCTTGTCATGGTATGTCATCATTTTTGAAAAGGGCCTACTGTAAATCATTAGGAAATCTAGAGATTTCATTGCCATTTAAAATCATTTCTATAATAGTCTAATGCACCTTGTAGGTACAACCTAAAAGATAATCCTTAAACGTGCCTAAAGCTTCAGCCAACCTCTGTGCTTCTGTGTAACTACGCTTTCTTATGCTGAAGGCACCTGATGAAGTGTCCTTCATATAGCTCTTACTTCTAATGGATTGTAGCAGGAATCATCACTGCAAGCATGATCACAGCAAGAAAAAACAAGCCCTACATATATGTCATTAAATGACAGGCATGCTGTGTCAAGTTTCTAATGGTCAATGTGCTGTTGCATTTGTATCTTTCCTGAAATGCAGTCACAAGAAGGGAGCACACGGTTGCTTTTAGCTTTTCCTTAACTATTGCCTTTAAGGAAGGCACCAATTTTGGAAGCAGATTCAGCTACCTGATTTTGTAATTTTGTCACATGAGTTGTCTGAAATCCACATCCCCTTAGCCTATTTTTCACATCTTGCAGAGAAGTTGCTTGTAAACCGATGGTAGCTTTCAAAAGTTCCCTATCCTTCCTTTATCTAATTTGGCCTGTAGAGTATTCTTATCTTTTCCAGCCTCAGTATTCTTTTAAACAAACAATGCAACACACATTTTCCACAAAATCTTACTTTACCTTCTTCATTTTAGGCTGGAAATTTATTTTTTTTCCTAAGCTTTGCTAAAAATGTCCTGTAATATAGCAGAGGGGTCAGAGGCAAAATTGACTTGTGAATTTGGGAGCCAGCCTTCTTAAACAAGATTTCAAACTTGCTATCACAGAAGTAATTCTTCAGGATACTCATTTGTAGCAGGAAAGTATATGAGTGTTGGGAGGGGAGCCTAAGAGACCATGTGTAGTCTCTTTATTATGTATTTTTCAGCTGGCCTAATACCAACCTAACTGGCCTAAGGGGATTATTTAGGCCCTTACAGTTTTCTAGTCGAATTCCAGTCCTTATAGGTTTATGTACAGCAAACTTAGGGCAAACTTGTTCTCAAACAATATAAAAAGAATTACAGCTTTTGCTACTCTTTGAAGAATATTCATTCCACAAGCCCAGGTTGAACATGCCAAACACTAGATGCCTAGAAATGAAACTTCTTCAAAATCCTAAACAAAAATCTGTATTTTAGCTTGAGAATACATGAGGGAGCTTCTGTCCTTAGTTTTGAAAACTATTGCTAACAATCTTCCAGAGTGCTTCTGGTAAATGTATGCTGCCTACCTAAGACAGCTTAATGTGTTAAGCTAATAATAATAAATTCTCAATTTTCCTTTAGGATGGAGGCTATCCAGCAGAATCTTATCTTGTTGCCAGCTCTGTTTGAGGAGGCTAGCCAAAGAATGTTATTTGGCTGCCAACTCCAATTCTTAGGGAGAGGGACATAGCAGAATTGGGGTAGGAGGAGAAGGAAGACTTTTACAGTTTTCTAAAAGCAAATTCTTCCCCAGTTTTCTTGTTACAACCAATAAATATAACCAATATAAATGTTCCCTATATTGCTTGGGTTTTAACTTGTGTATCAAGAGCACTTTTTACTAAAAACCTATCACAAAATCCAAGGCAATATTCTTGAAGCCCTAAATGCTCTCCCAGGAGTTCCACAGGTTTGTTTTTGTTTTAACTAGGACAGAATCAAAGCTGTATCCTCATCTGTTTGGGGGAGAGGGGTCCCCAGCACCACTAGGTGCTTTCCCTTGGAATTCCTATGGAATCCAGTGGAATTCCACACCTTTTATAACTTTTTCACTATTTAACCCTTAGAGCTCTGCCGTTTTTGCAGTTTCACCTACAGAACTCTTAATTCACTGAATGTATTACTGTACTCTTAAGCACTTTTAACTTGTGCTTCTCTGTCAAACAGAGATTCCACATGAGATAATGTTTTACACAGTGTGCTAGTCTAGCCAAGGCACAGGCTGGATTCCAGCAACAGCAAACTCTCCTTTGCTTTCCTTGCAAACCTTTCTTGTGATGGCCAGGTGACAATCAGGTGTGGGAAGTCCCCTTAGAGTGCTTTTTGAGAATAATCTTGATGTAGTAGAAGATAGACATCAGACTTTTCTTCCCTCCATCTAAGCACTGCTGGATTACCTCAGCTTGATCACTAGATTACATATCATGTCATGATCATTCATCAGACTCTAATAGTTCTCCATCTCATTGAGATGTTTTTTTTCATTGCCAATGATGTTGCCGAGTTTGTGTGTGCTAGTTGGTGCCAAAGTTCCCTTTGTTCTATCTTGTAACATTTTTTCTCTTCCTTTTGTTTCTTTTCCTGTAACTGAGATAACATTATGGATCAAGGGTTACCTGGATGCATATTTCATTTACTTAAAATCAGATCATCTCTTTTTGGGCTCTCCTACAACACAAAGGTGTTTCTGTGTTTGAGAACTGTTTGAGTATTCTCTCCAACTGCCTGTGAACTTCATTGTTTCCAGGCAGTTAGATTTCCACAGCCCTGGAGTAAAAATCCATTTTTATATTATTCTTTGGTGAAAATGTAGGGAGGTAATCATGAAATTACTTTTGCAAAGGCAAAACCTTGCAAATTTCTTTTCTCAATTTTCATCTTCATTTGAATTTTAGATTATAAATTCCTCTAGACAAGAATCTTGCCTTTTGCCTTTTGGTATTATGACTATTTATAATGCTACAATAATAATATTCTGTTTACTATGTTTTCAAAAAGGAAGATTTCTTTTCTCTCTCTGTCTCTCTTTGGACTATAGATAGTTTATTTGTCTGGGGTGTTTTGAAATCAAATGCACAAAACCTTTCCCACTTTTTGTAACTATTTTGCCTTCCTTTTCTCATTCTTATTAGCTGAGTTGCTGTGGTGTCCAGAACTACACCAACTGGAATACTAGCCCTTATTTTAATGAACACGGCATTCCTCCAAGTTGTTGTATGAACTCGAGTGACTGTAATTCTGTGGACCTGCGTAATATGACCATTGCTCCTACTAAAATAAACCAGAAGGTATGGTTCATTTCAGGCTTTCAGAATAATGTATTTTATACTTACATACATACATTTCTCTGTCTCTGTTATGCACACTATTTTGTGAACCATTCAGAGATCTTTGGTTATTGGGTAGTACCGTATTTTTCTGACTATACTTTTTTCTAAAATCCTTATCCTAAAAATTGAAGGGCGTCTTATTCAAGGAAGTCAGCCGAGAATCGCGCGGTTGCAAAACTGCCCATACTTTGTTTCTGCAGAGAGGCTTCCTCCTATTGCCAGCCTCCAATCACGAGTGAAATAGCTTGTCTCCCAAACAGACTTCCTCCAGTCATGAGCCTTATGTAACTGACATCAGCTGATGCTGAACAAACCAATTAGAGGAAGGCTGTTTGCAGAGAGAAGCTATCGGCAGTTTCACTCGTGCTTGAATTTAATCAGTTATGCAAAAGAGCATGGAAATAGAGCTGCAGAGAGACGGTTTGGACCTTCTCCCACCGAGTGTAGCAGGTCAATGTTAACTAATTACTAAATAAAAATGTGTTCTGCACTATCTTTAAAATATTGATTTCTTAATTTGGGGTTGGAAAAATGGGGGTCGTCTTGTACATGGGGGTGTCTTATTGTCGGAAAAATACGGTATATACAAAAGTCAATCAAATAAATAAATTAAGCAAATGTACAGAAATAATGTGTCTGGAGAATTGGTAACAATCTCTAGTATTGATGTTTTTCAGGTATTAACAGGAAAAAGATTTTCCCACATAGCCCCATTAATAAACCTTCCATGAGATTTCTGAACTAACTTCCCATATCCATTCTGACTACAGACTTCCCTATAATGACAATTGCATAAGGCAAAGAATTCAACAAATAGATTCAAGTCATCTTAATGCTTATGGCAGTTTTCATGGCTGTCTCATATGAGTTTCTACCTCTCTTCTTTTTTCCCCCCCCAATTACTCATTTGGGACATGCATCACATGTTAGATGCTAACAGTTTGCCAAAATGTAGAAAATAGAATGACAGACATAAGCCCATGCTTTATTAGATATGTTTTATTAATCCACAGTATTTTATAGCATTACAGAATTCATGTTGCAGGCCGACACAGCAAAAATTGCTGCAAATCAAAAGTTTGCAAAAGTTGTGGCATATTAGAGTGTGTGAGAGCAGATGAAAGACTAAATATGTAGGAAACATTGTTTCATGGCACACACAGCATATAAAACCAAATAGCCTGTGTTTCACAAGAAACGTAACTTATTTTCTTCTCTTGTTTTTTCAGTGCTAAGGTTTACAGCAGAGCGAGCAAATTAGCTCAGAAAGAATAGACTACTGAATTCTACAAAATCTTCATAAAAGAGCATTAATGCTGATGCATTAGATCAAGTATAAATCTTTATCATTGTATACCTCTTCAGTATAAAAGTAAGGGGAGATCAAATTCCAGGGTAGAAACACCCCAACCAAAAAACAGCAGCATGAGCTTCTATTCCCCCTTGCTTTGCAGAAGTGGGAGTCACTCACAAGTTTTTCCAGGACAAAAAAGTTGTAGGAGACAATCCTGCAAGTACCCCAGTGCCAAGCCATGTAAAACCAGCACTTCAAATTGCACTTAGAATCAAAAAGGAAGCAGTGCAAGACCAAATATGTTATGTTCTCGTGCCAGTATATATCAGCCAGCATTTAGGCTGCCACGTACTAGACCAACTAAAGCTTCCAGGTGGTTTGGAAAGGCAGCCCAATATACAGCATAGTGCAAAAGATATTTGCTATTATAAATTAGGCTAATTTCATGACCAGTTTTGTTGGCTCACACTCTTAGAATTCTTGGTTTGGTGACTGAGAAGCCAGTTGGCTGCAGTTACAAGATATCTTGGAGGGCACCAGGTTGGAGAAATCTGATTGGATGCATACTTCATTTACTTACCAAATAGCTTAACTATTACCAGTGCAATGGTTTTCATTTTCAGCATGTTTCAGAATTATACTCTGATAAGGCTGGTTTCCCTTCTGCTAAAATATTAATAAGACAATAGTCATACAGTGTGAAATAAGGTGTGAGTACATTAATTAGAAAATGTTAACAGAAGGGGTATTTTATCAGGTAATTTTGCTGATAATTTTTCAACAACTGTAGTGAGAATATGCAGTGGGGGCACAGTAATTAAACATATATTTTAAATCATACTTGATTGTGATCAATTTCAGAAAAGTTATAGCTATAGAGTACAGGAAGATTGTAAATGAATATATTTATTGAGGTGTATTGATATACTTTTTCTACAGGGATGATATATTAAGGAAACAATTTTTTTAAAATGTTCCTTTGAGTAATGTTCCTTGACTTAACCATAGTTTAATATGTACAATTGTATGAGTTATAAAAAGCCTCATACTGATATATTCACTGCCTGCTCTTTTGATTATTAGTAGACTTTGTGGCATTGAATTTTGTATTAGACTGTTAACCATTATTCAAATGAGCATTAAATATGGACAACAGGATATAATTTTGAAGAGTGATTAGATGTTCTTTGTTTTCTTCAGGGCTGTTATGATCTGGTGACCAGTTTTATGGAGACCAATATGGGAATCATAGCTGGAGTGGCTTTTGGAATTGCATTCTCACAGGTACACCATTTGATTGCTTTGAAGACATGGTGTGTTTGCCTCAGCTTCAGGGAAGGATTATGGAGCAGGCCTCAAACTGCTTATTAATTCTTAGGTCATCTGTTCATTGATTTTTCTTTTTCCAACTTAAATGGAATTTCTCCTTGGGAGTATCAGTTACAGCCCAACTAATGACGGCCTCAAGGGGGGAAAAAGACCCTTCCATTGGGTCAAATAAAGGTTAACCTAATAAAACTGGCTTAAATGGAACATAAAGAGCCCACATGACAAATAGTTGATTCACAGTTTGCATGGAGGGTTTCATAGCCTAGATTTGTCTTTGTTTAAGAGAAATATCAAATCTGGAGTCTCATCATGTTTAAAAAGAAAACCAGAAGCATATGTCTAATTTGTCCCATTTAGGGGGTTATATTTGAGGCGATCAACAGTTAAATATTTCATTTTAGTGAGACCCAAACAATTAGCATTTGTTATAAACAAATGTGTATTTTATGTAAATATTGCATATAAAAATCAAAGTCAGGGCAATATGCTAATGAAGCTGCTCTCTGTGAGAATTTCTGTCTTCAGAAATTAGAAAATCTGTCTCTAATTTAATTTCTCTAGTTTTAAGCACAGAGAAGGATTAAGTCCAGCTTTTTGCTATGGTTGTATCAAAATAGTATGAGTTGTTCCAAATTAAATTAGACTGATTCTAACTTACTGAGATTATTCATAGATCTGAAAGGTGCTAAAGGTCATTTAATTCAACACACTGCCCTAAAATAAAGTCCACTTCTACCAGTCATATCTCATATTCTGAGTTGTATCTGGCAGTACTAAGAAGAATTCAGACTAACTACTTTAAGCCATCTGTTTGACTGTTTAGCTAGATTATTTTTGTGATGCTGCTGCTGCTGTTGACAACAATGATGATAGTAGTTAAGGAATTAATGTTTAAATATTCTTAGATTTTGGTATTAACCACTAAAATTGATTGATGGTAGGTTTAAGAAAAGCAAAGAAACTGCTTCTATATATAATAAATAATTAACTTATGACATTCACTAAACAAAATATATTTAGTAATAACTAGCAGTCAGAATTACTTTTCAAAAAAGATGAAGCAGATACACACACACACACACACACACATCCATCCATCCATGCTTTTGCTTGGAAATCCACTTTCTGAGAGCATAAATACACACACACACATACACACACACACTGTGTTTCTAACCAAGCTTCCTCAACCAGTAGTCCTCTAGATAAGTTGAACTACAATTCCCATGCTTTCTGGGAATTACCACATTTGATATCCAACATAACTGGAGTAAATCAGTTTTAGGACAACTGCTCTAGAGCTGTCTTTGAGAGATCTCTGTTTTGTTTCCTATCAAGAGTTTATTCCATAGGTTGGAATATAAAGAACAGAGCAATGCTACTTATGTTTATTCTAAATAAAATCCCATTAATCAATGGGATTTATACTGAATGAAGATTACTTCTAGATAGTTGGTTCCTAGAGCTACCAATGAAATGATATTGTGTAGTCACCCTTTTAATATTTTGTGGAAAGAAAAGAATGAAAGAAATTATGGGAAAACATAGGACTGTTTCAAATGGAAGATAACACTTCCTGGACTTCCACAGAACAAAGCAAGGGAATTCTACTCTTCCCTAAAAGCTGGAAGTACTCTAAACATGCATAAATCAGAAGCCTGTATGATGAACTTATGAAAATAAAAACGCAGTAACAACTGACAGTATAGCAATTAATTAAGAGTTCACAAGCTACGACAAATGTTAAGTAATACTGAGAGTCCCTGCCAAATGATTTTCATTATGATTGCTTGTTTTTGTCATGAGTAACTTGAAAAAAAAGCATTTTTGATTGTAGATCAGAGCTTTTTATAGAATTAATGAAGCTGTTGAAAAATGAACATGAGATAAAATATAGTGTTAAAAGCTGTAGAGTATGAAGGATTGTCAATGCAGCTTTGCCAAGCAGTAATTTGTTTGCAGCATTTTTGAGGTGACCTAGTATTTTGATGCATTCTGACATAAAAGGTAACAGAATGCCCATTAGTATTACTCTTTGTGTCAAAGAAAAAGAAAATGGGCCAAGAACTGCAGTCTAACTAGGTACTAGGCATCAAGTAACCAGACAAATGAACTGTAACTTATAGTTGTAATTGGAGATGCCTGGGGAACAGTCTTGCCCAGTTATCTGGGAACAGTTTGATCTTGTTGGGCCTGAGGAAGTGGACAGGGTCCTCGGGTCTATAAGTGCAGCTACCTGTGAATTAGATCCATGTCCCTCCTGGTTGATCAGGGCCACCTGGGAGGTGACATGTGAGTGGGCTTGAGTGATAGTTAATTAATCCTTGAGAGAGGGGGTGTTCCTGGCCCCTTTTAAAGAGGTGCTGGTTCGCCCTCTCCTCAAGAAGCTCTCACTTGACCCCACCATTCTGGACAACTTTCATCCAGTCTCTCACCTCCCCTTTTTGGGAAAGGTGGTAGAGAAGGTGGTGGTGCTGCAACTCCAGAGGGTCCTGGATGAAACGAGTTATCTGGACCCCTTTCAGTTGGGTTTCAAGCCCAGATATGGAACAGAAACAGCATTGGTCGCTCTTTCAGATGATCTCTGGCGGGACCAGGATGGGAGTAGTGCATCCATCCTGGCTCTTTTTGACCTCTCGGTGGCTTTTGATACCATTGACCATGGTTTCCTTTTGGGTCAGCTGTGGGTGTTGGGACTGGGGGGCACAGTTTTGTGCTGGCTCACCTCCTTTGTCCAAGGCCAGTCCCAATCGGTGTTGATAGGAAGCAAGAGGTCCAGCCTGCGACCCCTGCTTTGTGGGCTCCCACAGGACCCGGTGCTCTCTCTGCTCCTTTTTAACATCTACATGAAGCTGCTGGGTGAGATCATCTGTCATGATGGGATGAGGTATCATCAGTACACGGATGATACTCAATTATACATCTCCATCCCAGGTGAATTAAGTGATGCTGTGGATGTTCCTTCATGGTGTCTGGAAGCTGTGGGGGTCTGGACGGGAAACAAAAGGCTTCAACTGAACTCTGCTAAGATGGAGTGACTGTGGGTTCAGAGCTCTTCTGTATCTGGGGTTTTAATATCTTTGGTTCTGGATGGGGTGCGCAATCTGGGGGTCCTCCTGGACTTGTGACTTCTGCTCAAGGAGCAGGTGGCAGTCATGGCTAGGAGGGCCTTTGCTCAACTTCGTGTTGTGTGCCAGTTGTACCCTTCCTGGATCAGGAAGCCCTTCTCTTGGTCACTCATACTCTGGTCATCTCCTGCATGGACTACTGCAATGCGCTCTACATGGGGCTACCCTTGAAAAGTATCCAGAAGCTGCAGTTGGTACAGAACGTGGTGGTGCGGGCAGTTTTGGGTGCCCCCAGGGCTGCACACATAACACCTCTGCTGTGTGAGCTGCATTGGGAATTCTGGGTTCAATTCAAGGTGTTGGTTATGACCTTTAAAGCCCTTCATGACATGGGCCCAGGTTAACTGAGGAACCACCTTGTCCTGGTTACACTGACCTGTCCCACCCAGTCCGACAGGAAGGTCATGTTGCAGACCCCATTGGCTAGAGAATTTCAGCTGACAGGGTCTAGGAGGAGAGCTTTTTCTGCCATTGCCCCAGCCCTGTGGAATATCTTGCCCCCCAACATGAGATTGGCCCCCACTCTTTTGGCCTTCCAGAAGAGCCTTAAAACCTGGCTCTGCTGACTAACTTGGGGAGCTAATGGGGACTCCTGACACTGGGAGTGATTAGGGCCCTGAGGATGCTCACTCCACTTTTTAATTCCATTTGTAGTCTTTTTAACTTTGTTTTGTGTTTTTAACTGTTTTTATGCTTTTTATGTGTGAGCCACCTAGAGTCACTTGTATAGTGAGATGGGCAGCATACAAGTTTGATTTATAAATAAAATAAATAAAATTTACAATTGTGGCGTGATTACGGTGGAAAATCTATCTAGCTCCATATATGACAACTGATATCTTTTTTCTTTTTAGTTATAATATACATTCCCAGAACGCAGTTTCTAACATTTTAAGCTAAAGAGAGCTGAATATAACTTCACATTGTCAGTTTCTGTCATAGCAAAACTTGTATCTGTACAATGTCAGTTGGAAATATTATTGATATATTAGAGAAATGGTTTAATCAGAAATTGTTTTGTAAACATTTATGATTTTGCTCGATTTAGAGTTCAGTATTATGAAAGCCATCCTTTACCTATTAACTCTCAATAGCAGGCTAGTAATTATATATTAAATCTGTTTGGTTTCAGCTGAGGTACTTTACACCACAATTAAGGTACTAAAATCATACGAACGTAAGAACAGCCCTGTTGGATCAGACCAAGGTCCATTCTTAGTCCAGCATTTTGTTTCTCACAGCAGCCAGACAAATGTCACTGTGGTCGTATATAGGAGGTATAGACAATACCCTTCTCCTGCTGTTGTCCCCCTGCAACTGGTATTTGGAAGAATGCTGCTTCCAACATGGAAGTAACATTGAGTCTTCAAAAGTAGCCCTTGATAAATGTGTCCTTCATGAATTTCTCCAGTCCCCTTTTAAAGTTAGTAACCATTACCATGTCTGATGGTATTGAATCACAGATTAATTATACATTGAGTGAAGGAGACCTTTCTTTTTTCTATTCTAATCTCTTTTGAATCAGCTTGGTCCTAGAGTGTTGATAGAGGGAGAAAAACTACCTGTCTGCTTTCTCCATACCATGCATGATTTTATATGCCTTAGTCATTTACTTCATCAGTCACTTTTTTCCTAGCTAAAGGGTCTAGCCATTTCTCATAGGAAAGGTATTCAAGCTCCTTGATCATTTTAATTGCCTTCTTCTACACTTTTTTAGTTGCTTTATGTCATGTGCAGTCAGAACTGTGGGTAATACTCCAAATGTGGATGTAATGTATAATTTATATAACATTACATTACAACGTTGGTGGTTTTATTTTCAGTCCATTTCCTAATAATCCTGTGTATACAATTTGTCTTCTTCAGAGTGTCCCACACCACATTCAGTTTTTTATTATACCATCTACTATAACATCTTGGTCTTTTCTTGATTACGGATAGTTCAGACTCCATCAGTGTATACCGAATGTTATGTCAGAGGTGTTTGCCTCAACGCACAAAACAGGGGCAAAAAGATTTAAAAATAAAAATAGATAATTCTTCAACCTTTTGCTCTGTTTTTATTTTAAAAATCTATGCTCAATTAAACATGATATGAAACCGTGTGTATTCTTACATCAGAAATCCTTCTCCAGAGCACATGCAAGCCCACCTTGACCCAAGAAAGCTCTTCATTTTTACCACTTATAAATATTCACTGTTTCAAAATCTTAATCCTTTGGTGTTTAAAGAAAAGATAGTGTTTCCCTAAACACTTTACCTTGTTAAAGAAAGAAGACAGAACTTTTGTTCTAAATTTTAATCAGCTCATTGTTACCTAATTGATACAATAGGCATCTATACAAGGTTATCTTTTCTAAATTCAGACCCTCTCTGCATCTTTTCTCAAAGCATGTTTTCATTATTAATCAGTTGGCATGCATGCTTTTAAAAATTATCATGCAGTTAAAGCACAAAAAATGCAGATGCCCATTTTTCAAGGTAGCTAATTAACTTAAGGCTAAATCACATACAATATTTGAGGAGACAGCTCTTAACTTGAACTTCTTAAACTTAATTTTAGTGTATAATTCATTTGAGACACCTGTAGGCCTAAATGTTTAATATTTATTAATTGAGCAGTAAAACTTCCAGTGCATTGTTAATCTTGAATAATACAGTTCACATCTATTTACCCCTTAATTTCTTTTTCACTTTGAACTGTGTGAATTTTCTCTTATCAGCAGTTTAACAATCTTCCATTTCATTCAGTCATTTTTACCCATATAGTAAATAGTCACCTACCTAAATAGTCAGCGAATCCTTATTAAATATTTTCAATAGCTCTTCCCTTTCTATTTTATAACAACATATATTGCTTTGAGGAATGCTAATTCTCCATTTCTGCATAAGCGTTTCGGTGAAACAAAATCAGCTGCGTGTTTTCTTAACATTTGTGATACTTTCATGGCATTCTAGAGAAAGGAAACCAGCAGACTGCTAATCCACCTAGGTGATGAACTAAGTAACTTCCCAAAGGAGCAGTGTGAAGGTTTTTTAAGATGTTAGGCTAGAAAACTGCAGCCCACAAGGGAAGCTGCAAAAAGTTGCAGAAAGCAATAATTTACTACGGCGGTCAAGACTCTTCTAAACGTCAGGTGACTGCCTGGGCAGATGGAGCGTGGATGAGCCATGTGGAAAGATAATTGAGAGTAATTGTTATGGCATATATAGTTTAATGCAAACAGCAATGCTTATGTTGCTATTACTGTATATTTTTACTCTTCTTCCTTAAATATTTTCCATTCTAATACATTCTCCCGTCAAGATACAGAACCACACCAAGTAAATGTCATTATTCCGTAATATGAGATGCCTCAGTATACTAGGGGCAAGAGCTTTGTGTGTTATAAGCACGTGTCCCCACTTTTTTTTTTTTTTTTGGTCTAGTGGCATTTGTTTCTACTATCTGATAAAGGATCTTGCATAAGAATATTCTGCAGACTAAATTCACACATATCTTCCCTGTGCATCTTTTTTCTTTTTGTTTTTGTTTTAATTTTGCAAACAGCTGCTGCTAGCTAAATGCAAAAGTGATTGTTTGTAACATCTGAAGCTATTCTGTATCTGATCATCTGCTGTTGCTATGCCAACATAGAAGGAAACAGGAAAATCCTATGAAGTACATGTATAGCTAGGTAGCAGGCCGCATAATAAAATCTGGAATCCACTGTGCCGACTTCAGCTCAGCAACCACTCAGGAGAGCACTTTGATCTGTAGGCGATACCGGAGCCACGACCACTGAGAAGGATCCGTATCCCTATGCTGTTTTCATCAATTGCTTGCATGTAGGCAGACAGACAATATTTAACCTGACATTTGGGCTTGCCTGCACATATGCCAAGAAGTGTATAATACAGCAAGAGAATAACTGATGCAGCCTTTTTCCATCCCGTAAATTGGTCAACAACCTACGGGCTGTACGAAGGACCTTAGTCCTACTTTATTTAGTAGAATGCCCTGAAATTGCACCTCCAAAATTGAGCAACAACCCACTGAAAAATGAAAGTGCAATATGCAGAAATGAAAATGAAATGAAGTGCAATATGCAAAAGTGCAGTATGCAAAAATGAAAAACAATATGTGGAACTTCTAAGACTAAAATGCATTTTTCCCACCGAGATACTTAAAAAAAGTTAGATTACTTAGAGGCAAATACAATGAAAGCAGTGTTGTCTTAAAAAGAGGGGGAGAAAGAAAAAGGGAGAGAAGATAATTTCAAAGAAATTATTAGAATTGCCTCTTTCTTGATTGCATTGATTTGGTGTTTTTATTTTGGCTGTAGGCTTCATTTTGTATTATTTCAGTTCTACATACAGTATTTCAACAAATTTAAAAATCTAAAATCCTTTTTGCAGACTCAGTATATTTCATGACACTGGATTATATGCATGATACTTTTCCTTTCTCTTCTACAGCTGATTGGCATGCTGTTGGCATGTTGTCTGTCCCGATTTATTACTGCCAATCAGTATGAGATGGTGTAACAAGGTGAGTTTCTATACAGCTGTATGCAAGATGCTTTTTCCAAATTTAGGCAAATGCTTTGCTTTCTACTTGGAGAAGGATAGATTTTACAGCTGCTTTGCCTAGCCTGGCCTTTTAGTTGCAGTTAGCACAAGTCCCATCAGCCCCAGCCAATGTTATTCTGCATGGTTCATATCAATGAAAAGACATTCAGTGCTGAATGACATTAATGATAAAGGAGAACAACAGAAAGCATTCCATAGATGACTATCTGTGTGAATATGATTTTCTATTTTTTATTTTAAATTAATAGGTAAAAATGGCACCTTAAAATACCACCTCTGTTGATATTCTGGAATTTGTGATCTCATTCCCACCACCATGAAACTTGGCAATGCCAAACCCATGTTTAAAATTAGTAATGGATTAGATGTAGGTTTAAAAAGGTGAAATTTAATCCAGACCAACCAGAGAACCATTCTTGGCCACTAGAACTACTGATCTGGTTTTAAGAAGTGGTCTTATTGGACTCCTTTTGAAAAAAACCAAGGCTACAATTTTAGGGTGCTCTTGGATTTGACTCTCCCCATTTGATTCCCATTTGGCTAGAAAAGCTTTTGCTCAGCATAAGCTAGTGCACAAATCATGCCTATTCACAGAGAGATTGGATCCTCACCATGGCTATGCATGCTTTCTTACACCTATGATAATGTGCACTGCAAGGAGCTGGTCCACGGCTTTCAAAGTAGTCCAGAAGCTTCAGCAGGAACCCAATGAAGCAGTAAATGTTCTGAATGGAACCAGAATGTTTAGAGCAAGTTCACTGTGTGCCAGTCTGTTCTGGGCACAGAATCCAGATTATTACTATTGAAGCCATCAGTGGTTTGAATTAAAATCTCTCTTGCCTATCCTCTGGTTCAGTGTGGAAAACCCTTTCTTATGTTCCATCACTATGGGAAGAGGTGTAGTTTAAGGATGCTTCACACAAAAAATAAATCACCATTCCAAATACTGTATGCTGAATGCCCAGAGATCTTTTTACAGCATTCAAAGTGGTATAAGATCATATAGATCAGTGCCCTGAACTCACATCCTTGTATGAATTCCCTTTTAATTCAGTGGAAGGAGTGGATCCATGTGCACAAAACACACACACACACACACACACACATATATATATTATTATTATTATTATTATTATTATTATTATTATTATTATTATACTATCTTGAAGAAAAGGCAGGAATTCCTGGGGACGCAAGAGCTGTTTGCATTCATAGAAAACCTGTGTGCAGGACGTTCAGAGACCAGAGCAAACAATGAAATCAATTGCTTGGTCCAATGTTTCCAGAGATTCTAGTACAGTAATTTCATTGTCAGCAACAGTTACTTGTACACAGAAACAACATGTACACACTTAAGACACTGAAATTAATGCAGGACTTCCTGATCATGTGGTCTATATTGAATAACTCCCATGGATTAAAATAGAGCTAGATCTTGAGTTCCTAATTATTCATAATGACATCTACCATATGGCAAAACTCCATGTTTAAAATTGGTGGTTCCCTTAGTGGTTTTACAGGAGTACCACTAAGGGACCCACCAAAGTTGCACTACGAGGTACAAATGCAAGGTTCATTTGCTGTCTCTTGGGGTTGTAGTGTGGGAGAACATATTACCAATATATAGAGCTGCTTGCCTCCGAAGTTTCTTTCTTTGGTGAATTAGTTGACTCTTCCGTTGGAGTCACCTAGAATAAATTGATTTACACGAGAGAAATCTTATGACTGATGGAAATGAAAACAATTCATTATTCTCTTCTTTTCCTTTCTGTACTTCTCCAGGAGTATGAAATACAGTACCTGTTTTCAATCAGGAAGTAGATAATTCTTGGAAGACTTCTAAAGAATGTTAGAGCACACATACACAACTACACGTATACACACATAAAGACAACACTTTCTCAACTCTGTACCATGCGTAGTGTACCATTCCGTGAAGTACTGTCGTGCCACAAAAGTAGCCTGAACCATTGAGCATCCAGTACTGTACACTCCATCTCAACAGCTGTGCGTATGATGGCGCTGTATGTTTTTTCTCGATCAGACCGTAGTTGCATTGTAAAGTTAACGGAGGTAATTCATTGACAGCGATGATTAGGCTGTGCATGTAGTGATGGGAGGGCATCATTAGCCTTTCACCATGGTTAATAAATGTTGCACACATCCATATTAAACCTGTATAGAAAAATATATATTATTTTGGTTTATCAAGTTTTTAATTTCTTGATTTGTTTATAGCTTTTACTAAGGTGTGTTAATCTATCTAATCTCCCCTTTCCAACAGCTACCCAAAAGAAGAAAAAATCAGTTATGTAACATGGGGAAATACTTGAAAATAAATGTGCAAAATCTGGTTGAGGGAAATTAATGTATTGATATTCTGCTGCATCTTTCATTCTTGATTAGTGTTGTATGCATAGTGTTTTCGCCAATAGGCCTTTGTCTAGTGCATTTTGCCTCAGAATCTGAATTTGTGTAATACCGTTACTAAGCTGTGTTGTTTGTTTACTGTGAAGCCAGTAATTTTGCTTCCTTTGATTAGATAATTATGAATCAGATTGTGCTGTAATGCAACTTTTTACTTATACCCTTCTTTCTGTTTCATTCTCCTTTTGCATTGAAGTTGCCACCAATTCATTGTCAAATCAATCAGACTTAATAACAACAAAAGGAATGTGTGGAATATTTTTCAGAATGGGGAGCAAAAGTTTAAGACCTTTTTAAAAAAAATAGGATTTTTTTAATAAGGCCTCTGTCTAGCATGCCAACAAGAATGCATTGATATTGTATTTGTGATATACATATTAATAAATGGAACCATTACAGATTTCTACTGGCCTCCCTTTATTTTTCAATCCAGTTTTTGCATTGTTAGTATCTTTTTTTCAGTGGCAGTGGCATAAAAGCATGTGCTTTAAAATATGCTGCCTTTGTAATTCCATACAGTATTGTCCTTTCTGATCTTGATGGAACATCACCTGAAAGGAGAGCATTTCAAGATTTGGAAGTATTGATATGAGTATAGGATGTTGCATTATTCAGAGTCTAACCCTTGGTTAGTCTGGCTTGATAGCTGCCTAATATCCCAAAGAACTCATTCCTAGCCTTTATACCTGGCAAATGTTTAACTGGAATTATTTCATTTGAGCCTAGGGTTCAAGCAAGTGCAGTGCTTCTGAATTTGGTCCTTTTTTCCAAGCTATGCATTTCACTGTACTCATTCTTGAAAATCACAGACTTTAGAATGAAATCTTCTCTGATCCCCTTTGTCTTGTTCTTCTGCATCATAGATGGTGACAAAAGCAAGTCAAACTATTACAAAGTGCAAAAATTAAAAAAAATAAAATAAAGGCCATTCCTTTGCAAGAACAGAAATTGATATTGTGGCAATTAAAAGATTGGTTGTTGTTTACTGATCGCCAATGCCGCAAACAATAGCAAGCAATAAATGATTGGATCTCCATATAAGAAATAGGGCTTTTTAAAATCAAAATTTTACATGCGGACATTGCAAAATTCAGCCATTTCAGTCTGATCAACATGGGATGATAACTTAAAAGGCACTAAATCACAGTCTTTTGTTTCTTTCAAATGCTTCTGTGCTGCTTCAGTCATGCAGTCAATCAAAATTATGTTAATTCCCTTATTGGTTAATAAACAAAAGACTAGTATTAAAAACCCAAAGGTAATGAAGGAATGACATTGTAAATAACAGAATAGGTGATTCACATGGCTAAAAATATCATGATTGCTGGCATGTTCTAAAGTGATATATGATGGTCTCTATTTTTCTGATATACATGTTGGTATTTATACATCGATGCTCCTTTAGTTCAGCTGTGAATTATTACCATATGGAATATGAACTCAGTGCTTGATTTTGCCATTAAAATAGACTTTTCAGTGACACACTGTGAAATACAAGAGCAAGATGTTAACTTTAGTTTCATCTGAGGATAAAGGAACATCTGGATGACTCTGATCAAAGAGAGATTTTCATGTGTGATTTGTGATTGCACTCTTCTCAAACTTTGATAAACATTAGCATTAAGGTCTGCTGCCTTCTGCCCCATGACTCCTTCCTCTATCCTCGAGTGAGTAGAACTAGAATCTTGAGTGAACAATTGAGGTCAGGTTCTAAGGAATCTCTGGGCAATTCTGCAGGCTCATTCCTTGGCTTACCTTGAGGCTCAGGCTCAGAATCCTGGTCACCCAACCAGTGGAGGAAAGGACATGTTAGAATGCTGAGCTAAAACACTCGTGGCAACAAGTGATGTGCCAAGTGGACAGTACTGATGTTGATGGTAATAATTTCATTTTTCTGTGACACATTTGGCTCTGTGGGGTGTAAAGGTACCAGTAGGAAATGTGTCCTGCCCTGGAAAGAACTGGAAGCTAGTTATTCTTGACGCAGTGCAAAACTGGGGGAAGGGAGAAGGAGGTTTCAACAGCAATCACTTTTGGCCACATTAATCACATTCCTCTTTTAGCCAAAGCTATACTTGAATTGAGTTTCATCCTGCTAAAATAGATACCAGTTCCTTGTACTCTTTCTTGTACAATATCTGCAAAAGGATTGTGGGGTAAGGTAGATTCCCAGAAACCCAATTAACAACAAAATCCTACTTTTGGACAGGCCATGTTGCTCCTGGGCCTTTAGCAGCAACCTGATATGAAGTAATTAAGCAGAATTATTTTTATCTTTATAACTGCTGTAAGCACCTGACAACCTTGGAAACTCCTGTGGTTCTATTACTAAAAACAGGAATGATTGCTACTACTACCCAGAGCCCTTGTTGTTGTTTTTAATATTGTTTTGTTTTATTTTTTAAATTGATGTTTTAATGTTGGATGACTGTGTGTATTTACTAATGGCCTGGGACAATATGGAATGTATAGTGCTGGCTAGATCTGAGACACAGATGCTTCATTTATTCACTCCAATACAAACAGCTAAGAGAGGAAAAAGTGTACCATAGGGCACTTTGCCCAGAGGGGCTCATCACTCAGAGATGACCCTTTTTTCTAATCATTTTCCAGAACAGGAAAAATCCCAGCTTAATTAAATTAATAGAGCAAAACCAGGAGGAAGGCATTCATTTAATGTTAAAAGAATTATCTCCAGAGAACAAAATGGGCTTTCAGTTCTTGGTTGAACTCCGTTCTTCCCTGATTATTGATCAAGCTTATGGAAGCAGAGCTATACGAAGCTGCAGCAAAGATGTTCCACTGCAGTGATTTTATAAACATGAGTAGGAGTGGGGTGCCACCTTGTAAACTGTCTCTGCTTTGTATCCTTTAACGGCCTGACACCAGCATTGAACAGCTGGCACCAACATTTCCATCCTTCTTGTGGATGCCACAAAATCTTCCTCTGATGTGTTTTAGTATCAATTTGCAATGAAAGCTAAATAAGGATGAGAAACCTAGCTTGTACCTGTTTGGTAAGCAAGGCAAAGATCTAGCTACACATTATATGTGAAGATTGGTACTGAAACCCCAACAACTCTTCTTCTTTCCTATGAAGCAATTTCAGGAAGTGGATGACTTGGAGTACAGTAGAATGGGATCCCCTTCCAAGGAAATACCTAGAATCCCTTCAGGAAAACGAATAAAGGATCCCCTTCCTCTTCTCTTGTGCTTCCAACACTTAGCATATTATTATACATGTACAGTTACCCCCATCACTCTCGAGAAGAATCAGGTCAACACTTTTGGAAACCAGCTCACTTTTCAGCAGCACAAAAAGCAAAAGAAAACAGTCCAAATGCTGCCAGTCTAAAGTTCTTCTCACTGCATATGATTAAATGTTTCCATTCAAGATCACTTCAAGACATTATTTGTCATATTAAACAGCTAGTAGTATTTGAAGTATATTTTGAGGAAAGAGGACCAGACCAGACATAATACTGTGGTGCCAAAGAATAAAATTACTGATGTTAAATTTAAGGGTTTGTGAAATGGGAGATCACACGTCAAAGCTATTTGTGGACCCTTGTGAGAATAGCTCCTGTTGTACATCTAATGAAATAAGCTGATGGTTGTGTGCATAAAAACTAGACATGCTACATATATGCATCCATACCCATTGTGCTGTTTCTTTTCAGAATAAGCAATGCTATAAAAGAAAAAGAGTAAGAAGTAGCCAGAAAAAAATAAAGAAATCTAATTTATACCAACATCATTTGCTATACCTCTCTATACCTTTCTATCCTTGCAAATTATCCATACACTAAGTCATATGATGCCTTTTGTTATTTCACCTCACCTCTCTTTTTGTGAAAATATTATCCCCATCCAATCACTTTTTCCCTTTTTCTTTTCTCCATATTTGCTTGTTTTTAGATATATTTATTGGTAAGTATAACAACCAGAAGATATGGTAAAGTACAACCATAGCAGTGCTAATGAAATCAGGAAAAAAAAATAGAATCATGAATAAATGAGTGACGTTCAAATCACTATTTTTTCTGTGCTCCCCCATTCCCTCTTCATTCATACATGTTTTGTGATTTGACCCTTATTCATTCTCTCTAGATAACCAAATCACTTCAGCATACTTTTGAGTTCATTCCACATTAATTTGGCATTCATTCCATCTCAACATACACTTCCTAAGTACCCATTTCTACTTCATTCAATTTACAAGGTGGGCAGAAGACTTTTTACCCATTTTCCCCTTTTACAGTCAACATTCATTCCTCACAACAGATTGCATATTGCCCACTGCCTCTCTATCAGCATTTGCTCATCTTAAAATTTATTCCTCCATTAATATGCAGCATTTCTACTTGTAAGTAAACTTAGCTATGTTCACTGGAGTTTACTATCAGAAAGTGTAGTGATTTCAGGGGTAGTGATTTCAGATTGAGCAATGCAGAGCTACAGAAGCACTGAAATGGTGGAGGAAGTCTGCTTGCATTCACTGCCTAGGGAACCCTTAATGAGGTTGTATTCAAGCCAAGCAGTTCGACAGATTACAGTGTTGACCTTGGTTCCATTGATTTAAAAGATGGATAGAATTCTCTACAGAGAATAGAAGAGAGCCCAGAAGCAGTGGGGTAAATTGGCATAAAGGACAGCTGACCTTCTAAAATAGCTCAGATGGAAACCATGAGAGAGGGATCTGCGTGGAAATTCATGCAGGCCTTCATGAAGACAAAAAGAAGCAAGGGCTGACTATGGAAGGCAAAGAAAGGGGCTGTTGACTCTTCACTGGCTGTCTTCTTACCTTTCCACCTTCCACTCAACATTCCAGTCCATGAAACAAATGTAAAGGCACAGCTAATGCAAACACATTATGCGAGTGCAGTCCAGGTGTCACACAATGTTCTTATCTTTGAAATAGTGGCCTCTTGGTTTTTCTCAACTTTGTTTCAGAAGAAAGTGGCACCAAGATTGCACCAAGGCTACTAAATAAGAGCTGCCTTCTGATAACCTGGGTGGAATCTAAGAACTGAATTGTACTGTCTGGTGGCCATGTCACCAGAAGGAACTAGCAATCTTTTTAGGAGGACAGGAATTGTAATGGTCTGTGAGAATTACCTTGGGAGACAGGAGGAAGAGGAACCTGAGACTAGTCAATGGTTAGACAAAGCATATCTCAGCCCACAGAAAGAATGGGGGCACGAAAAGCATCTCATCTTGTGTACTTAGGAAAGTAATTTCAGATTGTGCAATGCAGAGCTACAGAAGCACTGAAATAGTGGAGGAAGTCTGCTTGCATTCACTACCTGGAAAGTAAAAGTGAGGGAGGTGCTTTCAGACTTGCAAGATTCTTTATAACCTTTATATAAAGGTTATAAAAATTCTTTATAACCTTTCAATAAAATTAGTGTTAATACTCATGGTTTTGGCTTCTTGTCTGGACTACCTCAAAGGGCTGACAAGAATGGATAACATTGTTCCATACACAGAGACTTCCCTCTGCAAATAGGACTTCCAAGCATGTCTTCCTGCTGTAGTTTTAAAGTACTCTTTTCTCCCTTAAGTTGCCTCAAGCACTACTGTATGTTTTAGTTGGTGCATTTTACTTCATTACAGGCTAATATCCACAGCTTATTGGCTACTTTATAGAGGTAGGAATGCCCCGCTTAATGACTGCCATGTTTAGAGGCTGTTTGAAGTTATGACAGCACTGAAAAAGTAACTTTATGACTAGCCCTCACACTTATGACCATTGCAGTACCCCCATGGTCACGTGATCAAAATTTGGGCGTTTTGAAACTAGCGGGCATTTATGAACATTGCAGCATCCCGTAATCATATGATCGCCATTTGCGTGTTTCACAGCTGGCTTCTGACAAGCAGTCAATGGAGATGCCGACAGTAAAGCTACAAGTTGCGATCATGTCTCACTTAATGACCATGGATGATTCACTTAATGACTGCAGCAGAAGTGACATTGTAAGTCCATTGCAGTCATGTGATATGTTGCTTAACTACTGTGTTACTTAGTGATGGAGTTGCTGGTCCCAATTGTGGTTATTAAGTGAGGACTACCTGTAAATGTTTATTGTGACTTCTAGAGCTATCTTTATCAGGAAAGCTATAACAAAATAGTTATAACACAGGCCTTATAAATAACAGGTTACTGCTTTGAAACCTGGGTGAAGCTTTCTCTATTACTATTTTTCTTTTCCTCAGCCATCTACTTTTCCCTAGACTTTTTAAAAATAAGTGCTGCAGTGCACCATTACATTATTTCTCTGGTCATTTGAGGAAAGCCACCTTTTATTCCCAAGGCAAGTTTATAATCATTGTGCTATTATATTATTCCTAGTAAAAATAGCTCTAGAAGACTTTAGAGATCACCAGGGCAGCAACAAAAGAATGTTTATTTTAAAGCTGATCGTTGTGCCTGCATGTATATGCATTTTGATGTTTTAACTTTTTATGTATAAATTCAATTAAACCATGTGTGTGTGTAAAGTGTATGTGTGTTGAATAAGAACCACCCAGAAGAATGGAAATGTGGGAAGCACTGCAGTAGGATTGTCTGGTGGAATGACATGGACTGAATACTTTACAAGCTCTTGCTGTAATGTCTGTCTCAGTACAGTCAGAACTTTCTTAAGACAGCTGAGAGTCAAGCTGGTACGAGCACAGGAAAGGAGCAGCTTAAGGCAGTACTATGGATATGCCCTAAGTGCCTGCATTGCTTAATCAATCACATTTTAAAAGGAACATGATGTATAGAGGCAGTTCTTGTTTGCCAAGTAGTCAAGTGGCTTTGTATACATGTCTGAGTTATAGGTATAGCAAAAACAGTAGCAAAGCTTGCTCTTCTGAAGGCCAGATGCAAAAAGACAATTATGTTGCCAATAAGAGAGTTTGCTATACAGTACTGTTTATGATTTCTTGATGAGGCTAATATGAAAGCACACCGATTTTTTTCATTTCTAGTTTTTCCTAAGATTGTTATTAGAAAATACAACATGAAATGGAAATCAAAACCAGCTTACAAGATCAATTTGATATAAAAAAAGTTATTGGCAATTAGTGCTGGGTTTGTTTTTTGTTTTTAAAAAGTAATTAACCTTCTTGCCCTGAGAATTAATGAATGTGTTTCATTACATTCCCCAAGGGATAGTCAGCCCAATAATAGTCCATTGGAGATTAATGTGATTCAGAAAACTAAATGGGTTGAAAATGTGAATTGCAAAATGAATGCAGGTGGTTGATCTTACAAAGATGGATATAGTAAGAAAAACTTTCATAACAAGAAATCACTAATAATGGAGTATGGGTTAAGGGCAATAAAAGCATTCTATTTTTCATATTCAACATGATAAGCATGATAAGAATGAAATAAGTAAGACCAAATTTCTTATAGAAAAAAAATGAATTTCCTTTCTATTCTAACCCACAGAGGTATATTGATTTGCTCTTTACAGTTATGAAAATGTTATATATAATAAGTATGCCTTTGATTTTTACTAGATTTTTTCAACGTATCTATTGCCACTTTTGATATGGTCAAAAGACTACCTAAAAGGAAGCAATGACTATAGTTGATTGATAAAAATTGCTACTGACTGAAAATGAATTTGAGCCATTGCATCATGGAGCCATACCTGAGCATATAATCTTTTGTATCAAACTCAACATATAGTTTGATGGAAACTGGATGGGGCACTTGTTAAAAAATATTTATTATGTAAATGAACAGTTCATTAGAGGGATAAAAATCAGTTTGAAGGAAGAAATGATTTCAAAAATTGCCCGTTATGTAAAGTGAAACTTCCCCTTCTCTAAAGTCACATACAGGTAGTCCTCGCTTAATTACCGTTTGTTTAGCAACCATTCAAAGTTATGACGGCACTAAAAAGTGACTTACAACTGATGCCCAAAGTTATGCATTCGAGCGCCCCCATGGTCACATGATTGTGATCCAGGTGCTTGGCAACCAGCTTGCACTTATGATGGTTGCAGCATTCCAGGATCATGTCGCTTAACAACCATGTGATTCACTTAACCGTAGTGATTCACTTAATGACTGCCACAAAAGTCATAAAATCAGGGATTTGCTTAACGACCACATCACTTAGTGACCTAAATTCCAGTTCCAGTTGTGGTCATTAAGCAAGGCCTACCTGTATTGTCATGGCCCAAAGACCAGGCTCCAAAATGTGGGCAGATCGGGCCACACCTGGATCAACATCCAGCAGGCCGTGATCCACCTGCATTTTTGGAACCTGGCCCTTAGGCCATGATAGTTATAAATTTTCTTGTTGCTGAGAGAACAGCATTAGGGGGTCTCTGTTTTGAAATTAGCTTTATGATATATGAAAGATGCATACATTCTTCTTGGCTCTATCCAGAGTATTTGGAATTTATCAAGACATCAGGAATTATGGATTTGGAGGGCATGGCTAAAAGAATTATCCAACAAATGGTGCAAAGAGAGACCTACACCAAAATACCAGCAGTGGCATAATGATATGTGTTGTTGGTCAACTGTTGAACTTGTTTTTTAACAGAGGAGCAGGAAGACAACTTTTGAATAAATTGCAACATATTTTCAGGGCCTTTAAAGACATTTATTATTACTACTATGTATTATAATTGTATTATTGTCATGATTAATTTTGAAGTTGCATTATATTGTTAACATTGTATGTATTCTCTTGTTAGTGCACAGTATAATAAAATGAAAATTAAAGAGAAAAAAGTCTCATGGCAAGCTGTTTGTGATCACATCATCATGTGGTTAGATTTATATTTCACTACAGCATAAAACTAATTAGATTTCCTATGGGTATTTTAAACTTGTACCATCCAGGGATATTGTGCCATATGCTTCTGAATAATGTTTGTGTTCATGTTCGTACATTCCTCGAGTGAAAGTAATCAATGTCCAACAGAAGCAGTTGAATAAACTATGTATATGCATCACAACGGTCAAGGAAGTGCATCTTCCCATCAAGAGTTCTCCTGCTCCATTATCAAGTGAGTTGAACAAAATCTAACACATTTTGTTAGGTATGTGGTTCTTTGCAATGTCTGCAATCACTCAGTATGCATTATGCATTATGAAATCATCATGACTTGTTCACTTACCTTTTATAGGCAGTGCAAACGACATCTGTATCCATCTGTAACCTTCCATGTTTTCCCACTATTTTTCCCAACTTTTTTTTCCACTGCCACAGAAAGTCTAGGAAGAAGAATATTGCTGTTCCTGAGAATGGTCCTAATGCAACTCTTCCATATTTAAGAGGAGGCTTTTGTAGCTATCCTTTGGAAGGCTGTCCTATCATCACCTGGGCTTCCTTTCCTGATATACCTTCACTTTCCTTAGAACCATTGTAGTACCATTCTTCTAACAAGCACTATTTTAGAGCCAATTCTACTCAAATTCTAGTCAAAGCTGATATCCGTCTGAGAGAAAAATTGTGACACATTTTGTCCATTTCAGCAGCCTCAGCTAGCATAGCCAAAGCTAGAAGAAGATAGGTTTTAGTTTAGCAACATCTGGAAAACCACACATTGTCTGGCCCAATAAATTAGTCAAGTCTTGTGTGACTATGAGTAGGCCAAATCTATAATGAATACAGGTGGTTGAGTACCAGCTTCAGTTTGCAAAAGGCATTCTTGCCATCTCTGCAACCTTGTCTTACAGGACGATAGCTAGGTCTAGAAGTACCGCCAAACTTTAGGTTTGCTCTTCAGAAAAAGTGCAAATTACTCTGTGTACTGACCTTGCAAAACTGGAATTTAATTCAATCTTGCACAGATGCAACCCTCCACTCAAGGCAGTTGGGAAAATGATTAAATAATAAAACTGTATGTTAAGGAAAGTAAGGACTATTTGGGCTGTGAAATTGCTAGAATATCCAATGTTTTTAAAGAGGGGGTAGCATCAGAGAAGGTGACTGGCCCAGTAGCATTCTGAGAGCTTCATGTCCATGAACTCAATCTACCTCCACTACCTTCCATTACACCATCCTCTCTTCCCCCTAACATCTCTCTTTCCTCTTTTTTCTCAACCAGGCATTTCATCACCCTGCAGATGGCTAGTGGACTCATGGAAAAATCTACTAGGAAGAGTTTAATGAAGTAGTCTGTAAGCTTCTTGTAGCAGGCAGCATGAGCCACACAAACCACAAAAGTAGCTGCTGGGAAACTAACATTCCACTGCTAATAGATGGAGTGGGTTAATTCTTCTTTCTGGTTGATGTCTATTTCTTAATAGAAGCTGGCTGAAACTGGATTTCTGCATGTTTCTCCTTTCCCTCCCTGCCTAGCTTCTGGGAAAAAATGGGCAGGTAAGGAAGAATTTGTGCTTGAGGACTGAGGAGCAAAGAGGCAGCAAAGCCAGCTAGACAGTTGGGAATGTGGGTGATTGAAAGTCAAGCATTGATTTGGCTTCAGAATGCTCCTGTCCAGAATCAATAGTCTTCTCACAATAACTTGGGGCAACTAGTTAATTCTAGACCCCAGAGTTAATGATCATTAGATGGCCACCATGTGTATTACTTCAGTTGTAAAGCACTCAACTTATACATCTCTTCTTTTTTCTATCACTGCCTTTCTTCTGCTTTCCAATGGCTTGGCTTCTTGACTTGTTCCTGTCTTGTTAGAGGAAAATGAAAGGGAAAGAAAAACAATAAGCAAACAAATCAAAAGAACACTTGTTTAACTTGCTACAAGGAAGGAGCAACAGAATGTGCAGTTTTGCATTTTAAATCACAGCACCAACCCTGACTGCAACAATAAAATGGAATTACTTTTAGCTGCTCTGGTGCTAAACAGATTTACTTTGGAATAAGCACCATTTTGCTGTAGAGGATGAGATTTTAAAAATCAAAATAATACAGTGAATATCTGTGACTGTGTAGAAGGCATATTGGCCAACTACACGTTTCCTTAAAAAAAGAAGAAAGAAAAATGTGGTTTCCATGGCCCCAAATATATCCATGCTGGCTGAAATGTAGACCAAGTGGCTTTCTTAGCAACTCTCAGCCACTTGAAAGGGTGCCCAAACATGCACATGATTGCTAGAAAGATCTCAGTATTTCTTGCTGCCATCGAATGGTCATCCAGTTTTGTAGCCCAGATCTGATAGACTTCTATTGGGTGGACTTCTAGGTTCTAGGGTTTGGACTTCAGCACTGAGATCCAGTCCTAGCTGCATTGTCGTCAAGGAATGCACCTCATGTGGGCTTTTCTGTTATTTATACTTTCCAAGGGGCTAGTCTTCTGGTTGAAAGCCCAGAATGAAACATGGACTTCAAAAACAACAACAACACCCCCCCCTGCAACAATAAAATCTCATTATCAAGTTCCAGAACATCCTAATCTACACATGGCTATAGAGATCAGGAGTGCTTAGTTTTAACTGCAAAGTCCAATTTGTGGAACATGTTGGGCTTTAACAAAAGATCTTCAGCCAAATGAAATCCATCATTTCCCTTTTAATTTGAAATGCAAATAAGTTCCCTTTTTTTTTTTAATTAAAAAGAGAACATATAAGCTACTCATGTAAAGTAGCAAACACCCCTTCAAAAATGGTAGGAGTACTTTGAAGCAATGCCTTATTTGGGCTTGTGCCTTTCCTATCATGTGAGAGGAGATACAGGGATCTGGTCCACTAATATCATGCAATCCCTGAGAGTGAGAGGCTAAGACATGAAAAAGCACCACCATCAGTCAGTCGTTTCTTTCCCAGTCCTCCTTTGATCTGTCGCAAAGAAGGGCAAATCTTGGTAGCCTTGTTATCACCTCATTCTTTTGCAAAATAAGTATGCCAATTAATCTGCTGCATGAATGAATTATAAAATGATCCCTGCTTTGAATATAAGAGCACAGGTTCCCTGGAGTCCTCTTATAGTCCATTCTATATTGAAACCATTATTAAAAATATAAACAGAATGGCAATCCTAGGCCCTACTGAAGCAAACAGAAGAATCTAGTTAATATGAATCATTCTGGATTACATTCTCAGTTTTTGATAAGCTTCAAAGAAACATAGGCGCAGCTTAAATGTTGTCATCTTGGCAATAAATGCTAATAAATATCCCCCCCCCCCCGCAAAAAAAAGTCTTGATGCATAAGACTTCTTAGCTATGATTCTCATTTAAAGATTATTTTATCACTAACAAGAAAAGAAAGTGAAGTCAAGAAAAGCCTTGGCTAAGAGAATAATTACTGATTGATTATGTGCCATTGACTCCCAGCGACGACATATAGATTTCCTCCATGATGATCTGTCCCTAACCTGTTCTTTCAAGTCTCCCAATGATGCACTCATTGCCACCCTAACTGAATCCATCCGCCTTGCTGCTGGTCATCCTTATCTCTTTCCTTCCACTAACAGAATGACCCAAATCGAAAAATAGGTATTCTGGTGGCCACATATTATCAGTCATTCATAGCATCTGGAGAAAGAAAAACCATACCAACAGAACAAAATCTTACAGGGGCTTACCAACCACCTTACCCCAAGTTTGGGAAAAGAGTCAGGTTTTCAGTGCCTTTAGTAATATTATTAAGGTGGGAGCCATAAGGATCTTGATGGGAATGTTCCCAAGGGCAGGCACCATGACAGAGAAGTCATGCTTCCAGAGTCCCTCTCAATGGCGTCCAGGTACTGCTGGATCTTACCAGTTGGCAGAAACTAAATAACCAGGCCCCATGTCATGAACATTTTTATAAGTGGTAACCAGCACTTTGAATTGCACCCAGAAGCCAATTGCAGTAGCTTCCAAGTGGTTTTCAAGGGCAACCCCATGTGAATGCATTGCCATCATGTTGTGAGGTATACTGAGATAGCATTTTCCTCCCCTCTCCTTATTCCCATCTCTAGAGCTTTGTACGGTTGCCTGATAAATATTCTGTGTTTCATCTAGAGGAGTTTGCCCTGGCACCTTTGGAATGTACTTTTCCTTTCCTTCCCCTGCCCCAGATCTTGAGTTGGGGACAGCTCTCTGGCAGAAGCAATCAATCAAGCGCTGTCAATACATGTATAATTACATATGTTAGAACACCACCTTTTTAACCTCTTGAATGTGCTCTGGCAGGCTGAATAGCGTTATAATGACAGTTTTTCAGCTCCTCGGCATTCTTTCTGCTGGATATAGATGCTGCTAATCTGATAACGTTATTGGTTTGTTATTTGTGTATGTGTTTGTCGACTAGACAAATGGTGACAAATGGTAAGAGGTACTGCACTGCCCTGACATTCCCTTTCTGGATTCACAACACTACTCACCTCTTCCTTTCCTAAGTTGGTTTAACTTTTTCTTCCTTTTCCGTGATACATTGGCACTTCTGTCACCCAGAAGAATGTGCTAGCATATTCAGCTGCAATGATTGGCATGTCTAATCACCTCATCTCCATGTTATCACTGAAACTGATGAGGCAAGCATGATTGCTTGAAACAAGTGATAAATTGGATCCCAGTGGGGTGATCTACTGAAGCCTGTGACAGAAAACAAGCCATGTCAAATGGCAAACTTTGTGCATGTTTCGTTCTGTAACCATTTTTTGCCAAGCATCGTTTTATCTCTGCTTCAAAGATAGGCTGATGCTTTCTACTGCTGCACACAGCAGATGCAGGAAAAAGGGTAATTGAAAGAGGTGAGAGAACAGCCTCTTTGCCTATCCAGCCAACAAACGCAGCACAGAACGGTCAAGGTAAAAACTCGTCCTCTTGTATAACGTTCTTTCTTTATTTAGAAAATGTTTATGCTGCCTGCTCTTTTGGAAACAATGGGGAGTACACTGGAAAGTACAATGGAAAGATCACTAAGATGCATTCAGAAAATAAATATGTAAAGTGTATATCTAGCCTGATTCAGGCTAGAAATGAAACTTTAAAAATTAAGTTGAACCAAAGATGGTACTGAAGATGTTCCTTGCCCAGAACATCCTCAAGCTGTCTCACAAGTTGGACATCTCCTGAACACACACACACACACACTTAGTAAAAGTCAGACCATTGGTCTTTCTATCCCATTTTGCTGACATGACCTGCCCACAGGTCTTCCAAGTTTGAAATATCAGGATATTTTTTGGCTCTGCCTCAAGATGCCAGAAAATAAAGTTGGGGCTCTTTGCATGGAAAGCATGAGGTCTACCCTAAGCACATCATCACTAAGCCCATCCACTAGACTGTGGTAATAGACAGTCAAATCCAGAATGGTGTAGTGGTTAGATAGTGCCAATTCCCTTTTTGGGCTACTGTCTTCTTGGCAAGGATAGAAGTGGAGAAATAACCCAAAAAAAAGTGGGGGGGAGGGGAGGGAGATGTTTGAATGAAATGTTTATGTAATGCCAAATGACCTTAAAAAGTAAGAACTCAAAGGAGACAAGGTCACATCAGTCCATCTGCATATTGTAAGGAAGAGATGAGTGTCCTGGCTATGTAATCTGTTAAAAAGGAAACATATGTATTCCACTGCTTTAGGCAATGAAGGGTTAGAAAACAAATTCTGTTTTGTGGTTTGGAAAAGGAGATAATCAGTTCGTTTCAACCTATTTCCTGTGCATGTTCTACCCAGGAAACCATGGGTCAGTTATTTTTAGTTTTGTATTTTTTGTGATAAATACCTGCATAATGTAAGACACCCTGCAATGGGGAAGGCAGGAAGATTCTGTTTCCAATTCATATTTCTGCAGACTCAAAGTATTTAGTAATTCTCTAAACATAAGAATCGTGAAAGGCGTGCTGATGCAGTTCTGTATAAGGAAACTCATTTGTAAGTATGTACTACAATGATCTTTTTGTATGTTTACTAGCACAAGGAACATTCAGCCTTATGTGCTGATGGCAGATGAGTAATGAATGGAGACTCAGACTCCTTTCAGCAGATAATAACCTAACCAATTCAGAATCTATATTGATTTTTGAAAAGGAAGGAGGAGAGGAGGAGGAGGAGGAAAACAGTAGCAGCAGCAGTGGCAGCAAAAGTTTTCATGTTTTCCCTCTCCTTTGCTTGTTCTTTGTGCAGGAACATTCAGCTCAGAACAAAAGAATGGAGAAATAATGTGTGTGTGTGTATGTGTGTTAACGTAACTCATGATGATCTAAAAACAAAGATATTCTCAAGTCCTGCAAAGCCTCTTCAGTAGTACAACCTCACAATTCAAAAACATTTGGATGGGACTACTCTGCTTCTAGTCACAACGTTCCTGGTCCAAGGACTTGTGGATTAGATTCTGATGCAGTACTATGATTCTATATGTGGATGCTAAACAGAGACCTGTAAAAAGTTCAAGCAGGCTGTGAAATTTTGGCAGGGTTACTGATGTTGCATCACATCCTAAGGAATCTCTCACTGATGCAGCTGCTCATAGAATTGGACTTAGCCTGAAAATTTAAACACTCCATTAAAGATCACAGGCACTGCTGTTAAGACCATCCTTTTAAGCACCCTGTTAGCCAAATCAAATTTAAAAACAGAATCATACATTATAATAACATAAAACCAGAAGCTACGCTCAAAAGAATAAAACCAATTTATCATCATGAGGGAAAGTTAGGGTGAAGCAGCTTCCATGGCTTGATGAAACAGCCACATTTTCACCGATTTTATAATGGCAAGGAGGGAGGAAGCTTTTGAATCTCAGAGGAATGCTTCTGTGGCCCTGAAGATGGCAATTTCTGATTGAGGGGACGTGTAAAGAGCCAGCCTTACTAGATCTTATCAGATGGGCAGATGTTATTAAAAGGTCGTCCTGCAGATACATAGCCCTGAACCATGAAAGGCTTTAAAGTGACAATGAGAACTTTGAACTGCACCAGGAAACCAACTGACAACCAAGGCAGCTCTTGGAGTAGGGGTGTTACTTGGGTGCCATGAAGTGCCCCATAACTATGCTAACTGATATATTCTGGACCAGTTGCAGCTTCTGAATGCTCTTCAAAGGCAGCCCCACGTAAAGCACATTGTAGTACTCCAATTGTCAGTCCTTCCTAGGTAAGGAAATAGACACAAGAAATATTGTATTGATCTAGTTTATTGATATAGGTTATAACAGCAAAATCTTGAAAGCCTGACAGAGTTCTCTTTCCCTCTCTTTTATACCAAAAAAAGTTAAGGTGGAATAATTTTCAGGTTTTTTCCTCACACTTTCCTGCTAAGCCTATGTTTTTGTAATGACTATTATATATTTTCTTCAAGGCCATCTCCATACTCCTCTGTATCAATTGAGAGGTGACTAAGAAATGAATGACAGTGAATAATATCTCCTGTATTAAGAGAGGTCACAATTGGCACACAAGAGGGAACTGTGCAAAAGCCCTCTTGGCCATAGCTGCCACCTGTTCCTTGAGCAGAAGCTGTGAGTCCAAAAAGATCCCCAGACTGTAAACCAGTTCCGTTCTGGAATCTCGCTGGAACTGATAGGCCTTTGAACTCTACACCATTCCATCTTGCTGGGAATGAGTTTAAACCTGCTCTTTTCCATCCATACCCAGACAGCTTCTAGGTGTCAGGACAGTCCTTCAACAGCATCACTTATTCGAGGGTCAAGATGTAAAGTTGGGTATCATCAGCATACCAGTGAAAGCTGGCCCCATGCTGATGGGTGATTTCACCTAGCAGTTTCAAGGAAATGTTAAATAGGAGGGGGAGGAGTATTGAGTGCTGTGGTACACCACAATTATGAGCCTTATTTTTTCCCCATTACTACCAATTGAAACAATCTCCTCAAAAAGGAGGAGAGCCACTAACAGTTACCCCTGCTCCTAAACTTTGGAGACAGCTGAGAAAATTCCATGATTGATGGTACTGAAAGCAGTTGAGAGATCAAGTAGGACCAGGAGGGTCATAATACCTCTATCTCAGCCCCTTATTTGTAACAGTAGATGTGGATCATCATTAATTAAAGCAGGGCCACGTTTGCCTGTTTAGTTGCATACAGGGGTCATACCCCCCCAAATGTTGGTGGTGCTACAAAAAGTAAAACATGGAGGCTGGACAAAAACCAAATCAGATTTGATTTATATGTAATTGAAATGAGCCTGATTATTCTTGATTTAAGGATTTTCCTCTTCTATTATTGTAATCAAAAATTACAGTCCTGTAAAACAGTGGAGGTCTCTGGGAAGGGCTGCCTCCAGGGCCCAAGTGGTCTCAGGCTGTGCACCTCTGCATTAAAGCACAGAGGTGGAAAGCAAATGTATCTTCTTCTTTAAGGGAAGGGTTTTCAAATTTGGCTCAGCTCTCTACTCAGCCAAAATGAACTTTTTAGCTCAGGTGCCCAAGTAGCAGAAGTGGGAGAATGTACTTCTCATGATCATTCACAGGACCATCCACCACCAATACTTGTCTCAAGACTTGTCTATAGCCCAACACAAAATAAGAAGAAGGCTGAGATATGCCTGTGCATCCCAGCAAATGCCTGTGGTTTTGCTATCTTGCCTGATTGCTTCCTTCCTCATTTGAAGAATGATTTCCCACCAGAAAGGGAGGTTCTTCAGGGTAAGGCTGGGGAGATAGTGAGCAGAGCAAAGAAATCATTTGTATCTAATAGTCATTGCTAAACTTTAAATAGTATTTGCAACAGCAGCAAAACAGCCAGAGGCATTCTAGGAGGTGGGGGTGGAACTGAAGCCATGTTGCCTCAGCTTTACCCTTCTCAGAATGAGGCACTGTGTTGGAAAAAGGCACTGTGGAGTTGGTAAGAGTGATTATATAGCAAAAGTGATTTTAAAAAGTTTGAATTTAAATACTGAAATTGCAGCTATAGGTCAGTGCTACAGAGTGGAACTGTGAAAAAGTGGGAGGAAACTGGCCCATATTTCTGGTTCACTGAGGCAATAAAATGGCATTCCTTCAATTTTGAATGAAAGCTTCTTTTGAACTTAGGGACTCAATGACTTCTTCAAGCTGTCTACACAGTTCCATTTTGAACTTCTGGATGAAGAACTGGACAGTGGGAACAAATTCTAGTCTTGCCTCACACGGGGCATTGATGCTAAGGCTCCTGGTCAAAATAGCATACTGATTGGGGGCAGTAAGAACCTGATTTTAGGAAATATCTGATGAGCTATGTAAATATTCTCAAATGAACTGTGACTTTTATATTCATTGTTTTCTTCCTTCCTCATCACTAACAAACAGAACTGCTAGCAAGGAAGAGGCCACCTTTGTAAAGCTACTGTATCTAAGCTGCAAAAACCAGGAGGACAACTAGGTGTACAGACCCAGAACCCCCTAGCTTTTTGCTGCCATCCACTAGTCATCTGGAGTTTTGTAGATCAGATCCAGTAGCCCTAATGTTTGAGCAGTCATTTATGTAGCCATTAGAATATAATTTATATTTGTTAAGGCTTCTTTGAATGCTCATGGTTGTAGTGGAAGAATACTTCTGCCAATTTTAGCTTTACAGTAAACTAAATCATAATAAAGCTCTCTGCTTTAAAATTATCACCAAATATGAATGCTAGGTGGGAAAGGGAATTAAAGCTTTCACAATATTATATGTCAATTAATTGTTTTTATATATTTTTATTAAAGGGGTTTTTTTTAAAAGGAAGATAAAAACTAATACAAACTAATATAAAATAAGAAAAAAGAAAAAGGAATCAAAGAGGAAGCTAAAAGTGCAAGAAAGGAAAAAAGGAGTAAAAGAAAAATAGAAAAGAAAGAAAATAGATACAAAGAAGTAGCTTTTGATCTTTTTTACAGCAGTTATAAGTACAATTATAATTTACTTCTTACTCTATGGTTACAACATAACTCTTCTTTCTATAATCTATCCTGTCTCTTCATCAGAACAATAAAGCATGCATTCATTTTTTTCTGTTTCACGCAAAAAGTCTGTAAGGGGTTTCCAGTCAGCAATAAACACAGATATTGTCTTTCCTCTGATCAAAGAAGTCAATTTAGCAACGTCAATTACTGTAATTGAGTGAAATGTTTAGTGCATGTAATACCACTCTTCCACACTAGATGGCACAATGGTGCCATTTTTGCCTCTATCTCCACACTGTATTTTGTGTGTTCTGTTTATATTCATGGACTCATAAACCATATTACTGGGAAGTTTATATCACAAATTCTTCTTATTTCTTTCCTTTCAGGCTCTACAACTCTTAGCTGAATGTATAGATATATTCAGACATATACAGTGGTGCTTAAAAGTTAGTGAACCTTTTTTAATTTTCAATTTTTCTGCATAAATATGACCTAAAATGTGAGCTATTCTCCACACAAGTCCCAGAACTCATAAATTGAGAGAACCCAATTAAACAAATGAGTCAAAAACATAATACTTGCTCATTTATTTACAGTACTGAGGAAAATTATCCAAAGCTACATACTTGTGTGTGGCAAAAGTATGTGAATGTGTAGGATTATCAGTTCATTTGAAGGAGAAATTAGAGTCAGGTGTTTCAATCAATAGGATGATAATCAGGTGGGAATGTGGGAGGTCCTGCTTTATTTAAAGAACAGAATTCTGGGTATTCACTATCAAAGTCTGATCTTCTCAGCACAGGTATGTGGAAGTGTGCTGTGCCTCAAAGAAAGGAGACTTCTGAGGATCTCTGAAAAAGAGTAGTTGATGCTCACTGGCTGAAAAATATTATAAAATTATTTCCAAAGACTTTGGACTCTACCAGTCTAGTGTCAGGCAGATTATGTAAGATGGAGGCAATTCAACACCATTGTTACTGTCCCCAGGAGTGGTCAACCAACTAAGATCACACCAAAAGCAAGGCATGTAATACCGCAGGAGGTCTCAAAGAACCCCAGGATAATGTCTAAGGAACTAAAGGCCTCTCTTGCATTGGCAAATGTCAGTGTTCATGAGTTTTGGATCATTTTCCTCAATAAATGAATGAGTATAATGTTTTTTACTCATTTGTTTAATTGGGTTGTCTTTATCTAGATTTAGGACAAGTGTGGAGAACAGATCACCTTTTAGGTCATATTTATGCAGAAATATTGACAATTTAAAAAGGTTCACAAGCTTTTAAGCACCAATGTATGTAGACCATGCATACGTACATACAAACGTTCTGCCATCTAACAGTTGCGCTATCAAACATTAATGAACATCGGTTAGTTCTTGAAATGCTTTAAGATGGGGAATGATTTGAACACTTAACCTAAAATCCAATAGGATTATCTTAACTGGCCAGGCTTTCATATTACAAAAGGTAAAGGCTCACTCAAGTTGGGCTTGAAGTCTGGTGGTTAGCTGTAATTCTTGATGTTGATGTTCAGAGTGTAACTATAACCAGAAGTGAAGAGCCAGACAAACCCTGCTAACTTAATTAACTTTGTGTGTGTTTGTGTGTGTGTGTGTGTGTGCCATCAAGTCCATCTTGACTCTTGGTGACTGCCTGGATGAATCTCTGCAGTTTTCTTGGCAAGATTTTTGGAAGTGGTTTGCCCTTGCCTTCTTCTCAGGGCTGAGAGAGAGTGACTGGCCCAGGGTCACCCAGCTGGCTTTGTGCCTAAGGTGGGGCTAGAACTCAGGGTCTCCAGGATTCTAGCCTGATCCCTTAACCACTACATCAAACAGCTGTCTTAATTAACCTTACACAGCATAACCTGGGTTCATGCTTAAGACTGAGGGAGAGGGATGTGCAGTCTTGTGGACAAGTTGTATGCACTGTTCTTAAAAGATGACTTCTGTCTTCCTTAGATAGCTTCCCTTTTGGGAGACCTATTGCTATGGGGGTGTGACACTGCTATGTTACAGTATTCAGGCATACCTGCGTACCCTAGATGTGTCATTTGTGTCTTATATGTATATTGTCATCATCCAGACATCCTGTCTCAGAAGTACATTTTGTTCTAGAAAAGGCTGCTGAATCAAATGCTGGAAGGCTTACAGGATTGAGAAGAATGTCCTGGAGGACTATGGATCTATCAATGCTTGATTGCCTGTGAGCTTCCCCCATTGATTAAATTAATTGCATGTTGTTCTCCTGAAACTGCAGTCACATTGCAGATGCCTACCTGACCACCTAGTCTCTAATCAGCCATTCCCTTCTGGTGGGGAAATGGTCCAATCTTTCAGCCCCCACTGCTTAAGAAACTACCTGGAGACCATGATATTGTTTCTCTTGCATTCCAAGAGCAATACCTCCTATACAATATGACTTCTGTACATATTACTTAACTGGTTTTAATCAATGAGGTTGGCATGAAATTTCATTTCCCAGAGTACAGAGTTCAGAGTTTGGTCTAAAGGCACCAGGCTAGAAACCAGGAGACTGTGAGTTCTAGTCCCACCTTGGGCATGAAAGCTGGCTGGCTGGGTGACTTTGGGCCAGTCACTCTCTGTGAGCCCAACTCACCTTACAGGGTGATTGTTGTGGGGAAAATAGGAGGAGGAAGGAGTACTAGATATGTTGGCCGCCTTGAGTTATTTGTAGAAAATAATAAAGGTGGGATAAACAATCTAAAAAAAAAAATGTGTCTCTTTTGCCCAAGCCCCAGAGCCAACTCCCACTTTTTATTTGGGAAATGCTAACATTGTGGAATTTTTGCCAAAGACAGGAGCACAATGCTGAGGAGAAGAACCATGTTTATTGCAATGACCATTGGGTGCCTGCTTTCCAAGAAAGAGGGACCCTGAACAATAGAAAGGCAGAGATTCTTATACACTTTGGGGCTGAGGGGTGGAAAATCCTTGGGATCTGATTGGTGGGCAAGTTTTGGATAGGTGTTAAACAGGGGACAATTTTTTTTTCTATGAGTCAAGGAATCTATTGCAAAAGAGAATGGAATGCTGCAAAGAGCAGGCTGTGTTCTTAATAAGAATGGAATTCCTGTGGTTTCTCATTTGTTAACAAAGGATTTCCTCATTGGGGTTGCCCCTTCGGCAAACCCTTAAGCAGACAGGTGATGGTTCTCCCATTGTTTCAGTGTAATAGCCTTAAGAGGGCTATTTCAGCAGCAGAAACATGGCCATCCTTGGGTCATGCCATAGCTTGGGACTGATTCTGTTTTACATGTGCAAATGGGGGGGGGGGGGGGGAGGGACAAGAAACAGCAGAAGGAAATGGAAGAGTTTGTAGGAGAGGCAAGGGGGAGGGGGCAGAAAGAGAGGCAGGGGGAAGGGGGGAGAGTTTCCAGCTTTATTTTATTATTTTTCCATCACACTAACTTCCCAAGTCCCTTATTTCCTTCCTTTCTTTGACTGATTGGCTGCAGTCATTTCCCCATTTTAGAAGGAAGCGTTCTCCACTTGGTTGAAACACAGAGCATGCATGTGCCAGATTTCAAAAAAAAAAAGCCCCTTTGTTCTCATATCTTTCTCCTAATCTCATCCAAGGTAGGCCTCTTAGATGAGGAAGATGGATCCAAACTCAGGGCCTGCATCAGAATCACTCTCTACTCATCCCAAATCCTCAGCTGCTGATCTAGTACTCTGATCTGGATTCATCTCCAGGGCAGCCACACAGTTCACATGAGGAGCAGCCATTTAGGACAGGATAGTCTTTTGGGGTGGGACCCTTTATTAAGCAAGTGGGAAATCAGAAGATTCAAACAGTATAGTTAGAGCTCTTCTAAGGATACAAGAGTCTGACTCGCTGGTCCTCTTCCTAAGGCATGTGCTACTATAAGCATCATGGGTTGGGGAGTGATGAAATATACATGATTAAATCATGATGCACAAACCATTGCTTACATACTTTCATTAAATGCTAGGACAGAAGTATGGAAAGGTGAAGTGTGCATCATGACATCTCTGTTGCATCTCATCATTTTGATGCAATCTTGTTTTGCTGCCTTGCAGGGAAGGCTTAGCCACCTCTTTCCGCTCCTTATTACTCTCTTCACATGGCCACAGGTATAAAACTGGAAAAGCCATAAAGGCAGAATGCTTACAGGGGCTCTTTTTTGTGGATCCTCTCAATCTCAGGAGATGTAAGAACTACAGTTAACCCCTAGCTTTACAGTTCTCACAATAGTACTAAGCAGGAGGAGACAGCCTATTTCTATGCTGGACTGGGACTGTTTAGCACTAAATCTAATCACATTAGGCTAGTCAGCTGTATAAAATAACAATTTTTGGAGTCCCCATGACCCAGTTAAGTCTGTTGTCAAAATAGGGCCATTGTGTGCCTTGCTCAATGTGCACTTTTCTAAAGTAATACTTTTAAAATACTCTGTGATGGCAGAGAGGACTAGAGGGAGGAATGTTGGGAGCCTTCCAGGGCAGATGGAATAATTTACCTCTGGTACATTTTGAAAACAAAACAAAAGCAACCCTGAAACTGACATATACAAGAAATAGTACAAGGGAAACATTTTTTTTGAAAAAGCTGACAACTGTTATAAGGATGCATTTTTAAAAAATGAAAAAGGCTGCTTTGTTTCTTCTGGCTTGCTGGTAATAGTCTTCAAACCAGGTAGAATTGCTGCAGTAGAATATGTCTATAAAAGTTATTTTTATAAAAGTAAAAGGCATTTTTTAAAAACTTATTTCAAAGATTATTTCAAAAATAGATTGAATGATATCCAACCAACATAGAACTTTGCAAATTCCTCTTCCAAATTGAAAAAAAATCTTGCTCTGCGGTCATATGTTTGTTTTATAAATTGATAGTCCATTAACAACTAGATTAAATATCTGAGATTTTACATATATGTAACATAGCTTTCTCTAAGTTGTATTACACATATGTAAAACTTCTTCCAGAATTTGCAGCCAGCATTCCCAAATTACTAGCTGTTAATTTAAAAAAGAGTTACTTCAATACTTCCAGAGAGCACCAGATTAAGGATGGCTGGTACATTATGTTTCTAATTCTGTTACTTAAATCATTTTAAGATACACCATGCTTCTAAATTATGTTATTTAAATCATTTTAGTTCACTCGGTATAAACCAATGTATGATCCCAGTGAAAAAACAGGCACTGGCGATGAAACAGGTGGAAATGGATAATCAATTTTTATTACTGATATTATGAGTGGAACCAGCAGTTTGGGGTGAGTTATTATAGTCTTATCTGCTAAGAATGGATGCATGTATCAGTGCTGAATCCCTCTTCAGCTATTACATATCAGCCTAGACAAAGAGAAAAGGAAAGCAAAGTTAGTTCACATTGGTCTTCTAAGGCATTTCCACACAGCCATTGGCCTTATCCCTTAGACCTTTGGCAGCAAATCATTGTACTGCATGAATGTTCCTACTGATGTCCTGTGGAGCTGACTAGAGTTCCCTTCAGATGACCAAAGGGAGGCTGTCACAAGTACTCTTAACATGTTGCAGGGGTGGTGGTGGAGTGGGATTTGCAGAGATAAAAGGGTAATCTCCCCACTAGATAGCAAAATAACCATGGAGGGAACAGCAAATTGCCCTTCAGAATGGCTGGAGAGGACAATAAGGCATCACAGGACCTTGGCTACAGGAGGAAGGAGGCAGTCTTAGGACTGGAAGGCAGGACAGGATGGGAATTCCCACCAATGAGAAACTGTCCACTTTGCAGTTTCATTAGAAACACTCAGAATAGCCAGCTTAATTTCCCAAACAAACAAATATGAGCAAGCAAGCTCATACTGGAATAGCAATGGCACATGGAAGTGGTCTAAGAGTGCAACACTTTGCATATTTGCTAGAAATATGTTTACTTCCTGACTAGTCTAAATTTAGTTGTAGACTAAGTTACCTGCATTTATATCATCATATCCTATTTTGATAGATTTATCTACATCTTCATTGATTTCCAGGATGAAATTTATGAGATAAATGACTGAGAAATTATCTGGCTGTTTTCCCACATAGTTGGAGACTTCCAAATATTTTATAGAGAATTCCAAGAGTGAGAATAATTATTTTTCCATCTCAAAAATTTGTTTCCACATCTACTGCGGGAATTTCCTAGCTCCCAGCCCACCCATCTCCATAGCTCTGCCATCTCTTTCTTTACTTTCCTAATGTTGGATTTGAACTTCACAATAGCCAATAACATTCTTCCTCTCTTACTTAATGTTTGCCACCTTTGCTGCAGTATTTCTCTGTTTTTCCCTAGAACAGAGGTAGGCGATTTGGTGAAGGTAAAGCGCACTTGGACATGAAGGTCCACTCTCACGAAAGGGCTACCTTGGGACATGGTGATAAATGTTGATTTACCACCAAGCAACATTTTCTCTTCAACTCTCTCTCATCTCCCAGGATATCACTTTAGCTTATTTTTGCCTTTGTGGAATGTGCTTACTGAGCAGCTGATTATTCTATCAAAAATACCTAAAGCAGTTCTTTTGTTGTTGTTGATGACGATGATGATGATATTGTTGTTGTTAGCATTACTTGTCAACCACAGCTCATTCTAAGCTTCAGCTTCCCTAACATTATCTCCACTGTGTAAGACTACAAGTCTATATTTTTTCCTAATGACCAGTACCTCTTTCTACCTCCTATATGTGTGCTTTCTTGTTTTCAGATCCTTACTATAGTATACTTTGTGTCATCACATTGGCTTTTCTGCTATGCTTCATTTTTTTTCCTCCTTGGAATTGTCTGCAATTACAAAAAGAGGGGAAAAATCCTCTCTTTCTGAGGAACTCTCACCCATCTTGAGCTCCTTTTCCCATTAGCTCTTCTTGCCATGGAATCCTATCTAACTTTGTTAAACAGTTAGTTCTGGACTTCTGTAAAGTCCAGAATTTACAGTTGACTACACAGCCGTAGCTTCCTTTGAAACCAAAACTTCTAATAGTACAGGACCATTTCCCCCCTATGTTTTATCAGATCCCTGATCCTTGCTCTTAGAAAACAGCTTATAACATGGGCCCATTTTCTTAATTTCTTCATAGTAGAGTATCACAAGCATGCATGACTCTTTTTTTTTTTGCTTATATTTTTATTTCTCCTGAGGTCTTATAGCTTATTTCTTCCACAAAAGCCTTGAAGCTGCTGCTGAATTCCAACAGTACAGAATATCTTCTACTTTGGCTGTGCAAAGCTTTGAAAGAATGCTTTGATTTGACAAAGCTTCAATAAAATCACTCCATCAAAAAAGATACAAGAATTGAAGCAGGGCCCTGCTTTGAAGCAGCAATTTGAGTCAGATGATTGCAAAGCGCTTCATAGCCTTTCAAAGCATTTTGCAGATTCAGTGGCTTTTCTACTGCTTCTGGGGCTGTTACAGACAATATATGGTGTTTCAGTTTCAATTACATATATTGAGAATGTTGGGGGAAGAAGGCTGAATTGTGTGATGGGCTCTCTGAACTGATGTGAGTAGGTGGCACATTAGTTTAATGCCTTAATAAACTCTCTGCCTATCAGAGGGCAAGGCTAACGTTATTAGGGGCTTCCTTTATTTTCTCAGTTTTCAAATTCTTGAATGTGGTCACAGACTTAAGTGTGTTCTCTCTGGTGCCAATGTAATGTAGCACTTTCAGGCACTGGTGAAAACTTTTACTGGTTTAAAAAGAGGGGAAAGTGGCAATGCTGCAAGTTCAAGTTCCATTTCCTCTGTGCCAGCCTCTTTCTCCTGTCTCTGTGCCATCCTGCTTCTCTTCCCTGGGTTTGCTAACTAACATAGAGTATTCTCAGCAAGCCCCAACTCTGATACAACCAAGTCCTGCCAATGATGACCTATCTTCTAGAGGGCCAAACTTGCCAGGCAGCTATGCCAATTCTTCTGGCACCCCAGAAATCCCAATGTTCAAAAGCAACACAGCTATGCCACCTCACAAGAGCAAGGCAGTAGTCATTCTTCCAAATCCTAGAAGAGACCAGGTTTTGCCTGTATATGCTACCCAGCCTTAGATCAGTGATAAGAGGTTCCTTATCAGGAGACTTACAGACCAACTATGCTAATCTTCCAGGCATCTCAGAAAATCCGATAATCAGAAACAGCAAAGAACTCCACCCAGAAGGAAAAGTCATTGGATATTCTTCACTGACTTACTAAGCTTGACATCCTAGAAAAGAAAGTGGAAGGGTAAATGCTTACTTTTTTTTAAAGTGTTTGAAATACTGTATTATAAATTATAGTAGCACGCTTTCTGTAGTGGTTCTTCTAATTTCTCTATAGACTCTTGTCTGGATAATTTAAAGGCTGTGAGTTCTTTTTTCCAAATTCCAGCTATCTTTACCCTGGATAAAGCAGGATAGCAGGATAACAGAAATGTATTCAGTACTGTATAACCCTTGAAAGTATACAGCTGAAGTTTGGCAGGTGTCTTCGAGTCAATGTTGACTCCTGGTGACTGCCTCGACTAGTCTGTACAATTTTCCTGGCAAGATTTTGGAAGTGATTTGCCACTGCCTCCTTCCAAGGGCTGAGAGAGAGTGACCGGCCCAAGGTCACCCAGCTGGCTTTGTGCCTTTGGTGGGACTAGAACTCTTGGTCTCCCTGTTTCTAGCCTGATACCTTATCTACTACATCAAACTGGCTCTCCTTTTTGCCTATTATAGTTATGGATTTTTTTTTTCCACATCAGACCTTAACTATCAAACAGCCTCAAATAGAATCAGACTGCCCTCAAATCTGGAAGCACAGACTTGAATCAAATCTTGCCTTCCTTGAATATTGAAATCTCCAGTTCAAACTGAATGATAAGCACAGATCTACCTTCCGTGTCTCTTAATTCTAGTTATCACTTGTTGCTTAACTTCTTTCTTTGCTTGATTCTCTTCCTTATGGGAAGTTTCTTCCTTTGTCAGTTCTTGTTGTTACACCACTTTTCTTTGATCTGACAAATTCTCATCCTGCTAACAGCCGAAGCATGGCCGCTAACTATTCTAATTTTGTGGCTTTTTGGGGCGGGGGGGGGGGGGGAAGGATCGCTATAAGATTACACCTTGTTGCAACTATATGGCAGGACTGTTCTCTTAGCTGGAAATCTGGCAATGCAGGCAGATGCTCTTTCTTTCTTTTTCCTGATGACTCTGAATGTGATGTGATCTTCCTTTCCTAAAAGGATCATCTTAAATTCAGAGACATCTTCCTTTCAGGTAAATATGTTAAAATCTATATAGATTTATGTATAAGATTATTAAGTAAGTTTAGGTATTCATAGCCTAAACCTAAACATATATGATAAAATACCACTCTTAGTAATCCAAAATGATTTAGCATTAAATGTTTACAAGCATTCATTAAGCAACCATTCTTCTACTGTTCCCCCCCGCCCCAACTAATTTCAACCTTTCAAATCTTCCCTATCCCATTTTTAACAAGGAGAAAAGAAACACTTTTCATATCCACTTAGGTCTTTAAATATGGAAATTTACCTATGTGATTGTGCAACAGAAGTCAGTGCTTGTGACTCAGAAAAGTAAAGTTTGCTTATGTTGATGTCAGATTGATTCAGACAGGTGGATTTTGTATTCAAAGAGAAAACAGAATAGATACTCATTCAATAAAATACCATTTAAGTGGTATTGATTGATCAATGGATTTGATTTGATTATATCCCACCTTTCATTCAGGAATTCAAGGCAGCATACATAATTCTCCTTCCTATTTTTTACCCACAACAAGTACAATGTGAGGGGGGTTGGGCTGGCTAAGAGAGAGACAGGCCCAAAGTCACCAAGATGGCTGTAACATTTTTTTCAGACAGTTTTGCTATAGCTTAATATTTGTCTTATCAATGTAGATGTTCTATCTGTCATCTATCTATCCCTCCCTCCCTCCCTCCCTCCAATTTGTACAGCTGCCCATCTCACCAGTGACTCTGGGGAGTGAACAAAACTAAAAAAAAAAAAAAAATACAAACATTAAAATACAGCCAAGAATAAAGCACCCATCATAATGACTAAATTGACCACTAAATGGGTCCCTGCACACATTTTGGGCCCCAGGCCTGGGCACAGATCGAAAAGCCAGCAGAGTTGGGGCCATCCTGATCTCCAGAGGGAAAATGTTCCATAAGGCAGGCACTATGGCAGAAAAGGCATGTCTTCTAAGACCCACCAAATGGCATTCCTTAGCCGATGGGACCCTAAGCATGCCCATCCTGCCTGACTGGATCGGATGGGTAGAAACAACTGGGGAGAGACAGTCCCTCAAGTAACCTGGTCCCAAGCCATGAAGGTCTTTAAAAGTGACAACCAGCACCTTGAACTGCACCCAGAAGCACACTGACAACCAATACAGCTCATGGACTAGAGATATTACATGCGCTGAATAACCAGCGCCACGGAAATAAACCAGATTTTCTGTGAATGAGTACTCCAAAGATGATTTATTTGACCAACATCATTAGCAGTTTACAGTGTGCCCCTCTTCTCCTCCAGATATAGATATGCTGAGGAAACTGAAATAAATTGGCAATAAAAATAATTTTCTTTAGATGGAGAAATGAATCAGATGGTGAAATAGTTTTCTATGGGAAATAGAAATCATGTGTTACATTATTTAACTTCAGGCTTTTTGGTTTACCAATATAACAAAAGCTTCAATTTTGTGATTAATTCAGTGTAAACAGAAGTAATCTATGTCATGATGAAGAAACCAATCCAATCTATCACAAACCTTTGAGATGGGCTAGCAAAACCTGGTATGTATTACTAACCTGTAATGTATTATGAAAACCTGGAGGCTCACCAGGCAGTAATCCGATCATGACAGCAGAGAAACCAATATTTCCTACAAATTCAGAACACCTTGACACTGCCCCAACAGAAAAAACAGGTCAGGCATATGACCACTATTACGTGTTGGGCCCTGAGTGACCTGGGACAGGTCCATGGCTGTCACGGTGGCCATGATCTCCCGAGCTACCTCAGACCCCACCCCTAGGGAAGGCAAGTAGAAGTCCCCCAAGACCATAAGACTGGGGAACTCCACGCCAACCTACGGCCATGGAGTGAAGGAGCTCAGGCAGGGAGGTTGCTACACAGCAGGGAGGCTGGTACAGTAGCAACAGTCCCAAATGATCCCTAGAGTCCAACTTAATAAATAGGGCCTGACACCTGGCAATCTGTGAGGCAGCACCCCTGGATGCCTCCCAGGTATCTTGAATGACCACCACCCTCCCACTATCTCTACCTTGGGGTCTTGATTGATGCCACACCCAAAATCCAGCTGGATACAACTCAGAAAAGGGAACACACACCCCGGCCCAGGCCAGGTTTCAGTAATACATGTCAGGTCAATAATATATGCCAGGTTTTGCTTGCCCATCTCAAAGGTCTGTGATATGTTTGGATTGGTTTCTTCATCACGATATATTTTTGTTTATACTGAATTAATCACAAAATTGAAGCTTTTATTATATTGGTAAACCAAAAGGCCTGAAGTCAAATAACATAACATGTGATTTCTATTTTCATGGAAAACTACTTCACCATCTGATTCATTTCTCCATCTAAAGAAAATTATTTTTATTGCCAGTTTATTTCAGTTTCTTCAGCATATCTATACCTGGAGGAGAAAAGGGGCACACAATAAATTGCTAATGACGTTGGTCAAATAAATCATCTTTGGAGTATTTATTCTCAGCAAATCTGGCTTATTTCCATAAATAAGAACACTGTTGTAATATGCTGTTGCGGATGCAAAGTAATCCTGAAGAGAACAGTCTTCAGTCTCCTCCAGATACCTCTTCTAAATACTGAGACTTTAGAATAAACCGTTTCACAGTATAAGACAGTGCATAAAACACTGCAAAAACAGACATTTGGATAAGGACTTGTGCTGACTTCAGTTTCTTCTTAGTTGTTACACATACTCATATATTTATTGGAAGAATCTACTTGTACACAAGAGGTCATAATGATCTAGTCACTGTGAAACAAATACATTACCATTGCTGAAAGGACAAGTTTCATAAAAGCTTATTTCTGGAATCATAATAAAATCAATTAAATAGATCACGGCTTAGAAAAAGGCACTGTTTTTTACCTTATTCTACAAATCTGAGAAAAATCAGGTGAGCCTCTTATGCCAGACTGGCTAAGTAGACTTAGTAATGCTAATCTGCCTCTAAAACATGTCTTACTATTTGGGTAATAGCAGAGTTTGCTAAAGTAAGCCACACCTCTAGCTAATGCTTATTCAAGAGGGATATCACTCTGAACAGCATTTGTTATCAGATAGATTTTTTAACACCACAGCAATATATTCTTCCAAAGGCTGTCTATACTTAAACAAAAACATACAGGATATTTTGTTTGATTCCTTTGCTGATTACTATTTTCCTTTGCAGATATGACAATTAAAGGAGCACTTAGGGCACTGTCTGGTATTTCCTTCTCTGTAGGTTTTGGGACTCTCCTTACAGGAAACTGACTAACAGCTTGTCTTGATATAATTCCGCCCTTCAATGGAACATAGATCCTCCAAGTTTGTGGAAGACAGTGGAGGACATTAATCTGTATAAATTCACAATGGTATCTTCAGAATCACAACCTACTGTTCTGCCACATCACATGATGCAACATGACCCAGAATCCATCAATATGGCTAAATTGGCAAATTGCAATGCAAGTCATAAGGGCATAAGAACAGATTTTCTAGATCAGACCATCCAGTAAAACATGATTTTTTAAACTGTACCCAGTCAGATATCTCTGCAGTGTGCATCTCTTAGGCAAGTACTATAGGCAAGAGTCTTCTGCTTTACAGTATGTTCAGTATTTGCCATCTAAAGAGAAACTGACTTTTAAACATGGATATTCTGTAACAGCTAATATATTATTATCCTTCATAGTGTTATTATCATAAATGAAAACATCTGATCTTTTCAAACAGTATTTGTTATTAGATGTCTTAACTAAAGCTTGACCCTTGACCCAATGAAACATTTAATCCTGCTTGCATGTGAATAAAATAACTGTATAAACATGCATTGGTAATTATCTGGCAATACAATTTTTCACAGCAGTACAGGTTAAATCCTATTTTGTTCAATGGCTTTTATTTCTGGGTAAATATGTATAGGATTTCAGTTTCAGCAGTGCCTAAGTCAACAAAATGAGCCAGCTTTGTTGTGCAAGATAGTTGTGGCAGACTACCTATGCAAGGAAGCTTGCAAAGCATGTCCTCATGCCTGCAGTTGATTATTTTATGATAACTGGGTTGGTGTTTATGGTCTCTTTCACTGTTTTATTTAACAGTACTTTTTACATGTCACTTTGAAATGTGATAATGTAGGATTTATTTATTTGTGGTAAAATACATTAATTTTTTATTTGCATCTTGGCCTTACCATCTTATATCCCTGGATAATTTCCTGGATCCGATCAAGAACAATCTAGTGAATCAATGTATAAATAATGAAGATAGAAGAAAATCCATAAATCATTTGCATCAGAAGGAGTAGATGAGGAATTCAAAGAAGGTAACAAGGCTATTAAGAGGCGCTTCTCCAGGACATCAGCTCTAATGTCCCGTTTGCAAGGTCCCTGTCCACATGCGTACCTTTGAAACATAATAAGGCCAGATTTATTTCTGCAGGGCTAATGTTACCTCTTGGAGATTTATATTGGTGCTGTTTGTGTGGACAGCCATTTTTCTGATGCTCTCTCTGTGTGAGAGCCTCTCTGCAGGTAATATCTGCAGCATTTTCATGTCAGGCAATTTCAGATGCCACATTTGCCAGAATTTAAAATAATAAATTCTTTGCTGCTCCAGAAGGGAACATGTGAATTGGTAGGAAATTAACAAAGGAAATGTGGTTCTTCCCACAAAGGGGCTATTTTCTGTACAATTGCACAGTCTGTGCATATTTTCCAATTCTGTTCTATCAATGCAGATAATTCAGATGAATAGTATCATACCTTAAATCAGTGGTGATCTACATTACACACAGAGTGCAGATGATCTTCTAAAAGTAAGATGCACATACTTGCCATTTCTTTTCCTTTTATCTTCAGTCACTGAACACAAACTTTTACCAAGTGCCAGCAGCACTAAGAGTGATCTTAAAGAATCATAAGCATATTGCCACGAAAATTGAAGACAATATAATAAGCTACAGTAGATGGTGCTAGACAGGTGCAAAAGATTCAAGACAGTCATTTGAGGATATCTGTAAGATTTGCCCTTAAGCTAAGTGGTTTAGAAAATGTGCAATTTAGATATATCTGCTCAGAAGGGAGATTCAGATAAAAACAGTTGAGCTGATAAGATGATTAGAGGCAACCCCCTATATGCCCAGGTTATTGATTCATCTGACACAAGGAAGAGTGTAATAGGGAGATGTGGTATAAGTGCACATGAAATAACACACTGAAAACATGCAAGTTCAAGTCAAGCCTTAAGTGATGATCCCATTTTTTGACATCTAAAGGGGGAATAAAGTATAATGGTGGAAGAACTATTATCATTAGCTCCAGATCTTCTCTTTACTGATTTGTATTTTTTCAAAAAAACTTTTTTTCTAAACACATTATTTTGAATTATTCCAACAAGATAAACAGCTCAATGTTAAAGTTAAACCTTTTTGGTCTGTCTGTTTAATGTGGATTTATAAAGTATTTTAAAGTGCATACTGGCAGCTGGAAAGAGCTTAAATGCCTCCTGGAGCCACAGGTATTTCATTTTAATGTACACACCTGAATTCCTTTAATTTATATTATCACACCATGAGGAAAGATTGATACATATAAGATAGGAACATATCCAGGTTTACTGATGATTATTTTGTTATACTACTAAAGTTTCCTATCATATTAAAAGTACAGTTTTTATTTTTGTTAAAAAGTGTGCTCTGCCACAAATCCAAATGAGTATGTTATAATGTTCAGATTATAAATATATTAAGTTGCATTTCTTTAGTCTATTGATTGGAGATAGCATTTAACACAAGCGGGTATTGCAAGGATATTGTGGAAAATATTTTGAAAATGTAGAATTGTAAATACCCAAATGCAGGTGCTTTGAAAACATCAAGTCAAGCCTTTACCATAGGAAATTTCAGACTGGATGGGCCAATGGATTATTTATGAACCTGGTCAAACCTTATCCAAAGTATACTTTGGTATATTACCTCAAAAGAGGTGATGGATAACCATATATATCCCAAAGAGGCATATATATGCATTCGTATTATGGTTGCAAATTTGGAAATAATTGTCAGAATTTCTATGGAAACACAGCACAGCTCACATAAGAGAGAAGACTCTGGTCAAGGTATGTTTGCTCACTGCTCATTGCTGGGCTTTCAAGGGCCAAGTTGTGCTTTGTTTTTTTTCTTTTCTTCACTGTATCTTGACCAGCCAAACACTTTCAAAAGAAGACTCTGATGTATGAAATAGGACACACGGAGGACCGGCCCATGACATTTTGTGATTTAAAGTGAAATGCAAGGCAGCTTCTGCTTATACAGTGTAATATTTTTTAAAAATGCTGAGGTGTCAACTGATTAAAAAATCCAGTTTCAAAAAGCATTGTTAATGAATACAGAGGAAACGAAACTGAAGAAACATGTAATTACATGTTACTCTTTTCTATCAAAGGACCTAATTCATTGGTCCATCCTCCTAATTCCACTTACTGAATATAATTTTCTTTTCTTTTTTTTCAGTATTGCTGATATGACAGCTTCCTTCATCACTTGGGCTATTCATATCTGAGTCATAAGTGGCACACTATAATAAACAGAATCAAAAAGCTAAGTCTAGTCACCCCCTTTTGGGGGGGGGGGTAATACTAACTGACTATCTGCTTCTTTTGATGCTCAATATTAAATGTAGGTTTTGTTTGCAGATGTGCTCCATTGTTCAGGAACAACATCCCTTTAGTTAGTTAGCAACAGGTAGGCCTGCTGTAGTATTTATTAATGTCTAAACATGCACAATTGTGTATTATAAAGCTATTTGTACTTGAATCAAAATGTTCTACATGATTCACTACTATATAGATTATGGAGGTAGCCATTTAATATAATCCAAGAATAAAAGGAGGAAATATAATAGACTAAGTCTTTTAAACCAAAGAGAAACAGATTAATGCTTCAGTAAATACTAGTGAGAATTTTATCATGTTCTTATTAAAGAAATTTCCAGTGGTATCATACCAGTTACACCAAGATTCCTACAAGTTTAAAACAATTATGTAAATAAAAAAAATTCCAGTTTCATAAAAAATTGTTGAAAAACAGATGTAACCAAACTGAAGTAATGAAATAAAATAGCAGAACCAAGGTTTTCCAGCAGGGGACACTCTCTCACCACACTCTGCAAGAAGCATTTCTACTGTACTAGGAGTCCTACCCTGATCAGGAAGTAGGAAATCCATGGATTCCTTATTTTCTTCCCCACAAACAGAAAATTATAAACACTTTTGCTATAGGACTTTAAATTTAAGTTAAAACCTTATCATGTATGACATTACTTTACTCACCTAAATCAAAATGCAGGGGATTAAAAAAAAAAGGAGATAAAACTTTTTCTCTTTGAAATGCAATCCAACATTTTAAGGTCAAATTCAATAACTGTTAGTAATTAAAAATAGCTAAGAGTTTGGGAAACCTTAAAGACTAATACGTTGTCACGTTAGATTTTGCAGATTACAGTCTACTTCATCTGACAATGGAGTTCTTCAGAATTCTTTGCAGTCGAAAGCATACTTTTCATAAATAAAATCTGGCATTAATGATTGCAAGAAAAAAAAAACTAGTGGAGATAAGCACACAGGCCCATTCTTACATTTTCTCTGGAGGCAGTAAATCCATCACGTTCATGTTATTCCCTTTATTTCAGTCTGTATAAAAGATCAGCAAAATCAGAGAAGGCATGTTTCCCATAATGTGACAATTTCAATTATTTCCTTATCTGTACTGCGTTAGACAACAGCCTGTCAGTGACTATGCAGTGACAAATCACAATATGAGTTGTGTCTTCGTATGAAATCTATGGTATTGTCCATGCAACACTCTGTAAGAGCTTTTCCCCAGTTACATTTAACCAAATGTGCCATGACAATATCTTTTTTCCCTCAGCTCTCCACAGGCGATGAGTAAAACAGGCTTAAGACTGTCCTTAGCTACGTTAGCGTTAACATAGTATTTCCCCACTTATTCCAGCACCAACCAAGGGATGCCACAAGCTATGTAAAATGGATAGGTTTTGTCCCTTGTTATCCTAGAGAGAAGTTAGGTAACTTGCAGTAACTAGAAACAGAGGCTACTGAGGCAGGAGAGGAATTGGCAAGAGCGGTAGTACACTTCATGCAGTTTTAGCTTTCTGCCCTCAAAGATGAGTTGATAGCAGTTTGACCTGGCAGGGCAAAAGGCCCCTCCAGACAGGAACCCCCACTGGAACTCCCTTCCTAATGAGGTGTACCCGGGGCCATGTCCCCAGCTGCAATTTGCCATGCATAACCATGTCCTGACAATACCTATTTTCCCTTTTGGACCTACAACGTTGTCCTTATTTCACCCCCAGGCCATGAGTGAGGCAACCTTAAGTCTTCATTAGCAGTACAGGTATAGAAGTATTTCCACTTATTTTGATTCCATCTGATGATGAACTGAAAATGTCTAAAATCTATTATGCTTTTCCACTCACTACCTTAGAGTTGAAGTGAGGTGATAAGTACTGAGTATGTTCAGAGGCATGTTTTGAGTGTGTTGGCTCCCCTTCCTCTCTCTGCTCATTAGCTTGCCTCTTCCCCAGCCATTTCTCTCCAGCATGTGCCCTCTCCACTAGCACATTATTTCCTTAGTGCCTTCATACATGCCTCTGTCCCATCCTCTACTTTTGACACCAACTTCTCTCCAGGCATCCAAAAAATTAAAGAATAGACCTGCATAATTTCTTCTTGAGAAGAAGAGGACATTTTTCCTAACTGGTTTTAATAATATTTTGAAATTTATCTTTACTTGAAGATGCAGCAGCAACTTTGGCCTGAAAAAGATTACACACTACTGTTCTAAAAATAGAGGATAGTGATGTATGGGGAAAAGTCTACAAGGATTTACGATTGACATAAAAAGGAAGGAATAATTGTAATGTTACATTTCAAACTTAGAAGAAAGGGGCAAATGAAAAAGGAGCAGTGCTTTAGAAGATACTACATAAATAATAAAGTCTGGAGAAAAAAAAGAAAGGTTCACATCTGGTTGTTTCATCCTCCTTACCTTCAGCAGATTTGCAAGTCCATGAAATGTAAGAGAAGAAAGTGAGACTCTCATATTAATAACCATTGCTCCTCAACAGGGAAGAAATATTTATTTGGGATAATTCAGTGTGCGTTTCCTGGCCTTCACATTAGACATTTTAAAAATGTTGTATTTTATCTCCAAATAAAATGTTTTCTTTACTTAAGAGCTTATGCTGGTCTATGACCATAATAAAGATTTGATTTGATTTGATTACTTAAGAGCCGAACTTCTCCTCACAGTCATCAGAATATAGTATACATAGGGAGCCATCTCAAAAAGAGGAAAATATTTCTGTCCTTTGGCAGGCATTGCTGTTTGAAACTTTGAGAATAAAACATCTTTATGTGTGTAGTTGTGTACTGACAGGCACACATTCTCCATTTTCCCTCTTGTTTCAGTGATTAGACTTGGAACAGTAAGATATTTAATGGAAGAATTGTTTAGGAAAGAGGAAAATTTTTTTGGAAAGAAATGTGGTCAAGCTGTCCAAGACAAGCTTAATTTCATCTGCATTCAACAATCATACAGTATTTGTGTTCAGCTTTTTAAAAGTTTAGGAACCATCAATTGAACAGTTGGGTGAGTGGGATTATAGTGCTTCTCAGAGTTCTCTTTTCTAGATATTTTAACAGTATCCAACATGTTTGGATCTGAAACCCACCTTTAGCCCTAGATATGAATTTGTGGCTTTATTTCTTAGGATTCTAGTAAATTCTTGTGAGTTGGTACTGTTGTTGTTATCCTGTTGTCCTTAAACCAGATTGGTATGCAATTGTGAATTCCAACCAATCTAGCTGACCACTGATTTAAGGGAGCATAGCCACTGTGGCATGTTGCAGTCCAACACATCTGGAGGGCACCAGTCTAGTTTAGGATAGAAGTCTACAACAATTCCAGTTTCCCTGATAGTAATTGCCTCACAAAGGCCCTTTTGTATTCCTTCCCGAGGAATGTTCCAGGCTTATACAGGGATAACACACTTTCCCTACTTCCTATCAGAGAAGGTTTAATTATGAAAGACAAGCACCTCCAACTTTGTTGGGCACGTTTCTTTCGTTTTTCTTTTTCTTTTTCTTGGCTGTCCTTTGTCCTAAGGGGGGAAAAAACTACATAGGAAATCCATGCCACCATTATTATTATTATATAGAGACTGCATAGGTGATGACTGGTTTTTATTATTTTAAATAAGCAAAGTCACTCTTTGTGCTGAAGGCCACTAAAACAATTACACCCTCATATCACTCTTTTATTTATTACTTCGTATGCATTGTTATGGGGTTGCTAAATGCTCCTGTGCAAACATACTCTCATTCTACCCTTCCAGATATCCTATAGTTTAATCATTATTGCAATTACCAGGCAAGTTTCAAAGTCTTCTCTTTAAAAACGGTCCCCTGAAAAATGGCATTCCTCATCAATGAATATGTGAGCTTCCTCACTACATCCTACTTTGAAGCATTAAAGATTGTCATAGCATTATTCTTCTCCCAAAGAATGTCAAAGTTAAAAGAATGGTGAATGTATGACATCAGTTTCAACTGAACATCCTTAGGCCAACTTTAGAAAGAAGTAGCTATCAATATCTCTACATGATCACAATAGTTCCTGTTTTTCAGATCAGAAACTTATGTTTACAATTTTCCCCTTATTTTGAATTATAGGTAGTCCCCAGTTTTAGAACAAGTTTCATTCCCAAGGTCTGCCCTTAAGTTGAATTTGTAAGCTGGAACAGTATTATTGTGTAATACTGTAAAAGTAGTATTGTATAATTAAATCAATCCATTGTGTATTTAACTCAAATCATTGGGTAGTTAACTCAAATTTTGCTACAATGGGCTCCATCCTTAACTATCGGTCATCTTTAAACTGGGCGTTCTTAACCTGGGACTACCTGTATAGAAATAATCAAACCATCAAACCCCTCTTTAATGTTATGCCATTTCAATATTGTGCTGCTTTGGAAAAAGAAATAGGGTATAAGGAATTGAATCAGACAAAATAAGCTCCTGATTATCTTTTTCTCTAAAAGACAGTCACAACCTTTTGAGTTTATATATACCCATATGACACTGCAGCTAACCAAACCATTTATTTCCCCAAACTATATGAAGAGATACATACTGTGGTTAAGAAAGTGTGTGGACATGCACATATTTTTAGGCAAGGAAAAAGAAGCAAACTTTGTTTTTGCCTGGATTAAAAGTAAAGATGTCCTTGCTCCTGGTGACTTCTTTCACACAATCTTGTTACCAAATTGGTTCGCTTTGCCTTCTTCTGCAATAAGTATTACTATACTAGTGGAAAAATTAAGCAAACATTGCTGGAAGATGACAATCTCCTTCCTTGCCAGTACTATATCCTACCTTTTTTTATTTTTTACATTTTGAAAGATTTCTTAAAATTCCATTAATTCATTGGTAAAGATGTTTTGTTTATCCTCAATCTTTTGTTACTGTATAACTTCAAGACTATTCAGGAGATCATAATTGGTTAATTAAGTTTTTCCTTCAACCTCTTTTCTTACTTTCCTGTTGCTTTTGAAAAATTGAACTAGTAGCACAAATCTTCAACAAATCCAAATCCAGCAAACAGAAAGAAACAAAGGGGTCATTTTTAAAGGAAGCTTTGGCAATTCTAATTGAAATAATAACAATGATAATATTACATTTAATCAAGTGACTTACCACAAGGTAAAAAAATGATGCAATATAAAACAATGAATTACAATCTGCTTTCACTTATTTTCATTTCAATTTGATTTGTGCAGGAGCACTTCCCAATAGACTTGTGTCTAAAGCAACTAGTAAACACTATGGTTTGCATTTTCCTACAGTACAGCTTAATTCACATTTAGGTGATTAAAAAAAATTAACACGTTAAAGGAGTTTGCCTAGAAACCAACTAGTCATTTTTTTCTGTTTGCAATAGATGCGAGGGTATAGCATGATGTACTGGCTTCAAGTACTGTAAGAGCCTTTATCCCTTTTTCTTCCTTCCAGAGAAAGCGGTATAAAGTGTGCGAAAGACAGGGAGCCATTATGTCCCGATGCTTTGGCTTATTGTGGTTTATAGGTTGTCAGGGCAACACACTCGCTCTCGTTCTCTTCCCCTCCCCGCCACGAGACCTTCACGCTGCTCTTTCAGCTGCCACTCCTTTGTTGCCACGGGCGCTGGAGCAGAAAGAGACAGGAAGTGTTATTTCTGATTGGGCATTGCCTAGACTCGCTCATTAGCATATCCGGACGGAGTCTGACTAGCAGAGCGCACAGCGATTGGCTGAAGCTGGAGGTAAGGCTGTGGGGTGATCCCGGCAGGCCGGTAACTGTCGGACATTGACGGGCTCAGCTCCGCGAGGTGGCACGAGGAGGTTTTGTGCGTGCGCGTGACCTCCTTTGCCCCGAAAAGTATCGCGCGCCAACCCGTGTTTTCTCGCGGCCTTATAGTCTCTATTTTGTCATTCTGGATGGAGGAAGGGAAGAAAAGTTGTAGGCGTTTGCTTGCAGACGGTCGAGGCCGCTCCGCTGCGGAGCCTGCTCGCGGAAGTGGAATGTCTGCATTGGTAAGAGTCGTGTTCACGCATCTGAGGCGTGAAAAGCGACGGAATGCCCGCCCAATTGCTAGCGGCTTGCTTGTGATACGAATCAAGCAAATAGATTTGACCTTCGAAATAGTCCTCCGAGGCGACAAAAACAACCAAGCCACCACATGCTACTGCCGCTAACGCAGATATACGCTCGTTCATCTGGTTAAATTGATAAGGGATTTTTTTTTAATGCGCAATAAAGCCTGGGCAGCTCTGGTGTAGTATGGTGAAAGAGTTGTAAAGGGGAAAATCAACCGAGGAGGTCCCCGTGTCTAGGATATTTGAGCTTGAGAAATAATGGTAAATTCTTAGGCACACTTAACTGGAATAAGACGTCCCACGGAAACACGGTTTATCCTTCAGTAAAAAAAGTGCATACTTAGGAAAATATGCGCTTTCCTTCCATCCTGCGTGTACGATTCAAGATGGCAGAGGCTTAAACTTGAATGTGATTTGCCCCTCGCGAAGGAAATAATCCATACAAATGTTCTGTCAACTGGCTGGCTGCACTCGATATTTTTGGCCGTAGAAAATCTGCCTAATAGCAATTTAATAACATTCTCGAAACCTTACACTGCATAAATCGATGTCAGGGCTGAAGATAGAATTTAAAGGTTTTCATATCAGAGTAAAGAGGGTTTTAGAAAAAAAAAGTCTGCAGTCCTTTCATTTTTCCCCATTAAGGCCACATTAGAAGGAATAGAAGTTCGTGTGTTTTGCAGTTTAGTCCCGAATCATTTGCACTCTGACCCCAAATATTTCCCCTGCGGGATAAAAGCCGCCGGGAGGCAATTTGCTTCGGGAAACTAGCAACCGGGAAGGATTAGGCCATCCTCTAGCGGAGTTGCCGCTGCATTTTATTTAAAATAGTAATAAGTTGCCCGCAGACACCTGCCTCATATCTTATTTGAGGTTGAACCCGAGGAAAGGGGAATGACCTCACGCTTAAAGAGCAGTTTTCATAGACTAGAAATTGTTCGTGGAACAATTCATGGGCTCCTTTCACGGGACTGCGTAAATCCTCAAGGCAGGTGCTTGAGGCAGCAATACTCTCCGACTGTCCCAAGATTTTAAGAGCCAGGTGTGATTACTCCGTCACACCAGGCTCGGCATTTTTTGTTACCGTGTCAGAGAAGCCCTAAGACTGGCCCTGGCCCTAACATAAACTCTGGGTCTGAAGCCTGGTAAGAGACCAGTGCAAAGAAGGTGCCGCTCCGCCAGCTGCCTTTGAGTAAGAAAGGGGTACAGGAGAGGGGAAGCTTTTAGTGGGAAAAGAAAGAAAACGTCCTGCCCTCCATTGCTGCGGAGCTTGTCCTGCTGCCTGCTGTATTTTAAGGTAACTGCCTCTAACAGTTGCCAACATTTTTGATCTTTTGGTTGCTTTTCGGCAGCGATCACACAGCATGTGGGACGCTGGTTTCAATAACCTGTTTAATTTCTCTTTTTTATTCCCTCTCTCTCCCTCTGAGCCACGCTGGTTGCCTCGCAATGGGGGGCTGGGAGAGCATTGAGGTCTTGATGCTCCCACAAGCGGAGTTGTAAGAGGAGAGCAAACCCGGTCGTGTTTGTTTTACTCACTCCTCCATGACAGCCTGAGAATCTGACGAAGAGCAAGCTAACTCCTGCTTTGGGGGATGCTGCAAAGATTTCCCTTGGCTTTCATAGTGGGGTGAGAGACTCTGTTTGACAGCTTCCCCTCCCCCAACCAATACCACTGCGCATAGGGCCCTCCCCGGTGGAGGTTGGTGAAGAGGCGGAGCTGCGTCTCGAGGCTGCCAGCAGAATCCGGTATTACATGTGGTCACTTGGAGAGTCAGAGAAGCCTCTTCTCCTTTTTTTTTTTCCTTGCCTTGCTTCACTGCAAGGGGGTGGCCCTTGGAAACACCTTATTTTAACATACGCGCTATAAATACTGCTCTGAGGTAGGGACAGAGCGAAAGACTGCAGTAGGGCACTGGGACGCGCCCGGAGCCGGCTAGCCGCCATCAGTGAGCCAGCCCTTGAAGCTCGCGGTGAGTGCAGGAGCGGGCGGGCGCGCGCGCGCTTATTTCAGCCCCTCGACTGCATTCCATTTGCTGCTTTGAATGGAAACAGCGGCGAGACGATTCTTTCGAGTAGATCGGGGGTTTTCTCACGTCTTGCGAGTAATGCGTTTGGGATCAGCAGGAGAAGAGTTACTTCAGACTCTCCCCCCGCGCACCTTATGCATTAGAGGAAGTTCTGTTTGAACGGGAGGAAAGCAGAAGCGAGGCAAGCCGGGGTTCTACTCACTTTGGGTGGAGCTGGCAGTCAAAAGGCGCTGTTAAAGAGGCGCGCATGTGTAGGTATGTAAGCATTCCCAAGGAGGGAGGGCGAGGTACTGCGATGGGGTTCTCGGCAAGAAAAGTCTAGTGTTGGAGCGACGTGGAAAAGGAGGTAACAGGGTGAAATGGCTACAGAGGAGAAGCATGTTGCCTTCTAATCTCTCTGAATGGGGTTCTGCTGCTTGTCCCTGCGTGTGCAAAGATGGGCTGTGGTTATTTCGGTGCTTTGGTTGTGCTTATAAGTGCTTTCCTTTAACTACTCGTGCATTTACAGAAATGTGTCTGCTCAGTTTAATTTGGGAAGGGGGAGTGTATTGATGGTATGTGGAAGGTTGGGATGAGAAGAGGGTTTCTTTTTTTACTCTGTTAATAGTTTATTTCATGGATAGAAACAGAGAATAAATTAATACAATTTTATATTGGAGGAGGAGCACCATGAACAAAGCTGGGGATTTTAAAAGAGCCAGGCACCAGATGAAAGGGAAGTGCTTGAACCAGTGGGCAGCCAGAGCTGATGCGGCAAGGGCTTGGGGCAAGGCGCTGGGCTGGTCTCAATCGCCATCTTTTGTTCTCCTTTACAGCCACTCCTTGCAGCAGAGGCTTTCTTACGCTGAGCCTTCACTGTAACTAACATTTGGGGAGGAAAATTGGAGAAATACCGCTTAATCCTTGAGAAAGAACTTTCTTGTAGAGGAAAGAAAACACCGTGATCTTCCTTTTTGGAAAACAAAGAAACTTAACTGCTTGGCGGCAATTTTTCTCACTGATTCCATCTAACCAGCTAGAGCTTCCTTAGGTTACTTCTCTCACCTGGCTTCTATCACAGCCAGAGAGTTTGTTCTGCTCACGGTACACCTTGCCCAGCAATCAAGATGATGCAGATCTGTGACTCTTACAGCCAAAAACATTCTCTCTTCAATGCAATGAACCGCTTTATCGGAGCTGTTAACAACATGGACCAAACAGTGATGGTGCCCAGCCTTCTTCGGGATGTGCCTCTCATGCTGGATGAACTGGATTCAGGGGGTGGTTGTGGAGAAAGGGAGGCCCAGGTGACCCCCAACGGCAGTACCTATTGTTCTTGCAGAGATATGTATAGCCACTATATGCTGCTCAAGTCCATTCGCAACGACATTGAATGGGGTGTGCTGCAGCAGGCAAATGAGGAAACCACTGGAAGGAAGAAGGAGAAGCTGAATGGGAGCCCTGGTGCCATGGACATTAGCCGCGGGATTCCTGAAGATGAGGAGGTGGAGGAGGATTTAGAGAAGCAATTTCATTATCACCTGAGTGGGCTGCACACAGTGCTCTCCAAACTTACCCGCAAGGCCAATGTACTTACCAACCGCTACAAGCAGGAGATTGGAGTCAACAACTGGGGACACTGAATCAGGGAGGGGGAAAGTATAGCCTGCCTGCCTGTCTGTTGGGGTGAGAAGTAAAATCAGAAACGGGGGAAATAGGCATTTGGAAAGGGCTAAGGAAGAATGGAAGCAAGAATGCAGTATGTATGTGTGAGAGAGATGTAACTAAGTTTGTGAAAAAAAATGTACAAAGGAATATATCAAGGTCAGTAGTAAGCATAGGATGCAGTATAAAAAAATTGTGTCTTGGAGAGAAGAATACAAAGATAAGTGAAAAGGACTTTTCATTCTAGAATTTTACTGTTGACTACTATAAACTTTTAGGGAGGCAGGGTGATAAATTTCTGCCTGGACTAGCAGGCATAACTAGGCAGCCAAGTATAAAGTTTCCAGATTCTAAGGACTCAGAATGATGTATAATGGCCCAGGCCAGTTACTGAAAGAGTGTGTTTGTAATTGCTGGGAAACTGCACAAGTGCATGTGGTGGCAGCAATTGTAGAGATGATTGTATCACTTCTTTCCTAATTTTGCACTAATTTTGTAATATAAATATATATGTGTGTGGGTGTATGTATATAAAGTCTTAAGAATTCTCTTTGCATGCTGTCAGAACTGTAGATGTCTTATTTTTTACCAACGCACAAAGATGTACATTAACACTAGTTAAATATGTTTTTTAATATATAGGGTGAACAGTTATTGTTCATCTTTAGATACAACACTTATCTTTCCTTATTGCATACTGGTTTGCATGAAACTGCAAATATGCCACTTAAAATATTTTTTGCAGTGGATAGACCAGTTAACTAATGTGCACTCATATTTCAGTGGAGGGTAGAACCAGTTACCTAATGTGCACTCATATTTCAGTGGAAAGATAAAGGGTCCCATTGTTGTACATGTATTGAAGATTATTTAAACTTTTTTATTCAGATGTGGAATATATTCTAAAATAAGAAAATATATTGACTAAAGTTGATGTATGTTTGTATACTATGGCTCCACTTGAATTAAATGCTAATGTTTACAATACAGCAACTGTAGGTATTCTTTACAGCAACTGAAATTACTCTTTAAATCATTTAAATCAACTTAAATCAAATTGATTGTAGGAGCAGTATAGTCTGTTCACAGCTCTTATTCTGTGGAGCACATGATCACTGCATTATATTCCAGATTAGACTGTTTAATTAGTTCATGTATATCCTGGCTTTCTTTGATTAAATTTAAAGTAATGCAAATAGGGCTTCTCAGGGCATCTTCTGTCTAGGTGCTGCATCTTCATACCTTTAGCGAAGTAGCTGTATCATGTGTCTTCAGCCTAACCCCTCTTCTGTGTCAGACAGTACTTCTTAGAACTCAGTTATGTTCCATGAAAACCTCTATGTATATTGGTGCTGCTGTTGTTTTTTTAAAGGTGAAGACAACTCAAGTTGAACTCAACTCCTGTTTTCTTGATAGTAGTATGAAAGTGGTTTGTCAGTACCTTTTTCCAAGATGTTTTTCCAACTACCTAGTCAGTCCTACACCCTTGGAATTCCATCCTGGTCTCCCATCCACATATTAATTAGGTTCAAACTTGCTTGGTTTCTGAGCCCATGCAAAGTAGGCCAGATCCTGTAATTTTTAAATCAGTACCCATTTTGTAGTAGATCAAAACAAGATGAAAATTATTTATTCACTCACAAGGTTTACAAGATTACCTGTCCATATTAAGGAATTGTTTTAAAATGATTTAAAGGTATGTTTTCAAACCTTGTTGTTTAAGAAGGTATCTAAATTCTTACTAATACTTAATCAAATTTAAATTGCCAAAATTTTGCATGCTATAGACAATGTGGGTAAGTGTTTTATCAGATGTAACTTATTTTACAGTCAGTGCCATTCTTTAAGTTTAAGATTTTATTTTTATTGTCCTTGAAATAATACTAAAAGAATAGGCAGTTGTTTTTCCTTCTATCTAGACTTACAGCCAGTCCAGAGTAATTATATTAATAAGATCCTAGGCTAATCCACAATCCTCTTAGACCTTCTTTTTATAGTAGGCTTATCGATTGGTCCTTTCAAGGGTACCTTTAAATGATGATGTTACAAACCATGCAATTTTAAAACGTAGAAAGGTAGGTAGAAGAATGTAAATCCTTCAAGATGCAACTATACCTTTTTCATCTTTTTTTTAAATGGTGTACTACAGTATTGCATATGCACTACACTGGGTTACATTATAGTTCAATGGAGGGGAAAAGATGAAGGGTACAATCTGCCCAAAGCTAAGTGAGAGGTAAACATTAGTTTGGGAAAGTACATTCTTTAAAGAGCTATTTCTAGATTACTTTAAAAATAAAATGGTATAAAATGAAACCTAGATTTCCTGTAAACATATTTTTAAAAAATTGAATGATCCACCAGGCCCATTTGACTTACAGGATATTTTTCCATGTAACTGAAACAAGTCATGCATTCATTTTATTATTTTTGACACTCTACTGGATCCAAGAGCAAGCAGATTTGAGACTGGATCCTAATCTGTATGTCACTAGCATCGTGATGCTATTGTCCTGTTTATGGTTGTGTGTCATCAGCCCAAATCCTTAAATGTCTTTCACAAAGCTTTTTTATGCTAAGTATTGTCTGCTTGGAATATCTGTTTATGAAATTAATTCCTTTTCATAGCCCACAAAATCCCAAGAAAACATACATATTAAAATGTACACCACAATATTTATAAAACTTTATTTATAAAATACATAATTTATAGGTTTTCCAAGTAGAAGGGCTATAACTGGTGACCTGTGACGGCTTTCCATGAAATACATCCTTGAACCTGCAATTGTGTACCCAGTTTTAAAGGAGGAAGTCCTATTAAACTCTGGTATTACTTTTAAATTGGCATGATCATGCTATCAGCCTTTTCTTGCCTGGAAAAATACTCAGCATTACTATTTCATTTAAAAAAAGAAAAAATGGGTAATTAATATGTTTTTAAACTTAAACTTTTAATAATTGACAGGAGTTCATATTTACCTTTGTATTTCAAGCTAAAAATGTCAAGAATAGTGCAAATAATTCTATCAAGATCAGTCTGGTTATAATAGTACATCACTGGGACTTGCGGCAAGTATTTTCTCACATTTGTGCTAATGCCCAGTTTCAGTAATTGACATCCTTGAGGAATTGCTCTGGCAGGATGGTAGGCAACTGTAATCCATTTTAATTTTTCCATGATATCCTGGCCATTATGTAAGAATTTTAAGAAGCCATTATTTTACATTGCCTGGAGCAAAACTCCATTAAGTATTCCAAGATACTGTGAGAAATGTGAAATGGTAGTTCATAACCATCCATTACTCCTTCAGGTAAGCTGTTCCCATAGGGGAAGGTCCAGCATAGAAGTAAATCTAAGAATGCACTTAATTAAGTATTCCATTTCTTGGGAATCCCTATGTACGTAATATAGGAACATAGGAAAATCCTTATGGCAAAATTTGTCTACCCTGGTTGTTTATGGCTTTTAACATTTAACCAACAAATTGGATATGCCCTTAATTGACCCTAAGAGATACGCATGAAAAAGGGTGTGATATACCACTGTGCTATGGTCCCTCTCTCAAAGTACCCTCTTGGAGCATATCCAAGATGCATAGGTTGAGGCAACTTCACAATTTCAGTTCCAGGTCTTGGGATTATTTTTTATCTGTGCATATAAAAACAAAGTTTTTTAAAGTCACGGTAACCATTTCAAAACTGAAACTGCCAATCCCATTCACTATCATAAGGGTAAGTACAGTTGAACTCAATAGGACTTCTAAGTAACCATGCATATAATTGCACTATTAATCAGTGAATTGGCATGTATAGAAGGTCCCCTGAATTGCTCTCTGATTTGACTGAAGAGTTTCTCATACCTGTTTCTGCTGCTAAGTTACTTTCAGTTGTAACACTCTTCAACCTATCTCCCTGGCTGCTAATCTGATACTAATAATGCTGTTGTCCAAATAAACTGTTTCTCTGTCATTTGCAGTGTCCTGATCTTGTTACTTGCCTTGGAGTCCTTCTTGCTCCAAGGTTTAACCTCTTGGCAGAAACTTTCAAAAGTTCAACCACTGGAAAGTTCAAGGCACAATTGCTATGAGTGAAAATGGTTGGCTTTTCCAGATTTAAGATGTGCATAAGTAAATTATCTAGGCAGTTCCATCATAAGAATAGGGGTACAAATAATTCATTTAATAAAATACCTAGTCAAACAAGGGAGATTTGTATATGATATTTATGAAATGTTATTAAAGAAAAGATACATTACTTAAGCAAATGTCTTTCCATGTAACCTGGAGAAAACTGGATACCAGCCAGATACTTCACCTTCCGGTTTCTAATCATTATAAAATGTTTAAAAGTGGGATTGGCTGTGCAGAATCTTGGACTTTGGGCAGCTTCAGAGAATCATATTTCACCAAAGCATCATGAAGGGGCTTTTGATTAGGGAAAGAAGGGATTGAACTTGCTTTCCATGTTTTTGGCAGTTTAGCAAGCAAATTGTCAAAGAGATGATTAAAGAAGAATTCTTTTTAATTAAGAGCCAGACAAGGCAAGGCAATTGGTCTATCTGACCTCTAAATGAATAAGAGGGGAAAAAACCCAACAGCAATACTATTTTTCTATGACCCAATCCTTCCAGTATGTGATAGAAAACTTATTCCAATTAGGATTGACTAAATTGTAAGGTAACTATTTAAAGCCAGATATGGAGCCTATAATCAAGAGTCAGTTTACTGTTAGCTAGTCTAAATAATCCAATTTATCTTAGTTCTGCTGTTCCCAAACTGCAACATAGTGTAGTGGGGAACTGCAGTGAACAGGGGTGGCATGGGATATTTTGCCATTTGATAAACAGAACTGTTAGCTCCCTGTGGCACCCCAGCACCGTGGCACACAGTTTGGGAACCGCTAGGGGCATTGTGAAAAAAACACTAGGCTGCCATGAACCTGGAAAGTTTGGGAACCTCTATCCTAATCATTTCTGGCACCAGATATATTTTCTAGTATTTATAGTATTTGGCTTTTGACAAAATCTCATGACACCTCAACTTGATGGATTGATGATGGGCTGAATGACTGCAACCAGATAGCTTGGAGGGTAGAATCAAGTGCCATAAGGTTCTGTCATGGGCTCTGTGCTATTCAACAATCTTGTTATTGACATGGATAAAGGGGTAGGGAGAATTACTGAATTTGTAGATGACACAAAATTAGGAGGAATGACTAACATTTTAGAAGAAAAAAAAGATTAAAAAAAAATCTTGGATAGTGGGCCAAAATGAACAGTATGCAGAAAGGATTTGGGATGTTTACTAGATCACAAGTTGAATGTGAGTCAACAGTGTAATACAGCTGCTAAAAAGACGAATGCTATTTTGAGATGTATTAATCAACATATTGTTCAGATCATAGAAAATAACAGCTATGTTTGCTTTGCCTTAATCAGGCCCAAGGATTTCAGCAGACTGTGGTCAAAAAAGTGAAGATGGCCACCACAATAGTGTAATCAAAGCTCTGTTTTTTATATGTGTCATGTGTGCACCACACATAAAAAAAACAAGCAGAATTTTGATAGCACCATCACCGCTGCTGTTTTAACTTTTTCCCCCATACCGTGTAGACATGCCTGATCAGACACCTATTGGAATACTGTGTTTTGGCATCACACTCTAAAAAGGACATTGTCAAACTGGAGCATGTTCAAACAATGGCTCCCAAAATGGTGAGGGAACTAGAAACCAAGACATATGAGGAACAATTAAAATGACGTGGTCATGTTTAGCTTACAGAAAAGAAAATTGAAGGGAGATATGATAACAGTCTTCAGATATATAAAGTACTGTTATACAGATGAGGGTGTTGACTTGTTCTTTGTTGCGCCAGAGGGCAGAACCAGAACCAATGAGCTGAACTACAGAGAAGTAGATCCAGGTTTGGCATTGGGAATAATTTTCTAATGTAAAAGCTGTTAAACAGCAAAATAGATTGCCTGATGAAGTGGCATATTCCCCTCCACTGGAAGTCTTCAAAGTCTGGATAGCTATCTGCCTGAAATGTTTAGCAGAACATACACTGAGTAAAGGTATTGGCCCAGATGACCTTTCCAACTCTATGACTATGATTTCTAATGGGATTATAGAAAAATTGGAGATACAAGGCACTTTCATTATGCTTCTCTCAAGCTCCTTATCTCCTCATAGAATTAGTCTTTCAATTTTTGGAATCAATGGGTAAGTGAACCTTAGTATATGTCAGTGTACCAACTATGTGAATTTCAGATTAAAGAAGATCTCTTAACATTGTATTCTTCTACAAGCCTTTCTTCAAAAGAGATAAATTATTTTTGCTTTTATGGCTAGATCTGCCAGTCAGAATATCTTTATATAACCATCCCCTTTTTTTCTAGTAAGTCTCTGTAAGGACTTTTCTGACATTCCTTAAAATCATAGAGTTGGAAGAAAATATGTAGACCATTACATCCAATCCCCTGTTCCCAGTGCAAGAAGAAACACAAAGCATCTCTGTCAGATGGCTGCTTATATTCTGCTATACAGAATATAGAATTGGCCTTTCTGTAATTTAAATCCATTATTTTTTCTGCATTGTGGAATGATAGATAACGAGTTCTGACCTTCTGTATATCATCTGTTCAGATATTTAAACAGTGCTCGTATATCCCACTCTAGTTTTCTCAAGGATAAGCATTCTCAATTCCTTCAGTCTTTCTTCATGAAACTTAATTTCAAATACTCTGATCCAGGGAAGAATTTTGAGATTGTCTCTGTTAAACTTCATTATTTTTTCAGCCCATTACTGTAACCTATGAAGAAACTTAAGAATTGTATTTCTCTCCTCCGCAGTATAAGTTATCCCAGCCATTGGCAAATTTGATAATCATTCCCTCCATCTCTTTATCTGGGACATTAATTTTAAAAAGAGTAGGAACCTGGACAGAACTTTGTGGCACCTACCCACTATCTCTCTCCAGTATGATGAGGAACCATCATAGTCTCCCTCTTCTTAGCACCCTCCTTCCCTCACCCAAACATAAAACATTGTACCTAGCTTCCCACTGTCCTCTTGATCTTCCTTCTGCCTTTACTTCCTTTCCTTTCCTTTCCTTTCCTTTCCTTTCCTTTCCTTTCCTTTCCTTTCCTTTCCTTTCCTTTCCTTTCCTTTCCTTTCCTTTCCTTTCCTTTCCTTTCCTTTCCTTTCCTTTCCTTTCCTTTCCTTTCCTTTCCTTCAGGACTCAAATATGAACCATGTGGAATACCCATCTTTTTAAAAAGAGCAGTGACTGTTGTTCAGATTGCTTTCCCAAATAATGATGAGTCCATTACTTCAGGCTGCTGGCTGGATGAAAATGTGGTCAATTGTATCTAAAGACAGTTGAACTGAGGTACATTAAACTAAGGGTTTACTGTAAGTTATGCCTACAGAATTCTCACAATCTTCTTAAGAAGTTACTCAATCAAAAAATGAGAAAAGGTTAGTCTGGCAAAACTTGTTTTTGCTGTATGGTGGAAATTACTTCACTGTTGTCAAGCTTTATGATACATTCTGGTATCTTCACAAGTATCAGTATGAGACTGTCAGGTCTGTAATTCCCCAGATCCTCCTTTTTCATAATAGGGATACTTACTTTCCTCCAGTCATTTGGGCTTTGGCACTTAAGAATTTCTTTGAACTAATACATAAAGTTCTGCCAGACCATGAGCTTCACTATACTAGGAGACAGTTCATCTGACCTTGGACATTTAAACTCATTCAAAGTAAGTAGGTATTGCCTGACTATGTTTCTGTCCACCCTCAAGCTTCAATCATGCCTCTTCATCTTGCTGTTTGCAATTGCCTGGACTTCCAGGTAGTGGAGAAGGATACCATGGTTGATGGCATGACATGGGCGGATGCCTCTGTGGAAGTTACAGAGTGGTCTAAACCTCATGTTCATTAACAACCTCACTGTGTGTTAGAAGTGTGTTAGATCACGTCCATGGCAAAAATTGTGTAGGGAGAGGAGGGAAAATTCTACTTTAAACTAGAACAATCAAAAACTAATGTAAGCTGCCTCAGTTGTGGGTTCCAGATGACTTGAGAGCATTGTAATGAGTACAATGCATAAAAATGGTTACCAAGGCATCATCATGTTGTGGTTATGGAGATGTCAGGATGAACACCAATTCACACAAAACCTGAATGAAAATCCCCACCTTATTAAAGGAAGAAAAAGACTCAGATTCAATATTGAACAACAGATTCATATTCAATAGCACCTTTGAGAATGTTCAAGTGCTTAACCTACACAATTACTTTAACATTTACAACAGCCTTATAAGGCAGCTCAGTAGTGCACTGTAGGGTGATAGAAAATAACTTGTCTAAAGCCATCTCTGAGGTCATGGCAGAGGCAGGCTTGGAACCAGGAATGACTAACCGTTCAGTCTTGTAGCAAAGAGATTACTCTAGCTCCCAAATCTTCCAATCATCTTAGCAGCTGCAGACTATACCACTTGCCTGCTTTCCTGCCCAACCTTTCCATCATCTGCTTCTACCAAAGAACATAATGAAAATACATATCATATTCTTGTATGTTTCTGTGGCCTTTGCAGACATCTTTTTAAAGGCAATAGTACTATCAGAATTATGAATGAGATTTGAAAAAATATATAAACCTGCAGTAGCTGATAATGTTCTGTACATCTTCAAGAACCAAATGATCCACAAACATTTTCTTTAACATGGAGATGCACCCTTTTGAAAAATGACTTTTGAAGATTTGATATAGCTGATCAGAAATGCTCTATGAAATCTGGATATCAAGATGCAGTTCTTGTCATTTGTAGTTTTGACATATTTCTCTAAATAAGTTTACACTAGTTTTTATTTTATAAATTGCATGAACAAGAATACTCACTCTGAAAACTGTAACACAATATTCTGTTGACCAGGAATATGCCTGGCCTGCTCTCATCCCTCCCCTCACAAAGTCTATGTTTATATCAACTGATGCAATCCTTACACCATTGCCAGATCTCCAAGCCAGACTCTCTTTTAAACGGCAGAGGCTCTTGGCCAAAATAAATGCTGCCAGTAATACTGATTTCACTGAAATAGTTAATCCTGTTTAGCATTTTTTTAAAAGCACTCATGGCTTATAAAAAGAAACCTTGCTATTTACAGTCCTTGAACTGGAAAGGAACATTTTCTTTATATGGCCTTGCTACAGTAGGTCTGTTCGTTTTATTGAAGCATCTGAGTCAACTTTATTAGAAAACTAAACTTGAGATAGCTCATTATACTTTTTTTTTTTTTTTTAAAGTGGGGAGTGTCTCTGAATCTAACAGCCTTTTCGATCTCACATGGAAAAACCTATTGGAAGAGGGCAACTAACAAGGAATCAATGAATAGAAAGTACAAAAAACAACACAGTATTGTCTCATACTTTGCCATTCCAAATGTGTCCTCTAAAAGCAGGTATTCTCTTAGGAGAAAAGGGAAAAAAGAAAAGTCATCAGGAATTCTTATTTCTGGTTATCACAGAATCATAGAATTATGGAATTGGAAAGGACCACATGTCTTATCTAGTCCAACCCTCTGTGATGCCAGGAAATTAAATGAATTAAACCAGTCTCAAGAGGTGGCTGTCTAATCTCTTTTTAAAAACCTCCAGAGATGGGAGCCCACAGTCTCCACAGTTAGATTGTTTCCAGTGTTGTACAAATCTTAACTTCAAGAGATTTTTCCCTTATATTGAAAGCAAAATTTAGGTAGCTGAAACTTGTATTTATTATTTCTGGTCCTAGTTTCTGTGGCAATGGAAAATAGTTCCTATCCATCTTTCTTTTACTTGCTTGGTTGTTTCAGCAGGTAGAAGACTGAAAGTAAACCCTAGGTACTTAAAGGTTTTAACTTGCTCAATAACACCCCCCTTCCTAGTATTGATTGCCACCAAAAAATGCCCTTTAAGTTGCCTACATAGATTTAAGAGGGCTCTTTGATTCAATTCCACATGACAGACTCTAGAAGATATTACCTACTACATGGATCAATTGTATCCTTAAATTGATAATAGTCAAGGGTAATCGCAACAGTGATTTCACCCCCACCCCCCAATTAAACAAGGATGTATTCTTACTTCATTACTGTTTGTTTGTACATACATGATACCATTGATATTTTTGCTAAGCTAAAAATTCCATCCTCCTTCCCTCGCCCATCACCCCATCTCTATTCTCCTCTATGCTGATGATGCAACCACTCTATCTGTAACTCATGTGGGTATGCATAGATGCCTTAAAGTGCTATGTCTTACTGCTCAAGGAAAGGCCTTGAAATTAATTACTCTAAAATTAAGATTTTAGTATTCACTAGCTGAGAAATAAAAGCCTATTCAGAGGAACAAGGAAGTGTCTGAAGCATTCCACTTTCACACTGAAGATGATGCAATGTCTAAAATATAATAGCTGAAGAAAGTCCTGTGTTCTATAATAAAGTATTCAGTCATAGAAAGCAATGATTCCTGTACTTGCAAGCTGAGAAAACTGGAAACTTCTACACTCAGAGCCTGGGGAAATAGCTAGGTCTTCAAGGTTCTCTTGAAGGACAGCCAGATCAGGGTTGTCCAGATCTCTGGAGGAATGCTGTTTCAAAAGGCAAGGGCTGTGACAGAGAAGCCTTGATGGCACAATTGCAGACAACATAATCATTCATCATTTGCTATGTTCCCTAGCTATGGCTAGGGAAAAACCTGTAGCCCAAGAGGAGTTTCAGGCACATGATTCAAAGCTGAAATGGTCATTTGAGGGCTGAAGGCCATGTAAAATTTAGTCTGGGTCAGTAGATAGATGTGACTGGAATTCCATGGTTTAAGTATCTTCCTTTCAACCACAGCTGAACAGTGATTTATCCTTAGCCACCTCATTTCTGGAATATATCAGTTGTGTTCTCTTCTTAAGTTATGTTCTGTTCGGACACATTTGCAAACAGAAAGCTGGTGTGGTGTAGTGGTTATGTCAGCCCCATGAAGTAGATAAGATCCAAAAATAAATTCCACAGGAAGTCTAGAACTATACTTTATTGGCAGGCTATAATAACAGAATCTTACAGGTCTGATTGTGCTTTTTCTCTCCAATTCTTCACCTCAGTAAGTCAGGGAGGGGACAACCTGAATCTCTCCTTAATATTACCTCTGTTCCCAGGACTTAGGGAATGCTTTTATCCTTTTTGCTTACATATTTGCTTCAAGGCTGCCTCTCTGGCTCTCTACAGGTTCTAGTTGACCCACAGCCATGGAAGCTCACTGGGTGTCTCTGGACCAGTCACTTTCTTTCAGCCCAACTAACTCACAGGGTTGTTGTTGGGGGAACGTGGGTAGAGAAAGTACTGTGTATGTCATCTTGCAACCTTGAACAAAAGGCAGAATTTAAAACAAAAAATAAAATGTAGATGTCTGTTAGTTACGGTATACTGCATGCTTACAGATCATGTTTCACCCTAATATACACACATGCATGATCTTGATATTTTTCTGCTGATGAACTTGGATCTGGAAAACAATGATAAGCAATGACTCTTGTTTTGATGGAAAGAAGCTACCCATCTAGAAGCTGGAATGAGAGTATGAGTATTATTTTAGCTTCTTTCTCCTGACTCATGCCTGCATATCTGGATGAATTTCTTCAGCATAGCTTTTTGCTGACTCACGTCATTTCTTGTTTGTATGAATTCATTTTTTTATATTTAAAAGTTGGATTTATGGGTGTAGGCACAGTACATCCAAGATTTAGTTCCTTGCCACAACAATTAGAGTTGCTAATCCAAATTCATGGAAATAGCCTCTCCCCTCCCTGAGTCAATATTAAGTTTCCATGATACCAACTGACCTGCTTGTAACAGAAAGGCTGCAATTAAAATATGTCCTGCAGAGAAATCCCAGCTCTTGGGGATTGAGGGGCTTGGGGTGGGGTTAATAGTACCAAAGTATGCTGAAACAGAACCATCTTAAATATAGAATAAATTTGGCTAGAGAAGAAACACAGATTTGAATGGCAATTTATTTAGCAAATAGAAATGGATACCACAAAATACAGAAAGAATAAAGACAAAACAAGACTTACTTAAAAATGTTTTTTTATTTAATAACAGGAAATAGGAATTAACTAGAGTCAGCAAAAAGCTATGCTGAAGAATAGTATAGATACTATTAAGAATGAACAGAAAAATATCCACAGTCAGTTTCAAAATAAGTCATTTGTCTTTAAATAAGCGAAGGGCAGTTGTACATTCATAATCCTGTTTTAACTTAGGTAGAACAGTCCATCCCACAAATTGCCATGCTTTTCCTGTAATCTTAAATTCAATTTGTCTGGTCTTTTTGAACAGGAAAACACTGATTAAATTATTTTTCTCCCTTTGATGTTTCCTGGAGATAGGCCAAGATTGAATGGCAACTGTGAACATTATTGGCAGGCCTTCTGAAGAACTGCCTTCAGGGCTGGCCCAGATTTCTTCAAGCGTGCTAAACAAATTAAAATAAGTTGTAGAACTTATTTGTTTCTGTGTCAGACACATGTGAGATCTTGCTTGGGAAATACTACATTGCAGAATCTAGTAGAGCTGCAATAGACTGAGCACATGCTTTGAGGGCTGGTGAGTTCATCCTTACTCAGGGTCTGAATTCATATGATTGCCTTTGGCTTAGTGAATGTGTAAAGTGGCCTGATGCAGGTGCCCCTTCCACGGCAACTGCCAACCACACAATGCAGGTATGAGTATCTTCCTCATATTACAATGAGAGGCTCATTTTGTTCTGTCCTTCAGATAACATGTTCTAGAGTTTCTTGGCTATGATATGTCATTAAACTTGGGTTAATGAAATTGGGTTCTGTGCATATGTACTGGTAAATTAACTGGCTTATTTACAAGATTATCTACAGTTCTCTGGCCACAGGGATCTTAGCACAGGCCTGCAACAGAGTTTTCTCAACTTTAAGGGGAGTGAGGGAGAGACGAGTAAGAAATGATCTTAACCAGGCAGTGCCCAGCTGAATACATAAGTGCCTGAATACAGTACATTATAGTTTCGCTTTCCAGTGAGGTAGCAGCCCAGCATTCAAATGGTACTTGAGCTGATCTTTTAAAGCATTGCTTCTGATGCAGTTTCACAAGACATGGAAGAAGTTTGCCTAAACATAAATATCAACTTTGTGGCAATTGGTTTCAGCCTGAACTCCAGTTAAGTGCTCCTCTCCTTTGCTTCCCAAGTTTGGGCCCTGCACTGGCCCCATTGGGGCAGTTTTTCTGTCTGACTGCACTGTGAGGAGTTTCATAAGATCACATGAACAGGAAAACAGGTGAACTCGGAGAAGGTCCATCGGTTTGCTCTTAGATGTGAAAGATGATAAGAAAGAGTGTAGCGTCATTCTTAGAAGGTCAACTAAATTCCAGATTTGAGCCTCACTTATGCCATATCCTCAAATAAATTTTGGGTAAAATAATAGAAAGAAATGAGAAGTCTTTCAGATTTGTCATACAGGAGTGAAGTTAACAGTTAACTCAATTGGTGTGGTATAATCCATTCCCTGTACTCAGTCTTGTAATTTCTGAGTTGTGTGTTAGTAAGCAATACTCACCCAAGTGATTTAAAACATCTCCACTGCCCAAGCACACACACATGACCTATTTATACAGCCAAGAAATCCAACTAAGATGCAGCTTTGGACACATCATTTCAAAGCCAGCAAAATATTTAATCTAGTTCATACCATCTAATTATTTTTTTCGCCATAGGTTGTCATATCAAGTATCTATCATAGGCACAAAAATATCTGGGGGCCTCTCTGACTTTGTCCAAACTGTCATATGGATTGTTTGGACAATTTATATTTATTATCAAAGCTTAGGTTAAGAAAAGTCTCTATCCTGGGCACTATTCTCTTACCTACCAGGCTGATTTAAAGTGTACTCATAGGTGTATCCCCCCAGAGATCAGCTATACTTGCTCTCAGGTAACCAGTATAAGACTGAAATTTTAAGCTTGAGAGAACTTCTGTTTCAACAGAGCATTTTTAGCATTTCTAATATCATCATTATGACTTTTTACCCTTACTGGATTTTCTGCAGGACCTTCAAAGCAAATATTAAGACAGGGATAGTTTTTTGAACTCCTTTAATTCTCTCTTGCTACATGGAAAATTTACTTTTTAAAAAAATGCAATAGCTTTTATAAATATCCTCTTGATGTTATTTCAGAGGGAAGAAGTAATTAAGGGGCAGTGCATGCTGTGCTTTAGTGTGAATGACAATATTTTTTATTGGCAGATGCAGAAGCATTTCCTTTTAATTTTAGTAAGGAGGGGTTTTTACTTGCTTTCACATCTCTTTTCTAGATCTAGCCCTGTAACCACATCCTTTAAATTATCTTGAATTTAAGGTCACAGCACTAAAAGAAACAGATCACAACACTTAAAAGAAGATATTGTCTTAATTAGGAGTAGAACTTGGATGTGTATGAGAAGTTGTAAAAAGGAAGTTGGTTACTTAAACAACATCCTGTGAGGAGAAGTGAAAAATAGGGAAAATTCTATTATTATTGCTCACAACCACCTACAGTACATTCTAACTGTAATTAGGATTATCTCTGTTTTTTTATACATGGTAAACTATGCCTGCTAAAAGGGTCAGTTGTGTAGCTACTTCTAATATTCAGCCTAAAACTCAGCAATCTCTAGTCATACAGAGTAGACCACTATTATCAACTTTCCACATAAGGAAAAAACATCCCTGCTAAAAAGATCTCGCTTCAGATCATTGCCATCTTTATTTGTTAAGAAACTTTCCTATTGAATTTATAGGACTGGGTTCCTCCCAAAGTGACATCATTATGTAAAAGATTATCTATACTCTCTGGTTGCAGAAGAATTTATCACCATTTTGGAAGATGGTGTATTCAGTTTTGTCAATACTTGTCCTTCAAATCTTATCATTAGTCCTGAAGGTAAACAGAATACCGTGCTGTGTTAAACTGCAGCATTTCCTCATAATACATAAACCAAGCCCTTTGTGATTTCAGTTCACTGGGCTTTGAACTTTGTCCTTACAGAAAAATATGGTACCAGAAATTTCATATTGCTGTACCTCTCCCTTTGGAGTCATGTCTGATCTGCACACAGTTTGTATGGAACAGGCTGCCACAAGATGTGGCAGGATGGCCATCTGTCAGAGATGCGCTAGCAGATCCAGCACTGAGCAGGTCAGGGGTTGGACTAGATGACTATTTATATATGGATTTCAGCAGGGAAAAAAAAAAAAAATCTATGGCCAGCCCCAATGAAAAATAAGTATGAAAATTATGTTACAGGCTTGGAAATGTAACACCTTTTCTACTATATGTTGATCCCAAAACTTCCAAACAGACCCTTAGAGGATGAAATTGTACTATGATTTAATTCCATGTATTTATAGCTGATAGAATTTAGGCCCAATGATATTTTTGCAAGACCAGTAGATTAAAACTAAAATCACCATCTTCAAAAGATAATCTCAACTAATGAAATCTTTAGTGGCTTATTTTCCCAAATAAATTTCCTAAATCATTTGTTTATGTGAAGAAAATATTTATTTGGATTTAATTAGAATGCCTCTCAAGACATAAATCAAATGAGGGACATTATTCATTTTAATAATGTTAATTTTATCCCACAAGCTTAATGGAATTTTAATCCGATCAATATCCAAATCAAACTTTCCTAAAATGTTCAACATATTTATTTCCAATTTTTCTTTTTTTTGTTCTGTTTAGATTTTATTAGTATTTTCATTTTGTAATTTTGTTTATAAAACAAAATTTTAAAAATGTTCCTCTTGCATATGTTCAATTGTCCATCTCAGTGACCAGCTATAAGTGCAATGCAACCTATAACATGGTATATTTCCTAAGAAAGGTATACATTTTTATGTGATGGTATGTCTATGGATCAAAATGCTTGCCTATAAGTAGAAGCAAGGAAAGGAGCAAAGGAGGAGACAAAGTAAAGGAAATTATCCAGAGCATTTTATAGTGGCCTACAGTCAGGATGTTCGTTTGAATCCCAGCTCACCTCCCGCACTTTCTTCTTGCTGCATCCAATGCCAGTATAATTGTTTCAACATTTTGACAGCCTAATAGTAGGTAGGAAAGTAAAAAATGCTGAAATAATTATTGAAAGTATATTTTATTTATTTATCTATTTATTTATATTACCCTTCTTCCAAAGATTTAGAGTGGTTTGCAATACAATAACAATAATAATTAAACAATGAATAACACAAAATCAGTACAAAAAAAATTATAATGGCCATCCAGGTCCCTCATCCATACTAAAGATTCAGTGGAACAAGGTGATTTTAACTGCCTTATGAACAGCAAACTTAGGGTCGCGAGATATTCCATAACGTAGGGGCTGCTACCAAGAACGTGTGCCTCTGAGCACCACTTCTTTTACCTCAAAGGTGCTAGGGATGTTCAGCAGCTCTTCTCAGGATGAACACACAGAATGGGCTGAATCTAGATGGAAGAGATGTGTCTTTAAGTACACTGGTTCTGAGATATGCAGGGTTTTATGGGTTAAAACCAGCACCTTCAGTCAGACCTGGAGCTGGTGTCTTTGTGTGATGCTGGTAGATCATTTCCTTCCTATTTGTAGTCTAATTGCTGTATTTTGCATTGACTGCAGGTTCTAAATCATTTTAAGGGCAACTCAGTGTAAGGCATATTGCAATAATCAAGGCATGACATGATGAATTTGTTATTTACTGTCATATGGTCATCCTGTTCCAAATAGATTTGCAACTGATGCACCACCAAAGTGGGCAAAGGCCACACTTGCCATGATGTCCACCTGCTGCTCAAGTGGCAACTGTGAGTCCAGGAGGACCCCCAAATTGCAAACGTACTCCTTTAGGAGCAGTGCAACCCCCATCTACAGCCAACCTTGGAACTGAGATGAAGCCAGATCAATCAGCTATAAACAGCAACTCCATTTCAGCTTGATTTTTTGACACATCCAGCTCTTCACAGTCTCCAGGGTCCAGGTCAGAACCTCTTGTGAAGGAATACCATCCCGGACTTGGAATGAGGCAGGGATGAGTAAACTGTTAAGAGAGGACTTTCAGAAAAGATTACATAGTCCTGCGAAAGAGGAAAACATGAGAACGAAATTAAAAATGTCTTGATTATTTGGTATAAAACGGAGCAGAGAGAAATTCTGAGAGACCATGAAGATTATGTTACTCTACAATAATAAAGAGCATTCCTAGAATCCCTGCTGTGTCTGTTTTGTAATCTTGCCTGCCTCAGACTGACACCTCTATGGCTTTTCCAGCTCTGTCTGGGGAGGCAATGTATTGATGATACCTCACCCCAGACTAATAGATGATGCCCCAGTGGTTTCATATAGATGATGAATAGCATGGGTGAGTTGGTTGAGCTTGATCTACTCACCCCATGGATACCCACTAGATTATCCAGTTCAGAAGAACTATAAAATGGTAACCCATATACCCACTCCTTTACTGGAGGCCCAGAAGGATCCAATTTTAAACTGATTGGTTTTACTATCTAAATGAAAAGGATTACTCCGTCTGCTCACGTCAAATACTGAACCAAGAATGGTTCCTGCATTGTCCTTCCTAGGGGGAAAAAACACCCCTTGAAATTGTCAAACAGAAATACTTAAACAAAAATAAGAGTGAATAAGGTTTTTAATTATTTGTCAGTGCTCAGTTTGTACATCTTAATCTCTATGCAAATGCACTGGTAAGCCCTGCCAGAATGCTAATGCTAACTCACTTCAGGAGCCAGTGGAGCTATTAAAAAATCTTAGGAACCCCTGTATTAGCTCCTGTTTATTGCTCACCTTCCAAGCCAGAATTAGAAGCCAAAGGTCATTCATGGCTTATGCTTCAGGCTTGTTAGAGTGAGTCCTGTTTTTCAAGCAATGCTAAATCATGAATAGGATTTCATGATTTGTTTAGCTGTTCCGGCTGTCAGGAAGAGACAAGCTGTTGCACCTGGGGCTTTCTCAATCCCAGTAAGACAGAATGCTTCTCAACATTGATTTATCATGAAAAGCAAATCACCATAGTGTAAACTTTCCTACTGGGGAAGTCACTTGTATTATACTTTTATGAGTCATTGTGGGAAATCTATTATTCTTTTGTGTTTCTAGTACTGATGGTGTACAAAGGATTTATTTTCCAGCTTTAAATTCAATTGCATTTTCAAAATTCTTGTGAAGGAACTGTTACAATCATAACCTTCTAAAAGCTGCATTTTGCCCATGGAAGAGAGAACTTTTTAAAGTGCCCCAGGCCTTTTTTGGACAAAGATGGCCAGAAGAACTGGTTAGTGGGATTGGCTGAGCATTTTGTAGATAAAATCACTCACATTAATTGAAGCCAGAACGACAGAATCTACTGAGATGACAGATGTGATCTCTTGCGGTGGTATTTGGGAGGCTTTTGAGTGAGTTTAGAAATCATTGGAAGAGATTTCACACAAAGGAAAAAAAAGGATCTGTATGATATTGTGGTAGATGAATGAGGATTACTTAGTCTCTCAAAAGCTAAAGAATTCACTCATAAAATATTGGCTAAAGATTAGATTATGAATGTGGATGTCTAACACTTTCTAAATCTGCTTATTGTAATAACTTTTATATTCTGGCTCAGGACACAATTCATGACATATGCTTGGCACAGAATCAAGATATTAAAATTATCTACATGCCTTTGTTTTTAATGTTGGTTAGCACAGTGATGTTGGTTGTTTCTTATGACCTCAGAAGTTCCATGTCCATATTTCAGATGTTATTTTTTAAAATCATTATAAGAAGATACACACAGAACAAATGATCAATTTTATTTATATTCTGCCTTTCTATTAAAGAATGTCCAAGGCAGCTTAACTAAAAGAAGAAAGACATTCATGGAACGATGAAAGGCATAATAATTACATCTTAAGTGAAGCACTTCAAACGGCAGGGGTGTCTGCAGGGTATGGCAAAAAAGATGGCAGCCACAACAGTGCAGTCAAAGTTCTGCCTTTGTGTGTCACGTGTGACACATAAAAATGGGCGGAGCTTTGGTCACCCTGCAGATGCCGGCATCAATCAGAAATCAGCAGAATAAGCAGTAATGACTTTCATTTTGGAGGGTGATTGTTTGCAGGATGGAATATGAAGGGAAGTGAGTGACTTTCCTGCAGGTCAAAATCCTGGAGAAAGAACAGTAGGGATTTGTCAGTTAAAATGTTTACTGGGTTTGGGAGTGGTGCAGAGGGTGGAGGAGTGTGTTTAAGTCTGGAATAGTCTGGAGAAGAAATCCTTTGAAACTTTCTGTGGAAAAAATAAAAGTGACACTAAATAAAAACATTCATGCCATAAATATTACTGTGTTCATCAACAATTTTAGTTGATACTGCTGTGATTAAAATTGACTAAATCCTCAATCCTGACCAATGATAATCTCTCCATAGAATTCATATTTTAGGGTATAAATACCCATCTTGAAACAGAATTCATAGCATGGCCATAATCAGACTGGGGGAGTTCACCTGGGGAGGTGAGGGGATAATGCAAGGCAAGCCTGTGCATTTGGCTGTGCAGAGAGACCTTTCTGCGTTTAGTGCAAAGATCTAAAGGAGGTTTCCATGTGTGATTGGCTAAATGTGTTTACAATAGTGCCTGGGCTCAAGAATCTTGTCTTATCAGAGTACCTGGTTAAAGATAGAGGTGTTGCAGGCACATGTTGGTGAATATACTTATCTTTTCCTTTCAGAGCACTGTGTGAAATATATGAAAAACTTCATAGATGTTTGATGCATACTTGCCTGCCTACCCACATTCTCTTCCATGTTTGAACAATATTCATGTTATAGTTGAAAGTCTTTTTGGCCTTCCATATATTTATGAATAAGGTCAGAATATAAACACTTTGCAGGTCCTAAAAGCTATACATTCTGGAAATACATAGCCAAGAATCTGTACTTGTTTCTAAACTATTGTTTTAATTATATCTCAGGTAGAATTCTTCTTTAAGCCTCTGTTTCTAGGAATATAACTAATCTCAAACAGCACCACTTGAAAAAGTACAGTCATGTAAGTCAGTGATTCTCAACCTCAGAAACTTTAAGATGCTGGTTGGGGAATTCTGGGAGTCGAAGTCCACACTTCTTAAAGTTGTTGAAGTTGAGAAACACTGATTTAAGTCTACCCTTCTATTTTCAGTGTTTGACATCAATTGCAGCAACATCTTCCTCCACAAAGTAATTAAAAAAGCAGCCTGTTCTTGTCTACCAACTCATTCTTCTGCACATAGCTTTGCATGTCTACTTAGAAGAAAGTTTGAATTAAGCAGAACTTACTCCCAATTAAATGGGCATAGGATTGTTGCTTTTAATAAAGCAAACATTCATTTTTATTGAATACTTTTAAGGTATATTTATGAAAATATATTTCTTACCAAAAAAAAAACCTGTTATCCATAAATCTCAGAATAATTATTATTTAGTTGGGTTAGTCTTTGGCATCTGGGACATGTTGGGTCATGATAAGATGCTTCAATGGATATGCATACTAAATATTCACAAATATGACCAAGAACCAGAATGTCAAGGTTATTACAATGGTTTACTTGAAAATAACAATGTTTGGGATCAGTGTGCAAACTTTACAGTCTGTCTTTAGGTCTTTATTAACAGTATAATTGTGTGTATCACTACTTCAGAGGTTAAGGGAGTGGCAACTGAGGACAAAGTTTGTGTGTGTGTATTGGCACTCTACCAATTGAAAAGAGTTTCAAGAAATATTTCCTTGTGAAACAGATCAAGTTGATGCTAACTGAAAAGTCTCTTATTTTTCTATAGATACTTGTGGTTTTTATCATTCTCAATCAAGTCTTCCTTTTACGTTTGTATCTCTTATTTTTAACTTAGATTTTAGTATAACTATATACTAAAAGTATAACTACATAAAACTAGTTAGCTGTGCAAGCAGCAAAAGAAGATATACTATATTCTGCATCTGAGCAATAACTTTATTAGGCAAATTCATAATCACAATATCATGTGTAAATTTTAGAATTCTCCACAATTCTTAAAAGTGCCTAGTACTTAAAGGCTAAGTCTCAAAGAACAGAGGGAATTTTTCAAAGAAATGTAAACAAAGAAATTTTAAAAAATGTGAGATAGGAAAAGAAAATGCCAGTCATATCTCTAGTTATATCTTATTAAAAATTAAGAAAGGATGGATAGGCAACATGAAAAGCTTCCTGTTGCTTCACATTTCATCTCCCATCAGCCCAGCCACCATGATCGTGAATGAGGGGATGGTGTACATTGAAATCTAAAACTGTTGGAGGGCATCAAATTGTCGGTCCCTGGTCTAGAGAAACGTACAGACTATGAATCACAACTTTTAACAATATACCAAATTGTGGGATCTCTGCTAAATGAGCTCGGCTAAAAGCACTTAGAAAATGCTACTGTGATCTTCACAAGGTACATAACAGTGAGCAGTGCCTACATATCTTCTTCTCTCCACGTTCAAGCAAAAGTCTTCCTAGATCTCTTATGCTCTCATGTCATTGATTCTGAGATTCTTTACTTTACCCAGCTTCTTGAGACAATTAACTATTATTCTCAAGGTATTTGTCTTCCCATCTAATTTCTTTTCTGGTTTTGCTTTCTAAAACTGTAAGCTATTGGCAGAGACAATATTAATTGGAACTGTAAGTGCTTTTAACTAATGATGATGACAATTATTGTCTATCATTACTATAACAATATCATCAATGCATTTGTGCTGTCCCATTCAGTATGCAAAGCAAAGGATCCTAGAAGAGAGGCTAAGGTTTTTTTTATTGATCTTACAATGAATATTCTTTGCTTATCTGGCAAATGAACCTTCTTCCATCTGCCTATGCTTTTTTCACACCAGGTTCTTCATGATTATGCCATACATCTTTTCTGAATCATTCCATTACAAGATTCAGAAACCTGCTCCAAATGCCATCTTGTGTCCTAATTTATACTAGCAAAATCTGTGTCAAATTGCTACAGAAAAAACAAAGGCAAATGTAAAGAGTGTTTCCAAGATGCTGCTTCTTAATGCTATAGTGAGCATATTTCACTGAGACTAGGCACCATGAAGCAAGTTATCAATGCTTCACTTTAGATTTCAATTTTTAAATGAGAAAAGGAGAGCTAATCTTGGTATGTCTGTTTATTAAACCATTGATGACATAGTCAAAGGAGGTCTGTACCATGGTGGCAATGTAACCTGGTGATAATTAGATATCTGTCTAATCAGTTTCCAGGAGAAATTATGTTCCAGGTGTCTAATCTGAGCTGCAACATAAGAATCTTGCAAGGAATCAGCCACTAGTGACTTATCTCAAAAGGCTGTGAACACAAAAAGGATTATAATATACACAACACTTTTTAAAAGTTACATTCTCTATTTTGGGGGAAATGACCATTAGCCATTATATTAATAGTAGAACTCCCTGTTCAGGGACAGTATGCCACTGTTATCAGATGGCTGATATCCTTATATTTTACTAGTTCATGTTCCAAACAGGAGAATGGATTTATCTATTTTATTCATTCAACTTGTATACTGCTGAATCTCATAGGGCTCCTTTTTATAGTAATTTTATTAAAAGTTACAATTAAAAAGATAAAAACTAAAAAAAACTAAAAAAAAAAAAGAATAAAGAAAAGAATAAAAAGAAAAAAATATAAAGTGCAGAAATGAAAAAAATAGAAAGAAAAATAGAAAAGAAAGAAAAAATAAGAATACAGTAAACAAAAAGAAAACAAATATATATATATATAAAAAATGACTTTCCCCTTCATCACAAGTATAAACAATTTTAGTAACTTATCACCTTCTCTTAAAATTCAACAAATGATCTCTTCTTCCCATAACCCATCTCTTATCTATAAAAAAAATCCTTAAAGCTGCATTGTTCAATCCTGATTAGCAAAAGTCTATTAAGGATTACCACAGATAACAATGTATTTATTTTAACCATAATCAAATAAACCAACTTTATATTCCTTCCTTTTACTTTTAACAATCTTGATCTTTAGGCCCTTCAAATAATGTCCTAGAACTCGATTTCTTTTCATTTTTTCTTTGTCCCTTCTCACAAAATTCTTCAAAGCTTTAACAAATCTCTTTTGTAAATCCAGTATAGGAATATTATCCAGGTCACTCTCTTGGTTTGTTATCTGTATATCCCTTTTAATTATTAGGACATCAGCCAATTTCTTTTGTATGTCCAGTGTAGCATCTTTTTCCATATAATTTTTGTAGCCTATCATTTTAAAATCCACTTTCAGATCAGTCTCAAATTTGTCAGGTAAAACTTGTTCCTCTTTCATAACATGTTTGAAACACGGTCTGTCTATAGAGGCAGTCACTCTTAAAATGAACTTCTGAGTCCATTGTTAAAAAATATCCTTCAGTATGTCCAATGTTAAAATATTTTGCTTCATTCTTTATTTAAGTGTTCTTCTCCTTTAATTTTAATCTTTAGTTCCTTCTGGTTTCCTCTAGTGTCCAACCTTCAAAGTGTCATTCTATTTTTTTTTTAAGAGAATTCAAAACAAAAGCATTTTCCCACGGGAAGGATTCTTTATAATTAATTCCAAAATCTTATTTCAAATTTATCTGGACCCTTAGTGCACTTGTAACTCTCTAAAATCAAAATTTTAATCACCCTTTTGCTTAATTTTTTAAAAATCCTTAAGCTTGTATTTAAAACTTTTTTGCTAAGGATTGAAGGAAACTCACCTGGTGCTGTAAAACTTGTTAATCCAAAGGTTCCTAATAGATGAAAAGCAGTTAACAAGCAATTTCCAAAAGTGATTAGAAAATGAAGTATGCAAACCCAGCGTCATTTGAAAGGCACCAACTGTGGTTTGATCAAGATGGTTATTCCCTCATCTCCCAGAACTCTAAACCTGCTGGAGACCACTGTCTTGCAGTCTCCTCATGGAGAGCAACTGTGCGGAACACTTGTGGGCAATCTCAAGTCCTCCCCTTGTCCGGAGAGGAATTATGAAGAGCCAGTCTACTTGCCAGCTCTTCAACCTGCTGTGGTTGTTGGCTCTGCTTTTTGCAGAGCCATCTTCAGTTCACCATTTTTTCCCTTGAAGTCCTGAATCTCATAAGACTCCTATGGATGGCAATGTTGTATACATATTAAATATTAATGGATTAAGTGTATTTTTCTTGTTTTCCAGCAAAGTTTTACATACTCATTTTTTGTTTTGTCACTTATTAGACAATTATGAAAAAAAAAACAAAGCCTGTAGCAGGTCCTGAGTTATACATACATGTTCACAAATCTCCATATCTGGTCTTTTGATGATGTGCTCAAGACACCTAAAGGTGACCACTAAATAATATTCTATTTATAATAATGTTTAAGTTTCACTGGTAAGAATCTGGAATCTCAATAGTACATAGATTTAGGATTTTTTTAGATGGGGGTGTAGATCCATTAATGAAGCAGTGTGATTCCCCCCCCCCCCCCCCCCCACCACAGGAGCTGGCACTAAGCATATGCGATTAAGTCAGATTCCTGCTTCTTCCTGGTTCTATCTCATGCTATGGGACATTTGCACTCAGTGAAATTAGGGTTGCATTTTAACTGAACTGGCAGAGTGCTTTTTGTGCATGACAGGTTTTGCCCATAATTGGTTTGGACGGAGTAAATCCTCAGAAAGCTGGAACTCAAAAATAGAATATTTGAGAAGAGTGTTCCCTGCCCTGACAACTCCAACCTATGTGTGCAGGTCATCTTAAAACAGAATTAGAACAAGAATATGTCCTTTGCCCTGACTTAGGAGGAATCAGGCACTTCCATGGGCACCTTACTAAGAAAGAAAATTTCCTAAAATGGAGCTGGCTTTTCAGTCAAGGGGGAGCTTTACATGATCTCTCCTCAGACTGGCATTTTTTATTAAAGTCAAAAGTATCCAACTAGAGAAGGAAAGAAAGAGAACATTGGGATTCACTTGTTTAGGAACAAATGCAAATACAATTTCATAATAGAAGTAATCTTCACTTGAGAAGCAGTACTAATGTGGCCTTTCCCTTTTGTTGCTCTCTACATTTTGAAACTATGATTTACTGAAAGATGTGCAAATATCACTGTTTCATGCCCACGCTTGCATATAAAGAATCTGATTGTGCTGCCTTGCATAAAGGAATAGCTGAGCCAAGCTAGCTTGTCATGTGGAAAAGCACCAGCAAACATTAAGATCGTAGAAGGTCAATTAGAAGTCCTGTTGAAAGTAAAATTTCCAAAGAAGGAGCACTGGGATTAGAAAGAAGCACTTTTGCCTTGGGAGAGGAATTTCACAAAATATTCTATAGAAAGATGAATCTGGCCTTTATTTTAAATCAGGTGTGGTATTTTCCCCTTTTTATTTTGTTTTTGTGAGGTATATTAGAAATAGAAATAGGATTCTCTCTCTCTCCATGAAGTGACAGCAATAGTGGTAGTTATTCCCAGTTTCTTCCATGAAGAAGTTGTTGGAAGTGGTAATGGTAACTCCTATATCTACCCTGCTGCTACCCCACCCCCCAACACACATACAGAGATCCCCTGGCCTGTAACACTAATCTCAGCATATCTTATGTAGAAGGGTTCTCCTGGAGTGGAGTTTTGTCTGTGCTCAAAAACACTGTCATCCTACTCTAGTCCCCTTATTCCAGATGACCTCTTCTCTTCTCTTCTCTTCTCTTCTCTTCTCTTCTCTTCTCTTCTCTTCTCTTCTCTTCTCTTCTCTTCTCTTCTCTTCTCTTCTCTTCTCTTCTCCTCTCCTCTCCTCTCCTCTCCTCTCCTCTCCTCTCCTCCCCTCCCCTCCCCCCTCCCCCTCCCCCTCCCCCTCCTCTTCACAGTACACATAATTAAGTGCTATCAGATCTGGGCTGCAAAAATCCACACAATGGCAAAAAGATGGAGACAATGCCTATTCTTTTCTGTCATTTAACAGATATCCTGCATTTTGCAGATCAAGTCTGATAGCCATAATGTAATTGGTAAAAGAGGCAATTATTGAACACCAAGCTTACCACTTGGTAAATTTTCTGTATTGATAGGCATTTCACACAGGCATTAGGAAACTTCGTACAACACAACCCTCACTTAGTTTGATGTTTACACTGATCAACCTTTGACACATATTGACAGAAGACCAACAACTTATAACCCATTTTTATTTACCCTTTTGCCACTTCAATGTTTTGAAGTTTAATTTTATGCCCCTTTATTAACTACCTACTAACACCACAATATATATGTTCTCCTTCACTAGAGGTCTTTAAAAGGAGGCTAGATGGTCATCTGTCAGAGATGTTCTAGTGGTCCTGCACTGAGCAGGGATTGAACTAGATGGCCTGTGTAATCCCTTCCTACTCTATGATTACTGGATTTTAGAAAGAATAACCCCAGGAAAAATTATACAACCAATACCAAATGATAGAGTACCAGTCCGTTTCCAGGATGAAGCAAGAAAGATGGAAACAGTGAACAGTAAGAAATCTGCAGGGCTCATTATTTTCATATTTCTGCGCGATAGGTATTGACTGATGCAATTCCTTGTGCTGCTGCTCTTGCCAGCAATCTTAATATAGACAACTGCTGTTTCTCCACTGTTAATAACCAGTAGAAACAGCATCTCACCTGCATCAATAACACTAGTGGGGGAAGCTTTGACTTCCCTTCCCTAGTGAATTCAGTCAAAGTCTCTGATGGGGAGACATTTAACTTTCTCCAGGGATCCATCACCAGATCCACTGTGCTCTTTGCAGCCCAATAAAGAACTGTTTAATAGGATGGGAAAAACATAGTATCTCCCTGTTGGAGTGAAGATGGGTTTATTCTTACTACCCAACAGGGAGCATCTTTGTTGTGTGTATAAAGCCCATAAGTGTGAATATTGAGAATGTGGTTATGTGCGCATGCAGGTTTTAACTGACTGCTTAGCAGCACATTAAAGCCTGCATTCCTAACCTTTCATTTCACTTAGGGTGAGATGAGACAGGAAGGTATCCTCTCTAGCATAGTTAGATCCAGTGTCTATTTGATTTCTCCATACCTCCCCTGAGCTGTCTTTTACAGTAATCTTTCCAGTTTGCAATAACTTGGAAAGTATTATTAGGAAACCCAAACTTGGCATAAGGGGAAAGGATAAAATGGATAATGGGCATCTTATTGGTAGTTTAGACAACCATGCTTGGTCTTTCAGACTCTACAAATTGCTGTGGAACAGATCAATTTAGAAGTGACGGGAAAGGTTTGCTCCAAAAATCCCCAACCAAGCCACAGATATCCTTTAGCCCTGAAACCTTTGTAATCCAGAGCTCATCATATATTTATGATCTATACCTTTGAAGCTACTTAACTCCCCATGGAGGGGCAAAGGACAGCACATGCCTAATAACATTGTAGCACTAATGTCATAACTTATGTACTGTAGGTGATCACAGCATTTGAATGTTGGTGTCATCATGCTTTGTTATGGACACTGCTGAAAGGTAGTTAGTACTCTGTCTATCCAGCAGCATGTTAGCTCTCCAGAAATGTAAAAGAATGGACCAAATGTGGTGTGGGGGGAGAGACCACCCTCAACAAGAACAACAAAGAAGTTGGAGTTTGAAAATGGCCCAGATGAGGTTAGGAGCTGCAGAAAACAGAAATTCAGAAAATTTACCACCAGCACATTCCTATGGGAGAGGCAATCTGGCAGTGTAGAGCTACTAATAATAGCTCCCAGGGTAGAGCTACTAATAAGGGATTGGAAAGACGTGTTCTGCAGACTTTCCATACCTAGTTTTACTTCTTCAATAACTTTTTGAAATAATTAAAAATTGATCAGTTCTAGATTTAAATTTTATTCAAATTTTGGATGTCCTACTCTGCAACTGTTGAAGGCCATTTTTTAAAGAAAACGTTTTACATTAAAGGTAATCAAGTTGGAGGACTGAATAAATATAAAAAAATAATGAAGAAGTAAGTCAGGAACGATCATGTGATATGCAGAAAATGAAACAGTGAAGTAATGTATGTTCTGTGGAACTGGAAATTTTTCCAGACAGATGGGCTTATAGGATTCACTAATTTGAGCATAAATCTCACTGAATTCTAAATATATTTAGGATTAGGTCATGAATATGTAAATAGTTTCACCTGATCTCTAGTTACTAAAACTTTCTTTTTATAATACATTGAAATTAGAAATAACGAATTAATACATTATGGTTATTCCTAAAAACATGAAAGAAGCAGGAGCATAATTGATATAGTACATTTTGAATATTAAAACACTGACTATGCGGTATATATAGCAATCCTTACCAGAGTTCTGACAGATGATTGACAAGTATCATTATCCTCACATTACAAATGAGAAATTGATATTGAACAGATAGTGGCTAGGACTGCCACTTACACCTCACCAGGAAGGAGGAAATAAATCTCCCAAAAAAAGATAATACAGGAGGAAGGAAAACAGATCTCCATATAATATACATGTACCAGTGGATATGTGTAGATGCACATTTAGAAATAATTATTGTAACTTAAATAAAAATGCATTTCATCAACTGGAGAAGGCTGTGAGCAGATGACTTGAATGCTTGTGCACTTTGTTGCTCAGGTCTCTGAGAGTTTCAGTGTCCTCAATCTCTGTTCTGATATTTCATCTCTAGACAAGGCAGCCCTTCAAAAAGAAGGCTGTATGCAGGAGCCTAAAGGGCCTTTGCCAAAGACCAGCTCTTTTAATTGTTAGTTTAGGTGATGTTTGAAATACAGTATATGCAATTTATATTCTTAGCCACTGTGCCATACCACCTGAACACTTTTACCAAAATGTCACTTTGAGAAGAACAGCTGTAAAAGGTTGGTTCTTCCATTTCAAGACAAATTGTTAAAGACAGGGTAATGAGAAGAAACAATAGACACACACACGGCTACACAAAAAACCCACAAAACTGTAATCGGAGAAGTTTTTATAAAAGCACAATTGTAGTAACAACATACACTCTGACTCCTATTCTTTTGCTTTAAAAATAAAATATGTTATCTTGCATAATAGTATTTAAGAAAGTATACTTTGCATTGTATGATTGTTATTTTCCAGGGACAGGAGAACATTAAACAATGGAGTCTGGAGAACAGGCTTTCTCAAGTGGGATTCCATGGAACCCTAAGGTTCCGCAAGAGGTCACTAGGGGTTCCCCGGGAGATCATGATTTATTTTAAAAAAGCAGAGACTGAAGAAAAACCCTCCAACCTCCAACACTGGATTGGCCCACCAGAACGGGCATGGATCCCAGGTGGAGGCAGGGATTGCACATGCGTGTGCAAGTGGGGAGGTAAGGAGTGAGTGGGGGCTCTCCTTGCTGGTGCACGCCTGCCTTTCTGCAGGCACACTTTCTGCAGGCACCTGCCTGCCTTTTTGCAGGTGCAAAAAGGCATCTGTCTAGAAACCAGGGGACTGTGAGTTCTAGTCCTGTCTTAGGCACAAAGCCAGTGGGTGACTTGGGGCCAGTCACTCTCTCTCAGCCCTAGGAAGGAGGCAAGAGCAAACCACTCCCAAAAATGTTGCTAAGAAAACTGCATGAAACTGTCCAGGAAGTCACCAGGACTGACTCAAAGGCACCATCATCATCATCTTCTTCTTCTTCATCATCATCATCATCATCATCATCCAAAATAGGAAACATTTTCTCTGCTCCCCCACACAGCTATATTCAGATATGCCTGCAGTCCATTCATAGCAGTGTGACTGTTGTCACTACCAGAAAAATACAGAGCTATACTAGTCTATACATTTGGGGAAATATAAAGAGCTTTTTAAGAATTGCAGGTATCAAGTGGAACAACACTACAATTTTCTCTGACTCAAATCAAGCATTCAGCATTTGAGTCATCAGTTTAAAAAGGGATGAAACTGAAGAGGGAAACGTTTTGAAATGTGTCAGAACCCTCCCTAATTAAATTAAGCCATACATTAGGTTCTCTTTCACTTTAGGGCGGTTATATTCAACCTTTCCAAACATAAGCCTCATCTTTGGTCCAGACGTGTATTGGGAGGTTCACTACGTACAAGCATACATATTAATAATTTATTTGCTCTTGCTGCTGTTGTGATCAGCCTTGCTTGAGAGATCAGTGGCTAATGGAAGATCAGTGTCAGTATATCAACCTCATTATTGCTGAAGGCTTCATCTAGCTGTTCCTTCCCTTGAAGTCCTAATGCAGTGAACTTAATGGACAGAACAGTCAGTGATATTATAAATATCTCCCCTCTATTTTCTCTCCCATGAAAATGATGATCAGATTGAAACATTTTTTTTAAAACCCACATGTAACTAAAACTTTGTGCAAAAAATGTTCCTGACTTTGAAGAGTACATGTACTCTTTGTTCCTCAAGTGTTTCTTCATGTGAATATTCCCACAGTTGTTTTCAGCAGCATTTTCTATTCTTCTCGGCCAACATAAAGGATAAGACAGTCTCTAAAGTCTGTATTTTTCTCTTAGCTTGCTTTCCTCTGTAAGTGGACCTTCAAGATCACTTTCATTTCTCCACACAGTGAACAATTCAAGAGAGAACAGTTCTCGTAGGATTTGTTTCTATAAGATACCTACCATTTGTTTGTTTGTTTATTTTGCACCTGTGGCTCTGGACATCCAGAAACAACAGAGTATGTGCTTCTCCAGTGTCTATACTGCAGAGACATTTGTGCTAGCCTCATCTCACCATTACTACATAAATACCGAGCGTGCACAGGACAATTTTACACCACCTGGTTGCTTTCAGATAACAACCTTGCCATAACATACAATATAACCAGGTTCTCTGCAGCAGCACTCAAAATTTGTTAGATGATGACCGGTGCTAGAAATTATATTTAATGAGCACCTAGTTCGCCATATCAGAATGCTTTGTAACTTGATATAGTCTTCCACATACTAACCTTTTGTGCGCCCCTACACTCACCTAATGCTTCTACCCCTTCTTTTAGATTTTCACTTTTTGTATATACTATTAGTTTCTAATTCATATTTCTTTTATATCTTCTAGCTTTTCATATATATTTTTTAAATTTTAGATTTGATGTAACCTTTATACTTTTTAATGACTGTACCCTTCCCCTTCATTATTTTGGTCTATGAGCGTAATAAAGATTTGATTTGATATTTCTTTATTTATTTTTATGTGTGAGTCAGTTTTGACTCCTGGCAACTGCCTGGACAAGACTCTGTCATTTTCTTGGCAAGATTTTTGGAAGTGCTTTGCCATTGCTGTCTTCCTCAAGCAGAGAGAACAACTGACTGGCCCCTAGTCACTCATCTGACTTTGTGCCTAAGGTGGAACTCACACTCTTCCAGTTTCTAGCCTAGTGCCTGTAACCACTACACCAAACTAGCTCTCACCTCCAATGTGTCTAGTGCTAAAAAAGAATTAGACAGGTTTGTGAAGATAAGACCTGAATGTCTTATTGTTCACAAGCTAAAGAATGAGGCTTCTTCTGTTTCACCTCTAGAACTGGGGGCTATCCACTTTTCATCATGAGTTGCTGAGAAACATGATTGGGAGTGTTGGGCTCATACGGTATTTACAGGCCTTCCCACAGTATTTTCTTAGCTGGTATGGGAACAGGACTGATTCAGCACGGCTATAATGTGTTTATGATTACAGACCTTGGATCCTATTTCTGCATTCCATTCTAAGTTCAGGTGCTCAGCCATGTTTGGAGTTTGTATAACTACAGGGACACTGTCATGGAAGTGTCCTATCCTGGATTGTTAATTGCTAAACCTAGCACTGTCATTGTTTTAATTGGCTTGAGGAAACACATTATACTTAGGGGAAAATGTATCACTGCCAAAATGCTTTAATGGGTGCTTTAGAAACATGCACCAACCAATGTCTGATAATTAGCATGTCACAAGAACATATTCTAAGTCCTACATCTTCTCATCCAAGCCTGATATAATCATCTGATAAAATCAAGATACTTGTGAGTAAAATCAACTAAATACACCAAGATAATTGGTAAGCCAGGGCAGCTGGTACTGCCAATAGGCATATGTAAATATATCCTATCTTGTGGCAGCTGACAACACCCTATTGTTTTGTATTTGATTCATATAGTAATTGCTGAATGCAAGGAACTCCCACTTGGTAAACCATAGTAGCAATTTCACTCTCACCAAAGTTACTTCCCTTGAATTTTGCAAAAGTTGAGTAAGACGTTGAGTGTTGAAATGCCAGACACTTAATCACCTAATCATTTCAAGGTGAAAACAGGCCATAGAGGGCCTCCTTATGTGAAACACTTTGCAATTGCCCTACTCTGTACAAGTAATCAATGAGAGGTACAAACTCTGAGTTGCAGTGATAAGGTTATCTATTTACCTGTTTGGGATGAAACTAGTAAGCACTTTACATATAGGGGTGAAGAGAGGAATCTACCTTATATCATGTTAGATTCTTTATTTGGGCTAAGGGCTTAATAAGCTATTACCCGATCTTTTAAAACTAGAAATACATCCCCCCCCACCCCCCCACAATCAGCCTGAAAGGTATGGACTGGTCCAAAGTCATTCAATGAACTTCATGACTAAATAAGGATTTGAATCCATGTCTTCCCATTTCTTATATACTAATCAATACAGTACCCTGATTTTCCATAATACACATACTGTAATAATAAGCTTTAGAAACACTTGTCATGAGTAACAAAAATCATAGCCTTATAACAATATGACCTGAAGAGCAGTGGATTTTGCTGAAGCATAAGAGGCCTGTATCAAAGTATGTAAAACAGACTGGGCTCTCTTTGTGCACTGCCTTATTTTCCACCATTGAAGAAAGTTAAGATCTATATCAGGAGTGGGAAACCTATTCCAATATCCCATTGCACTGCCATACTGAAGGGCTAGATGTCCCATATCTTTGCTATAACAAAAACTGCTTGAGGAATTAAATTGCTGTATTCATTGAATTCATTTGTCAGTATATCATACTGGGCAACTTGAATGGAAATCCTTGCTAAATTCTCCACTGTTTCATTAGGATAACTATATTACAACCAAGAAGTATGTCCAAATGAATAATGAGGATAATATGAATGAAAACTTTGCTAAGCAAGGGAGATTTTCTTGTCAGAAGGAAAACTGTACACCCTATGTGAAAAATCACCTAAAAATAGCATGTTATATTCAACCACATACTGTATATTAAAACCCCGTGAGCTGCTTCTTCAGGCAACAAAACTGTTTAGGAAGGAAAAGCAGGTAGCATGTATGTGTGTGCATATACATTCTTCTCCAAAGTTGCTGCTTTTCACTTCCTCTTGGTATCTTCCCTTCATCCTAGCATTATAAGCACATGTTGTGTTGTTATGAATTTGCATGTGACTTAATTGTTTGTTCTCCTTGGAAAACAGCCTAAGGACTCCGTGCAAAAACTGAATGCTAAATATGAGTTCACCCTTCCATTATGGCTTTTCTGAGTTGCTTCTTTTGTCACGGTATCAAATGCAATTCACAGATACTGGAACTACTTTAGACTGCAATGGCAGAAATGTCCTGAAATTCATTACAGTTGTCTTTAAAGCAAAATGTCAGCAGCTTCTCCTGCAGAGCTTATTCTGCAATTTGATTGCATTGGTAGCCTAGGTTTATGAAGCTTTTGGTAAATATGTCAAAAAGATAATTTTTGTTCTTTGTGATAAGCTATGTATTTGAGAATATGAAAGCAAGGAAAACAACTTTTAAAAGTTCAAAAGAGTTGCTTTATTTGAGACAGATATTTATGTTTAGTGAATTGATAGGGAATATCCAGTTAGAATTAGCTGGGTTCAGATTCATTCTTCAGACCTAAAACTGTACAGGTTGGTCTCACACCCTTCATCTCAACTTAAGACATTTTTATGAGAATAAAACAAATCAATCACACATATGCCAAATTAGTTCATCTAGTAGTAAAGGTAGAGAGGAGAGGAGGATAAATATTCCTTACCAGTCGGTATGCAGAGTAATTGTACACTTTTCTGGAATGGTATAATATCAAATTCTAGTACAAATAAGAGAAGAAAGAGGGCACTAAAGCCCATTTCAAACCTTAAAGTTTGGAAAGAAAGCCTGAAAAGATGTTCAGTATGTCCAAATTGTAATATATTTTTTCAACCAGTTTTATAGCTAGAAACTTATATGGACAGAGGAGAGGGAGTAGGATGCAAAGAGGATAAAAGGACCTGCATTTTATTTTATAGAAAACACTGAATAGTCATCATATAATAATGACTTTCGGTTCCTAATAATCTGGGTTGCACTTGAATTGTTGACCAAGAGATAAGAAGTTTCATTTTCCATTACCAAATCCCCATACTATCTAGTCCTTAATCATTTCTTTCAAAACAAATAGAATGGTACTCCATGACTGAGTGATACATTTTGACATCTAGCCTTTGACAAGAACCAAACACGCTTCACTTTAGAGGCCGTGATGAATGCATACTCAGAGAACAGAATGCTTTTCAAATATTCTTGATTGTGTGTGTGCAGGTCTTCCTCATGCTATGATAAAGGCTTATCCTGTACCACTGGGATTTAAATGGGAGCCTAGTTTGTACCAAAGTGTAGTCCAAGCAATATTAGGATGTTGAGGTCCCATTGTTTTCATTACCTTAACTATAACCATGCTATATAACAAAACAGCCCTTAGCCAGCCCTCATGTAAACACATTCCAAGGTTTTCTCATTGGGTTTTTGAGCTGATCACAAACCCTCATCCTTCTTTTTGCCTCCTTATCAGTATAGCTAGGAATGTTGTTGTGATCACTTGAGGAGAGAGGCAACATGACAAAGGTGCTACCCGCTGCAGATGCTCAGTTCTGTAGCAACAGAGGATTAATTCCATACACCTTTAAAAAGAGAAAAGGTAAGATGTACTATTATTTCCTCCACTCCCTTCTTTTGAGATCTATAGGAAAGTTCTGTATTAAATTATTCTCTATGTCTTGAGTACGTTTGAGCTCAAGAGAATTCAGCTAGAGAAGCTGTTTTTAATATTGGGGCTGTTGACTGATTTAGGGCAGTTAACCTCTTTTCTCAGAGGTTTTACATGTAAATACACATTTTACATGACATGACAGTCTAGCTTCTGGCTGGAGCAAACATCCATGCTTATCACTTGATGACTGTAGTCAGTACAGATCAAGTAGCACAGAGGACATGCATTCATATTACTTCATACATCAACTGAGACACAGTGGGGGGGGGGGGGGGGTTGGGGTTTTTTTTTAGAAGAGTTGCTTCACACATTTAGCCAGAAGTTATCAAGTGTTGACAAATAGAGTAATTCAAATGGGATCTGCAAATAGGAGATACTTTCCTATTCAGAGATGCAGTAAGTCTGAAACAAAAGCATTTACTGTTAAAGTGTAGCTTTAAGAATTGAATCCATGTGCTCCCCTCTATTCTGCTATACTACATATTGGCCATCTTCACACAACATGACTGAACTCAATGGTCCCCTCCTTTAATCAATCCATTCACCTTAGTTCATCAGCAGCACACAATCTGGGAAAACTTGGTTGGTTAAGAGCTGGACATATTTTTAGTTTTCCTAAAACTAAAAAAGGCTTCATGAGGAGGGTGGTGTCCATCACAACTGTCAAGCCCACTTTGGGATCATAAGTTCACACAGCTTCAGGATAAGAGGATCTTACCTCTGAAGGGACTGTAAATAGCAAAGGCTCCTTTATTCTCTACCTAAGTGCAATTGAAGGTAAGAAATCTTGATTGACAGTAATCAGATTCTGCAAAGCTTCAGCTCCCACCAGTGTCTGTGCCTCCCATCTTGCTATCTTTGGGTTCTTCATACACTGCCACTGGCATTTGCCTCCTGTACCAAGTCAGAATTCTCTGTATCAGGATCAGGAATGGTAGGACACACATCTAACCTTTCTTCATTGATACTGGGACTCAAAGCCTTGCATAAATGTCTTGGGGGTGGGGTAGAGGGAGAGAATGATGAAAGATGTGATGAAATGCTGAAGCCTATGATGATTGCTTCTATACTTGGAAGTCAGAAATCAGAACACAAGTACATAAAGTTGGCATTTGTGTGATGACATCACTGTGCATGCATCATCATCTTTGAGGCTTGCTGACACCATTGATTCCTTTGTTTCTGTGTTGATAGGTTTTGCTCATGTTCTGAGAAAGCTGGTGTGATCAGCTGGGTCCTGAAAATTCAGTTTTGGAGTTTGTATAAATAACTTACTGGCCTTATACAAAAAGGGTTACAGAGCTAGAGAAGATTAGCTTAATCTGTACTGGTGAATACATCTGAAATTGTGACCGCATGTTGTGGTTCTTCTCATGAAATGGGTGTTGTGAAAAGGGCTTTCTCTATTTACAAATTAGCTATTCTTTTGGCATAGCCTCTCATGAACATCCATTTCCTGGGAGGCAAACTGGGGAAAACACTGTCTACCACCCAGCTTTCCTTTCTCTTTTTCCTGAACAGGTAGGCATACTTTTGAATGAATTAGTGGGCCCTTTGCCATTTATAACTGGTAACAATGTGCATGAGACTTATCTGGATGTCAGGGGCATTCTTGTAAATGACTGTAAAGCCAGTAATTTGTAGTGTAGCTTGCCAGATCCCCACTGATTATTTTTTTAAAAAAGACACACATTTTTTAAAACTCACACACAGATGGCAGGGCTTGGTAAGCACCTAGGGAGCCTACAGCTTTCACATTACTACATTGTCATTCATTCATTCACTCACTCACTCATTTATATTTACTTACAATTTAGATTTATAAGACCACACAATTTAATGCTGACTCTGGGTGGCATCAGGATTAAAAACAGATCCAATACCTAGAGACAAAAGAAGTAACATAAAAGTAAACACAATGAGGAAAACAGACAAAGCCTAACTGAAACAGACACTGCACACCAGGTAGGTAAACCCTAACCTATCCCAGAGCTTGGAGAATTTTTTTTTTTCAGATATCATTTAAGGGTTGCAGGATTGAGGCAGTCTGATGGAAGAGAGATGGATGTCAGATAGCCAGCTCAACAAGACCTGTGGAGACAGAGTCTAACAAAGTGGATTGGAGCAAGTTTATTTGTCAGATGCCTAACGTATTCTTCATAGTGGCCCTGTAAATAAGCAGGGAACCAGTCACTTTAAAGAGGACTGCCAGCCAGCCACATGTAAACATAGTTAATTGTTGCTACTCATATCACCACAATGTAATCCCTAATACAGGCCCTCGTGCATACTTGGTTGGGCTGGCTCTTTGTCTTTCTCCAGTACAGCTCAAAGTCTCTTCCGTCATTTTATCTTCTGAAGCTTCTTGGAAAACTAGAAAACCCTTTCGGATCAACAAACAGGAAGAGGCCACATAGGAACAATCTGGTCCAAGGTCCTGTTCGTGCACCCATTCCAAATGGAGACTAAGGTCTCAGTCAAACTGTCTAACTGATGCCCAGGAAAACCCCCAAGCAACACTGAATCCCATTCAGGTCCATGAGTCAACTGGAGCAGACTGACAAATATATTTTGTCTTCCTGCTGTTGGAGAGACCAGCACCAGCAAGCAAAAAAGCAACCAGTGTCAGCCTTACCAGGTAAACTGACAGGAAATACGACAAGATAAGCTAATTCTACTTCATTGTAAAGTTACATTAACAGTATCTTGCAAGTCTGAAAGTACAATTCTCCCGCTGTTACCTTTACAGCCCAAAAACCTAGGGAGGGACTCTCCTGAGCCTCTTGCTCCACCCACTATGCATCTGCGGGCTATGCTGTCTCTTATCTGACTGTTCTGTAGGCAGCATCTCTTCCCCCCATCTCCCAAGTTCTTTCCCACATATTGTTACATCAGGGAGTGATCTTACTATGACAAAGGACTGATTGTAGTGTCCTCCACTTCAGATCATGTCCCAACTGCCCCCAAATAAAACCATACCCAGCTTTTAATTACTGTGTTTGTTGGGCCCTCAATAACTTGGGTCAAGTCCATGGTGGCCATGAACTCCTGAGCCAAAGTAGACTACATGAGAGCAAGTTACGAGTCTTCCAGAACTCTCCAACTTGTAGACTCCACTGCCAGCTCAGAGATGGAGTTGAGCAGCTCAGATAGGGAATTTCTGTGCACTACAGAGACCAGCAGAGCAGCAACAAAGCCATTTGCTTCCTAGAGCTTAACTTCAACCACAAAGTCTCACATCTGGTTATCCATGATGCAGAATCTCTGAAAGGTATTAGGACTTCCTGGATGACCATTCCACCTTACTAGGGGGAAACAAAATTAGAGCTATAATAGTTCTTAGCTGTGTGTTCTGAAGAATAGGAAAAAAAAAAAAAAATTCCTGTTTCTTTCTTTCCAGAATATCTGCACATAATGTGGTATGATCTAATTTTATTTATTTATTTTATTTATTTATATTTCAAATTTAGATACCACCCATCTCAGGAAAAAGTGACTCTGGGCGGTTAGTCATAGCACTTGCCCAGCCAGCTCCTCTCTAGAATATTTCTTATAAACTGTTAGGAGCTTGAACAAGTAATCTCACTCTATCCCCATTCTCCTTCCTGCATGCTTCAGATTCCAGCTGTTCTGGTTTTTTTTAATAATGCTGGAAGCTCACAGTTTCTTCTGACATTTCTTTTTGCTTCATTTTTTTAACACTGTATTTCTCTTTTAAGTTACAAACATAGCATATACATTTTTTTTTCTTCTCTTAGTTCAAGATGCAGGGTAAATTAGAAGTAAACTTTTTTCAGTGATAGAACAATGGACTATGCCTGGGAAGAAACAATTGATAATGAAATAGTCTAGTTTAAAAGTAGAAAGAGGTTTTGTCTAGTTCTTGGATGTCTGAGCATCCTTTCAACAAGATTTTCTTTGTTGATTCCCACTTGCCTTCCCCATGTATCCCCCTCACTTCTCTGTCAATAAAATGCTTGCTTGTAATTGGTTAGGAAAAGATGGAAAAATCAGAGTAATGTTCAGAGTTGTTTTTCCTAGGAGTGCATAATTATGCTGCAAGCAATGTAACAGAGAGTGGATAACATGGTCAAGGAAATACAATAAATGGCTCCTTTTTGACTAAAATTATATAAAATAAGTACATTTATTTTGCTTATATTGCTGCAGATGGGGAACAAAATACATGAAAGTCACTGGCCCCTAGCCTCTGAATGGTTAACCATTCAATTCTTCTGACTCTGGAGATTCCACTTTTTTTCAAACCTTAAAGGCTAGAATTTGAAACTCACTTTTTTTTTTTAATGAGAGCTGAAAATTTCAAGATACCCAATGTTATTTGTCATAATTTGGTTCAACTTTATGTGAGATGGGCAGCTATATAAATGCAATCAATCAATCAATCAATCAATCAATGACTTGTACAAGACTATTATGAGCTGGCAAATATATTCTATCCAGGGCACTAACTAACCTAAATATTAAGTAACATTTTTCTTTAAGTGTTTTGCCTCTGCAGATTCAATGTCAGATACCTAAACTTTTTCCTTTTTTCTTTTGCCTCATACCTCCCCATTATTTCTTTGCCTTATAAATAATTTATTACATAGATACATTTATTACATATAACATGTATAATGTTTTGATGCAGGCTTTCATGACCAGTGTCAATCCAATGGGGATGAGCTTCTGGGCTAATAGGCTGCGGTCTGTTATATATAACCTAGGTAACGTGTGTCTCTCTTTGTAGAAATTTACAGTGGCAGACATTGGATTTTTGTGGATTATCCATTCAGGCCTTGTGAAGAGATCAAGATTTGTTTAGCTTCACAAAAGGATTGTTTCAGATCACTTTCTATTGTTTCTATGGTAGATGAATATTATTAACTCAATCAAAATTCACATGGAAACATTTGGGAGCTGTATCGCTCTGCCAAAGAAACCAGGAAAGTATCATTACACCAGCTATGTTCAGAGAGTACACTTACCAGTGGTTAACTGAACCACAGTTCACTGAATTAACCTAATTTGGTGGGTTTGCATGACACATTGAACCATAACTATTTGGATAGGATGGCTTTGCATAACACACTGGACTAAAATGTGGTTGGCTGGATTGTGGTTCACTGCATCAAGATCAGAAGAAATTCAAGGAAGTCATGATGCAGAAGGATTTTCTTCATGTCTTGGCAGGACAACACAAGGCTTACCAAATGTGCAGTCTTCCATTTCCTCAGCTGTTCAGATGGGCTGAAAATTTCTCACCATCTTCCCAGTCAACAGTGCACGATGAGGATGATGGAACTATAGTCCAACATATTAAGAGGAAAGCTGGTTTGTATGCATCCTTATATAAATTACATGTTGATAAAAAGGGCTATCTGTATTCATTGTTCCCATAATAGCTATAAAAATGATAATGTCCCAGCAATATTTTTGTCCAAAACTTTGCAACAACAGTTTGGTTGCACTAGAAACTGCCTGTGAGTGAGGGAAGTGTAAATTTGTGAGCCTGCAAAACAGGAAAGTCGAGAAAATGAATAATTTATTTTAGTTAGGTAAAAAAAACACACATTAAAAATATTAAACTAAATAAAAGTAATCCAATTATGAGATAGAGAATACCATAATCTGTAAATAGATGGGAAAAGCTCATTTCATAGGGTTGTTGTTGTGGAGAAAATAGGAGGAGGAAGAGTATTAGGTATGTTTGCTGCATTGAGTTATTTATAAAAATAATAAAGATGGGATAAAAAATCTTTTAAAAAGTGTTTAGAAGCAACAGTAATAGGTACAAGCTCATTAAAATGCATCAAAGCCCACATTCTTTTAATGAAGATATTTTAGTACACTTTTGTCTTCATGAAGCAAGTGAAGCTGCCATGTTCCAAAGAGAGGTAGTAAAAATATGCTTGGATCAGGTATATGTTCAATATAAATATTTGTGATTCATCCAATATTAAAAGCACAGTAATGCCAAGCAAAGTCTGAGGAAACACAAGCCAATCTAATTAATGCTGAAGGACAGACTCTTTAGATGAGATCAGAAGGGAGGAAGGAGAGCAATTTCCATTTTGTGCAGAAGATATTAAAATGTTTAGAAATAAATGAGATAGAAGAGACTTCAGAAGAATTACATGGGGCTTGTTTCCTGATTATTCAAAATGAAGACAAAGTCTTGCACTGGATTCTGCTCTTATATTCTACATGCGAACCCACTTTGGAGCTTTGCTTCATGTCAGTGGCAGCTGCATCTGACAATTAGGCAAGGGCTTTGATTCTTTACAGCAAATTCCCAGTTTTAAGCCTGTGTGATTCCACTGAAGTCTCAGGGCTGCGGGACCAGATGACAGGCCCACATTCAACCTTTGAGGACTGCAGCAGAATGCATTCCAGAGCTTGAGGTTGGGGGGTGGGGGCGGGTTTCTAAAGCAAGAAGGAAATCCTGTAAAAAATCTAAAGCTGTTGGAGGCTTCAAGATCATAGACTTTATCCTTCTGTTATCAAGGCAGGATTAGCCATAGATGTCACAGCACAATGTCTGATGGTGACTTTTGCCATGCCACCACTGCTGATCAAGCGTGTAAGAAGAAAAGCCTTCCAGCTCCTAAGTGAAGCTGCTCACAATGCTTCTGTAGCTAGTAGAACTGTGGACACAATGACCAACAATATTGTTTCTTTTTTTTATAATAATTTTCTTAAACATTAAAGTTAAATAGATAAAAGCTAATACAAACTACTAAACATAAAAGGATAAAACAAAAAAATAGAAAAAAAGAAAAATAAAAAAAATAGAAAAGAAAGAAATATAAGAATATAGCAAAGAAAAAGAAAAGAAATATATAAAGAAGTGACTCCCCCTTTGTCACAACAAGTATAAACAATTGTAACAAGTTATCACCTTCTCTTAAAGTACAACAAACAGTCTCTTTGTCCCATAGCTCATCTCTTATCTATAAACAGATCCTTAAAACCTGATCATTCAGTCCTGGTCAGCAAAAGTCCATTAAGGGTTACCAGAAATAACAACATAGCTATTTTAACCTTGATCAAATAAACCCACTTTATATTCTTTTCTTCTACTTTTAACAATCTTAATCTTTAATCATTTCAAATGTTGTCCTAGAGCTTGTTTTCTTTTCATTTTTTCTTTCTTGCTTCTCACAAAATCCTTCAGAATTAACAGGTCTCTTTTGTAAATCCGATATAAGAAGGTTATCCAAGACATTCTTTTGGTTTGCCATGTGTATATCCCTTTTAATTATTAAAACATCAGTTGGTTTAATTTGTATATCCAATGCAACATCTTTTTCCATATCATTCTTATAGCTTGTCATTTTAAAATCTACTTTCAGATCAGTCTCAGTCTTATCTAGTAAAACTTGTTTCTCTTCTTTAACATCTGAACACAGTCTGTCTATAATGGCAGACACTTTTGAGAATAAATTCTGGGTCCATTGTTCAAAAATATCCTTCAGTACATCTGATATTAAGGAATTTTGCTCCATTCTGCATTAGTAAGACAAATTTATGTATTCTTGTCCTTTAATTGTAATCTTTAATTCCTTCTGGTTCCCTCTAGTGTCCAACCTTCCAAGTCCCATCTTATCATGTTTTCTTTTAAGAATTCAAAACAATAGCACTTTCCCAGGGGAGCGATTCTTATAATCAATTTCAAAATCTTATTTCAAATCCATCTGGACCCCTAGTTTGTTTATAACTTTCCAAAATCAACATTCTAGTCACCCTTTTGCTGTTTATTCCAAAAAAAGATTTTTTTGTGCCCTTAAACTTATCTTTAAAACTTCTTTCACTAAGGATTAAAGAAAACACACCCACTGCATATTAAAACTTGTTGATCAAAATGGTCTTAATGGTTGAAAAGCAGTTAAGAAGCCATTTCCAAAAGTGATTAAGAAATGAGGCTCAGCAGAACTTTGTGTCCATAAGGCTACATTGCGGCTATGAACTTGGTGGAAATCCCTTGACTCCCAGCTGCTCAACTCACAAGCCAACTGCAGAAACCTCAGTTCCTGCAGTTTACTCATGAGGAGAAGCTGTCAGGAGTGCATGTGGGCAATCTCACAGTCTCTCCTTTTTGCAGAGAGACTTCGCCAGCCAGAAATCGCTGTCCGGCCACTGATCTCGCCACAATGCCATCTCCTTCTGAGATGTCTAGTTCACCATGAATCTTCACCAGAAGTCTGCCAACAATATTATTTTAATGAACAGAATAATTCTGTCTTTCCACCTCTGAAACCAGCATAGATTATTTCTGCCCTAATGATTTAGACTGTCCCTTGGCCCTCAGTGTAGCAGTAGAAGAATCTATCTACATTATTTATTCATACACACACACATACACACACATGATATAGGTTGGGCTGAGAAAGCATGACTGGCTCAAAGTCACCCAATGATTTTCTGTGGCTGAGGGGCTAGCTTGATCACTGCTACCCCCTCCATTACAGAGCACAGCAGCTGATATGAGTCATAAGATCATGGATCAACTAGCTGCAATCAACCCTTCAGACTGCTTACCAAGGCTCAGTGGAGAAGTACTGTCAGATAGTATGCTAGAAGATGCCAATAGAGCCCTCATGACAATCCCTACTACCGCCATAACTCAAATCAATGAACTGGTATATGCTATAGCTGCTGTAATCCTGGATCAATCTTCCTGGATTGTATGCTTGCCTACACAATCAAGATCAGCAGTACATACCCCCCCACCCCCCACCCCCAGAAAATGAGGTTGGAGGATAAGATCAAGGCAACTCAGAAAGAAGTTAGTCAGCTGGTGGAACTACAGAAGGGTGTGAAAATTAAGGATAAGACCCCGCTACTGAACAAATACAAGGGCCTGACTCCGTCTGAAGCCCTAGAGACTGCTAAACAAAGGCTCACAGCACTGGCTGCTAGGCTAAGGAGATATACTACAGAAGCAGAGGCCAAGAAGATAAATGCCCTGTTCGCCAAAGAACCATCCAAGGTGTACTCCCAACTGCAGTGCAACAACACAGTAACAGCAGAGTCACCAACAGCAGAAACTGAACAGTACTGGAAAACATGGGAGAAAAAGAAGACATATGACACCAGTGCAAAGTGGATGCAGGCCCTGAAAGCAGACCACAGATCAGGCACCAGTCACTATCACAGCAGCAGATATCCAACAGCAGATTAAGAACATGAAGATCTGGACAGCACCTGGTCGGGACATAACCCGCAACTACTGGCTAAAGAAACTAACAGCAGTGCATGAACACCTAGTAGCACAGATGAACCAGCTGCTAGCAACAGGTTCCCACCCAGACTGGCTAACACCAAAAGGACAGCACTGATCATGAAAGACAAGGGAACGGCACCGTCCAACTACTGGCCGATAACTTGCCTCGCCACAACACGGAAAGTCCTATCAGGCATCATAGCTGCCAAGCTACAGAACCATATGGGCCAGTACATGAACACAGCTCAGAAGGGCGTTTGGAATAACACCAGAGGCTCAAAACATCAATTGCTCATAGAACAGTCGCCTGAGACTCAAGGTCTAGACAGACCAATCTGAGCCCAGCCTGGATTGACTACAGAAAAGTGTATGATCAATGCCACACACATGGATCTGTGAATGCCTGGCACTATACAAAGTCAACAGGGCACTAAGGACCATCCTCAAGGACTCAATGGAATTGTGGAGACAACACTGGAAGTCAACTCAAGACAGGTCACACAAGTGGCCATCAAGTGTGGCATATACCAAGGTGATGCACTGCCTCCACTGCTGTTCTGCATAGGCTTGAACCCCTCAGCCAAATAATCACAAGGACTGGATATAGATACAAGTTCAAGAGTGGAGCTACCATCAGGCACCTGCTCTACATGGATGACATCGAGCTGTATGCTAAGAGTGAATGAGACATTGACTCGCTGATCCACCTGACATGGATCTATAGTGAGGACATTGGGATGTCATTTGGACTGGATAAATGTGGCCGGATGGTAGTAAAGAGAGGGGTGGTAGTTAAGACTGATGGGGTGGAAGTACCAGCAAGCCACATAGCAGACATACAGGCCAGCTACAAGTACCTTGGTATCCCACAGTCACATGGGAACCATGAGGAGGAAGCAAGGAAGACAGCAACATCCAAGTACCAGCAAAAGATAAGACAGGTCCTGAAGAGCCAGCTCAATGGGAAGAACAAGATCCACACCATCAACACATATGCCCTGCCAGTCATCAGATATCCTGCTGGTATAGTGAGCTAGCCAAAGCAGGACATGGAGGCTGCCAACGGGAAGACCCGGAAGCTCCTCACAATGTATGGAGGTTTCCACCCCAAGTGCAACACCCAGAGACTGTACACAAGCTGGAAAGAGGGCAGCCGGGGTCTGATGAGTGTCAAAGCCGCTGTCCTGGATGAAACCCAGCATCCAGAAGTATGTTAGTAAGATGGCACCCAAAGATGAGCTACTAAAAGAATGCCTGAGGCAGCAGCAAACATGGGAGGAAGTTCAAGCAGAGGAAGTGCCATGGCAAGAGAAGCCCCTGCACAGGATGTAACATTACCAGATTGCTGATGTGGCTGACACTGGGAAATCCTACCAGTGTCTGGACTAAAAGACAGCACTGAGGCACAAGAACAGGCACTAAGTACCAGATCTATAGAAGCAGGGGTCTACCACACTAGACAGGACCCAAGGTGCAAGCTGTGCAAAGAGGCCTCAGAGACAGTCCAACACATAGTGGCAAGGTGTAACATGTAGGCAGGAACAGCATACACTGAATGGCACAACCAAGTAGCTGGCATTGTGTACAGAAATATCTGCAGTGTATGGGCTAGACCCTCCCAAATTCAGATGGGAGATTCCACAGAAGGTCATGGAGAATAACAGGGCTAAGAACCTGTGGGACTTCCAGATCCAGACAGACAAGCAGGTACTGGCCAGACATTGTGGTAGTAGGCAAGGACCAGAAGAGAGCAGTAGTGATAGATGTAGCAGTGCCAAGTGACAGCAACATCAGGAAGAGTATGAGAAGCTGGAGAAGTACCAGGGCCTGAAGGAGGAACTAGACAGGATGTGGAAAGTCAAGGCCAAAGTGGTCCCAAGTGGTGGTAGGAGCACTCAGGACTATGACTCCTAAGCTGGGATAGTGGCTCCAACGGATCCCAAGAGCAACATCAGAGCTCACTGTCCAGAAGAGTGCAGTGCTAGGAACAGCTAAGATACTGTGCAGAACCCTCAAACTCCCAGGCCTCTGGTAGAGGACCTGAGATTGAGGAAGACACATACTACCCACAGGGGTGAGAGGGGAATTTTTATACACATGCACACACACTCCCTGTAATATAGGTTGGGCTGAGAAAGCATGACTGTCTCAAAGTCACCCATTGATTTTCTGTGGCTGAGGGGCTAGATGAAATTATAAACTGCTGTTATGTGAAGTCCTGATCATTGCAGAATCAGCAACGAATGATGGAGGTACAACTACATTAGCTTCTATGCTTCTCAGCTAGTAAGATCCAATCAAATTTGAGAGTGAAACATAAACATGCATATGTGAGACATTCTGGGAAAATTGTGCAAGAGTGAGCAAAGGTGAGCAAGCAAGTATGTGAATAGAGAGTGTAACAGTATCAATCAAATCTTTATTACAGTGATAGACCAGCATAACAGTAGAAATCATGTGTATTTGCAACACATGAAGAGCCATGTATAAAAAGAAGCATATGGGAGAGGGAAAGGCTACATCATAATTCCCAAATTTTGCTCACCATCACCTTTCATACTTTTCGATCAGAAGGCTGCCAAGTGCCTTTCCTGGAACACTCAACAACTAGACCCCCTGTAGTTTTTGCACTGAATCTTGATAACCCTATCACCTAACTTTATCTTTCTCAATGTCTACTCACGTGACTTCTTTAAATTTTTATCAGATACTAATCTTTTGCATTCATTTCAGATCCACTCTTTATCTTAACACAATCACTGATATAAAAATCTCTAGAATTAATTCCAACATTGTCTCACTTCAGTTTCATCCCAAATCATTTCAATGGTTTTATTCTTGATTACATTCATTCTGCTGGAGGTTCCTTGGGGAGCTTTTTTCACCCATTTCCCAAACAAAGTTGTTATTTTATTCTCTCTCTCTCTGAACTGTTCCCTGCCTTTGAGGCTACATTCTTTGCCTTTGTTACTTTTCTCTGTAAAAGCATTATGTAATATTCTTTCACTCATATTCATTTTTTCAGCAATCATTCTCTTATATATGTTTTTTTTCTCTTCAACTTTTCTCTCTTTTTTTCTTTTATTTTATTGCACCATCCTTTTTCATACTTCTTTTTTCATTCTTTCAATCTTTCCGTTAAGCATATTTCCACCTACTTCCTTTCATCAGCATAATTCTACCTACTTCCATTGCATTTTGTAACATAACTATTTTCACTCAGTGCTAAGCATATATATCCTATTTCCTTAAGGCCATTTTCCATTCACTCTGCTGGGAGATTAATCTAACTTTTAATACTTTTTTTTTCATATAGAACTTTTATTTTCTCTTCTTGCAGTTGTTCTACTTTCTCTCTAGTTTTTATAACTTTTCCCCTTTTCTTCCATTAGTGTTTTTTTCCCAAGATCCACTCTTGACATTACCAAAAAATGATCTGTCCTGCATTCATAACCTTTCATCTCTCTTTTATCTTCCACTAGTTACCTCAGTCTTTCATCATAAGCAATCAAATCCTTTGTGCATTTAGATTCCTTCCTTTGCAATGTATATATAGGAATCAAAAGTTTTTTTTTTCCTAAGCAGACAGTCTCCAAACAATCACTATTCTAATTCATCTTTGGGTCTCTGAATAGTCCAATCACTTTTATGTACTGTCTCATCTTGTTCTCATCTATGCATTCATGTCAGAACTTTCACCCCCAGATATCATCTGTCCACAATGTTGTAAAATTTCCCCCAAGTCATCTTCATTGCCATTCTCAAGAACATTATATGCAACAGTCACCAATCTATGGATTCCTGCTTTCATATGCATCCACCAAAATGTGGATGACACCAACTCATAGTTTCTGACATTTCCCCCTTTAATTCCTAATTAAATTGATACCTTCACTTCTCTGCATGTATTCAGCAACTCCATTCTACAAGATCAGTTTACCTTTATTTATATATATTACATCCTTCCCCTTTTCCTTAGTTTAACAAACATACAACAATCTATTTTTTTTAAAAAAAATCATTCATTAATTCATGCTTTTTACCATTTACTCTTCTTACATTCCAAATTGTTCAAATGATATGGATGTCACTAAATGGTTTCATAGATACTGATGGCCACCACATCCTGGTTTTGGTCAACCAAGACTTTCATGTAATACATTTTAGTAAGGAAAAAAAGAGAGAGTTAGTCAATAACCTTAATTGTACCCATGACACATGAGGCATTCTAGCATCCCTTCAAGGTCAGGAAACAGATACCACAAGAAACATTAGGACTTTGCTTTATTGATATAGGCTATAATAACAGAATCTTGAAATTCTGAGAGTGTTTTTTCCCTTTCCTTTTATACCCCAAAGAATCAAGGTAGCCAAATCCTGAGTTTCTTACTTAACCCCTCCTGTCTTTCCAGGCTTACCATATACTTTCTTCAAGGCTATATCAGTATTCCTCTGCGCCTTCCCTGCTAATGGTAATGACCTAGTTCCTATTAATTTTGGATCATTTTGATAGTTAGCTATACTTCTAGTTTCTTGCAGATTCAGGAATGAACATCACCAGAACCTCCATGTGTCTCCAGACTGTAAAGGACTAATTGTGGAAAAATAAGCTGCAAATGTATTTGGAAAAGATGGAGCTGTTACTGAACTGGGGACTGCCCTTCAGGATTTGGGAGATATTCATTTTTCAAGAGAAGTCCTACTCCCCATTAAGGAATAGGTTTGTAGTCTGGCCTTAACATTGATGCTAAACACCTTCTCAGTCCTACAAGATAGACTGGACTAAGAAACTAATGCATTGTAGGCCAGCACTAGTTTTATTGTAACAGCTATAGTAACAGAATCTTGCAAGTCTGAATATGCTTCCTCCTCCCTCCCTTTATCTTCATGTGAACTTGTCTGAGACATGTTCCAAAGTTACTTCCTTGGCCTGGGCTCAGGCCCCTCTTATCTGACCATTGTCTTGGTAGTGGCTCTTCCTCATGTCCCTCAAGGCCATTCCCTCTTTCCTCTACATGCCATATAACATCAGTGGCTGATAAAAGAGGTACATTCCTACCTAAAGGAGAAACTGGCTGTGGTGACTGATCTGTTGATAACCTCGGGGTTGGACTACTGCAATTCACTCTTCATAAGACAATCCTTGAAAATGGTCAGGAAGTTACAGCTGGGCAGAATGCTGCAGATGGCTGGTGAGTCAGGTCTTCTTGAGTCTCACATTATTCCCTTGTTGAAACAATTCCCTTGTCTGCCAGTTACCTTTCAAGTCCAATTTAAGGTGTTTGTAAAGGTGCATAAAGCATTAAAAAACTTAGGCCTAAGCCACCACAGAACTACTCATACTCTTAGTAGTGAAAAGGCCACCATTTCTGGTCCTGCCACAGATATGTTTGACATCAAGGGCCAGTTCACTTTTTCCATATTACAGGCTCAACTGCCCCTGGAACTGAGGCACACCTCCTCAGTTCTACAGTTGTGTTCGGGGAGCTCAAAACATATTTATTTTCTGACCTCTTAATGCCACTGTTTTAGCTTTTGAGTTTTACATCATTTACTATTACTTCATTTTTTAAATTTATTTTTAATGGACCTTAAGTGTTATTTTTACTGTACCTTATAAGCTACTCAAAGCCATTAAGGAAATGGGTGGCCTATAATGTTTCCAAATGAATAAACATTTGGCTTTGTTTTCCTAAAACTCAGTAGCAAAGGCTATAACAAAAGAAGGGGAAAGGACATCACGTGGGTTGAGAAAGGACAAAATATGCTAACATGCAGATCACCACCTGACTGAGAGTTATATGAGCCATCCAGCAAGGGTGTGAGACTGTGGAATGTGATCAAGGGTGAGAAAGAAGCAAATGAAAGGTAGAAAATGTCAGGCAGAGGAAATGCAGAAAAAGTAGGCTAAGCATAATAAGAAAAAGATTTGTTAAAAAAGAAGATATATAGCTTGTAAAGTTATTAAGCTTGGAGATGCTTCAAATATGCATGGATCTAGGGGTCAGGAAGGGAGCTGGTAAGCCTTTCCTGAAATGGCAAGGATAATCAATTGATTTAAAACTTGGTCATCGTTAAAAGTGCAATTCATTATTTGCCTTAGTGCTTGCAAAACAGGATAGACGAGCTGATGGAGATTTCAAATTGTGCAATTGTCTCAGGAGGAGGAAGGGGAATATGAGAGAAATTAAAAGAGAATGTGAGGAGAATGTGAGATTACTCCATGAATGCCATTATTTCAGAGTCAGATGAGGAGAGATAGCATAAAACAGCGAGAGCAGGAAATAATACCTTTTTGTTTATTGATCTGTCTGAATATTTATTTTCAATTTCTAGTTTTCCCCTCTCCAGTGCAGATTACAATTTTTAAACGACATAGATGTATAAAAAAGAAAGATGTGGAGTCAATTCTGCAAGTGTCTACTCAAAAATAAGCCATTCTGGGATCAATGGGACTTATTATCAGGTAATGGAATATAGGTTTATAGCATAAATATAACATATCTAGGCCTTTCAGAGCCTAATCTAAAGCCAATCAAAATGAAAATACAATGTTTTCAAAAATGTTAAAGCTTTTATGAATCTCCCTGTGGGGGTGGGGGCGGGGGAGAGAGACCATGGAACTGTTCCCAAATAACCACTGAGATCTATGGATGAATTGGAGAATTTGAGTTCCAAACCATGCTCACATGATTTGTACCTCACAGACTCCTGGGTGAATCTGATTTGAGACTGCTTTGGAATCTGCACTTCTGTCAAATCCTCAACCAGAGTGTTGAGGGCTGCCTTGCCAAATGTACTGAAGCTGCCTTGTGCATCTATCACTTGATGCAGAATTGATGATGCACTCCGTCTCCTCTGAACTATCAGGCCCCTTTGGTAGTATGACTTTTTTTTCCTGTCCATGTTCTTGAAAATCAGTAATCATGCAGATATTTCGCTTTTCTAAGGGAAAGGCAGAGAGAGGAGTCTGGCAAGTTGGGTAGTGGAAAGTTTTATCTCTTCTTGGCGTTAAGTGAATATCCAGAGTCTGTTTATTTGGCATTTTATTGAAGAGATCATCTATGAATCCTACTTTTTTGAATAATTATTGCTCAATATCAACCCCCCTTTTGAATACAGTACCTGACTTCATAGTAGTGATTTGGGCCCCAAGAATTCCAGGATACAACTAATTATTTGGATCCTTTGCAGCTTAGTTTCACACTAGATTCCTATGATATTCAAACCCAGATATATAAAAATGTGTTTTACTAGTGATATATGACTCAATTTTACTTGCAAATGTGTTGGCACATAAAAGAAACTTGCATGATATTTGCTATATTACCCAGCAGCATGGCTGAAATTTCCTTTCCAGTTTGGCAGTTGGGTGAATGGCTTCACTATGCAGAGAAATGCAAAAATATCTCTATTTGGAGCTATCAACTTTAAACATAAATCATGAACTTCAAAAGGAAAGCTTCAAGAAATACAGAAATACAAGATATTGTCCAAGTGAAACCTGCAGTGAAACTACTCAGATACATGGAGTATAGTAAGCAATAGACAGGTTATTTTGGTACATTTAGATAAATGGAAATAGTATTGAGTGGACAGGCTGATATGAATCAATAATAACCTTAATGCACGCTAATTTAAGAATAAATGAAATGAACAAATGCAGGGGATGTATGACTCATGTCACAAACCAGTTTGCCAGGCTCAGTTAATATTAATTCAGTTTTAACCTATCAACATTTCTAGCCTTTTCCTCTCTTACTTCTTGAAATTCTAGAGAATTCTGTTCTGATCACAATTGATACAATTGTGAACAAGCACTATTCTGGTAACAATAGTATGAGTAATGATAAGTTTGATGTGGAACCCCCCCCACACACACACACAGACACACACACACATACATTTGCCATTTTGTATTTTGTATTTGGCCTTATTACTGCATCTTTTAAAACCATTGAAATGGATGGATAGATGGATGCATGCATGCATGCATGCAGAAATAAAGCTGAAGTGGAAAGCTAAAGCTGAAGGAGGAAGAGAATATGGGTAAAAATACAAGTTTGACACTGCTGAAACTTAGCTATTTCTCTCAAGCTTTGTAAGATCTGGAAGTATTTATGGATCCCTTTGCAATTATTAGTATTGAATGGACCAAAATTCACTCAGATATCTGGGACACTGGCAGATAGGTAAGGTTATGTACACACTTTCTAATCTAAAATATGTGTAAGCAGATAACTGCAAAAAAATAACATCTCTTTCAAGTTAAGCTTGACTTTCTGGCTTCATGGAAACATTTGTGTAGTTTTCTTGGCAATCCCACAAGATTTGCTGTTCTTTTCTTCTATTATTTTGTTGTTGTTTACTTCCAAATCTAGCTTATAGTCCTGGTGGAAGCAGCAGCAGCAGCAGCAGCTGATGAGTGTCTCTCTCTCTCTCCACACTGAACAATCTTTTGTGGTTGCTGTTATGCTTTCTCCGTGACCTGATGTTATTTTTATGGTAAGTTGTTTCTCATATTATTTTGTTAATTTTTTTAAAATTAAGAACATATTGTAAGTCTTATGCATATTCAAAACAAAAAACAGTATTGAGACATAAATTTCTTAAGGACAAGAATAAATGAGTGGCTCTAGGATTCTAAGTGTTTACTAAAGGACAGTAAAGATAATCAATAGCAATACTGGCCATTCCCAATATAGTTTGGGAAGAAAAGTATAAATGATTAATAAAAATGTGCCAATTTTTAACCAATTTTCAGCACAGTAAGCACAGCAAGACATTTAAAAGAGAAATACATCTTTTTTTTTAAATTATATGTCTTTATTATAAAATGCTACGTACAGGCTACATTAAGTACAACAAATAATATAGAAGATTAAGATCTAACATAATCTAACAAGGGCATATATAAGAAAGAAAGAAAAAAGGAAGAAGGAAGAAAAGAAAAAAGAGAAGAAAAAAAGAGAGGAAAAGAAAAACAAAAAAACCCAGAAATACAACTTATTTAGGGAAGAAGGATGGCAATAGTTTGAGAATCACATGATAAAGGTGTAAGTAAACAAAATTAAATAGGAATCCCCCCCCCCCCCCCCCCAGTCCTGCTGTTCTGCCTCATCGTGGTGGTGGTGGTGGTGTGTTCCTGAGAGGGATGAACAAAGAATGTCAGGAGTGTGTGCCAAGAGTACATACTCCCAGCAGGGTCATCCAAGGAGTGAAGGTCACCCCAGCTGCTCAGCTAAAGCATGTAGGTACCTATACTGGGCAGCAGTGATATAGGAAGATGCTAGAGGCAGACAATCACTTTAGTGACAATGACAAGACATCAATTCATACTGCATGGGAGATAGCAATGGTAAACCACTCCTGTATTTTTACCAAGGAAACCACATGTAAAGAAAATATAAAATGGTTGACGATATAGAGCCAGATGATGGGCCCCTCAGGTCAGATGGCACTCAGCGTGCTACTGAGGAAGAGCTGACAATCTTTCAGAGTACTAATGGTCCAGGATGTCTAGTTGCTGATGTTGCCATACAGGATATGAAAATTCAGAGCTGCAAAGATAGAATTACAGTAGGAACATGGAATGTAAGAAGCATGAACACAGAAAAGCTCAACACAGTGAAAGATGAAATGTAACAACTACAAATTGACATCTTGGGTCTCAGCAAACTGAGATGGACTGGGATCAGACACTTTCAGTCAGAAGATCACACCGTTTATTACTCAGGACATGAAAAACAAAGAAGAAATGGTGTCGCTTTTATAGTTAGGAAGAGTATAGCAAGAACAGTACTTGACTACAATGTAATCGATGACTGAATAATATCGACTTCATGGACAACTCTTTAATATGATATAATAATGATCATTCGAGTTTATGCTCCAACCACCGATGCAGAAGAAGAGGAGGCTGATGACTTCCATGATCAAGTTCAATTCAAAATTGACAGAACATGCAAGTGTCAGCCTTCCCAGGTAGACCAGACAGGATTGTAAGGCTACATTAATAGAATCTTGCAAATCTGAAAGTACAAATCACCTGCCATCTCCTTTACAGCCTGAGAAGTTAGGGAGGGTCCCTTCTGAGCCTCTTTCTCTGCCCATTATGCAGCTGTGGGCTATATCCCCTCTCATCTCTGACCGTTCCCTGGGCAGCATCTCTTCCCCCTGTCTCCCAAGGTCATTCCCACATACCATTACATCAAGCAAGATCTGCTGCTTGTGATTGGTGACTGGAATGCCAAAGCTGGAAACAGGAAAGAGAAAAATGTAGTTGGATTGTATGGCTTAGGAAACCAAAATGGAGCAGGACACTGTCTTATCCATTTCTGCCACCCCAATGATTTCTTCATAGCTAACACTATCTTCAAACAACCAAAACATCTCTATATGTGGTTATCACCAGATGGAGCATATAGAAATCAAATTGACGATATAATTGCTAAAAGGAGGTGGAGGAGCTCAATTATAGCATCAAAGATATGGCCAGGTGTTGACTGTGGAACAGATACAAACTGCTTATGTGCAAGCTCTAAGTTAAGCTAAAGAAGAAGAAAGCTAGTCAATTTCCACTATATGATCTTGAACATACTGCATACTCACCATTTTCAAGCAGAACATCAGGAATTGCTTTGAAGTCCTGAACCTCACGATAGAGAACCAGAGGAATTACAGAATGAACTTAAAGAAGTTGTTAAGGATGAATGTGAAAAGAGACTGCCAAAAATGAAGAAAGAGAAGAAAGCAAATTGGATGTCAGAACAAACTGTGGAAATTGCCAAGAAGAGAAGAGAAGCCAAAGCCAAAAAAGACAAAAATCTCAGAAAGGAACTTAACGAAGAAAGAAGAGACAAGAAGCAGTATTACAACAACATCTGTAAAGACATTGAAGATGGAAACAAGGAAAAACAAGGAAAGTCTTTCAAAAGATCTCTGAACTCAGAAGGAAGTTCCAACCTTGAATTGGTATGCTAAAGGACACCAATGGACAGATAGTAACCGATTCAAAGGAGATCAAAGGAAGATGGAAGGAGTATATTGAAACACTGTACAGTAGAAAATTCAACATCCAAGATTGTTTAGAAGATATTCCCTACTTACAAGAAACTTTAGTACTAGAAAATGAAGTTAAATTAGCACTCCAGTCATTATCAAGTCAGAAAACTACAGGAACAGAGGGAATACTCACTGAAATATGGCAAGCAACAGAAGAAAAATCAGTTAAGGTTCTAACCAAGCTATGCCAGCAAATCTGGAGTATGACACAGTGGCCAACTGATTGGAAGAGGTCAATCTACATTCTAATACCAAAAAAAGGAGACTTAACAGAGTGTGCAAACTATTGTACAATATCCTTAATTTCACATGCTAGCAAAATAATACTTAGGATCACCCAATGCAGATTACAGCCCTACACGGAAAAAGAGATGCAAGTTTTTCAAGCTGGCTTTAGAAAAGGCCAAGTAACACAAGACATTATTGCTGATGCACTCTGGATAATTGAAAAAAGCCAAAGAATACCAAAAAGAAGTTGGTAACTAGTTCATCAATTATAGAAAAGCCTTTGATTGTGTCAATCATGTCAAGCTGTGGAATGTGCTCAGAAAAATGGGAATCCCAGAACATTCATTGTCCTCGTGAGAAACTTATATATAGGTCAGGAAGCCACGTCTGGAATCACATGGTGAAACAGACTGGCTCCAGATTGGCACACTCTGGAGGTTGCACACTCTCCCCTTATTTATTCAACCTATATTGTGGAAAATATATGTTAAGGGAAGCTGGATTGGAAGAAGATACATGTGATTTTAAAACTGGAGGAACATCAGTAACCTGTGCTATGCTGATGACACCACCCTGATAGCTGAAAATGCAAAGGATCTGCAAGCCCTAGTACTAAAAGTGAAAGAGCACAGTGAAAAAATGGGACTAAAATTAAATATAAAGAAGACCAAAGTAATGACAATAGGTAGAACAACCAGCCTTAGAATTGACAATGAAGATATCAAAGTGGTGGATAGCTTCTGCCTTTTAGGATCAACCATCAATGGTAAAGGAACAAGCAGTCAAAAAATACACCACAGACTAGCGATACAGCAGGCATGAAGGCCTTAGAAAAGATATTCAAATGCCATGATGCATCTATACCTACAAAGATCAGAATAGTGCAAACCATTGTGTTCCCTGTGACACTCTAAGAAAGCAAAAGTTGGACTTTAAATAAGGAGGATAGGAAGAGTATTGATGCTTTTGAACTTTGGTGTTGGAGAAGATTCCTGAGAATATCATGGGACAGCCAAGAAAACAAACCAATGGATCATTGAACAAATCAGCTCAGAGTCCTCTCCCAACGACCAGGCTCAAATTATTCTACTTTGGACACATTATGCAAAGATCCAGCTTTCTGGAAAAGGCTCTAATGCTGGGAAAGGTAGAAGGAAAGAGAAGAAGAGGATGACCAGCAACAAGGTGGATGGTCTCAGTTACAGAGGTGATGAGTGCACCATTGGGAGACATGAAAGAACAGGTTAGGAATAAATCTTGGAGAAAATCTATCTATGTGGTCGCTAGGAGTTGAAAACGACCTGATGGCACATAATCAATTAAATAGGAATTGTGCCTGGTTATGACTGAAGATGTGCTAGGATATCTCTGTTTTTTCTGTTTTATAATTAATTGTAATAAGGCATGTGTGTGGAAGATATGGTGTAGGTTCTCTAAAAACTGAGGAAAAGGAGTTCCTGTCAGGTCCATTTTCTGATGACTGACACACACACTCTCTCTCTGTCTCTCTCCATAGACATACATACAACCAGGTATAGACATGTGTACAACCAGGTGAGCTGGGGGAACCAGACCATGTCACACATTGATGAATTGGTTACTCACTGCTCTGACTGATTGTGAGTAACCAATTCATCAATGTGAGTAACCAATTCAAAATGAGAAGCGCAATTTTTCTCACCTTGAGAAAAATCAAGAGCACCTTTTTAGGTTAACACATTTTATTAAAAGACATATGCTTCCATGAACTACAACACATTTCATCAGATTGATTTTGTCTGTGACAAAATTTTGCAGTTCATGAAAAGCTTATGTCATTTAATAAAATTTGTTAGTCTGAAAAGGTGCTACCAGACTCCTGATTTTTGGCTACTACAGACTACCTCAGCTTTCTTCCTACAGTCACTTTGAGAATGGGCTTAGAAATAATCTGTTTATTTTCTTGGGTGGGGCAGGACATACATAATGCTCTTGGAAATGAATAATGACAAATATTTTCTGAGATCTGGAAAAAGATAGTAGTGGAAAATGATCATGGAAAATGAAACTAATTATTGGGCTTGCTTATCTCACAGGAAATTAATGTGCATCATGATGCAATGAAACAAAGTTAGGTTTGAATCACAAGGTACAACTAATGCTAGCTTAAGAAAACTATTTTCCCATTCACAGACTTGTCATTTTGGTTCACCACAAATACATTCTAATTGCCTCCAGCAGCAGTTCAGGGCTCCCTTGGAATGTACACAGATGGATGAATGGAATAAAAGAACTAGGAGGCAAAAGTTTTCACAATTACCACAATCACAAGTATGTTTATGTAGATCAGTGCGTACCTGAAGAAAGCCTAGATCTTGCATGGCTAAAATATGTATTATTTGAAAACAGTTTATTAGCATTTGTCCATCCCATTGTTGAGATCAGACATTAGTTTGATGTGGATGCTACAATGGATATCCTTCTTGATACACTTTGACCAGGGAGCTTACATGAAGCCCAATGTTAGAGACCTCAAGACCACCCTTTTTAAGGGGAGTTTACATAGATTTAACAGATGCTATAACTGCTACTGACTAGTACAAGGCTCTATGCAGCCAATTTCATCTTTATTGAGACTCGTCAGGCACAGGTAGTGTCTATATGTTCAAACCTCTTTATGATTTTAGACAGAGGCTAAATGAATCTCAACAAAGATGAAACTGGCTGCGTAGTCCCTTCTACTAGTCAATAGCAATTATAACATTGGTTTGACATTTGCACAAGCTAGCATTTTGATGGTATTTGTTTGTTGGTTTGTTGTTGTGAGGACTCTAAGTAGCATACATCTCAATTTCTGTAAATTAGGTTAAATACAACCTCTGTAAATCAGGCTTAATAAAAAGAAAACAAACCAAACAATCCACAATCTACATATAACAATATACAGTACATGACTATAATCAGAAGTCTAAAGCCTTTTCACTACCAGAGGGAATAAGATCACAGTGTTCCAGCCTCCAAAGCTGGATGGAAGAACAGCATTTTAGTGGCCATCTAGAAGTCAAGGGGGAAGGAGGCCATCTGAATATCCCCAATGGCTTCTGTCAGTAATTTCATATAGATATTTAAAGGCATGAGGGAAAAAGAACATGATGGGATTCTTTAGTAGAAATGGCATACTATCCCCAAATCACTTTCTGGAATCAGCAAGCTATGGAGGAATCTTAATCTAGGGAGTTCCAGATATCTAATCTCAAATGTTTTAATCTGTCTTTAATTTGCCTGAAGAGCAATACAGGTTATGCGATTCCCATTAGCCTCACTCAATAGGTGAGATGCCCCTTGGGAAGAGTGGTAGCAGTAGTATTTAGCAAGAACCCAAAGAGTTTCTGGGAAAGGAGGCTTGAGACTTCCAACTTTCTACCCTGTGATCTCAGCTATGCCACTACAGAAGATACTTACATTTCTGGATTCAGCAAGCTCATCTGTCTCTTCTTAATATTATCTGCCAAGGCCAAATCAAGCATTTGTCTTAGGCACTAATGGAGTCTTACTGTTGCCATGACCGATGAAGGGCAGCCAGTTATATACTCAGCATTGCAAATGCTGATTGGGATGACCAGTATTCAGCTGTGCCTGTTAGAGCTTTTGTTGATATCGTGGGTAATATAATTTTATTGGCTGTGGTGATTGACGTGCATTTCATTTTTCAGCAGTGACCAGAGGGCATCATGAACCCCAATGCAAACTCTCTGTTAAATAAAATACTCAGTTTTGTAATCCTTCATTAAAATTGATTTTGTTCCCAATAATTACAGCCAACTGCTCTCCACTGCAGCCTTTTATTTCAGCAAACAATATGAAGTATTTTGGATGAATTGTCTATGATTAGAATGCTGTGAGCACACCACAAAAGAGCTTCAGTATTGGTGAATGATGTATTTGTGCAATTATATGAGGCCCTGCTGTATCCAGCCCTTAGAGAGAGGACAGCAGAATGGTGGCAGACACTGTGGACCAGAGATCAGCCTGAAGTTGCCAAATAAGCACTGCTCTGATGCCACCCACCACCAGTCACCTGACTTGGCCTCCAACTTACTGGCTACCAAAACATAACAGCTTTTGCAGGGCAGTGGATTTTTTAATGCGAGGGGGGGGGGTTAATGGGAAAAAATGCTAATTTAACACTGGTAGAATGAAGGACAACTCAGACCTATCTCATTGATGGGCTGGGGCAAAGATGAAGACAATGTCATGACATCTTCATGGCAAAAAAAAAAGTTGTTGCCCTGGCCATGTTTGTATTGTTGTTAGGGGCAAGTACTGAAAGACTCAGAGCAATTTCTGATCTTTGAATTTTGGAAATTGGGCTCCAGTGCAACTGGTTCAGACAAACAGGCCATATTGCCTGTGTTGCCCTTCTGCAAGATTAAAGCAATTGAGAAATGTGATATAATGTAACATTCTGCTATGCCAGCGTTTCTCAGCATTGGCAACTTTAAGATGTGTGAACTTCAACTCACTTTTGCCACTATTCCAATTTAATAGCTCTTTCTTCAACTAATTTTTATTGATGAGTACCAGTAATAATGGCCATGCTATTTCCAGAATCAAAGGTAGCATGTTTCAAATACCCATTGCCAGGGAGCAGCAGTGGATGGGAGCCCTCACTTTCAAGTCCTGATTATGAACTTTCAGGCTGCAGCTAGGTGCCCATGTTGTGAGACAAAGTGCTTGATTAGATAGCTTTTACTCTGACTCAGTTGAGCTTTCCTTATATTCTAAAGCTCACTGTAAAGCCTATATTGGTCAACTCCTGAATGGTTTTTTTTCATTTCATGCTAGGTATAGTCTGATGTTAACACATGTGACCTTAGAGATATTTTTAAATGATGTAGACTGTAAATGCTTTTTTAATTTGACAGTTGCTACCATACATGATAAGTGACAGAAAAAAGCAGAGCAACTATATAGGTAGTCCTCAGTTAATTACTGCCCTGTTTAGCAACCATTTGAAGTTACTACAGTGCTGAAAAAGTAACTTTACAACTGGTCTCAAACTTATGACCATTGCAGTGTCTCATGGTCACATGATTGTTTCAACCAGCGTATGCTAAACCAAAATTTTTCTGGGTATTTTCTTATTGCAGGTGGTTCCCTCCTTCAGTTGGGTGGTTTAGTGAGGATCAGCCCACCGGCTCTCCTGCCTCTCCTTCATTGACATTCTTATTACTCGCTACATGCAGAAAGTTAACTATATGTGGCAAAAGGTGTCCTCTTATCATGGAGGCCTTCCCCATAATTTAGAAGCTGAAGAAATAGGATTCTAAATCACAAAGTGACCTTCAATGGTTCAAGGAGGTTCTCCACTACTGTATTCAGCAAACCTCTATGTGCTGAATAGATTATAATGATAATATTGGAGGTAAAGTCAGCATGCTCTTCCCTGTTATTTCTCCTCTCCTACAAAATGTACATGCAATTACACTGAGAAATCAGACTCTCAGTTAAACACAACTCAAGAAGTAAAATAACAAAGCAGGGTTTAGATTTAAAAGAGAAACAGTATATCCCACTTTCCAAAACTTATGCAGGGTGCTTCAGCAACTATCTACTGTACATTAATTCTTAATGGGAGAATTGTTATTATTGGTGGTCTTTTAGTACCTTTGTGAGCACTGAAGGCATGTTAGAAATGTGGAATAATCCCAACAAATCTGATTATTATTAATCTTCAAAGCTATACTTAACAACAACTTCACTGAATTGTTTTGTCCCTTAATTGGTACTTCTGTTGTTTAGAGGAATGCTGCTGCTTCATAACATAAGAAAAATATTTCCTCTTCATGGTGAAAGACCCACACAAAATGTCCCCAAGTGCCAGTTGACAGACTTTTCTATACTAGAATGATTCACTTTAAAAATACAGAATCACTGAAAATAGTTTCTGGTCAGGGGGCAAAGAATTTTCCTCTGACTCTGAGCTTTTGGGCTGGCTCTAAGCTGTAGAGTATGGCAAATTTCTTACAGTTTCCCACTCCAGATACAATTGCTCTGCTTCTAAATGATGACAAGTATTTACAGCCAAGCAGTCAGATACTTTCTTTCCCACTGATTAAGTATGTAGATCGTATCTTGACAATACATGAGATTCTAATCCTTTGTGCCTATTAGATTTTTAATCACAACCTACCCTTAATTCTTCTACATTATTATAATACATTTGATCCCCCATTCATTTCCCAGAGCATTTTTTCAGAGCATTCAGTTGGTAACTGTTTGGGAAGGTTTCCAAAGTTTCATAATGTTGACTAACTCCATCCTCTGTTTGCTACCACAGTATTTCTTCCAGCTTTCCAAAGACCTTGGATATATTCTGCTGACAGTTACAGTAAGCTTTTCAAGTAGCAGTGACTGAAAAATGGAGAAGAACAATAAAGTCATAATGTGGTTATTTTTATCACAATGCGGCATAATGTAATTTGTAAAACACAGCCAATGTTGTCAATCTCTAATGTCATAAATCAGTTTTCTTTCACTACACTGGATGGATAGCATTGACCTACTGTATCCTGAATCATTCACTTTTGTGGATTCCTTTGAATAACTGTGAATCAGTAAATTCATTTATATATATTATAAACATATGTGTTGTTAGTACAAAGCATGGAATTCAGAATGCATTGGGTAATAATAAATTTGTCTAATTCTAAAAAACAGACAAACAAACCAAAGCCCATCCAACAACTTTGGCTGTCTTTCTAGCTATTGCTCCCAGAGATCAAAACATACAAAAAGTCCTTGTTTGAAGCATCTCAGTATACGGTTAATCTGTTCTGAACCATATGTATTTTTTTTTTACAACCACAAAAATATGACACAAAGTACAGTACAGTACAGTACGAAGAGAGAGAACACTAACCTTGCTTGAGGCAACTTCTGGCGTGGAGGACAGGAAGGCAGGTGGGGAGGCGGTTATTGCTTGGAGGGAGAGTCCCCCTCCCTACAGGAAGCCACGACCATGTGTCACAGCAGGGAAAATGGCCGTGGATCCTGTTCGTCACCCGATGTGGAGTTCGCGAACGGAAGCAAAATTTTGCGAACAGTGCTGTTCGTGACCTGAATTGGTCATGAACAGAAGCATTTGTGACCCGAGGTACCACTGTATATTTATTCATTGTTTAGTTGACTTATATACTACTTTTCGGCTCTAAAAAGCACTTGGAGGCAACTAACAAAATTTGAAACAAAAACAGAATGTAACAAATTAAAAATACAAATTAAAATTAACAATAAAATACATACTAAAATCATTGCAGTTAAAAGTCAGGTTATATTGCTATACCTTCACAAATTTTCCAAATACTGAAGGAGTTGCAGAAAAACACAGCTCAAGTGCATTCCATAACTTGGGACCAATGCAGGAGAAATGCCAGAAAGACAAGCCTCTGACAGTGGGGGCATCTTCAAGAGAGCTTATCATGCCACTCTTAACAACTGGTCTTGTGTGTAATGGGTGAAATGATCTTTTAAATAGTCTGGCCTTAAATCATTTTGGAAACTTCAAGGTGTTTCAAGTCCAAGGAAGGCTCTTCAGTAAAGATCTTATTACTGCCTCCTTTACATGGAAGGGAATTCATATGTCGTTCAAAAAGGCATTGATTGTCTTCCTTTACCGTGGGGCTAGGCCTGTTGGAGTGCTTCAATCAGCCAGGAAGGACAAGCACATGATTAATATTCTTAACACACCTTGTCCACATCTTTGAGATCAACAAGCTGAAAAGCATCCAAAATACTGTTTTCATGATTACACAATTTGCCCCAACTTCTGATTCCAAGTTGAAACAGATTCAAAGAAATGATGTCAGGTTTTACAATAATACAAATTATTCAAGGTATGCTGCTGATAGTTCCAGCTCCCTCTCTCCAACATCTTGGAAGAAGATGCTGTATGTACAGCAGAGAGATTACAGCCTGTTTTGTGTGGGTGCAACAAAGGCAAAGAAAAAAGCCATCATGGTCACCTTCACTGTCAAGGAGGAGTTCAAATGGATCTTTACCCCACCCACAAGTGGATCTATTCAAGAATTCTTTTTCTTGTGCTCTAGCTGATGTCTAATCTATATCACCATGCTTGGCTCTGCAGTAAATCAACAACTGATTTGACTCCATGAGTGAGAAGAGGGCACTTAGGTGCAATAATGTGAACTGCTCTGGCCATCTCTGTATTTGATTGAACAGCCAGGGCATCAACACTATTGCTGATAAATGATGTGAACAAATCTCCAAGCACATTCAGGAAATCATCTGGATCCATCAGGTGCCTGTTAGACAATTTTAACCAATATTCCACTCATGCAGAGGCTTAAACCGACCACCAGTCTAAAACTGACCAAGAAATGGTCAGAACACCAGTTCCTACATATTGATGTTGATGAAAATATTTTGATCTGTTTTCAAAATGGGAGTGAAGTAGAGTGGGATAAGTTGGGAAAGAACAGACAAAATCCAATCACTGCTTTTTAAACATTTCTCATAACATATATTTTTAGTACAGCTTATTTTCCATTTATGAATGGATAAGTAAATAATGCTTAAATGTATGTAACCTATTCCCAAAACTTCTTCTTTATCATAAACAGAGATTTATCTAAAGTCTCCTATAAATATAACTATTTATTTATAACTAAATAATATTTATTTATTTATTTAGATATTTATATTCCAATAATTCAAGGCAAAAAGCCATCACAAGAAGACTTACAATACAGCTAAGCAAGTATAAATGCATTTAAAAAAAGAATTCACTGAAAAAAAATCCACACAATACTATTTTCCAAATTTATGATTAAGATTCTAGCATTTGAAGAGATGTGTTGGAGAAAATCAGGAGAAGGAAAAGCCACCTGATTCAGAACAGAAAACTGATATTTAAAATTTTATGAAAACACCATGGTATGTTCCATCATGCCATAGCAAAGCATGAGTAAACTCCATAATGACAACCTCCACAGTCTGTTTATTGATTTTTATCTTATACATTAAATTTTGAGTCTGCTCCATGCTAAAATTGATCTTAAGGTTGGGTACAGCAAAAACAAATCAGTAAGGTTAATGTTAAACCTATTATGATAACAACCATAGCAACACACTAAATAACACAGATGCAAGTTCAACAAAGTCTGGACAAGTAAGTTTTTATTGCTGAAACTTACCAAGACTTTGATGCTAGCTGTAACTGATCAGAGAGGGGTGTTCATAATCAGAGTGCCAGTACTGAAAACACTTCTCTCTAGCTGTCACATAGCAAACTTCTACCAAATATAAGGCCTTCAGGAGGGCACTCCTACTTGTCAAGCAATCCATCACAGAGCCTGGTTCCCAACCTGTGGTTTACCCATATGTTTCTTACAGGCTTGAAGACATTTACTTTGGATATTTTACAGCTTTGCCTGAGCTTCTTTGGAGCCATACATTAGAAGCATTTTTTGGTGGTCATTCTATTCTCCAAGGTGCCATATTTCTACATGTCATCATTTATCCGTTGTGGTACCAGGTGCAAAGTGACTCTTGTTTCTTGTTTCAGAGGACATTTTGGTCTTTACCTAAGAAAAGTGAATTACTCTTTGGCCATATTCCCACAGCTTTGACTGAATCAGCCTCTAACCCAATTAGATCTCCTTACCTACACTAACTGAATCAAAAGTCACCATTTTGGGGATTACAGAATCCTAATCCACTTTTTCCAGGAAATGCCTAATATTCTGTGAGCCTTTGTGCTAGCAAAGGGGCTGACATCACTAAGTCCCTTCCTTACTGGGCTGGCAAACAGCACTATATGCGGAACAGAAAGGGAGATAAAAGAAAATAAAGAGACACACCCCCCGCCAGACAGAGTTCACACAAAAACTAACAATATCCACTCACTCTGTTTGCCTGTACCTGCTGTTGTTCTCCCTTCCAGCAATTCCCTTCCAATGTCAAACCCTACCATACTACAACTACTTTGCTAATCCCTACCCAGTGTCACCCCCTCCTCCTCCACCAAAACCATGGAGAACAGAAGACAAGCAGCTAGATAGAGGGCTTGAAACTTCCCACTGCTCCTGTTATCCCAACCCCCAATTGTCACATCAGTTTTCCTTAGGTAGCCCAAGAAAACAAAAGCATACTCATATGAAAAGAAATCTTGTAATAAGAACAACAACTGAGGCCAAGTCCTCTTTCACAAGTCCCAAGGGGTCATAAGGCAATCCAAGCAGGAAAAGAACATATGGAAGTAATTCAGGGCTTATCCTTGATATCTAGGATGCTCTGCCCAGACCTTCTATCATCATCTATACATGGCATGAAAATTGCACCTTTAAATATGCTCCTTTGAGCATTATTGTTAGTTTATACATGTGAGCATGGGTTAATTTTTTGAGAGCTCAGAGACAACACATTCTACTGAAGGTTATTTCTTTTTAAAATTCCATTGCCAGTGGTTATATGGCTACCATACCTTGGTATTAAATCCAGCTGTAAAAATCTGGATGTCCACTATATGGCAGCAGAGATCTAAGCCTTTGCTGCCATCTAGTAACTGAATTCATGCAATCCAGATCTGGTAGCCCTATATTAGGAGGTGTATTCACTTGTTGCAAAGACCTAGATAGCAGAATTCAAAATGCTGGGTGAGCTTTTTTTGGTTGAGTTAGTTTAACCCTGTACAAGATTGAGCAGCTAAGTATGACCACTGGGGTTTAGCTGAATGGATCAATTAACTTCTTTTTGGTGCTGTAAAAATATAATCCAACCAGTTGTCTGCTGTAGAAATGGGGCTTTGATATGGTGAAGGATTCTAAATGCAGAGTTTTTGCTTGAACAGTTGTTCCTGTTTCCAAAAGGAAAGTGCCACAAACAGGAATAATCAGCAAAACTTCTCAAGTTTCCTTTCAACCACCTGCCAGTTCTTACAATTTAGAAGCATATGTTTGTTTATGAAAAAGGAATGATGTTTATGGTCTCCATCAATTAAATATGGATGTCAGCATGCTAATTAAAGGGCTGAAGTACATACCTGGGTGTATATCTTCACTGAGTATATATCCTGCCAATACAGGAAGTCAACCTACTATGCCCTAGAGAAACGCAGCAGAAGTCAGAACTTAGTCTTTAGATTCTCAGGATATGTTAGTACAAACAGTTCTATACCAAGCTGTAAAAACTGTCAGTAATGGAATGCTAAAGTGTAAAAACCATCTAAGATTTGAGCAAAGGTTCAGAGTATATCATGACTTCCCATGTGAAGTCTAGAGACACTTCCACATGAGCTTTTTCCTCAGTTTTGAGTCAGCTCTAAACCTCACTTTTCCCACATTATTAAAATGGAGTAAAGCCTCTCTCTCTCACAACATTATAGCTCACCTGAGCTTTTGTAAGAATTCCTGCTTTGCTCTGTTTTGTGACTTTAAGGTTGAGGATACTACTCTACTACTTGTCTATTGGCATTGCTCACAAAGTATCTTCTCCTTTCCTCAACTGAACCATGTAGCAGCATTCAACCATGGCTGAAATTATTGGGGAAATTATCTAGTTGTAAAAATGCCAATATGCTTTAATTGCACTATCACAGCTTGCAAGAAGTTTTTAAATGCAGGTACAAAAATAGCTTTACAGTCAGAAGACTTTTCATCATAGCAGCTGCTCAGATTTTTTTTTTTTTTTTTTACAAAAAACAGATAAAACGCACACAATGTGATATAAAATGCGTAGATAGGATGCTAGTAGTTTATTTTATTTGTGTGAGTGAATGGGCATGGGCATTTTATTGCTTTCCTATTCTCAAAAGTTTAACATGGGTATTGCAACTGAATGGCTGTGAGTTTAGCCAACCAAGCCATCCCTTGAAGTTAGTACAGTACAAGGGTTTGTTTAATTTAAAGGAGGAGGAAAAAACAGTCTCAGTTACCTCAGATTGAAAAGACAAGCCATTTCCACAAAAGCTTTTAGGATTTGCCTGCTCACCCCCAGAAAGTTCCTGAATATCATGTATCCTTCCATGGGGTGCAAATGATTTCATTTATTATCATGTACTCTGTACGACTGTTGCTGAAAGTTCAGTAAGAAATTACTTTGTGTTTCCTATAGTTAGAATCTTCTTTCCAGATGTTCTTTTTTGCTCCTCTCATTAGAAAAGCAAATGTCTGAAAAGGTAAGGAACTTGCTATGGAGGATTGCCAGTTGATGCCCTCTTCCCACCAGAAGAAGAAACTGTCTGGCAACTTTAGGTAAGCTTTAAGTAAACATAGTATCTTATGTGAATGGGAAGGAATAGCTTTGATTTCAAGAATCCTAATTGGTATCAGTGAGGAACTTTTTAAGTATTCCATGGATTTGCTAAAAATTGATTTCATATTAAAAAAAGATGAACTTTGTCAAACAAGAAGCAAAGATGGAGAATAATGGTAGAATAAATCATAGAAATGCCAGAAGAGGAGAACTCTGATATAAGGGTTATCTCAGCAACTTGTTTTGATAAGACAATAGCTTTTTTTTGTGATGTTGTCTTGTGGCATAATAAATATATTACTTTGTTTTCTACAACAGTAAATTTACAGCTAATAATGATTAAGGTGGAGAGACAAGAACTGAACTAAGAATGCTGCATAGATCAGATTTCTGTTTTCATTTAATGATGTCGACTTATCAGTTACTGTTCCATGCTTCCAGTGGTATTTCCTTTGAATAAGTCTGTATGAGATCTAGCAATGCTGCTCAACATTCCCAAAACACATTGCATACATCATCTGAAGGACTCTTACTGTATAATAGTCCTGTAAACAAGCTGCTATTATTGGTTCCATATTACAGTTGGGAGCCCTGGCAAAGGGGCAGAGGTTGCCCAGGCTTCTGTCTTTGTGGAGGGATAAATGAAGATTTCAAACTGGGTTTCTACCTCATAATTGCTGCTGTCAATTTAAAAAAAAAAAAAAAAAACTAATTACAACAGAATATTTGAGATACCATTGGATATTAAAGCTGAGGTTAAGTTGCATAACAAAAATCAGTAGTTACACATTGGTTGCTTGAAAATGAAAATGGGTGCTTCCATTCCCACCCCCACATTACCACCAACCGATTTCTGCTTTTGAGAGAAGATGGAAAATCCCCTCAAAGCCAGTGAGAAGCAGAGAATCATATACGGTTATAGGTGGCAATGATGAATGGAAGAAGTGAATAGATAACAGGCAAACATGTTATATCTTTGGCCCTTCCACTGAAATATAATAGACTTTTTCTCTATTTTAACAGCTGACATATTTGGCAGGCTCTCTCTTATAAGAATAGACTCAGCTCCTTGTTTCCAGTACACAGAAATAGGGTTGTCTAGATGATAACCAGGAAAGAATTTATTTTTATTTTTATTTTTATTTTATTTATACATAGACTTATCCCCGCCCATCTCCCCACAGTGGGGGATTCTGGGCGGTTTACAACAAATTAAAACAAATAAATACATAATTAAAATTTATAAAAAGACAAACACCTACACAAATGGAAAGAAGAGAAAAAATCCAAGAGGCCGATGGAAGCCACACTAGGCCTCTAGGGGGCTAGCCAACCCCATTCCTGACAACCTCCCTCCCCGCCCCAGGCCAGATGGCAGAGCCAGGTCTTCAAATCCCTCCGAAAGGCCAGGAGTGAGGGGGCCTGTCTCACCTCCAGGGGCAAGATGTTCCAAAGGGTGGGGGCTACAGCAGAGAAGGCCCATTAGGTTAAGGCCCGCTAGGCTAATTTGCTGGCCAAGGAATAGCAGCCATAGCTAATAGGGCATTATGTAATGCAATGTTTTGGAGTTTCATCAGTCGGATGGATTCTGCCATTGTTTTAAAGTCCTACCATGAATCTGGTAGTGAGGTTCTGCTTATGACTAGGTTAAGATACGTACATTGCAATACTGAAAACCCTTTCTTCCCATATTATGATGTAAAGGTGACAAATCTAAACAGAACTGGGCTGTGAGATGTTATGGCCACAGGCCACATGGGTGGGTGGGTGGTGACCCTTTACCACCACAGAGATGTCACTGAGCCAGGATAACCCTTTATCAACTTTTGGGAATGATATTCGGGATACTACTCTGCAGCAGTTCTCTTACTCTGCTGTTGCTCAAAAAGCTGGTGCCCTTACCCAGCATCTGCTACTCAAGGCAGTTTTGGTGTTTTCATGCATAAATTGCCATGACTTGTTCATATAATCAGGGCTGGAGAACAGTCCTTCCACATGTTGATGAAAGTCTGTTCCAAGCATTTCCCATCCATGGCCATGACATGTAGTGATCCATAGAATATGCAGTTTCACACAAAAAGATTATACCTGGTTTTTTTTTAAGCTGATAGAGATCCAAATGTTCTTGATGAGAATATCCATATATATGGTCCTCAATACAGGATTGAGGATTGTATATAGATTTTAATTGTCAGCAGTGGATACTGCAGAGTAGGAAGACTGATCCCAACTATGAACTGCAACAAGGTTGAGCTAGATCAAGCATTAATACTGTGTCTCTTGTTGTGGTCCTAATTTGGATTGTGACTATATGCTTGAGATGATTCTATACTAGAGCTGTCAATCAGAGCATGATAACATAGGCTATCTCCTCCATTTATATGATGGATGAAGGGGGGAACTGAGAAGAGAAAGATTTGGGGGGTGGGGATGGAAGGGGAGCTGAAGAAATCCTAGGAAAACCTCCACCTGTGAGAGAGACCAGTATATGAACATACATTTAGCACCAAGGAAAGAAAGGATTGACAGCCTACAGATAATATTACACTGTAATATTAAGGAAGATATTTATAAGCCATTCTAAGTTATTTAATAAAAGTTAATTCAACTCCTTGATTAAACATTAACAAAGTGACTGTGCTGTTCCCTATCTTCCCTGTGTTCCAACTAGCTATGAAACCTCAGATACATACATAAACACAAAAACAAAAGGCTTTCCAAAGCAATAAAAGGTTTGGTAGCACAGAAAAGCCAAAAGATTCTTTAGAGATAACCTGAGTTAATAGGATCACACTTTAATTTTGAAGAACAAAAAGTTAACAAGAAAAGGACACTAACAACAGGGAGAGTACGTGACAGTGCTCACTATTTGCATGGTAAGAAAAACATTCCATTCACATTAATGGATGCATTTTTCCCCTGATAAAAACAGTAGGCAGGTTATAGTTCCTTTTATATGTAAAACCTATAGGACGTTATATCAGAGCTTAACCCAGATTTAGCTCCCTTGATCGAGACAGCTGTTAATCACATCTGATTAACATCTGTGGCTTCTCATTTAGTTTGGCCTTGAATCCTTAAAAGCTGTCTGAAAGATGTGAGACTAAACCACTTCAGCAACCATCCTCCTTGTTAATAAGTATTAAGTGTTCTCCACTTTTTCAGCTGCTGCAAATTCCCCTAGTTCAGACAGCAAAACAGCAGCAACAGTAGTTTGTCCCTCAAAAGGGCCCCCCACCAAAATCAGGATGGGGAAAACAGATTTCTAATCATTAGCTCCTATTTAGAAGCATCAATTGATTATCTCTAAGGTTTAGCAAGCAATCACTTAACAAAGACCAGCCAACTGGAATCCTAACAATATTTAATTGCTTCTTGTAATTATGCTTGAAAGACTATGATTTGTTATGAAGACCCATTGGGTATTTTTAAAGCTTTTGTAGGGCTCTGATCTTTTTCCTAAATGTTTAAATAACTCATGTGAGTTTTTCTGCATTTTCCCAGATTTTGGGGTTTCTTTTTTTTTCCCAGAGTAGAAGGTAATTCCATTTCTTTGATGCTGGTTTCTCACCTGCTGATTGCAATTAACAGCTGCCAGCTGGGGCCTGGTGTGTTGCCAAAGAGTTAACAAGAAGTGGAGGCCAGTGTAATGCCTGGAGTGGATGTAGTTGGCAAATAAATAAGAAACACTGCTCTGTGACTGGGAATGCTGTAGTAAAATCAGGATTTTATGTCACGGGTGCCTGAAATGCTCTTAATTTGGTAGTATATAAGATTTTCTTTCCTTCCATGTACTACAAAACATATCTGTCAGTAAAGAAGCATGACATATGAAAGTGAGTTCATGGCTTGGTAACAACGTCATCTTATGCCATGCTACACTGAAGCAATTGGGAATGTGACAGAGAAAATATTATGAAGACTTAAACAACACTTCACAAGCGAACCAATCTATAGCATCAAGCTCCCTAGGCAACAGCCCACTGGAACAGATGCCTCTGATAGCTCCTCCAGAGTTGCTCTACAAGACTTATATTGGCATGTGCCAGAGCGGTGCTTCCCAGTGATGATTTTATTCTGCAGTTGCCTTGCTTAGTAATGGAATTTATGGGTGGTGATGATTACATTCCACCTGGCCCCATTGCCCATTTGTTATTTCCCCATGTTATCCCACCACTTCTCTCTTTTTTTTCTTGCCAAAGAAACAACAACAACACCACACTGTCCAAGAAGGGAAAGCTGGAATGCCTGCGGGATGTGTTCTGAATAGTACTGCTTAAGAACTCTCTTTCTGGAAGCAAACCAGATCAGCTCTGATGAAGCCAAAGTGCTTGTACGGCCCAGATTCAAAACCTCAGTGTGTGAGCCACTGGGATCTCAGCCCAGGAAAAAATTTCTATTCAGTGGCATTAGAAGAAATATGTCTGCACCCTGGGTAGCCCTGGCTTAAGACATCCACTTGAAATCATAACAGCTGCAGCTTTTACAAAGTCTGATCTTCTGAAGTCTTTGTGCTATGGTTGCATCTAACAGATATGAGTTGTCTCAATGGAACTGGGAGACTTAACAACAGAGATTGCTAGATCTGATATGTGGGATGGGACAAAACAAAAGCACCCTTGGTCCAGTTACCAAACTCATATTTTAAAATATGTGTCTATAAGGTGTATAAGAAGAGGCAACAGGAGCAATATTTTTGCCCTATAAATAGTTTAAGGGCTTCATTAATGTTTTCTTCTTTTCTCCATATCCAGTTTCCTGTTTCTTAACCTGCTACTGACATTTGCTATGACTTCTCCTTTCTAACTTTTGGGATTTAAGGATCCTTTCTGAATATAGGTTTAACACAATAAAACATGGAAATAAATGGTTCCCGGATTAAGCTCCACACGTGATGTGAAATGAAGAAGAATATGAAAAAATTGTAATTGCTTCTATCTCATAACTGACTTGTCACTACAAATCTCATGGCTTTAAACAACTAGCCATTTTTAAAAGATCTTTTGTTCCCCAGCCTGGGTTTGTTTGTTTTTTGGCATCTGCCTGAGGAAGAATTCTTAAGCACACAATGTACTTTTGTGTTAATCTGACTGGTGCTAACAAAGGTATCTGCAGAAACAGTTGGAGAATACAATATTTCTGCTCTCTCTTTCAGCATAAATTAATACATAGGCAAATTAACAAAACTACAAGTTTTAAAAGTCGGCTGAACAGAAAGCTAATCTTTTAATAGGTGCAGAAATGCAAAGCAAAAATAAACAATGAACGCACCCATCCTGACCTGGAATCTAATTATCACTGAGAGTGCAAGAAAGCTAAAACCATTAAGTGTGGTTCAGGCCGTTCATTACCGTTTGGCCTGGAGAGAGCTTTTGAGTGGCCGAACCAAGCAGTCTTCCAAAGTATTTGGCTGAATTGCAGCTGCTTTTTTGTCCTGGGCAAGGTAGGGTGAACACTGTTCAAGGCTTTGTATGTGCAGCTCCAAATTGTTTATTTGCTATGTAATTCACTGAATGGCATCAGTGACAGAAAGCCTATGTGTCAAAGAAGAGAATGGGGTGCTGTTTATGGGAGAGATGCTGTTAATAAATGCTTAATATTTAAATTAAAAGACAAGACAAAATCATAACTGGTGTTCTGAGTAGAGATGTTTGCTATTCCCCAAGGAGTTAAGTGACATACACATTCCTCTCCTCTCTGCTTTAACTTTGAAACAATCCTGCAAAGTGTATTGTGTAGCTGATTGGGTATTAAACCTAGATTTCCATTCCTAACTGCAACACCATACTGTCATAGTTATCTGGAAATGTTTTTATTACATAACTGGCTACTCTGTTTTTCCATTTGTGTCTCATTATTACTGAGGAGATTTTGTGTGTGTGTTTTATCTAGGCAATTCCTCACAGAGGAGCAATCATATAAAGAAAAAATTGCTGGGTTTGCATGTGTGAGATGGCTCTCTGGTTTGACTAAAAGGGAGACAGGAAATTGACTCATTGGATCAGATAGTTGGTCTACCGAGTTTAATGCTGGCAAACAGTAACTTTTCCAAAAGGAGAAGACATTATGGAAATGCTGAAAATTGAATCCAAAGCTTTTCCCTTGTAATACATGTGCTCCACTGCTGAGTTCTGGCCTTTAGTATGAGTGAAATATTAAACAGAAAAAGATACCAAGATGAACTTGTGAAGCAAAACAATTAATCATAATATGTTGATGGTATTTACTGGCCTTCAATGGAAGAAGAAAATAAGGTAAGTTTTCAGGAGCCTATTTTTACCTCCATCCCATAATTGATGACCCTCCAATAAATACTATTTTAACAATGTGGTCTGTATTATAGGATTATTTTACAATCTTATATCTGAACTGACATTGTTGGAATTCAACTAGATGGATATCGGATCCACTCTTCTTAACCATCAACGTTACACTTGCCATGAAAGGAAGTTAAAAAGAAAGAACATAAAGGAAATTTTATAAGTGAATAAAATAAAAGAACTATAGTCATGAAAGGAGAGGTCTGCAAGGGGAGAGAAGACCTAGAAAACCCACAAATGAAAAAAAAAAAAGTATTAGGATATTAGAAGCAGATAATGTCCCAGTATTTAGAGAAATGAAATGGGGAGAAAAAGAAAGGCGTACAACTTTGAGTAAAGAGCTGTTTTATATCTGCGAGGTCACCTAACATCTTATAAATATCTATTTACACTTTCCATTTGTCTGAGATAACCTCCATGTTGTGTTACTCAATTTGTTTTAAGCCTCTGAAACTTTGGACAGATAGCAAATGCCCTATTAACCCCACCTATCTGCATGCAGTAGAGTCCTTTCTATTTTCATTTACAGATAATGTTGGATTGTGCAAAGATGGGTTGTAAAGCTGTGCAGTTCTGCTCTCACACAAAATGAAGTCTACAAAATTCACAGATATTACACACTCCTATTTTGCCATATGAGACAACATTCCTCCCTTGGCCTGATTATGTCTATATATTAGATGATTTTGGGACTCAGTGAAATATATTGGGCTGTAACAGAGCTAATACCGGAAACAAACAGAAGCAACAACTGTCCGTCCAAGGAATGCAAGAATTCTCTTTATGTTTGACAAGGTGTCTGCAGGGTGCATTAAAAAAAAAAAGTCGAGAAGTGATTGAAGCTTCCAGCTTGTATGATAAAAGGACAGTTAAGGAAATTGTGAGGCCAGCTCATTTAGCTTAACCAAAACTTCAGACTGCCAGCCTCTCATCTGACTGCCAGCTTTATTCAGGCAGGCTGCAGACATTCTGAATATGCATCCTTTATCTTAAGCAGAATTAATACTGATCTGTATGTAGGCCTTAAGCTGAAAATTGATTCTAATATTCTGATTGTGCTCTGATATATTTGTTATCCATGTTTGCCTGTGTTTGGGTGGGTTTTCTACCACTTGGTCTCACTGGGAAACCCAGCTTTCCTTTATTATCAGCAAATCAATGCCATGTTGTGTTTTCCTTGGAATAATCTGATTTTAAATTTCTGTGTATTTTTTCCTGGGGGAGATTCTCTGAAAAACTCTGGCCACTGTATAGATTCTCTCTATACTTTTACACTTCTATAATTCTGTCTTTTACCACTGAATGTTTTCCATGTGACTCCTTGAAGTTTCAGAATAATTTCTCTATGCTCCTTCTCCCCTTTTTATTAAAAAAATGAGTTTAATAATCCTTTGTATGCTTGGTCAAATCCCCCCAAAAGAGGAGGGGGCTGTTTTCCTTTGCACATGCTTTACAAACTACAGGGTTCAGAGTTGGCACTACAGAATGTATTTATCATCATAATCATTTCCCTCCTATGACTTCCAAGTAAGACACTAGGGTTGTGGGAAATTTATCTGTCCCATGTACCAGGGCTATGTGGGAAGACACTAGGCCAATGTTTGTCAACCTCAGCAACTTTAAGATGTGTGGAATTCAACTCCCAGAATTCCCCCAGCTAGCATGCTGGCTGGGGAAATTCTGGGAGTTGAAGTCCATGCATCTTAAAGCTGCTGAGGTTGAGAAACACTGCGCTAGGCTAAGGCATCACTTGGAAGAAAGGTAGTAGCAGCAGTAACTACCAACCCATTGCACCATGGCGATGAAGCAGGGCCCAAAGGGGAACAGTTCCTGAGGAGTTCTGGGAGAAGTGACTTGAAAGGGTTCTTGAAAGACATGGTTTTCTTTCTCAAGACTCGGGGTACTCACATCTCCTAGATGTTTTCAAGGGCCAAAGAGGCAAGGAAAAGAATTTTAAATGCACTTATTCTTCATAGATTTAGCAACTATATCAATAAAAATGGGGGAGCAAAATGAATGATTGATTTAGTTTGTAATAAAAAGAGCTCACAAGGATTAGCATAACAATATTTAAAATGCAAAAATATTTTACAAGTTTATAGCTAAATTATTAATTTGGGGTAAGCCATAGATTTTCTTTTTCAACCAAAGTTAATGTTAGAAATTACACTGCTCTTCTTACAGATCATGATTATTTTACTGAAATGCCTATTTGGCGCTCAGACTAGTAGCAGTAGTTTCAGATAACACTCTTGACTTTAAGTAGGCTTGTCCTCCGAGCCACTGCATAGAGCTCAATCTGATTTTCCTGCTCAATTTTCTTCAGGGTTTCCAGCACCACAGAGTCACTTTTCAGATCAATTAGGAATCTTTTATTTCTTTACCGGTTGTTACAGGTACATTTCACGCTTCAAGACACCCTAATTAGTTCACTGAGTAATTAAGTCCAAACACATAGTAAATAATTTTAGTACAGGACTGTACATGTTCATATTAGTAAAAGGCAAATCTGTCTCATTCTTATAATATACAAGCTTTATTGAAATGAATAGATGAATAAATCTATGACTATACAGTATATATTTATAATAATCCCATCCATTTCACTGGACTCATACTTGAAAAATTCCTGTCCTTTGTCAACTGGCAAATACTTAATAAAGGCTATCAATTAATACACCAACTTTCTTCAGTGTGGTGCTCTCCAGGTTGTAGCTCAGGCTAATTATATTTTCCCAGCATGTTAAAGGGCATTAGATTGTGAAATTTTGGCCCTCTGTAAGATATTTTCCAACTTTATACACTGTCTTATATTAGGACAAAATGAACACTTCTCTCAATTCTTTTATTTGCTTGCCTTCATTGTTGGCTTTCACTCTACCTGTTTGAAAAAAGTGGCATTTCAGTAATTCACATATGAAATAAAAATCACTTTTTTCATTATTGGGTTACGGGGATATTTTCTGCTTGCTCTTGCTTTCTTTAATTATCAAAGGCAAGGAAAAGCAGATTTCAGGGTTCATCACTGGTCAGTTTTGCAATAAAAAGGGCAATCTTCTTAGATATATGCTGAATAGATGTAACTATGAGTTCATGGACCAATCTGATATATGTATGTATGTATGTACAGTATGTATGTATGAAGGTACAGATTTCAGGAACTCTATGGCCCTTGAATGCTAAAATGTCATAATGTGATAAAGTAATATTAAAGTACCTAACTTTGTTTGCATTGAGTGATAACAAAGTAACAAAACAGCATGGTTCTGTGTTAGTGCTGGTAGATTGGGCTTTATGTGATGCCTTCCAGAAGTGCTGGATTTCAGCTTCCATAATTTTGAGACAGCATGGATTCTTCCTATCTAGAAATTAGGAGAGCTGAGATGCAACACATCCAGAGGACACCAGATTTGGGAAGGCTGCACACCTCCTCCCCAAAGCTCTTCAGCCCTTGACACACTTGCCCAGAACAAATAGGTGCCTCACTTATGACCATTCAAAGCCAATTTAGCTGAGGAACTGCCTCCATCCAGAAGATCCTGCCCCCATCAGTATGGGGGAACCTGCCTAATATGCGGGCCAGTGAAACTGATTGAGGTAGTGGGTGCAATAGAGAGGGGCTTTTCAAGACTCTATCCATTTTATGGAATCCTTTACTAACTGAAGTAAGAATGGCTGCTTCACATATATTTTAAAAGCCCATCTACATCAGCTTGTTTTTTCTCATGGTTTTATAATGCCCACATTGAAATTGTCTACATTTTCAGCTGAACAAAAGAACAGATGTCGTCTGTTGCCAATTTCTGTTATCACTACTTAAGTTTTTTTTTATTTTAGTTAATGTTTATCTAACATATTCTATATCTTGTGAGCCATGTTGCAGTGATTTGACATTGAACATCAATCTAAAGAATATTTTAATAAATAATAAATAATTTATTAGTCTTGTGATCTCTTCTAGAAATGGCAAGTTAGTTTCCAATCAAGGCAGTGATTTCTTTTAGAAAAATAATGGTGTACTATTTGTTGACCATCTTCACACAAAAATAGGTTTCCATGGGTCTCTTTGTCTCAGTAAATTGTATCCTGGCTGAACATTTTTGTTTCTGAAACTCTTCTAGGCCTTTGAGGCATGCCTCTCTCACCAGGGGTTGTTTTTTAAGAACATAAGGCATGCACTAACCTTACGTTACATAAATAAATGACCTCTACAAGATGAGGCATAAGGTGCTAGAAATAGAATTAGGCCCCATTTCAGAACTTCAAGGAATTGGAGGCTTCTGTTTTTCAGCTTACCATGGATCAAAAGGTTAATGTGTCTTTCCCTGGATGGCTCAGGAATTTAGTTCAGACACAAGAATATTGAATGACATTTGATCTGCTGGTATTAAATGTAACAAAGTAGCATCAGTTCATGGCAGCCCATTTGACAGAATCTCTCTCTCTCCCCCTACCCCTTTTTATGCATTGAGGACTTTATACTTTAATGAAATAGCTAGTGTGACAGAAATCTTGGAGAATAAAGGGCATAAGTGGATTCTGAAATTCATACAATGTGTGATGATCAAAACAATTTCCATTACTAGTGCTTCAATTCCATAAATGCACTTGGATGTTTTATAAATATAAAGTATATATATACTTACATATACTTACATGTAAGTATATAAGCAAACAAAAATATTCAATTATATAGATTTAGTAAATGGATTGGGTTGCATCTGAAAAACTGGGAGAAGGATAGAAATACTATAGCAGTATATATTTGAGTAGGTCTTCACACTTGTAAAGTAGGTGTATGTTGAGGCCTTGTTCCTCTCATTGTAAATTATGGTGCAACTATAAAATTCATACTGTATCCTACCATTCAAAGGGTTTTGGGAGTATAAACTGATTTCCCTGATACCCTTGAAACATTAATGGCCGCAAAACATTCACCAAGGCAATGAAGTGTACTAGCTTTGTGTGAGTTAGGCAGCTATGTAAATGTGACAAATAAATAAATAAATAGAAATAAATAAAAGTTAACAAGTTAAACATAGTTTGAAATTTGAGCATTAAACTTACAACCAGACCCATAGAATCAGTTAAGCAAGAAAATACTGAAAAAGGTTGTTGATTCCCAGTGATCAGAAATATATTTGTGTGTCTGTTTCTGTGTACACGTGCATAATAGCAGCAAACTTCAGTTTAGGTAGTTGATGTCAAGATTTCTGCCAATACTTGTTTTTGTTATTCCAACGTAGTTACCATTCCTGCCATGTTCTTACCAGTAAAGAATTTTTACTATCTCTGTACTTGGAAACATCAAACTATCTTTACAACCCCTTTTTTCCACTCTCTTCAAATGCAACCAGCTCACTTTTAACAGGCCAGTTTCGTTGTACACTGAAGATGCAAGGAGAAAAGGAGAGATGGTTTTTATGATGACAGAACAAATATTGATTATTATTATTGGATTTACCATGAGGAGCTTTGCTGCTTTTATCCTGCTTCACCTGAGACAGCATAAATGGGGGGGAATAATTCAGGTATCTTCTCTGAGTGAGAGGAAGCAAGGCTACTAAGCAGTAGTTATTTATTTTGTTTTAACTGTTACAGGCCATTTCAGTTAAGATACTTCTCTAGGATAGATTTTAGATAGTTTTGCTTGTTTAGCATTTTCTTAAACAGTTTCTAAGCATATGTTTAAAATGTAAGTGGAAAAATATCATTAGAACTTAATCTGAGCAAGACTTATTGAATGGGTCAACTGATGTTTGGGGCTGGAAGTGTCAGAAGGGTGTGGGGACAATCACCTTATTTTGTCATAACTATGCTGGCTCAGAGAGAACCAAAAAAGAAAGAAACCTTAGCCAGCCTGATCCGTATATGGAATGGAAGGTGTAGGGGAGGGCAATATTGTCCTTCAGAGAGCAAAATGGTTTGGACCAGCCCTGAAATTATAGCAGCTGTAGCATTAATTTATTTTCCTTTTTTTAAATAGTAATTTTATTGAACATTACAATTAAAAAGTTAAGAACTAATACAAACTAAAAAAAAATAAAAGAATAAAAAGAAAAAATAAGGAAAGGAAAGGAAAGGAAAGGAAAGGAAAGGAAAGGAAAGGAAAGGAAAGGAAAGGAAAGGAAAGGAAAGGAAAGGAGAAATGACTTCCCGCTTCATCACAAGTATAAACAATTTTAGTAACTTATCACCTTCTCTTAAAATACAACAAATGATCTCTCCTTCCCATATCTCATCTCTTATCTATATACAAATCCTTTGCCTGGTCAGCAAAAGTCCTTTAAGGCTTACCAGATGTAACAACATATCTATTTTAATCTTGATCAAATAAACCAGCTTTATATTCCTTCCTTTCAACAATCTTGATCTTTTTATATTCTTTCCCTTTACTTTTAACAATCTTGATCCTTAAACCCCTCAAATAAAGTCCTCAAACTTGATTTCTTCTCATTTTTAATTTTTTCCCTTCTCACAGAATTCTTCACAACTTTAACAAGTCTGTTTTGTAAATCCAATATAAGAAAGTTATCCAGGTCATTCTTTTGGTTTGGTAAGATATCAGTCGGTTTCATTTGTATATCTAGTGTACCGTCTGCTCCACATAGCCTGTCATTTTTAGATCCACTTTCAAATTAGTCTCAGTCCTATCCAGCCCTATCCTATCCTATTACTCTTCCTCCTTATCATCTTCCAAACACAGTCTGTCTATAATGGCAGACATTTTTAAAATTAACTTCTGGGTCCATTGTTCACAAATATCCTTCAATACGTCCAGTGTTAAAGTATTTTGCTCTATTTTGTATTAGTGAGTCAGATTTAAGTGCTCTTCTCCTTTAATTGTAATCTTTAATTCCTTCTGGTTCTCTCTAGTGTCTAACCTTCAAAATCCCATCTTATCATATATATTTGAATCTTATATATATTGATGAGGTAAACCATCATAGCCCAGACTGGCACCTTTAAAAAGACACAGGGTCCGCATACTTCCTTGCTGAATCACTTTTGGAAATTGTTTGTTAACTGCTTTTTGGATATTAGGAACCTTCATAACATCACGTTTTACTACACTGAGTGAGTTTCCTTCAATCCTTAGTGAAAGACATTTTACACAAGTTTAAGGACTTAAAATAAATAGATGGATAGATGGATAGATGGATGGATGGATGGATGGATGGATGGATGGATAGATAGATAGATAGATAGATAGATAGATAGATAGAGGAATAAACAGCAAAAGGGTGAGTACAGCATTGATTTTAGAAAGTTATAAACGGACTAAGGATCCATATGGATTTGAAATAAGATTTTGAAACTAATTATGAAAATCCTTCCCATGGGAAAATGCTGTTGCTTTGCTGTTGCTATATATATGATGGGATTTTGTTGGTTGGACACTAGAGGGAACCAGAAGGAATTAAAGATTACAATTAAAGAAGAATAGCACTTAAATCTGACTCACTAATACAGAATGGAGCAAAATACTTTAACATTGGGCGTATTGAAGGATATTTATGAACAATGGACCCAGAAGTTAATTTTAAAAATGTCTGCCATTATAGACAGACTGTGTTTAGAAGATGATATGGAAAAGGAGCAAGCTTTACTGGATAGGACTGAGACTGATTTGAAAGTGGATCTAAAAATGATGGGCTATGTGGAAGGAGATGATACACTGGATATACAAATGAAACCGATTGATGTCTTACCAAACCAAAAGAGTGACCTGGATAGCTCCCTTATACTGGATTTACAAAAGAGACTTGTTAGAGTTGTAAAGAATTCTGTGAGAGGGACAAATTAAAAAATAGAAGAAATCAAATTCTAGGATGACTTTATTTGAGTGGATTAAGGATCAAGATTGTTAAAAGTAAAAGGAAGGAAAATAAAGTTGGTTTATTTGATCAAGGTTAAAATACATATGTTATTATTCTCTGGTAACCCTTAATGGACTTTTGCTATCCAGGCTTAATGACGAGGCTTTAAAAATTTGTGTATAGGTAAGAGATGAGATATGGGAAAGAGAGATCATTTATTGTATTTTAAGAGAAGGTTGTAAGTTACTAAAATTGTTTATACTTGTTCTTTTTATTTTTGCACTATTTTTTATTTTTATTCTTTTATTTTTTTTAGTCTGTACTAGTTCTTATCTTTTTAATTGTAATGTTCAATAAAATTACTATTAGAAATAAGATGATGTTGACAAAGGGTTAAGTAGATAATACAGAAATTGCTTTATGTCTGTCTCAGAATTATATAGACAGAAAGAGCAATTGTGATCTGGAAATTTTAAAGAGAAATAATACTGTATTCTGAATCTCCTCTGAGTGATCAGTTTATGGCACATACAACAACTCTCACTTTATAAAGTCCCAACTCTCAACCATTCAGCTGAATAAGGCAGTATCTTGTGATCAATACTTGTCAGAACCCTCTGTTGTTTCTCTTATTCCTGGAGTAATTGAGATCTCTGAAGACAAATTCAGAGGGCTAAATATGCTGAATATGAAGCTTGAGTGGAAATGCAGTTTGATACTGATGACATCATTTTTTAAAAATTCACCATGCATTGTGTAACACTTTAACAGTCCCTAGCACAATACCAAAAATACATGATGCACTTTCATAAGGTAAATGTGGGTTGATCTGGGTGTGAGAATCAATCATACAACTTTATCTCCATGTACAAATTCATTCCTCTTACATAAGCAGCATGGCAGTTTGGATATGTGAATTTGCTCTTTAGCTTGTCAGAACTATTTTGGGTGTTGAAGCAATTAGATCTCTTATCGTGTTTGTCCCATCCTAAAGTTAAGTTCAATATTTCTTATGAGAAGGATGTTACCAGTGTCCTGCTTTTGATGGAGCAGTGGGCAGAGTTAGAAATCAAAGTGTACAGATAGAAGGGGAAAAATGTGTGTGGGCAAATACCAACTGAACTGGGTAATAGCAAATGCTAGGTACTCACAATTACCACAGGAGGTTGCCTAATATTTAATTACTCCAGTTCTGATAGGAAGTAAATAGAATTACAGTATATAAATAAACCGATCTCTTGTGGGTCCTTAAATGGGTTCACTGGGTTACATTCCCTGTTGTGTTGACAAAGCTGTGAGACAACTACGGAGGTATCCAATATTGATGAATAACCTTTTATGCATAAGTTACTTCCTGTTGTAGAGAGATCACAGTTTAGATTTAACAAGTCACTTGGTGCAAATCAGAAATTAAACAGGAGAAGCAGAAAGATTAATCAACATCTGATAGAAAAAGGGGGCACAAAATAGTCTTGTCTGCACATACTTAAAATAGTTAAGAGTTTGCCATTATAACTGTATCAGACAGACTTGTTCACACATCACACTAAGCCATGATATACAGGCATCTGCTGTGTCAGGATGATGCAAAAAAGAAGTTTACTTATTTATTTAAAAGATTTGTCCGGCCACCCATCTTAGAACACAACTCTGGGCAGCAAGCCATTCAATATCTAGTCCTCAAATAGTGTGTGTTTCAGATATTAAACTGATAAGAACAGGTACTACACTTCCATATGATGATATGGTTTTTGTTTTGTCTTTGTTCTTTAGTTAGCACAGCTGGCAAACCTATATACTATAGTTCATAAACCACGTATTCTTTTTTGGGATGGATTAGCATATCACGTTAAACCGAATGCTAGCAAATGACATTATAGCTTACCTTCGGGGGGGGGGGGGGTGAGTGATTCTTTTTATATGGCCCACTGCTGATACTTTTATTCTGTACTGTATAGCTCACCGCCAAGAGAATGTCTTAGTTTGCTACACTGATAAAGAAGGAGCCACCAAACTCAGTGGGCTTATATTTTGCTCTCATGAGCCCACTAGAAGAAAAGCAGAACCCTACTACCATGCTAACCTAGGTTTAGGTGGTTCAACTATCCCTCTCAGCACCCAGGGTCAGAACATCCAAATCTGATCTAAAGATTAAAAGCCAGCCAAGCCTCAGGGAACACAGGTACCTGAATGTGAAGATTCAGAAAATCAAGTGCCCAATGACGGAGAAAGGACCTTTGAGGAACTGGCCTACTTTTAGAAGAACAGCTGGCATAGTTCAAGAAGCTCCTCTGATTAGCAGCCTACTGACTATGAAATCCATTATGAGCGTGGCTTGTGCTGGCTGGAGACTCTACTGGCTGGCACCTAAAAGCTTTCCATTCATAGCAGGTCAGCACTGAAGCTATTCTTGCCCTTAACCAAGCTCCTAGTTGTTCCCTGGTTGCCCAGCTCTTGTCCTGTGGATATCTTTGTGTCAGGTGTGCTTCTGTGTTAAAGAGTATCTTTTTGACCAATCATCTGAGAAGATAAAGTATGGCAGATGTCAGTTTATTGATAATTGTTTAAAAAAATTAAAGTTTAATAACATTTATTAAAGATTAAATGTAATCTAGGTATATATGCCTTTATACTACTCCCATTGAATTTCATATTTACATAAGTATAGGAGGCTGTAATTTTCCATTTGTTGCTTCTTTTGAAAAACAAAATTTCAGATAAAGCAAACAAAGTCCCTTCTGCATTCTAAAAACATTCATATTATTCAATATTCCAGAATCAGTATTTTAAATTGATGTTAAGTTAGTGTCAAATGCCTTTAGCTTTTTAACATCCCAAATCACACATTTCCTGGATCATTAAAAACAGTGAGGTTATCTTGATAGTATTCTGGTTCTGAGAAAAGCTACTTACAGGCGAACTATTCTTCAGCTCTAGTCTTTTCTCCATTCCCCAAAAGGCTGCTGTTGCTGATACGTGTGCATTGATGAAGAAAAAGGCAACTGCCACCAGTGACTTCCTAGATGTGATCTATTTACATACTTGTTAGTTTCCATGAATGCCTCATGCTTTATTGATGCCCTTCTGAGCAAGAAAATAGTCTGTGAAGGACACCATTTTCTCTTAGGCCTCCCACATAATCTAGAGAGATCTGTATCTAAATTCTGTACCGGAGCAAAGAACGCTTTAAGAGACAAAAGGAACAATGGTCACAGAATCAAGGAAAATAATTCCCCAGCAGTGTTGAACTTGTCATAGTGCAAATTTATTTTATTTTAATTTTTAATGGTATTTAGAGTAATTTTACAAATTTGCTTAGGACCAGTCTGTACTGTATAGCTTGGGGCAACTCAGCTGAAAAATACTGGCAAGCCAAATTTGGTAGGCCTGCTAGAAGCTTAATATATTCCAATGGTTGCTTCCTCCTGAGGACTACCAAAAATATATTTATATCAAAATAAAGTTTGAATACTGTGCTAATAATGCACAGGGTTATTAGTGATTTAAAGCATTGGAAGTTCTTAATCTTAATCTTAATTAATGGCTTGATCTGGACCTGAATTAGGAATATTGTGGCTCATAGATACTTTATACATACCCATCGTGCCATTCCCTTTTAGGATAAGCAGTACTATGCAGGGCACAAAAAAGAACTAAGAATAATAAGCCAATCCAACTAAAGCCATGAAATAAGGGGAGAAAAGGGAAGAATAGCTAAATGCAATGTATACTATTCACTAAATTTGTCCATAGCCTACTATACTTGCAAATCATCCCCAAATGGGCCCACAAATGACACCTCGCCTCCTATTGTATCTGCGGTCAACTGAGGCTTTCACTTAAGCTTTTAGTAAGATAGAAGAGGGAGAGATTAGGCTACTCTTGCCACATACTTTCACTGTGCAAATAGTAAGGGCACTATCAGTCAGCTTGTCCTCAAGCACAGCCAAAGTTCACCTTCACCTATGCATGCTTGTGCAATAATATTCAGCGAGCTAGGTTTCCTAATTTAAAGACTGCCTTGTTGCCTGCAACCACCAGCTTGAAGATATCACAATTTATATGACTCTAACTTCAATATACACTGCTCTGGCCAGCATCCATGGGGAGGTCAAAAACATCAAGATACCACCCATGATCCTACATTCCAATGTTGCCATCTTGATTAATAAAAAAAAATTGATGCCTCCCTGGCCTCTAGCAAACACCCTGGCTTTGATACTTTGTGGAATACCCCTTCGTCATGGGGTATGGTATGTGAAGTATAAGAAGAGAATTTATTTATTTATTTATTTATTTATTTATTTATTTATTTATTTATTTATTTAATCATTCTTCAATTTATATAGCTGCCCATCTCACAATGGTGATTCTGGGTGACTTACAATGTTTAAAACAATGCAATTGCATAATAACACATGAACAAGAGTCAAGGAGCCAGAGCAGTCTAAACAAATAACAACCACAGTATGGGCTCTAACCAGCACTGCAACCCCCATGCCCAGGAGCACATTTACATCTCACAAGCCTTGCTAAAAGCTGGCTATGGTCAAGTCATGTCCTGATCCTGTTGCAATTAAGAGCCACTCAAATTGGTTCCATGGTTTACTGAGACACCTCCCCCCCCCCCCCCCCCCCACACACACACAAAATGAAGCACCGGAAATGACACTTGGAGCACTGGTGAAGAAAAATGAAATATTAATTCACCCAAACAAGTCATCCAGCAGCCCTGTTGAAAGTTCCAAACTTCCTTTTATGGAGTAGTCATCAGAGTGATCTCTCACCAAGCTGGTGTGATCAATTCCCACAGCATTTTGTTGACAAAGTCGCTCAGATTTGCCACTTGACTCCACATGGGCAGGGTGTGTAGTGATGATGGGAGTACTGTCTTGCCATATTATCTGGGATTCTTTTTGGCCTGTGACCTTCAAGGAAGGGGACAGGTCCTGTCTAGGCTATCCTCTATTACATATTGTTTGGACCCTGCCCATCCTGGCTGTTAAGGGAAGAGGGTGAAAGAGTGACCATGTGAATCCATGATATTGTCATTATCTCCTTATGCGAGGGGAAGCTCTTGGAGGCCGTGGTGCACCCCTTGCTGAAAAGACTGTCTCTCAATCCTGTGGCCTTGAATAATTGAATAAGCTTGAATAATTGAATAAGCTTGAATAATTATTGTCTGGTCTCCAACTTTCCCTTTGGTGATGTCAAATCAGGTGCACAGCAGCCTAGAGGAAGTGAGCAATTTTCAGTCTAGGTTCAGGCCTGGTTATGGGACTGAGACAGCATAGGTCACTCTCCTGGATGACCTATGTTGGGAGCTGGATAGGAGTAGTGCACCTCTCCTTGTTTTCGAGACCTTTCAGCAGCTTTAAATACTATCAACTACAGTATCTTAGGACTGCCTATGGAGGTTGGAAATTGGTGCCACTGTTTTGTAGTGGTTCTGTCCTTCCTCTGTGGACAGTTTTAGTTTGTTGTACTAGGGGAGGAGAGTTGGCCTGGTGACCCCTCACTTATGTGATATTATAGGGATAGGTCCTCACCTTCCTGCTTTTTCACATCTATATGAAACCACTGGGAAGGTCATCTGACAAATTTGGGTTTATGGTATCATTAGTATGCTGATGATATCCAAATACGTATCACTACCACAGACTGTGGGGATGCTGTTGATATTCTATCCTGGAGGCTGTGAGAATCTAGATAGGAGAGAATAGGCTCCAATTGAACCCAAGCAAGAAGAAGTTGCTGTTTGTACATTGGCGTTTTCCTTTGGTGTTTGTGTTATCCTTGGGTAAACAAGTGCCACCCATCCAGCAGCAGGTTTGTTATCTGGGGGTCCTTCTGGATTTGTGGCTTCTGCTTTGACCAGTTTCAGCTGGTGCACCAATTGCATCTTTACCTGGTGCAGAAAGACCTAGCAACAGTAACTCATGCTCTCATCACCATCCACAAAGACTACTGCAATGAACCATATAGGGCTGCCCTTAAAGACTACCCAGAAGTTACAATTAGCCCAGAATATGGTGGCCTGTATCCTGACTGACTTCTGACAATGGGAACATATTATAATTGTGTTGTGCTGAACTGGTTACCAATTCAGTTCCACGTACAATTTAAAGTGCTGGTGTTAATCTATAAAGCCCTTCAAAGCTTGTCACCTGGATACCTACCTAAGAGAACTCCTCTTCCAACTGGATTCAATGTGGCCTGTTAGATGGGGGGGGGGGGGTGCTCCTTGCTGTCTCATATTTCATGACTGTCAGGGGAGCTGAAGCTAGAAAGCACTGCTTCTCCATAGCTGTGTTGACACAATGGAATGGGCTCCCACTAAGATCAGGCTGGCCCCCTTCTTCGTAGCATTTAGGAAGTTCTTTAAAAAGCAACTTTGTCAAAAACCCTTCCAGTAATATCACCTGCGCTTCTTGTTCTTATTATTTTTGTCTCCTATTTTGCTTTTATATATTGTAAGTTGTCTTAATTCTGTTTTTTTTTAATGAGATTTTGTAACTGCTGACCCTAACTCTAACCCTTGGGGTAAAACCTGAATGAATGAATGAATGAATGAATGAATGAGGAGCAGAGAGAACTATAGTCAGCTTGTGCACTTCTTCTCAGAGTGATTGCTGCTGTTTGTCTAATTAACACACACACATATGGTGGAGTTGCCTGCAATCTTTATTATTACATAGGATCCTTTCCATATTTGGGGGGACCACAGAGTGAATCTTTTCAGAAACCGACAGAAATATCTATCATTTCTGTGCTATGGAGGTGTAGAAAGCAGTATGACTCAGAAAATGGGCTAGGCCTATTCTCTGTAAAGAAATGCTTTCATGAAGAAATGCTCAGAATACATTCCAAAGTGGCTGAAGCTCTATACTTTCTTGCTTGCTGAGCTGAACAATCAGCCCAGATTCTAAGAATGACAAAAGGAAGAATTACTTTTCTACCCACACTTCCTGCTGCATTCTCATTCATTTATGGGTGATGTTCAGCTTTCACTATCATTTAAATGGCTTCTGAATTTGACTAGAGGAGCCTCCTTTAGTTTTTCATTTGACATTTAACCTCTTGAGGCTGGAATCGCTCTCATTTGCCAACCAACTGGGGAGCATCGTAGCAGGCAGCTGTCTCATTATTCTGGCTCCCTTCCTGACATCCTTATGGAGTTGTGGTTTCAAGACTGACAAGTGGAACGTTGCACTTTGATACAGAATTAAGTGAGGAAACCAGCTCAGGGACTGAAATAATGGGCAAGATTGACAGGCTGGTCAGAAAGGAAATGGCAGGAACACTTCCCTTATCTGGCTGAAGCAGGCACACAGCCTTGTTTGTCAAATTGTGGAAACTGCCTCACAAATTGCACACAAACAAGCAATCTCAGCAGTAAGATTTAGTTTGCTATTATGCAAGTTTTGTAATCAGTTCTTACCCAGCAGCACTTTTAGCCCAAATGTCTTAGTGCCTTTTTTACTGCACTGCAAACATGCTGAAATCTTCATCTGTCAGATATGGCAGACTGATAGAACTTCCTCCACCTACGTATGAACCTGAAATCATTTTTGTGTGACTTCAGTAATTTTCAATTCAGAGAATGCACTGATCATGTGGGGAAGTCAATTCATTCACCTTGAACAGGATCCTTCCCCCCCATCAAATATAATCTCTTTGTAATAAATAACAGGATGCTTGCATCTTGCCAGGCACGTCAGCAAAGTAGCTGGTATAAGCAAATGGCTTCACTTTCCATTCTTTTGAATTCTAACCCTCTAAATACAGTTTTCATGTTTTTCTTTGCATTGAATTATAGATAGGGGCTTGACAAGGGAAAAGAAAAATGAATAGCTCCCTTTGGTCTGAAGCCTCCACTGGAGAGTTCAGTCCAGGCCAGATCTCATTTCAGAGGAAACTCTCTTTTATTTTTAGGCCATTATCCATCTAAACTGGGGCTTCATTTTTATTCTGTAACCCCCTTTATTACCGTTGCCAAAGATCAGCAGCATGGCTTCCTGTTATTTTGAGACGGGAAACTACAGTGTAACCCTAAGATTTACCACAATTTAAGAACCAAAACCAAGGAAGAGTTGTGGGCATTGAGTTATTCTCTCATCCATAAATATTTATTGATCATAGTCTAGTTCATCACATTGTACACTATATCATCACTTGGACATAGTGTACAATCCTGAAAAATGCATACACAGACATAGACAAGCATATAGACACAACTGTTGACCAGGGAAGAAAGGAAGGGGAATAGTGAAAGAAAATAGCAGTTAATTGCAACATAGGCATTCTTGGATTGATGAGCTGTAAACATATGTTGAGCAATCAGAAACTTTAATCCCTGTTTAATCCGAGGTACAATTGCATCTTCTAATGACCTTTAAGTCAGCTGCTTTACAATGGAATTGTTTTTTGCAATTCTTTTGTTGAAGGAATGCCCGCACTTTTTAGAAAGTTGGGAGCACACAATCAGAAGAAACAAACTGGAGATCATACAGGAACAGGGAAATGTTTAGTGTGGAAGAGAAAAGTAGGAGGGAGCACAATGACCACCTTTCTCCAGAGACTAAGCATCAAGGTGGGTTTAGGTAAGGAAACCAGGGATCCAACCTCTGTAAAAATATAACACCTACAAAGAATAGATATTTATCATCAATAGCCAGTATGAAGGTAGAAAGCTAGGAGGGTAAGGATATTTTCCTTTGGCATGGGCAGGGAATAGAGTAGTACCAGATGTATGAGTGTCTGGTAAAAGTCATGGTTTGTGCTTGGTGCAATGAGCACCTGGCTGTCAGGTAGAACGTTTCCCTTGAAATTAAGGTGATTGAATTGAAGATGCTTACAGCCAATCAGGTATATAGTCAAGGTCTTCAAGATATGTTAGCACTAAGTTGGGAGGTATATGGCATTTGCTTATGGGTGATTTGATGATTAGAAACAAAGACAGATGGCTTTGTGACAGGTGTGCAGATCAAATGGTAACTTGCCTGCCTGTTGCAAAGAATGTGAAGGTCACACACCATCTAGGTAAGCTGATAGATTTGCTCAGGAAAAAGCAGCAGTTGTGCTTCACATTGGTACCAATGACATTAGGAAATGTAGCCAGCTAGTTCTGGAAATCAAATTAAGGTTGCTACGTAGCAGGCCGAAGTCCAGGAATGCCAAGGCAGCACTCATAGAAATGCGTTGGTGGGATACAAATTTGGATGGATGGATGGATGGATGGACAAACATTTGAAATATGACATGGTGTATAGGTGCCAATCCCTAGAGGTCTTTTGAGTCAAGACTGGGGAATTAAAGTACTTGGTTGAGAATGAGAATATAGGTATAGTGGGTATAGCAGAAAGCTGGGTATAGCAGAAAGTTGGAAAGAATCAAAGAGTTATTTATTTATTTATTTATTTATTTATTTATTTATTTACAATATTTATAGCCTGTCCCAATTGAAAAGGACTCTAGGCAACTTACGACAAAATCACACAAAGGAATATATTATATACATTGCTAAAAACCCATAAACAAAATCTCCTAGGTGCTCTGTCACTTAAACTACTCTAAGGGCTAATCACAGAAGAGTATGCCAAAGACTGGGGGCCACTTCTGTTACCTGCTTCATATCTCATATCATTCTTGGATATAGACATTGTAAAAATATAGAGAAGGGCACCACTGCAAGGGGACTCCTCTTTATATCAAGGACAGTATAAAATCTAACATGCAAGAAAACACTGGAAGACCAGATTCCTCCAAGAAAAATGACAGGTGGCAATATCTAACTAATGTAAACTAGCTCTAGAGTTACCCACTTGATTAAAATATAGAGAATGATCTTGAGATGTTGAAAGAAATCATGGAGTCATGCAAAGGACAAGCACTTGTAATAATGGGGAATATCAATTATCCTTACATAGACTAAGTACATTCATGATCAAGCCGTGATAAAAACCACTAGTTTCTAGATACCCTAAATGTACATGCCTTAGAAAAGTTACTCTTGGCCAAACTTTGTGCAAAAGAATTAAAGGATAAGACTTAAAGCAAGAACAAAGTAATATCAGAGCATTTCAATCTCTCATGGCACTCCATTACAGATGTCAAAGTAGCCACTGTATTGTGGGGGGGGGGGGGGGGGGGGCTTTAATTGCACAATCAAGCAAGGGATTGCCAAGCTCACCTACATCAAAAAGTTTCAAGTTATCTCAGAAGGTCTCAACAAACATAATGCTTTTTTCCTCACACAACTGTTAATTGATCAAGTATTCATAATACATCTTACATGTAAGCTGCATCTGCATAATCATCCAGTCTTCCCCTTCCTTTCCCTCCACCCCTACCTCATCCCAATTTGTATCACATACTTGTTTAGCACTCCATGCATCTGATGAAAGCTTATACCTTTTAATAAAATTGGTTGGTCTGAAAAGGTGCTGCCAGATTCTTTCTGAGTTCTGATGCAAGGTGTACCTGCTTAGACCCAATAAGAAATAGTAACCATAATCTATTACATTTAGCATATACACAAATGGAAAACTGCCGGTGGGGTCCAGCACCATCGTAATTGACTATAAGAGGTGAGAGTTTTAATAAATGAGGGGGGACTGATGAAAAGAGACTGAAAAGAAAACTCAAGAGAGGTAAATATTTTTGTACTGCCTGAAGGTTATTTAAAGTTACAACAACTGTCATGTTTTCTACAGGGTAAGAAAAGGCCAACCAAGTCTGGGAAGGGCTTTCTACTGGAACCGTAAGACTTAAAAAAACTTCCTTTAGGAAACTTAAAGCCTATTATAATGGAAAGGAAAAAAAGAAGCATAAACAGTTTAATGATTTAATTCTAATGCTGGTCTTGATTTTAAGTATTTACTTTGTATAGGCCACCTTGAACTGTAGGATAAAGAGAAAGGCAGAGTCTAAATTAAAGTAATAAAATAAAGTGACCTCTCTCAAAGATTTGTGTTGGGACCAATGCTTTTTAACTTATTCTTAGTGATCTTAAGTTAACAATAAGTGGTAAAAACTAAAAACGTCTGTGAAGAGTTTCAGAAGGATCTCTTTTAAACAGGGTGAATGGTCAACCAATTACAAATGCAATTCAATTTATGTAAGTGTAAAATGATGAACATTTGGGCAAAAGCCCTAGAACTTCACATACATATTGCTGGGATATGAGTTATCTGTAACTAACTAGGAAAAAATATTGGGGTTATAGTATAGTTGATAGCATAATGGAGATATCAACTCAACATGTGGCAGTTGTAAAAAAGGCAATTCCAGGGAAGAGATCATTTGGAAAGGGACTGAAAATAAAAATGCCAACAGTGTAATGAACTTAGGTAGAATGATGGCATATCAACATCTGGAGTTCTGCCCAAAACTGCTGCAACCTGGTGTGTAAATTGTGTGTCTCACAAGAGTGCCACATAGGTGGGTAGGAGGCCAGTTTCAAGGTAAAAAAATATATCATCACACAATATAATTAATCTGTAGAATTCAGAGGAGTCAACTGTCAGAGAAAATGTCATACAAAAAAGGCCAAGATCTGTTTTCTATTCTTCTAAAATGCAGGTCATGGAATGATGGGTTTCAGTTCAAGAAGAAAGTTTCTGATTAATGTTAGCAAAAACTTCCTAATAATAAGAGCACTTTGACAGAGGAACCTATTCTCCAGAAAAGTGGTGGGCTCTCTTTCATGGGATATATTCAGACAGATGCTAGAGAGCCAAACTTTTGGGGTACCTTAATTTGGATTCCTGCCCTAAGCAAGGGGTTGGACTAAATAGTCAAAATTGTCCCTTCAAACTCTATGATTCCATAGATGCTGTAAGTGACCAACAATGATGTTATGTTGTTCTTTTTTCCAGCTATATCTTTTAATTCAAGGTGCTGGTTTTAACATTTAAAGCTCTTCATGGCATGGGACTGGGTTATCTGAGGGACTGCCTCTCCCTGATTACAATAGCCTGTCCCATTAGGTCTGGCAGAGAGGGCATGCTGCAAGTACCAACTGCCAGAGACTTACATTTGGTGGGTCCCAGGAGGCTGGCCTTCTCTGCTGTGGCACCTGCCTTATGGAACATTCTCCTCCCCCCCCCCCCCCCCGGCCATTAGGTTAGCTCCATCCCTGCTAATGTTCCAGAAGTCCCTCAAGATCTGGTTATGTCATCAGGTTTGGGGGTCCCAGGGGACTGATAACATCTTAACATGGCTCCACTATTGATATCTTCACTCTCTCCATGCCCATTGTTTGTATATCTTGCTTTTAATGTATTTCAATTTTAATAATTATTATTTTTATAATGATTGTATTTTAATTGTTTTTATTTGATTTTTGTATGCCACCACAGTTACTTCTTCTGAGATGGGCAGCTATACAAATTTGATATAGATAGATAGATAGATAGATAGATAGATAGATAGATAGATAGATAGATAGATAATTTCTGGAAACAGTATGCCATAATGACATGGTATAGAGATGACTGATTTAAATTCCTTAGTTGTATCTGTCTGTTTGCCCCACGGAGCTTAGTCATAAACAATAGCATTTTTAATGTGTTCTGGACAGAAGCTGGAAATGGTCAGTTGGTTTCCTATATAAAGTGGTATAGTTATGTGTATTCTATTGTTTCCTTGTAATATTCAGAAAATTAACCCTTTGGTGGACTAGTCTAGGCTCCAGTTGTCAAAGTCCTGTTGGAACTTTGTAAGGGCATCTTGTCAATAAGTCTGGATCATGAAGATGTTATTAACATAGCCCAGGTAGAGAAAGAGTCTTAGGGATAAGAACTTGTTTTAAGTCAGCCATAAAGATATTGGCATAATATAGTGCCATAAAAATGTTCATGCCTATCCCATATTCATTTATTATTTAAGGTGCTCTTCCACTGTCTGTGACAGTTGTTGTCTACTAGCTTTGTTGTTGCCTGCATCTGCAGTTTTTCCATGATGTTCAAGGCCAAGCGTATGCAGATAGGCCCTGCAGACATAACTGCATCATTGCTTTCACCATAATCAGAATACCTTTTACACTGATAATCAGTGGCATTTGCAGAGGAGGATAAGGTAATTCACAGTGATGCAAGTAGCATGGTTGTGTCATGATGCATACCCTGCCCCTCTTCTACATGCATTAGGACAGTGCACCCACACCCCTAAGGGGTGGAGTTTGTGGCACAATGCTGTGACTCTGCTTCTGTCATTCTGATGAAAGCAGTGATAGCCTGAGGACTCCGCGGCTGTCATTATTATATATCATAGGCATTTGAAGATTGCACTGGTGCTTTTTGCATCAAGACGATAGCCGTGTCTCAGACTCAGTTCAGTAGAGACATTCCCTAAGGAAAGACCAAATGCTGAGTATGCACCACTTAAACAATATTGAAACATTTGCAGCCGTGAAGTAGATATGAAGAATTAACCAATGTAGATCCCGAAGAAAGATTGTGTTACGTAATCTTTCTGTCCTGTTTACTTGTTCTATATTTGCCTTGTCATGTCTAATGTCTCTCTTCTTTCTAGCTGGAAGCTCTTTGAGAAACAGGGCAGTTTTCTTTAAAGAGTTTTACTCAATAGAATGCTAGCTTCTCTTATTATTTATTTAACAATCTTCAATAAACATAAATTGTGGAGACATGATAACTTGATGGTCAACATCTGATTATCTAATATAGAAGCCTTTTTCTACAGATGTCCTTTCTGTGCCATGGTCTCCCCTAGTTCACTTTTCTTACACCTCTTTTCTCTTTTTAAAGGTATGCCCTTCACCAGACTCCTGTCCCAAGAATTGTAAATTTGTACAATGATGATGAAAGCTACAGCAATCTTGTCCTAAACATAACTGTACTGCATTCAGCTGTCAACAGCATGGTGCTGCCCAGATGTATTGGACTACAGTCCCAACAGTCCCATTCAGCATGGCCCATGACCAAGAGTGAGGGGAGCTGGTAAGGAATTCAGAACAGAGTTTGATCTGGAAGAATCTATCCATTCCTATGTGTAATACATGACAGTATTATAATTGAGCTTACACAATTTAAGCTTTTATATATGATAATTGCAGCAAGACTTTTATATGCTGAAAGGTGGAAAGACTCGATATTACCTACAATGGAAGAATGGATGATAAAGTTGATGGAGCTAGCCAAGATGGCGAAATTGACAGCTTTGATTAGAGAAATGACATTGTCTAATTTTAATGTTAATTGGAAGCCCTTTTGGGACTTTTGCAAAAGTCCAAAAAATGAAATTATGATATATAGATTTGATGATTAGTAAAATTAATAGATTATAGAAAAAATGGATGTTAAGTTGTAATCCTAGAGTAAGAGTTTAATGTACATTTTACTTATAACTGCTGTAAAAGAAATTGGAAGTCATTCTTTTTTTGTGTTTGTTTCTTTTTCTTTATTTTTCTGCATTTCTGCTCTCCTTTCTCTTTATTCTTTCTTCTATTCTTTTTCTTGATTATTAGTTCTTGTTAGGTTTTAATCTTTGTTTTTAAAATTAAATAAAGTTATTATTTAAAAAAGCATACACAATTTAAGCTTAACACACCAAAACAATGACATCACCACTTGCACAAATCTTTAAACTTTATCCTTCAGAAATCCTAGTCCTGTTCACTTCAGTGATGTTAATACTTTACCACATTGCCTCCTGTAGCATTTGACTAACCATGCAAAGTATAGCCCCAAATGCTGAAAAGTTATCTAGTCCTCTTCAGATGGCACGTGTGGACATATGAACTGCTCTGAGTTTATTTTATGCCAGTATCTCAAGGCAAACACAATACTACTTTATTCAAATCTTGTAAAATGGATCACACAGAAGGACAGGTAAATTGCAATTTAGTAGGTTGGTAATTATTCTTAGCTGAATCTTCAGTAGCTAGGAATAATTACCATTCTAATCCTATTAAAATATACATCAAACATATGTGATCAAACAGCAAATCCAGGAGACTGAGTTCTAGTCCCACCTTAGGCATGAAAAGCCGGCTGGGTGACTTTGGGCCAGTCACTCTCTCTCAGCCCAACTCACCTCATGTTGTTGTTGCAGGGGAAAAAAGGAGGAGGAAGGAGTATTATGTGTGTTCATCGCCTTGAATTATTTATAAAAAAATAATAAAGGCGGGATAAAAATCAAATAAATGAATAAATAGATCAGCAACAAGAGTCTCCAGGGCTAAAATTTCATAATCAAAGAAACAGATACTAACAAAAGAAATCTGTAAAAAAACCCAGTTATATATTGTTGAGTGGTGTTAGCAGCTCCAGTGGAGATTCAGTTGGTGAATCTATTCCACTGGGTTTCTTCCACTCTCAGAAATGGCCTTAATGATCTTCCTGTAAATTAGTTACAGGAGTTACTATTCTACAGTAATATACTGTTAGTATATTGCTAACAGAGCTAAATACTGGGAAGATTTCTGTTCAACCCCTTGGGAATTATCTTGGGTGATCTTACAAGGCGCTGTCTTGTCTCCTATGTTATTTAATACTACTATGTAACCACCAGGAAAACTCCTTTGCAGTTTGGATTTAGTTGTCATTAGTATGCTGATGATACTCAACTATACTTCTTCCTTGTGAATTTGGGACTGGATGTCTCCAAAGCCTTGGATTGTCCCAGGCTGTTAAGCACTGGATGTTGAAGAACCAGCTGAAAATAAGCATGGATAAGACAAAATAGTTATTGATTTGAGAGACTGCAGAATCTGAGAGATAAGTCTGTACTGGATAGGGTTGCACTCTCCCTTAAGAACCAGGTTTATAGGGGTCATCTAGTGTAGTTGGCAGAAGGCTAATAATCCAGGTTCCTTTATCAGGAAAGACTCAATTTCAATGACTCATTTGCTGGAAACCACAAAGTCAGATTATTAATTAATTTTAAAAAATCTATAGGCTAACCAGTTCCATCATGACAACTGTAATGCTCTCTTGATGGGACAGCCCTGAAGACATTCCAGAAATTGTAGTTAGCCCAGAATGTAGCTGTGTGAGTAATGAGCAGTGCCTTTTGGGGTCCAATATTACCCCTTTGTTGAAAAATCCTCACTGGTTGCCTGTTGCCTTCCAAACCCCATTCAAGAGACTCGTGATGCTGTACAAAGCCTTACATACTTAGGCCCCCTCCTTTTGCAGGACAACCATCTCTCACACTGTCCACTCATACTCACATGCCATCAATGGGACAGCTGTTGAGAGACCTGCCACAGATATGTTTGACATCAGTGGTGATTTCTGCTTTCTTCCTGAACAGGCCCACATATAATGCAAACTGCTCCTTATTACTCTTTAGTACAGTGTTTCTCAGCAACTTTAAGCTGTGTGAACTTCAACTCCTAGAATTTCTCAGCCAGCATGGCTGGCTGAGAAATTCTAGGAGTTGAAGTCCACACAGATTAAAATTGCTGAAGCTAAGAAATACTGCTTTAGTGACTGAAATATAAGCATTTGCTGCTTTAGTTTTTAGTGCTTTCTATATATATATATATATATATATATATATATATATATATATATATATATTTAAAGATATGTTATTCATTTTACCTTTTTTAGGCTGCTCAGAGCTACTAAGAGAGTGGGTGGCACATACATTTTCTAAATAAATGGGTAACGTGCATATTATGTGGGCCAGTTCAAATGCTGTTCCTGACTTCTCCACTGTACATGTTTTTACCGTTGTTTTAAAACAAATGACAATGAAAGTTGTTCAACACCATTTTCCCTTCTGGAAATTAGATGAGGGGTTTAAAACCCTAGGCTGCAGTGGGGCTTCCCAAGGAATGTTTGGGAAGCCTGTGCCAGATCCTGACGACCTTTTTCAACATTGGGCGGAAAGAAACATTAATCACGCCTTGTCTCAACCCAACACAATAAGCCATTGCTTATTATCTGCCAACTGAGCCCTGCTACAGGACCAGCCCTCAGCTGGTGCCTTCTTTTCTCCAGTTGCTCCAATGGCTCTTGTGAGAGTGCTTACTCTGCTGATGGCCTCTGCTTCCAAACCATGTTTCCCTGACTTCTTATTCAAGGCATGCAACAAAATAAAATGTTGTTGTGTAGCAAGCAGCTAGATTGCTCTCTCCGAACGAGCACAATTGTGTTCTCCGGGGATTCTGCTAGCAAGTCATTCCAAAGCATTCAACCTCCCCTCCCTTCCCCCCACGAGACACAAGCCCAGTGAAATAAAAAGACAGAAGTGCTTAAGTTCACAGGATCCTGTGGCACTATCAGTGCTGATTCAATCACAATGCCTTCTCCTGCAGCGGGAAGCAGCACGAAGCCAGCTTGCCAAGTCATGTTTTTAATCTTTCCTTCTTCTGCTTCCAGAACCTGCTGGGCTGAGATCAGGGAGGGGAAAGCAGCAATAGAAAATGCTAATCAGGCAGGCAGTACAAAAATCCAGCTGCCTCTGAGGTTTTGCCTACTTTGTGGCTTGTTTTTCCACACACAGGAAGTCTTGAAAGCTGCAGTTGCCTGCCTGTGATAAGCAGTGCATGTTGACTGGCTTCCTGGGTCTTTCTCAAGGTGGAGCAGGGCCAAATGTTTGCTTGTTTCAGTGTTTTGCATCCCAAATTGCTCTGAGATGGGTAGAGAAAACAGTGTTCCTCCCTCCCAAACCGTTAAATATATGAATTACAAAATGAATTTCATGCTATTGGTTGTCATTTCTTTCCTTTATCTGTTTTGCTTTGTGCCCTTTCTCTGGGTAAAAGATTCTTGGAGTTATCCTAGGCAAGCAGGGATTGCTTATGGACTGTGCTGATGTTACAGCAGCAATCTATTCATATGGATGTTTTTACAGCAAAGCCAGCCTCAGTTGCCAAAACACAAATAACTTTGGATATTGCCAGAAATATTCACGAACGTGTCTCCTGACTGCTTATACATGTGATGACAGTGAATGATAGGTTTATAAACATGAGACTGAAAAAATAGCAATACACCTTGAGTGAGAAGCATAAAATATGGAGAATGCAGTAGAACCTAGTAATGGCTATGCTATGAAGAAACCCAACTGAGAACAGATCTGCGTTGCACCCTTAAGCTGTTTTATGTTCAGTGACTGTGCTGGTTTGATCTAAACCAGCTTAAGAACATCCTGTCCAGATAGAGCAGTTTGGCAACCCCTGGTAAGGTATTCAATTCATACAGCAAGCTATCACATTCTCCCATTAGATATTTCTCCTGCTGTTGGGCCTTTCCACCTTTTTCTTCCAGGAAAGGAATGACCAACCACTTTCCTTCTTGTGGGCTGGTCTTCCTGGACATATATACTTCCATATGTTTATGTTTACATAGATTGATTATATGCCATCAAGTTGATTTCAACTCTTTGACACACATACACACAAAGGTAAAGTGAATTTTTGTAGAGAAAATTAAGGCATCAGAATGCACATACACAAAGGCACTGCCCTGTGGGTCACAAAAACTTCTAGTGCTACCTGTGCCAGGAGTGCCATAATAACCCAATATTTAAAATGCATTTTTTTAATTATAATTTTTCTTTCTGTGAGTAGAAACGATGAAAAGGCGCACTACTGGACTGTTAAAAAAAAGAAGGGAAAATAACTGGCTTACTACAAAAATAACACATGCACGCTCTGGAGCTGAGAACTAGCTATTTGGTTAAAGATATTTAGCTATCAAATAAAAAATTTGTCCTCCCAAAGACTATTGTGTCCTTAAAACATTTGTTTTTAAAATACACTTTTTACCATTTTATTTTAATATGAATGGTCAGCTCTTTGATTGAATTGATTGTTCATATGAATAATATCTTGTGACTTTCAGAAAAATGGAGGGGGTTTTTGAATACATTTTTTTTTTAAAAAGCTTAATGACGGATATTGGGCCAAGCTGTATCTCTCAGTCAAGAACCTTGTAGGCTTGATATTCAAAGAAAAAGAGAAGGCATGTATGCAAATGCTAAGCTCCCTGGAGTTAAAATGGGCCAAAAATAAAATAAAACATTTCTGGTACTCTCCTTTTGCAATTGTGATGAAAATTATTATGCATAATCTACATAAACTTCTTACAGATTACTTGAATTTAACCTTTGATATTTGATCCTGTCATTATTACCCAAGATAATACTTCTATTACACAAGCCAATGATTAGAAAGAGAACTAGGTGGACTTTATTTTAAAAAATTTCTCAGTGCTGAATTTCATAAGCAGCTGAAACTCAACATTGAGGCTTTTCATCCCCCTACTTTACTTCTCTACAGAACTTTGCTTATTCCTTTTTAAGCTGGAAATACATTGTGTCCTAGGACTGCACAAAACATCCTTCTCTAGTTTGCCATTGCAATTTCAACCATTCATCAGCACCACAGTCTAATTACTGTGCAGTTGCAAAGTTACAAAATGTAGTTCAAGGTGCATAGAGTCACTGAAGAAGGAAACAAATTAATTATCTGGCCTATCGGGAAAAATACTCTGGGGCCTCTATCAGCTGTCCCTTTCAATGTCTTCTCTTTGCCTAGAGTACCTACTGTGTGAAAATGACATGCTTAAATTGTTTTGGCAGGGGAAATATTCTCAAAACGGTGTGTTTATTTTCAGCAGCAAAGGAATATCTTTGAATGCAGCTTGTGTCTCTCTCCCTGTAGTACTGTTTCTAATTGCAGATGATGTTCTGGAAAAAGTGCACTGAAAATTCATAGCTGGGAAAGCTGATTTAAATAGGAGAATACTACACAGACAAGCTGTGTGTGCAAGCATGCCATTCTTTAAAGATAACCCTTTTATAAGTATGTTTTTACCTGGGGAGCAATAACCTACTTACATAAGAAAGGAATGGCTGACGTCATTTACTACAAAGATGGTATTGCAATGGTGCTGCTCTCTTGAATGCCAGCAAAAATATCTTGAATGCCACTGAAACTGCCGCTATAAACCATCAAGAGATCCATGAATTAAGACATGGGCTGGATCCTTGACTTGGATTCTTTTCTGAACATCCTTTTGAAGAGTCTGAGAAATTAATAAAAAGATATAATACTGCTGGTCGAAAATATTTTGCTGCCTGAAGTAGAGCAGCAAATGGCATCCTGTCCCATGTTATGTCCCTGTTATGCTTGGAGCTGGCTCCAAAGTTTTTATTTCAGTATCTCTCATCTCAGGCTGGCATCCTATGCAGTGTGTGAGTGTATGGCCATCTGTAGCTGTTAGAAAGTGTTTTTTAAATACAGAGAGACACACTCCCACAAGAAAGTCCATCCAATGAATACAAAACCTTCCTCTTTTGTTGCTCTTGGGTGGGAAAATGTCCTTATCTGAATGCTGCAAAAGCCAATTCCCTCTTCTGATGTAGTGAATCATTCACCTAGTGCAGTCTCCCCAAGCATTCCCAGCAGTGGAGATGATCCTCTCCATAGGCTGAATCATGTGAGGAATTCCACAGGAGAAGCTCATTCTGTCTAGGGCAAAATGGCAGATATACAAGAAGCCTCTTCTGAGGCTTTGCTTCAGCCATAGCTGCTTTGCTATGCCACTAAGCTATGGATAATTAATAAATGTGGGAAGATAAAAAGCACTGAGTCTGCACAGGTTGCTTCAAAATGGGCAGTGTTTTAAAGTGCAGGAAAGTTGAACTTCATAATGCATACAACCACATACTCAGGAATGAATTAACATTGCTTAAGGAAGTTAGCTCATCAAAGGGACTGCTCATTAATTAATACATAGAATTGGCACCTGGCAACACTTCCTTTCCACCCAACCTTTCTCTCAACCTGTATATTTGCAAGAATTAATAAATGACAAGGAACTAATATCAACTTTCCATTATCTTTCTTTATTTCTAACTGGAAGAATAGCGCCAGTATATAAAGCATTATTTCAAATGGGTGTCTTTACAAACATTTAAGCAATATGTGTTGTGTTGTTTGGTTTTGTTTATAGTAAGGATGTTGAAATACACTGCTCGTTATTCACTGAAATTTGAACAGGTAATAAAGAATGGTAGCTACATAACCCCTACATTGTGTACAACTGACATTGTGTTGTTTATGTCCACCAGTGGCTATACATCCAGCAAAAAGAAAGAAGTAGTAGGGATAAATTGTCTCAATGTCTGTAAGTCCTGTCTCATTAATGGTAAACAAACAGCATTCCCATTAGACCTTTGCACCAGGACTGAATTGACCAGGGATGGTTGTTTTCAATCACTGTGTTATGGAATAAGAACTGCAAGATGTAAAAGCTGGATACAGAATGGGCAGAGCCACCTGAGATCACATGGTTAATATCCAAATGGATACTGGAAAAGGCAATAAAGTGTTTTTTAATATTTGTTGTTGTTGTTGTTGTTTTACTCACCATAATAAGGCTTTTGACTGTATAGATACAACAAATTGTGGATTGCAATTAGAAAACATGAGTTTACTGGATCATCTGCCAGTTGAAGAATTTGTGTAACAGCCAGGAAGCAATATCAAGAATAGAATATAGAACAACTAAATGGGTTAAAATAAGGAAAATAATATGCCAGGATTGTATGATGGACTAGAAGAAATAGAAATTAGAATTAAAATTGCTGAGAGGAACATCAGCAATTATAAATATGCTGATGGTATCACTTTGAGCACTGAAAATGAGGAACACTTAAGGAATTACTTCTTGAAAATGAAAGAAGAGGGTGAAGAACACAGTCTGATGCTCAGTATTAATACACACACCTACCCAAGATTATGTGAACAGGCAATGCCAACCTAGTGCAAATAAGCAGAAAAGTTGAAGTAGTAACAGGCTTTATCTTCTTAGGCTCAAAAATTCACATAGTTACTGTAACCACAAAATGAAGAGATGTCTACTACTTGAGAAAAACACTATAACAGAGCTCAACAAAATATTAAAGAACAGAGACATCACTGACAACATTGGTATGTCATGGCGATGGTTTTCCCATTTGTAATCTATGGCTCTGAAAGCTGGACCATCAGAAAGGCTGAATGAAGAAAAATCTATTCTTTTGAACTGTGGCGTTGGAGATTGTTGAAATTACCTTGGACCACAGAAAGAACAAATCATTCAGTACTAGATGAAGTAAAACCAAATTGCTCCCTGGAAGCACTAATAATGAAGCTACATCTGAAATATTTGGGGCACGTGATGTGAAAGCAAGCCCTTGATGCTTGGAAAAATGAAAAGCAACTGACAGAAGTCCCCATGACTAGACAATATCGCTGATGACCCAATTGGAGCCTACAAGAATTGAAAGAAGCAGTTACTGACTGACAGTCCTGGTGAAATGATGTCCATTTCTTCCAATGTATCTACTTTTTCCTCCCCTTTGAAATATTTACTTTTATTTCTGGTTCTTGTATACGCCTTCAGAGCTAAGAGGATAGATTGATTGCATTTACACAACATGCTTTAACATCATTGTGGAATTAACCCATTGTTTGGATTTGAACAGTACATTGAACCATACATCACCAAGCAGGCTGGATTCACGCAACACACTAAAGCCTCGAAAAACAAAGCAAACACCTAGTTGAGGTTAGGAATAATCAAGCTTCGCATATGGGAACACAGCATATAAGTATATTTAGAAGTGGGATGGCACAGCTGTTTTGTTCAATTGGCAAAATCTAATTATGAGTTCTTCAACTATACATGTATTGAAATCTATTGCTCCTTTTAAACAAGCAAACAAAAAACAAAAAAAATCTGACTTTTTTTACTGAGAAGTAATTTGCTTGTCTGATTACTCTTAAAGATGTAATCTTTAAGGCTGCCAAACAAGATGAACCAGCAATTCGTGTCTTCTGTTCTTATCTTCTTAAATAGATGCCACAGCAAGTCACCCAGCTTCTCTATGCCCAGAAGAAATCCTTCAAATGTATAAAATAATATTTTGCTGCCGACCCCATTCATTCCTCACTTCCTTTCCAGCTCCGGCCATTTCTTATTAAATCTTGATTGTCATATGCTCTCCTCTGTACTTTACATATAAGCTTTAGCCTCCTTATGGGTACTGTATGAAGTGATAAGTAATCATGAAACAGTGAAAGGGAGTTAAAAGCAATATGACATCAATCACTCCCAGAAAATAAATCAAGGCTGAAAAATCTCAAAACTCAGTGTTTTGTGCTACAGACCCTCAACCTGTGATTGGCAATTAGGAAAAGAAAGAAAAGGGGAATAATGATTCCAGTAATTAAGATGCTTTTGCTGTGGATGGGTAGAGTGGGAAGCAGTCTTTTCAGTTCTACTCCTTGAAACCAAGTTAGGTCACTAAGAAATATGTATGGGATTGATTACAATTGCATATTGGAAGGTTGAGATGACATACTCCCTCAGTCTTCCTAAAAGCTATTTCTTCCTGCCACTCTGTCCCTAATTAGGACCTTGTTTCCATGTTTACAATGGGGGATCTGGATAATACAACCAGTTTGAAAGGCTTCCAAGGTGACCATCTGCCTGTTACTAATCAGAGCAGGAGCTATAAGTAAGACAACAACAGAGAGAAATGTTTCACATCATTTTGCAACATGCACCACCTCCCAGTTTATAAGTCCCCTGATTGGCCTGGCATGTAGAATCCATATAATCCATCAAGATCATCATATTGCTGAAAAAGATCAGGATATATTTTACAGAGAGTGCATGGCAAGAGCAAGAAAGAGTGAACAAAGTGGAACTCTAGTTGCATTTGGGGCAACTTCAACTTGTATACCGTATATTTTCTAGCTGCATCTTAAAAGCATAATCTTCCCAAGGCAGCAGACAATATAGAAGAATAAATAAGGTCATCCATGATTGCTTCTTGTACATAGGTACTGCACAGGGGCAGCTGGGTAGTTTCAGACTCAGGACATCAAGCTTCCTGGGAAACAGTCTGTTAAACCTTTTCTCCAACCTCGCTCATGGATTTCTATCTTCAAGTCCTTCCATAACTATGCCACTGCACCCATACTAAACACCTGAATTGTACACAGTACAAGCTAATGAATGTTGATTTGGAAACACTGGCTTTTGAAATGCAGCTGCTTTTAATGTTATTTTAAATCAAAGGGGTTCCAACAGGATTAGGCCACCATTTGAAAGCAGCAGTTAGACTTCAGACTTTTGGAGAGCCTAAGATACTCAGTAAGTGGAGGTAATTCTGCAGATTGGATAGGTTTGTTCCCTTGGGTTTGGAGGAACATTTGAGGGCAGGTTTCCTTGCATTTGTGTGACTTAGGCTCCAGTTTTCATGTATTTCCTCCCTCCAAATGATGAGAAATTGTGCTGTCAATTTTCAGCAATACTGGTCAGATGGGACCACAAAGAAAAGGTTTGCTGCAAGTTGCTGACTGCTGTGTTAGCAAGAGAACATGCCAAACTTCAAGAAATAGGCCTATTCAAAAAGTTAAAAAAGTTAAAGCATCTCAGTGTTAGGCATCTAAATGAAATATAGGCCTATATTTGTCTCCTAATCAACTAAGTGCTCAGTAGGTTTCTGAAGGGGCACCGATCTGTCAAAGCTTCTCTATGTTACATTTTTAGGCTTTCAGGGAGCCACAAAGTTGTGGAAAATTTGTATCTCTCAGGGATAAGACCCTATCAATGGTAACTATTATTGATGGAATTGTCTCCCTAAGGAGATTTTTAAAGTCCCCTTTCTTACCATTTTGAGCAGTTACTGAATTGTTTTTATTCTGGAAGGCATGTAACCCTTCATTTCTGTTATTTCACTTTTTATTGCTTTATGGTTGCATATATCTGATCCATTTTAAAGTCTGTTATAGCAAGGGGGGTTGTATGTAAATATTGTTATAAATATGAATTCATTTCACCTTGATCTGGCTATGAATCAGATATCCTTCTTTGTCTCTTTGGAACATATGAGCAGACGGGCAACTTTTCTGAAGGTTCTGATGTGATATAATGATACTGGTGTAGCAATACTTCTTTCCATATACTTCACATTATTTCTTTTACCTAAATAATTGGTTTCTTCCATCCCACATTTGAATTACACTCAAGGATTCCTGAGGTGCAGAACATGATGGTACATTCTTCCATTCCATTTGCAAAAGTAGAGTGCACTGACAACTGAATCTTTCTTCAATACTGGTGATTGTCTAGTTCAATTAATGGCATCAGACTTGCTTACAGGACATATAGCTGGGCACATGGCAAATAGCTTTCTCCTCTACCTCCTTGTAAATGCCTCCTAGCATCTGATGTTTATGGCAACTTTCTACTTTTCCCAGGGATAAGAACTGATATACCCAAAATAGCCTGTCTACCACTATAGATATATTATTTTGAGCTAGAGCATCATCTTTTATGTAAAAATATAAGATTGCAATTTACTGGGGTTTTTCCCCCAAAATATCCTGATTTTCAAAAAGGCTGGAAGAGTTATCTTTAAGAAGCATTTTATAACTTTCTTTAGAGTCTTGGAGCTCTAGCATTTTCTTGTATTTCGGGATTGGCTCTGACACTGATTAATGTTATGATGTCTTTTAGTGAGTTGAATTTATTTCTTTCTCACTCTGCTCTGGTTTATTGGAAACTGCTGCTACGACCCTACTGACTTTATGGATGATCTATTTTCTCATTGGTGAGAACTGATGCCTCACCCTACCTCCTGACTCCTGGGCTTAAGTCAGTCATTATTTTTTTCCACTCCCTACAGAGGTTCATTCTCCATTTCTTGGACCTTGTCTCCCCCCCCCCCCCCCCAATTTGCAATGATCTGAACTTACCTTCTACCCATCCCCTGCTCCACAAAAAAAATCCAACCATGATTTTCTGTTGCAAAATTTCTACACTTCACCTTTACAACTCAGAGATTTTTAAATGCAATGGAGGAATAGCATTAGGTTTTCCTCACATAGTTTCCCACAGCAATCTCTCAGATTTTATTTGCAGACAAAGAAATGTGTGGAAAAACATGCAAAGTGATAGGCGCTAGCAATTTTTGTTACTTCACAATTGGTGAAAACTCAGGGATGGGCACTGATGGAATGTCATTCTTTGCATTCTCCTACTGGTCAGCTGGAGGGGAAAAAAGGAGGAACAATGTTGGGTACTGGAGTTCTCTGTTCTCCAATACCCAGAAAACCAGTTTTTCTTCATGTAGAATGAGGCATCTTTCATTAGGAATGAATTTAGTCAGAAATTATAACCAGTGGCTCCATTTCAAGTTTCTGTTTACTAGGAGTGGCCTCAGAAACCTCACTGTTATTCCTTTATGTGGCGACTTGGTTTGCTGTGAATGTGGAAACCAAACCCTGGTTCATAAAGTGTTCATGAGAACTACCTTGTAATAACTTGGTTGACAGGAATGGCTCAGCTTATATTAAAGGAAAATGCAAATCACCCATTTTTTTTCTCCTTAACACAGGTTCATAATAATATTAATAATGAACATGTGAGGAGACACAGTAAGGTTGCAACTTTGAGCACTTTTGATGTTAAAGAAAGATTCATTGGAACAGAATCATGTAAATATATTCTGGATTAATATTTGAAATGCTGTATAAAAGTCAGCATGTTCTTGATCTGGAGAAATCTAGGTTTAAGTACTCAGTTGATCATGAACTCACTGAATGATTGTGAGCTAGTCACTATCTCTTAACGCAATCCACCTGAAGGGTTGCTGTGAGAATAAAATGTATTGAGCTTTCCACTAATCAATCGCTATCTAATAAAACTTCAAGCTTTTGTTCATATTTGCTTGCAGTTTGACATAAACACTTTTTGATTTTTTTTATCTTACATAAAACTAACTGAGGAGGAACCATACGTTAAGCAAGGTATCATAGTAGCACCTAGCCACTCAGATTTGATGACATCATTGAGAGCCAATGTCTCCATCGAAATGTGGGAGGCTTGGGAGAAGAGAAGGAATTCACTCTTACTTCCAAGGTACTAAAGTGATGGGCCTTGATTTGTACTGCACTGTGCCAACAGTGTCATCTCACACAAGCTCTATGGCATCCAACTCTAAGTATGCACAGTAATTCTTGCTACATTGTGGTAGGAAGATGTGAGTATGCATTAGGATATCAATCCAAATGCATATTGCCTAGAGGTAATACTGTGAGACATCTGCATTTCAATCATCTAACTGGGATTGTACTCATATTATTGGGATATGAATGAAATTGTGATTGGATCAGTGGAAGGAATGCTGAACAGTTAGCATTAATGAACATTTTCTTTTTCCCAGATAACTTTCCTCTTGCAAACAGTTTTGCACCATTCCATAAAGAAATGGGGAAAGCTCCCTAAAGACCATCTGGATCAACAATGGACACCACGCTTACTTGTGAGAAGTCCACAAGCAGGATCTGATGGCAATGCCCCTTTTTTCTTAATCTACTGCAGCAACTAGTATTCAGAGAGAAGCTGCCTCTGAACTTGGAGGCAGGATATAACCATCATATCAAGTAGCTATTTGTAGACATCCTCCATTAATTTTCTAATTCCCCTTTAAAACTTTCTGTGCCAGTGGCCATCACTACACCATATGGAAGTAAGTTCCATAGTCTGGCTATGCAGTGAGTGCAGAAGTTCTTAGTGCACACCATATGTAAGAAAAATCTAGTTCTCTTCCCTTCCTCTTACTATTCATACTCTTTTGTTAGTTTATGCTTCCTCAAAAGGTTTTTTATTCAGAAATCAAATTTAATCACAACATTTATTAGATCTCACACACATATGTATACAGTATATGCAAATGGAAAAATGGAAAACGTATTGTCACTTATTAAGAGCCTTTGCAGGAGTTATACACCAATGTAATGGTAATTAAATTCTCCATGATTAAGCAGGCACTCAAAATACATTACTTTTGCTGTTCTTCATTGATTCTATTTGCAGGCATTAATTTCACTGATTTTTGTTCATCCACAAAATATTTGAGAAACCTATTTATTCTGTAGATAGAATGCTAGGTTTATTAAGGTATGCTTCATATGATTTTTTGCCAACATGCAACAAGAGTAATGTATTTCCTCATTGAGATATCAGACAAGATATAACTATGTGTGTGTGTGTGATTGAGCAGTAGCATCTCCAGGAATTGGAAAGATGGGACACCATGAAAGACCAGTTGTTGGTTTTTTCATTAATTTGGAACAGGAATGTGTAGCTTTTTCACAGCTGAGGGCCACAGTGGGTGAGAAAGTGACTGAATAAGACTGTTTAAAGCCTATCGCATCATTTTTTCCATGGGGGGGGGGGTTGCTCACCACCACCAATTAGCAAAAATTGTATTAATATTATTCAATAGTTTGCTATGAGAGTTTGATGGTGTGATCTCAGGAGCCCCCAAAAGTGGTTTAAAAGTACATTAGACTCACAGGTTGCTCAACCTGATTTTTACTATGACAATAAGAATATGCGCCAAATTTAGCTTCAGTTGTTTTATGTTTTACTTTGTCCTTTGCTATGAGCAGAGTATTGTATATCACAAGGTCTTGCTGTGGTGAATTCAAGAGCACTGAAATGGGCAGAACAGTGGAAATAAATATGACTTGGGAAACAGGCATGAGAAGAATAAAAGAAATGTCAGTTTATCAGTTATCAGTGTACATATATCCAGATGTGGCTACATCATCCTGTAATTATTTACATATGGTGGAATATGCATTTGATTCCCAAGAAGCTAGAACGTGAATATTGTAAAAAATGTACAGTGGCTCTCAGAAGAAAATGTAATCCATAGATGGCAACTTAATTTATTTGAAAGCAATTTTTATTCTACCTCATTTCCTTGAGAAGGTATGGAATTTATAATACATGTGAGTATAGCCTGGGTATCTTCTATAATCATTTATCAATCTAGAACCCTGTGGCACATATCTCACACCAGATTTTTATAAAAGCTAGCATTTTGATCTACACTCTAGAAGTCACTTGTGGAAAGGATTTACTGCTCAATATTGCTTGTGATGTTGCTTGTGATGTTGAAATAAATCTATCTATCTATCTATCTATCTATCTATCTATCTATCTATCTCAAACCAAACATACATATCAGAGTCAGCAATTAAATGTTAAATTAATTTAAATGATGAAATCTCCATCCAATATAATTCTAGTAAACTGAAGCTACAAATAAAACAGAAACAAAAAGACAAGGACAACCCAACACCAAAGCTAGCACTCAAACACTTGTTGAAACAAAAGCATTTCATATCTTCACAGAAAGCCAGCAGCACAGAGAACTTCACCCATAATTGGCATGCCCAACTTTGTGCTTGAGGGAATTGTCCATTGGAAGGAGCATATGCATATTCTTCCAGCCATGAATAAATAGTTGTAGAATAATGTAATAAATAGCATTGGTATTAATACTGGACATGGAGCATTGGATGCCTCTTGGTATCCAAGACACAGCCACATCAACCAAAGCCATCTCAGTGGGTCTATTTGAGCTTATAAATCATCCAGTAGAACTTCATGATCATTGAAGGCTGACACTACATTAGAGCTTGCTAATATGAGGACGCCTGACTAATTCTTCTTTACAGCCATGCAGAAGGACAGCAAATGCCTCCAGGCGCAGTGTCCAGTTGCCATTCCTTTCCGCTTGTACAAAGTCCATTAAAATCTTCACTATTCCCATCTGAATTGTCACTGAATTGACACTGATTGTTCATACAATATCTTTTTTTAACCTGAGATTAATCTCAGGTTTTTAATCTCTCAGAATGTCATTTCCACTGTTTTGATTTTTAAATAGGAAATCATTTTAACATTCTATATTTCATAGTAGCTTTCATAATAATAAAACAGCATTTGTGATACCAAATGGGCCACTCTTTGAATCACAGTACTTTGAATGTCAGTATAGATTCATCAGAGAGCCAGTTTGGTCTAGTGGTTAAGGCATCAGGCTAGAAACCAGGAAACCATGAGTTCTAGTCCTGCCCTAGGCATGAAGCCAGCTGGGTGATCTTGGGTCAGTCACTCTACCTCAGTCCTAGGAAGGAGGCAATGGCAAACCACTTCCAAAAAACCTTGCCAAGAAAGGGACTTGTCCAGGCAGTCACCAGGAGTCAACATTGACTCAAAGGCGGGCACATGCGCACATACACAAGATTAATCAGTCACATAGTAATATGTTTTGCTGTCCATCATGGAGTTTGTACTATTTTATGCACACATACACACACAGTTCCATTCACAGCTCATCTAAACATGCATTTTTCATGTGTTGGCAGTTACCAAGGAATGTTGTATGGTTTTAGTTAATTAAAATAATGCAGCAACTGAAACAACATTTTATCAGATTTTCTTGAGTTTTGCAGCATCAGCTATTATACCATTTCACTTGTCAAAGCTAACTTGTGAATTTGGTAGCTTTCCTCTTTACCTTCTTCTTGTAAGGTAAAGATTGAACCATAATCACAGAACTCTGAGAGTGATACATAACCCTGAAGATGGTCTCTGTGTTAATTTTAAAATGACATCCATATACAGCACATCTGTATCCTACACAGAAAATAAATGGCTGGTGTGGGTCTTCTGGGCTGTGTGGCCGTGTTCTGGAAGTTTTGTTTCCTAATGTTTCGCCAGCATCTGTGACCAGCATCTTCAGAGGGCAGGAGCACAGACAGGAGCAGTTCTCTCTGTGCCCAGGATGATGTGACCCTTTTGTGGGTATTTATAGAAATCTGATTGGGGGGGGGGGGGATGCCTAACAACCAGTTACTTCCAGTGGGATAATGAGTTCTACGAACAGATGGACGGCGTCACCATGGGAAGCCCCCTGAGCCCAGTCATAGCAAATTTTTACATGGAACATTTTGAAAAACGGGCTTTAGAAACCGCACCCGTTACCCCAACAGTCTGGTTCCGGTTCATGGATGACACCTTCGCAATTTGGAGTCAGGATGAAGAAGAACTAGAGAAGTTCCTGAACCACCTAAACAGCATCCACCCCAATATACAATTCACCATGGAAAAAGAAATGATGGCAAACTTCCATTTCTAGACACGTTGGTCATACGCAAACCAGACCTCAAATTAGGACACAAAGTTTACAGAAAACCCACCCACACAGACCGGTACCTACACAAAAACTCCAACCATCACCCACGTCAGAAAAGAGGCATTATCAAAATCCTGATGGGTCGTGCCAATCGGATCTGCGAAACCCAATTCCTAAACTCTGAACTTAACCACCTTAATTGGGTCCTACAAGTGAATGGCTACTCCAAGAATGAAATAAAAAGAGCCATCAAACCAAGAAAACAACATGCGACTGAAGAAGAAAAACAGCCATCCACCAATAAAGTATTTCTGCCCTACATCAAAGGGGTCACAGACCGCATGGGAAAACTGATGGAAAAACAAAAGTTCCAAACAATCTTCAGACCCACCAGAAAAATACAACAAGTGCTAAAATCAGCAAAAGACAAAATGGATCCCCTCACCACCGCAGGAGTATACCGCATACCATGCAGCTGTGGGCAAGTATACATCGGGACCACAAAACGCAGCATCCATACCAGGATAAAAGAACACGAAAGACACTGCAGACTACAGCAACCAGAAAAATCTGTGGTAGCTGAATATGCTCTCAAGCACACTGGACACAAAATCCTATTTGAAAACACAGAGATACTGGACAACACCAACAGCCACTATACCAGGCTATACCGGGAAGCCATTGAGATTCACAAACACCAGCACAGTTTCAATAAAAAAGAGGAGAGTCTAAAAATCAACAAAACCTGGCTACCAATCCTGAAAAATACAGCCTGCAAAAGGTCAACGAACTCAGCTTAACCACCAGGACGTGTGAACAGTTCACACAATGAACATGCTAATCACCCTCAGCAGCCACTCGTTAACAACTGAATAGAAGAAAAAACCCTGCCTAACCCCCAGGAAGATACACACATATTCTGACACCAAAACAAGCAGCCACTCGTTAACCCAAACCCCCCCCCCCCAACTGCCCTAACCCCCCCAATCCCCCCCCCTTCAGATCTCTATCAATACCCACAAAAGGGTCACATCATCCTGGGCACAGAGAGAACTGCTCCTGTCTGTGCTCCTGCCCTCTGAAGATGCTGGTCACAGATGCTGGCGAAACATTAGGAAACAAAACTTCCAGAACATGGCCACACAGCCTGGAAGATCCACACCAGCCATCGTATTCCAGCCGTGAAAGCCTTCGACAATACACAGAAAATAAAGCTTGAGCGCTTGCTTTTCAATATACTGATATTGGTAACATTAGTGCTAATTCACGTTAATAGAATTATAGCCATGATTTCCCTGAATCATTTGTTCTGCTATTTAATTGCTTTGAAGTTTTTCCTAGTATTGAATCAGAATCTGCTTTCCTGCAATGTGGAATAAGAGAAGTCTTGACATTCCTTATACATGTGATGGCATCCTTATGCATCTTTTCATGACAGATAACAAGTCTTGATATTATTTCTTATGATATTCCCCCATATTCATCTTCTGTCTAATTTAAACATATCCAGATCTTTCAATCTCTCTTTATAGGACTTAGATTCTAGTGCCACAATTATCCTCATTGCTATTCTCTGAATCTGAATTCTCTGCTATTCTCTGAATTCTGCTTCAAGTATGGTGCCTGGAACTAGACACATAGCTCAAGGTGAAAGCTGTTCAAAACAGAATAAAAAAGAGCAATTATTTCCCTGATTTGGAAATTATACTTAAAATATATTGGTACAGCTTAAATTTCCTCCCTTTTTTGTAGCAAAAAATAATGTTGAATTTTATTTCTCCTACGGTATTAGTTATCTGACCCAATTTTGTGTCATCTGTGAACTTGATAAACATTCCCTCCATCTCATAATTCAAGTTTATGAGTTGAGGTCCCAAGACTGAAACTGTTGCACCCCATTCAATATCTCTCTTAACTTTGATGATGAGCACTTTTTGAGTGCAGTTTTTGAGCCAGCAATATATTCACTTAACTAACTTGCTAATCATTGTGTCATGGATCATTTCAACTTTGCTGAAATCCAGGTATATTTTGTTTACACCTTTCCCAAGATGCGTTAAGGAAATTGCTCAGTAAAAAATGAAAGGAAAAAAAAAAGCTTAGTTCAGCAAGATTTGTTTTTGATAAATCCGTGCTGGCTTTTGGTAATTATGACATAGGTTTCAAGGTGTTTACAGTTCAAACTCTTTATGATATGCACTAGAATCTACTAGATACTAATATCAGCCTGGCTGGTGTGTAGCTTACTTGATACCCTTTTGCTCTCTGGGGCAACATTTGCTCTCCTCAAGTCATCTACCACTTAACCAGTTCTTCAAATTTCTCAAAGATAACACACAAAGGTTTAACCTTATTTCCTTCCATACCCTAGGATGACATTCATCTGATCCTGGAGACTTAAATTCATTCAGAGTAAATGGGTATTTCGTGATGACATTTCTATCAATCTCAATTTTCAATCACACCCCTTCTTCTTATATGAGTTGAGTAGTTGTTTGTCACCTGTTAGCATTTCGCCATCTTCATGGGCAGCTTGTATGCTGATCTTTTACACATACAGTATCTGAAGAAACTGTTTTTGTTACTCTTATCATCCTATGCTGGCCTCAGCTTGTTCTAAGCTTTTGTTTTCACAACAGCAGCTCTACAGTTTTATGCTATTACCTGTCAGTACATGACCTTTGTGATCTAGTCCACTTTCCCCTTTCTGTATGTATCTGTGGTGGTTGTTTTTAGATCATCAGTAAGCTGTTCTGTAAATACAGTGAATTCTTCTATCCTCCATTTCTCCATCATTGGAATTGTTTGCAGCTGTATTTTGGTATCTCGTTCTTCAGAAACTTCCACATGTATTGAGCTCCTTTTTTAATTAGCTGCCCCTGCCACAGAACCTACTTATCAACAGGTTTATTAAAATCCACTGTTTTTGCTTTAAGTTGATTAAAATCAGGTTTGTTTGCAACCCAAGATTATAAAGAGCTCAACCTCTAAACATCTTGATTCTTGTAGATTCTTATCTGAACAGCTGAAGTGCAGCTTTGCATGATCTTTTTATACACTGACAGAATATAAGTATTCATCAGTATTCAAGAACAAGTGAAAGGTGGGACCACAGAGAACAATCAGAAGAATGCAGCCTACTAAGTGGCATTCAGAAACAGGGAGCTCCATTTCTTTGGAGAGAAAGTGGATCTGGCTTGGTGCTTTATGTGTTCTTTACAGGGATTGAATGGAAATAGAATAAATCTATCTTATTACAAAGTATTTTAATGATAATCATCAGCTGAATGATAAAAAAACAGCTTTAGAAAAGAAAAGAGGCAAGTTTCCTGCCACAGAATTTAACAGAATATATATGCTGCACATATTTTATTACATTGCTACAGGCACAATGGCTAAGCTTTTGAGGATGAATATTTGGATATCTCAGGTCATGCTAGCATGCTTAAGTGATTAATTAATATAACTTGAGAAGAACTGTGATTAAAATGGTGATAACCATGCCTATGAAAATAAGAAACCGTTTTTTTCATTAGATGAAAAAATCTTAAAAGATTTTAAAAATATTCAAAGATCTCTCTCCAAAAAGAGCTAATAAACTGTTGGTTCAGGGTGGGATAGGTGAGTAAAAGGAGGAACACTGGGTGAAAGTGACTATGTAATGCTGGAATTCTTGATCTTAGGAAGAGCTGTCTAGGCTAAAAAATGAAAGTTGGGGGGAGGGGGGAGCCAATGATAAGCAAATTTAAAACAAAAACAAAAAGAATACAAATGCAGATTCATTTAATGCAGGGCAACCATGGGAACTTACTATTTTACTGAAACTGGACCAATTCCAAAGAGTTCCTCTGAGCTAATATATGCTCAGTAGAATTGTTGATGATTCTGCCCACCTTTCATTTCTATACTGTTTATCAAGCTATTTCTTTAAAGTTTCCTTCTGTTTCCAAAGCAGGTTGTCATGCTGCCTGGGAGGGCTCCTTGAGGCCACAAAACTAATAGCTTAGGTTTGGTTTCCATCAATATATAATTTCATTTTCTCAAGTGCTCAGTATGAATTTTCACCAGTCTGCTTTTATTCTGAATCACATTTTCTATTAATTTTACCATTCCAAGTTAACCAGTCACCATGACCATAGAATAACTGTGTTGTATATAAGAAATTATATAAACATTTCATCTTTGACATTCATAAAATAGGAATGCAAAATGGTTCCTCAAGCCAAATGTTGCAGTGTGGAATAAACCTATTCAAAATTCCAGCCAACCAGCCAAATACCTCCACCTATTTTCCATTTTCTTTCCCCAACCAATATTCACAGTACTCTGTCCCCTTCCTCACCATTATAGTTTTCTCTCTTCAGAGCCTCAAAAGCAGTTCAAAGAGGATCAGTGGTTGTCTTCTGCCATCTTGAAATGTTGAGGACAAGGAGTGAAAACCACTGCCCCACCTCCACGTTCTGTAAGTTTTTCAGCACCACTACCACTCTTACCCCACTCCACTTAACAGGGAGGAAAGGGGAGGGGGAAGCAGACAAACAGCAGCTGTGTATTTTGCACCGTAACTAGTTTGACCTTGACAAGAAGTGTGAAACTGACAATACAACTCTCATTTTTACCTATGCTGGTTTTGTTTGGGCTGCTGAAGAGGAACGGCAATGCTGTTAAGCTAACATTTCCCACACAGAACTGAAGCTCAGCAGTGGCAAGAACAAAACAAGAATTTCCTAAATGGGAAATGAACCCACAACATATCAGAAAAGTACAGGGAAAAAATCTAGCTTCATACTGTAACTACTCCAAGATAAATGGCAGCAAAAGTTCAGAGGTTGAGTTCATGCATCAAAATTAGAGTCTCTGAGTAGGTTCGCTCATATTAAGTTCTGATTTCTTAGTTGATGTATGAAGATGATCTGTAGATATGTGGAGTGAGCTAAAGAATACTGTTATAGTTTCATAGCAGGGATTAAACAATACTGTCAGTCCACTTCCCAGTTAGACTGTGACTGCTATGGCAGATATCTACGCATATACATATATTATAGGAATTGCACTGGATGTAAGATATTCACAATCTATTTACAAAAATGTGAATATATATTCTTTCAATTTGAATACACTCACCTAACATTTTTAATTGTATTAGATGTACATTTGTGATAAAATATAGAATAGAAAAATATTACATATATGATACTCTCAGAGCAGGAGTTTGTGGCAGATATCTGGGGCCCCTGAATGCACCTAGGATACTTACATTTTTATGTAAATGAAAGAATACATATTATTATTTTAAAGAAGTCCTTCATAAGAGGACCCTTTACTTCCAGAGCTTAAAGTCACTACACCACCTAGACTCCATAAAATTATTAAGTCTGGGGATTAAAATTACCTAACTGCTCCACTGATATCAGTGCCTTAATACTTACACAGAATACTTTATTTGTTAAGTATCCTTAATACTGATATTCAAATGCAAAGTATGGATATCTAAAACATCTTAATTTGAATTTTAAAAATTTTCAAACTTTAATTTTACTTCATGTTGAGACTGAATGTTAATGAAGAAAACTAAATAATGTTTCTAGGAGGGAAATCTAATTCTGGGGTAGGTAAAATAATTTATATGAATTGTTTTGTACATTCTTTATAGAATAAAATACAGATTTTTAAAAAAAAAATAGGAAGTGAAGAGTCTGCTTGGCCTGTTAGTCTCATTAGCTTTTATGCTGTAGGCCTTGTGTATGCCTATATCTGCCATTGTTTTTATTATTCTAATAATTTCCCATTGTATATTATATCACAGCTTCATATCAGAAACTTTTCATTAGCTGGCAGACACAATTGTCAGTATGAAAAGCTTCTGTGTAAACCTTGGTATTTTAAGAGATACTATGCAAAAGTTGAGTCATGGTAGATCAAAGGAGCACCAAGTATCATTGGTACTGGATGTCACAGGTCATTCATTGGCGCTTGCATTAATTTGCTTCATCTATTTGTTTACTGTGACAGTCTAAAAAGGATTGTCCATCAAACATTGGAAACATGATGATTTCTGAAAGACAATGCTGAATCATTTGTGCTGAGGTTTCTTTTTCCCCTTTAAGCATGAATTGTATGGCTTCTCCTGACCCTGACACCATAAATGGTGAAAAGAAAAGCCCCCCAAAATCATATACTTCAGAAATATTAACCCTAAAAAGACAATGGTCCTTGAAGGATTTAGTAACAAGCTGAAATGTAGCACGTAAGTACAGCTTGACCTTTTGAACAACATACATAAAAATCTATATTTATTGAGCAGTAATAGATATCTGGGAAAAAGTTGTGGTCATTAAGTGTCTGCGAAACATGATTTTAGCATGGGTTTCAATACTATCTGGTGCCCAGGTTTGAGAAATAAATGGAAGAGTGAAATAAGAGAAATCATATTTGATCAGAACATAGCTATGTCTAGGAAATGTTTGTGTCATGCTTCCCTAGGCACTGGCTTTAGTGGAGAGGTGGAGGTTACTAATAGCAATAAAAGGAGCTTCTTTTGAACATGTTGAAAATAGATGGAAAATAATCAGAAAATACAGAGTGGTTTTTTTTTAATTCATTCTTCTCTTACAAGACAGTGTGGGTTCCAACAGACAGTTGTAAAGAACGGATTGAAGCTTGACACTGATGGCATCATAGTGAGGGAATATCTGTTTACTTGGAATGAGTTTAACTATCTGGGAGCAGATGAACTGCATCCTAGAGTAGTAAAAGAACAAGATAATGAACATTTATTTAGTATTTCTGAGAAATCCTGGTAAATTGGAGAAGTTGCAGGAGACTAGAAGGGAGCAAGTATTGTTTATATCTCCAAAAAGGGGGAAAGGAAGATCCAGAAAACTATAGGCAGTCTGACCTCAATACCTAGGCAGATAAAAGAGGCTGATCTACAAATTCATTGAAAACAATGAAAAGGGCAACAAGGATGATCAGGGGAATAGAAACTTAGTTCCATGGAGAAAATAGTCAGCCCTTTGAGGTAGGCCAGGCCAGGAAACAGATAGCAACATTAAATGCTGCTTTAATGTTGTAGGTTAAAGATTCTGTAGCAGAATCTTAAAAGCCTGCTGGAGTTTTCCTTTGCCCCCTCTTAGACCAATCAGAATCAAGGTGAGGTATTTTGAGTTCTGTCTTTCCCCTTTCCCAGGACTAAGTTGTCATTTTACCTCCATTAATGACTCCTGTATGTCTTAAGGTTATTTCCACATTTTTCTACAAAAATGGAAAGAACTGTGAATGTTTAGCCTTGAGAAAAGAAGATAGAGGGGGAATGAACAGATGTTACAAAAAAGAAGATTAAGACCTGTTTCTGTCACCCCAAAGTGCGGGCCAAAGAATGAATTCATAGGAAGGCATATTACAACTGAAAAGTCAGAAATACTGTCCTAATAAGAAGAACTGTGGAACAGTGAACCCAATTATCCAAAAGGATGGTGCCACTGATTTTCAAGGCTATTTGCCTTTTGGCAGTGGGAAAGTGAAGGTTCTCCCAATCAGTCAAAAAAGCTATCTTCCCATGTGGGTGCAGGAGAAACAGAGAAAGGGGAAGGGGGAAAAAAGAAGGGGAAGGGGGGTGTTAATGCCAGTTTTCCTGCACCAGATGCATCTCCCCTCCCACCATGGAATGGCAACTAAACAACTTTTTTCTCATGCTTGTCTTTCCAAAGGAGGAGGGGAGTGCCAAAGGCTCTTCAGCTGGCATCTGAGTAGAAAAGCTAGAACCCTGAGGAAAAGCTACTACCCTGTTGCAACTCCTCAGCCCCAGGGGATGTTCTTGACCAGACTGTTGGACATATGTGAAGAAAGGCTCCCTGCAGAGTAGGTTCTGCAACGCATGTTCCACAGGGATACAGATTTATTACTGTGTGAAACAAGCGCCACAAATCTCTCTCTGGATTACTCAGAAGTAAAGTTTTATTGGAAGCGTTTGCAAAGGCTGGTGGGCTTCATTGCAAATAAGAAGCCACACTTCGTACAGGTTTCAGCACATTTTATACCCTAGGCCGACGCTCAAACTTCCTCATTTCCCCCATTGGCCGAGGTACTCTGAAGTCACAATCTTTCCGGCTGCTCTAGGATTTCTTCCTGGTCCCTCCCACCTCATCTATGGTAGTTACTCAAGGTTTTAGCTAATTGCATTATACTGATAAAGATTGCTCCAAGTTAATTTGTATTTACATTGTCCCACACAAGGAGACAACTTCCTCTCCATCTGCCACTATTTGATAACCATAACACTTAACACTACTTCCTTATCTCTCACACAGCTGCACTCTTAGCATGCTCAAGTTACTATTTCTTTGTCAATAATAACATATTTTATCCATTTCTCACATTACTTCCCCTTCTCCCCAGGCTTTTCTTGCTAGGAGTGGCAGAAGAAACAAGAAGGAGAGAAGTGGGGAGAGCAGTTCTCTGCAACCCCATGGATTGATCACTGTGTGATATTGGAGAACTGATAGTAGGATTCCTTCTGTTGCCTGAGGTGAGTGGAACAGCAGAGAGGTTGAAAGGGGATTGAATCTCTTCTTCCCCTCCCCCACTTGTCTTGCCAGGTGCTAGGAGAAGCAGAAGGGAGAAAGGGGTATAGGGAAGAGGAAGAAATGGCAAGGAATGGCTCCTTTGGTGCCACTTCTCCCATCTTGTGGATTGATAACTGACAGCAGAGATGGAACAGTGTTCAGGACTGTTCCTCCGCCTCCCCTCGCTTCTCAGGCAGACAGAATCCCTGTTCTGCTGAGACAAAACTGGGGAGCAGAAGTGCAGTTAGCAGACTCTTTATACCTGCTTTGCAGAAGAGAAAGAGTTTACCTATGTTCTTCCCAGGCGTTTCTTACATGCTTTTAATGAACAATTAAAGAACGAAGATGGTGATGTTTCCTCCTTCCCTGTCCCTGTACGTTCACCTTTCTTGGCAAATGGAGTAAAGAGACTTTTATATCTTGGAGGCTCCTTCTTCCAGTTTCCCACCAGTCACCCTCAACATGAGTTGGGACAATGTGATTTTGAAGCCTGATTCTCTGTGGAGAGGAAAGCCTCCTTGCTTTGAGGACAACAAGAAAAGCAGCAGGTGGAGTTAAGGGGCCCATTCTGATAATCCTGCTCCTTGTCTATTATTTAAAACCTCAGAGGGATTGTCTGGATAGAGCTGCACTGTTATTGGAGACTTCAGGCAGTAAAAGCGAGAGAGATTCTCCTCCTTTCTCTTCCCTGGGCATACACGTTTAGGAAGAAAAATGAGAGAGGGCAGAGAGATGGGTTTTCCCACTTTCATTTCATCAGTGCAATCTCACCATCTCTTTTTCCATCTTTCTACTTCACTGTAGAGAATGAGGAGGAGGGAATAAATACCTCTGCATGTGGCGACTGTAACAATCCAGCCCACGCTCACATTTTCCCTTGTCAGATTGAGAAACACCACTGTTAGTTAATTGCAGAGACTGTACTTATACAGTTTGAGGCTGTGGCTGCCAAGGGATCAGACTAGGCAAGGGAGGGTAGAGCCTGCAAACTGATTGAAACGTGGAAGTGCAGACAATAGCTTAAGCCTATGTGCAAGTCATAGTCTGAATCTATAAAATACAGCCTGTCCCAGTTTCCAGTACTAATCTCTGGTATAACTAAGAGAGAAATAAAGGAAGGGATTCACATTTAAAAATCACTTAATATCTTACTGGTCCAAGCTTTTAAAGATGCTTTGAGTTAAAAACAGAAAGAAACTCGAAAGAAAACCAAATAAAAGCATGTTGATTTGCAATCTGCCTTAATAATAGTTTCATGAACTTATAAACCCAAGTGATATAGTCTGCATAATTCTGCTGTTGATAAATACCAGGTGAAGATTTAGCTTAAAACAAATAAAATACTGGCATTTAGCATTTATGTGGCTGATGTCATGATTTTCTTTCCTGTTCACAATTCAGCCATCTTCTTGCATTTTAGAAATCAGGCTTCATTAATGAGGAAGGCAGTGTTCAATTCTTTCAATAAATTATTTTCTCTACAACATCAAACATTTGGACAGCTAAGCCTCAAGGACTTTCATTGCATACACAGAAAATGTAGAATGCATGATGTGTGGGCATCTTACAGCACAAAGGGAACCATTTTATGTTACTGGAAACTACCCTGCAGTCTGTGAAATTAATTCCTTGGGATGGATCAGAAAGAATCAATTATCTCAAACTGCTCTCAGTCAAATGACTAATGGTTTGGTTAAAAATCACATTGATGGGCCAAATGAGGGGTATGGAACTGGAGAAGCTGCACTAAATGAGCTAAACTGTTCCTCTTCCCCTCTTGCGGCTTCTGAAGAGCTAGCGTCCTTCCTCTCCAGAAAAAAATAGATTGCACATTATGCCACAGTTTGTGAGCTCATCTGATTCCCCTCTGCTAACTCTTAGCACGCATCCAAAATCTACCACAATCAGAACGATGGTTTCTTGGCCATTCTTTGAAGTTGATTTTCTATCATTTGACGACAGTGTGTTTAGCAGAAACTTTGTTTAATTAGGGCGGCAGATGTTAAGGGTTACATTTTGAATATTACATTCCATTGCCTCTGAAAACATGTATCACATTCTTTATATTTTCTTTATGCTTACATTTTTAGCAGATTATTAAGTTTGCCATCAATTAGCTGTCTCACTTTGAACAGGTTGTTGCATCTCAACACAGATAATATGTTCAGAATCTTTACTTAAGGAAAGTCCTCTTGACTAGCACAGATAAATACTTTTTTGTTGGTGAAAAGAAACTTTAGTATTTTGCTCAAAGAAGGAGGTGCATGAATATTATTATTTCGCTACCATAAATACTAAACTATTTATCTATGGAAAAAGGCCTGTTCATGATCAACATTTTCAATCAGATGTCTGAGTAGACATAATATGTGTGGTTCTCTCCTCTCCACAAAGCCCTTTTTCCCCCTTTGAACAAGCATTTATATATATTTCTCCCATAGTAAACAGCTAAATATGGCTGTTCTTTTAGCTGTTGTTTTTTGTTGATAACAATAATAACAGTGCATCAAATATTTAAAAACAGGTAGGCATTTCCTACCTTGTCTTTTCAGTTCTTTCTTTTTCCATGCCCAGGCCTTTCTCACAGAGCAGGCCATATATGATAGATTTGTTCTTTCTGATGCATACAAATCCCTTAAATAGGGATTAAGTCAAATATATAAGACTCTCATTAAAAAAAAAGGTAAAGAGCCTTTTCTTTGTCCCTTCTCACATAATTCTTCAAAGCTTTAACAAGTCTCTTTTGTAAATCCAATATAGGAAAGCTGTCCAGGTCACTCTTTTGGTTTGTTATTTGTATATCCCTTTTAATTATTAAGACATCAGCTGGTTTCATTTGTATATCCAGTGTAGCATCTTTTTCCATATCATTCTTATAATCTGTCATTTTTAAATCCACTTTCAGATCAGTCTTAGTCTTGTCCAGTAAAACTCATTCCTCTTTCATAACATTTTTTAAACACAGTCTGTCTAGAGAGGCCAACCCTCTTAAATTAACTTCTGGGTCCATTGTTCAAAAATATCCTTCAATACATCTAATGTTAAGGTATTTTGCTCCATTCTGTATTAGTAAGTCAAATTTAAGTTTTCTTCTCATTTAACTGTAAACTTTAGTTCCCTCTAGTGTCCAACCTTCAAAATCCCATCCTATCATTTTTTTTTTTAAGAATTCAAAACAAAAGCATTTTCCCATGAGAAGGATTCTTATAATTAATTCCAAAATCATATTTCAAATTCATCTGGACCCTTAGTCTGCTTGTAACTTTCCAAAATCAAAGTTTTGGTCACTCTTTTGCTGTTTATTCCAAAAGAAAAAAAAATTAAGTCCTTAGACTTGTATTTAAAACTTATTGTGCTAAAGATTGAAGGAAACTCACCCAGTGCTGTAAAACTTGACAATCCAAAGGTTCCTAATAGCTGAAAAGCAGTTAACAAGCAATTTCTGAAAGTGATTAGAAAAGGAAGTATGCAAACCCAGTGTCCTTTCAAAGGCGCCAACTGTGGTTTGAGCAAGAAGGCTATTCCCTTGTCTCCCAGAGCTCTAAACCTGCCAGAGACTGCTGTCTTGCGGTCTCCTTGCAAGGAGCAACTGTCTGGAGCACCTGTGGGCAATCTCAAGTCCTCTCCTCGACCAGAGAGGAATTATGAAGAGCCAGTCTACTTTCCGGCTCCTCGTTCCGCTGCTCTGCTTTTAGGGGAGCTGTCTTCACTTCATGATTTCTTCCCTGGAAGTCCTGAAGAGTATTGTCATATCTGTATGAGTGAACTTTGTTTAAAAGCTGCAGCTATTCACAGAGTATAAGATGGAGAAGAAAGAAAGACAGGACCTAATGGTGTTAACTGATGTTTAGGTGCTTACAGATTTAGGAAGGGCAGGACTAGAACTAAAGGAAATTTATGAGTTGGATTTTCCAAGGTGTGCTTCTGTATCTGTGTACAGAGAAACTAGTTTTGAAAATGTGCCATAATTTAGGGCTTGTAATAGGGACTGAAGGGTTCTTGGTGTTCTCTGGGGTTGGTTGTTTTCTTGAGACATTTCATTACCAGGTGAGGTAACATCACTAGTGCATGAGAGAGTGAAGTTTGCTGGTTGTATTTATATAGCAGCTTGCCTTGCCACTCTTGGTTAGGGTGTGGTTTCTTCCCTGATAGATCTTTGATTAGGGCATTGTAGGATCTCCCACAATTTCAACTAGAAAACTATAAACATTTTAGATCAAGCCAAATCCCAAAAAGCTAGGGAATTCCTGGAAGCTTGGCAGTTTGACAGATCAGCCTGCAACAGACACGTATAGCTACATACCATTTAAAAGATATAAAACTAAAAATCAAGGAAGGAAGCAAACAACCCAGAACATATACTCCCCAACAGTCAACAACCAGATCAGCAGGAAACAGCACCAGATAGACAATTAGGGAAGAAACAATACCCTAATCAAGGAACTATTGAAAAAGAAACCACACTCCAACCAAGACTGGCAGGGTAACAAGCATCAAGCCCCACTCTCTCTCACACTCATGATGTTACCTAGCCCGGTAACAAATCATCTGCAGGAAAACAACCAAGCTCAGAGAACACCAAGAACCCAGCCGTCCAACCCTGAGATACACATATTCTCTACTATTGTAGTCCGGATTTTTATATTGCCTTTCATATATCCTAGATATATAAACTATCTGTAGAACTATCCCAGCTTGGGGGATTTTCTACAAAAGTCAATTACCAGAAGATATTTTATATGATTAATTTTAGTCAGAGACAAATATAAAAAGAATTATTATTATTATTAGTGTTTGATAGTTTTGCAGCAATAGAGCACAGCATTTTCAACTATAACTGGATTGTGCCTTTTTATGAAGGACTCAGTCATGGTAGAACAAAACCTACTATGCTTTTAATTGATATGTTATTTGGAAATTTCAAACACATGACGTGTAACAATTACTTAATGAAAAGAATCCATTCTCACTGAAATTATGAGTATTAATTCTCATTTGAGGTACAGGTCACATGCACTGGTTTCACTTAATAGACACTAGGGACTTAAGCACACAACAAATTTTATGAGCCACTGAGAAAGCTGCTTGGGCTAAATTAGCCTATAAACTGCCTAGGCCAGTGTTGTCTACTCTTGCTAGGAATTTTTTTTTCAGAGGATATTCTTCCCTTTACCGGGTCTCTGATTCTCTTAACTGGGGATGTTCTCTGGCATCTACTGAAAAAGGCATGGTATAAATGAGTTATGAAATAAATAATAAATGTTGGTGATTGAACTTGGAACTCGCAGAATGCATGAACAGTCTCTTTCAGACTGGAAGAGGAAGAACAACACAGAACATTGCAGGCGAAGATTTTTCCAGCTGAAGATTTCACTTAACCTGCAGTTCCATTGTGTAAAGCCAAATCTTTCTCCCACATGCTAGGAAAATTGCATCTGCTAAACATGGGATGTGTTGAAACCAGTTCAGAGGCCATCATGTTGCCAGTAGGTTCTGTGCCTTAGTGAGAATTGTCAAAAAGACCAGTCCCTTTTTGCCACCTTGTCCTAGTTAGTTGATGTGAGCGCTTTGCTCTTTCCTATAGCAGTTGTGTGCATTCTCCCTTCATTGACAGCAAAATTCTACCCAGCTGAATGAAATTCCATGAGTGAGCAGGGGAGCACAAAGCTCACAATCCTGTTAATTAAAATTTCAGGCCCACTAGGGATGAGCTGTCATTTACTAAGTGTGGAAGACCAAAGAGAAGCCAGATGCTAGTTTGCCTAATCCCCCTTCTCCCTTCCCCAGAAGGAGCTTTCTCTCACTGTGCTTCGAAAGGTTTTCCGTGAAATCTTGGGAAGAAGAATTATTCACAAAACAATCCTGAAGGATAAATCTTGCAATTCAAAGCATTGAACAGCTGGTAGTTTAAAGCACCGAACAGCAGTTTAGTGATTAATTTGCCTCTTTAAAATGCAGAACAGTGTGATACGACAAAATACAGCTCTGGTATCACACTGTACCTCTCTTGCACACCAGCAACTGCTCTATGTGCTTTCTTGTAGATTTAAAAATAGGTACAAAAATAGCACTAAGTAATTGCAGGAGAGGAAACAGATAAGAACAAGGCAAAAGAAGATGGAAAAATCATTCCCACTAAGAAGGTTGTCTCTGTCCATTTATTTTATTGAAATTAAATGGCCTTCCTGTTTCAGACAGGAGTGCATGTGCATTTCTTGAGCTATTCTTGCCATTCCTTGTCTTGCTTATCTTATGCAGACATCTTTTCCCCTTCCCATTCTATTTCTTGCAGTGGAAGTGCAGCTGTTGCTGCTGCTGCTGTTGCTCAGACTGCCTCAGGCTGGACAGCTGCCATTTATGTGCCTTCCCCCACCTCCATGACTGTATGGTCTTTTTACTGTAATGCTATCACTAAAGGCTGTCCCCTGCATTTGTCTTCTTGCCTGAGATGATCAGGAATACCTCCAGCCTGCTGTCATTTACACTGACAGCTGGATACCTTTCAAGGAATTCTTAAATTAGTGCTCACTTATATATAAGTATATAGCAGCATTTTCTGGAAATTGTCTATGCTTTGAAATACATTTGTCAAAAAATATACGGTATTTCACTTAGCAACCATGTGCATTTCTTTCCAACCCACATTTTATGTATTAATCCAGTTTGTATGGCCACCCATCTATCCAAAAAACTCTGGGTGGTGAACAAGATGATAAAAATAGTGGCTAGAATCACTAAAAGTGCAACCATCTATAAACAGATAGCATTTCCTATCATACAGGCCCTAGATTCTCAACCGTGTGTTCTGCAGGTGTTTGAACAACTTCCAGAACTCCCAATCAGCACAAGAATCTGGAAGTTAGTCCAACACAGCTGTAGCTTTAATGTTTTTGTCACATAACAAAATAGTCTATTAATAGCTCAGGGAATGTGGAAGAGAAGCACAAAAATTGATCAAACTCTCTGAAAACTAGGCCAGGAGAAGCACACGACTTCTGTACGTTATCTTACAAAGAAACTTAGTTCTGTTCCATCATCAGGATCAAAGACCATAATGAAACTGTGCCTTTCATATGCTGAGGGATCTCGCAGTTTAAAAACTAATCTGGGCCTGCATTTTCTGTTCTCTTAGGCCTTTAATTCAGACATAAGTTTCCCTGCATTGCAGACCAGTAAAATCAAAATGTAACAGGACTAGCAACCCTTGGGGGCATGATAAATGTTTTTATTGCATCTCTAAAGGTTTAATGAGACAATTGTGGACCATGCAATATGCTTGTATTTGGACCTATGCTTTATATTGATGTGCTGCCTCGTATACAGGGCAGATACTGCAGCTACATTTCTGGTATGGGTGATAGGTCATTGCAGGAGAGCTGTGTTAGTCTCTGGTGGCAGAAAATCAGGAGTCTGGTAGCACCTTTTCTGATAAACAAATTTAATTAAAAGGCATACAGTTTTGTGAACTGTAGCTCACGTCATCAAGTGCAGAGTATGGCTAAACTGATATAAGATTTGGGGGAAGGAGGGGAAGATAGGTTGATTATGCAGATGCAGGTGAGACATAATAAAAGTACCTTCTCAATTAACAATTATAATGTGTTTAAAAACCCTTGTGCTTGTTGAGAAGCCTTTTGATGTATGTGACTTGTCACTCAATGGTGCTATTAAAGTTCCACTTTTTACAGTTCCCTTGAGGTCTGCTATGGAGTGTACTGGGAGTTTGAAATCCTCTTATATTACTCTGTCCTTGTTTTGAGTCTGATGTCAAACATGCGTCCATTCATTCTTTTGTATAAAGTTTGGTCTGTTTGTCCTACGTAGAATCCCAAGGAGCGTTGCTGGCAGAGGATGGAGGAACAGCATGTGAAGGCCTCGTTTAATTCCATCACTTGATATCTCTGTCAAGCGGGTCAGAACAAATGCAATTGTAATGTAAAGCCTGGCTACAGATAACAGATTTGGTGGTGTGTTCTGGATGGAAGCTTGAAGCATATAGGCATGCATGGCAATCTGTAGCTTTCCTGTATAAAGTGTTTATGTGTCCATTGTGTAACTTTATGGTGACATCAAGCAAATAGACTTGTTCGGTAGATAGGTCTAGCCTGATGTGGATGGTGGGGTGGAGGTTATTGAAGTCTTGATGGAATTTGATGAAATATTCATTTCCATGGTCCAGATGATAAAAATGTCATCAGTGGACTCAAGTAAAGGGAGGGTTTCAGGGGATGAGAGTGAAGAATACATTGTTCGAGGTCAGCCATGATGATGTTGGCATATTGAGAAGCCATGTCTGAACCCATGGCTGTGCCACTGATTTGCAGGTGCACATGATTGCAAAAGGTGGGGCGAATACAAAGACACACAGTCTGGTGGCAAAGTGTGCTGTCCTGGCACAGTAATTATGTTCTTAACAGCTTGAAGTCCATGTTTGTGGGGAATGTTGTCATCTAGGGCCTGAAAATACATGGTGGCTAAAATGGTGCTGTTAGGGAGATTGCCTATGGACCTCAATTTTCTTAGGAAGTCTATGGTGTCTTTTATGTAGCTGGGAGTGCTGGTAGCCTAAGGTCTGAGGACAGAATCCAAGAAGCCTGATATTCCAATTGTGATAGTTCCAGTGCTTGAGTTAATGGGATACACCAGGTTGTCTGGATTTTATATTTTGAAAAGTAGATAGAAAATGCCTGATTGGGGCTCCTGTGGTATTTCCACCCTGTAAGCTGCCCATAGTTGTTTGGCAAGTGGGCAGCCTTAGAAATCTAAATAATAATAATAATAGAATCTAAATATATTTTTCTGACAATCAGATTACATATAAAAACCTTCAATTTGCCATTACAAAAAAAAAAAAAAAATCCTAAATCCATGTGAAAGGCAATACCAAAGTCAGATCAGATCTTGGAAACTTCAAGACCCACAGCCCATGTTTCTTGAGAATTAGATGGGGATAGTCTACCACACAGAGATATTTTTAAAACCAGCTGCTGAACCTGGAGAATTCCTTTCAGCAATATTTAAATAAACTATTCATCACATATATCATATATCACTGATATGTATATGTAGCATTTAGGCTTATATGTCGCAGACTTAGCGGTTGCGCAAAGGTGATGCATTTCAATGACTGGATCACCACAAAATGGTGTTTACCTGTTTAAGAAATGGAAACAGGCTCTAATTAACCTATGCTGGTTGCAGCATAGGTTCCATTCTGGGAGTTGGGGGGAAGAAAAAACACAGTAAGCAGCAATGTAATAGGATTTGGTTTGACAGAATGAAGGACTTCAGATCAATCATAGTATCTGAACTCATTGAAGTGTGCAATTATTTCTCACTATTATATGAAAACAAAAGTGGGAAGAATCTTCAGTATGTGGCACTATACTGTAGATCTTTTTTCATATTTGTATATTTTTAAAATATCACCATGAAGATTTTGTAAGTATGTAATTTGTGCAGTCAGCATCTATTTTACCCAACTGCAAAAGATCTATTCAAGGTGACATGTCTAGTTTTTAGGCTATCGTTTCTGCTTAGTGCAGTCAGTTTCTGTTCTGGATACGTGCTCCTTAAACACAATGTCTGGAGGTTACACACTATTAAGGGGCAGGTTGGACTGCGACATGGACACCACTCAAGGTCATTCCATTGCAGGGGTCAGCAACAAGGCAAAACAAGGATACCCAGTGGACCCCCACATTTATCCCACCCCCTCAAATAAAATACATTTTGCTAAATCATTGAAAGCTCATTCAAGAATACTCGCAGAGTGATTAAACAGAAAAAGATACTATCCTGTGGGGATGACCAGGGATAAAACAAGAAGTACTTTCATAAAAGAGTGGAAATCCTTTATGGACTTTTTGCTGAAATTGGATAAAAATAATTTAGTGATTTCTGGATTTGCTAATTAAAAAGGGTTGAATATGGGAAGAAGGAATTATGTATGCAGTCTTAAAAGGGGAGGAAAAATATTAAGGGGCGGCGTAGTGAGCTGCAACGCGATCCAAAGCGCGGCAAGCTGCAACGAGCCCCAGATTGGCTTGGTGAATTCCAACAGGCCCCGGCATGGTGCAGTGAGCTGCAGTGAGTCTTGGTGAGCCCTGGTACAGTGTGGCAAGCCCCGGCAAGCCCCAGCAGGGCACGATGAACTTTAGTGGGCCCCATCATGGCATATTGAGCTCCAGGCCTAGCAGGCCCAGCAGGCCCCAACATGGTACAACGAGCCCTAGGCCCAGCAAGCTCAGAAGGCCCCAGTGAGCCCCAGCACGGCATGGTGAACCCCAGTAGGCCCCGATGTGGCATATCAAACCCCAGGCCCAGCAGGCCCCGACGTGGCACATCGAACTCCAGTCCAGCAGGCTCAGTAAGCAGCCCTGGAGCCACATGGTGAGCCTTAGTGAGCCCCAGAGCGACGCAGCAAACTCCAGTGAGCCCCTACGTACTGTGGGGACCTGGAGGTGTCTGGAGTCCTGGGAGCTTGGTGGTTTGGCGTGAGGACGCAGGGCAGGTTGGAGGGGCTGAGGCTGTAGTGGACTTGTAGTCCAGCTTTGGAGGAAGATCGCTCGGCTTTGGAGGAACAGTGGAGTCTGGAGTCTGGAGTCCAGTGGAGTAGCTGGACAGTACGCTAAGCCAACAGCCCTTGATTTTAAGAGTGGTGAACTGGCGATTAAGAACTTAGCCACCCCGACTTAACCTACCCATTGTCAGTGGAGAGCCATAGGGCACCCCCAGTGTAAGTCTGGGAGTGAGAGTCTGGGAAGGAGTCTGGGAGGATATGAGGATCCACCTCCTGGGGAGAGATAGGAGGTGTGAGGGAGTGAGTGGGATGTTCACCCTGCCAACTAGGGAGAGAAGTCGCGCAATGGTAGAATGTGAGGGGAGTGTAAGATTTGGTGGGGGTGGGCCCCAGCGGCGCCGAGAGTGTGAGCTGGTGTGCCGGTGGGACCTTCCTTCACTTGTGTCTGGCTGTGAATGAGGATGATTGATTGGATGGAGGGATCTTTACCCCGGATTAGGGACTCTGGGGGCCCAAGATTGGAGGCATCTGGGCCCGGAACCTCTGGGGACTATGCAGGGGGCCACACTATTAAGGTGGTAACGGGTAGGGGACAATATTGCGGGAGCTGGAGGGCAGGCCATCTTCGGGGAAGATGCCCCCAGTGTGTGTTACTGGTGGTGTGTTCAGACCCTCCTTGCTCATTCCCAGGCCCTGGTCAGCAGATTCATAGGGGCCCTGGCCTTCAGCTGCTGTTGCTTAATGCCAGGTCAGTTAAAAACAAGCCCCCCCTCATATGTGACTTGATCACTGTGGAGGGGGCAGACCTGGCATGTATTACCGAGACCTAGCTGGGGCTGAAGGGGGGGTGCCCCTCTCGGAAATGTGCCCAGCTGGGTTCACTGTGTGGCACCAGACGAGATGCCAGGGCAGGGAAGGAGGGGTGGCTGTTGTCACCTGGGAATCTCTGGTGGCCTCCAGGGGCATTGCTCCACAAGTTTCTGGCTGTGAGGCACTGTTTTTTAGGTTGGGTTCCTGTGAACAGTTGGGAGTGCTGGTACTGTACCAGCCTCCCTGCTGCATGGCAACCTCCCTGCCTGAGCTGCTGGAGGCCATCTCGGGGCTGGTGGTAGAGTTCCCGAGACTTATAGTTCTGGGGGATTTCAACCTGCCATCCCTGGGACGGACCTCGGAGGCAGCTCAGGAGTTCATGGCCACCATGGTGGCCAGGAGCCTGTCTCAAATTGTGCAGGACCAGACCCAAGACAGTGGCCACATACCAGATTTGGTTTTCTTGTTGGAGCAATGGCTAAGTGATCTGAGGGGAGATTTACAGCTTTCCCCATTGTCCTGGTCAGATCACGTGCTGGTGACCCTGAGTTTTTCCTATGCCACCCCCCTCCGCAGGGAGGCAGGACCCATGCGATTTGTCTGCCCTGGCACCTGATGGACCCGTTAGGGTTTCAGAGGGAGCTGGGGGGTATTCCCAAGGATCTGCTGCACAGTCCAGCAGAGGCCTTGGCTGCTGCCTGGAACAGGGAGGTGGCCGGGGCCTTGGAAAAGGATTGTGCCTATGTGACCTCTCTTGCCACATCATCCCTGATCCTCCCCGTGGTTTACAGAGGAGTTGAGGGTTCTGAAGAGGATCAAGAGACGTCTAGAGCGCCACTGGAGGAAGACAAAGACCAAATTGACCGATCACAGGTTAGAGCTGCTATTAAGGCCTACACTGTGGCGATAAGAGCAGCAAAGTGTCAATACTTCTCCGCCCTTATCGCATCCACTGAATGCCGCCCGGCGGCCCTGTTTGGGATCACTAAATCCCTCCTTGGTAAGGGAGATTCGGTGATTCATTTGCAGGGCCACACAGAGGAATTTTCGGAGCATCTACACGACAAAATCGCTTGGATTCGTTCTAAGTTAGACTGCAAGTGTGGGGCAGGGTCTGGGGAAATACCATGGGATCGTCCTTACCTAGTTATCTGGGAACAGTTTGATCCTGTTGATCCTGAGGAAGTGGACAGGATCCTTCAGACTGTGAAGGCCACCACTTGCCATCTGGACCCATGCCCCTCCTGGCTGGTGAAAGCAGCTTGGGAGATGACATGTGGTTGGATCCAGGCAATGGTTAATACATCCTTGTGGGAGGGAGTGTTCCTGGCTGCCTTTAAGGAGGCATTGGTGCACCCCCTCCTTAAGAAACCCTCCCTGGATCCTACTGTACTGGACAATTTTCATCCAGTCTCCCACCTCCCCTTTATGGGGAAGGTGGTTGAGAAAGTGGTAGCTTCATAGCTCCATAGGGTTCTGGAGGAAGCGGATTATCTGGACCCTTTTCAGTCAGGTTTCAGTCCCGGATATAGAATGGAAATGGCATTGTTCGCACTTATGGATGATGTCTGGCGGGAGTGAGATGGTAGAAGCGCGACCATCCTTGCTCTCCTTGATCTCTCAGTGTCTTTCAATACCATCGACCACGGTATCCTTCTGGGACGGCTCAGGGAATTGGGAGCAGGCAGCACAGTTCTGTGGTGGTTCACCTCCTTTCTTCAGGACTGATCCCATGCAGTGGTGATAGGGAACAAGAGGTCCTATCTCGGCCCCTCCCTTGTGGGGTGCCGCAGGGTTCAGTTCCCTCTCCGCTCCTTTTCAACATCTACATGAAACTGCTGGGTGAGATCATCTGCCATCATGGGATGAAGTATCATCAATATGCTGATGATACTCAATTACCATATTTTTCCATCAATAAGACGCCCCCATGTACAAGACAACCCCCACTTTTCCAACCCAAAATTAAGAAATCAATATTTTAAAGATAGTGCAGAACACATTTTTATTTAGTAATTAGGTAACATTTACCTGATACACTCGGTGGGAGGAGGTCCAAACCGTCTCTCTGCAGTTCTATTTCCATGCTCTTTTGCATAACTGATTACATTCAGTCACAAGTGAAACTGCCCATAGCTTGTCTCTGCAAACAGACTTCCTCCAATTGGTTTGTTCAGCATCAGCTGACGTCAGTTACATAAGGCTCATGATTGGAGGAAGTCTGTTTGCAGAGACAAGCTATTTCACTCGTGATTGGAGACTAGCAATAGGAGGAAGCCTGTTTGCAGAGACAAAGTATGGGCAGTTTTGCAACCGCGCGGTTCTCTCCTAGGCTTACTTCCTTGCATAAGATGCCCTTCAATTTTTAGCGTAAGGATTTTAGAAAAAAGTATCGTCTTATAGTCGGAAAAATACGGTATATATCTACAGTACATCCCGAGTGAGGTAAGTGATGCTGTGCCCGCCCTTTCGCGGTGCCTGGAGGCTGTAAGGGTCTGGATGGGGAACAAGAAGTTTCAGCTGAACCCTGGTAAGATGGAGTGGCTGTGGGTTAATGGCTCCTCTGTATCTGGGACTTTGACATCGTTGGTGCTGGATGGGGCAGCACTGCCCCAGACAGACCTAGTGCGTAATCTGGGGGTCCTCCTGGACTCATGGCTCCTGCTTGAAGAGCAGGTGGCAGCCATGGCCAGGAGGGCCTTTGCACAACTTCAAGTTGTGCATCAGTTATGCCCTTTCCTGGATCGGGATGCCCTTCAAACGGTCACTCATGCCCTTGTTATCTCCCATATAGACTACTGCAATGCGGTCTACATGGGGCTACCCTTGAAGAGTATCCAGAAGCTACAGCTGGTCCAGAATGCAGCCACATGGGCTATTTTTGGAGCCGCAAGAAGGGCCCATGTAACACTGTCGCTCCATGAGCTGCATTGGGTTCCAGTTTGCTTCTGGGTTCAAGTCAAGGTGTTGGTTATCACCTTTAAAGCCCTACATGGCATGGGACCAGGTTACCTAAGGGACCACCTCTTCCCCATGACTTCAACCCATCCCATCCAATCACACAGGGAGGGCATGCTTCGGACCCCCTCGGTAAAAGAGCTCTGATTAGCGGGGTGCAGAAGACAGGCCTTCTCGGCTGTGGCCCCCGCCCTTTGGAATATCCTGCCCCCGGAGTTGAGATTGGCCCCTTCACTCCTGGCCTTCCAGAGGGATTTGAAGACCTGGCTCTGCCACTTGGCCTGGGGTGAGCAGGGAAGACATCAAGTGTGGGGATGGCTAGGCCCTTAGTAGCCTTTCATCTGCAGCTCTGGAAACCATCAGCCTCTTGGGCTTTTTCTTTTTTGGTAATGCTTTGTATAGTTTTTATGTTTTTTGTAATTTTATATATATTTATTGTTTTAATGGATTATGTGAGCCGCCCAGAGTACCCCATTAGGGGGAGATGGGCGGAGATAAATCTAATTAATTAATTAAGTTTGTTTGTAAATGCTGTAAAGAAGATTGGAAGTTGTTTCTTTAAACACTTTTTTTCTTTTTTCTAACTGTATTGTTTTCTGTACCTTTTTGTTTCATCTTTTCCCCCTTTTTTTCTTTATGCATTTTTTTCATGTTCAGCTTTTATCTATGTAAGGATTTCTAGTAAAATTATATGTATATGAAGAATAGTCCCAGAGATCTCACAAATGTAATTTTGTTTCCTATTGGCATCCAAACCGTCATGCAAGATTGCATAAGAATGCTTTGGCCAGAAAAGATGAGCAGCCCTGCCCTGTGGCTCTCTATTGGATGTTAGTTTCCAGATGAAAAGTTATGGATGTCATTCTTTCCATTCCTACCAAGGTATTGGGACAAAAGATGATGAAGTATTAACCAGTCATACATACCTCAGCAATTCCCAGTAGTTCTTTGTCCCAATATTATCCACTATGACTAATAAAAGTTTAGGCGAAGGGCATGCTTTAGCTCTGCGGAAATAGCTTGCATGCATGTTTTCCATGTACAGTATTTGGGGTATTTTTATCTGCATGTTATTGTACATTTATTTATTTATTTATATTGTAAATAATGTTACTTAGTTGAGTATAAAAACAGTGAAGAAACACAGGTAGGAGAGCAAGCCAGTCATGTCGCTTATTGATGTAATTGAGGAAAGGTTTCCCTTCTTAATAAGCAGGGGTTACTCATGCTGCTGTCCAGTTGATGGAGCCAGAGCCAGAGCATCAGTGAGGGAGAGAGGAAGAAATGCAACAGTAGAAGCCCCCCCCCCGCTCCCCCATTGTGCAACTATTGTTAATGGATGGCACCAAAAACATGCATTTCTCTCAGTCTAGACCAGTGTTGTCCAAACTTGGCCACTTTAAGATGAGTGGACTTAAAGTGGCCAAGTTTGGACAACACTGGTCTAGACAAAAGGACTATTTCCAGATAATCCATGGAATATATGAATGGTGGAGAGAAACCAGCCTTTGAAGCCTCTTGGAAAAACCTCTTTATTTAAAGAAGTGTTTGTGGTATTTAGGGGGTGGGATGAAGAAACTGGTAAAAGCTCCTCTACACCCTTTTAAATCCAAAACTACACTAATCATTCAAGAAAAGATATCTTTTCTCTGAAATTAAGTGGTTGAGTTGGTATCTTGGGGAACAAATTAATCTTGATAGAATCAGTTCTCCCATCTTTAGTCTGGAATAATACATGTTCATTTTAATGTGGTTCTTGCTTGATTATACAAGGGGGTTGAGAACATTACCTGTTCTTTTGGAAGGAACTCTCCCTTGACTAGCCACCATAAGATTCTGGCCTTTAGTGAAGGAAGATGATTGTTCTTCCTTATGTTTTCTCTGTCTTGTAGGAGTACAAGGAGTGTACAAGAGTTCCTATCCACTTAGCACCATCTTATTATTTCATTCATGGGAACAGTGCACCCCAGCAGAGAATATTAATGGCCACTAACAGGCAAACAACGTTCCAGTGTATTTGCTGGTGTACAATAAATATGTCATGACGTATTGTGATCTTACCCAACCTTTTCCACTTAAGAACATTTTCTATATTTCATGTATTTTGAATGCCTGCAACAAAACACATCTGTCTAGGATAGGGACTATGAGGCCTGATGAAGAGCCCAATTTACATATTCTCAATTTAATCTAAAGTAGGTGTTAATTGATTACTGCCAAATATTTTGATTATCCATTCAAAATGCTTAGAAGGAGCAGCCTATGAGAAGGGGCTTTGCATTTGTGGTATTGATGAAAGAATATTTACTTTTTATTCCCTGAACTACTAGCAATTTAATTACTTAGGCTGGGATTACATGTACATTTGTCTGGTACTATGGAGAATGAAGCTGTGAAACTTTTAGTATCTGAAATATTAAATACCTTCCTTTTACCTAGCTATGAGGGCATTTACTAGTCAAGAATTGCCTTTGGATGAATTATTTCTTGCTTTTCCTCATTTGTTTAGCATGGCCCTTCTATTCACAGAAGGCTATCCTTAAATCGAGGGACCCAGTGGCGCAGCGGCTTAATGACGCTGAAAGTTGCTGGCCAGAAATGGCTGATGCTTCGGCGGTTCGAGTCCAGCCTTTGCCTTAACAGGGTGAGCTCCTGTTTCCTCCCCAGCTCCTGTCAACCCAACAGGTCGAAAACTCACGTGAGTAGATAAATGGGTACTCTCACTCCGGTGGGAGGAAAAATGCTGGCAACGCCTTGCACAGAGAGACAGGACCAGTTGCCGGTAAGCGCGAAACCGCGCTCGCCCGAAAAGGGCGCGAAGCAACGGAAACCCTGCCTCCTGCGCTCGCCAGCTGGGCTCTGCTCTAGGAAGGAGGCTCTGGCAAACCACTTCCAAAAAACAATTGCCTTGAAAACTGCAAGGATTCATCCAGGCAGTCACTGCAGGGTCAGTAATGACTGAGCGCAGACAAAAAAAAAAAAAAAAAATCCTTAAATCATATCTTTAATCAAGGAACTTGAAAACAGGTTGAAGGAACTGGGAATGTTCAATCTGGAGAAAAGAAGCCTAAAGGGAGACAATCATGGTCAGGTTCACAAAAGGGTGCCATAGAGAAGATGATCAGAAATGTTCCATTGTCAAAGAAACGAGCACAATAATGAATTATAGCTATGTCCTGCCAATACATGTTAGAGTTTAACAGAAGGGCTATGATCAAAAGTTCTCCCTCTCCTCCCATCATGCTCAGTGCACATGGAGCTTTTTCTCCAATAAAAGTGACTTTGGGTTTAAGTCCCTTCGTGGGAGAGGATTTTTTCAATGTTTGTTCTCCCCATGTGGTTTCTCCTGGCATTAGACAGTGCCATTTTCCCAATTCATCATTCACTGCAGGAGCTGTCTGCGCTCCTGCGTCTGCAAAGGAGATGACACAGCAAGCTCAGTTCGGTTCACACTGTGGAGGGGGAAAAAAAAACATTTGAATTTTCTTTGGAGGAATTAACGTGTATAAATCCCCACTAAATTGCTTGGCTCCTTGTTGCATGTGGTGTCTTTGATATCTAAGAAGTGAAATAGAGATGATACCTTCAAGGACGTTTCCTTTAGACTTGCTCAGTTTGCTTTTGGAATTATAGATTCAAACTTAGTACATAAAGTATACTGTGCAACACTTATTGCTTAAAGGCAGGCTGCTTTTGGGTACAAGGAGTGGATGCTGCCTTGATGCTAATCCTGAAGTGAGATTCACCACCCCATCCAATAAGCTTCTGAATATTAGAGAGGGAGCGGGGTCCTGTTCTTTGTGTCAAACAACTGGCTTGCTTTTGCTAAATTGATTACTGGTTCATGATTGAGGGGTTGATATTTTCTCTAAATACACCTGGAATGTTAGTCACCAGAGATGTGAAAAGGTGATCCTTTTCTCAGCTAATGGTGCATGATTTAAGGTGGATGTGAAGGAATGGCAGAAGCAGTTTAGAATGTGGAGGATGACAGAAGTGTGGACAGTTACAGAGATTGGTTTCTGGAGCTTCTTTCTGGAGATCTAATATGCAGGGCATGCATTTATTTACAAATATTACAACCATGCTATACATTTCCAGTTGATTTCTCCTTAAAGAAAGGCAAACCATGAGAACACTGCTCTCCTCTTTTACTTTTACTTTTAAACAGCTTGTTAATTGTTTTGTTCTATACCAGTATTTGACCAAAATAAACTTTGACTGACAGACTGACTATATGTATATGTATGTGGCATTCTTTTCTTGTTATGGGATATTTTTTTCTCCCCAAGCCTATTCAAATATGTATCTATTTCTCCAGGGCAAATATCCAAGGGAACAATGCTTTAAGAAAGAGCTTACATTTTAAAACCAGAGTGATTTTGGCTTTCACCTAAATAACACTTCATCTCTTCAGTTAATTTTAGCACCTTATGATAAATATTACCCCAAAGTCTTCCTTCCAGCTGAGTGATCCAGTTTATCTCAGTATTCTGTCATGGAGGTATGGAAAACCATTTAAGCTGACCTGTGCTGGACACATAACTAATATAGAATAACTTTTCCAAAGTAGAATTCTGAAAAGTTTGACAGTGAGATTTGACTCAGAAGAACATTTAAGTACTGTAAGTACTCTGTATAAGTCTGCATTTGAAGATAAATTTATAAGGGTGATCATATTATTGATCATCCACACTGGGTTTCTTGTACTGAAAGGTGGAGCACTAGCTGGTATCAACAACTCAGAGGAAGCCGAAGTTCAAGGTGTCCAAGCTGGCCTGTTGCAGGGAAGAAAGCAGCAGCTGTTTGGGAGCCTTGGAAGAGAAGTATAGTGGGGAAGGGGTGCCCAAGACTTATTTTGCACACACACAGAGATTAAAAAAGGAAGAAGAAATGCAGAACTAGTAACGCTTGCCTTGCCTTACCACCAAACTGCTATTAATAATAATACCTTGCTGAAAAATTAAAAATCTAGAACAAATGCTAAAGAAGTCAAGATGCTGGGACAACAGGTATAAACAGGGACTGTAAAGAGTAGAGCTCTACTATGATGAGGAGATACGTTAGAGGGCAAATTCTCCTGTTCCATCTAGCACAAATTTATACTTAGAGCAGAAGCATCTTCGGTTAGAACTGAAATATTACAGATGTAGTTTGTGTACAGATTACTTCCCATCAGCCAGAAGAGGCAGCAGGTTCAGAAGAAACAGAAGAAGGAACAGAAACTCTAAATTAGTAGAAGTTGTGCTTTCTTTATACCAGTTATATGATTTTTTTGTCTCCCATGGCTCTGCAAAATGTAGATGCGAGGTCGAGTTTCAGTGAGTGGGACACCTTTAGAAGAATGGAGTTCTGGTTTGTCAGTTTGGAGCCACTGGTTAAGTAACTGAGAGCTGGCACTGTTTTAATTATTTATAAAATTAGTAGCTATGGAAATTGAAGCAGTTGAAGATTGATTACTGTTAGTTTTATCATGCAATCTCTGGAAATTAGATGTTAGTGTAAATTACAATAAACCTTTGTTTGATTATGCTATGGAACTTTAATACAGATTGAGAAACTGGATTCAAAAAGTAAATAATGCATACAAAATGCTGCTGTTAGGCTAAATATAAATCTTATTTTCTGAATCTTTGGGGATTCTTTTTCCCTCAACTAATGACAACAGCCCTGTTCTAAATATGATACAACAGCTCAACCCCATTGAAATAAATGGTGGCAGTTAAGGTACAAGCCTCTCAGGAGAGAGGTCTTAATTTCATGTAGCTATTATGAAAGCTGCTGTATAAATTGCTCACTCTTGATTTCTCTACAGAGTTTATCCTACATGTGGTGCTCATAATTTTGTAAAGATAACATTCAGTTATGTTACCAGATAATATGCCAAAGATGCTTTCATTCCAGAAATGAAATGAGATGATAATAATTGTTCATCAATACAGATGTGCTGATTTGCTTCTTTTCTGTAACCTTCTATGAGATGACATTCAGACCATGATCTAGCTAAGTTGTGATTTTAAATCTTATTGATTGCAGTATGAAGAAGAGTTGAGCCAATACTTAACTCTTCCTCTGGAATCAATAAGAACTAATGCTGCTGTCCTAAAATCAGTTACATTTATTGTGAGATGCAGGGAGTCTTACTTCCAAATCAGCCTGAATAAGGATATGGCTGGCCCATTCCCTTGGTTTACACCTTATTGCTTTGGTCAAAAAGGTTATATGTCTGTAACTGGAACAAATAACCTTCTCAAGACTGATATTAAGTTGGTTTCAATAAAATATTTTCCAAATATGGATTTCTATTTGTGACAGAAATCTAGGGTTGTGAGAAATAACCATCTTTGTGCATATTTCCCCGTTCTCAATAGTAGGTGGAAAAACCTCCTCTTTCAGACTTCGATGCGATGTGGATAAAGCATTCATCGCCCATCTTTGTTATTAGATAGCTATAAGCCTCTGTGTTAGATGAGGGTGTGGGAGGAGCCCCGGTTTGTATCCCAAACTGTAACTACTGTAAAGTCTGTTTAGTTAATCAGGGTGGGATGCTAAATTGTTAACACCTGTGGAGAAGGGTGGAGGCTGAGTCTGAAAGGGTATTTAAGATTAGCCCTGGAGGAGGATGAGAGGCACCAGAGAAGCAAAGGTTGGCTATGCTATTGCTGCATCACAACAGATTTTGGAGAAAGCTGTGATTTGGAGTTTGCTTTGGCTGCAGAAGAGGGGACTTGCTTGTTTCTTCCTCTCGCTGTCAAGACACATTCATATAAGGCTACTCAGGCAAAGAGGGCTTACACTTCTGCCTTTAACCTTTATATTGACTGTTGGTCCATATGGAAGGACTTTTTATCTGCAGTTTATTTTATCAAACCCTTTTGGAGCAGTGAGTAAAGCCTTGCTTGAGAATTTACTGCTTGCCTCTCGAGTTATTTTGTCATTGCACCTGCACATAACCAGAAAGAAAGGAACCCAGAGAGAAAAACCGGGGGAAATCCGTCATACTATTCTTTCTACAGAATGCTTTAAATTACAGTTTGGTTCTTTCTACAAAACTGAAAACCTGTGCAATTTGTATATTTACAGCTCAAAATGAAACAATAGGGGGCTTTACCTTACATACTTTAAGATAGCTCTCCCACTGAAATCAAAGTTAGTTCCAGAGGTTTAACTGGGTTTGTTTTTTCTTTCCACAAAGAAATCAATAACTTTCCCTCCTGGATACTTGCCAGTCTACAATACTGAGGGCAGGAATTCATCAAATGAACCATTTTGAGCAGCACTCCTGAATTAGAAGTCAGTCCCATTTAACCTCCAAATGTCATTAGAAGGGCATGGGGCTAGCAGGGACAAGTGTGCTATCTCCACCTCCTTCATCCCATTCATTCTAAGCTGCAGGGGGACAGCCTGCAATGGGGAGCAGGTTTCACTCCTATTTTCCCTTGCAGCATCATTCTAAACCATGTGTAGAGTTTGCATAAGCTTTTCATGCCAGATGCTTGCCATCCAACTTACGAACAGCAATGGAGGTGACAGCGACTCACTTGCTTTTCTAGGCTCAGTATCAGGCAATTCTAATTATGTGGTGGATTACAGCACCCAAACAGAGCTCCAGAACACATTCCTTTGCACTATTAAACTCCCAATAATTTAAATAGGAGTGATATAAGCATACATTCAACAGTGCAGTTCTTTACACCTTTCCTTGGCATTTCCATAGCTTACAGTAGGATTTTCTCCTAGGATTGCAGCCAGATACTCTCAGCTAAAATCATTGGGGCTCATCGTTGTTTCTTGTAACTGGTTTTTGTTTTTGTTTTTTTAAAACTAATTGTTTGCATAAACACCAAAAACCTTAACAATTTGGAAAGGAAAAATAATTCTTTGACACAAAAACATTCTGTTTTGCAACTAAGCAACTATATATATATAGCACAGCATAGTGTAGCGTAGCACAGCAGTCTTTATTTGGTCAGTGACCAGCACAGCAGCTATACGTGATGGAAAGAAACATAAGAATACATGTAGATTTGCATACAACTCTGTTTTGTCAGCCTCAGTCATAATTCACACATGTAAAAAAGGAGTGGATTTCAGCTGTGCAGTCATGGGTGTCATCTTGACTTTTTGGACAGATACCTGCTGATCCTTAACAATAAACTTCTGCTTTCCCAAATAAGTTTTTTTTTCCCAAAAAAAATGACAGGAAAATCATATTCAAATACAACCAGGGGGAAAAGAACCCTGGTTCCAAAATTCTCCATGTGAGTTTTAAGGGGAATAGTCTCCTGAAGTATTTCAATGTTTCCCATAGTGCAGAGAATATTTGATAGCTGTATTTGCCCCCAATGCTATTTGAATCCAACAGATGAGCTCTGACAGACTGGACCAACAGCCAACAATGCAGCAGCTCATGAGAGACTCGGGAAGGGCAGCGAAGATGGATCACTTATACTGCTGATGGCTGAGATTAATATACCCAAAGGTCATGCTGGCATTGCCACCATTCTTGTGTTGAGTCCTGCTCCCCTCTAAATGTCTTTTAACTCTTTTATTCTTAGGGACTAATGTGAAATATCAGAGAGACCAATGTTCTCATCTGTTTTAATTTTGTGGCTTATATTTTCTAAAAGCTTTTGAATTACAGTTAGCTTTAGCTTGGCCAGTTGTATTTAATTTGATCCTTGCTAGGGAAGCATGAGAAATAGATCAGTCCCAACAGAAGAGAATATATGTAGCTCAGGGTTGAACTGTGGAGTCCTTGGTGCTCTCTGAGCTTGATTGTTTGCTTGCAGATGTTCATTACCCAACTGGGTATCATCATCAGCGCATAGTAATGAAACATCTTCAAGCATACAACCAACCTCAGAGAGCACCAAGGACTCCACAAATAGGTCAATTAAGATAATTTTAAATGAAAATACCAATTTCAGATCTTCAGAATAAATCAATGACTGCACAACTGAAATGCACAGTGGCAAGTGTGTTTTTGAGAACACAACACATGATTTCATACAAAAATGCATACACTAGAGAGAAATAGGCCACATAAATGCATACAATAGGCACAGTATTGCATGTTGCTGGTGTGGAAGTACTTGCAGAAAGAACGCACATCAGGAAAAATAAGTATAAAAATGCTAACCAAAAACACATATGAATAACATCTAAGAAATTCCATCCATAAATAATGCAACCAAATAACATTGAATTTCTTAAGAATATTGGTGGAAACAAAGAGACAAGCATCTTATATTCCTAGTCACTGCTGTTTAAAACAGGAAATAAATATATTTTGCCTCCCCATCCATCCTTATGTTGACAGAAAACTATACCAGCATGAAATTTGCTGTCCCTATTGCTGATCCCTATCCTGCCCTGTTACAAGTCATGGCAGTCACCTGACTTCCCTTTAATATAATCAGTGACAAAACCTGACAGATTTTGTATACCTTAAGGCTGCCCTTAGGTGGTGTTAGAATAATGGGGAAAACATTGCTGTAACACCAATACAGCTAAGAATGACTTAAGATTGACTCACTCATGAGCTGGGGATGAGAGGAAGATAGTGATATGGCAGGAAAAAAGATGTTGCTGGGACCTGTTTGTATTGTGGTTTTGACACAAGAAAGAAAAGCCGTTAAAGAAGTGTTGCAAAGATTGAAGGTTGTAGGAAGAAAGAATGAAGGGCATAGATTTGCAGCCTAGAGAAAGAGGTTCTCAATCCATTAGCCCTTCCATTGCCCAGGCATTTACAATGCATGTTTAAATAAACTTGGAAAACTTTTGAGCATTCAGAAGCATGCGTTCACCAGAACTCCCCAGGCAGCTTAGCTTTTATTGAGAATCCTAGCAGAAATTGAAGAAATTGAGAAATTGAAGACCTGGAAGGCACCCACAATGGGGAAGTCTATGCTCTATTTTCAAGCAAAAACTGTTCTGACCAAAGTTGGGGAGAAGTGGGGGGGGGGGGGGGGGAGATGAAGAAAGAAGCCCTAAACCAGTGTTTTTCAAACTTGGCAACTTCAAATTTTACCCAGCATGCTGACTGGGTAATTTTAGGAGTTGAAGTCCACATATTTTAAAGTTGCCAAGTTTGAAAAACACTGCTCTAAACTACGCATACACAAACACCAGAGCACTGGAAGTGGCGAACAGCTGCTGCATCTGCCCTGCATCAGCACAAAGCAGTTAACTTGTACGAAGGAACTAGGAAGCAGGGGATGTGGTGAGAATTCCCTTTAATAGAGATAGGTTATTTCCATTGGCTGCAGAAGAATGGTTATGAACATTTTGATATTAGTAGCAGTGTTGATAATATAGTGGGTTTTAAGATAAAAATAGTTTTTCTTCATTCAAAAGACAAGAAGAGGGAGACAAGAACCAGGGAATAGAAATGGGAGGGCCTCCATGTCATGCAAACCACCAGTGGATAAAGTATTCTGCTGGTAGATTAGAAAGGATGCGCAAAAGATCCTTTTGGATATGTAATGAATTCCCAGCATGGGAATCAATTTATCATGACTACAAATTGGAGCAAATTCCTACCCTGGAAGAATTTGAAAATCAATCTGCTTCCAATTTGGGAAACCACACTCCATTCTGAGATGGCCATTTCCTTTAAGAATCCTGGTTTCTCATTGCCTCAAGCCAGCCCTTCCTGTTAGCTTGCTTTCCTTCCTGGGCAAAAAGCAACTTCTAAAATGGTCTAGGGTAATAACAGAAGGAAGAGCTTGCTAAATCTAGAAAATGAGGTATCTTTCCAGCCTTTCTTTCACTGAAAATGAGCTATATCCCTGGAAACATGGTATAGCACTTCCCTCTGTCTCCCAGTTCAGTCCAGGAGGCAGAGAAACTACGAATCTATTGTTATTGGGCTAGCAAATATACTTCATCAATTCTAGAAAGCAGTGAGTCCACCTACCATATAACTTTATAAGATTGAATGTCATTGTGTAATTAATGTTTAATATCTAAGATCCGCACAAAGAAATGTCAATGGAATTGGAGGAAACAAATTCATTTCAGTTCTGATTTTTACCCTTTTGTCTCACGTGTTCTGTATTTCCATCTAATCTCTTTTTAATTAAGTTGAGTTTTGCTTTTGTTGTACTATATATTTAGAAACCAAAGTATCAACCTGGTGGCCTCCATGTGTTTTGAATCATGTCTCCCACAACTCATCGCTGTTGGCTGCAGGACTTGATTCAAAACGTATAGAAGGGACCAGATTGCCTCCCTCTCATTTATAGCTATCTTCGATATGTGTTGGCCCAATGGCTGGAGTAATGGGAGTTACAGACCCATGCATCTGGAGTTAATGATGATCTTCCTGTGGATACAACTAATCTGTTATGCTATTTTATTTCATAAAATCTTTTTAAAGCTTGCTAATAATACTTGAGTGTTGATATTAACAATGAAGATTCTGACTAATATTGCATATGGTTGTTAGGCACCCAGTTATGAAATCAGACAGTTTGATATTTTTCTGTACTACAGATGGTAGGCTTCCACATGCCTTGGGAAGGAAACCGCCTTGTAATTCCAAACTGTTTGAACTTTTAAAAACTATTATTTTTAATTGCTAAAATAGTGAAACACAAAAGAAAAAAATCGATATTGAATAGTGATAATGCAATGAAAAAAATCCTAAATATATTATATTGCTTAAATGAACTCAACATTAAAAAGCCAATTAACAATAAAGTGAAGATCCATATGATAAATATACCGCATTTATCGGCATATAACATGCACAGGCGTATAAGACGCATCTTAATTTTAAGAAGGAAGTTTGAGTAAAAAAACTTAAATTTAAAATAAATGACTTGGAAGCAAAATAAAGGGAGCTCTGAAATTTTTGTTTCTTAATATTTATACCACTTATAAGGTAAATATGTAATATGAAAGAAAAGACACCTCTTTTGTATGTTGTAGGCTGGCTGTGTGTAGTGTGTGTATACCATTAGTGTTTGTTAGTTGTGTGTAGTGTGTGGTAATGATAATCTGTTTATTACCATACTAGTACTTATTCCCTCCCTTCCTGCTTACCTGTCTGCAGCTGGCAGGTGGGTAAGATCTCTGGTGGACCTAAAATCCCTGGTGGATTGGGGGATATAGTAATTTATTATTAGGGTATGCCTCCTCTGTTTGCAGTCTTTAGTAACATCATCCGCACCGGCGGCCAGGAGAGCATTTCTCTTTTGGCAGCTGCTGCAACTCAATGCTGCCACTCCAGATGGCCTCAGGGGGAGGTGCGGTGCCCGCGGTGCACTGTGCAACATCCCCCTGGCCGGCCGCCAAAAGCTGCGCCTGACCCCTCTCGGATTGCCCCAGGACCGGCGAGCGTGGGAGACGCAGCCTTTGGCACAGAGGGGCAGCCCCTCCCCCGAAGGCTCGACTGCATCGTTGGGAGCACAGGAGAGTCCAGGGACCGCGTCAGAGCAAAGCGCAAAGAGCATATCCGCAGGGCTCCTCAGTTTGCTAAAACGGGGCAGACAGGGAGCCACGTGCCACCCATTCCCTGGGCCTCTGACTTTGCAAACCAGCCGCTGTCCCAAGCACACTGCACCTGGAAGAGGAAGAGTGTATGTGTGTATGTGTGAATAAGAAGTATATTTCACATTTTGTAATTCCTGGACCCATTGATTTTTCCAAACTGGATATTCCCATTCTTCCTTCTACAGATCAAATAAATAATGAATACTGGCTTTCATTTCACTTTTTAATACCTTATACAATTGAATTGTTGGTTTCTGTTCAAGTGCAGCATCCTTTAAAGAAGCAAAAATTTCAAGTACCTTAGAGGCTGCTCAAGCATCTGGGCCATGCTGTTTGGTTAATACACATGTGCAGTCCTTGGTGTTCTCTGAAGTTTATTGTTTGCTTGCAGATGTTTCATTACCCAACTAGGTGACATCATCAGTGCTAGTGAGTGTGGGGTTTGCTCCCTGTTTATATACAGTAGCTTGCCCTGCCAGTGTTGGTGAAGGTAGCTTTTTTCCTTGGTAGTTCCTTGAATAGGGTATTGTTTTCTGCTTGATTCTTTATCTATTATCCCTGCAATTCTGGGTGTTGGCTGCTGGAGGTGATGTGTTCTGGTCTTTTTTGTTTCCTTCTTAGCTTTTTGTTGCCTGTTTTGAATGGTGTGTAAATATGGTTTATCTTTGTGTCTGTTGATGGCTGATTTGTCTGAATGCCAAGCTTCTAGGAATTCCCTAACATTTTTGGATTTAGCTTGGTCTAGGATACTCACTGTTTCCCAGCTGAACCTGTGGTTGAGTCTGTCCATGTGTTGTGAGATGAAGGAGTTTTCATCGTGTCTTCTGACTGCTAGTTGGTGTTCATGGATGTGCTCTGCAAGTTTTCTACCTGTCTGTCCTACATAGTGGCTGGTACAGTCTTTACACTGTATGTTGTAGATGGCTCCTGTTTTTTTTCATGGGCTACTAGGTCTTTTGATTTACTTAAGATGTTTTGGAGGGCTTTAGTTGGTTTGTGTGCTACAGTAATACTGTGTGGTTGTAAAAGTCTGTTGGTTGTTTCTGAGATGTTTTTGATGTATGGTAGTGCTATCCTTTTCATAGCTTGTGTTGGTTGTTCCGTAGGGGGTTGAGTGGTCAGGCACTTTTTGATAAAGTTGTGTGGGTATCCATTTTGTTAGAAGATGTTGTATAGGTGGTCTGTTTCCTTCTTCTGGTGTTCTGGGTTCCTGCAGTGTGTTCGTGGTTATCTGAATAATGTTCTTACACAACTCCTCTTGTGGGCAATAGGGTTGTTACTTTGGTAATGGAGCACTTGGTTAGTGTGGGTTGTTTTTCGATAGACTTGCATTTCTAATTTGCTGTCATTTCCTCTGCTGATGAGGATATCCAGGAAGGATAGTGCATTGTTTTGTTCTACCCTTGTGGATTTTATTTCTTTGAAGATGTTGTTGATTGTTTCATATGTCTTCTCTAGTTGTTCCATTATAAAAAAGGTGTTGTCTACATACCGGATCTATACTTTTGGTTGTATGTGTGGGAATGCTATAGTTTCTAGACACCGCATTACAGCCTTTCCTATGAGAGTGGTGATCCCATGGGTGTTCCTCTGATTTTTTGGACATTTGTCTGTCAAACTGAAAGTAGGTAGTGAGACAGAGGTTGATGAGGTCCATGATTCTGGGTATTTAGATCTTAGTGTATTTGGCTAGGTTAAGTGTGTTGTGTAGTATTTCTGCCATGGATTCTTTTGCTAGTTCTGGATTTATGGATGTGAAGAGTGCTGTGACATTGAATGAAACCATAATTTCATCTTCTTCTATTTTTAGGTCTTTGATTTTCTGAGGGCACTGTAGTGGGGAATTGATAGAATATTTGCTCCCCTCTATGAGACATCCAAGCTTCTTTGTAAGTTCTTTGGCTATGTTGTATGTTGGGGTCTCTAGTAATGATACAATTGGATGAAGAGGTATGTTGGGCTTGTATATTTTTGGGTGTCCATGGAAATATGGGAGGATGGGTCCATTGCTGTTCATCTGCCACTGTTCTTTTTTTGTGATTTGACCTTTCTTGGTTCGGTCATTGAGGGTTCTCTTGATCTGGTTGTCTAGTTTCTGTACTGGGTTGGTGTTTACTGGGATGTAGGTTTCTTTGTCCTCCAGTAATTCTTTGGCTTTCTGTATGTATTGTGTCCTGTCAGTGATAACCATGGTTTGGCCTTTGTCTGCTGGGAGGATGGTGATGGTTTGGTCCTTCTTTCGGTTTTTGAAGTCTGCTCTGTCCTCTGCGTTGAGTTGGTCCTGCAATAATCTATAGTTATATTAGATTACAAAGGCAACAAATCAGACTTACTCCAATTAATAGCAGCTAGACTATAAATCATTACTTCAACAAGCTTTCATAATGAAATTACATAATTATTCAAAATAATTGTAATATCACCGGCATATAAGAACAGTTTATATTCAATGTCAACTGTCACCATGCCTTTAGTATCTTGAGATTGTTTAATGGAAGATGTCAATGGTTCAGGAAAATTAAAGGGACTTCCTTGTGGAGTGCCACAATGTAATTTAAAGGTTTGAGAGACAAATCCATTGGTGATAATTCTAACCACAGGGTGAAGATACCAAACTGCAGTCCAATGAACAAAAGATAATGGAAACCCATATATTCTTAAAACACATTTCATAAATTCAGTCTGGACTGTATCAAAGGCCTTTTCAGTGTCCAACAAAATTAGAACAGCTGATTTCAATTTATCTGCAACTGTATCCATAATATGAATCAGCAGGCAAACATTGATGGATGCTTGTCTATTTTTTGTAACTCCAGATTAAGATGGGTGCATTATGGATGCTATTACTTTCTGCAGTCTCCTAGCTAATGTTGCTGTTAATATTTTAGGATGCACATTAAGCAAAGAAATTGGTCTATAGTTCCTGGAATTTTCATGGCAACATTTTCAGAAGTGGTTTGCCATTACCTCCTCCCTGGGGCTGAGAAAGAGAGTCTGGTCCCAAGTCACTCAGCTGGCTTTGTGCCTAAGGTAGGACTAGAATTCATGGTCTCCCAGTTTCTAGCTTAGGGCCTTTAATCATTATATCAAAATGGTTCTCTAAATTTATATATGTATCTCATACGTGCAATTTTGTTGCTGTTGTTGCATTGCTATCATTTTTCTTTTCTCTTTTTTGTCATTGGTTTCTCTTTGTTCTGTTTTGTTGAATAAATAAAGCAAAAAAATTAAAGAATCAGTTTACAGTACAATAAAAGAAGTAAATACAAATATATATACAGCTAATACAAAATACAAATAAAAACCAAAATGAAAATATTAGCAAGGTGAACACTTTCAAGTCCCAAGATTTCAGAGAGCTAGATTAAATAAGTCAGTAAACTTAATTTGGTAGGATCAAGTTGTTTCTGATTCAAGATTATGGCACTGAAAAGTACTAGGGCCCATTTTTGGTTCCTTTTTATCCTGACTTCCATATTATATCTGTTGCAGGCATATAAAAACTGATTTAATCTAAATCAGAAATCTCAGTGGCAGATCGGTGTAATCTGCATTTCTGATGTGCTGCATGAGATTTTCAGCAAAAGAATTCTACTGACATGGGTGGGGGAAGGTTCAAAATGTACCTATATGGAAAGGAATTGGTTATATGACTTTTCAGGCTGTGTGTCTTTCAGCTTACTTTAATTTCTACCTTGCACTGCAATTACCTAAGCAGAATACAGATGGCTTCTGAAATAACTGGGTGTGTGGAGAGGCACCAAAAATATTGAGTATTTATTCTTTCTCTTTTGTCTTTTTATGTAGAAACATTACCTTTTTTAATTTTGGTATTCCCTAGATCTGAGAACTGATTCCTTGGTGGAGGTTTGCATTAGATCAATATTCCTTCACAGCTTCAACCACACTTATCTCATTGTAATTTGCTGGTATATTTATGAGGCCTTTATTAAGACAAGGTAGATTTATTTTTAATTTGCCTTAAATTGTTTATGCTCTTTTAAAATGCAGTGTATCTGCTGTATTGGGGTTTTCACTGTTATCTATCTGGCACTGATAAACTGTTATGTTCTAACGAGTACATTAAGATCCTTGGCTGTTGCTGTGGTCTGTGCTAAAATGCAAGCAGTAAGATCAATGAGAGACAAGCAGACAAGACAGAGAATGAATCGCAAAGAGATGGTCCTCTGCTCATGCTTCTCGGCTGATCATTAGAATCAGGCCCAAAATAATCATCCTTCACTGCCCCCAGAGGAAAAGGCATTAGATAGTACATTGTATGAAATGTGCAAATGGAATCAACTTTATTCTCACAACTTAGTGTCACAGGGTTTTTTGTTTTGTTTTGTCTTTTGGTAATGAATAATATATTCCTGAGAATAATGATTATTTTGAAGATAGCTCTGTGAATCTCATTAGGGCCTTTCCTTAGCAAAGCTTTCCCTGCTTGGCACCTTCTAGTGAAAGTGAAGGCTAGGACCCCAATTTACCACCTGTCCTGTAGTATTGCTCCAACAGAATCTGCCGTACAGTAATTATTTCATACCTCCCAATGGGAGGGCTGATCCTGGCTGGGGATGACAAGAATTGACTGGAATGTATCTGAAGCTACATTTAGGGAGGGTTGTACCAGCGAGTGTGCTTATTTGCAATTTGAGAGTTTTTATACTGTTCTCCTTAGTGAATGATTTGTCTAAAAGAACTCAACTTTCCATTTTGTTAAAGGTAAATATAGTTGTGCAATAAACAGTTGTCTAACTTGTGTGGATCAATATAGACAATGAAGCCAAAAGTTTAGAGAGAGAATGGTTAACTGACTAAAATATAAGGACACCCTGAATGGAAATCACTAGTGGTGTCTGACTTGTATATTGTGTCTAGATACTCCAGCTGTCAGGCCTAGCCCAAGGAACTCCAAGAGACCATGCAAATTCAGTCCAGCTATGTTTATTAGCTACAACCTCTAGCAAGAATCTTCCCAGACTAAAACCCCAGTTCCCAAAGTCCTCCAGCCACAACAGTGTGAATTCCTCAGGGAGGTGCCAGCCTCATCCTTTTGTTCCTCCCACGCGGTTCTGGTGAGCTAAGAAAATGCTTATCTCCCTGAGCTTGGCCTTCATAATTCCATTCCATCACACCAGCTTAGTTTTCAATTATCTGGTAGTGGTATTGAAACCACTTCAGTGTGACCTTGTTCAAGCTCCCCTCTGAAACTATTTGGCTATAAGGATCATGTGATTCTTTCATCTGAGATCCCCAGAGAAATGGGCAACTGTGTATCATAGGAGGGTAGTTCATCTAATCAAGGCATCTTCTGAATCATCTGGAAACTAGTTTATTTAAAGTATAATGTGTGTTTGTGTATACAGTTATATTACGTAGACATATATTATCAACCCAATTCAGTTCATTGCAGGACTACAAGGTGAAGGTTTCTTCACTGAAAGTTATAACAGTAATCTACCATGCTGGTCCAATGCAAGTGTGTGTGTGTGTGTGTGTGTGTGTGTGTGTATGCCAGGCAGATTATTGCTATTCCTTAATTTAAAATGACAAAAGAAAACTTGTATTGATGTTTCTCTAGTGCTTTTTCTTACAAATCTCCAAAGTGAGCAAAGAATGATGAATTCACTGCTTTCATTAATGAAAATAGCCAATGAATGGGTGGGTGGATTTATTTATTTATTTCCCACACAGGTTTTCACTTTCCTTTGTCAAATTATTAACAATCAGCACAGCAGGGAATTAAAAAAAAATACTGGGACAAAAAGGTGAAGATGAAACCAGAGGGAAGGAATAGGTATACAAATACTGAAAAATGAAAGTTTTATACAATGTTTCAAGTATGGTTTCTTTCTGGGAATATGTAACAAACATCTAAATAACATAATGCCTACTTTGGTTCATATTCCAGATGTGACATTTGCCCTGCCTCATTCACATAATATTACAGAGGGTATAAATGTCATCTCCCTTTTGAAACTCTACCATATTTTCCCACAGTTTCCTCCAATTTCTTCTTTTGTCAGAAACCATTTAAAAAGCAAAATAGGAAATACATAATATGTTCTTTATGGTAGCATTAAGAGCTGTCCATAGTGCACACATTCTCTTCTGGAACAGAATTTCATACTCTCATACTCTCAGTAAGTTAACTAAGTTCTCTCATAAAGGAAAATTACTTTCTGCCTTTTTATTGTGGTTCAGCAAATATTTGTATTTGACCTCTGGACAAATTCAGATCAAAAGGCTGAGATAAAGCATAGCTGCAATAAGTAAAATACATTTGGAAAGCTTTTCAAGAACTGTTTAAGGACTATAAAAAAATAAAATGTCCTATATGATATTTTTGCAGTGTCAAGATGAGGACAAATTCCCTTATTCCAAAATCTTTAGTTCTAAATGTAATATTTGTATGATTTCTGATGAAGCTGTCAATAACAAATAAAGGAACTTAAGTTCAGTATCTTTTAACATAAGATTATGATTTTCCCCAAATTCCCAGATATGAGTGAAGAATATCATTACTTTCATGTCTTCAGTTAGCACCTTTAACTTCCAAGAACAGCATACTTGATTTTACATGTTTGGGGTTTTCCTTTGACCCATGTTAACCTTTGGTACAAACTTCACCATGACCTATTTGGAACATCACTCACTTTAAAAATAAATCATTTTATCTTTACACATTCATGATGTAAGCAGAAAGCATTAATCATACAATTGTTTAAGAACCGAATTGGTGTGAATCTTCTTTGGTACTGCTTCTGTGAACTTAGACTGTGTTTCCTTTCTCTGAATGTAGGTGGAAAAAGTCTGATATTACTTGTGACCTAGGTTAACACAGTAGATGAAGAAGCCAAGAGATTAAAAATGTAATCAAGGAGTCTAATATGCAAGTAACTGAACATAGTAACAGTTGTGTGTAACTGAACATAGTTACAAACATTCCTGGGAATGTGACTCTGTGCAATCTCCCAGCCTTGAAGCCCCATTTTAAAGAACAAACAAAAAGAAATGCAATTGAAAAATGTACAGTCTTGATCTTGCAGTTTGGAAAGTTGGCAAGCCGTTTCAATAATGGGAGTCTATATTTCGGGAACCTTATAGCATGTTTGATATATAATAAAAACATATGGGAGCCCAGAAATTATAATTATTGCAGTTATAGGGGGAAAGGAATCATAACTTAAGGCCAGAGCCCTTGACTCATACTGGCATTTCCAGTGAAAGGTCTTCAAGGCCAAACACAACTCCTTAGAAGATCTCCAAAAGCTGTTGCAGGTCAGGTTAGATGCCCCTGAACTCAATCAATAATCTTGCTCTGTAAAAAGCAAGATCATATGCCAAACTTCCCCTATGTGGCCCTCCACAAAAGCCTTGGATTATAATATCCACCCATACCAGCTAGCACACACAACATGGATGACACGAGTTGTATTCTGATATAGTTGGACAGAACTAAAGGTTGCCATGTATGCATATATGCACGTGTATGTGTCTGTAAATATATAAGGCAACTATATTAAAATAATGAATAGAATTCGTGCTAAGAAAAAGCCCTATCATTCAAGGAGGACAAGAATTCTCTGTGATAAAAGCCCAGATTTCATCTTTAATTGTACCAATGCATTCACAAAGCCTGAAAATGTTTAATTTCAAGTTCTGCCTGATATAGCAGGTCACTTGGCAATAATACTATTCATTTGCATTATCATGCATCAGTACACTGCCCTAAATTAGGATGAGCAGTTTCCAAGATTAATGTTGCCCCACTTCTCAGCTGGTTTGGTAAAGTCTTTTTTTAGCTTCCAGCGCTAAGAAGCTAATCACCTTGTTTTCAAGCTTTAGCTAGCATATGGGACAAGATCATCCCTTTCTATTTTTAGCTGCTTTAATTTTTTTTAGTTGCCTCAGAGAGCAAAAACCCACTAATGCATCTCAGCAGATATTGTCAAAGAAACGGTCTAAGCTGATGTGACAACTGGTTCTTCTTTCTTGAATCTGTCTAAGGAAAATGATCACATTAATATTCTATAATACACTGTAATACTCATAAATACTTTGCAATATTCAATCATGCTATGTTTAGATAGGCAAGTAGACAAAAACAAAAATAAAGCAAGAGCAGGATTTCATCTCCATTTGATGTTTCATATTTGACTCTAGGGTTGCCAGTGACTTCCAGGGAGCAGCTGCTGAACTGGGGCCACAGCCACCCCTCTGCTTTGTTATGCCCCCCTCCTAGTCCTGAGATGAAAGGAAATCATGCCACTCCAAATGTTACTGCCCCCATAACATGCCTTAACTGCAGTCCCAGAAGGAATTAATGTACTGCTGCTATCCGTAGAGCCTTGATGTGCAAAATTCTAAGGACCATTATTAGTTATTTCTTTCTTTCTACAGTTCCAGCCCTGCCCATCACCTTCTACCACACGAAAAGCCTTCTACTAGTGGCATGCTCTGGTTAGTCCATGCACTGCTCTTCTCCTCCTCCTCCTCTTTCTTTCTTGTCACCTAATTGAACTTTTAAAAATCCTTGTAATGATGGGACTATTAGTTAATCTATCAACCACAAAACAGCAGCAAAGCATTAGTCTTTTTCATATCCCTTGGCTGCTACTTAGCAATTTACTCGATTTATGCAGCTGCTGGAAAATTGTTGAAGAGCTGGGATTTTGCTATGGAAATCAGTGTGCAAGCTGTAAACTATCCTAAAAACATTATATGAGGAGAGAAAATGAGGAGGCAGGGCTTCCCTGGGAACAGAGGCCCCTGGGCAGGGAATTCCCTGAAGTGCAGGCTATACAAGTTCAAGAGCTGAACCCTTTCAATTACACTTTCAGTTACATGCAGTAAACCAGGGACAAGCAAGCTAATTTCAGGGCTTCATACTCTCTAAGCTGAACAGATGACTGGTCACCCAATCTATTTAAAACAATAAGAAAAAGTAGCTGTAGGTGCCAGGGTTCTGGTCTCTCTCACAACCAAGTCAGCACTAAAGAATAGGTGCCAAGCCCAGGGACAAGAGGAGGCAGGGCTTCCCTGGGAACAGAGGCCCCTGGGCAGGGAATTCCCTGAAGTGCAGGCTATACAAGTTCAAGAGCTGAACCCTTTCAATTACACTTTCAGTTACATGCAGTAAACCAGGGACAAGCAAGCTAATTTCAGGGCTTCATACTCTCTAAGCTGAACAGATGACTGGTCACCCAATCTATTTAAAACAATAAGAAAAAGTAGCTGTAGGTGCCAGGGTTCTGGTCTCTCTCACAACCAAGTCAGCACTAAAGAATAGGTGCCAAGCCCAGGGACAAGAGTGAAGGGGATGGTCCCACAGAAAACTTGCCAGACCCATTTGGACTGAGCAAATCACAACTGCATCACCTCAAGCCTCTTCCTGTTCCTCCATATGCTATGGATTGTCTGGAAGAAAGGTCTTAAGTAAGGATAAGATGAAAACCACCACTTCTGGGGTAGACCTCCAGAAGGCATTTGCGGGCTGGCTTTGAGATATGGGTGCAGGCATGAGCAAACGTGCTCTGGAAATGCTCAGGGAGTTGTGCTCATGATGGGGTGAAAAGGCTGTATGGATATGGCCCAGGGTTCCTAGAGCAAAGAGTGAGTTTTACATTGCTCCTTCCTTGTGCCATCAGCATTTCCCCTCTCCAACATCCAATAAACAGTCCTTTCTGCTTAGGAATGTTCAGAAATATCCATTAATGTTGCTAAAAGGACAATATTGCCTACATTGTGTTCTATATGGATATGCAATGCATTCATACTCATGTAGTACTTTACAGGTAGCTGTTTACCACCTATCCAGCAGTAGCCATGAGTAGAGGAAGACCCCAAATCAGATACCTTTTTCAGAGGGAGTGCCACCCCATCCAGTGTTACCATCAGAACAGATAGGAATCCATTCTGCACAAAAAGGGTTGACTTCAGCCTGTTTTTTTCCCATCTACATTTTAACAGCTTCCAGTCATTAGTGCAGGATTTTACAGCATCTCTAGCATGGCCCAGGTTAGAAATGTACATCTAAGTATTCGCATTGTATTAATGGTATCTCATTCTTGTCCTGCCCAACTGTCATCAACAGATGCTGGTTGCTCAAGAAGAAAAAGAACTACGGAAACACAGAGCCCTCAATTCCTCACCTCACAGGCAGTCCATGAAGGTACAGTGATTGATGGTATAAAATACTGCTGAGAGCTCCAAAAGGCCAAAGTGACCAATACTATTTCCATCTCATGACTGGGCCTGAATCCCATTTGAAAAGGGCTCAGATAATCCACTTCTTTGAAGTCCCTATGTAGCTGGTTGTCCAAGACTGCTGAATCCATGGAGGCAATTTTGAACAACAATAACTAATCTAGACCTAAACACTATTTTATTAGTGTTGGCAACCTGTCAATAAGTCTCATTCTGCCTTCTTCACATATTTGCTTATATAATCCCACTTGAAGATTCAGAAGTCTGGGGCCGAGCATTACTTTAAGCCCTTTTATTGCAATATATTTTGTGTGAATAAACTGAGATACTGTGAAAGTGCCTCAAATTATGATGCTTCCATGATGATTCCCTGGTAGTAAAATCATTTATAATCCTTTACTACTTATTTACCCCATAAACACACTTAGTTTTCAGAATTATATAAATACATTCATTTAAATTGGGAAGAAGAATGGTAATTTGGTTACCTTGCTGTTTTAAGGTTATTATGCACTGAAGCCAGGAGAAATGTCTCCTTTATTTACATTTTAGTTTTCCACTGACTCATGAGAATTTGTGTTTGCTGAATCAAACCATTGCTTAGCAGTGGTGGAGTAATGCAGGTATACTAAATGTGTTTCAAGCACTTAAGCAGGTGGCCTTTATGTCAGAGTCCCTTGTGATATAGCCAAATCTGTGGGGAAAAAAGCATCAAGTATTGTCAAATGTGCATCTTTTTTTCTTTTTTCTTTAATGGACTTAGCTTGCTTAGCCCAGCAAAGGAAGCCAGACAATCATTTCTCAGAATTCCTAGCCATTATGGTCAATAGCTATCTTGGCCACGGAATTCTGAGAGTGATAATTGGGGAAAGCTAAAAAAAAAAGATTCACTCTATTCCACAACACCAAATGAACCCTTTATAGATGCAGTCCCAACCTGCACTGCTACTGCATCTCCTTCATTCATTTTAGTGTGAGCTCTACAAGGAGGCTTCCATTTTGTCACCATAATCCAGTCAACTCCAAGGAAGCATCAACTAGATGTGATGGTAATTGACTCATCCAATGCTATAACATTTGTATTAACAGTCCTGTTATAAAAAGGGAGATTTACCGCCTGGATTTTCATTTCCTACTGACCTGTTAATACCCACATCATGCCTGCATCTCTCACTCACACACGGGCAAGAAAAAGCACCCTTGAGCCATCCTTTTACTATGTATGCCTGTGTGTGAATGCTGCAAGTATGGGGTAAAAAAGATGAAGAGATCTGTTTTAAAATTAAATAGATACAGTATATTGCACAGGGTAGGTTTTACATTCAGTTGTAGGCACATAATGGAAAAGTTGTTCTTCTACTCCTTAAATACTTAGTGTATTGTATGATCCACCAATATAGCAGCATAAAATAAATGATTTCCACAGAGGTATTAGTCCAGTTCATATGAAAGACTTCACTTGATAAAGTGACTTGTGATACACAAGGCTTTTAAAAGAATACATTACCTCATATTTAAGGTACCACAAGAACCATTTTCCTTAAAATTGTAGTATGTTATTCAATCCTCCTTCTCCTCCTCCTCCTCTTTCTCTTCTCTTTTGTTCCGTATTATTCTGTTTTGTTGACCACTGTATGTATTAAAAATAAAAGTTTTTAAAAGAGCAATGAGTTTTGTTCTTTACTTAAAAATCTTTGGTTTAAAAAAGAAACAAAATCCTTCATGGTAAGTGTGACTGAGAACTATTTAAAATAAAAATGAGCCAGTATCTTTTATCTAAAATATTTTTTTTAAAAAAACAATAAGGACATGCTTAATAATCTGATAGTAGTGGTGTCCATAAACAAATATCCATATTCCAATCCAAAGCACAGCTTCCTCTTGTCTCTAATAAAGTTTTAGGAGCTGCATCCAGCTCTTAAATCAACAGGAATTTCTAAGACAGAGGCAATGCAAGCAGTGGGTATATTAAGATCTGAGAGAAAAATAAAATTGCTCCTTCCTTCCCCTTGCCCCAGATGCAAGGAACTATGGGGAAAGCAGATAGGCTAATTAAAAGAAGACAATAGTGGTTATACAGCTTAGGGGCATTCCTATTTCCCTAGCTACTAAAGAGCGGAACAAGTATTATTCTCAAGCTTAGCAACTGGCTCCCTTAGCAAGTGGGAGAGAAAATTGGGTAATTGCAAGCGAAGCAGCAACACATAGCTAACCTTGGAGGATTCTGAAAAGTTAAACAGAGTGTGAGTTGGGTGAAATCCCCCAAACTCCTAGGGCAGTAGGCTAGACTAGGAAGTTGGAAAAAAAAAAAAAAAAGCACCCTGGAAGGGAGCCATGACAAACCACTTCCACATTGTTCAGAAAATGATGCAGATAGGTTGACAAAGTCACTAGATGTCAAGCTTCACTTGAGAGAGACTTTAGCTTTTTTGCAAATATACTTCCCATGCAGATCTGGTACTGGGGGCAGCCTGGCAAATGCTGTAAAGTGTCATATTATTTGTATTCATGTTATCTGCATTACTTTTACTATAGCCAATTTTAAAGCAAATAGGACAATAAGGCATCCTATGAAATTTCAAACTAATGAAGATGCACTTACCCAAAACACAATGATCATGTTTTTTGATATGTCTTGATGGTCAGTGACTCACATCCACACCATATTCCCCTCTTTAAAGGTTTGTCTTTCCCTTTCATAATTGTACTTTATTAGTAACAAGCAAATTCCCCTGGGATAAGCTTTCCCAGAGATAGTTAAAGGTAAAGGGGGCCTGTTTTCTGGATCTCTTCTTCCACTTCATAATATTGGCACATGTACACTACTGATATTGTACATCTATATTTTATCGTATTGTCAAAAGGAATTGTGGCTCCAAGAACCAGGCTTTGCTCCGAGATTCTCCCAGGAGACCTAGAATTAAGGAACAGTCTCAGAAGTACAAAAGCCTGAAGGTGGGCAAATCAGCAGTAACAAACTGGTGGTTTGGTAGGAAACCAATGACTGTATCATATTTTAGTAAACATAGAAGTCAGTCTCACAGAGTAAAGGCTAGTTTGTTTGCTACTTTAGCCGTTGTGATTCATGTGAAGGGGAAATGGAACTGCTGTTGCAATTGTGCCACATTCCTGCCAACCTGAAACTTTTTCCAGTCCACCCATCCATTCATACATTACTACTATGAAGGTCTAAGGAAGAAAGGGAGGAAGCTTGCACCCAGTGATTGTCTTGTACCATGGAACCTTATATAAGCACCCTCCCAGATCCTGAATTCCTTTCTGGCTAATTACTTGGGAAGGGGACTAGATTTCAAAGATTCAGCAACAGTTTGGAGAGGAACCTGATTTGCAGGCACAAGGTCCCAGGTTTGCTATTTGTTTTTCTTTATTATTTAAATATATAAGGCTGCACACTTGGCACCCAACTCTGGACAGCTAACGATCAGTTAAAAATAACCAACAGTAAATAGGACCAGTTTAAAAAGACAAACTAAAAAAACAGTCCAATGCATTCAAAGTGGCTCAGAAATATACAATAGACACCAAAATAGACACCAAGCCTGGCCCAATGCCTGGTGAAAGAACGAACAGACTTTCAAAAGGCCAGCAGTGGGCCATCCAAATCATGGAAAGTATGTTGTTCCATAGGGCAGGTACTGTGACAGGAAAGGCATGCTTCCTGGATCCCATTAGATGGCATTGTTTCACAGAGAAGACCCAGAGCATACTCACTCTGTCAGACGTTATAGAATGACCAGCAATAATTGGAGACAGGTGGTCCTGCAAATAACCCAGCCCTATGCCATAAAGGGCTTTATAGGCAATAACCAACATCTTGGATTGCACTCAGAAGCAGTTCACAAAGTAGAGGTGTTATATGGCTGTACCTGCACTGCTACATTTTGACGGGCTATACCTTCTGAATGGCCTTTAAGGGCAACCCCTGATACAGTGTACAGCATTAATTCAGATGAAAGGTGACTAAAACATGAGTGACAGTAAATAGAGTCTCCAGGTCTAGGAATGGGTGCAGTTGGTACAAAAGATGGGCAAAAGCCATCCTAGCCACTGGTACCACCTGCTGCCCAAGCAGGAGCTGAAAGTCTAAGAAGACCAGACTTGAACACCAGCTTTGCCTGGGGAAGTGCTACCCCTTCATAACCAAAGATGACAAGACTCCAGATCCAAGGGGTCTCCAAATCCACAGGCACTTGGTATCTCTAGGGTTAAGCCTGAGCCTCTTCCTCCCCATCCAGGCCCCTACAGCCTCCTGATACTGTGAAAGCACCTTGATACCTCAATTGGTTGGCCTGAGGTACAGAATAATTAGGGTATTATATATAATTGGGTATAATCAGTATGTTGATGATACTAAACAACATGCCATCAGATGATCTTACCCAGTGAACAGAAAAAATGCAAATTTTCAACTCTTTTTAATGCAAAATCAATAAAAGAAATCATAAAGAGCTTAAGGGTCCATTACAAAAATCAGCAGATGAGTTGAATGCTAGCTAGGCCAAGCCAGCTGTGTTTACACGTGATGGAATAAAACTCTCACACCATGAGATGGAAATAAATGTAATATCTGATGACACCTTCAAACCAAACTTAAATTTTTGACACTCAACATGCCAAAGAAAACTTTTTTTAACAACATTAAAGTTGAAGATTAAAATTGAACATGGTAGTTGAGCACAATTACCAAAACATCATCTAAAGTCAAGTGTAGCAGTGAAAGAGTTAAGGGCATGATAGCGGGGGTGGGTGGGAAATCTGTGATTTCCCCCTTCCCTTGGTGCCCTAAGCACATGCTTATTTTGCTCAATGGTTAATCCAGGGCTGGATCAAAGCCATCTCAATATAGTAACCAGATCTGATCCCTGACCAGGTTTCCAAATAATTTGTTTCCTTGCACCCCAATCACTTTCTCAACAATCTTCCCCAAAAGTTGGCTTCTTTAGGAGAGGTCAGATTCCCACAGGTAGAACCATCCCTTCACTCAAACATGAATTCACCACTGCTTGGGCTCAACTACATGTTGTTTCCTGGGAAGCCTTAACAAGCCGAAAAGGACATGGTCTAAAATGCAGGTGGCTGAATTAACAGCACTGAGTTGTTGTCCACTTTCCCAGAATCAACACGCTTAAATTCCTCCCAGATAACTAAGCAAATCTGTGCTTCAGTCAGCTCCACCATACTTGCACAACTGGAGTCCAACTCAGAGCAGATCTGAATGTATCCATCAGATGCCTAGAATAGTTCTCATAATGTCCCCGAAGATGTTCCTCCAAGACATAATTCAAAACATAATAAGAGGAGATAATTATGTTTCGCCATATTAGTAACCTCATACTTGGAAGGAGCAGGTATCTGTGGCCTTGCAAAATGGTACCTTCAAAAACTGAATAAAAATTTAAATAATTTTAATATTTAAGAAACAGACAAAATCTCATGAGATCATCATATCTTGTAAGAGCTACAATTTAGGGATTCCATGAAATCTGGGATGACATTTTTGAAGGGAATGATGGTCATCAAGCTCAACTGTGAATGTTGCCTGGGATCTCACAAGGTTGATAAACCCTAGGAAGAGTAAAATGACGCTTTTGGGGTTTTGCATGTAGTCCTGCTTTCTGGTTTTGATTCTGTAGTGCCATGTCAGCTACTGTATGAAAACAGGCTTGTGCTATGCTTTTTTTTTATTAGTTTAGTATAATCACCAGCTGTTGAAGTACCTGAACTAAATTGATTTTGTATGTTTAGGTCAGGTAAAAAAAAAAATGTTGGAAATAGGCACCCAATAAATCCTTGAAAATTAGAGCAATTATGACAACTGATAGTGTTTAATGCACAAATGTTGCAATTAAACTTAATTTATTAATGGTATATAATCGCTAATGTATGTTACACTGGTTGGATTATAGACTTTAATTAATACCTTTCCTCTTTTTTTAAGAAGCCACTGTAATCCTTTTCTTCTTAAACTAAGTTGAGCTCAGTCTTGGCCTTCTGAATGTATCTGACAACCTTTGACCCCAAGCAGGCAGTAGAAATAGAAGTCTCTTGCCATTGATTATATACAGGGGATACTTTCAGTCATGTGTTGCAGAGGAACTAACATGTAGGAGAGAGTTAAATAAAAATGTCCCTGAGCAATTTGCTGTTTACAAGCATGTGGATTGATGATACACAGTTAAACAGTTTCTACAAGTGTTGTAGCTAAACAACACTGATCTTAATTTCAATTTTTCAGAAGAAAGATCTTTGATAAGTTGGCTTCCCCATATTTGAATGAACCCCCCACTTCTTGCCTCTGTTGCCTATTAACTACCCATCTTTCTTCTGGACATAATCTGCCCCGCTGTCCATAAAAAGAGGACAAGACAAGTGGTGGCGTCTGCTTTTTATCCCAATTTTGTGTCTAAAGAGCTCAGGAGTATACAAAACATCTGCAAACTTAAAAAGGGTAAGGGAGAAGCTGTAGGAGATACCAGTTGTATGGGACATTCCATGATGCCTTTCATGATGTTTTATTTCCATCACTACTTAAGGCACAGCCAACTCAAGCTCTTTTTGTGTTTGTTTTTTGTTTGTTTGAAGGAGGTTTTTTTAGGGGAGGTTGTACATCGCTAGGGATGTTTCTGTCATGGATCAGCCCTTTTAGTTACACTACATTTAACTTAGGAGGCCTCTAAGCACTTTGAAAACAGCAGTTAAACCTCCAAAGACCTTGGTGAGGTTAGGGAATTATTACTGTGGACTTCATGGAGAGATAATCAAATTACAGAGAAAAGCTTAAGTACTATAACTTTTCCTCTGGGGTCAGAATTAGTAGCAGGACCACATATATATTCTACCTTTTCCTGATCTAATAACTAAGTTAGAATCCCACTTAAGTTTGTACAGCACCATAAATGGAAAACAGATTTGTTTCTGTCTCACCTACAACCCAGTTTATGTTTTATTTCCTGTCTACATACAAGCTTACCTACCACTTTTCCAACTGTCCAATTAGCATATTTCTCCTGCTAGTATTCTTCATCATAAATTTCTCAAAGAAAAGATGCAAAGAATCTGGGCTAAATACATTGAGAAACCAAAGCCAAAAAGATGAATACAACCTTTCATTCTGAACTATATTTGCACTTCCTAACCAGATATTCAAAGCAAAGTGATATGTACTGACTTAAAAAAATAAATTTACAAAAGTATGGGAAGAATACTTTTGAAACTGGAGCCAGCACTTCTTATTTCTGCATGCATTCAACAAGGTAATATTACATCCCTGTTCCCTGAATCATTTCAGTTAGAAATCAAATGATCCTTCATTCTCATTTGTGATAAAAGTAGGAGGAAGGAATCTATTTTGGATTCTAATCCACAAAGCTCAGTATGAATCAGTGTCCAATACTGATGGGATCTCAGAAGTGTGCCTTCTCTATCACAGCACTTGATCTCTGGAACAGCATCTCCCAGAGATTTAAATAGACCTTATCCTGCTCTTCTTCAAGCAAAACTTGAAGACTTGGCATGGGCTAGGGTGAGTGGAAGGTTCCTTTGGGAAGGTGTGTTGTGAGTGTTCCCTCCAGAGTAACCATCATGATTTTTATATTATTTTTAAACTTCATTTTATTCTTGTTTGTCACCCAGAGTTATAAATATAATGTATAAACAAACAAGCAAGCAAATTTGGATTTTCTGTATTCCTGATAGATCATGAACTTCTCTGATCCTAGAATGTTGCAAAAATATACTGAACATTGCATGCAAGCTTGGGGTCCTTTCCATACAAGGACAAATTAGTTGATGCTTTTAGTTTATAATAAGAACAACTAAGTAGAGACATGATATACATCACTGCTCTGGTTTCAACAACTGAGTTGGTTCCATAAGTGGTTTTTATCCCTCACTATTAACCTGGCTGAAAAAGGAGGCCCCATATTGTCAATCTATCTGTGACCATGGCAATCATTAAAACAATGAAGGCCAAAAGAGGATATGTCCAACCTTCCAGACTGGTAAGGAGTTATTATTTGAGATCCCCAGGTTAAGAACACCCAGTTTAAGGATGACCCATAGTTAAGAATGGAACCTATTATAGCAAAATTTGAGTTAAATACACAATGATTTGAGTTAAATACACAATGGTTTGAGTTAATTACACAAAACTACTTATATAGTATTATACAATAATACTGTTCTGGCTTACATACAAATTTGACTTAAGGACAGATCTTGAGAACAAAATTCATTTGTAAACTGGGGACTATCTGTAAATCCTCCTGTTAGCTTTCATGGCAACATTCTCAATGAAAGTCCCATGAAATCACACCCAAATTGCAAATTATGAATTATTTCTTCCTGGTATCCATTTCATGCCAATAGAGTTCAAGTCCACTGTCGGCTGTGGAAACTAACTTTTCATCTGTTACTCTCTCTCAACCCAGTCAAACTCACAGAGCTGCTTTTGAGGAGATAAAAATTAAGAGAGATTATCACGTAGGCTGCCTTGAGCACCTAAAGAAAAGATGGGATAGAAATCAAATTAATTAAGTAGAATGAATGAATGATGAATGATGGAGAATTATGTACCTTTTCTTAGAAGCAAGGGTAGAGATAGTTGTTTGAGTCTGATGAATTCATCTGAACTAAGAATGTGGTTCTATCAAACTTTCTGAACCTAGAACCATTTCTACCTCACAACTACCGTTCATTTATCCACAGCTCCACCTCTGAACTTTATTCATTGCTATTCTTGGTCTGAGGGTTCTGCTATGAGGAAACAGCTGCAGCTGAGCAAGCTTAGTGTTACAGAATCTTCATTCTTTTCAGACCTTGATTAACACAAGATTACATGCATCATATGGAAGATGCATAAAATCCTACTAATGAAGCAGTTGCATGTTGCTCCTTCCACACAGAAAGCCATCAAATATTGGAACAGATAAGTAAATTTAGACTCTGGACTTAATGGGCTCATTTCCTCTCCACAGAGATACTGCTGAAGACATAGAATTAAGGTGAGATTGTTATTAGGGTTCTGCAGTGATCTGGATTCATAAGGTCCAGCATGATTTAGAGTGTGCTTGGTGTACATGTAGGTGTACATGTCAGAAACCCCTTAAGAAGAGAAAGCCCTTTCTTTGCCTGAGACTCCAGAAAACCCCAGCTGTTCATAAAAGGCCACTCTAATGGTGTGTCCTTGCACTATCTTAATATTTATGTGTCATTCATCTGCAATTAAAAGAGGTCTCCTTTCTATCTTCCCCATCTAAATGTATTCCCATCCATTTTGTTTCACTGTCCTGACTCTGATACTTGAAGTGAAAACAGAGCGCCCATGAGCTAAATCAGAGAGCCCAGCAGACACAGAGAGGCTTTCAGCTAGATTTCCTCTCAATAAATGAGAAAGTTCATTAGGTTATTATTTTTTCATGGTACAAGCACAGAAATGGTCTGTTGTCTCCATTACCCTCTGATAATTTTGTTTTCCTTGCGAGTTTACCATCGATCTGACATGGCATTACATTTCATCCCCTTTATAAAATGAGGCTTATAAAATATATAAAATGCAACTGTTTTTCATTAGTGTCTTGAACAAGCTGCACAGGAACTTTCCCAGGTCGGGTTCATAAAGAGGTGACGGGCAACAAAACTCTTGTTGTTGCTCTTCTTTTCTTTGTTAGGCTCTTATCCAGCATTTCTCCATAGCTCTTTCTCTGTTCAGCAGAGGGCTAAGAACAAATCCATCCATCTTGTATACTCCTGAGTTTCTCAAAAGAAGAGACTTCTGTCACAATAAATTATCTTCACTGGGTTTGTGACCCATTAAGGAATGAGCTGACACCAATAAATTCATTTCACTTAACACCCTTACACCATGTCAGAACCTGATTTCTAGAAATGAAAGACCATAAATTTGCTAGGTGAATCAGCAAGGTTTCTTCCTTCTAGAATCATTTGCTTCACCTTGGCAATGTATCCTGCCTTGATCAGGACAGTCCAAGGGTGGCCACAGGGTATGGTCACAAAGGTCAAGATGGTGGCTACAACAGTGCTATCAAAGCCCCGCCTGTTTTTTTATGTGTAATATTAATTGTGCAGTAGTAATACTTTATTACGACTCTCTAAAATGTGTTTTTCTTGAGATACAGACTCTTTCTGTACAAAAAGCTTTGTTTCCTAAGTAATTGCAAGTAATCCTTAAAATAAAAAGAATGACAACAATAATATCAAATCTATATCTAAAGGCTAATTTTGGGATTATCAATGTGGTACAGTAAGCACAGTGCTAACCTCTGATAGCTTACTAGAGCCATGCTTTTAAGGCAGCAAATCCAACTGGAGTGCAAGAATCTAAACTGGGGCATTTTAGAACTGGTTCAGTAAAGGAGAGTCCATCTCTCCCTAAATAATTAGTTGCCCAATGAACCATTCTTGTATTTTTTTATTATTATTATTAATTTATATTGTGTTGTTATAAATCTTGATGCATTATGTTATTTCAGTGCAACAATATTTATATAGCATAATTAAATTCTTGATAGTCTGTTATTTAGATACTTTAGGGTACTGGAAGTAAAGAAGAAAAAAAGAAAGAAGTATATATTCCATCAATATTAATTCCAATTTAGGATATCAACCCTTCTTACTGTTATGAAGTTCTCGTTAACATCCAAACAGAAACTGCCCTTCTATAATTTGTGTTCCATATCTGGGATGATAGAACATAATACTCCTTTGATATAAAGCACTATTATATCCCTCCTCAGTCTTCTCCTCTCAAAGTCTATTTCCCCAAACTTGTTATGACTCTCTTGAGGCTGGATAGAGAGGGACCTAACCCCCCTTGTCTCCCATTCAAAAAATTCTACAACTACTTTGGCTCACATTTCCCCCAACATTTTTCCCAGGGAGGAATGGTGGCCATGCATGCACGAACATCTAGAAGTAGCACCCAAAGCAATCATACAGCAGATGTAGTTGCTTGAACTACTCAGAAAGAGGTGGCTGGCATGTGCTCCCATGGATGGCAAAGCACTTTTCTCAAAGGACTTACATAGCTCTTGCCATGTTAATAAATCAGTCAGTGTCACTGGAGAGGTCAAGAATGGACAGCAGGTGTGGTTTCAGTCAAATTGTGTTGACAAAGGAGTTTTGCTTCCTCAGCATCATTTGAAAATTTCTGCAATGATTTCTAGAAGATTTGGCATGCTTCCTGTAATTTTTATCCTATTCATCCAAAAAGCAATATAGGTTTGAGTACTTTAATATTCCAGACTGTAAAGGAATGTCCTTGAACCCCATTGCATCAACTTCTATGAAATATGGCAAGCTTCATTCCCTGATAGTGGCCCAACTTTTCTGCAAACATATTAATATATTATGGGACAACATATTAACCTGCCACAACTACTGCCAGGAGATTTGTAGCAGATGGGCATGTTAGCATAATGAGGAAGTACAGTTCTGCTCTGCTCTCAATAAGCGTATGTCATTTGAACATTTTGTATACATGTTCAGAAATAGGCAACACAATCTCATCATCCATAACACACTATGGCTGTTTCATTGTTGAAACTTGACTTTCTGGAATTATACCTTGGATGCAATTCTCCTGATGAGCAAACTTAGTGCTGACCTCAGAGTAGACCAAAGATATGAAAGAAGTGAAAACAGGATAAAAATGAAAACCTGACCACTGATTTAATGGAGTTTATGTAGTGTTGCTCCATATAGTGAATGCATGCCTTCTAGTTCGATTTTATTTGTAAAAATATATTCTAGTATCTCTAGAGAAACATGATCACATCTTCTACAATATGATCAAAAGCCTCTCAAATGTAATCTTCTGATCAAAAGATTTGGTGAAGCAGTCATTTGTAAAGTGACTAAAAGTCTCTCTTTGCCCAAAATAGCCAATGTGACAGATTAACTAGCAGATTATAGGACGTAGCAGTTCCATCAGTGCATCACCCTTACCGATGCAAAAGAATAAAATAAAGATTAATAGTCTGAACACATAGAAGAGATAGGTCTCTAGCCGTACTCCTTTGTATCTGATTGATTATACTGGGGACATTTTTGAAAACAAAAAAACAAAAATGAAACAGGAATAGCCAGAAAGATTAATGGGAATAATTGGGGAATTTTATATCTGCAATGCTGATCCATATCCTGTGGAACAAAAAAACCCACAAAATCAGGTTTCAAATATCTTCTAAATTAGCTAGTAAACTGGCCAACCTCTGTAAGAGAACAAAGTTAGACAAAAAAAAAAAAAAAATTACATGGAAATTATTAAAAGCAAAATTCATAAAAGTAGATGCAAAGTACACTTGCACCTGGCTTCTAAATGGTTACGTTTTTCAAAGATAGTTTGAAACCAAATTAAATTTCATTATAAATAACCAAGATAAATCATGATTTATTTATATAATCAAGATTCAGGAAAGAGGCCTCTTTTTTTTTCTTTTCCTAAACTTCAAACTGCAGATATAATAAAAGCGAAGCAAGTCATTTATAAGGCCAACTAAAGAAAAATTGAAAAGGAATTCTTTCTCAGTAGACTGTGAATGAAAATGCTTGAGTAAAAGTAGGAGAAAAGTCTACCCATGTCACTTTGCCTGCTTGGTCTGGAAATGTGTATCTTTGTGAATGATTAAACCTTCAGAGCAGGTCGTGTTTATCCTGCACGCTGTTCCCAGGATTCTTGGAAACAATTGATTCTAGGACCAAAGACACAATGAAGAGAAATTGTCAAATTGCTTCATGTCTTATGATATGGTGCCAAATGCCTAGGATTTGTAAAACTTGCAAAACTCGAAGGATAAATATCAAGAGAGCAACCAGGTCTGATTTAAACAAAGACAATATATATTTAGACATCCTTAGTCTTTGCTGACACTAAGGACTGTTCAGACAGATTTTCTATTGGCTGGTATTCTGCATAGTTTCCAGACCATCCGTATGCCCTAAGAAAAACCTCTATGGAAGAACCTCTATGGCTTAACAACAGGGGTAATGTTGTGGGATGCTAATTACCTAGTTCTAAGCTAGAGAGTAGGTCATCTGAAATGTGATTTCTCTACTAACTGAATCCAGTGAAGGCTGAAATACTGCTACAGAGATGCTTTATTATGCTGTACCTGCTCAGAGGAGAAGAGATATCCATTAAAAATGGCATTTTTCTGTGTGCTTTGCTAATAGAACCAAATTTCTTGATGTTTCTAGCACTGCCATATTTATGAAAGAGAAACAGAAGAAAAGGAATTTCTGAGGCAAGATCATTTGTATCTGAGGTGATATAAAGATGAAATTTTGTAGAACAAAGAGGCAGTGTGGTCTTCAGGGATTTGGCTAGTACTGTAATCAATGGAAGGTCTACAGAGAGATCTTTCTCAGTGGCTGTTAACTCAGTCCTTGGAGATCTTGTCCATGCTTAAAGTCATTGTGCCTTGTTTCCTTTGACTGATGGAGAACTGTCCTAATCCTGCAAAGTATAATGCTCATTATACTTTGCAATCAAATGGTTAAATTAATCACATCGTCCTGTGGAACTACAAAGAAGAGGTACTGTTTTGGAGCCACTGGGTATAATTCCCTATTGCCAGATCACATAAGATACATGTAAACAAGATTTTTAACATACATTCCACTCCCACAGCTTGTACAGAGAATGTAGCCTATGTATGGAAACCCACAGTTTGATCACAGGAACAGGATGGGCTGTTCTGCAATGAAAAGCCCTCTCCTTTATTTGCAGTGAACTAAGGGGTAGAGGAGGCAGTTGGCTCCCATTTCTTTAACCATCAGCAAAATGTTAGCAAAGCTCTCCTCGCCTGTATTTGTCCATAATTAGGCCCTTATGAGCCACTGTTTATGCACAGCCATCTCTTACACAAGGTGCTACCTTTGAAAATCACTAAGAACCTTTAGTAGTACAGAATGGGGCAACCCCCTTTTAGGCAGTTATGAGTAACCAGGAGTGTATGACACAGGTGCTGCTGGCCTTGCTCTGATTATCACTAGGTTTCCAGATGCAACTCAGAATGCTGACTTTGACGTCTAAAGCGTTATATGGCTTGACAACAGACTACAGGCAGGATCTCCTTCTCCAGTCAGAATTGCCATGCCTAGTCCACTTACCCTGGAAGAAGCTATTGGTTGCCTCCAATTTCTATAAATTGAGGAAGGCTAAGGCCAAGAGGCATTGCTTTTTCACTGTTGCTCTTAATGGAATAGTCTTGCCCTAGAAATTACATGAGCCCCATTTTTGTAGCATTTCAGAGGATGGTAAAGAGGGAGCTCTTCCAGAGAGAACCTGAGACTTATTTGGTTCGCCATCTGTAGTAGCATTACTGTCACTGCCCTTATTTTTAGCTTGAATCTAATTAACTGGGTGAGTAATGATCACTCCATCAATTTTATTTTAACAATGTTATCATTATTAAGAAAGATTGCATTTTGGTATGCTAGCTTATTGAATCTTATTGGGGACATTTTATTGATGAGACATCCCATGGATATTTTAATTGTTCTGGATTATGGTAAATCGCTGGGAGTCTCTGGCAGATTCAGCAATATGCAAGTGTACTAAATGAATAAGCAAACAAACATAAATATATAACCTGCCTGTGTGCCCTACAACAAAAACTCTAACTGTGATTTAAACATCCCCTATAAAATCCCTCTTGCTTTTAGTTTTGTTACTGCGTGCATTAAACTGTTCTGGAGTTTCATTTTCCTTGCTCCAAGTTTTCTTGCACAGATTTTGATGTTGTGGCCTGGTCCTTTCTACAAGGACTTATCTCTGATATGAACCTTTTTTTTTTTTTACACCTTTTCATAATCTTTCTGCCTTATTGCCAGCATACAATCTATGGTTTTCAAGAAGCTCATGCTGAAGTGATGGGTGGTTTACTAATGCAGCATTTAGAAGATGGACACAAACATCTCATGGTTTTATCCAAAGAATATTTATGTATCTGAAATCATTGCAAAGAAATCTAAGGCACATGTCCTCATTGCTCTTCAGATGTTTGCAACAAATATGTAGCCCTCTTCCTACTCACTTTAGTTTCATTTCTCTGTTGCGGCACTACTACTACTGTGATATCACTATTTAATATGACTATCCTCTGCTTTACATAATTCAGTCTCTTCCTCAAAGCAAACTGTTTTTTTTCCCCTTGGTCCCACTGTTCTTCAAATTGTGTTGTAAATGCAGATGTATGAGAGTCTTTTTAAAAATAAACTATTATTTTATAGAGTCACAGAATCCTAATGTTGGAGGCTATGTTACCCGTCCTCTCCCACATGCTGCTACCTCTCAGAAAATCACCCTCCTGGGGGGCCAGTAGGCTTGGAAAAGCCTCCCTTTGGGGATTAATGAAAGGGTTTTCATTAAAATAAAAATCAAAGTGCTGCAGGGATGAATGGGGAATTGCAGCTGGAGAGAGGAGAGTTAACTTTTTCAGTCTGCTACTTAAAAACCTTTCCCCATCAATTTCATTTAATCTCCCATTGAAGCTAATTGGAGTCTTTTTTAAAGCATGCATGACAGAGAATATCCATATGCCTGTGAGTGGTGTGTGTGATATATACGAGAATGGATATGGATGTGTCTGTGTCCGTTTGACACAGTATATGCGTAAAAGAGAGAATGAAGGGGAATCATACTTACTTTTCCCTTCAGCCTCATGATGCTGATAGTTTAATTCTCTGAAGGTTAGACACAAGAAAGTGCCATTTTTAGGCTGGAAAAAAAACATGAGTATTTTATATTTAGTTGTTTTACCTGAACTTTTTTTAAAAGAAAGATATGTTTGAAATAAAGAATGATAAAAATGGTACAAACATCCTAAAAGGACTTTCACAGCCACAGCAAGCTTTCCTGTCTACTCCCATTGTATTCCATTTTTCTTTTCCCACATCCATTATATACTCCTTAGCTAATCTATTTACACTGAGCTAAAGCATGAGTAAAAATGTGTGAAGCTGATGTCTTTGCAATTTCTCAGACCTTGTTAGATCTTATTATATGACTCTTTACTGGATGAGCAAATGATTGCAGAAATGAATGTTTGATTCTTAATCACGTAAAATAAAGAGTTCCTTTTTAAAAAAGGAGGGATAAACACTACTGGATAATTGATGCTCAAAGTTTAAAGCAAGCTAATTCTTAAAAATAACTTGGTACAGAACAAAATGAAAGAGCAAAAGTGGTATGTTTGTTCCAGCAGCCGTACAATACAAAACTTGTGATTCAGATTTTGTTTAGCGCTTTAGTATAATTTCAAGGATATAAAACTTCTCCTGGAAAGAATTCAACCTTCCTTACTTGCAGACAGATTGCATATAATTGGGACTCTGAAACTACCCTGATTTGGAGATCAGCTGTAGCTCATAAAGAAATTTGGGCTGGATATATGGTGTTCACTGTTGGCACTGAACTTATTCCATTGTCACTTCCAAGTCTCTTGCATATTGGTCATTGAAAGAGCCTTATGTGTCTCTTTAGACAAAAGAATAAATGGGGGGGGGGGGGGAAATCCCCTGTACTTCTGTGTCCTCTTTGTTGTTAGTAGATTTACAGTTACCTAAATATACAATAAAAAAGAAAAGATAGTTAAAAGAAATCCACAAGTCAGTCTGTGGTAATGTACTCCCTAGTTGTAGAGTCTGACTTGGTTTGCTTTAAATAATTATGTGTGTTATCTTCATTTTTATCAGTACCAAGCAATTGTCTTTATTTATCATCATAGATTTTGGATATCAGATTTCCTACACCTCTTATAAAAAATAGATATTGCCCATAAAATCAGATTGAGCAGGAAATGACCATCTGAGTGTGTGTGTACATGTGTACAGTATGTGCTTTAATTGTGGTCTTTTCTGAGAGCATCAGGAAAAGTATAGTTGAATATTCCCCTGCCTGGGTGCTCTTCAGCTGTGTTGAACTACAATCCCCTCTTGGTTAATGCTGGCTGTGAATAAGGAGGTCAGACCGCAAAGAGATTTTGGGAAAGGCTGGTATAATTTGTCTGTTTTGAGACTTTCCTTCCAAATTGGCCTTTAGAAAACCTTTACATTACATTTTTTCTGGAGGGAACCATCATTTTATTTATTGATTTAAAAATAAATTGCTTATTATTAAAATACGTGATGAATAGTTAATATTATTGAATAGATTATAAAGTTTTAATACATTGTTCTACCCCTCAGACTGACATAGGACAATTTCAGGTTCATAGACTGTATTTTTAAACTGTATAATTTAAGTTGATTGGCTCTAATAAGCAAACTGTTCAACTTGTATCATTACAAAAATAATAAGCCTCCAGAGATCTTTCAAAGAGAACTAAACCAGCGTTAAGTGCTACATCCCTCTTATCTCTCATCTTTTGGAAAAATGATGAAAGTAATTATACATGTTCACATGCACACATATACACAGAAGAACAAATTAAATGTTGATGCTCTATTTCTATAAATACTTTTTTAAGATGAGAATTAACTACAGAAAGATGTTTGTGCAACTTTGCTATGTTTAATTACACTTGGTGTAATTTCTACAAGAACCAAAATGTGAGTTATCCGGTTTTTTCTTCACTGTTTATTTAATAACTTAGGAAATTGTGTATTAGAAAGATTCATTGAGTAATCAAATAATCAGACAAATCTAACGTAATGGTTTAATTAAAAGTGATTTATCTAATGAAATAAAATCCCCAGATTTAGCATCAGCAAACTATGAGGAGATTTATTCTAGGTACTGAATTCATAATTGAAGGCATTGCCTTACCAAACATCAGTTAAACATAGATTTAGAAATAGAAATATTTGTTAGGCTTTCTGACAAAGGTTAGATGAAGCGTACAAAACAAAACAAATACCAGTTTTAGAATCCCTCCCCACAAAAAATCAGTAGCACTGACATTTTAGTTAGCTTTTCAGTTCCATCTCTTATGAAATCTCTTATGAAATCTTACGCATAGCAAAACGTTACATATCTTTTTGCTGCACTGAGAACTCCATCAAACCAATGAGTGCTTTTGATGATCCTTGATTATAGAATTTCCCTGGAGGAAGGAAAATATTCAGACTTCACCAGGCATTTGTTCTGCTATCTGCTCACTCCCAAGTTAATTTATGGTTTATTTGTTTTATACTTATTAATAGTATTAAATTGATTATATAAGTTGCAACGTTGATTTGAAGTCACCTTTGGAGTTACTTGTCACAGCTGAATGTATAGATGCCATTTTAAAAGCAAACAAATGAATTAAGCAATAACTGCTTTGAGCATACTGGCCATCTGATGGGGTGAGAGTGCCTGGATAACCCTTCTCCTCCTCCTCCAAGAGGTACACCATCTGTGCCTAGGGTTTGTATAGCCTAACCTCATGTCTGAATGTGAAATTTCCCATGTGCAGTTTCCTTTTACACAGGCAGTACCACCGTCAGAAAAATGCTTATGTATGCAAGGCTGCTTACAACTGTAGATTACCCTTACCACTACAACTTTATTTGGTTAAAGAATAAGGGACAAAAGTGTGCTAAAGGAACTACTGAGTAGCACATGGCTTAATATTTTTATTGAATTATCTAGTTGGGACCGTTGTCATGTTATGAGAATTGCTACTATGTCTAATGGCAAAAAGTGTCAAGAACAATTTCACCATGCCTAGAAGAAAGACTATGCCAGGAGCCAACACTGTTGTTCCTTAAGAAAACATATTGCACAACCATTATGGCAAACCAATATAGATGAAAGAAAGCTTCAGTGTCCACTGTTTAGTACAGATTTCTCCATCTGTGCTCTTCAAGTGAAACCATGCAGATATTACTTCAATGGAGAAAGCTCCAGCCCATCAGAACAAACTAAATATGTCAGGCTAAGGTCAGCAAGTACTTTAGTGAATTGCAAAATGATAGTGTAAACTGTTTGCCTTCCTTATCAATCCATTTTAAAGCAAATCAACTTTGTACCTGCTCTAAATTTAGCTTTATCTTTCTATAAATGTAGACAGAGTCTGTAGCACCCAATAAATCAGACTGCTGCCAACAGAGGTTATGAAATCAAAATAAAGTTCAGTCTAGCAACTTTGGTCCAAATATTCTTATGGCAAAACAGAAAAAGAGAGACAGAAGAACATACTATTATTCATGTGTTGTCATTCAAGAGAGGGAAAAAATGCCTTTTGTCTTTAAAAAGAAGCATTATGTAAGCATGATATATAACAACAATTTATTTTGTTACGTTTTGGCATTTTTTTTAAATTATCCTAATAAATTTAACACTCCTAAATCAGATTCTCTCTTTTTCCTAAGATTATGACTTTGGAAACTGTGAACACAACAATTTCTTTCTATGTAGGACAGGAGATCTGGGCAAATAGCTATATTGGTCACAATGGACTGGTTCACACATCAATCTAAGTCATGGGATGAGCACAGGAGCAAAAGAAAGTCATTATTGGCTTGTGTATATTTCCATAATCCCGCCTTTTAACATCATCCAAATGATGAATCAGGTTTATTACTATTCATTTCAGCCAGTTTCAAAATAACCTATGGTTTCTCAAGCAGCTTTTTAAAATAATCAGAGTGTATTACAAACCAATATATCCAGCACAAACAATATTACTAGCTAAGATCTAAGGAAAATAAAGGTAAATTTTCCAAAGCCCTCCTCCTCTATCCGCAAAAAAAGTAGAAAGCAGAAGAGGACATGTATAGTGGCTCCTTCCTAGTCACTTACATGTTTTGTTGAACCATGATTAACTTTAATGCAAAGATGGGAAATAGTTTCTATCTAGAAACTAATCTAGTTTACCAGGATGGCCCATGAAATCTCAGATAAAGACTGTCCCTCAAAACCATACCATCTCTTGGAGTATCTATAGGACTTCATCTACAGGACTTCAGCTATACCCATACATTTTCCCTTCAGAGCTACTTAATTTACCTTTCCATTGCCACCCCAGTGGTGCCTATCTTTCCAGGACTTTGAACCATGCATCTTTTACTTGTATTCATTATTTCCTCTTTCAAATGAAAAAGCATAAGTGCAAGTGAAGCACATCCACAGGCGTCAGTGCTTCAAAACACAATGCACTTTGGGGCAGGGCTTCTGCTTAGAGTTATGTTTTGTCTCACCAAAGCCAAGCCTTTGATATCAGTTGTCCCTCCCAGGTCAATTGAGGGTGGTGGGGATGGCCTGAGTATTGGCCTGCTTCAATTCCCCATACCTGTCTTAAAGTGACATGCAAATTGGGCCCATGTAACCTTAAAGCCTGTTACTGGAAAATGTCTAATAACCTCAAGGGGAGTTCCCCAGAGATCCCACTGCACAATAATTTATCGTGAACATATTGCAGGTGAAGGAGACAGGGATGGATGTGGGGATGCATAGCCTGAAATGAAAAGGTTACAATTCTCGTGTAGAGAATAGTTGTAAACATGACATCTTTTCCCTGATTCAGAAGTTCCTATGATCCACTGTTAACCGTACTTATTTTGGATAACAGAGAAACAATATTTATCAGCATTTTAAGCTACAAGAGCTGGTAATATAAATGTCAAATGGAAAGAAACACAGTGAAGCCTAAACCCTGATGAGATGAATGCAGGGCGTATAGTTGGTGAACGTTCATTTCTCTCCTCATACACCCGCCCTCCTGCCATACTATGACCATCCCTCATCATTCGTGGCCAAGCCATTTTTGAATAAAATGGTTGCTATAACTCATGAAAATAAAACAGAGGTGCCTTCTATCGTAGACATGCATTCTATATGAAAATTTGGTTTATGGCTGCCAGACCCACCAGCCTGAACCTACAAAGTAATTCCACTAGCATGCATCTGTCAGACAGACAAGCTAAATGAGAGCAAGAATTTATGCCATCTATTCTAAGTTGGCTAGTACTGCTCTTCCATAGCTAAGAAGATTAGAAATGAGACTCATTTGTACAAGCTAAATTTTCTTGCAATCTGACACAGAGAAGTGACACCATTCAAACTGGAGTGTGCCCCCTACACTTCTGGACATAAACATTTTTGCTGAAGGTGGAACAAGGAAAGTTTCCTGCCCACTTTCTGTGGGATGGAGATACAGTTGAACAAATATACAGAGTAAGCATTATTTTGGTTATTATTATTATATTTTTATCCCCCCTTTTTATATATAACTCAAGGTGGAGAACACACTTAACACTCCTGTCTCCTGTTATTCACCTCTGCCATGTGGAATGTATACTGAAATCAGAGGATTCTTTTCTTTAAGAGAATGGCCTAGCTAACCATGTGCAGTTTACTATTCTTTCACAAGAACATCAAGGACATAACCTTATAAAACAAGCAAGGTTATTTCTAAATAAACAAACATGAGGCAAAGGAACCAAGTTAAGATTCAACTTCACCTGTTCTAAAAGGGTGCTTCTTGGGGTTTTATTGAGATGTGGATCATATTCTACACTTTTAAGACTGCAGCCTTATGGATCCTGGGACTAGGATGGAGGGGAGAGGAGGCCTTTTATCACCATTGTTTTAAGTTCTGACTCTCAGAGTTCAGCTCCCCCAAAATGGATTTTATTACACACATGTGTTAGTTATAGTACAATGGCTGTTTTATACAACATCCCAAAAAAGGGGGGTAAGGGGGACTTGTAGTTGCAAAGTGAAGGTGTGCATAAAAATGTGTATGCTAAATTTATCTGTATAAATTTCAAAATACTGAATGCATTTTGAATGTGCAATAAATTTCACATATCAGTATAATGGATAAAGAATGGGATCAGATGGCCCCTATACCTTTTCTGTCTGTTGTTTGGTAATGAGCAATGAGCATTTCATGGTACCTACTTTTCCTTCTAATAGTCATTTAGTTTTAAACTGGACTGAACTGATTAGGTCTTCAATCAATACTTCTTGGAGGGAGGGGAGGGGAGGGGAGGGGAGGGAAGGATGGGAGGCTGGACTGACAGATTTCATATGCCTATTTATTTTTCATATTAAAAAATCCCACATTCAGATATATTTTGACTTCTCTTCATAGAATGATTGTTCTGTATAAAAGCAGTTGCATAACAAATATATCTGACTATGACATACAGTAATTTTAGAGTAGGCACTCCTAATTTCAACGTTGAATTTTGAATACAATAAATATTAATATATCATTGGTCAGAGTCTCCATTTAGTTATAAATTCTCCAGAAAGACCTCTACTGTCTGAGCTCTTGGCTAGCTAAAAGTCTAAAGATAAACAGATTTCCCATATAAAGACACTTCAGAGCACAAGCAGTAGTCTTTCTGGACTTGAATTTTGTTTTGTTTTTTCTGGCTTCTTGCACAAGTTCCTTTGCAGAGTATCAAGCATCCCTCTAGATGTATATTACATAAGCAGGTAACCAATTTTATCCGAACTGTTATATATTTATACATGCAAAACTAGTTGTATCCCTCTGACACACAAATATCCTGCTGTGAGTAAATTTTGCAAGCAGAAATATTCTCTGTTGTACTATTTCTCATGACCTCATGATATCACCCATCATTTATTATCTGATCTGACTTGTAATTTGTTGGATCCTATCCTACAAATGAAACTAAAATAAAATTGACAGTGGCAGTGACAGTGGCAGGTACAGAACAATCAATCATTGGCACTGTGTAGGATTTAATTTGGGGATTAGCTTGCAGGATTTCCAGCATATGCCTTGGGACCAGGGAGAAAGTTGGGTAAAAAGAACAACTGTATTGAGTGTTTTATTCATAATCACAATCCAGGTTTGGGGGGAGTTGTGTTTGTTTAATGGTAGGTCATTAATTTTCTTATTTTGATGCAACAATCATTTAAGATTCCATTACTCTGAAGAGGCAAACTCAAGATGATGTTGTGGTAAGTATCATCAGCCCTTCAGGATAGACCAGACTAAGAAACCAAAGTTGTGCATGCTAATACTATTTTTATTATAAGATTATAGTAACAAGATCTTATGGTAACAGAATCAGAACCCATTATCTTCATGAGAACTAGGAAGGGTCTTGCGTGAGATGCTTGCTTAGTTACAGTTCTGGCTTAGACTCAGAGGTATTACAGGTATGTTGTATTCCACATGCCCATAGACAAAAATGTAATAGAGAGGTTAGCAAGATTATCTAGCCAGTATGCTGGCTGGGAAATTCGAGATGTTAGTCCACCCACCTTAAAGTTGCCACAGTTGAGAAACACTGATTTAGACCTACTGACAACTATTTTATTTATTTATTTGTTTATTTGTTTGTTTATTTATTTATTTATTTATTAAATTTATATGCCACTCATCTCCCCCAGAAGGTGATTCTGGGCGACTTACAATTAAAAACCAAGACAATAAAAACAATAAAAATATAAATACCCCCAATTAAAACACAAATAACAAATCTATAAAAGCAATATACAAATCAAGAAGATGGGGGAAGCAGTATCAATCATCCCATGAGCCAGTTCCAGCAATGCGAGCCCCGATCAGGCCCCCAGGCCATCCAGCATAGCCATGTTTTTACACCTTTTTGGAAGGCCAGGAGAGTGGGGGCAGCCTGCACCTTGGCTGGCAAGCTGTTCCACAGGGCGGGGGCCACAGCAGAAAAGGCCATCTTCCTAGACCCCACCAGCTGAAATTCCTTGACTGGCGGGGTCCGCAACATGCCCCTTCTGCCAGACTGAGTGGGGCAAGCAGATATAATGGGGATGAGATGGCTCCTCAGATAACCTGGTCCTATGCTGTCCTTTTGATCTTTATGGAGACAAATGACATGGCCAGTAGAAACCTTGAAAGAATATATGGAGACTACAAGGTCTTGTGTAGGAAGGTGAAGAAACTTGGAGCACAAATAGTTTCTTCATCAATCTTTCCAGTTGAAAGTCATAATACCAGAAGAAAAAGCAGGGTCCTAGAAGTCAATGACTAGCTATGCAGATGATGTTGCCAAGAACGGCTGGGATTCTATGACAATTGCTATACGACTTTCATAAAGAGTTCCTGGGAAGAGAAAGGATACATCTTGCAAAAACTGGGAAGGAAGTGTTTGGCAGGTGTCTCACCATCTCACAGGAGATACAACAAAAGGAGCAAAAAGTCTAGAACCACATATGCCGACAAAGACTGGGACCAAGAAAGCAGAACACAAAAGGTGAAGCCAGAGGCCAGGATGGGGACTCAGTTTCATAGGACACTGTAACGGACAGGCCAGTAAGTGGTACTCAGAACCTTGGATATTTATGTGATAGGCATCACTGAAACTTGGTGGGATGATACTCATGTTTGGGACATAGTACTGTGAAGCTACAATTTATTCAAAAGGAAAAGACCCATAGAAAGAGTGAGGGTGTTGCACTGTATGTAAACATAATATATAATTGAACAGAAAGTAAGGAATTGGAGCATGGAAGCCCTGTTGGAAGTATCAGAGTAAGTATCAGAGAAACAAATATGATACTATTGGGGAGTTTATTATAAACACTCGGGCAAGCAGAAGATACAAATGAGGTCTTTCTGCATCAGATATTCCGTTTTTCAAAGAGGCATGCAATAATGATAATGGGAGGTTACAGTTGCTCTGACATCTGCTGAGAAGCAAACTCTGCCAAGAGTCTAATATCCAACAAATTCTTGTCCATCCTTGTTGATAATTTTATAAGGTAGAAGAAAGAACAAGGGTTCTTATATTTCAGATGAAACAGATTTAAAATATTCTAGACATGGCTGAAATGAAGAGGTTGGAATTTATTAGGGAGAAATGTAAATTTCTATATCTAGATAGGAAAAATGTAAAGCACAAGTACAGGATGGGTGGTCCCTGGCCTGGCAATAGTAGATGGGAAAGGAATGTGAGCATCCTTTTTGACCAAAAGTTAAATATGAACCAGCAATATGATTTAAGACAATAGTAATGACTCTATTCATCCTGTCACTGCTCTGATCAGATAAAACAATGGATATTTCTGACATTGCATAGTCAAATTAAAAAAAATAGAATTCTGAAACTATGTGATTAGGTGTGCTCTGTACATTGGGATAGTTAAGCTTTGCACTGCTTCTTTCTACTATTTTCCCAGGGTTTCTCCATAGGCAAGAAAGAAGATGCAACTGACCTTCTGCTAATTTGGACCAGGGAGTGTAATGTGCAAATGGCAAGACACATCACTTAGGATTTCATCTCTTTAGACATGATGCCCCCGAGCAATGTAATTTATATTTCATGCACAATTGAAGCAGCTAATGATAAAATTCTCCAAGGGGGAAAACAAGTTGTTACAGTGTTAATTACATTGCTGTTTCATTCCTCCTACTTTTGCAAAGCTTTTCAATGGTTAGCCAGTACCCCCCCCCCCCCGCAAAAATTGAGGTTCTCATATACAAATTCAATTGGACACCTTTAAAAAGTGGATTTCTATTACTGTATATGATGTTTCTCAAATCTTATAGCAGAGACTTCCAGTAGTATGAATAGAATTTATCAGTTTATAATAGTAGTTTATAATCTTATTTTATTATCTATATTGTGCTGACAGTTGATATTTGTATTCTATTTAGAGTTTAAGAGAGATTTCTAGTTTTTTTAAACCATACAATATACTCAGTTATTTACAATCAATTAGTGAAATACTGAAAAACTTTAATTTCTGTGACACTTGTAAATTTCCTGTTTATTCACTTATACTTTATTTTTTATCTTTTTTCCCCTTCTTTTTTGTTTACTTGTTCTTTCTGTACAATGTTCAGTAAAAATATATTAAAAATCGAAAGTATATTTCTGATCCTAATTTCTACTATTCAGTGACATATTGATCACACAGATTAGTCCTCCCTCCACTTCCCAAGAAGATACCTTGTATAGTTCTTCCTAGCCATTTATTCCCTCTATGCATTATTCCTGTTGACCCACTGAACCAGATACAACCCAGCACAACATATGGATGGATACATGCTATACTTACAAGATGCCAAATAGAAGCAGCTACAAATGATTGAATAGCTGAACACAACTAAAATTTCCAGCATACAGTATATTACTAAACATTTTAAAAGATGACATATTAGAAACTGGAGGAAGGAAGGAAGGAAGGAAGGAAGGAAGGAAGGAAGGAAGGAAGGAAGGAAGGAAGGAAGGAAGGAAGGAAGGAAGGAAGGAAGGAAGGAAGGAAGGAGTCACCATGGCTTCTACACAGAAGGTATTTTCTTTATTATAAACATGATTTTAGGGTGATCATTGTGTGTCAATGGTGCCTGTGTTCTTCTTGGTTCTATCCTGAGTATTTGAAAGCTATCAAGACATCAAAATGGTGGCTCCTTCATGCTCAGAGGTTGGCCAAGAGAACTGCTATATAATATTGGAAGTTTAATTTACACTTGATTTGCAACAGTAGACTGTTGATATGCATTTATTGTCAATATTTGCATTACAGGGTTTTTGTTTTTATTAAAGGCCCTTTCAAGAAATGTAGACAACTTTTTTGGTATTATACAATTTATGATATAAATTTCCAGGCCTCTTTTTCTTGCTTAATTTTGTATCCCAAATATGTACAATATAATAAATGCACACATATTTTGTTGGTTTCTTTGATACAATAAAATAACATTTTAAAAATACCCATCTATATAATTATTGAAATTGAAAAGGCAGGGGACAAGGACAATCCAACTGACTAGGCAAGCTCATATATTAATAGGCTGTTGTGAAATAATTTGTCCTAAGATGTTCAAAGTTCAGTGCCATCATTGTCACTCTTGCCTATAAACCAAGCAAATCCATCCATTTCTGGGTGGAATAAAATATTCTTTGATCTTCCATGCCTGTCCCTGCGTAGCTGAAGTACATACAAGTATATAAACATGATTTTAGGCACGTTGCCGTTTGTTTAGGATGCCTTGGTATATGAAATTAAAAAGAGATCAGTTTGATGAGATCAAATGCCATTGAAGCCAGCATTCTATTTCCCTTGGTAGCCAAGTAGATTTCACTGGGAAGCCCATGAGAGGTCCTTTTCCATCCCACTGTTTTTCCCTGGTAAGAAGCATTCAGAAACTTGCAATAACTGATGGCTATCTCCACATCCAGGGAAGAAACTAACCATGGAATATGCTCAATCTGCCCATCTGCTTCCTTGGGTTGGTGCAGAAATGGCACCGTCTTATATACTACAAGTCAGATATGCTCACTCAAACAGTCAGAGCTTTTAATCAAGAGTACTTCAGTGTGATTATTCAGTTTGGTAAGTTTCATTGCCTGCCTTGAGTAACATAAACGGAGGCAGTTTGGGGTAGGAATGGCCTTTTCCTTTCTTCATGGCAACAGGTCTCTTCTTTGTGGAAAACATCTAGGCAGAAACTGAAAGAAACCGGGGTGCTACAAAGTCAGAGAATTTAGCCTTTCTCCTGCTCAGAATTTCAGAGGGTAATGGTCACATTACTGCAAATAGACAGAGATCTATCAGGACAGAAGACAAGATGGTCACATACTCTTGAGAGGACAGTCCCTTCTTGAAAGCAGTTTCCATGGAACATCTGCCCAATTCAAATCCACTTTACAATATTTATAAATTGTGCATTTAAAAGCCACATTAAAATCACCACAGAATAAAAGCAAAAAAAAGATCATTCTGTAAAAAACAGCCATATCAATATTATCCACCAATATCTTGGTAACAGTGATGGAGCCAGCTGGATTCTGACTCATAGGTGGAGTTCATCAGTCCTTCACATGTGTTTAAACAACAATGTATTTCTAAATAGCCATCTTCCTTAACAATACTGTAAGCATAAACAGCATTCATTCAAATGTGGCCCATTTGCCCTCTTTCTTGGCAATTAATTTCCTCATTTTTTGTGACGCATAAGTGCCCACCCCATGAACAGTATTCAGCTTTATAAAAATATGGAGTTTAGACATGCTCTAATGCCTCATCTGTATAATTTGTTCATATTTTACATCTGTGTGAAACATCTTGATTCCAGTTTTTCTCCTTAGACCCATTTTTTAAATATATATCTGCTCTTGATGTATCTTGAATGTAGGAACAGTGCGTTAACTATCCACCACTCCCTTCTTCCTATCTCTGCTTCTTTCCTTGGACAATCTTGTGTTTTTAGGCAGCTAGAGATGACATCCTTGAGTACTGTCCAGAGCCCATCCTACCTGCCATCTGTCCCAGTTTGGCCAGGATATCTATGATAGAGGAGGGCATTCCATCCAAAATATCTGCCTAGGAAAATCCTGGTTTTTTCTGCTGGGAGAGCACAAGCACCATATCTTCTCAATTATTACTGCTGCCTTCTCCTTCATGGATGCCACAAGGAGGTCATGCAGAAGCCCCCCTGCTGCCACTGCCACAAATGGCAATCGCCTCCCCCAGTCTTGTGAAGATGATCCAGAACAAGGTGTAAATGCAGGGCATGTGAGCAAATACAATCTCCACACCAATAAAGACACCCATCAGAACTGGCCAAAGGGGCAGTTATACAGATTACAGTGTATTCCGCATGTACAGTAAATGGCCTAAAATATGGCAAAGCAGGTATTGTTCTTGAGTGCTCCCTAGATAGCAAGGGTGTCCTGTGCATGCTGTGGTCATGCACATTAAAGAATTCTCTTCTTACAAACAGAATCATCATGAGGGAGTAGACAGCATTATACATCTAAAACTGCTAGCCGCAAGAAGTCAGAAGGTACGTTGCAGACTAGGGTTCAAGGGGGTGGTACTACAGTTTACAGAGTGAAGTAAAGGGTTTCAAACACAGTATTTTATTTTCAAACACTGCTTAAATGCTGAAGGCTTGTGGAACAGAGTTTTATTTTCAAAAGCTGAAAATAAAAAGCTTGTCTTCAAGTGCTAAAGACAAGGATTATTCTTATTCAGAGCAGTTTTGTTTTTACAACCTACTTATTACGCCTGTGTGAAGCCTGAAGAGTTGCTTTGCTTTGATTGAGGTGTCAACCAAGCATCTCTTTGATGTGCCTAGGCAAAGGAAAACAATGCTCAACTTCTAAATACTGCATGGAATTCGCTATTTAACTGGCTTTCCATTGTTCTCAGTGCCTGTGTGCACATGCACAGAAGCCATTTTCATCTAAACAAAGTGGCTGGGCAAAATGAAGCAGCCTTTTAATGCTTCTGATCAGAGGGGTGAGGGTAGAGTGCCTCCCATTTCTGCACTGAGATACCACCTTGAACTGGAGAACTCAGTGGCGATTGGACCAACGGAAGTTTGACAGTGCTTCACACTACTTATTATTCAAGACCAGAGCTTTTCTGATCCAGAAGAGAATTTCATTTTCAAAATATTATTGCTCCTTTACACCAAAATGAAAATCCCCTCCCCCCAAAGAAACAACTGCATTGACTTCCTCATAGGCTGTGAGGGCAGGGGATTTATAAAGCCACCCTCAGATGAAAGCATCTGTAGCTTTTGAAAAACATAGCCTAGTGACTTCTCAATGGCAGGATCCTCACTAATGACTTAGAGCATCCTCTAAAGCAATGTTTCTGTGGCTGGGGAATTCTGGGAGTTGAAGTCCACACATCTTTGAGGAACACTGCTCTAAAGTCATCCAACTATTTCTTTTATCAATTGAACACTAATAAGGACAGGTTTTACATCATTTAAACAATGGATGGGTGATGGTAGACTATGCTATACAGTAAATCACTAGTGAGGAAGTGACTAATACCCCACAATGGGATTCATGAAGCAAAGGGGCTTATAGTTAGTGTCTAGCAGAGGACCAAGGCAGAATATCAAGACCACCTAAAATCTTCCTGAGAACTAATATCAATTATTCCAATCAACACAAACAACAGCAGACAAAGCAATGAACCCAGAATTACTTTTCCATTTAGTATCATGTTAGCATATCAAGGGAAGAACAATTTTGCTAAACTGGTAGGCAATTAGGTCTTATTATTTGAAGGAATTTGGGCGGGGGGGGGGGGGGGAGGTTGGCCATAGGGGAAGGTTTGCTCCTGCAATGCCAAATACAGTCTCAGCCCCAGCTGCAAATGTTTTGTTTTGCTGAACTTATCCCATTAGGGCATCAGAAACAAAATAAATAAAGGAGGCTGGGGGAGAAGCAGAAGTAAATAAAGAAATAAACATGTGCCTGGCACACATTAAATAAATCATGACTCTATCTGTAACCTGACATGTTGACAGGTATTTCCCACTGCTACTGATGCTTATTTCCTTGTACCTTTTCTGTCTCCTTTTGGGCACAATCTTAAAACTGCACAGTCACCATGATAAAGCCTTTCAAAGCTACAGAGTAAAGGCATCTTGCTCCAGTGGTTTGCGGCAGTCCCAGTGACAGCACCCTGACACTCTTTGGAGTGAACTTTTATTACAATTTTTCCCCTTCTTTTCCCCTCACTTTTTCATCCAACAGAAATTCAGGATAACCTGTTCAAGGAAGGACTGTCCATCATGAATGGGAGACACACGCAGAGGTCTCCAGGCACAAGGTCTTCTTTGAAATCCTTGGCTGTAGAGCCCTACTAAGGAACTGTATATATTCTACACATCCAGAAGAAAGTTAAGGTTCCCCATCCCCTGCAAGAGTTAAAATGTATGTGCGTGAATATCTCTGTGTGTGTCGTCTTAAATCTGAGTCCAAGAATGTTGGTCTCTATTATCAGACTTCAGCCAAGCAGAAAATCTCTGTCATTCATGCCTAGTAAAAACAAAAAGAAACTGCTGACTTTTGCTCACAATACCACCACTGCTATAGCTTCTACGAGAAGAAGCAAATGATGTGATATTGACTGTTGGCCCAATTGACTATCTGCAAAGGGTTATTAACTGCTGCTCTGTCAAATGAAAAATTAGAATTCAAGGTGTTTATATGTATTCATGTTTGCCACACAGTGTGGGACTGTTATTAGAACACCTCAATTGTTTTCTTTTGTTGATTTTCCTTTCAGGGACATGAAATACATATGGGATACCTCCAGTATTTGAACAAATCTCGCCATTCTCTCATTATTATCATAGCAGTTTTGTGGCTTCAATTCTGTTTTGCAAACCTGCATAATGTATTTATTCTGCATCTTTATTTATGCAGATGCGGCAGCATGATAAAAAAAACGAGGGGATGCACCATAAGGTTTGACCCTTTGTGGTACTATTTCAGTCTATGGCAGGGAATAACATTTCTTCTGTTAAATCACACCTCCATGTCTCAGACATGCAGATGCTAAAACCACATCCAAGGGGGGAAATGGCAAATTATTCTATTCATCATGTGTATTCTTGTTGAATAATAAGGCAGCCTTGTTGAATTTTGCCACCTAGTGGTAGTCAACAAGACTACTGCCTGTTTACAGATCGCACCTATTTGACCTTCAGAAATTCAGTTCCTCACCTATGTGACTATTTTTGAAATTTAGGAAACCGGTTTAGAGACGTATCTATATACTCAACAGGCCTGACACAATGTTAGTTGTTTCAGTTATTACAATTGATAGATAAAATAATTAAATAAATACTAGGCTAAGTGAAATGTTGACTTTGGGGGTCAAGCCACTGTGTGTGTCGGGGGGGGGGGAACAGACAAGTGCTAAGTGAAGTGCTACCATATGAGGAACTGTAAAGTTATGTGGGACCTATAATAGGAATTATTTCATTCATCTGTTGAAATGATTTTTGTTGAATTTGCTATTGGTATTCTAGAACTTCCTCAGTTATTTTAACTTGTGGCACAAATTACTTTCCCTACATATTTATTTTCAGTGTGTTGTTCTTTTAATATCACACATGCAGTCTTGGCAACTCTGACCAAATAAGATGTAGAAATAAAGTTTACTTAATCACTTACACAATTTTCATTCTATCCTACCCATGTGGGAAAATTACTGAATCTGTAAATATTGTTGGCAAATTCGAAACGTTCTCTTCTCCTTTGTTCTATCTAAAATAAATACACAGAGTGCTTTTAAATGATGCTTTTATTGTGCAACCTACCTTCCCATATACAGAGTTTCACAAAAAAAGGTTCAGGACTACTTCTAAAGTATTTATTGTGCAATAGCCCAGCCTCATTCATGGACTCTCTGGAGTGAGACCCAAAAACATCCAAACTTTGTTATCTTTCATCTGTAAATTTGCTATGTTTTTTGAGCACTTCTTTCGTCTAATTTCCCATTAAAAAATCTATAAAGAGGGAAAGAAGAAATAGCTAGCAATTCCTTTGGATTTTTAGCATTATGAGCTCTATCTCTGAAAGGTTCCACATTGCAACTGATGTTTAGCATGATGCTTTGGGAAAGAAGGAAATCATATCAAGGGTGTGTGAATAATTTTGGCTCTGGGTACTGCCACAGGGGCTGATGATGCTACTAGGACAAAAGCCCTGAGGAATCTGAACTAGCTCTAATAAATCTCATGCCAGTCACATGTAATCGGAAATGCCCTACGTGTGACATTCATTCACAGTTTCCTTCTTTCCCATTGGTAATTCCAACAACCATGTTATATATGATGTGGCTTTCTGATAATAAGCATTGATCAATTTATCTTCCAACAGGTCACCACTGTCAGATGATAATGTTCACTAATCCATATTAGCATTTCTTGGCAACACATAAGCAATACTCCGTTAACTTCAAGGAGAGGCATACATTCAGCCTGTCTGCTTTTCAAATAGATATAAATCTCCACAATTGATGACATCTGATTTGCACATAGGCAAAAGATACAATAAGATTCATATGGAAGAAAGGAAGCCTGAGGGTAGAGATGGTCTTCCTACAGCTTTGGCTTGGATTAAGTGACTCTGAATGATGTTTCCATTCATTGTTTACTTCTGGTTTTGTTTTGTTTTAATTTATCAACCTGTTTGCCACCTCAATCACTGAAAATAACTCTAGGCTATAATTGCTACAAGGTTTTTGGAGGGGGGATTTTTGGGGGGGGTTTTCTTTTAATTTTTTTTTTAAGTTGTTCTGGTTATCAGATGGCTCGCTTGCTTTTCCATCCATCAAAACTTGATAAGAAACCATTCCTCTGTAAACTGGCAGTTTGCTGCCCAATTTTGACATAATAACTTCTGATTGTTCAAGTGGCCGCAAAAGAAAAAAAAAAAAGGAAGTCATGAAACATAAGCTGTATGTGGGTGCATACATAGCAATGCCACCTAAAAATGTCCACTACCCTGGAGCACATCAGGTGCTTCACTGCCTCATGGCAGAAGTGGCCCTAATCGTGCACCTTGGTCTAGTCCTTTCAGCTGGTTTTGATTCTGTGATTAATCCACATAACACCCCAATCCTGTTAAAATCACTTTAGTGGAATTATTTTTGCAGATGTTGCATGTTCAGTGCAATTGCCTGCAGAAATAATTTCTTACATATGCAATTATATTTGCACTGGCTTTCACACAAAGTGCATTATAAAGCCATGGTACTTGTAGAAACCCATGCATACAGGGCTATGTTTGCTAGCAATGGGTGCAATCTGTGGACCCAAGACCACACTTCAACTTGAAATCCCCTTTTTGCAGGCCTCAGAGCCACCTCTGCCTATGAATACTGCACTCTGACAGCAGCATTTCCTGCAGCTCTAAAGTAGAAAACACATGAGAAGTGCAGTATATAAACTCTAGGCACAACATCATTTAAAGAAAAGACTTTCAAAACTCAACCTCATCTACAACAGGTCATCTCTGTTGTGGGCCGCAGCCCTCCTTCTGTCCAATATTAAGCAGAGCTCTTAGATACCAAAGAGTTGCAAGCTTTCCTCGCTGCAGAAACCGTTCAACTGGCTTGTTGGACAGTGGTGTTGTGAGATCATCTGCAGAAGTCACATGTTGCCAACCAGGGCTCTTGTTTCTTCTGCAAAAAGCAAGAAAATGGTGAATGGCAATTGAACTCTCCTTCCCAAAGCAAATAGCCTTTGCCTTTGTTGCCATTCAGACAGGAGAGGAAAGGGTAAAAGAGTCCTTTGCTCTAGGTTGGCAGAGAGGGAGTCTGTGGGTGGAAACAACCTTGCCCTTCAACTCCCCTGCTTGTTTCAAAATGCAACTCCCCTGTTTAAAATTAATTGCGGAGCATGGCTGTAAAAACCTCAGGGAACAGGCTAGGCCTTGTTTCGCTTGAGAAGGAGAAAGCGGGGAGACTTCCCTGCTCAGTAGTTTGGCCTCTATCCCTTTTAGGGCCTTCTGCTCTGGTACAATACATGTGTTCTCTAATAATAACAACCCTAAATTGCTAATTTGAGATTTTTTTAAAAAACGCTTTTCTAAGCCATAGCCTGGAAAGCCATTCATTAGGAGCAGAAGAATACATTTTAGAAAACACCTCTATTACATTCTCCTTTGGAAAAGCAAGGGACGGGAGCTGTTTTGTTTCCATAATGGCTTGATGAGTCTGGATGAACTTTTGCTTTTGAGGCAGAATAGAAAGGTGCTGGAGACAAAACAGCTGAAATGATTGGCAGTCTGGTTTTGTTGCCATGGTAAGATCACTCTGAGTAATTTGCCAGACAATGGACCACACTCTCTGAATGGGAGATGCCTGGGTAGGTCTAGATGACTCACGCCTCTGTTCCTCCATATGGAACAGGGAGAATCTCCGTCAAGATAGCAAAGGAGTTCAAGCAGACCAACAAGGAGGAAGATATAACTACCAACATTTCTGCATCATTTGGCCCCTTTGAATAAAGAGACAATCAAGGAACAGAAAAATAACAGGAAGAATGGCACTGAGAGCTAATAACTTAATAGAACAAAGTGACTACTACCTACCATCATGAACACATGTGAAAAATGATTATACCAGTCAGATGTACATGCTGTTGAATATGGAAACATCCAGGTTCAACACCAATACAAGTTTTGGGGTGATTGTAGGCTGGTCACTGTGAAGAGGCCTATGAGTCTTGTTTTCCAGATAATAGTTCTTTGTTTAAAGCTTTATCAAAGGACAGTTCACAGATAAAAAATCTAAAGTTTTCTAAAAGCTGTTCAGTTCTCAGCATTCTTCACTGTTGGCCATACTGCCTGGGGTTGCTGGGCACTGTATTTCAGCAATATCTGGGATTACGTATCTGCTTTTACTAGCAGAAAGCCTCATTCCCTTAGCTAACTTCTGCTCCAACTCTTTCTGGGTGCTTCTTTGCCATATAAGGTATTGGCTGCTTCTCCTTCACTTAGTAAGATCACATTTCATCATAAGGCCTACTAAGATGAATAATATAAAAGCCTCAACCTTTTTACTCTCCCCTATTTCAAAATTATTTCCAGATATCCCAGAATATGGTGGCCATGTGTCTTACTTCAAGACCAGCTTAAAGATTAAGAGACATAAGAAAGGGAAACAAGGTTTTAAAGTACCCATCAATGGACAGCATCTGGACAGCATCTGGGTGAGGCAGACTAGTTCTTTACTTTTTACCACTCTTGTACTGGAGAGCCCTTCAAATAGAGAAGGCTCCAGAGGAAAGCTCTCTGACAACCCTTCAATAAGAGGGCTATCAGTTGTGAAACAGAACAAATCGTTGTCCTCTGTCTAAATTTACAGTGTGCATATTAGGGAACTGACATTATTTTCAGAAAGCTTTACCTTTTCATGGCTTGACAGGGTCTCTGACACTATATGAGCCTACATAAATTTGCTTTAATTGAGAGTTTTGCTTTGCAAAAAGGATGCTCCCTGTTTCTATCATACATTGTAGTATAACTTCTGAAGATCTGTGAGAGCTAAGTGGGTGAAGATATTCCCTGCGTATGCAGTTCCCTATCACTTTCCAGGTAGAAGAAATATAGGCCACATTTTTATTGAATGTGTTCCACACTGCTTTCCTACAAAGTAACCTCAGCACTTGCTGAAGAAATGGAATGAGATACAATTAAAACCAGGTAAACATTCACTATCATGAATATACAAATGATAGACAGGGCTGCAACAGAAAGTGTCAAAGCACAGATACACAATCACTTTTTGGCCATGTTAGTAGGGCAATCTTCAGATCTGGAGGGTTTTCAAAGTTTTACCATAATAATGCACTGTTTCATTAGATAATGCCATTCTTATACACTTTCCCCTTAATTTTCATGACTATTAACATGAACATTGTAATTAGAAGAGGTAAATTGTAATATATCTCTTTTTAGTACATAAATGCTTGCTTGTTTCCTGCCTTTCTTCCATGCCCTCCCAAGGTATTGCCACTTTGACTGGATGGGAGAGTTCAAAAGTTCCAGTGGTCCTGAAAAAAAAAATCAGCAGGTGCTAGACCTCCTTATAGAGTCACTCTTGCTGGTAAGGTGGGAGAAAGGAAGCTAAGAATAATCCACAATAGGAGTGTGGACAGGTGAGGTTCTTCAGGATGAGGAAATCAACCCATCTAAGAGAAGGAACTCCAAAATCAAATCCAGCAGAAGGTAATGCCAAATTGTTTCTATATTGTTGCAAAGAAAACTACATAGATATGCCTCAAACGTGTATAAAAATCTGGGTATCAGATAATGATACTCTTAGGATAAAAACTACTGGGGAAAAAAGCTGAACTTCCAAGAGTAGATCTGGAGGTGGTGACTTGGCCAGACCAAAGGAGTAAGGAACCTGAACCCTGATTATACCAGTATTGAAAGAAGAGTTCCTTGTTTTACAAAGTCACAGAAGCATGAAGTGAGAAAAACTTGAAATTGTCAAAGCAGAAATGAAACACACTAACTTAAATGTTTTAGGAATCAGTGAACTTAGATGGGCCAAACTTAAATAATTAAATCAGATGATTATGTGATACACTATTCAGGACATGAGACCATATGAAAGAATTGAGTGGCAGTGATACCAGGAAAAAAAAAAGAAGCATATTTAAATATGTCCTCTGTAATAGCCCAAGAAATGACAGAATCATATCTATTAGAATAATTGTATGTCTAGTGAATCTCATTGTTATGCCTGCACTATAAATGAAATGGTAGAAAACACTGAGGAATTCTATAACAAATTGCAAGAAGTGATAAATGCAACCTCTAGAAAGAACATAGCACTGTTAATACACAATTGAAATGCCGAAGCTGGAAAAATAGAGGAACCTAAAATGACATGAAGATTTGGAATGGGAAAATATAATAATGTGTGAACTAGGTTAACAGAGTTTTGCAAAGAGAATTCATTGCCAACACCTGCTTCAAGCAATAAACACTGATTCTATAGCTCAACATCACTGGAAGGACAACTGCCTAATAAGAAACAGGAGTTTCTAGCCTTCTGCCTTTAACCAATATAACAAACTGACTCTCAGGGTGAGACTACTCAAAAGTAATCATGAGAAACATCTAACAGAGTTAAGTGAACTTAAAGAAAGATGGGAAGACCCTGCTGAAATGGGACATTTGTAGAGAACAAATATATTTAGGAATTAAGTCCACAAAAAAGTGAACGGAGCTGTCAAATAGAAAAGTTCAGTATTGCATTACTTAAGGCTGCAAGAGATGGTACACCTAGACTGTTCACAGCTCTCTGTTTACAAATATGGAATAGGAATATGTGTTCTAAAGATTGAAAAAAATCTGTATATAAATCTATATCAAAGAAAGAAGATAGAGAACATTCAAATTACTGAACAATTACTCTAATTCCTTATGCAAAAAAAGATTTGCTTAAGAACTTAGAAGGAAGTAATGAATATGAATGTTTATGGATAGACTCTTAAATGGAACAGAAATGCCAAATGAACAGGAGACGAATACATAAGATGAATAATGAAGAGGGCAAGAGAATTTTAAAAAGTGGTTTAACATTGCTTTCCTAACTATTTCAAGGCTTTTGATTGTGTAGAATGTGCAACATGTTCTGGAGTGCCAGAAAACCAAAATATTCTGTCACATAATCTGTACAATGAACAAGAGGCACTCTAAGAACTGAGGTCTGGAAAATGCTTCAGAACAAGAAAGGGAGGACACTTTCTGAGGTATATTGATCTCAATTCTGTTTAACTTGTAAAGTGAATATATTATAAGAATGACAAGATTGGAAGGGGTGACTGTTGGAACTAGAACTGGATGTCATAACAGTCATATCATTATCATTTGAGATATTTAAATCACCCTACTTTTTAGAAGACTTAGAAGCACTCATTAAGAAAGTAAAAATGGATAATGAAAAATGTGAGCTTAATGTTAAATATCAAAAAACCAAAGGTAATATTTAATACCAACATGTTTAATAAATTCACAGTTCAACACAAATAAGTCAAGGTAACAGCTTTGCTTTCTTGGGTGCAAGAATAGCTAAATGTGCTGGACAAGAATATGCTGCAGAAGAAAGGAGAAGATTAATCCTTGAGAGGAAGGCAATGACAAGCTTAGGATCATGAATGATAAGGATATTTCTATGAAAACAAAGATTAGAATAGTTAAAGCAATGATTTTCCAGTGGTAAAGTACAGCTGTTAAGACTGGATATTAAGATACTAACATTAAGGAAGAGCAAGAGAAGGGTGATAGATGCCTTCAGATTTTGTATTTGGATATAGATACTAAGGACTCAGCAAGGTCCACCCCCTTTGGGCATGCATGTGATATCATAACACATGTGCAAAAGGGAGAAATATATAATGTTGCTTTTGTCACTCTCTCCTCCTGCCCCCTCCCAGCAGATACCACTGCCATAGGTGTACACAAAGCGGGGGGGGGGGCGGGGAGAGGGCAAATGACAGAGTTCATCTTGATATTACAACACAAACCCCATGACTTACAACCTCGTGTCTGACATTGGAACACAAGTGAAAAGGGTGGGCTCAGCATCATGATGTCAGAAAGCACTTTTTTTTTTCTTTTCATTTTTCATCATCAGTTTAGGAGCAGACATCTGTGCATACAATGGAATACATTGCTAACACTGTCCCCTTTCTGTATCTATATTTTTGTGTTTGTCTGGCAGTTTGTTAAAAGATCTGAGAGGCTGCAATGATGGGAAGCTATGCATGTGAAGCTTAAATGTTATAAAAAAGAAAAGCATTGAAATCCTCTGTAGTATTGCCAGCAACCTTGCTGCCATTTGTCTGCTACATTATAAAGTCTTTGATATGATACTATGTGGACAATTTAACCAGGAATTTTCACAATGGCCGTGACTGTGGTTGCTTTCCTTTGCACTGGCGGCTGGATCGGGAAGGGAAGAAATGCATTCTAAAGAACACATAAAGGAAGAGGCAATCCAAGAAGATGGCAATGGGAGGTTGATAAAGGCTAATGGCTGGCCTGAGCCCAGGAACAGGAGGTGGGATGGGACAAGAGTTCCCACCAATGGGGAAATAATATACTACAGGTTCCACAAAATCTGCAGAACTGCTGTGATTCAAAGAAAACATCAGCTTTGCTGTTAAACCCAATAAACTGGAGGAGAGTCAGAAATAAATCAGCTCAGTTTCCCAAAACAATGTTCTGAGATTAATCAGCTTCAGAATCAATCCCAAAGTGGTGCAAAGCACTAGTGGAGAACCACACATTTTCCTGCGGAAGTTTTCAGAGGGTTGGGGAAGATGTTTAGGGGGCAAGAGTCAAGTATCTCCTCCACATAAAAACCAATATAAAACATTCTGTTTTTGGCCAACTTTTGGCACTTTCCAAGATGTGGCTAACAGTGTGACCAGTTGTCTGTCTGTTCTGGAGAACTACAAAGAAATTAGCCATCCTTCCTCTACAAAGGACCCTGTAGTCTAATGATCCTGTAAAAGCAGTCCATTTCAAAAGCATCTACCTAATGTAGTTGGTGAAGACATAAACCTATAAATTCTTCAGGGTGCATTGTATATACAATCATTTTTTTTCTACAAGTGGTGCTAAGGTAATTGTTAATCTGGAATGTATTGTTTGTCTTCCATTTTACCCATCAACTGATGGGCTGCAGAAACAGCAACAATAAGGAATGTAATGCTGTCACTGCATGGGTGTGTATGTCTCAGTGCGCCTTCATTTTCTGCAAGCTGAAGATGCAACCTCTGGGCTTTCTCTCTATTCTCTCCTCCTCCCACCTCTTCCTATGTCAGCATGTTTACCTACACCCTGCAAGCTATTAATTGAAATTGTAGAAAAACTGCTTCAAATTCTGCTAAACATGCTCATTTCCCACAGTTAAAATTCATATATAAATTATTCACCAGAGCCTAAAATCTCTCTGTGCAGCAACCACAGCTGTGCTTCTCTGATAAATAACTAATAGCAGTATCAGGTGGAAAAATCACACTGGTGAGATCTAGTTCTGCTCTATGAAAAGAAGCCTAAAGCTAACAGCCTGGAGGAGAATGTGTGTTGCTAATCAGACACGCTTTGGATGGAAGACTCTTGCTCAAAAACTATCAAATTTTTCTATGAATGAAATTAAGTGCTGTCATCATTTCCAGCTGCAACTTGTGGAGCCAATCCAGCTGACCTTGGTTTTGGCTAAACTGTTTTTTATTATGTATTGCATAATTGTCCTTTTTTCCCCTCAGTATGTGACTCTGGTTCAGATTTCATTTTGGTTCTTTTTTTTTTTGTTTGTTTCAGCTACATATGCCAGTACTCTTATTCATTTTCCAACATCTCACAGTTCTCATACTTTAGCCCTCAGTTGCACCACTTGCCTTATTTTCCCAGCTCATCATGCTGTTCATGCATCATCTCTCTGTTCTTTTTCATTGATTACCTTGTGCTGTAACCAGTGAACATTACCAACTTTTACCCTTTGTGATCTTGCTTCTTCATCACTCTTGTTCTTGAATTCTCCTGATGGGTCACCCTGTTTCCAACTCTACCTGATAAACAGAAGGAAATCTGGATTTGTGTTCTGAGTAGATTTAACACACCTTAGGATAGATCCAATATTTTCAATATTTTCCCATTGTCAGGACAGGTCACACCACCCCTTCCTCTATGCAGGAAGAGATAACATTATCCTTCTCCCACTCAAATGCAACCCCTGACTGTTTTCCAGCTTTGATTCAAAACTGGTGCCTTCCAGCCCAGCCATCTTGAGCCCTCCAATCTCCAGTGCTTCATTCTGATTTAATTCCAGCCCCAGCTGTGATTGGCTGCCGGGCTTGGCATGCCCCTCTCCCTTTAGCAGTTGGTCACTGCCATTTTGTGCTGGGCAGCTGCAGACTGCTCTATTCTCCACTGCCCTTGTTTCTTTATTTATTTTAATATTGTAGTTGAGCCAACAATGCCCCATTAAATCCATGAAGTTTCCATGATCAGTGATTTCCCAGACTCTTCATGCCACTCGGTCTGTAATATTCCGTGTGGGTACTCTTTCCATTTCTGCCTAGACTGCAGTGCTGGGCTGCCGGGCTGCTATGTTCTCTGCTGGTTGGCGGCTGCTATTGTTTTTTTATAATCTTGCAGTTCATCATCAATGAGCTATCCTCAACCTGAGAAGCTCGTGCTCTATTCAACCCTTACATCTCCCAGTGGGCATACTTTGGGTGTCTGCCCAGGCCGGCTGAAGCATTCTCCTCTGGCTTTCTTACCCACCACCCACAGTAATGCAAAATTTCCCTTCCTTTCCACCCACTCCCCATTAAAAAAAAAAAAAAAAGGTGCAACACATTGCTATTTTGTTTCTAGGAAGCTGAACTTTCAGTTCTTTGCTTACAAAGTTTCCATGGACCTATAGAGGAATGCAGGATCAAAAGAACAACCTGTTCCCTATTACTTTGATCACTGTTAGCATCAGAGCTCCCGTAAGGGAAAGAAAGGAAAAATACAAAGGGTCTGCTTTAGTGTCAAAGAATATAAATGGGGAAGGGGAGGTGAAGGCATCCATGTGTGCAAACATCTGGGAAGGCAAAGCAAGTCACGGGACTAGTGAGGAGAGAACAATTCCTGAAAGGAAAATATTCCTGTGAGGCACTGGTGAACAGGCCAGACAGGATCCTGCAAACAAGGTTTGTCTTCCCCCAATAGATGGGAAGGTCAAGAAGCAGGGGAACAACCAATCAGCTCTTGCAACGGTCATAATCCAGACTGAACACCAACCCCGTTCCAATGCCAACCAACTGCAATCCAGACTAGAGTTTCTGAAGCTGGTTTAATAAACAGCCAATAGTACATTTGGAAAGAAGCAGTTAGGCTGTGTGTGAAATTGCCTCAGAAATGTGAAGAAAAGAGCCTAAAACCTCAGCCCTGTGCCCCTGGTGATATCATGTTACTGGCACTGCTTTGTCCACTGATGCCCTATACTGCCAAAATAACAGTGGTAATAGAAAAGCATCAACCCAGTGCGGTGGCCTCTGTGGCCCCTACTGTTTAGATCTTGCTTCCTCGAACCTTTTCATGATTGGTTTCTCTTTCCCTTAATATTTACAGGCCCTCTTCTTTTAAATAGCAACAGTGTGTGTGTAGATATTCTGTACTACATTTGTGTCTAAATGCTTAAACACTTAGCAACTTGGGTTCAGAATCTATTTTTTCATGTTTCCTTTTATCTCCATCCTGCCAACTCTTTCTTCCCATCGATCCCCTGCTTTGCTGTTGGGAAAGGCACTTTTAGTTTGTGAGTCTGCAGGCAGGGAATTGTCTTTATTGCTATTGTTAATTCACATTCAGTGTTGAATTATTTTCATCACAGTTTTGCTTTGCCACTCTGTTCTAATGTTATGTAACAAAAATTAATATAAGAAAAATATAAGAATTAATTAATATAAGAGAAATTAATGTAAGATGCTAGTCATAACGATTTCCTATAAAGCCACTTACAGCCTGGGCCCTGGTTACCTCCAGGACCATCTTGGTCAGGCAGAATCTACCCACATGATCTATAGAGGTTGGAACCAGGAATAAAACAGTATTCTTTCTTTGGAACAGCTTGCCCCATCCTGAAGTCAGGTGTGCTCCTATCCTGATGGAGTTTTGTAAAATGGTAAAAGCAGTCCTTTTTAAGAGGGTGTTTGAATCTGCCTGATAGTAGCAGCAGTTTTTATTAGTAGTTTTATTAATCATATTTATTTGGTTTTAATGGTTTGGTTTTATAGTTGCATCATTGTCTTTTTGTTATTGTAAGTCACCTAGAATCTTGTGAATGGGTGGCATACAAAAGTTCATAACAATATAATAACATAACCAAATCGTGCTGATTTTCTAAAGAAATAAACTTTTTCCATTTGATTCTCTATGTACCAATTTTTAAAATTTTCTTCTGAGTGTATGTATGCTTGTGTATGTGTTGAATTTCTGCAATGACCCAAGGTCCACTTTCTCTTTCAAAGCTGAATGCATGAACTTGAAGGGCTCTTGATACATAGAGTGTGCTGGAAAATGGCAGTTTCAAAGAGGGCACCATTCTCAGAGGTCCTGACTTACCAGTGCAGTAGACCAATTAATGGAAGTGCTTTGCATAAGAATTTCCTTGAAGGTGAAAGAGCTATGATGATCCCTCTCTGATTTTCTCTGGGTAAAAAGTACCTCATTTGATTTGCAATTGTAGAAGGGTCAGATTTGCTAAACTGTGTTGTTTACATAACAGGCAGAGGGAGGAGTGCTTTGTGATCAAGCATATGGGCCTTTCCCCAACTGCACTTCATCATGGCAGACATGCCCTTTATTTTATCCCCAGCATATATCTGAGTCAGCTTAAAGTCATCTTTAGCTGTTCAGGTGTTAAAGTAGTGTTTTTCCTTTAAGCAGCTAATAGCCTGCAAGAATTTTACTGTGATACTCTGATGTGTTTTACTAATAATTTTTGTCAATGCCACTGTCTGATGACTCCAAGATTTAGGCTGATACAGGTGCCCTTCCCTTCTCTCTGGTGCCTGCAATGTTGGAAACATTACTGTGGATAATTTCCAGTTTAGTTTGCACTAGTGCACTCCCAGCCAATCTCTATATCCTGATCATAGCAAGCAAGCACACATGCCACTCAGTTTAGCTAGCAAAAATACAGATGGATGTTTATTTATTAAACATCAAACATCAAAGCAATTAATTGGCAAAATGGAACAAAAGAGAGAGTGAGTGAGTGTGTGTGTGAGAGAGAGAGAGATGGGCCACAGGCAAGGATATATAATATCTATATATCTCTACCTAAAGTCACAGAATTTTCTAGAGCCATTGGAAACAATATTGTGGATAATTAGCATGAACAGGCCCAAAGGGAGTGGCCTTTGGTTATGCCAACCCTAACCTTATTCAGGACATAATGCAGCAGAATAGAGATGGAAAATAGGACACCCAGTGATTTCTCCTCTATTCTGCACCATGAAGGAAACTCCTGGGGGCAGGGATGATAATGTATCTAACTTGGACAGTATCCTCTAGGGCCATTGTGCTTTGGCACTGGAAGAATCTGGTTTTTTCACACTGGCCTCTCCTACAGCACATGATGGTTCTCTGAGTTGAGCCCTGGTCAGAGACCTTAATCAGCCCAAAGTGCAGCTGGCCAGTAGTGGCAGTGGAGGACTGCATGGTCAAGCAGAAGAGAGGGGAAGATGGCTCTGCCACTTCATGAGACAATCCCCTTGTGGGCAAAATGAGTACACTGTCCTCTGACTGCATGCCAGAGCAGAAGCAATTGCCATTGGCAATGTGGACAGCAAAATCTGTGCCATTTACTTTTCTGCTTGCATATTAAGTGAGGATGAGCCCTTTGGCTGTTGCAAGATCAAGAACACATCTTGTGGAGAAATTCTTTCCTATCTAAACTCTATTGTCCAAGGCAAAGGCAGAAAATCCCAGTAGGGAGTTTAGCAGACCAGGGATTATGTGCAGAGGCTTTTCTGGGATACTAGCTTTTCAGAAGTAAAGAGTAGTAAACCTCTTTGTGGGAAGTGCTGGCAGCGATGGGGAAAAGCTGAACAGGAATATCTGAAGCATAGAATCTATTCTCCTCTTAAGATGCTAAATCATGTGGGAATCTTATGGAAGAAAAACAAAGCATTCTCTCCACTATGTGGAGGCAAGTTTGCAAAAGTATTTGGCGGGGGGGGGGGGTCAAGAATGGCTCTAATCTCTCCCACTTGTTTGTAATCACATGAAGAGAAAATACCAAATACCTGATAATATCAGATTCCCTTCATACTCCTCTGGATGTTACTTCTGCTGGATCTTCTTAAGACCAGGAAATTCCAATTTGGGGAAAACGTCAAAAGAAGATGTGGTAAGTAAGAGGAAAGTTAGGAGATGCTTTGGCCCCTAGCCTCTGACATATCCCTGACCTGGGGAAATTTTCAGGCCAACTGGTGAGCTAGCGTAGGTGAGTTTCTTACCAATGCTCACCACCAAAGAGAGGGAGTTAACAAAAACAAATAAAAGGAAGGCAACATTCCTTCCTTCTTTCCTCCCTGCAAGTTTGTTGTCAGTTTGTCATTTCTGTCCTGCTAATTGGGGCATTTCTCATGTAGGAGTACTCTAACTAAGCAGTAGAAATGCTCTGTGAGTTATTTAAAATACATTTTAGGAGCTGAGCATTGCTCTCCTTAATCACACAAGCTTAGGGGTTTGTCTTTGGTGCTATAGTAATCCCCAAAGGGATTTTTATTACATAAAAATGTCTTTTTATTTAAATCTCCAACAGCCAGGCTAGCATCCTTTTATTTTAGCAGTTCAATTGCCTGTAAAGAATGTAATAGACAATCTTCCAAGAAGACTTAGTAACTTGTTGCTTGCTTTGAAATTAAATCTATCTGCAAAATTTATTTTTTATACCACAGCATCTCACACTGTCATTCTCAGACCCTGAATATTTGTAAGAAATTTCCTCAAATTCTGCAATAAGAAGATAGTTTCCCCTCACCCTCCTTTAGGAGAGGTATATCTTCACTTAGTAAATGAGGAATTCTTAGCACTGCCCATCAAAAGGATGGTATTATGGTAAGAAAAAAAAAAATGAAAGAAATAGTAAAAGACAAATAGAAGCGAAATTGTTGGAACACTGGAAAATGCTCGGTTGAGATATAGTGATTCACCAGTAAAAGCTTTGTCTGGAAGCCTCATATGAAAAAACAATGGGTCTGATTAAGTTGAGGAAGATACCTTATGAAGGGTCAGGAATCACCATATCCCCCCAACCTGCTAGAAGGCCTCAGGAGGACTTCTGATTATGCTTTCTATGTTATTTAAAAATCAGAATGACAGGGAGGGACAGATTGGTTCCCTGGTGCTTCAGTCAAAGATAGTCCTCCTTCCCCAAACTATTGTACAGAGAAAAACTATAAGCACATACAGTATATGTTCTCCTGCAGAGCAAATAGCAAGTTTGTTGATTTCGTTTAACTGAGGAAAACTGAACAGGAAGAAATTAGTTTCCCCAGCACAGTGGCCTTGATCCAGTTTGAGAAGCCCTAATGGTCCCCGTATTTTCAAGTCTTTGGGACAGAAGCAGCCATATTCTTTGTCCCATAATTCTGAGTGTAACCTGCCACCAGTAATACCTAATACTAAGTCATGTGTTTAATTTACAGTCTTCATCTTGGGATGACTTTGAGTATAGACCCGATGGGGACTGAATTTGATAGTGGACCTGAGTATATGGAAGTTGTACCTGCATATGAAGACATGGGTGGGGGGCTAGCATATGAGAATGTGTGCATCTGTGATAGAAACTGTGTTCAGTGTTCTTGTCAAGAGTGATATATTTCTTCCCAATGACATGCCCATGCAATTTCTAAAGATAGTTACTTCCTTGTAACCCCTTGCTTGTTTTTGTAGTCTTTTAGCTTTAAATATAGCTATACTATTTTAATGCTTTCATTGTATCCTTGAAGATAAGAATGGTTGTATGATTTATGATTTCCTTGACCCTATAGCAGAGATGGGAGAGACCAGTTGTGGTCAGTCTGATAAGGGGCCAGGGCTGGGCCAACTGACAGGACATGCAAGATCTATATGCCTGTAATATTATTATCCTGATAGGGTAAGGGGAAGAGAGATGGGGTTAAGATAAGTTTAAGATGGATAATGAGTAATCATTAATGTATAGCTGGAAGGATGTCCATCTTTGGTTGAAGTCACAGTGACCTGATGTTTGTAAGAAGTTAACTGGTTTCTTTGTTTAAACTGTCACATAGATCCTGTGAAGAAAACGTATATAAGCTATGTAAAATCTGTAATCAGGACTCCCTCCTTTTGCTGGGAGTCTCCAACTTATTTAGAGCTCTGAAATAAAGTGGATAAAAAGTCTGATTTTCATCTTGGTGTTCTGTTCACCTCGCACCAAGTCCCGAACCTGGTAATTAGGGTCGATTGGATGGACCCAACAGACCTTATGGCTGAAACATATAGCCTGTTGGATTTCCTTGCTTCTTCCCCATCCCCTTCTTTATGTAACATCTAGCCTGAGGAAGAGTATTGAAACATTCAAATGTTTCTATACTGTTGTGTCCTTTTGTTTGGGCCTAATAATGATGATGAACAAGTGAAGTCAGAGAACTACAATGGAATTTTGAATTCAGAATAAAATATATATGTCTGTTTTAGGTGATGGCAAAAGGCAGTGCTTCATTAAATATATTTTGCTTCTTGGTCCAACTGGATAGAATCTGAGTGTGCAAAGGTATCACCTCCTGGCATGCGAGGGTGCAAAGTACCACCCCTGAAGAATGCTTAGAAGAAAATTGCCTTTTCAAATGTGATGCTATTCATTCTGAAGTAGCTTGTGAGTGTTCTTCAAACAGTCAGACTTGGTTAATTACTTAATGCAAATAGTTCTTTTGAAAGGAATATTGCAGCACACCATAAAATTATGAAATTCTGGTTTTTGCTTTTCTAAAAGATTTTCATTTTCTCATATACATTATCTTGAAAGCAGTGTTCATTTGTTTCCTCTCTTTTATTAAACAAAAGTTTGTCATTTTGTATAAAATGTCCATTCACTCATAAAAATGTAAGGCAAGAATGCTGCCTAAGACTAATTTTTAAGGAGTTCACTCCTCTTTGTTCCATGTCTCCTAAAGCTCTTATCAAGGCTTACAATGGTTGTGTGAGAAATTCATGAATTTTTATTGCTGCATGCAGAGAGTGTAACTTTTACAACTAACACAATAAATAAATTAAATCTTTAATAGTTGGCAGCTAATACAGTATGACCACTTACAGTTTTGTGAATATGCAATTAAGAAACTTTGGCAGGATGAAATCATAGGGGACACAGGGACTGAAAATGCTTCATAGTCTAAGCTACATATATTCTAGATCAGGGTTTCTCAATCTTGGCAGCTTTCAGATTGGGGGACTTAACTCCCAGAATTCTGGGAGTTGAAGTCCACCCATCTGAAAGCTGCTAAGGCTGAGAAACCCTGTTCTAGATATAGCATTTACTGTCCCCAAATGACTTCATGTTGTTCCTATTCCATATGATGACCTGGAAGACAATAATGATTACAGAACCAGAGCATGGAAGTTGTTTTGCACGACAGCAATCATAAGAAGAACGGCCAATACAGCTCTGCATTAAATTTCCTCACCTCATTATAAGGTAAATCAAAAGTCAGGGAGTGGCCTTTAACTAGCCAGCTACAGCTCCATGGATACTAATCCTTTTTCAGTGAAATTCCTATAACATCCTGCTCTGTGTCCACTTTCACAACATTAGCATTGCATCCTCCTTTGGAGAGAGAGGGAGGGAGAGGGAGAGAGCACAATATTCCCATTCAGTTAGTCATAGCCCCTGATTCTGATAGGCTACTTGGCCTTCTATTACTAAGATGTTCCACAAGTGTTGTATCAGAGGGTGGCAAAACAAATTAAACCTCATATGAGACTGTTGTTGTCATGATTGTATTGAGCTGGGAGTCTCCTATAATTTGTATTTTTTTGTTCATTCTATTTCATAAGCAAATTAGACTTGTGATCACCTCCACCCTGGGATTATCTTTGCTAAGAATTTTATGTCTATCGTTTTGTTCTTCTCTACACTGTTACAACATCACTTAGACATATGCTAATATTAGAACCTTTCTTAACCATATGCCAAATTTAGCCCATTTATCTCTGACACTATTGAACAAGAAAAATGTGATACACTCCCCCACGCAGGCAAATTCTGAGCAAGTTAGAATATCCAAGGAGTCTTCCTTCCAATATGAATGATAAGTGTGAGGAAGTATAATAAAAGTTATGTGCATTGAAAAGGACTTGATGTGTAGAAGGGCAGCTAAAACACATTACTGATATAGGTTTTCCTGCTTAGATAATGCCTGGAAGAAAGCAACACAAAACACCAGGACCAGGACCAGGACCAGGACCAGGACCAGGACCAGGACCAGGACCAGGACCAGGACCAGCAGAGAACAAATACTGTCCCTTCTATGTATTTAGATCTCTTCATATATCAAATGTAAAGTTCGTTAATGTCTCCAGCCAGTTGTAGAGGATTTCAGAGGATCGAGGAACCCTTTTAAAGATATCCCAGGTGCCCAGTTAAAGATATCCATAGGTGCCCAGTTCTTGTGAATGCTTGCAAAGGCAAAATACAATAAAAATTGGAAAGTGGGGTTTTGGCTGGATGGTTGGTTTTTTTAATGTAGAACAGTATGTAATTTATGAGCAGTAGTAACCATAAGCCATGCATCATTCTTTATGGAACAAACTGATGGACTTCTACTGCTAATCTGGCATTTCCTTTCTAACTATTTTGTTGGCTTTGCCCTATACACACGCACTCACACACAAACACAAACATATACTTTCTGCACAAAGGTACATATACAATTTTTCTATAAAATTCAACTATCAACGTCTGGGGTTGATCATTAAGATGATGAAAGTTGATAATTGGTCAAGCAACTGATTAATTATAAATGCATCTTTTAAAAAGATATAGTTGTAGTTTCACTTATTCCATTTGCCTAGCAGAAGTTATATTCCAAATTATTCTAAAATAAATCCCAGGTATGTTACTGCAAGCACTTCAGTAGGTAGCCATTCTGGCACCCATTGTGAAATTCTCTTGATGATTTATGGGTACCTGATGCCCAGCACTATAAATCAGGACATATATCATAAGGAGACAACACAAATGGGAGAAGAGCATGTAATTTGTCAACAGAAATGATCCATGTTATATCATAGTAGGGAAGTTATTCTGCTGTCATTTTGTTTACACACACATACATGAACACACACGCGCACACACACACACACTGCATTCAAATCATTTAAAGAAAATGTAGCTACCTAGACAATTAGATTTAGGCTTTAAAGACAAGATGTAGTTGATTCAGAAAGTGATTCTTAATTACTCCTCTTTTCAGATGGGAAACAAGAAAATGGAAGGGGATAGACCGCAAGACCACATTGGCAGTTACCTGATGCAAATGAGGCAGCTGGGAGAGCTATCAAAGCAATGAAGAAAAGATTTATGTCTTTCACTGACCATCTGCAAAGCACAACAACAAAAAATAGCTGAAACTCCAGTTTTCTGCTTTATCAGCTCTGTGAATAAGCATATAAATTTCTACAACATTTCTTTGGGCTCGCTGAAGGGAAAAATACATCCCCCGGGAAAGGGTGGGCAGCCGCGGTGGCATATGGCCTGTTGGACTCAGGGGCCTTGGAGATTTTGTCTGCATTAGCATCTGGGGGGGCAGCAGGAAAGGAGACCTGAGAAGTATTGTCAGAGCTAATAATTCTAGGTAGGAAGAACAATTTCCATTCCCTGAGAAAAAAGCATGAAGGATTCCAAATTCACTGATATTTTTCAGCTCCTCTGAGCATCCAGCTTGGCTTCGGAGACCAATGCCTTCTGGCAAACAAGCTTATCCAAGCTAAAAATACCTGGGAGCATATTAAGCTGCTTGGAGCCGCTCAAGGAAAAGAAACAGACAGGTGGAGGATTCACCCCTCTCTTTTCTCAGCAGGCATATCTGGTTCCTCCTAGGAAGTGCAATGTTTGGGAAGTCCAGGGCACCCTCCATTAAAAAGTTAAAAATTCAAATGGAAACGGTAGACCATGACAATCTGACTTCTTTTACTTCCCTTGTCATAATGATCAAAATCTTCCATTTGTTTTAGGAAAGCATTCACAGGAGGAAACACAAACTATGTGCCTAAAATATGGCCTCTTTGGCCTTGCATTTTAACCTTTCATGACCAGAGAAGGGAGATAGCATTAATCGTGTGATTATCTGAAGGCAAAACATGACTTTTAACAAAATGTTTTAATGTGTATGCATAATTAGAGTGATATGATTCATTTAGGGCAGGATTTAAATCAGTGTTTTTCAAACTTGGCAACTTTAAGTTGTATGAACTTCAACTCTCAGAATTCCCAGCTGGGGAATTCTGCGAGTTGAAGTCCACACACCTTAAAGTTGCCAAGTTTGAAAAACACTGATTTAAATGCTGGCTTTCACTATTGTGTATTGCCTTCCCTCCCCTCTCACCTGTGTTCTATAATCTATTGTGCAGAGCACAGCAAAGCTCCCAAAAAACTCTGCGCTCAGATAAAATACATATCAGCATGAGAGCTTGCAAAATGCAATGTCCATATTTTGCTCTCCAAAGAAATCCAGTCAGAAAATATATACTAACTGGTTTTTTATTGATAAAAATGCAAAACTCCATAAAATACAAGTTACATACAAAATATAGGAAATAACAAAAACAAAAACTTATTTTCATAAAACTTAGCATCCGAGACTTATCCACAACAAAGTCTCTAGCTAAAAACTCTCAGAGAAGAGGTACACTACTTGGTTATTAGTTACAACTACATAACCTATAAACCTACATGATGGATAACACTATACATGACTGACAGGCTGGGCATCTAGCCCTCCCATTATATTGCCAACATGTACCCCCCCCCACTGAATAACTAGCATACACACGCCAATAGGTGGCAGTAAATAGCAGTATACGTGCACAACACACAGTCACAAGTTGTTTTGTTTACATGAGCTACATAAGCTAGACATAATAATGTTGTACAGATAACGAGATGAATTTCTTCCCATGAGAAAATCCTGACATAATCATATGTTAAATATATCATTAGCTGTGCTTGAAATGCAAAATCATATAAAATGCATTTTTACCTAAGCCAGTTGTGGTCCTGGGAATGTTCTGTCTCCTACAAAGCTATGCATTTGGCACAAGTCAAAAAAAACCCAACAACATACATTTGTACAACTTGTGGGAGTGGCTGTGGGTTAATGGCTCCTCTGTATCCAGGACTTTGTCATCTTTGGTGCTGGATGGGGTAGCACTGCCCCAGACAGACCCAGTGCGAAATTTGGGGGTCCTCCTGGACTCATGGCTTCTGCTCAAAGAGCAGGTGGCAGCCATGGCCAGGAGGGCCTTCGCACAACTTTGGATTGTGCATCAGTTACACCCTTTCCTGGATCGGGATGCCCTTCGAACAGTCACTCATGCCCTTATCTCCCAGATAGACTACTGCAATGTGCTGTACATGGGGCTATCCTTTAAGAGTATCTGGAAGCTACAGTTGGTCCAGAATGCAGCTGCACAGGCTATTTTTGGAGCCCCAAGAAGGACCCATATAACACCATCGCTCCACGAGCTGCACTGGGTACCAGTTTGCTTCCGGGTCCAATTCAAGGTATTGGTTATTACCTTTAAAGCTCTACATGGCATGGGACCAGGTTACCTGAGGAACTGCCTCTTCTCCATGACTTTAACCCGTCCCACCTGATCACACAGAGGGCATGCTCCGGACCCCCTTGGTAAAAGAGCTATGACTAGTGGGGTCCAGAAGGAGGGCCTTCTCTGTGGTAGCCCCTGCCCTTTGGAATATCTTGCCCCCAGAGGTGAGATTGGCCCCCTCACTCCCGGCCTTCCAGAGGGATTTGAAGACCTGGCTCTGACATCCGGCCTGGGGTGGGGAGGGGAGACATCAAGTGTGGGGATGGCTAGCCCCTTAGAGGCCTGGCATTACTGCTCTGAACCATCGGCCTCCTGGACTCTTTCTTTTTTAGTAATTGTTTTGTACAGTTTTTAGGTTTTATGTAGTTGTATATTTATTTACTGTTTTAATGAGTTGTGAGCCACCCAGAGTCCCCCATTAGGGGGAGATGGGTGGGGATAAATTTAATAAATAAATAAACAAACAAACAAACAAACTTACATAGCATAATAGTGCTCACTTATAACCAAAATTGGTTTTTGTTCAAAAGAGCTGAGGTGGCAATCATGTGTAGCAAACATTGGTGGATAACTTCTGGAAGGAGAAGCCACAAGAAGACGGAAAGATTCACTTCCTTCATGTTTAAAAGAAGGGAATAATATGGGAATCAGGGGAATTGATATACTATGATTATTGATTTGCATAAATTTATTATTTAGAATATTTAACACTTTCTCCAGTGCAACGGTTTTCCAAATGATGTACAACTTGAAAACACCTTCAGTGTAATATAACATATAATGAAGCATATAAAATAAAAAGATAGATAAAACAGTGGCAAAGTGATGGTTTTGTTAGAACCATCTCCTTTGTAGATGGCTCATTAAAAAATAAACTACGCTGCAATAATAACCTTCTATGTTAAGGGAAGGGCTCTTTCCTCGTAAATGTCACCAAGCTCGATTAACACTGGCTAAAATATAAAAAAGCTAGCACATGTGTAAACAGGATGCCTGCCTAGTGGCTATATCTTCATTTTTTCCCATTTTTCCATTCCCTTAAAATTACCACTGTTTTTAATAATAATTCTGCAGGTATGCTTCCTCCTGCCTATTCTTTTTATGAAGAAGATTTTTTGCTGCTTAAGCAAAACAATATATAGGACACTAGACAAATCTACTGTTACATTTCTGGTGGTTGGGACAACAGTTAGGCAACTGACAAATTTAGGACGGTGAAAATCTGGACAATAGCTAGATGGCAGCAAAGAGATACCCCAAATTCTAACATGTTGCTGCCATCCAGCGGCTACCCATAATTTTACAGCCCTGATATGGTAGCCCTAAATTTTAACTCAACTGTAGGCCCCTGTGCCCTGAAGGACTGCGCAGGTCTTTGCAGCAAAAGGCTTATTTGAAGTGAACCCACACAAAGCGAAGTGGTATGCCACTTCCAATCAATGGCAGAGCAGAGCAGAGCAGCCACACAGGCCTAAAATCCTTCCATATAAAGCCACGTTGATGCTTGGAGCAGATCAACCCTGCCTTGTCACTATGTGTGTAGGGAGGGGGGTGAGCAGTACAGCTTGCATTTATGAGGTGAAGCACCTTACTGAGCCAGATCATGGTCAATCTCTACAGGCTTATTTTTCAATGAGGTGTTTCCCCTAATAAATGTTTGCCGCTGCAATTCTAGCCCAGTGAGCCTTAATGTCAGCGTAAAGATTGCCCTCTTGAATCTCCTAGTCATTATTCCTTTGGACTGTGACAGAATGGGTGAGAGTCCTAATATCAGAAACATCAGATTTCCAATCCAAAGGCGTTTTGAAGAATGTCACAAAATCAGAACAGGGAAAATATGGCCATATTTAATTCAAACCAGGCATGACTGCTCCCATGCTCGCGTCCATCGGAGGTTCATAGAATAATAGTGCCTTCCCACATGCCAATTTTACAAAAGCATTTTGAAAATAAGGAGAGTTGCAGGTTGTGATATGGCTGCTGCTTGTGGAAGCAAACCCTACTGCACAATCTTAAGTGGCATAGACGTTTGATTCCATCCATTAATTTTGCAGATGTTACATACAGATTCCTGTTTTTGAATTCAATTTTTAATGTAACACTTCCATAATGAACAGTGGAGTTCAAAATACCTTCTTTCAATCATTTTCTAGCACACTTAGTTTTTCTACTTCATTTGCTTTTCATCTGAAAAATTGTATGCATCATCTTGAGAAGTTACCTCACTAGAACCCTCATTTCCAGATTAAATATGGTTGCATATTACAGGCATTTATTGGACAATATCTGTGATGTAATTCATAAACGGCAGTATCACACACCCTTAATGCCCATTCTATGTACAGGATGATCTTTCACTAATCTGTTTATAAGCTTCTTTTCTTCCATTTTTATGACTCCCTCAATTTACAAGTTCAATATTAAAACCGTCATTTATTTAACAAGCTACAACAATAACATACCACCACCAACCTATGTGAAATATCTACAACAATAACATACAACCTCCAACCTATGTCAAATATCCAAAAACCTGTGAGCATTTTCCAGTGTTTTATTTTATTTTTTTTTAATTTGAAGACCCTTTTTCCTGCATACAGTTACCCATGGACAGCAGTTAGAGCAGTGATTATATTGTTTCTATTCAGATCAACACAATTACTTACTTGAAATAAGTAACACTTTTCTCCCATAAAAGAGAAGTACATGTTAAATACCCAAAAACAGGTTTTTACTATAAGTACATCATGTGAATATAAGATTACTACTGTTGACACAAACATTGCAATTTAAGTCAATAGAAGGGCATGTATGTACAGCTGTTGCACGAATCTTTAGAAATATAAACTGTATAATGTGACCCACAAGTCCCATGGATCAGATGTCAAACTGCAAAATGGTTTGAACTATGCAGATCTCTCATAGACTTGCAGCTATAAATTGCCTATTCCCAGCTATGTTGGTGAGCATCTTGTTGTTCTGTCAAGTTTAGGCCATGCAAAATATTGTTCTGTCATGCAGAGCTAAGTCAAATTTAACATGTCTTTAAATCTACACACACAAACTCCTAGTCCAGATACTTGATTTCTCTGAGAAACTGACCTGTGTTTTCCCCTGATTCTAAAAGTAAAGCAGTGCAATAGCAAAAGAGGAAAACATTTCCCAATTTAAGACACTTCTCCAGTGCCTGTTACCTCCTGAGATCCCATAGCCTTCCTGCGCCTATGTGATTACATCCCCTTAGCCTGCTAGTTGATTTGGTCTGTGGCACAGGCAGCCAAGGGCTTCCCAGCTGTTGACATGACCACTAGCACCATTGACTCCAAACAGTATGGATAATGTCAGAAACGGCAGGTGTGGCCCAAATATCTGAAGGCAGCAAGATGGTTTACCTTGAAGAAAAGCATTTTTCACTGGTTGGGGAAAATTAAGCATATACTACACTAACTGTGTATTGGTTTGTTCTGAGATACTATTAATATAAAAGAGCCGATGTAGTAGTTAAGGGATGAGCAGGCACTGAGATGACCCAGGTTCTAGGCCATACTCAGTCACATTAGGTGGCTGGATGACTTTAGACCAGTCATTCTCTCTTAGCCCAACGGTAATGGTATATGGGAATGACCTTGGGAGACAGGAGGGACAGCCGCAGACCGGACAACCAACATGTAAAAGGTATCTCAGTTCACAAGAGGGAGGGCATGGGAAATGTTTCAAAAGGGACCCTCCCTAGTTTCCAGAGAGTAAAAGTAGAGCAAGGGAAAAATACTTTCAGTCTTGCAAGATTCTGTTAATGTAACCTTACAATAAAGGTATCGCTGGTAGTTCTGGTTGTTCTTCTTGTCTAGACTACCCACAGGGCTAACACCAACTTACCTCACAGGATGGGTGTTGTGGGGAAAAATAGGAGAAGGAAGCACCATTTACATTGCTTTGAGGTCATGTATGAAAGTCAGGATAGAGATCCAATAAATAAGTAAATACATCAACAAGAAAATGCATGATAAAAGGGGATGGAGCTTTGATCACATGGTTGTGGTGGCCATCTTGACTTTTTGTTACCCCTGTGGACACCCTGTCTGAAGTCTTGGATGGCTTACATGTAAATTGAGCCTAGCCATAAATGTGGGCTGTGGAGGTTATTGAGACCTGATCTTTTACCATCATATGTGCTTGGTCTTTGCCTTATTCCTCAATTTCTGAAAGGGTTCATAATTCAGATTTTGGCAGTTTAGCTGTATAATTTCCCATATGCCCTATCATTCCTTGTGTGTCTTCCCCAACCTATTGCCTTTCAAATGTGTGAGACTACCATTCTCATAAGGCTGCATAACATCTATTACACAACACAACTCACAGGTAACAGATTGGGGATTGATGATCAATGGAGGGAGAGTAAGATCAATGCTGAGCCTGCATAAGTTAAAGGACTTGCTTCCTAGTTTAAACGAAGGCTTTCTGAAAGTCCCTCTTTATCAAAAGTAAGAGAAAAACAGGAGCAAGTCTGGCACATGTTCCCTTTGATCTTCATAGAGCCAGGTTTCTATTTTTGGAAAGCAACAGAAAAAGCAAAAAGGAGAGACATCTCAGCTCTAAATAATCCAGTGGCTTCTTCCTTACTTTTGCAGTTTAATTCAAAGGCAATGCATGCAGATTAAAACCATAGCCACAGACACCAGCCCTGTCATGTGAAAGTGGCTGGGAAACCCAAGAAATCCCCAGGCAATTAAAATAGTAGGGAGGAGGTCTTTTTCTGTGCTGTTGCTTTGCAAGTGCCAATCAATCAACCATGTACAGTTCATCCAAGGACAAGGGCCCACTTTTCTTGCCACAGCACTCCCTTTTCAAGAGACTCCTAATATGGTAAATACAACAATTTCAGATAACATTTGGCAATGCACCACTTGAAACAAACAATAAATTCTTGCCATTAAGTCAAGTGAAGCTGGAGGAGCCTGCGGTGGGGATCCTGACACTAGCCAGGCCTTTGAGAAAATCCAGCCTATAAGCAACCAGGGTTGTCTCCTTCTCAGTGCCGCAGGACAATTTCTGCCCTCAGCAGTGTGATCCAGCTCCAAACTGAGAGTACAAACAGCATTGATCTGTGGGTGCCTATAGTTCATCTGACTGCTTAAATTAACTCTGCTTTCCCTCTTTTGTGTTCATGTTTTTACAATGAAAAAGATGGAAGCTTGTAAGAAGTAATGTCTCCTTTCTCCATGCCTGTCAAACTGACAGCACGATGCTGGCAGGAATATTTTGCATTGGTAAGGGAGTGTTTGATTTGCTGCTCCTGACTCCACATTTTAAACTAGTCTGACCCCATTCAGCAATGACAGGATTGCATTTCACTGCAGAACAGCTGTGGGAAGATGATTCAGGTAGAGGGCTTATCCAGGCAATTTCTTCACAGTATGACCATCCGTTTAGAAACAGAAGGGCTTTTGCAAATTGTTTGCTACTGTAACCACTAACAGCAGATGTAGAATGGCAAATGGATTGCACACACCTCCTTCAGAAAATACTAAAGCATGTAACCTCAAGATGTTATTGAACAACAGCTCCCAGCATTCCCAGCCAGTATGGCCAATAGGGAGTGATGTTAGGATATGTACTTCAACAACATCTGGAGGAGAACATTGTTATGTTCACATGGTCTGTACTCTGGCACTTGTAGAAATTCATTCAAGTCTAATTCAAACTTAAATTATTTCCCAGTCCCAAGAGAATAGCGAAAGGAACTAGTTGGAATATTCCAATGTCTCAGGAAAGACTTCTTTGCCCAATAAGTCTGGTTTTAAGAGGAAAACTCTTCTTTCTTTTCTCATTTTTTCTATGGAATGCAGGAGAAGCAAAACTATTCTGTGGTTCTATTGAGGGCTCTCAGTGATGCATGACTTTATCAATACAATTGCTTCAGTATTTACATGTTTGGGGATAGTCCAGGCAGTTGACATTGGCACTTCTAAGCACTCTGTTTCCTCCAGCAAAGTTCGTTTGGAGCTATAAGAAACCCAAGACTGATGAAATTGATAGGCAGAGGACTAAAGCACAAATGGAGGAACTCTCACAATGAATTGGTCCATGCATGCTGGGGCGGGGTGTGTGTGTGTGGAGACTTTTTCACACCCATTTAAATCCTACTCCATGGCAGTGGTTCCAGTTCTTCTAGTCAGGATGAAAGTTCAACTACTTACGGGTTGGCTTCCTGTTGCAGTCTAGCATTATTGCACCCTTCTGACTGACCACTGTTTAAATTTATTGACCACTCCCTGTTTCCGCTGTTCCCTAGAGGAAGTAGCATGGTGACATCCACAGATCATATTGTGCTATATAATATGTGGGTGTCACCATGTTACTTCCTCTATACCTGTGTAGTACATGGGTGTTTGGGACAGGGAACTATTTTCCCAACAGCTATATCTTTTCCAATCTTTTGTTTTATTTAAGGGCAATATATGTTCAATTGTACTGCTTTTTCTTATTCTCCTCCCTTTTTCAGTCTTCCTATAGTTATTGTAATTATAATTAATATAATTCTATAATTAACTTTCTATGGTTAATTAGCTTCTATTTTTGATTGTGTAGAATCATAAATAATATAGGTGTATATGTGAACAAACAGCTGCTACAATCAAAAGATTTATAAACAAGTCCATTGGAGTTGGGCAGCTAATGAATTTAAATAAGTAAATAAAAGTAAACTGAAAATATGTGTATTTTGTAGGAAAGTTTGCATACTCAATTGCCATACAGCTTCCTGTAATCTGTAAACCTCGTCCTATTCTAGGGAAAACCAAAAATGTTATGAGCGCGGTAATAAACCAGATTTCAGAAGAATTAATTTAAAAAGCCCTGCTTTAATTGCTATGAAATGTAACCTGCTTCTAACAGGTTTTCCTGAAAAGTTTTACTGTTGTATTAAAATAAAACAAAAAGGTTGCAGACATCACTGGGTATTTATGGTTTTTTCTCCCAAATTGATAACAAGAGGGTAGATCTCCCCTTTTTTCCTTGATTTAAGCTCAAGACTTAGGACTAAGTCAAAGCAGGCAATTCAGTTATGGGTTAATATTCAGTTAATTTGGCAAGTTTTGGAACTAAGGATTCAGCCATAAAGCAGATCAGGCAGTTTAGCACAGAACAGTCTTTGTAATTGGAGGCAAATGGGGCAGGAGACCCAGGGGGCAGGAGACCTTGGGATTCATTAAAATAAAAGCAACTAACTCAACAGAACTCCATGCTAGAGAACAATAATCCTAGGGAAACATGTCTGAATTTTCAGGCTGAACTATTGGTTACTAGTCTCACTCTTAATAGGAGAAAGCAACATGTATTGTAGAGCTAAAATGGATGAGAAAGTAAAGAGATACAAGTATTCACTGTTTAATTTGTTATTACTATGGCATCTTTACTGGCAAATGTGGGGCCAGTGCCTGTGACTTTTTTTCCTGCCTCAGTGCCAAAATAACTAGGCTTTGGGTATTATACATCCAAATGTAGATAGATATGGGGATCCATTTACTGGTCCAGTTCAGGCAGCAAAATGTGTCTGGTTGGTCCAGCAAGAAAAGAAATTAGGACAAAAAGTCAAATAGGAAAATGGAATTACATTTGTCAAGAACTGCAGTGATGATCCCCTCCAAAGACAGAATATGTTCACTTGAGATAACTAGCTGACTTAGATACACATGTGCCAGGAAAGGTAGGAGATTCAATCCATTCACTTCTAAATGACCAGAGAGAAATAGAGAAATGAATATATTGCAATTGTTTGTTTGGGTTTTCCAGACTGCACCTGATTTTAATTGTTTACAATCCTCATCCAAGAATGTATGATTGCTTGCCTAAAATAGTTGCCAAGAAAGAATTATTCATGTCATCATAGCAAAATGGGGAGTTAGATATCAACAAAGATCAAGCAATATTTGTAACCATCCCTTCTCTTCAGGATAGGCAATTGTGTTCAGTAAATTCATCACGCCACTATCAAACAAATGTGTGAGAGATTCACACTTGCAAGTGAAAGAGAACATGGTGTACTGTTTGTTGCTTAGTGTGTTGAGTGAACATTATGATTAATTAATTGTGCAAACCCACATGGCTTTAGACAAAGTGTAATCCAGGTCATTATGTGGAAGATAATTTGGGGTCTTCAGTTTCTGCGGGGGTGAAATGTGGGCGGGGGTTAGTATTTGGGCTGGCCATAGCAAGATGTTCATGAATGTTGGAGGGGAAGGGATAAATGATGACACATAAATGCCATGACTCACATACTTGCTCCTGCCAGATATTCTGTGGCATTTTCTGATTGTATCCTCTTGTGTATATCATCTTTTTTGGAATCATTGTGGTTTGCTGCAGACACTGCTGAATATGTTCCACTTCACAGAGGACATAGGATGGGGAAGGGCTGTCAATTACATTTTTAAAGGTGTCTCTATCTGAATGACTGTGTGGTTTAACTCTGATTTAAAGTTTAAGGAAAGATGAGTGGGGGACTCAGAGACCCCACTCCCACAAGTGGAGTATAACCACTGAAGCTGAGGACATTACCAACATTTTCTCCCAAAATCTAACTGGCCCTGTGATTTTCTAAGTCCCACCAATCTCCAATCCCTCTTCTACCTCCCCTCTGAGCGCACACACAAGTCCTCCCACTTGCTTTGATCAACGGCTTGCAAGCAGCTATCAGCAGACGTCTTGAAGGAGCTAAACTTGTGCTGGTAAAAGAAATTTTATTTGGGAAAAACATACATACATCACTCAGTGGGACTTCTTTCTCTAATTTTCCTTTAGAGTTCCTGGGTGGAAACTGGAGAAGTAGTTAGGGTCTTTTAGCAAGTTATGAGAACACAGAATTCCAAGCATAACTAGGCTTTATTGCTTTTCAATGTTCATCACCCACACATTGACTCTCATGCTCATTCATCTATTCACTCATTAATTCTAGCAATTTAGAGCTGGCAAAGCACCCTGTCCAAGAGCTTCTTTGGGGATTCTCCATCCAGACAAAAAGGCTCCACTGGGACATTTTGTTTCAGGCCTTTTATAATCCACCAGTTGCTGGACTAAATTGCCTTACCCAAAACTGGGTTACAAGCTGCCAATTAAATGTTTATTTCTCCAGTTGGAACCCTCGTTTCTCTGGAGTCTGCTTCTTGTCCCCCACCCCCGTTCACCTTGGTATGCTAGGTATCTAGTGAGATGCGGACATGCTTCTTTTATTTTCAAATAATGGTATTTAGGGGTCTCTTTTCTATGGTGCTGCTCTGACTCTTTCGCAGAATGGAAAAATCCTTGTTTTTATCACAAGGGCCAAGCTCAAAGAGGTTGGCAGCTGCTCAGTCTTAAAGCTGCCCTTCCCAAGGTTTCTGTGAAGTTTTGGTTACATTCTTTACAACATAAACCATCTCCATGTACTATTGCGAAGCTCTTTCAGTCATTCCACCTCTGCATAAAATAAATAATTAAACATATTGTGCAATGCCTTAGGACAGTGTTTCTCAACCTCAGCAACTTTAAGATGTCTAGACTTCAACTCCCAGAATTCTCCAGCCAGCACATGCTGGCTGGGGAATTCTGGGAGTTGAAGTCCACACATTTTAAAGTTGCTGAGGCTGAGAAACACTGCCTTAGGATGTACAGTTCTGTAAAGTACATATAGTGGTTAGAGACATTAATCTGGGGAAATACATCTGGAGTTGTTGTTAAGGTTAGGGGAAGAAAGAGAAACAGAAGGAACAGATTTGATATGCAACTAAAGAATCATGATTCTGTGGTAAAAATAATGCAATTATATATTCAGCTACTGATCTCAATTTTTCCAGCTACTGCATATGTTTTTGAAGGGATCGCTTTGGGATTTTTTGGAATAAATGGTAAGCTTCAGAAGACCAAGGCCTATGAATGCACATAGCATCTGTTTCAGATGACACTTTACTATAAATTTCTCACAACATAGCACCTAACCAAATACCACTTCTATACAATTCTCTCAAACTTCAAAGAAGAATTGTATGAAACCCAGTCTTAACAGCTGAATTCCTCGAAATATTTAATAACCAACCTAATGTAATATGAAGGCACAGTTAAGTAAAGGTTGCCAAAATGGCAACTGGTAAGGTACAAAGCAACAAAGACAACTTATACATATAGAGTAATCTCACAAGGTTAGACCTATATGTATCAACCTTTTCCAATTTATCACCTTCTAGTTGTATTAAATTCTGGGGTCCAAACACATCCAGAATGGATCACATTATGGCAGTGTTCCTCAACCTTGGCAACTTTAAGATGTGTGGACTTCAACTCCCAGAATTCTCCACTTCCATGGCTGGCTGGGGAATTCTGGGAGATGAAGTCCATACAGTTTAAAGTTGCCAAGATTGAGAAACACTGCATTATGGGAAGCTCATACAGTAACCGATAGGTCCAATAAAAAGGATGGAATTGATAAAGATAATCATATTGACCTTCCACATCTATGCTACCAATAGCTTGTTTGCCCCCCCACCCCCATTAAATTGATTTTCAGGTTTTAAGTCAAATACAAGAGTCTAAGTCCCACTGGCTATTAGTGTCCCACAAATGGTCTCTCCAATCAACACAGCTTTATGCTGTCACCATGTGTCAACTTATCTACAGGCTGGTCATGGAGTGCAACATCACAGCAAAAGAAAAAAGTCTCATATGTCCTGTGTGTCCACTGTTTTCCCCAGCCTTGCATTTGTCTTGTTAATTTGAAGGGAGCCCACAGGGGTTGCATAGTTTAATTGCAGCAGTATTGTGGGAACGGGATATTTAATACTTTGTGCACATCAGAGTGCTTCTTGTCCAGAAAAAAATGGGGTGCTGGACAGAACGTTTGTGATTTTAAAAAATATCTTAATTCTGATGCTACAGTTATTGACAACAGCCGCATAGTTTATTAAAATGGTGAAAAGAATATACTTTGAACATACAAAAGACATTCCTTTCATTTTGCAAGTATGAGAATCTAGACTTGATTCTAATGAGTTGATGGCATAAATTATATCATATTCAAATGTACGTGAGAACAGAATTTAATTTATAGTACTACTACCTATAAGAGAAAGCAAAACCTTTCTATGATTCATTAGGAAAATGCCTTTATGGATGCAATTGCTTCAATCATCATTGTGTAATTTATGGTTTATTCTTAATTAACACTAACAAACATTCCTTAGTTTTGGCTAACAGGGGTCTTAGACTTCACTGTTAATGAAAACATGAGCACAAGCTGAAGTTAGAGAATACAATTTTCATTCAATTAATGTTAGTTTCAGATTGAAGGCAATCTTTTGCATAAACAAGCAAAATTGTTATGAATTGCAAAGAAAATTATAATTATGGAACTGGTTGAGCAAGTCAGTCTGCAGCTGAAAGATTTACATATTTAACATTAAAGCTAGCTGTTTGCACAAGTTTCTCTTGCACAAAAATATGTAAATGTAGCCTTGTTCCCAAGCTAGACTGAGAAATTTGACCTTCCTCTCTATGTGCCAGTAAGAATAAGGTGTAACTCAAAAAATATGTTCCCTACAAGACATATAATATACAATATTGAGCAATTTATATTGAATTTAATCTAGGAATCATCAGGAACAAGCTACATTTTTCTCTTTTCTCTCTTCCTCCTGTTCCCTCCACCCCAAGCCACCCCAGATTTTGAGTAGATACTGGATGCTGTAGGGGGACCTCCAAAATTTCCACTAAAATGCAATAATACCTTGTCACCAAAATGCATGGTATATTTGAAGGATATTTTTCAAACTAATAATTTCATTACAATTAAAATGGGATTTTTCATCCCAGCAATGACCACTTTTTGTTCTGATCAGACCCAGTATTTTTACATAGCCATGCCTACTTCTTCAATGTGGCCATACAAAGACCAAGTATGACCCTTGGTGTCTTCTGCGCTGGTAAATGGCATTCCACTTGCAGATGAAGACTAGATGCTATCTGTCAGGTTCAGCCCAAGAATCACGTGAGAGAGTCCGGGAATCAGCTCAGCTTCTTTATTAGCTTGCACCTAATAGACAGAATCTCGCCGGACTAACTCTAATTCCCCAACGAGAGCAACTATAACCATCAAGCCCTTAGGGAGAGGCCAGTCTCTTCCTCCTTACTTTCATACAGTCCAGCAGGGGCTGAGGAGATGCTTGGAATGTCAGTCCCCCTCCCTGTAACCTTGAAGCTCCCTTCCAGAATCCTCCCCACTCATGCCTTCCATCACATATCCCAAGTTATGACATGCTTCTTTTAAGCATCCAGGGGAGATGGGCAGCATACAAATTCATTTATTTAATTAATTAATTAATAAAATGCTTCTTTTAAAAATTAATCTTTGTGTAAGTTATGGGCGACATCACTGTTACATTGATACTATTTTACTATTTCTCTGTTTATATGAGAAATTCTACATTAAAGTAACTTGTTCAAAATGTGTTTGATATTTGCAATATCCAATGACATCATTTTTACTTAATTTCAGAATGCCTGCTTTCAATTTTCAGCTTTACTTTATTATTATTTGTTTTTTCTTTTGATACATATAGTAAATATACTTTGATTGAATTGCCTGTGTCTTGTTTGATTGTTGCTATTGGGACTGATTTCTTCATGGGCTTTCTCTCACTGCTGAGTTAAAGTGATATTCAACCATCCTTGAGTCCATAGAAAACTATACTGGCATGAAATTTGTTGTTTTCACTGCCAATCCTTATTCTGCTTTTGTTGCTGCTATGTCAAGTCAGGCAATCATTTGACTTTCCTCCAATTTAATAGGTTACAAAGCCTCACAGATTATAAAATTGAGGCTCTTCTTGGATGAATTAAGGGAGGAAGTACTATTTTAAAAATAATATGGTTGAGGAAGACTTAAGGCTGTCTCACTGATGGGATGGGATGATGGCAACATTATGAGGTCATGGTAGGAAAAAATGTTGTCAGGACATAATTGTGCCATGGCTAGATGCAAGTGGGGAAACGGGTTTTTTTTCCCCTTAGGTCTTCCAGATGGGCAGCTTCTAGGTGTCAAAATGCATTCTGGAGATATTCTATCTTTTCCTCCTTGCATTTTCTTTTTTGGAAAGAAAAAAAGCAAAAGTTATGGGAGACATTCAAGACTGTTAAAATTGAGAGTTATCTGGATTCATCATAAAATGTTGGAATAAGGCAGAATCAGCAGTGTCTGGGGGTGGAGAAGGGGAGGGTTTAAAAAGGCATCTGTTTGTTTGTTTGTTTGTTTGTTTGTTTGTTTACATTATGAGATGACCCAATTCCTTAGCAACTCCAGGCAGCTTACAAGTAAAAAAGAAGAAAATAATACATATAGAAAAATCATAGCCAACTAGAAGACCAATTCAAAAAACAGTAAAAGCAAACAAACTTATAGGGACTCCACAACCACTGTATCCCAAGGCCTGGGAGAACAACAAACTTTTTAATGATTTTCTGAACATCATTAGGGAAGGAACCATATGAATCTCTGGAGGGTTGTCATTCTAGAAGGCAGGCACCGCAACAGAGAAGATACACTTTCTGGGACCCATAAGTTTACACTGTTTAATCGACAGGGCCTTGAGTGTACCTACTCTACTTGATCTCATTAGATAGGGAGAAATATTTAGAGATACTGCCTCAGATAGCCAGGCCCTATGCCATGAATAGCTTTATAGGTGATAATTGGCACCTTGAATTAAACCCAAAAGCCACCTGGCAACCTGTGCAGCTCATGGAGCAATGGGGTCATGTGAACATAATACAACACTACCAGAGCAGAAACAGCATTGCAATCAAAGTCCAACCCCATTTGTACAAGTAAAGGGCAGGGCTTGGATTGTGACACCACTTCCAGCAACTTGCCTTTAAACACACACACATACATAAACACACACACACACCACTTGACAGTGATTTCTCAAAGACTTTTTTGGAAATGCCTTATTTATTTTTATATTTACTATACTTGTTAACAGCTCCACTTTCATGACTCTGAGCAATGTGCTACAGAGTACAAGGGTAAAACCAAAGCAATGATACCCAAACAATAAAATAATAATACAAAGTAAGAACAATTAATTAAACACGTAGTGGAACCTTCATGCAGCTCATTGAAAAAATAAGTTTTTCATAATCTTCCTTGAATACAATACAGAAAGACATTTTCAAAGCCTCTGAGGATAACACATGGGGGTCACCATCAGCAACCAAGTTCGTCAAACCTCACAAGGAGAAGGGATTCTCAGCAGACCTTCTTGAGATATCCAAACCATATGGATAGAGTTACTGTGGCAAGGCATACTTGATGTAATACTACTTTAAGTGTTCCACATCTGGATCCAACTGGGTATATATGCACAAGCATAGTCAGAAAGCCATTCTTTTATATACAGCTTGAAATATTGTTAAACCAATTTCCATAGGCTCCAAGTTTTCATAGATAAAAATTCAGATATGTATACACCCACCCACATACATATTTTTCCTCCATTTGCTGTACAAATAAATATTTGAAAATTCAGTTCTTCTTTGTATCTTTGTAGAAACTAGAAACCAAAAGTCTCATAGTTCCAACATCTTTTTGAAGATTGCTTTTAAGTGCTTGGAGTTTGAAGCAAACCCAAATTAGGTAATTTTAGATAGATTTGGATTGCTTGAAATAGGGAACACTCCAGCAACAAATGTTCCATGTATGAGATATTCAAACAGCATCTGGCTTGTATTACTCAGTTTGGCTTCAATATTGTATGGTATCATACAAAATAAACTGCAGGTTGAAATGCAAACAATCTATCTTGCTCTAAATCTCTTAGTATCAGTCTGATGGTGGGACTAGCCCTGGTTAAGGACTGCCTTAATATGAACCTGCCTAGGCTTTAAGGTCAACATTAGAAGCCTTGGCCTGTATCATTTGTTATTGTTATTATTCTTGTTTGAATTATACTGGGAATAATTCTTCCACTAGAGCTGGGTTAGTTTATTTTAGATATAATGTGACTTGTACTGTGGATGTTTGTTATGTTCTTTTTTCTTGTGTTCTATGCTTTTTATTACTGTAAAGTACTAGAACTCTGTGGCTGATTCAGTGAGTTATCAAAATTATTCTAAATAATGCATTTTATTCACAAGGATCCAATTGATGATATCAGGCACAAGGCCTTCTTAATCATGGGAAAACAATTTTGATCTTATTTCTCTAGGGAAGATTCCCCCTCTTCATTCATTTCCTATTTCTGGAAGCACCCTGTATGTTTATTATTGGTTGATAATGCTTCTGCAGTATGCATATTTTTGCTGATTTATTTCCCAGCTTCAAACCTAAGCACATTTATCAAAGCATCTTCACCCAGCTTAGAATTCTCTAGCTACATTGGACAGTGAGGTGAGTTTATTTTGGTTGTCATTCAAATCAGAGAGTGCTACGTTGGGGAAAAATTCATCTCTCAACCTATGCATCTATTAAAAGACTATAGCTATTTACAAACAAGTTATTTTTAGCCTTAATCTTTCTTGATAATAAACCCATGATTGGCTCAGAACTCCTTAGAGGTGGCATCATGAAAACACATAGCCATCTTCTAGACATTTGAAATCAAACATCATAGTTGAAGTGTGTATTAATTTCCAACAGATAATTAAATGGAAATAATAATAAGAAAAATGTTAGCACTGCTTTACTTGGGGAACAGTGTTGGCATTAGGATGAGGGGGTGAATAGGAAAAAAATCCTCTTTCCAATGTATTGGAAGGTATTGCTATTGCAAAATTGGGGATAACTTCAAACAAAATTAAGGTAAGTTGCTTCTGCTCCCACTATCTGTTCCCACAAATAACAGATGCTACACATAAGCAGATATTTCAGAAAGTCTTCCAATATATGGTATACATGGGTACAAGTTGGGTGGCCAGTTAAAATTATTGACCCCCTCTGTGCAAATTGTCATTAACATTTCAGAGTTGGTGGAAATGAACACTTTATTTTTTGAGGCAAAGGCTGTGATAAGTGAAATCATTTTCTAGCTGTATTACCCTCATATTTCAAGCTAAGTTAATAACAGATGTCTTTGTAATATTCAGCAAAGCATTGCATTTTATAATGTTTGCATGGACGCTTTATGCATTGGGACACCCTTAAGCTTCAATTCTTTTTTTGTTAAGTATGGACTCTTAAAATGTGTAAAAAAATATGCAGTTTATACACCTGCTTTTTTTAATTGCTATGTTGATTTTTTTTAATGATCATTGACAGAGAAATGATAGGAAACGTCTAGTCTTGATGCAACAGACACCTTTAATTACACTTCATGTCCAGAAGACACTACAAACATAATAATGTTCATCTAGGATTCAGAGCCATAATATCTTAATGAAAATTTGTAAATTTTTCAAAATGTCACTTCTTTCCAAAAGATGGATGGTTTCTTCAAGGATTCCATCTATGTAATTATTTCTCCCTGGTGACATAGCTGCTGCAGATTTTTCATCTTATTCTAATCAAAGCCAGAATTCAAAAACTAATAGAAGTGGCATATTAGTAAATAGATAAATGGCATTTTCTATGTGCCAGTCTGTGTTTGCAGAGATAATATTAATTTTTGCTTGGCTACTGATTATTGTTGTTTGTGGTGGTTTTAGGAAAGAAGAAATAATATTCATAGCAACAGCTAGCAAAGTCATAAAAGACTTGGTTTCCTTCCAAATTCCTACTTTGCATGACCTCAATTTGTGTTTGGTTGTTGTAATGTAAGTTTTTTATTGTCACGTAAGATCACATGAGAATAACAACATGCTAGCCACAAGTTACAGGGAAGCTGCATTATAGCAAATGAGCCCAATGACATTCAATGAAGCCAAGTAATGTGCCAAAAGTGACTGGAGGCTCTCTTCCAAGGTTTAAGGAGGACTCTTTTCCAGTCCCAAATTATCTACTAGGCAGAAAGGGCAGTAGACCCAAGCATACGAATGATTACTTAGCCAAAATTCTCTGCTTTCTAATAAAAAAAGAGCAAGTCTTAAGTCTATTGTAATGTTGTACATTTTGTTATTGTAGACATAACAACACATACAGCATTACTTTGTTCAATGTGAGAAAGTTGCTGTGGGCAGATACTGAGAAAGAGTCGGAGGCCAGGGCCCATCATGGCCTTGATTCAACCTTGTGTTTTCTCAGCAATGCACTGCTGTGGTGGAGAAAAGTCCTTGAATGCAATCTGGCAAATATGTGACTCTCACAGAGTTGCAGCTAGGGATGTATAGAGCATCCCATTCTAGGAATGGAATATTCTGAGGAACTTAAGAATATTCCATTTCTTCTCTAGATCACAGTGATCCAGCCATTCCAGTGAAGCAGTTTTCCAAAGAGCTGGTCTGCATTTCCTGCTGGTCCCAGCACAATGACAAACAATCTACCACTTCATGAGGGCAAGCACAGATGATGTCATCCTTAGCCCACCTCTAGGCTGCTGGGAAGGTGACTTCCATCCAAGTTTTCTGGTCACATCAAAAGTAGTGTTCATCCCTCTCTGCTGGTACAGACAGGGCAGTCTGATCTGCCTGCTGCACTTCATTGCACTCTACACAAATGCCTCCATCCCAATTGGCCATGGTGTGCTCTGGCAGGCATGCATCTGGTCCCCCCTCCTTGCCTTCAATGGCCATTTCACACTGGGCTGCCAGCTGTCTGTCATGAAAGTCAAGACCTTGGGAGGTAAGAATGAAGTTAGTTTGTTTCATTAATTAGTCTGTTCAGTTATTAGTTAGTTATTTAGTTATTAGCTATTAGTTCAGCAGTGAACAGAACAGTGAATTGCTGGTCATTTCTTTCTTTAACTGGGTAAAATTAACAAGAGTTCTGCAATGTTTCCTCTTCTAACCCAAACAATCAGAAGAACTGTAACCCTGTTGTCATTTTTTTTATGGAAGATAAAGAAATTGGCACTTTCTTTCTTAGCATAAGTGAAAGGGAAAGGAAGAAGGGAAACCTCCAACTGGGGGAACCTATTAACCACAGAGCAGACAGAATGCCTGGCCATCACTGTGGCCAAATTGGAAGAAGGCTGCAATCCAGAAAAGCCCCAAGTTATCTTCTGAACCAGAAGTGGTTTGTTTTGTTGTAGATGGTATTCCAGACTTGGTACAAACCACATCAGGAGCCACACAAACTGCTTTCCATTTGGAAAATTAAGTTCAGTGATCCAGAGGAGAAATAGAACGTTCCAAAGTGCTGTAGAACATTCTGTTCCTAAAATGGTAGGTTTGACCATATCTAATTACTGCCATGCCAGTGCCATAGTCATAGGATTTGCCAGGATCCCATGCTGCACAGAGAATGCTATCTTCAGAGAGTTCACTCTGCAGTCTAGATCTGGCTTCATGGTGAACCAAAAGCTTTTGAGGCTTCGCATTGTAATTTGGGGTGTTGGCAACCATAGTTTTTATCTCATTGGAAATATGGACATATTTCTTAGCATAAGAAATCAATGTGCGGGGGGGGGGCAGGGAATGCAAAAACTTATCCTGTCTAGGGCACATGTCAAAGCAGCATGCTGGCTTTAGGAATGTCAACTGCCCTTTGGCTGATCCCCGATCTTGGCAAGGCAGCAGAGTCTTGTCTCAAGAGCCTTCGAAATGCCACTCTGCCAAGGGCAAACAGTCTTTTTTTCTTTTACTTCTTAACTTTGAATTGCTTGATGTCAGTCTTTCACCCACAATATTGCAGGAAGGGCTCGTGAGAAGACCATTCTTTGCCCATATGGTTGGTGGGATAGTCAGTTCTTATTACATATGTTTATAAAGAAACATTGTTAGGAACTGATGAAGTGCAACCAATGTTGAATTTGGCATTTAGCATGACTACAGTTATCAGTTTGATCAGTTTCCTTTTCTCCAACTGCCACTTTTTAAAAAAACTGTAACTTAGAAAAACTACTTACATGCACTATTAGATTTTTATTTTTTCTGAGTATTTGGCCTAAGATGCAAAAAAGTATTATGAAATATTTTCTAGTGAATTATATTATTCAAAAGAGGCAACAAAAATTGTTTGAAAAGAACTAGATATTAAAAAAATGTTCCTGGAGATATCTAGAGAAGAAGATATTAATTTATTATGGTGCTATGGAATAATTTCATAACCTGAGTAGCATGTGGAAGACATTACTGGCCATGAATATAAAATGAACCAAAGCATATAAATAATCTGAAAATATTGATAAATTGTCTTGAGAGGAGAAAAGGCAGACACTAGTAGGTAGTTGAAGGGCTAAGAAAATAACTCCTTCTTATAATGAACTGCAGCACTGAATGCAAATAGGACTATAGTCAAGACACTGAGAAAGAAGAGGGTAGTATCAGGAGGCCCAGGGGAACCTCAACCTTTGCAGAACTATGTAAAACAATAGTTGCACTTGTCCTTCCACAGCCCAAAGAGAACCCAAACTATTCAAGAGACTGAGCATTTTAACTATTAGACAAAAAACAAGGACAATTGAGGGAGAGGAGAATCTAATCTGACAGGAAAACTTCTATTAAAAGACAAGGAAACATGGCAATGTTTTCTTGACATTCAAGTTGTTAATCTCACCTATAGCCTTTTTTTTCTCTTTCTCTCTTTTGACATATAGAATATATTTCATCATACAAACTAATTAATCAGAGAGAGAGAGAGTATATCATTATGAATAAAGTTAAAAGATATCAACATTATTTTTAAAAAATAAATTTTCAGCAATTACAATACATAAACAGACCAATTCAAAAAAATCTGAGCAAATGTTGTACCAGCTGCGTCCTTCCTAGAAAGAAAGGGCAGAAGAGTTTGCTTCTCTAATATTGCCATAGCAGGGAGAAAGCAGTGTGACGTCCCACTAATTGCTTCATTATCCAGTGCTCCTATATCTCTGTCACTAATAGCACAGTGGAAGATGCCACTAATCCTTTTGGTTTTGCTACTAACAAACCAAAGAAAAGGTATGAATTTGCAATTCATAACCAGATTTGCACCATTCCAGAATAAAGACTTACTTTTAACCCAATGATAGACTCTCCAGCCTATCATTCAGATGCTATTTTCTCTCAATATGCAGGTTCCCTTCCTTCCCCATGCTTGTTTTTATGAATGTTCATTGGACCATGGCATTTTCCAGGCGATGCTGGTTTACCAGTGTTTCAAATTTCTTGGCAGTGTTTGTATTTCAACTTCCTGCTGGAGGGGTTTCCACTGCATAAATGAGCAGAGGGAGGGAAAGAGCCTGCTCATAAGAGTGTCATGGGGAGTACTGATGAGGGGATGAAAATAAAGAAGCATGAATAACAAATAATAAAGCACAATCAAGTCAGCAAAGGGTTAATTTCTTCAGTAAGCACTGCAGGTTCTCCAGCGGGAAAGAAATTAGTAGACAGGAAAAAGTTTTTACTTATTATTTTTAATGGCAGCTTGAATATGTGCCCATGCACTAAAAATTATACAATCATTAGCATAAAAAACTCTAGATAGATAAATTTCCAGATAGTAAAAGGCTAGAGTAAAAAGATCAGTTTTACAACTCCTCCTAAAACTATAATGAGAAGGTGGTCTGTCTCAACTACAAGAGCAGCTTATTCTACATTAAAGACCCCAGTATAGCAGAAGCAGCATTTAATGTTAATGTTAGAGGTATTTGTGGGCCTCACCTGCTAATGTGCCATTTTAAAGATTCTGAAATGGGAGGAGAATTGAATGGGGATATGTGGTCTTGCCGATAACATTTGTGTATGAAGCCTTACATGACTTAGGCCAAAGTTGCCACCTTGATTATGGCTCAGGAAACAACTGGAAACCAGTGTAAGTGGTAACAGGGAAGTAACATGGGGATGATGTGACACCTAAGAGGCACCACACACAATCTTGAGATTTCTAGATTGTCTTCAAAGGCCATTCCATAAAGATCACATTGCAATACTTGACATTTGAGAACGTTAGGTTATCCTCTAGGTACCACAGTAGATAAAAGCTTTTACCCTTGTCACAGATGTTATATGGCTGTGCAGTGACTGTGACAGGAATAACTTCAGACTGCAAATCTATTCTTTAAGTGTGTGTGTGGGGGGGTGCAGCTCCATTTAAAACAGATGTACCACCCAAATTCTGAAGTCCAGTCCAAAACATCAGCATCAGCTCTCTTATCTGAAGCACATTTATTTATTTGTTTGTTTGTATTTCAAATCTGGACACTGCCCATCTCATGAGGAAGTGACTTTCAACTAGTTTTTTCACAGCCAGATCCTTACTGTCTGGAAACATGCAGAAGTGTTGTCACAGTTTTGTTAGTGGCAATGGTTGATGGTTTCAGATGGGGGAGGTAGCTCCTTTTTAAAGCATACAAAATTAGGTTCATGGAACTTCAGCCTGAAACAGTAAGTGTCCAGAATACAGAAGGAGGAAGGAATTCTAGCCACACTTGTTTCATTAGTATCAAAACCTGGAGCCTCCTGTAAGGTAGTTTGGGGGATGTTAGCTGTTCCCATTAGAAATATCTACAATCGTGTGAAAAAGAAAGTACACCCTCTTTGAGTTCTATGGTTTTATGTTTCAGGACATAATAAAAATCATCTGGTCCTTAGCAGTTCTCAAAAGTAGGTAAATACAACCTCACATGAACAACACATGACATATTACACCATGTCATCATTTATTTTACAAAAAGAAAGCCCAAATGGAGAAGCCATGTGTGAAAAACTAAGTACACTTTGTGATTCAATAGCTTGTAGAACCACCTTTAGCAGCAATAACTTCAAGTAATTGTTTTCTGTATGACTTTATCAGTCTCTCACATCATTGTGGAGGAATTTTGGCCCACTCTTCTTTACAACATCGCTTCAGTTCATTGAGGTTTGTGGGCATTTGTTTATGCACAGCTCTCTTGAGGTCCTGCCACAGCATTTCAATCAGGTTGTGGTCTGGACTGTGACTGGGCCATTGCAACACCTTGATTCTTTTCTTTTTCAGCCATTCTGTTGTAGATTTGCTGGTGTGCTTGGGATCATTGTCCTGTTGCATGACCCAATGTCAGCCAAGCTTTAGCTGTCAGACAGATGGCCTCACATTTGACTCTAGAAGACTTTGGTATACAAAGGAGTTCATGGTCAACTCAATGACTGCAAGGTGCCCAGGTCCTGTGGCTGCAAAACAAGCCCAAATCATCACCCCTCCAGCACCATGCTTGACGGTTGGTATGAGATGTTTGTGCTGATATGCTGTGTTTGGTTTTCACCAAATGTGGTGCTGTGCATTATGGCCAAACATCTCCACTTTGGTTTCATCTGTGCAAAGGACAGTGTTCCAGAAGTCTTGTGATTTGTTCAAATGCAATTTTGCAAACCTAAGCCGTGCTGCCATGTTCTTTTTAAAGAGAAAAGGCTTTCTCCTGGCAACCCTTCCAAACAAACCATATTTGTTCAGTCTTTTTCTAATTGTACTGTCATGAACTTTAACATTTCACATGCAAACTGAGGCCTGTAGAGTCTGAGATGTAACTCTTGGATTTTTTGCAATTTCTGTGAGCATTGCACTGTCTGTCAAATTGGGGTGAATTTGCTGGGACGTCCACTCCTGGGAAGATTGGCAACTGTCTTGAATGTTTTCCACTTGTGAATCGTCTTCCTCACTGTAGAATGATGGACTTTAAATTGTTTGGAAATGGCCTTACAGGTATAACCCTTCCCAGATTGATGGACAGCAATAATTGCTTCTCCAAGATCATTGCTGATGTCTTTACTCTTTGGCATTGTGTTAACACACACCTCAGTGCTCAAGACCAGCCAACTCCTCAAACTTCAGCTTTTACAGAGGTAGTCACACTTGCTGATGATCAATTGATCCAGGGCATTTGATTAGCAGCAACTGGCTGCTACTTAGCCTCTTCATACCTGTGGAAGCAGTAAGGGTGTACTTAGTTTTTCACACATGGTTTCTCCATTTTGGCTTTCTTTTTGTAAAATAAATGATGACGTGGTGTAATATGTCACGTGTTGTTCATGTGAGGTTGTATTTACCTACTCTTGAGGACTGCTAAGGACCAGATGATTTTTATTATGTCCTGATACGTAAAACCATAGAACTCAAAGAGGGTGTACTTTCTTTTTCACACGACTGTAAATTCTGATCACAGATGTGTTGTTCCCATGATTCCTTGGTGAAAGCCTGATAGAAAAATTGATATGAGTACATGGTGCAGAAACACAACAAATGGCTGTTGTTTATTCAATAAAATTAACAGTACCAAAAAATATAGAAATAAAATGGGCTCTGGGATGACATAGAAAGAAGAAAGATGAAAGGGGTATAAATACGTGGGCAAAGCTTAACATATGTGTATTCATGCTATTATTGCTATTATTTTAAATTACATATTTAAAAGCTGGAAATGTCTTGAAAGTAATAAATATATGCCTTCCCATATGAGACAGCACTGTGGTTTCCTCTCTCTTCTTGTAGATGGAATGTACAGAACAGTTTCAAACTTACTACTGCAAGTAAATATATTATGTCTAAAGATAGATGCTAAAGTTGGCAATATGCTCAGACTTTTTATACTGAAGTTAGCAATAACAAGAGTACAAGGGAAAAAAATGAAAACCATCTTCCCTGGCTCAGCAGATAGTGAAATTGAGCTAGCTGTTTACTGTTTGGGTCTAGTTGCCATCCCAATAGCTCATTAAAACAAAATAATATGTAAAAAGTTTCATTTACTTGATGATCGAAGTCTTTGTCCACACGGTCCGATAATTGAGACGTTTGAAACCCTTTAGTCAGGAGAGAGGTGAGAGACATGCACTAAGCGCCATCCCAAACCAGACACATGATGCAAATCATTGGTAATGATTATCATGTTCTGCATGAGAAATCTGATTTCAAAATTCTGATTCTGTTTTTTGAACTACTAGAAACTCTCTACAAATCAGAATTAGAACTCAGTTAAATGTCAAAATCTGTCCTTTTTCAAATTTTGTAGTGCAATTAGCAACTTAAAAAATGTGTGCAGAAGTCAACGTATTAGAGAAAAGTGTATGGATAGGGGAAAAAAAGTTTTAAAAAGTCATAGAATGATGCACAAAAGGGATCGTGCCAACTTGAAGTCAGCAAATGAGAAATAGAACAAAACTGAAACTGATAGATTGATTTGCCCACCTCTATGTGCTGATTAGATTTCATTCAATGGTTTTGTAACAAAACTTTGCCATGATATATTTCAGTTACTTTGAATACATGTTCCAAATGACATTCTTCTCCTGCTCTGCATCCATTCATCTTGAATTTGCTTTCATTTTCACAGTATCACTGAGAATACATTCCTCTGTTTATTTTTTAAGGTTTTTTCCCCAGATTTAATTCCCAAAATTCAGGCCATAATTTTGAAAAGAAAGGAATGCATTAATATAGGGAAGGCACCCATATCTACACACACCGCTCAACACACACACACACACACACACACACACACAGTGTGTATGTATGCTGGCACAGCAATAGCTTGCTTCTAAGAAGTCTCCACCCTAGGCTCTCCCAAATTTTCAAAATACTTGGATTTATTTTTAGGGTGTTTCATTCTACTTGTGGAAGGCCAGCTGGGGCTTTCAACAACAGCCATTCTTGTTTTCATTCCTGTACAGAGTTCAGCAATGTCATCAGTACATGAAAGGAATACTGTGAAATGAACTGGAAGGGAGTGGTTGCTTTCAGCATTTTAGCCAATTTGTTTCAAAACAGAAACTTGTGGCCTGGGAAGCTGGTGGTGGTGGTGGTGGTGGTGGTGGTAGGACTTGTAGCTGTGGAAGCAGTGGGCAGCACCCTGATGTGAGAGGAATGAACTCTTCTAAGAGACTGGAAGGGTGTTGTTGTTGTTCAGTCGTTAAGTCGTGTCCGACTCTTCGTGACCCCATGAACCATATTGCGCCAGGCCTTCCTGTCCTTCACTGCCTCCCTGAGTTTGCTCAGTTTCATGCTCATTGCTTCAGTGATGCTATCTAACCATCTCATCCTCTGCCGTCCTCTTCTCCTTTTGCCTTCCATCTTTCCCAGCATCAGGGTCTTTTCCAAAGAGTCCTCTCTTCGCATTAGGTGACCAAAGTATCTGAGCTTGAGCTTCATTATCAATCCTTCCAATGAGCAATCAGGGTTGATTTCCTTTAAGATTGACTGGTTTGACCTCCTAGCAGTCCAGGGGACTCTTAAGAGTCTTCTCCAGCACCACAGTTCAAAGGCATCAATTCTTCGGCGCTCAGCCTTCTTTATGGTCCAGCTCTCACAGCCATACATTACAACTGGAAAAACCATAGCTTTGACTATGCGGATCTTTGTCGGCAAGGTGACATCTCTGCTTTTTAATATGCTATCTAGGTTTGCCATAGCTTTCCTCCCAAGGAGCAAGCGTCTCTTAATTTCATGGCTGCAGTCTCCATCTGCGGTGATCTTCGAGCCCAAATAAATGAAGTCTGTTACTGCTTCCATTTCTACCCCTTCTATTTGCCAGGAATTGATGGGCCCAGATGCCATGATCTTAGTTTTTTTAATGTTGGGTTTCAAGCCAGCTTTTGCACTCTCCTCTTTCACCCTCATCAAGAGGCTCTTTAGTTCTTCTTCACTTTCTGCCATTAGGGTGGTATCATCTGCATATCTGAGGTTGTTGATATTTCTCCCTGCAATCTTTATTCCGGCTTTTGATTCTTCCAGCCTGGCATTTCTCATGATGTACTCTGCATATAGGTTAAATAAGCAGGGTGACAGTATACAGCCTTGTCGTACTCCTTTCCCTATTTTGGACCAATCGGTTGTTCCATGACCGGTTCTAACTGTTGCTTCTTGGCCCGCGTACAGATTTCTCAGGAGACAGGTAAGGTGGTCTGGTACCCCCATCTCTTTAAGAATTTGCCACAGTTTGTTGTGATCCACACAATCAAAGGCTTTTGCATAGTCAATGAAGCAGAAGTAGATGTTTTTCTGGAACTCTCGTGCTTTCTCCATGATCCAGCGAATGTTGGCAATTTGATCTCTAGTTCCTCTGCCTCTTCGAAACCCAGCTTGTACATCCGGTAGTTCTTGGTTCACGTACTGCTGAAGCCTAGCTTGTAGGATTTTGAGCATAACCTTGCTAGCATGTGAAATGAGTGCAATTGTGCGATAGTTTGAGCATTCTTTGGCATTGCCCTTCTTTGGAATTGGAACATAAACTGACCTTTTCCAATCCTGTGGCCACTGTTGCGTTTTCCAAACTTGCTGGCATATTGAGTGCAGCACTTTAACAGCATCGTCTTTTAGTATTTTAAATAACTCAGCTGGAATACTGTCATCTCCACTAGCTTTGTTGTTAGCAATGCTTCCTAAGGCCCACTTGACTTCACTCTCTAGGATGTCCGGCTCAAGGTCAGTGACCACACCAGTATGGACATCAGGGACATTAAGATCTTTCTTGTATAGTTCTTCTGTGTATTCTTGCCACCTCTTTTTAATCTCTTCTGCTTCTGTTAGGTCCCTGCCTTTTTTGTCCTTTATCATGCCCATCTTTGCACTAAACGTTCCTTTGATATCTCCAATTTTCTTGAAGAGATCTCTAGTCTTTCCCATTCTATTGTTTTCCTCGATTTCTTTGCATTGTTCATTTAAGAAGGCCTTTTTATCTCTTCTTGCTGTTCTCTGGAAATCTGTATTCAGTTGCTTATATCTTTCCCTTTCACCCTTGCTTTTCGCATTCCTTCTTTCCACAGCTATTTGTAAAGCCTCATCAGATAGCCATTTTGCTTTCTTGCATTTCTTTTTCTTTGGGATGGTTTTAGTTGCTGCCTCCTGTACAATGTTATGGACCTCCGTCCATAGTTCTTCAGGCACTCTGTCTACCAAATCTAATCCTCTAAATCTATTCATCACCTTCACTGTATACTCATAAGGAACATGATCTAAGTCATACCTGAGTGGTCTAGTGGTTTTCCCTACGTTCTTCAATTTAAGCCTAAATTTTGCAGTAAGAAGCTCATGATCTGAGCCACAGTCAGCTCCTGGTCTTGTTTTTGCTGTCTGTATAGAGCTTCTCCATCTTTGACTGCAAAGTATATAATCAATCTGGTTTCGGTATTGACCGTCTGGTGATGTCCATGTGTAGAGTCGTCTCTTGTGTTGTTGGAAAAGAGTGTTTGCTATGACTAGTTTGTTCTCTTGACAGAACTCTATTAGCCTTTGCCCTGCTTCATTTTGTACTCCAAGGCCAAACTTGCCTGTTATTCCGATTACTCCTTGACTTCCTACTTTAGCATTCCAATCCCCTATGATGAAAAGGACATCTTTTTTTGGTGCTAGTTCTAGAAGGTGTTGTAGGTCTTCATAGAACTGGTCAACTTCAGCTTCTTTGGCATCAGTGGTTGGGGCATAGACTTGGATTACTGTGATGTTGAATGGTTTGCCCTGGATACGCACTGAGATCATTCTGTCGTTTTTGAGGTTGTAACCCATTACTGCCTTTCCCACTCTCTTATTGACTATGAGTGCAACTCCATTTCTTCTAAGGGTTTCTTGCCCACAGTAGTAGATATAATGGTCACCTGAATTAAATTCACCCATTCCCGTCCATTTCAATTCGCTGATTCCCAAGATGTCGATGTTTAATCTTGTCATCTCATGTTTGACCACATCCAGCTTGCCTTGGTTCATAGATCTTACATTCCAGGTACCTATACAATATTGTTCTTTACAGCATCGGACCTTCTTTTCGCTTCCAGATACATCCACAGCTGAACGTCCTTTCGGCTTTGGCCCAGCCGCTTCACTCTTTCTGGAGCTACTTGGAACTGCCCTCCGCTCTTCCCCAGTAGCATATTGGACACCTTCCGACCTGAGGGGCTCATCTTCCGGCGTCATATCTTTTAGCCTTTTAACATTGTCCATGGGGTTTTCTTGGCAAGAATACTGGAGTGGGTTGCCATTTCCTTCTCCAGTGGACCACATTTTGTCAGAACTCTCTGTCATGACCTGTCCGTCTTGGGTGGCCCTGCACGGTATAGCTCATGGCTTCACTGAGTTACGCAAGCCCCTTCGCCACGACAAGGCAGTGATCCATGAACGGGGGAAGGGTGTTACTATTGTTTTAATTTGAGAAATAAGGCATGAGAATATTGTCTGTCTGTATTTGTGTCTGGTGCTGAATATGTCTTTGGTGTGACCTTTGGTGTGCCCTGAAAGATGGGGACGTTTCCCGAGAATTGTCAGTTTTGCTTCTGTGAATTTGGACTGTGGAGCCTTGGCCTTTTTAGGGCCCACTGTCGGCTTTGACTCTTGGAACCCAAGCCTGTTTCTTCCTTGTATACAGTTTCTTGGGCACATTATCTGACTCCACCACTCCAGTGTTCTCTCAGTTTTTTTCAGAGAAATGGTCATACTGTTATGCTATGTAAAGTCACGTATGTGGTTTGGCTTTCATGGCACAAACCCAGCCCCTGCGCTGCACCCAGTTTCTTTGGCAAATTATTTTCTTTTCGTGACACCCAATTCCCACCCCCACAACAGCAACCATCTCATGATCTTATGAAGGTACATACAATTAGGAAATATGCCCCAAAGTCTTAAAAAGTGGGAAGCCCTTGAATTGTTTCCCAGTTCCTAGAACTGAGATATTTCAAGAAGTACAGAAAATGCATCTAATTATACCCAGACCTTATAAATAAGTAGATAAAGGTGCTATTGTGTTCCCTCTCTCTCTCTGTCTCTCTGTCTCTCTCTCTCTCTCTCTCTCTCTCCGACAAACTTGATAGATGATGTCCCTACATTTATAAAGATTTGATACTTAGAATGGTGTTCTCTGTCCTTCCTGCTTTCTTTTAGAAAAATCTTTCTATTTTGACCACTAGGAAGGAAATGTTAAACTAGACCCAAGCCTGATCTGAATTTGTCCTGGGATGGAACAGGGGGTTGAGAAACCAGGAAGGCATTGGTCCCAATGGGTCCCCAGCCAACTGCTTTTCCCAAACCCCACCATGTCCCCTTTTGGCCCTTTCAAAGGTTGGGATTTCCTTATGTCAGAAGTAGGCAACTATGGAAGCTTCAAGGAGGCAAACAGGAAGTTTAATGTTGCAAGAATAAATCTATATCTAAAAATCTTCAGTTGAAATCATTCTACTTTAGAAAAAAGAAAAAGAAAGGGAGGAAGACTTAAAGACAGCTCTTTCTTCTTACTAATTGGTTTTGACTAAAAAATATTGTCAAACTGTCTTCCTTCCTTTCATATCCATTCAAGTGAAACTTTAAAAGAAACCTGATGTTATTTTTTTGAAGAAGCAGCACAATTTAAAACGTTTTTAAATGAATTCTTACATCACACATTGTTGTATGGTAAAACAAAACAAAACAAAATAGTGTTTGCCTTGTGAACATTCTGCCCTCTGCTGCTTGGTTGCAATTTCATATTATATCTGCGAAGGCAAAGATGAATCAGTAAAACTGGAAACCAGGAAGAAGCCTCACGCAAAGCCATGAAAGATAGATGACGGAGAGGATTAGGTGCTGTCTCTCTAAATGCTAGCATGCCAGTGTATATCAGAACAAAGCCACAGACCCCAAAATTGTGACCTAAGCCTGTTGGGGATTTTTTTCAGTGCTTTCACAGTGGCACTGGTAGAAAGATGCTGTTCTTTGCCTTCCTTTGAACAAGACAAAAATATTATGGTCATTTGATCAGAATTAGCCTTGAGGTGCTATGAGTTGGGGCTGTCTAGGAAGTATTTACTGCCTAATTATATGTACAGCAGCTTAAATGTGATAAAAGGTTTTGTTTCTTTGCAATATCAAGTTGACCTCTGCTCCTTATGTTCTCTCAATTCATGCACTCTTTCACACTTCCACACTATCATACCTTAATGTTCAGGTTTTAAATTGGCTGTCATTAGTCAGAGTCATCAGCTAATAAAACTAATAGATCAGGTAAATTATGTAAAGTCACACTCCCTCTCCTTTTATCATTTTTCTTCCTTCCCTTGAGTGAATATATGGCCATGGTGTTGTTTTCTCTCTGAAGGCTGGGAAATGTCTACATGTAAATGCCTAGGCACTATTCCATTGTGGCATGGCTTCAAAACTCTTAACAGTAGACAGTTGCTAATCATCATAAAATTCACATAGGAGTATTTGTCTAATATTTTAACTGCCTTCAGAAACAAAATTCTTATGCAGACAATGTTGATGGAGCTGCAGGAACAAAAGTACACCAACCTCTACCACATAGGTTTCTGAGGTACTAAATACTAGAGCTCTGTTTCATATTGATTTGAAGCCTGAACCTGACAGAATTTGAAACTCACTCAAGGTGAAAGAGTTGCCTCTTATTTGCCCTTTCTCCTGTTCAAAATCCTCTCCGCAGCTCCATTGTCAATATGTAGTTCAGGAGCTCAGTATGCTGAATGGAAAGATGGGGAAGACAAAATGCTAAACACATGTGTGTCTATGTGTTTAAAAGGTACCTTTTAGACTTACGGAGCAGTGGGGAGGGGAAAGAGTATAGAGTTCAGGCATCTAAAGCTACATCCACACCTGATGGTGACCCTTGTGACCAGTCATCCCAATTGCAGCCTTTTAGATCAGTGGCAAAGTCATGAAGTGGCAAAGACAGAGGTAAGTATCTATTTTTGCTGTCACCACTAGCACGCCTCATTGTCAACCAGCTCTCTTTGAATGGTTCTGTGAGTGACAAAACTCTCTCTTGTGAATGACCAACTCATTTCTCTTTTCAGTGTCATCATCTCCATTCTCACTTGATCCTCTTTCAGTTAGTCTATTTATCCTTCTTGCCAGTCTTTCGCTTTCCCATCCCTTTCCTTCCTCCCTTCCTTTCACATTATATTCTAATTTTTCTTTTTGTTTTTCAAGATAACAGTTTTCCACTCTTACACATTCCATCATTCATTAGCATTATTATTATTACATTTTTAATGATGTAAATAATTGTCAATAACAGTTGTGTTGTTTTAGTCAGCAGTGGCATGCTCACTCATCCATTTCCGCCAGCATTCCCGATTGGTCCTCTTGATGAGCGTACTGCTACATCTTGTTGCCCTTCCACTGAAAAGGATGCAGAGGAGAAAGAGGAGGTGGTGCCTATGATTCCACTGCCATCACTAGTTCAGTAAAAGTATAAGTCAACTTGGGTGTAAGTTGCCATACTTCACACTGCTACTATGTCTTTAAGAAAGAAAGGACTCTTTAATTTTATTCATGACCCTTTTTTATTAATTTTATTCATTATAGATTAGGGGGGGAAAGATCCAAGCCAATAAGCATTTAAAGGTGGGATAAAAATACAATTATAAAATCGTAATAATACCCCTAATTTATTATGTGGATGGTCTGGGGTTGTTGTTATATGTGAGTGACTGTTTTCAGAATTTTGGTGGAGAAACTTCAGCCGAGCTTCAGCATTGTTCCCAGCTCAGCAGTGCGTGGAACTGCTTCCTCCACCTCCTCCTTGATCAGTAGAACTAATTCTATTCCAACTTGGCTATGACACAGCTCAAACTGCAAAACTTTCATTCTGCAGTTTGCAACACTGGAGCTTTATGCAGGCTTCAGCCAACCTCCTCCTACCCAAACTTGAATCTCTCTTGTAATTTTCACAGATAACCTTATTGGCAAACTTAATGTTAATTCTCTTAATCAGTTTCATACTGGAGCAAGTTCTAGATGCTAAAAAGCAGATTTCATCACAATACAATATCATATTGTAACACTGTCAACTAAAAAATAATGAGCGTCTATAAAATTCACCCACGTGGCCAGGTATTTTTACAATTAGTGTCAGTAATTGCCTTTATTGAATATCAGTTTAAACTTGCATCATAAAATCACATGTTCTGTCAATTCAACCTTCTCTGATTTACAAGGGCAAAGGCTCTGCATGGCTGGAATTTCTTACTGGTCAGCTAGAGGAAATAACAACTCGTGGTAGTCTCAACATTCCAAGGTTAGCATGAATATAGAATTGTCAGTCTAATTTTATCTCAATATTTGATAGGTAATTCATTTAATGGATTGTGGAAAAACTGAGGCATAATATAACTTGACTTCAGCAAAGCATTTGATAAAATATCCTGTGTCATTCTCATTAGCAAGCTAGTTAAGTATGGGCTGGATAGCATGACACATAAGTAATATATAGCTGACTCAAACACTGTACTGAAAGAGTGCTCACCAGTGGTTCCTCACCAGATTAGAGAGAGGTATCAAAAAGTTCAATCTTGAGTCCTCCTTTTCAGTATTTTCATTCAGGAGTTCAGTGGAGGGATAAAGGGAATGCTTACTAAATTTACAGAAGATACAGAATTAAGGGAATAATTAGTACCACGTAAGACAGAAATAACATTAAAAATATCTTGATAGAGCAGAGAAATGGAATAAAAGCAACAACATGAAATGTAACAGAGGTAAAACTTTTCACTTAGAAACAAAAATCGAATGTACAGGTATAAGATGGGGGACAATTATCTTGTAAAAAAGTTCATGAAATAGTAGTTGATTGAAAATTGAATATGATCACAAGTGTAATCCGGCTGAAAAAAAAAAAGGAAAATGCAATTTTAGACTACATCAATCAAAATATATTTTCCAAATAACAGTTTCATTCTATTTACATTGATTTACCCTCATCTTTAGTGCTGTGTCCACTGGAAAATGTCATACATTTAGAAGGATTCAGAGAAGTTAGACAAGGTACTGAGAAAGATAATGAAGATGAGCAGGGGCAAGAAATTAAGATGAAAGAAGGGAAATTGTATGGGCTAGGTATGTTTGTCCTCAGGAAAAGACAACTGAGGAGGAATATGGCAACATTCTTCAAATATCTGAAAAAAGGTCACATAAAGGAAGATCAAGATCTGTTATTTCTTGGCCCACAATTAGGGACATGGAATAAAGGTCTCAAGTTATAGGAAAGCACATTCTGATTAAATATTAGAAAACATGTCCTAACAGTTTGACAGTGAAACAAATTACTCAGAAAGGTGGTGGGTTCCCTTTCATTGGACGTGTTCCAGCAGAGGCTACACAGCCATCTGTCTGTGACGCCTTAATCTGTATTTTTCCCTGAACAGGAGGTTGAATTCAGTGGCTTATATGGCCCCTTCCAACTCTATGATTTTGTGACAAATGGTTTACAATACTTCTAAAAGAGTTTTAATCAATCCTGGCACCCTGATGTCACTCCTGAGTTATTCACCAATTCCATCCTTCTTAGAATTTATTTATTATTTTAAGATTGCTTTTATATTGTATTTTAATTGATTTTATCTCCTTTATAAACTGCCCAGAGTCACTTTTCAATGAGATGGATGGTGAAAAATTTGATAGATAGATAGATAGATAGATAGATAGATAGATAGATAGATAGAACAAACAGCTTTTAAGGGACTTGGGAGTGGAAGTGCTAAGAAATGTATACTTGTCTTCTCTATATAACATCTTTATTCCATAGAGAATGGAATAAAGAATATATATAAAAAAAAAATTCCCCTCTCACCCCTATGGGTAGTATGTGTCTTCCTCAATCTCGGGTCCTCTACCAGAGGCCTGGGAGTTTGAGGGTTCTGCGCAGTATCTTAGCTGTTCCTAGCACTGCACTCTTCTGCACAGAGAGCTCTGATGTTGTTCCTGGGATCTGTTTGAGCCATTCTCCCAGCTTAGGAGTCATGGCCCCGAGTGCTCCTACCACCACTGGGACTACTTTGGCCTTGACTTTCCACATCCTCTCGATTTCCTCCTTCAGGCCCTGGTACTTCTCCAGCTTCTCATGCTCCTTCTTCCTGATGTTGCTGTCACTTGGCACTACTACATCTATCACTACCGCTGTCTTCTGGTCTTTGTCTACTACCACGATGTCTGGTTGATTAGCCAGTACCTGCCTGTCAGTCTGGATCTGGAAGTCCCACAGGATCTTAGCCCTGTTATTCTCCATGACCTTCTGTGGAATCTCCCATCTGGACTTGGGGGGGTCTAGCCCATACGCTGTGCAGATGTTCCTGTACACAATGTCAGCTACTTGGTTGTGCCGTTCAGTGTATGCTGTTCCTGCCTGCATCTTACACCCTGCCACTATGTGTTGGACTGTCTCTGAGCCTCTTTGCACAATCTGCACCTTGGATCCTGTCTAGTGTGGTAGACCCCTGCTTCTATGGATCTGGTGCTTAGTGCCTGTTCTTGTGCTGCTATGATCAGTGCCTCAGTGCTGTCTTTTAGTCCGGCCCTTTCCAGCCACTGATAGGATTTCCCAATGTCAGCTACCTCAGCTATCTGTCGATGGTACATCCCATGCAGGGGCTTGTCTTGCCATGGCACTTCCTCTGCTTGAACCTCCTGCCTTGTCTGCTGCTGCCTGAGGCATTCTCTCAGCAGCTCATCTTTGGGTGCCATCTTACTGATGTACTCCTGGATACTTCGGGTTTCGTCCAGGACAGTGGCTTTGACACTCATCAGGCCCCACCCGCCCTCTTTGCGCCTGGTGTACAGTCTCTGGGTGTTGGACTTGGGGTGGAAACCTCCATACATTGTGAGCAGCTTCCAGGTCTTCACATCAGCAGCCTCCATGTCTTCCTTTGGCCAGCTCACTATACCGGCAGGGTATCTGATGACTGGCAGGGCATACATGTTGATGGCATGGATCTTGTTCTTCCCATTGAGCTGGCTCTTCAGGACCTGTCTTATCCTTTGGTGGTACTTGGATGTTGCTGTCTTTCTTGCCTCCTCCTCATGGTTCCCATGTGACTGTGGGACACCAAGGTATTTATAGCTGGTCTCTATGTCTGCTATGTGGCCCACTGGTAGTTCCACTCCATCGGTCTTAACTACCTTCCCTCTCTTTACTATCATCCTGCCACACTTCTCCAGTCCGAATGACATCCCAATGTCCTCACTGTAGATCCGTGTCAGGTGGATCAGTGAGTCGATGTCTCGTTCACTCTTAGCATACAGCTTGATGGCATCCATGTAGAGAAGGTGGCTGATGGTGACTCCACTCTTGAACTTGTACCCATATCCAGACCTTGTGATTATCTGGCTGAGGGGGTTTAAGCCTATGCAGAACAGCAGTGGGGACAGTGCATCACCTTGGTATATGCCGTACTTGATGGCCACTTGTGCGAGCTGTCTTGAGTTCACTTCCAGTGTTGTCTTCCACAGTCCCATTGAGTGCTTGAGGAAGGTCCTTAGTGTCCTGTTGACTTTGTATAGTGCCAGGCATTCACAGATCCATGTGTGCAGCATTGAGTCATAGGCTTTCCTGTAGTCAATCCAGGCTGTGCTCAGATTGGTCTGCCTAGACCTTGAGTCTTGGGCGACTGCCCTATCTATGAGTAACTGGTGTTTTGAGCCTCTGGTGTTGTTCCCAATGCCCTTCTGAGCTGTGCTCATGTACTGGCCCATATGCTCATGTAGCTTGGCAGCTATGATGCCTGATAGAACTTTCCATGTTGTGGGGAGGCAGGTTATTGGCTGGTAGTTGGATGGTGCTGTTCCTTTGTGAGGGTCTTTCATGATCAGCACTGTCCTTCCTTGTGTTAGCCAGTCTGGGTGGGAGCCTGCTGCTAGCAGTTGGTTCATCTGTGCTGCTAGGCGTTCATGCACTGCTGTTAGTTTCTTTAGCCAGTAGGTGTGGATCATGTCCGGGCCAGGTGCTGTCCAGCTTTTCATGTTCTTGACCCGCTGTTGGATGTCTGCTACTGTGATGGTGCCTGGTTCCTGTTCTGGGAGATTGCTGTGGTCTGCTTTCAGGTCCTGCAGCCCTTTGCACTGGTGTTATGCATCTTCTCTTTCTCCCATATGTTCTTATGGTACTGTTCAGTTTCCGCTGCTGGTGGCTCAGCTGCTACTCTGTGGTTGCACTGCAGTTGGGAGTACACTTTGGAGTTGGGAGTTCTTTGGAGAACAGGGCATTTATCTTCTTGGCCTCTGCTTCTCTAGTGTATCTCCTTAGCCTGGTAGCCAGTGCCTTTGTTTAGCAGTCTCTAGGGCTTCAGATGGAGTCAGGCCCATGTATTTTTTCAGTAGCCGAGTCTTATCCTTAATCTCCACATGCTTCTGTAGTTCCACCAGCTGACTGACTTCTCTCCGAGTTGCCTTGATCTTAGCCTCCAATCTCATTTTCCAGGATGGGTATGTACTGCTGTTCTTCTTGATCATGTAGCCAAGCATTTCCATGATTACAGCGGCTGTAGCATATACCAATTCATTGGTTTCAGTTATGGTGGTATTAGGGATTGTCTGGAGAGCTCTGTTGGCATCTTCTAGCATACTATCTGATGGTACTTCTCCACTGAGCCTTGGTAATCGGACTCGAGGGTTGACTGTAGCTAGTTTATCCATGATCTTATGCCTCATATCAGCTGCTGTGCTCTGTAATGGAAGGGGTGGCAGTGACATTCCAGCTTCAGGTGTTGGCCGCACATCTGCTTGTTCTTCCAGGTCTGCTTGAGTCCGGGTTGTAATGTGGAGTTGGTCTATCTCAAGTTGTGAGAGTAGCTTCCTCTTCACTATGTTGAAGCGCTGGGTAACTAGTTGTTTCTCAGTTAGTGTGGATGTAGGCCTTCTGTCTATCCATAGTTCCCTCATACGTTTCATATATCCCCTCTCATTAGGTCTGCTGTTGTAGTAGCATTCCATCATTTCCAAGTTCTCTTGTCTCGTCCATGTATGGTTTGTTCCAGTAGCCCACTTAACATCAGATTGTCCTGGTTCCCCAACATCTGACGCGGACCTTGTTAATCCGGGCGACGTCCGAGCCGGCATGACTCTCTTAGTTTGTGTCACTCTCATATTTTTGAGGTAGGCAGGTGAAGCGTTAGGGGGTCTTTGCCCAAGGACCCCTACTGGTAAGGTAGGTACCAGCCGGGATTTGAACCCCGGTCTCCTGCATCAAAGGCAGTGTTCTAACTACTACGCTATCCAGCCGCTCTCTCTCTATATATATATTCTTTATTCCATTCTCTATATCCTTTTATTATATCCTCTCTGAATCTCACAATGCTCTATATTTACCCTTCTATTACTAGCTGATCAAAAAGAAGAGTGGCAAAGGGAAGAGCAAGATAAGAGAACTGAAGAATACAAACTAAGCCATCATCTGACACCCTTTAGAGCTAACAAATAGAAACAAGCTAAAAGAAGTCTGTCTACTGTATTGTGATTGCACACCCAATGCTATAAGCACTTTTTTTTTCCTTGCAAAAGGAACTTTACTACATCAAAGTAGTAAAGATATGAGGCCAGAACAAAGTGTGAAAACCTGTTGTGAGAATCAGTGCAGATACCATGTCCTGTGTATAGCACAAACAATGGAAGCATGGCATGGAGAAGCAGAGATTGTCCCACAAACAGTTCTTTGGAATCTCCCAACTTCCTTTCCTTCACCTGGCCAGTGGAGGAGAAAGGTACACCTTCTTTCCCACTTTCTCTTTTTCCTTCCTGTATGTTTGTTGTGAATGGATGTATATGTGGACTTCTACAATGGGTTCCAATAAAATGGTTAGAAAATTATTGTGCTCCTAGCTTTTTTGGAGAGTTCATCACTGTCTATGCTCTGACATTGCATTTAAGATCCTATGTATATTTTTTGCAGCTGAAGGGCCATTTGTGTGAGGCTGGTGCACCAAGATAGTAAACTGCTTTTGAACAGTGAACAGAAATCACTGGGATAGTTAGAATAAAGAATCTCATAATCATTTGCTCTAAGCCTCTACCAAACCTCATCAGAATGGAAAGTGAGTAGTCTTGCTTTGACTTTCTCCAGTTTATCAACTGAGAGCGTACTATTGGCTAAGCTTAAAAAGGAGTCTGCACAAACAGTTACAAAGGAAAAAACACAAACATACAAATACACCCAAACAGAAATGGAATGATGCTGACATATGGAGTGAGTCTGTCCAGAGATGTATATGCTGAGCAGGAATGTTGGGAGAGTAGCAGTATTGGAATAGAAACAACTACCCTGCAGCGATGCTTCTCTCTTAGCTACACTCCTGAACTGAGAATGAGTTAGATCAGGCCAGCCCCCGCATTGACCCAAAGTATGTTTAGCTACTTCCAGAGCCAAGTACCCAATTACCACATTTCAACTGCTTCTGTCATTTTCTATCACATGAGAATGTAAAGAGAGTGCAGTTTCTTCTCCCAATTCCCATCATCCAATTTTTGACCATAACTCTGGGCCAACTACAGATGATTAATTTTACCAAGCAATGAGTCTTTCCACTGTAAATCTGCTCAACTGCAATATCAATTAAAAAAATTTTTTTTCCCTTGACAAATTATAATGTATGTTAGAAGCTAGATATCTCATGATGAGATAAGCCTACTTCACTACCTGAATCATATTATAAGTTAATCACCTTCAGTTTTGATAGATATTTGCTTCCTGCTATTGCTGTTGATAAAAGCCAAAGACAAAACATCCCTGAATCTTTGAGTGTTAAATAACACTTCAATATTATTTGTCTCAGGAATCTGGGAGTCACAAGCATAGTTTCTTATATCTTTCACATTTTCCACATCTTCACTATCATTTCCTTTTTCTTCTTCTTCTTCTTCTTCTTCTTCTTCTTCTTCTTCTTCTTCTTCTTCTTCTTCTTATTGCTCAGGCATACTCCTCTGATACTTCAAGTTACACATAATTTCCTTAACCCATATATCATATACAGCATATAATATGAGGATCACATGCATAGTGTTATAAGAACATGGAGGCCTGTACTGTCCGATAAACAGCTTCTGAGCACAGATTCCTTACATCATGACCTCCATTAGATCCCAAATTTGTATCTGTAAATATTCTACTTCATTAGTGGTTGCTGACTGGACAGTATGCCACATTATGCTGTCCAATTAATTCTCAATATTGTATTAATCACTTACATTTTGTTCTTCCCACCAAATATCTACCATAGCCATTGTAAGCTAGGAATGCATATTTTTATATTGCCATTTGTGAGAAAGGGATGATAACTCTCCCCTGCATTTTCTAATTAATCTGAATAAAAAACTGAAATATCTGTCAATGTTTGAAGCAAAACTAGAGGAGGAGAGCAAAGAAATAATGAAAATTTGAATATTCCATTATGAAGAAACCCTGAAAGTTTCTACAAAAGCAAGTATTCAGTCTTGTGAGGGAGCTTTAAGTGGATTCATACTACATTGTGCCAAAGGGGAGTTTTAACAAAATCCAAATGTTCTACATTCGTTACCCATGACCCTTTCGTTTAACAGTTCTTGTTTTAATTTGTATGCCTGCAATGAAGCCCATTGAGTTCCTCTACAATCTCCTTGCTTGTCTAGCTGGGGATTTTATTCATGGTTGTATGCTGTTCTCAAGGGCAGAAAACAGACAATGACAGAACTGTTCTGTCCCAAGAATTTTGCACTTTATATGTTCTGCCACAACAAGCTAGACCTTGTAAAATATTTGGAGGAAGGTCTCAAAATAAAGTAAGATTGCTCAGCCTTACCCTGTTTTTATTTCATGAATATTGATCCCAGCTTTTTAATTTACACAACCAGAATCAGCAATAAATGCAAGTCTGATTTCATGCTATGAACTCTGATGTTGAAAGATATAAAAGATAATGTAGAAGTTTGCCCATAGGCAAACGTTTCACAACTTAATAATTTATTTATTTACAATATTTGTTTACCACAGACTCCATATAATATCTACAACCAATATAATCAATATTATGCATTTTTTCTTCCCTGGGCATCCAGTTAAGCAACTGCTTTTCATTTATAAAAATCCTCAGTAATTACAGTATCTCATAAAAATTATACATTATAAGCTCTCTGGAACAGCTATCAGGGAAAGGGCAAAATCTCTGGGAGTAAGTTACTGTATTTCACAAGAATGGAGCATAAGCCGCAAAACAGCATGCCCTTATCCACCATCCCCCAAATGTCACATGGATGGAGGACTCTCAACATCCCAGTTTATAATGAGCACACTAGATGGGATGGTTCTGCCTGAAGGAAGTGGCTGGATGTCAAGCCCTAAAGAGCTTTATAGGCTAAAACCAGCAGTTTGAATTTGGACGCCTATTGCAAAATCAGTATTATATAGCACTGAATGCTCCTGCCCACCAGCATGTGAGCCATTGCATTTTGCACAGCCTCTGGCTAGTCTTCAACGATAGGCTCATATAGAGTACCTTGCAGCAGTCAATTTTAGAGGAGTTAAGGGCAGAGGTGTTCCCACAGACGTTATGTAATAGTACCATGGGCTGATCCTTTTTTGAAGGTATATAAGTTGGGCCAGCTTCTCCAGGACTGGAGAGAGCAGAACACACATTCTTTCCTGAATGAATTCATGCTATTTACCACTCCCAAATGTAATACTTGGATAGAGCACTCCACACAGAGACACAGAGACACAGAGAGAGAGAGAGAGAAACTACCATGACCTTGTCTCTTCCACTGGTGATGTACCTTTACAGCAGCTTCTTGCACCTCACACACGTGCACTGGCTGGCTGTTTCTGCCTTACACTGTTGCACATCTTTAATGGCTTTAATTACATTAGGCCAGTTCCGTTTGTGTATACTGAACATGCTTTACAAGGTGGCAGTGGACAGAACATTGGGATGACTGTTCCTTTTGTTAGCAATATACAGCATGTATTCTTTCAGCACATGCGGGACATGTGAATTTTCCTGTCATTTGAGGGGGCAATTAGGACATAATCACTCACTGGACTAATACAACCTCTGAACATAAGCAAAAAATAGAAAAAGTTGAAAAAAGCTCCATGCATGTATCATAGATACCAAGAAGACCCAGGTTGGTACTCTTCTCCCAAACATGCCAACTTCTGTATTTAGGGAGTTTTAGCTACAGACATCTCTCCAATCACTGTAAAATGATGAAGAGTTACAGAAAAGGTCAGGCACGCTGGTATCTTTGCATTTGTAGTTGCACCTTGTATTTTTGCTAGCATTATAGTGACATCATAGTTTGAAAATCCATTTTTGTTCTAGACTATTTGTTTCTGGACTGTTGGGAAATTGCCAGAAGTGAGAAGAATGCCCTGGAGGACTGCAGAAGGATCAGAGTCTCATTATTTATGTATTGTTTTCATTGGTTACATTAAAGATGATCATTGCTTCCATCATAGCTTCAGTTATAGGGGAGTGCTCAGGGGGATATTGTTGATATATGCAAACATAGATATAACTGCAAAGTCCCCATCCAATCATCTAACCTATAAGATTACCTGGAAATTAGCCAGTCCAGAGTTTGACAAAGAAAATGGCTGAACTGTAGAGCATTTTCCATGTCAAGAAAGAGCAGCTAGTTGGAATACCTGGTGATCGATCCCCCAGTGTTTTCCATATTACCTATAGCAAGTCTTTTCTATTTTTCAATTAATTAATTTGTAAGTGAACCCTTGAACTCGAGAAAGAAAGAGGGGTATTTTGAAACTTGGCAAACAAGGAGCAGATAGAAATCTCAGATTTACCTCTTAAAAGAGGTACTAGTTAGTACTATAGTTAAAGAATATGGGAGAAAGAAGTTCAAACAACTCACTGAGACCCCATCTTAACATATACACTAAAAAAGGAGGGCTGGGGTTTTACATATTCAGTTTCCAAGATTCTGATCTTAACTCCCTTTTTCCATGACATTAAACCTCATTAACAAGAGTACGTGTGCATTGCTTTCTTGGGCATGCACTGCTGTTCAGGAACTTGACACAGTGTTAATTCAAGCGGACAACCAGGCATCATTTTCCTTTCATTACTCATGACCACATTTAGGGGTCCTTTGTCTTTCTCCATCCTGAGCAGGATGAAGTCCTTTACACCCTTTGTTTCAAATCCTATAACTGCCTTTGGGTCTGGGTACCAGTTCTTCTTTCTAGATGAACTAGTATTGTTTCTTCAGTGATCCTGTTTACTTTTAGGGTGCAAAATCCTGAATGGCAGGTTAAATATTTTAGTAAGTATTTATTCAGAATTAATCTGAGTTAAAAGCATTGATTTCTTCTAAGTAAGCTTTACATTAGTCTAAACTACATATACATTCTGTCCTTGATGTAAACACAGGTAAACAGGCAGTGTCCTGGAAACAAGGGAGATGATTTGAAAAAGGATTAGATAAACTTTCCCCTGGACATGAGAGAAAAAGAAACCCTGGTAGCTCATGCTAATTACTCCAGGAAAATTCATTCTTCTCTTTGAATACTTCATATGAGGATTTTCTACTAGCTCCACTAGTACGGTAACCAACCACACCAATCCTCATAGGTGTTCTCTGCATTCAGTCAAGTTAGTCAACAGCTGAAGGTGAGCAATAATTAGCTGAAAGGGTGTCTGTGGCTTGCAAGCATATAGACAAACACACTGCTGAATGTTGCTTTTATCTGCAGAGGTGAGGTCAAAGTTGGGAAAATTTGGGTTGGATTTAAGATGCATTTGCAATTATTGCAGATGGAATGGATGAGGATGTGTTAGAACTCTGCCAGTCCTCATGAGGAAAAGATAAGCTTGAATTCTTCTGCCCCTTCTCTTGCTTGCTCCCCTTTTCTGTCCTCTTAGCAGAATCCAGTCCTTGCCATGAAAATGACAAGAGCTTCTAACATTATGCTGTGTTCTCCTATTTGCTACCCACTGTGTTTTGCTGCTGGTAAATTTTTGCAGAATGAAGCTCATAGGCAAGGCTAGTGTAATTGAGTAAAATAGGGGTTGCCAGGCCATTCTGATGACATCTTAAATAATAAAGAAATGTTCAGCCTGTTTTCATCCTTCTTCCTCTTAATTCCCATTCTCTTGAAACTATTCAAATGCCTAAATTCATTCTCCTGCCCTAGTTAGCTATATTTGTGATGTCTAGAGAGTACTGGACAACCTAATAAGCAAGCATTTAATACACACTGGTGACATTTTTTCTGGGTTCCTGAATGTGTGACTAGTCCACCAAGACTCCTGCTTCTTCAGCTGGGATGTCAGCAAAGAAACTGTACATTCTTGTGGGTTGCTATGCTTCCTTATGCAGGTTATCTGCAACCTACAGTGCTGCCTATAATAAAATGGCCCATCCAAAAGCTTTCTAAAATTTAGCATTACAAATGAGCAGATCACCTGTTGTGCAACTCTAGCTACACTGCAGCTGAACCATATGAAGAACACAAACAAGACTGTGAAGTCATACAGATGGAGAGCAACTTCTGGAGCAGTGTAAAGACCCTATGTGGAACTGCCCAATATCTACCGTGGTCCCTGAGCTTTCAACTCTGATATTTTGAAAGTGCTTCTTAGATCATTTTGGGGAAAAAAACTGAAGTGAGCTTGGGAAAGCCCTTGGCTTCTACCCTCCCAAACCTTTTAGCACTACTGAGGTTTTGCTTTTCCATAGTTTCCTAGTTATGTTGGACATAGCATGGAACCCAGCCAAGGTATTTCAGGAATTTCTATTCACAAGTATGTTTCAATCAGCAAAAGGCATCCCTAATAAGAACTAAAAACCTTCTGCCTATTCTTTGCCAAATCAGCATGGCTGCTGAACGGTCTTTCAGTTATCTTTGATTTATCCTCTCCTGCGCCAACAGAAATGTATAATTTCTTTAATTCCTTTGCCATTCTTTTGAAATAATATACACGTATAGTGAAATGCTGAGTAATTTAATACAGTATCTCTTCCTGCAAAGTAAAAAAAAACCTGACTTAATAAGAGGAAACAGAGGCAGACTAATCATGCAGCAGCAACTTTGAGCAGGAAACATGTAAAATGAACTAAGCCTACAACAGGAAGCTTTTAACATAAAATAACAAGTTCCCCTTAAAAGTCCCAATACTGTTTTGGCATAGTGGAGGGACTTTAATATTTGTAGAAAAATATTAAAATCTAAAATGGACCCGCAAGAAAAAAAGAAACAAACATCTGGAATGTAACAATTTATGAATGGTAGTGATTCCCACAAGAGAAAAAAGATGACAGTTGTTGTAAAAAGTTCTAGTGTGAAAGCAGACGAGGGCAAAATACCTCTGAGATTATGGAGTTAGGATTCCAGGTCAGATGATATGATTTTGAGCAAATTTCATTCTATAAATTCAGAAGAACTTAAAGGTGAATTGGGAACTTGTACTTATTACTACTGTACCCTAGAAACAGAAAAGACTATGCCCTACTGGGGATAACTGGCTGGGGAATTCTGGGAGTTGAAGTCCACACATCTTAAAGTTGCCAGGTTTGAAAAATACTGCCCTAAGTTATGGAGTTGTTTGTAAGGGTCTGAAGGCAACCATGATGATGAAGAAATTACAACACGTGCAGTGATGTCACAGTGAAAACTCTGCCCTTTGTATTTGCATCTCAACAGCAGATGCAAGTATGTAAGCCACAGAGTTTATGTTGTGATGTCATGACTCATGTTTCATCACTTGCTTCTTCTTGTCCCCCATACCCCAGATGCTTTTTATTCAAATATTTAAATCAGAGAAAAATATAGCCCAAACACAGGAATGAACTGTATTTCTTGCCCTGGGAATTTAAGTGTGTGTGTGGGGGGGGTTTGGTTTGGTTTGGTTTTGCTTGTATTAGGAACTGACAAATGCATGCATTGTATGCATCCAGGCAAGATTTTGTTTCTCTAACAGGATCCAGAAAGCAGATCATTCTCTGTCTGAAAATCTGTCTAGGATTAACCAGGGTGTTGAAAAGTGTCAGCATATGTTATTCATCAGCTGTGCCTAGAACAAACATCTCTATGTCCTGAACATAAAACTTCACTGCAAAGAAACTTTTCATGGAATGAAGTGGATAGCTATGGTCTACCCTATCAAGTGCCATTTCAGACAACTCCTATAACAACATCCAGAGAAACAGTTTGGAATTACTGAATCAGATTTAAACAAAGAGACAATAACACTGCTTTCATCTTAACAAAATAGTTTTACTGCAGCTCAGGAACATTTTAGTTTAATGAAAAAGGTATTGGGGGGGGGGAATTATCCAGTGTTTAGGAAAGTTATAAGGTAAATCCCCACAGTCTATGTTTAAACTGCATTAAACACATAATATGATTGAAATGGGTGCTAAGGGGATCTTGATGCACTATGCTTTTACTATACTGTATGTATCTACCGAAAGGCTCTGAAGCACGCTAACCCCAGCCAGTGTAAACCTGACAAGTAACAGCAAGTTCTGCCTGATCAGAATGACTAAGGCTCTTGTTAACGAATTAGGAGTGATACTTGTATTTACTTTTCTCGAGGCATTAAGGAAAAAACAGTGTTCTTCCTGTTGATTAGTACAATTTTTCAAAAGTGCTGGTCATTTAAGGCAATTTTAAATGGGATTCCAAAGCACATTTATCAGGATGTGGGAGTAAGGGCCACTGAACTCAGTGGGAGTTACTTTTAAGTTGGCATGCAGGGAAGGTATTACAAACTATAAAAAAACTAAATCCAATCCAAAGTGAAGTAGCATGGCATAACTACTCTTGGTGTCATGATTTAAATTAGCTTTGAGCATTTTGTTTTAAAGTCTTGCATCAAATATTTCAGCTATTGAAATGTTTAAAATATTGACCTAAGAATATAAGTATGAAAAAGTATACTTTTGAAAGTTGATTCCCAGGATTTTTGTACACTATTTGGACCAAGGGAACAAAAGTCTCATCCTGCTGGATGTGTGAGAGACAAAATACTTAAAAGTATAATGCAATAACAAATGCTACAAGTAATGTGATTTTTCTCTAGTAGGAGTTTCACTTTCCTCCAATGAGTTATTTTGTATTACATCTTAGAGTCTTCCCCACCTAGTGTCCTCCAGTGTCTTATGCTGGCAGGAAATTATGGGAATTGTTTGGAGGAGACTGCCTTGGAAGAAATATAACTTTATCCTATTAGCATCACCATTTGAAGATGGCAGTAAAACATGATTAGCAGTGTAATTCCATGCTTATTCTGAAAGAGCCAAGCTGAGTTCAGTGGGGCTGTTTGGGTACACTGATACAGGATTTCAACCTAAATGTGAATTTTTCAATCAACAAGAACTTCAAAGATCTTGAGAAACATCCAGGGATTCACATGTACCTTTTGCTGCATATCCTCTGGGGTACTCTTTAGACAATTGTACATTTGGGAGGCAGGGTTGTTTTTGTAACTTTTTTAAAAAATATTTTTATTACAATACTGTATAAAAAGAAAGAAAAAAATACTACAAATATGAAACAATTTGTGAAAATACAAAAAGAAAAAAAAAATTAAATTAGAATGTATATATAACAGTACCTCAATTTTCAAACAACAAATTAAACCTTGATCACCTGGAACAGTATTGGTCATTCTTTCTATTATATCACAAAGGCAGAGAATGAACACATGCCTTTAATCCAGGACTTTTAAGTGTGAATGGCAGTCTTTTTCCACAAAATAGAACAATCTTTCTAGCTACACATGGATGATGTAGCTAAAAAAAGTTTCTGTAATACCTCAAGAGATACTTGCCAAAATTAAAAATATTGCTAATGCTTATGATATAAATGATGCACCTATGGTTTAAATATTTAGAAAAGATACTTATATACATAGAGAAAGGAAGAGGGCAAGCAATCTTTAACCACTGTCTGCCATCTCAGCTGAACAAATTCTGGATAGACATTTCTTCCAATATTCAGATAAAATAGATCATGTTTGGAAGGAAAAAAATGAGATTATTAAGTGGTTTGTTAAAAGGGGGAAGCCAGTCTGATTTCTGGAAGAGAATATTGAATCATTTCTTTTCTTTCTCATTTTCTCACCTAAATTAGAATGGTGGATACATGATTATACTTTACTGCAGATAATAATTTACTTAAAGAGCTGTAAGATGCCCCATGTTTAAAGAGCTGTGGAACTATAGACTTATGATACAATAAGAAATCTTAAGGAAGCAGCTGAACAACTGACTGAGAGACTATAATTATACATAGAAATTGGCCAGTGCAAATATTCTGCAAATCTCTATTCCTCTCTCTCTCTCTCTCCCTCTCTCTCTCCCTCTCCCCCCCCCCCCCCCATACAGTTCCTCCTGATTGTTTTGTTTTTGGATGAAATATAAATGTTTACCTAATACAAATCGCCTCCCCAAATTCCAACTTGCCATAATGGAAAGATAACACCACCTTTAAAAATAATGACCATGCATAAGTAATGCTGCTCCAAAACTGCAACTGTGTTCAGTTTTGGAAATAACCCACATTTGTATAAATAACCCACATTTGTATAAATGAAAAACAAAAATCAGAATGATAGGACATACAATTGCAAGTCTGCCACCTAACTTTCTTCGGCTTATAGGTATAGCCAAAAAAAAAAAAAGTTCAAAAAACTCTAACAAAATCAGTTAGAAGGTATTTCTAGATCTAAGGCTCAAGTTACGTTTCATGTGCGATTCATAATGATTATGTGCAGTCAAGTCAGTGTCAACTCTTAGTGACCACATATATTTTGTTGTGTAAGATCTGTGCCAAATTTGGTCCTTCAGGTCTTCCAACAGTGCACCATCAGCACCATAATTGAGTCCCTCCACCTTCCTGCTGGTCTTCTTTTTCCCTTTTCTTCCACCTTTCCCAGAATTATAGACTTCTCAAGAGACCTGAGTCTAGACATAATGTGTTCAAAATATGATAATTTGAACCTGGTCATTTGTGCCCCGAGTGGGAACTCTGGAGTGATATGGTAAAGGAGCTGGTGAAACTGTTTCCCAATGGGACAGGGAGTCCCATCTTTAATATCCTTAGCCTTAAATCTCTTATTTACATCTAAACCCATTTTTCAAATCATTTCAATTGCTGCTTATTCCCATTTTTGTTTCAGTTCAAATACATTAAAAACTTTATTCTTCCCACACACCAGCCACACATGCTTTCTTTTCATGTTTCAATCATCCATTGTTTTGAGCTACACCATTTCTTACCTCCCAATTATTATTTCTGGTTGTGTTTTGCACAGCGTTCCAAAATGGCATCTGATTATTCATACCACATCAGAATAGAGCTCAGTTTTCCCCTTCATTAAGGACACAAAGGATTCCTGTGTGAGCCAAACAGCACTTTGTGATTTAATACAGGTTTATATTGTAAATCGCAGCCTGGCTCTCCGCAAAGCAGATTCTGGAGTGAATCAACGTATTCTTTTGCTGCCAGCAATCCCCTTTGCGAACTTTAGCCAATTCTGTCATTCTGACAAATTAGCAATTGATTAAACAGACCCAATGCACACCAATTCTTACACCACGTGCTTGCATGGCTAGGAGAATTCCTGAGAGTGGGAGGCAGGCAAGACAGAATATTATTCTGCCTTCAGGAGGAAACACAGAAGGTCCTACTGGCAAAAGAATCCTAATTACTCCACAGGCTGTTTTGTCTTGTGAGATTTATATACTACTAAAACTTTCGTGTCTGTTTGTTGTAACCTTCAGTTGGGTGAAACGGTGCATCATAGAGCAACAATTTTTCAGCCAAGGTACCTCAAATGGGCTAACTTATAGAATGCATCCAAAATCCAGGACCCATTATTCCGGTGGGATTGAAATTTGGGGAGGTTGTTGCCACTTCAGCACCGCTGCTGTGCTGCCACTGTCAGCCACAGTCACTGCTCCCTGCCATAAGTCAATGTGGAAACTGGCAAGAAGTCAGTGGGGAAGCTGGCAGGAAGTATAAACTCGATCATGGGAGGGTGCATGGGTGGGGGAGGGAGGGAGGGAGGGAGGGAGGGAGGGAGGGAGGGAGGAAGGAAGGAAGGAAGGAAGGAAGGAAGGAAGGAAGGAAGGAAGGAAGGAAGGAAGGAAGGAAGGAAGGAAGGAAGGAAGGATTTCCAATGCTCCCTGCCAGCTTCCCACAAGGAAAGTCAATGGGGAAACCAGCAGGATGTCACAAGTGGCTCACACTCCCACTGCTTTCTTGATCATTCTGTTTCTCTGTTTAAGTAAGTTAAGATCTCTGAAATGATGACCCAACAGGTCACAGATTGTTTAGTGTTTTACTAAAGTTTCAAGTCCTTAAAAAATAGTGCAGGATACAGCTCTGCATCTAGCAGTGCCCCAGACAGGAAACTAGACATACATTCTTAGGGCATTTCAAGATGAGGATTTTGTATCAGTTTTGAACCAGTTCCAGATTTCTCTGCAAGTCAGTCAGTTTTGAAAGTTCTGTTTTGTTATTGTTGTTGTGTTTTGCTGTTCTGGAGTAAAGCTGGCATTTTTGTGGGCCCACAGAGCTTATAGACAGCCCATTTTTCCATTAGCAGGAATTCTTGACTCTCTCAGCTCCTGGACTCAAAGTAACTTTTCTTGGTGCCTGTCTATGGGCATTATTTAGACTATATCTCCTTCACTATAGTCACTATTGCAACATACAGCCAGGATTACAGTTATTGGGAAAAACAGTTGAAAAAATACTGACATGTTAACATTTCACCATTAGAGCTTCCAAGAGGAACTGAAGTGCAAAAGAAATAGTCTTAGCAGCTAGGAAGCTTCCATTCATAGCAATGACTGGACAAATACTGTACATACAACATGTACTGAACATATGACTGGGGCTAGCCAACACCATCTGTGACAAACCACAATGACAACATGACAATACAGCGGTACCTCGGTTCACGAACTTAATTTGTTCCACGATTCTGGTCGCCAACCGAATTGGTCACCAACCGAATCAAATTTTCCCATAAGGTTCAATGTAAATAAGGTTAATCTGTTCTGAACCATATGTATTTTTTTTTTAACCACAAAAATATGAAACAAAGTACAGTACAGTACAGTATAGTACAGTATGAAGAGAGAGAACACTAACCTTGTTTGAGGCGACACCAAAAAGCTTCACAGCAAGTGTCTGTCTGCGACCGCAATCTCACCTAGAGGAAGCCACAACCACGTGTCAGAGCAGGGAAGATGGCCGCATGTCGTGTTCATCACCCGATGTGGAGTTTGTGAACGGAAGCAAAATTTTGTGAACACTGTTCACGAAACGAATTGTTCGTGAACAGAAGTGTTCAGGAACCGAGGTATTACTGTATATGCTCAGTGATGCATCATGCAAATGTCTTGATGTGTGACACCAGTATGTAAGTGGCAGCATTTGTGTGATATTGTCATACACATTTCACCATTTGTCCTCCCTTTTTCCCTGCCCAGCAGATGTCCTCAGGCACAGCAATTTATGTTATTTCCTTTTTATGTAAAGAAAGAGAAAGACATTTTTGCTGCTCTGGGAGGGACAGTACTTCAAGGTGGGGCCTTGATTAAAAGATGTTTTGGACTCTGCTTTAGAGTAGCTGGATCAAGAACACTGATGGGCTCAAGATTGCTCTGCATGTTCTCAGAATTATAGGTCTGCAGAAATGGAGAAAATCGTATTGTAGCTCATCTTCAGACTGCTTTGTGAAGAGGGATTAGGAAGTGGAAACAATGTGGTACAGTGGTGCCTTTATGCTCCACTGGCACTTGTTGCACTGTTCCCAAGCAGACAGAGATGACAGGCTACTGGATTTCAATCAACCACAATTCAGTCATAAAAAGCTGTTCAAGGACTATTGACTTTGGTTGCCATAGGGAGGCATCTGGGATATTCTTCTCTTCTCCTTAGAGATCTAGTGCAGTTATGCTTAGGCTAATCTGACCCCAACCTGGCACCCTTCATCTCTTACATGACGAGTTTTTACAATTTGATATTTTTGTGGGTATATGTATGCCTTTGAGTCAGTCTTAACTCCTGGTGACTGCCTGGACAAATTCATGCTGGCTCTCTCAATTTGACTTAGGCATCTTGAATGTTAGGAAAAATGGCTCATACATTTGCTAAGTAAATAAACTATAGCAAGGCAATAGAAAATTGTCCCATTACAGGATATTTTACTTAGGTGGTTTCCGTCCTTACAGCAAAGTATAATTAAACTGAGTGACTGCTTTTCTGATACAGATATAACATATAAACCTCTATTCTAGGGATTGCTCCCACCTTTTTTAAAAATTGCAAGAGGCAGGATTGTCCAATTTTCCACACTGCTGAAACTTATTCTGCCAGCTGGAAGAGCTGTTACTTTTAAAAATACATTCATTTAGTTTGATTTACAACTCATACCATCCCAGTGGCTTGGCATGGCTAACTGAAATTGCATATAACTAAATGGGTTGCTTTTATTGCTGAGCACGTTGCATTGGTCTCCACTGCCAATAAAAATTTTTCTAGGTAACCAAGGAAAAATCTTTCATCTTTACTGTAGGTAATATTTGCATTACTGGGTAACAAAGTGCTTTGATGCTCTTCATCTACCTACTTGGATTATATATCTACATTTATATCTATGTATCTGTTGTGGCTGGGAGTAAAAGACTGGGACAATTAGAAGGTCACTGAGAACAAAGGAAAGGCATACAGTGAGTTCCAACATCAAAGGAATTTGGCAAGATCTTTATTTTTTTAAATTAAAATTTCATATCTATTTATTTCTATCCCACTTGTATTTTGTACAAATCAAGGCAGCATATATAATGCTCCCTCCTCCATTTGCTTCTCTTTTCTGAATAGCAAAATTGCCCACTGCCTGCTGTTACAACTTAGCTTTGCAGGGATCATGTAAGAAATAGAGGTGGTTACTGAGCATACACTGTTTTAACAACTAGCTTAGAAACCTTCTCCAACTTGATGCCCCCCCAAATTTCAACTTCCATAATCCCCCATCTAACATACCTAAAACATTTTAACAATAGATCAAGGAATGCTATTCTAAGAGTTTCTTTCAGCAAATTTACCATGCACAACAAATATTCAGTTCTTATACTACAATTAAGGAGAATCTTAACATTTTCCCTCAAGTTGACATTCCTTTGACATAGTTCCCCCCCTCCCCCCATTTTATAAAAATGCTAAACTTGCCCTGGCTGTTCTGGCAATTCAAAGAATAAAGTTTGATCTACAGATATAAGCTCCATTTGTTCTGAGTTGGAAGCCACTGCGAGGGAATATAATGAGATACCCATGTCTTGAAAAGTTTTCTGGGATTCTTCTGAGCTAAGAGTTTGAGAAAGTGGATAGGGTTCTCAATAGCATGACTTTGGCCATCTATGTACAGGATTTATGCTGAGTCTGACTCCTTCAGGCCCTTTGAGATGTGCAACTAGATTCAGGATGTGATACATACCTTTATAGTGGAAGAGATTGTAGCATTTGCCTTGAAGGAGGCAGTGGTACACGGCCTCTTGTAGAGGCCATTTTTGCTTCAGTCATTTTAAAGAACTTCCATCCAGTCTCCAACCTTCCCTTCTGAGGAAAGATTTTGGAGAATATGATAGGGCTTCAGTTGCAGAAGAACCTAGATGAAGTAGATTATCTGGACCCTTCCAGTCTGAAGTCACACTTGGGCACGGGATAGAAAACTCTATTCTTTGCTCTGATTGACCTTTGTCTGAAAGTGGAAGAAGAAAAGTATCCCTCCTGAGTCTATGAGACCTCACAATGGCATTTGATATTATCAATCATGATGTTCTTCTGGACTACCTACAGAGGTTGGGGTGCAGTTTGATAGAGATTTCATTCCTTCCTGAGTGGCCAAGAAGGGTTTATGCTTTCTAAAATGTGTATAGGTCAGTCCTTGAGAAAAAGGCAGATAATTCAGTGTTTGGATAAACAGGGACATGCTACAGATTTATTTATTTATTTATCATATTTATATGGCCTTCCATCTCACATGGCGTGAGTGGGTGGTGTACAAACAGACCATAAAAAACAATTTTAAAAAACATACAAAAATTAAGATTTAAGAACAGCTATCACTTGGAAATTTATAGCAGTTTTCCCCACCTACTATTCTCCATATAAGTTGGAACTCAACTCTTATCATCCTTGCCACAACAGCCAATAGCTAATGAATTTGGGAGTTGAAATCCACCACATATGGAAATACCAGGTCAGACTTTAGTATGCTAGCACTGGATAGATTGGCTAGCACTGAATAGATTTCTCTGATTAGCAAGCAACACTTGCAAGAATATCTACTGTAAATGAAGTGAGGTTTTATTTGTTGAATGGCACTTCCACACAAGGATTCTATGCCAGTTTGAAAGCAGTTCTGGACCTCTGGCTCCTGTAATGTCAGCACCTTTGGAGAGTTCATGGATTTGTTTCTGGTTCAGGATAAAACAGCAAATTAAGCTTTTTTCTTTGAGATGCTGTAGCAACTCTTTCCCAGTGGAGGAAGCTTGAGTCTCACCCCTCTTCAAGCTTCTGAACTTCAGGTCCTGAAAAGGAAACACTAGCTTGCTAATTTTCACCTTCCCTTCGGTAGGGAGACAAATGAGCAGGGATGAAATGTACAAAACTTTTGTCAGCAATACCAGAATTGATCAACAGGAGGCTCAATTTGTTTCCTGGATGGATCTGAAGCATGTCTGGTAATGCCTTAAGAAGATTCAATTTTGGACAGGAGAAGTATGTGCTTAGAATAACTTCAATCAAATGGATCATTTGTTTTATTCCTGAACAACGCATTGTTTGCCTTAACTTTGTACAAAGTGATAAAACCATTCGGTGAGTCTCTCCATTCCTTTCTTTTTTCTCAGAACTGGCCTTACCATACAGCACAGTTGAGACAACCTGTTTCATATGGTCCCATGAAGAACATATTGATTGATTGGTTGATTGACTGATTAATTGATTGATTGATTATGTGCCATCAAGTCATTTTCAACTTTTAGAGACCACAAAGATAGATTTTCTCCAAGATAATCCATCCCTAACCTGTTCCTTCATGTCTCCCAATGATGCACTCATTGCCTCTGTAACTGAGTCCATCCATGTTGCTGCTGGTCATCCTCTTCTTTTTCCTTCCACCTTACCCAGCTTTAGAGCTTTTTCCAGAGAGCTGGGTCTTCGCATAATGTGTCCAAAGTAGGATAATTTGAGCCTGGTCATTTGTGCCTCAAGTGAGAACTGTGGGTTGATTTGTTCAATGATCCATTGCTTTGTTTTCTTGGCTATCCACACTATTCTCAGGAATATTCTCCAACACCAAAGTTCAAAAGCATCAATACTCTTCCTAAGCTGCTTCTTTAAAGTCCAACTTTTGCTTCCATAGAGTATCACAGGGAATAGCATGATTCTGATCTTTGTAGGTATGGACACATCACGGCACTTGAATATCTTTTCCAAGACCTTCATGGCTGCTCTACCAAGTGCTAATCTGTGGTGTATTTCTTGACTGCTTGTTCTTTACCATTGATGGTTGACCCTAAAAGGCAGAAGCTATCCACCACTTTGATATCTTCATTGTCAATTGTAAGGCTAGTTGTTCTATCTGTTGTCATTAATTTGGTCTTCTTTACATTTAATTTTAGTCCCATTTTTTCACTGTGCTATTCAATTTTTAGTACTAGGGTGTGATGGAAAAATAATAAAGCTGCAAACTCTTCCACCCTCCCCCTTGCCTCTCTTTCTGCCCCCCCCTTTCCTTTTTTGCAAACTCTTTCCTCCACTTCCTTCTTCCATTCTTTGCTCATGCAAAACAGGATCAGCTCCAAGCTATTGCATGACCCAAGAGTGACCATGTTCTGCTGCTGAAAATAGCCCTCTTAACACTATCATACTGAAACAATGGAAGGGCCATCACCTGTCTGCTTAAGGGTTTGCTGAAGGGGCAACCCCAATAAGGAAATCCTTTGCTAATAAGTGAGAACCCACAGGAATTCCATCCTTCTTAACAGCAGGCGCAACATTCCATTCTCTTTTGCAATAGATTCCTTGACTCCGCTAAAGTGTGGTTGTTATCTCACAATAGAAAAACCATTTATTCCCCATTTAACACCTATCCAAACCTATCCTCAAATCAGATCCCTCAGACTTCCCACCTCTCAACCTCAAAAGTGTATAAATTCTATGCTTTTCTATTGTTCAGGGTCCCTCTTTCTAGGAAAGCAGGCACCCAATGATCATTGCAATAAACATGGTTCTTCTACTCAGTGTTGTGCTCCTGTCTTTGGCAAAAATTCCACAAGGGCTTGCAGGTCATTTGCATTTTCGGCTGTCAGTGTAGAGTCATCAGCATAGCACAAGTTATTGATGTTTCTTCCTCCAATTTTAAAACCACGCTTATTTTCTTCCAATCCAGCTTCCCTTAATATATATTCTGCATATAAGTTGAATAAAGAAGGGGAGAGTATGCAGCCTTATTGCAATCCATGAAGGCAAGAATTGGAGTTGCAGTGATATAAGCTTTGTTGCAAACTGGCCCTAATTGGAAGAGAGTTTGGGACTCCGTCCAATATTTTTCCTCCAGCACCTATTGGTCATAACCTTTCTTTTTTGCTTATACTTCCTCCTTCTCTGCTTGGGTATACATAGCAAAGGAAAGAGCACTTGGGTGGCCCATCACTTCTAGCCATTTTTAGCAGCACATCAGAATGCTCTGTCATAAATTGCAGGATTTGGGATGAAAAATCACTACAAATCATGAACTATTAATGAATTGGTGTACCTGAAAAGGTTCCAAATCCAGTAGGAAACACTTCAGACTGGCAAGAAAACACAGTCCAATGGTCTTTGAGGGTATCACAGTGTCACATTTAAGGGCAATGGCTTTTCTGCTACATCCAAGCTTGGAAATGTATCAAAGGAAGACAGAATCTTCACAATAACAAAGACTGTGGCACTCCCTACACTTGGGAGGTGAAGATCTTTAATCTGTCACACCTGTAGTGATTGTTTTCTTCTTTCTTCCCCATCCAGGGATAGATTCAGGAGAAGATTCCTCTTGTTTCTGCCTCTGTTGCCTTCATATGCATCATTCTTTTGTAGTTTCTTTGACTGGGGGAGAAAACAAAAAATTCTTAAACCATTGCATATTCATAATTTCCAACCACTATAAATTCTTTGCCGGGTGACATATGTTTTCTTTGTTATGCATATCATTGAGAAGCAGAAGAAGCACAAGGAGATAGAAGTGCATTATTCAACTCCTTCTCCAAAAAGGTTTGAAGAATCATGACCCCACATACCCCCCTCCCACAGAAACCACTGCTGCTACCCTTCTGAAATGTTGCAGCTTTCTTAGCTAGAGTGCATCATTATTACCTTTTCAAAAACAAGGCATCCTTTTTTTGTAAACTCCCCAAATATAAACCCTAGTGTTTTATGAAAAGAAATGAAAAGAAAATGCAGATCTCTGAACCTGCTAACCTGAAGCTTGATCTTCACAGTTAGAACAAATTTGTCTGCAAATTTTCATCTACTTCCCCCAAGAAATTACAAGGTAGGGAAAGCATGCAGACCATGGCCTTTGGAATTCTTTCCAACATAACAGTGTTATGAGCTCTCCCACAGACATGCATTTGGAGAAATTTTAATGGATTCCCCCTCCCCCTTCCCCCCCCAGATTCTAACATGATCTGGTCCACTGTCAAATTCAATCTTTCTTTTGCCAGCTTCTTCCCATACACCAGATTTGATCCAGTTATGTTCTGTTTTAGGACAGTTATCCTATTGATGGATAGAAACAGAGTCCTAAAGTCCTAGCCCTTTTATATTCCTTTCCAACATTTCATTGGATTATAAAAAAATGTTATGAGCAATTATCTTTAAAAAGAAAAGAAAAGGCTGACAATGTTGATGTCATGAAGTCCACATGTGCAAAACTTAGATGGAGAATGAGAGGCCTCAGAATCTAAATTATGTTCCAACTAAGACTGGCCTTAAGGCAGGTTGGATGAATGAGGAAGCAATGCTTGTTTTCCATTTTTGAATACATAAAATCCAGCTATCATCAGTCTGACTTCACCATTAAGCAAAACACAGATATCCAACAATTACATATTTCTGTGGTTTTTCAGCTGGCTTAATAAACATTCTGTCTTAGGACAAAAACATAAGACTTGAGGCTTTAGAACCACATATGGCTGACAAAATCTTGCATGAAGCCCCAAATTATATTAAATTGTTATTTTCAATGTGACAGAAATAGGGTAAATTATATATAACTGCAGCATACTCAATTTCATTATATTTAATTTTAATTAAACTTAAATGCAAATGCAAATGCAAAGGAATCAAAGTTCATTTTATCCTGGGCTTTCAGTACTTTTGGGAATGTGGTCCCAGCACACCAATGAAAAGCCAAGCATGGCCCTTGGTCCCAAAAACTATGCATCCCAGCTGAAGATAAATATATCAAACAAAAGTTCATGAGAAAAAATCCAAACTGGCAGCAATAACATTGTGAGCAAGCTTTGAGATCTCCAGATCAAAGGAGATCAAATAAGGGAGGGGCTTACTTGATATGAAAAAAACAGACATAAATCAAGTAGATTCTAACAGATGTCAGGCAGTTTCCAAGTTACATCTGGAACTGTAAGAAAAAATTAATGACTAATTGCACCATTTTTAAAAAATATAAAATGTGTATCCAATGCTATGTCTGTGTTCTCAGAAAGAAGCCTTAATGAAGTAGGAGTGCTTAATCCCAAAGAAGTGGACATATATTCCTGTTTGATAAAAATATGCCACAGAATTAAACTGGAGTCATAAACAGGCAAGTTATGGAATGTCAGGAAAGAGCTTTAGATGATGGTCTAAAAGAGAAACATTAATAGAAATGCTAATTCTGTCAACAGGGTTACATTCCTCCAGGACCAATGAAACAGAACAAAAGTATCAAATATAGCTCTATGGTAAAGCATTCAGCCTCTTTGGGGTTTTCTGAATGTTTGTGTATCTTTACCACTGAATGAAGTCCTACTGATATATAAAGTGAGCTGGAATGAATGAATAACAGCATGTTTTGGTGGTTGTTTCCCTTAAAAAAAAGTAATCCAACATGCAATGTGTCAAAGGGAAAAACTAATACAGTGGTACCTCGGATTACGAACGCCCCTCCTTACGAATTTTTCGAGATACGACCAGCTCCGGCCCCAAAAATTTACCTCGACGTGCGAACTCCACCTCGAGCTAAGAACCGGATCCGCGGCCATTTGCCCTGCTGCCACGCGGTCACGGCTTCCTGTGGGCAAGATCGTGGTAGCAAGGAGACGTTCGGTGAGGCTTGTGGTGTGTTTTGTGGCGTTTGGAAGGTTTTTGGTGTGCTTGTCAGCATGGCTCCAAAGAAAATGCAGAGCATAAAATGCATGTTTCAGAACTGTTTAACCGTATGTATTTACATTGAACCTTATGGGGAAATTTGCCTCGTGGTGCGACCAAATTCGGAGGGCGGAACGGATTAACCATATTTACATTGAACCTTATGGGGAAATTTGCCTCGAGTTGCGACCAACTTGAGTTGCGATCAGAGTCATGGAACGGATTAAGTTCGTAACTCGAGGTGCCACTGTACTCTCCTTAGTTCACCGGTTGTGCCACCCTTAGTTTTAACTGCTTCCTCTGATCATCAGTTTCTCACTGTGTAGGAATTTTTGGTTCATTTGTCCATGGTAAACTATTTCACTTCAGTAATATTTGAGGATTTTCTAGCAAAAACTTCTTCTTTCAGGTCCTGCCACATTCCTATGCAATTTAGGTCTGGAACTTCAACAGGACCACGCAAACCTTGAATTTATTCTTATTTATCCATTCATAGTGGATTTGCTTGTATGTTTGGGATCAATGACTTGCTACATGATTCAAATGCACTTCAGCTTCAGGTGAGGAACAGATGGCCTGATATTGCCCTGAAAAATTATCTGATACAAAGCAGAATTTGTGTTCCTTTAATCGTGTCCAATTGTCCAAGTCTTGAGGCAGCAAAGCATCCCCAAACATACATTACCCCTCCAAGCTTAACAGATTGCATGAGGTTCTTATTGTGGAATGTAGTGTTTGGTTACTGCCAGAAATAACAACACCCATAAAAACATACCCCAAAGTTCTATTTTGTTACTCATCTCCCCACAGAAGATTCCTTCAGAAGTCTGGAGATCATACAAGTATCATTGTTAGGTTTTGTTTCTGAATTTTCTCTTCTTTTGTTGGTAATCTTGAGATAGCAATAATGTTCTTCTTAGCAAACAGTGATTTAGCACTCTCCTATGAATCTCATTTTTATTTAGTGCTTTTTTGATACTGAACTCTTGAACACTTGACTTTAGCCAAGGTGAAGGATGTTCTGGGTCCTTTGTAACCTAGACAATGTTATGCAATGCTCTTGGACTGATTTTGACAGCACAGTTGTTTTGGGACAAGATTCACTATAGTTCCAAACTTTCTCTATTTTAAGATTTTAATTTTAACTTTCTCCATTTTAATCTCTGACTGCGGATTGGTAAAGCTCCAAGCTTTAAAAGTAGTTTTATAATCTTCTCCAGACTGATAGACTTCAATAATTTTTTAATAGAGGTCTTCAGAAATTTCTTTTAAGTGGGGCATGAGGTGGCTGTAGAATGTCTATGGTGAGAACTCACAGGTTACTTGAGGGATCACCTATCCCTCATAGTTTCTGCCTGGCTGGTATTTGCTGGCAGAGTTGGCACACTCCAATCCCCTTCAGTTAAACAATGTCATATATTGGGACCTAAGAAGTGTGCCTTCTCTATCACAGCACCTGCTCTTTGAAACGAGATTCCCCCTGAAACCCATGTGGCTCCCACTCTGTTGGCATTCCATAAAGCCTCAAAGGGCTGGTCATCCTCCTAAGGCTGTGGGATGAGTCCGATGCCATTTTTGTTTTCTATTTGTATGTTGTACCCAGATGCCACCTCATTTGGATTTGTACTGATTTTCATGTTACTATTTCTGAACTGCCCAGAGTCAATTGGAGTCAGGGGGCATACGCATATAAATAAATAAATAAATAAATAAATACATAAATACATAAATAAATAAATAAATAAATAAATAAATAAATAAATAAATACTTGCATAACTGGTGCGGAATATCCCATTGCAACTGATTGAAAAGGGGGACAATTTTTCACACTGGCACATAGTATGCTGTATCAATCTTGTTTATGAAAAAATGAAATAAGCAACAAACTTTGATGTCATTTGCTCACTCAGACCTACATAAAGCTCTGATGAGATTTGTGGCAAAGATATGCAAACATTTAGACAATCTGGAAGAGGACAAATACTTATTCACCAAACTGTAAGTGAATCAAAAGACTCACACATTTTGTGGAGTACATCAGATAAAAACTAATGATACATTTGATTCCTTACCCATCCTTCACCAGAATTATTTTCATTAGTAGACAGACAAAATTCAGAATCATGGGTCTGAACAGGCACACTCAAAACATAATGCAGAACAGTGGAACCATCCAGTTATACACAAGAAAATTAAAATGAAAAGTATTTTTTCCACTTCAGATTCTGAAGCATCAAGGATTACATTAAGTACAGTCGTATGAAAAAGAAAGTACACCCTCTTTGAGTTCTATGGTTTTACGTATCAGGACATAATAAAAATCATCTGGTCCTTAGCAGTCCTCAAGAGTAGGTAAATACAACCTCACATGAACAACACGTGACATATTACACCACGTCATCATTTATTTTACAAAAAGAAAGCCAAAATGGAGAAACCATGTGTGAAAAACTAAGTACACCCTTACTGCTTCCACAGGTATGAAGAGGCTAAGTAGCAGCCAGTTGCTGCTAATCAAATGCCCTGGATCAATTGATCATCAGCAAGTGTGACTACCTCTGTAAAAGCTGAAGTTTGAGGAGTTGGCTGGTCTTGAGCACTGAGGTGTGTGTTAACACAATGCCAAAGAGTAAAGACATCAGCAATGATCTTGGAGAAGCAATTATTGCTGCCCATCAATCTGGGAAGGGTTATACCTGTAAGGCCATTTCCAAACAATTTAAAGTCCATCATTCTACAGTGAGGAAGACGATTCACAAGTGGAAAACATTCAAGACAGTTGCCAATCTTCCCAGGAGTGGACGTCCCAGCAAATTCACCCCAATTTGACAGACAGTACAATGCTCACAGAAATTGCAAAAAATCCAAGAGTTACATCTCAGACTCTACAGGCCTCAGTTTGCATGTGAAATGTTAAAGTTCATGACAGTACAATTAGAAAAAGACTGAACAAATATGGTTTGTTTGGAAGGGTTGCCAGGAGGAAGCCTCTTCTCTTTAAAAAGAACATGGCAGCACGGCTTAGGTTTGCAAAATTGCATTTGAACAAATCACAAGACTTCTGGAACACTGTCCTTTGCACAGATGAAACCAAAGTGGAGATGTTTGGCCATAATGCACAGCACCACATTTGGTGAAAACCAAACACAGCATATCAGCACAAACATCTCATACCAACCGTCAAGCATGGTGCTGGAGGGGTGATGATTTGGGCTTGTTTTGCAGCCACAGGACCTGGGCACCTTGCAGTCATTGAGTTGACCATGAACTCCTTTGTATACCAAAGTCTTCTAGAGTCAAATGTGAGGCCATCTGTCTGACAGCTAAAGCTTGGCTGACATTGGGTCATGCAACAGGACAATGATCCCAAGCACACCAGCAAATCTACAACAGAATGGCTGAAAAAGAAAAGAATCAAGGTGTTGCAATGGCCCAGTCACAGTCCAGACCGCAACCTGATTGAAATGCTGTGGCGGGACCTCAAGAGAGCTGTGCATAAACAAATGCCCACAAACCTCAATGAACTGAAGCGATGTTGTAAAGAAGAGTGGGCCAAAATTCCTCCACAATGATGTGAGAGACTGATAAAGTCATACAGAAAACAATTACTTGAAGTTATTGCTGCTAAAGGTGGTTCTACAAGCTATTGAATCACAAAGTGTACTTAGGTTTTCACACATGGTTTCTTCATTTGGGCTTTCTTTTTGTAAAATAAATGATGACATGGTGTAATATGTCATGTGTTGTTCATGTGAGGTTGTATTTACCTACTTTTGAGAACTGCTAAGGACCAGATGATTTTTATTATGTCCTGAAACATAAAACCATAGAACTCAAAGATGGTGTACTTTCTTTTTCACACGACTGTAGATATTTCTAATGGGAACAGCTAACATCCTCCAAACTACCTTACAGGAGGCTCCAGGTTTGTATTTACCCCAAGAATATGTATTCTACAGCCATTACAGAATTAGTTCAAAATTATATACAGATAAACCAAAGAAAAATCAAAAGATAAAGCAACACAATAATCTATATTTTCAACATAAGTACCCCTCATCAGAAGAACAAATATAAAGCCTTTATAATTAATCATACTGTAAAGCAGATTTTTAAACACTTTTTCAGGCCCCAGGAACTCTTAGTGTAAAAATAATAATAATAATAATCCTGGAACCTTGTTCAAGAGTCAAAGCTCTAGTGATAGAAAATTGGCTGCATTTGAGTGAAATTGGGGGTGGAGATCTTTAGTCTCTCACAGAACCACATCAGGAACATATTTTGAAAAACCCTGGTGTAAAGCACCAGCCAAAAGCTCAGCATCACTCCTAGTTTCCAGTACAGGCAGGAGTCCATAACAGTGCTTCACTTAAGACCTGCAATCAAGCAAAAGGTTGCCCTCACAACTACCAACACAGACTTCTGTCAAAGCAACAGCAGTAGAGTAAAAAATGAAACTACAAAAGAAAAAGGACATGTCCACACTGCCACTGGCCTTACCTCTCTAATTCTCGTCAACAGTTGTGCATCATGGTGCAAGTGTCCCACTGCAGCATCTTGCTCTCCCACAGGCAAGAGGATTAGCAGGGTATGGTCAGAAAAGTCCAGATAGCAGCCGCAATGGGGTGATCAAAGTTCCACCCATTTTTTACATGTGCCACACACAAAATCTGCACCTAATGTGAGGATTATGTTCAACGTCTGATTGATAAAGTCACTCAGTTCCACTTGGAGTTGGACTCTAGCTGTACTGATCCTATGGAGATGACTGGGGCACAGCCTTGCCTGGTTATCTGGGTGGAGTTTGATCCAGTTACTCCCAAGGAAGTGGACAGAGTCCTTGGGAAGTTGAGCCCTGCCACTTGTGTGTTAGATCCATATCCTTCCTGGTTGACTAGGGCTTCCCAGGAGGTGACGTGTGGCTGGGTTCAAATGGTGGTTAATGCCCGGGTGTGGGAGGGAGTGCTTCCACCTGCCTTGAAGGAGGTGGTGGTTCTTTCCAACTCAAGAGGTCATTGCTGGACCCAGCTGAACAGGACAATTTTCATCCAATTTCCAACCTTCCCTTCTTGGGGAAGTTTGTTGAGGTGGCAGACCTGCCAATTCCAATAGCTTTACTGGGTATCATCAGTATACTGGTGCATACTGTACTCATTTGTACAGCTCTGCCCAGGGCCATCCAAATGATGCTGTTAAGGTATGGGTCTGGATGGAGAAGAACCAGCTTTGGTGTAACCTTGACAAGTCTGAGTGGCTGTGGGTTTTAGCCTCACCCACCCACCAGATCTAGTGATTGTCCATGGTTAACTTTGAATGGGGTTAGAATTCCTCAGGCAGAGTTGGTGTGCAATCTGGGGGTTCTCCTAGACTCACGTCTTTTGCTCAAGGAGCAGGTGGCAGCCATGGCCAGGAGTGCTCCCACACAAATATCCCTTGTGTACCATCTGTGCCTGTTCCTATATCAGGTAGCACTGCTCATGTTCACCTCTCAACTGCACTACTCCAATATGCTTTACATGAGGCTGTACTTGAAGAGCATTTGGAAACTTCAGCCAGTCCAGAATGCAGTAGCAAGTACACCTTTGTACATCCATGTAATACCACTGCTTACATGAGCTGCACTGGCTCCCAGTAGCCTTCAAAGTGCATTCAAGGTGCTGGTTGTCACCTTTAAAGCCCTTCCTGGTATGGGACTGGGTTACTTGCAGGACTGCCTTTCCCTGGTGATTTCTACTCATACCACCATATCTGGCAGAGTGAGCATGCTCCAGGTACCCTCAGTAAAGCAGTGTCACTTGGTGGGTTGTAGGAAATGTGCCTTCTGCAATCCCCATACAGAGAGCAAAGAAAGAGCATATGGCTCCAGAACTCTACTGAGCCTTCCGCACAAGGACATATATGTTGATGTAGATGAATATTTTTATAATGCCTCAACAGAATGGCAGAAGGCAACACATCCAGCCTGGCCAATTTGAAGGCCCAGCAAAATTTCATGACTGTGTTAGAGGAGGGATAGGAGGCTGCCACATACCCATTTGAAAGGACTCCATGGGGTACAAGGCTGGAAACCAGATTTAGAGTGATTTAAAAATCAATATCCCAAATAGGCTGCTTAAGGATACTTCTGGCATTTTCAAAGCTTAATGGGCAAAGAGTTTCCAAGGACAATCTTAGGAAGTAAAGCTTGTCAGTAACTATTTTTAACCAAGTTAATTTAAAGTGATCTCTAGGAACCAGTGGCAAGAGACGTACTGAGGAAAAAGTTTAATTTCAGTCAAAGATTTAAAAAGGTAACACCAGGTTTTAGCATCTACAGAGACCAAACCCATCTCTAAAAGTAGTACAGCATTCTTAATGCATCTTGGGACTGCAAGGTTAACTCTAATAAACTTGGACTGAATGGCTTCAAGGATGTCCAGATTTCTAGAAATACAGACTTAGATACCGTAGAAAGCTGGGAGATTACTTTGGTTACAAAGACCTTGCAGGCTGCAGATAAAGTAGCTTCTTTAGAATGGGAAAACCTCAAGACAGATGAAGAGCTAGGCCATGTGTACTGTCTAGGAGAGTGAGGCTTGGAATAGCACTCCAAGGTAGGTAGGTAGGTAGGTAGGTAGGTAGGTAGGTAGGTAGGTATTTATTTAGCCACATACATACCTGCTCAATTGCATTCCCATTAATTTGCCAATTTTCAATTTTATGATAATGTTGTGCAAATACTAAGCTTTTGGATAATTCATTACTAGTTTGTCCTCTGAGCAGAAAGAGGTCAAAGTTGAAGAGAAATTCTGATTCCTTTTCAGATTATGTAAAGACAATTAAAACCCCTATTCAGATTATGTAAAGACAAACCTCTTATCTTTATATGGAAGTCACAATTTTATAGAGAAAACCTGAGGATGTCTATCCCACATTTTTTTTTTCCTGAATAACAAGAGGAATCAACATCAGGATCTCTCTTGGTATATTTAGAGGACTGTAAATCCCACAGGGTAAAAGACTAGAGATCTTAAATCTCCTTTCCCAAATACCCTCTGGATCTTGATATCCTGGCCCCACCTCCCTGGCTTGATAGCTGCTGTTTCCATCACCTATATTTCAGGAAGCATCTCATGTCGTATTCACCCCCTAACCCTAGTATGGGAGAGAGGCAGAGTTCTCACACAGTGTGCTGCCTTCCTGGTGATTAAAAAGTAAACATACAAAAACTAAAATAAGTTCTATAATGTGACCTGGCCATATAGGATAGAGATCTGGTAGCTAGAAAATTCCTTTCTCCTTTGGGAGATAAAGCAAACTCACAGGAAATAAACAAAAGCAAACCTCTTTAAAAAAAAAAAAAGATAAAATGTACCTTTTCTTTTTAACTTTTATATTAAAATGCAGACATTCATTGTTAAAGAAGATAAATTACACAGCTACCTAGATCATGGTCAGCTTCTAATAAATCACTTAAAGAAAAGAAAATACAATACTACGTACAGACCACAAGATGGTGCTGGTCTGCAACAAAAGGATTGTTTTTGTCCAGAATATCTGAGAAGAGGCATCAAATTAATATTACTGGTTACAAAACATTCTAGAGAAAAATATAGCTCTCTGAGCACAGGCTACAGTACAGGCTGAAATAACACACAACTCCCTAATTTGTACAGAGAAACAGAACATGAAGCTGAAACAGAACACTGAGGCCTTAGCACAACACAGAAAACAGAAAATCATAAACCTAATGAAAATTCCTATCTAGACATGTTACTGTTTCTACAGAAATAGCAGTTTTCTGAAACAAAAGTTTGCAGGCTCCTGAAAGTAACAATGAAAGTCCCATACATTTTTTGCCTCAGTCCATGACTTCAGTTGAGCTATGTCCGTTCTTTTTGAAGAACCAATCGTGTTCTATTTTCAGCAGAGCGAGAGGCTAGAGTAATCTGACTCTGTATGTGACCAACAGTCACATCTCACTCAAAGTGATATTCTGCTAGGTTTGCATTGCATAGTACAGGGAGAGGGAGGAACAGAAGAAGGGAAGGAGTGAAAGAAAGAAGTAAAATTTATTTTAGCAACATTTATTCTTGCCCATAAACTAACAGGAACTCATTTTCAACCATCTATTTAAATCAATTTAATCTGAGTTATTGGTATCAAAATACCTTAAATCTTGTTTTAGCAGTTGAACAAACTGTATATCTTTTAATAATGACATACTTAAATGCCGTCTTGAACCGTTGAACAATACTATGCCACAATTCACTATGGCAACAGAACCTATATTATAGTTATCTACCCAATCAACTAAGGTTCAAGATACTAGTGTTTACATTTATTAACTATGTGAGGAAGCAGGTCATTACCTCCTTTCCAAGGTATTCCAAAGAAGTGCTTGTTGAGAAAGTTGCAAAATATGATCCCAAGATAACATAGGAATTTAACTACCATAGGCTGAGCCTCAATTTTGAAGACAAGCAAAAACCAACACAGTATGCAGATTCAATTTCCAGACTGTATTCAGGTTGCAGTGATACTCTCATAACCATGTTTCATTAAACCACTAGGGGCTCATGTTGCTCTGCATTAAGAAGAATATCCAGAAATTTTAAGTGATTTCTACACAGTAAACTTGGTATCCAAATTATTTCATCTTGGAAATCTGCCATTTCTTTAGTGCATTTCTTATCTGTGTTTTCAGACAGATAGGGTTGTCTCATGAGACTATAATTTTCTTCTTTCATATTTTTATGAAAGATGTCCATTTTATGTATTATTGCCTCAATATTACCTGAATAACTTTGTAATTCCTGAGTGAGAGATTTCAAAAGCATCAAAAGTTCCAGATTAGATGAATTGATGATATGATGATAAGATCTGGGGTTATGATAACTCTTTCTTCAGAGTTATTCAGATATTTCTTCAATATCAACTTCCTTAAAACCTTTATTTACACATTTTTCTGCAGACGACATTGCCCTGTCAATGTTAGTGTTCCTCCACCAGAATGTTATACTTAAAAAGCAAGTAGATAAGGTTTCCACTTACCAATTAAAATGAGCAAGTCCAAGATAAGAGATATCCTCAAAACTAATGAGGACCATCCAAAAGCTGCAGCTGAGCAAATCTCCATTTAACCAGAAGTTCATTGTTAGCCAATCAGTAGATTGGGCTGACAGGATTATGATGGAAGCCATGTCCACCTGTAGGCTACTATAGCTCCATATTAGTCAATGCATAAAAGGAACCAAGGAAGTCATTCTCCTATGCAGGTTTTTACTCTACTGTGCTTCTACCTTGGAATATAATAGTAAATCACTCATACAACACCCATTAGTGTTTGCCTAGCTATCTATCCTAATTTCTGTCAGCACGTATATTTGTTTATCATTATTACTAAAGTATCTGTATTCCAAGAATACAGCATGGGCAGTTTATAATATGAATTATAGAATTAGTATGAAAATTTATACAAGGGAGAAGAAGGGAGCAGGAGTGAGGTCATAAAGTTGCAAACAAAGGAACTATATTGGGAAAATACAAAAAACTGATAATCAGAACTGATAGAAAGGATTTGGGCATCAAGGAGATAATAGGAACATTGAATTCTCTAGGAGAACGGATTGTTGTCTGTGAGTTACAGAAGATATATGATAGAAGCAGCAGCGGGACAAGCTAAGCTGACCCATAGCAGGAAAAACATTTGAGACTGGGGATATTCTCCTAAAGCTCTGGCTTTTGAAGAAATCTGACTTATTCTGAGGAAAGGCCTCCTCTATCATGAGTGTGTGTTGGTATCACACAGACACACAGACACACACAAGGTATACCAAAAGTCAGGCCCCATAGACAATTTATTATATAAATGACATTAAATGTTCAAATTGGTTGCCATTTTCTTCTAAACACTTCCTTACCTGATTGACACATGACTTTTGAACTTTCCTAAGTACATTCTATCTCTGTGGGAAAAAAATTGGTCTATGTGGTTGGCCTATGGGGCCTCACTTTCGGTATATCCTCTGTATGTATATATGTATGTATATATGAGTGTGTATACATATTTATATAAGTATAAGAATAAAATTGAGTTGTGTTACTTAGTGTTGGTCTCATGCTTAGGGGCAGAGGATATAAATTCAATTAAATAAGATTGTACCTTAACTTTGTACATAACAATTCTGTACGTAATAATGGCACTATGCAACAAAGCACATATAAATGAAAAATGAGCAAATATGTTGTAGTTGGCCTGCACTATGTGCCTAAATTATAGTCCCATCGTACTACTGCAGCTTTACCCAGCCATCTACCCACACAGAAAAATTGGAATTCATGCTACAGAATTGCCAAAGATAAATGCTTCTCCTAGTCTTGTTCAAGCATTACCTCTGTGATTTCAATCCAGCACCGAAGGAATAGCAAGCAGCCCCTCTCCTCTGCTAGTTGGACTAGTGATGTGCATAAAAGAACCATCTCCATGTGTGGAGTGAAGTTCTCTCAGCAGCACATCTTTCAGTACATGTGAATGCTTCCCTTTGCACAGGACCTCTCAACTAGCAGAGTTTCCATTCACACAGAAGTAATTATGTATGGAGTTAGGCTACCCATTGTAGACAACTGCACTATAAGTACAGGTAGTCCTTGTTTAGTGACCACAATTGGGACCAGCAACTCAGTCATTAAGCAAGAGTGATCGCTAAGTGAAAGATCACAATTTTACAATCTTACTTCAGCTTTCCTTTGCTTTACAGACCTGCAAAGGTCATAAATGTGAGGACTGGTCGCAAAGTTACTTCTTCATCACTGTTGTAACTGTGAATGGTTGCTAAACAAGGTAGTCACTAAATGAGGACTATCTGTATCATCTTGCCATTCCTCACATGCTAGACTGAAACAGCTGAACAGGGCTCTATATTTTATTTTTTTAGGTAAACAGAAATTCTCTGTTTCAGGAAACATATATTCTATTGCTAAGCTTTGAGCAAATTGATGAGGCGGTTTCCATCCAGAAAAACAGCCCTCTGCCGTGTTTGGGGCCACCATGTCCTACAGGCAACCTTCCTGCTATAACATGCTAGTAGGCCATCAGAGATTTCTGCTTCCAATCTGTCTGAAATGCTCTGGGTTTTTATTTTTTTTAAGGCTAGCTATGATCTAAGTGATGTTGGATATCTCCAGGGAAATAAATCCTCATTTTTCCTGTTCCCAGCTCTGACCATAAGAATCAAGATTGATATGCTCTACCTTTGAAAATAGCCCATCCTTTCCTGAGAAAGAATCCAATCAATTAACACACACACACACACACACACACCCCTTTAAGCTTACATAATCATCTACACAGTGAACTGACCATTTACAACTCTGGGCTCAACACTTATTAGGAAACCTCTGGAGGAGGACTTTTCCCTTATGAACTAGTATAAAACATATAAAATGTAAATGTACATTCATTTACATATTCAATATTAATATTCTTGTTAAATAAGATAACACAATTAGATATAAAAGACAGATTTGTTTTCTAGTGTAGTCCTGAAGATATCACGATTCATTGTGTTTTTCATAACCATGCATGCAATGTGAAAAATATGTGTACCTTAAATTATAGCCCTGCCTTAGGTAGTTGCTATATTCCCTGTTTTTCCTCAAAATTCTGTATCTGAGCCTTTAGGGGATATTTTGCTCCCTGCTCTTCTCTTCATGCTATTCAATCAGATTACATAAAAAGAAGTTTCTTTAAGATACGGTAAGCTTTTATTTGGCAACTTTTATGGTTTACTGTATATTCAATGTCTTTTTCTGCCTCCAACCCTACCTTTTCTCCCACAACTGACATCATGCTGTTATGTTTCAGGAACTGTCTTCTGGTAAAAGCAAGCAACATGCTTATTACCCCATCATGGTTTCACTGATGCAGATATATAGCCATTCATGTGAACCTGTTTCTGCCTGTCATTAGTCTTGAAGACTCAGGGTTACCTCAGGGTGTCTCTAAATATCAGTTGTAGGGAATAATGGCGGAAGAGGGATATACCTTCATCTCCTGCTTGCAAGCACCCAAGAAGCACCTGGTTGGCCATTGTAAGAAACAAAGTGCTGGTCTAAGGTGGATCTTGGCCGGATCCAGCAAGGCTATTATGTATTCTGCAACATGAGGCTCATGAACTGGACTTCTGCTTTAATAGTCCCTAAGTGAAACAGTTCCATTGCTTTCCCATCAAGGATATTTATTCATTTAAGGCCTTCTCCCTTAAAAAAAACTAAAGAATCACATAAGCCACTGTTTTTCAAACTTGGCAACTTTAAGATGTGTGGACTTCAGCTCCCAGAATTTCGTAGCCAGCATGCTGGCTGGGGAATTCTGGGAGCTGAAGTCCACACATCTTAAAGTTACCAAGTTTGAAAAACCCTGACATAAACCAGTAACAAGACCAGATACACAATTAGGTGTTTTAAACCAAAGCATACTGGCAGAAAAATGATCTGGATATTACTTCACTCAAGTTGAGGAATGACATGACTGGACAAAAGATCTCTTTATATGCTATGGATTATGATCAATATTCCTGAAGCAGCTTCTCCATTCTCCTTCTACATCCACTCCTTCAATCTACTCCTCCAACTCTCCAGAGTCATTGGGGGAGTTATGTGGGAATGGAGGAAAAGAAAATCATTTCAGGGGTGTATGTATTCTGTATGCAATACATAGCAATCTGCAATATACTCTTGGTTTTTTAGGTGTACACTTATAGTGTGTTATTGTACTTTTTCTAAAGAATGAATCTAAAATTTGGAATGAGAAATTTGGATATGAGAAATGGATGTTTGAAAAGACTTCTGTCCAGCAAGTTTAATCAGAAGCCACTCAGAATAGGTAAATAAGTAATCCTGAGTTTGCAGTGACAAAAGATGTCAAGGAGCACCAAAATTCATATATCAAGCTGTCTTAGGAATGAAGGAGACAAACTGAGCAGACAGTGAACAGGGTATTAAGTAAAGGGGACTGTCTAGATCAATATTGCTATGATCATTTTTTTTTTACATCCTTAGATGAAATCCACTGTAGTGTACAAATGTAACACAAATACAATGTCCCTCATTAGAAGATATACCTCCTAAATTAGAGGGGGAAAAGTTCCTAGTTTAATTATTACAACAACATTATCTGCAGAAAAAAAGAAAATATGCATCTTCATTGTAATACTGTACAAGTGCCATAAGCAACTGGCATTTTCCTAATTGTTAGTAAAGAAGTTGATTTGTCAGGTTCTGAGTAAAAGCAGAATTTCCACATTTTACTTTTTAGAACGTTTGCTTCAGTTTTTACACCTAAAGCAAGAATTTCAGAATTCACAGAATTAACTGCAGTTAAGTAACTTGGTTAAAATACATGAGGTATTTAAAAAAAAACAGGTTGTATTAGTTAGATGAGCTGTCTTTAAAGCGTACGACTATTTCCCTTTCTCTCTCAGTTCCCCTCTCCTTATTCAAGCCACTGTTAATGCAAGCCCCAGAGAACCCACTAGTGAATCATTATGCTTTATAGTCATGAAGACCTGACTTAGCTTCAGTCTAGACTATTTATGGATGTTTATGAGAAACCAAAGGAAACCCATATCACACCCAGGCATGAGCAATTACAGGTTGGAATAGTTCACATCCATTTCTTTTTCTTTTTATATTTTGTTTCATTTTAAAGAGCTATCTCACAACCTAAGAAATGCATCTTCTTTTGTTTAATTATTTCACCAATGCCAACTTTACAAGGCTTCCTTTAAATAGCATCAACACATTAGAGTTCAAAAGATTTCAGTAAAGATGCTGAGGAAGAGGAAGAGGAAGAAGGAGGGTTTTAACTTAAAGTTTTTCTCTTGTCATTTGTACTGTGAAATATTTAAGAACATGCCATTTTCTTAACAAGTACAGCTCCATCGATCAGATTACCACACTGCCCAAGGAACACTTCAAGGCAGTAAATGGTTTAAATGAATTTAAATCCCTGGCCGAGACCACCAATATTGTACGATATTGAGACTGAGTGAGGCTTCAGAATAGAAAATGGAGATTCAAAGCCTACCTTGGATCTGGAGCTCACCCAGTAGAGCTGGGGCCTCTTTGCTGCCATTTAATAGTCATTGAAAATTTTGTGACCCAGATATGGTAGCTCTATCACTGACTGACAACAGTAACTATAAACTAATGTATCTCATTGGGGTGTTGTTAGAACAAATTGATCTCTTTGTTGCCATCTGGATTTGTGTAGCTCAGACCTGGAACCTGTGACTGCTGTCTGAGATTAAATTGCAAAACCAGAAAACAGTGTTTTGAAATTATGGTTACTTTATACCTTCAAGAACCAATAATAGAAATGTTGCTGTAAAGCATCACATGTAGTCTAAATGATAAAGCCAAACAGGAATGGAGGAAAATTTTCTTCCATTTATCTATTTACTTAATGTGTAATTAATTTTAGAATACATGTCTCATCAAATATGTCTAACATAAGTAAACTAAATAGTTACTTTATTTTAACAACTTTTAGTAATAAATATATGATATAGTAACCAGCATTTTATAAACCAGTTATTCAAACATAATAATCAAGTTCCATTTGCTTATTCTCTGTTTAGAATAAGAAGGGATGACAGTTATTGAAAGTATAATATATGTATGTATGTATGCAAGTATATATTTACTTATATATTTATATAGCCGCCCATCTCAACAACTACCCTGTGTGGCTATATAAATTTGTATATGCAAAACAAACACATATACAAAAATTAAAATGCACAGCAGTTGAGAAAACAAACAATTATCCACATAGCCAGGAGATGGGTCCTTTCATACACTCAATGGCCTCAGGCCTGAGCACAGAACCAGATCTTTAGGGCCTTGAGGGCCAGAAGGTTTGGAGCCAACCTGATCTCCAGAGAATGTGCCAGAGAGTAGGCATGTAGTGAAGAAAATAAACCTAGCAAACAAAATGGAGGTTGCATCCTTTTCCTCCCTGTCCTTTAGATGTGACCAGGGTCAAACCCAGTTCATCTCTTTGCCTAATCCTATCAGACCCAAATTGACCCTCCCTGCCCCAGACAAAGCCCCCTGCAGTCCCATCAAAACCAAAGAATGAAGCCTCCTCACCAACTCACAGGACAGCCCAAGGGCAACCCTTACAAGGAAATTGCAACACAGAGAAACCCCAAAGTTCCATTCTCCATCAGCTGATGACCCCACCATTCCATCTCCTTTAACAGTGGACTCCCCCAGCTCTGCTGCCCTCCTGAAAGGCCCATTTTGCCTAACAATAGAACTCACCCCAGGTACACCAACAAGGACCTGCCCAGCTTCCCCAACCTGGTCAGCCAATCAGATCTTTAGGATTTTCTGCCTTGTAGCCCTCAACTTCTATAACAATCTTTGCTTGTTCGGGGTCCCTCTTTCTTGTAAAGCAGGCACCCTCTGATTATTGCAATAAAGCCTGGTTCTTCTCCCTATTGTTGTGCTCCTTCTTCAGACTGAATCCACGACAGACGCTACAGCAGAAAAGACCGCCAGATGACATTCCTTGGCCAACAGGACCCAGACAAAGCCCATCCTGCCAGACCAGAACCAACGGGTAGAAACAACTGGGGAGAGATCGTCCCTAAAGTAATACATGCTGCCTAGATTCATGCATCATGCTAAATCATGGTTTAACCTGACTTTGAATAAATTGCAATTATCCTAGAAAACTGCATTAATTGTGGCATAATATCATAAACTGGAGGCTCCTTTGCCAAGAGTTTACTTGATACATAAAGAAAAGTTGTGTCAATGTTACTGTCACAGTAGCAATAAGAAATTCAATCAAGCAGGTCTTTTCTATGTCTACTTTTCTGAGTCACAACATGCTTGAAATTTTTCTGTAAAATTTAGAGGGAAACTAAGCTATTTTATGTGCTTGGAGAGCATTTGTTCTCCTTGCCTCTCACTGGCCTAACATAAACACAATACCCTGTTTTCTGGATGCTTTTTAGCATAAACCAGCAGAGATCAAGTATAACTGACATGGACTCTCATGGGCCCCTAAAAAAACTTATCAGTATGATCAACTAAAGCAGCAGAGAATGTCCAATCTATCTCTCAGCTGTGCAGAGAGCCCGTAGCAAATAAGCCCTAATTCTGGGCTTTATTTATTCATTCACCTTATTTCTATCCATTTCTTTTTCCAAAGAGGTACGCAAGATTTATCAATTTCCACACACTTTTTTTAAAGTATAGATAAGGCATGGACTTGCTTCTGGGCTTCTGAGAGAGAAGCTAAACTGTCATCTTCTAGTTTACAAATTAGCCTGTCTGAAGGCCCAAGTTGGTGGGCCTGCCTATGCTCTCTGGACAGAAGTACCTAGCATCCTTGTGTGATTCACGGATCATTTGTGTCAGAAAAAGTGTTCTTCATGCACACCCCACAGTTAAGGCTAAGTACTCTTGGCACTGAGAGTCACAAGAAACAAGAGGCAATTAAGCAGCTATAAGAGGCCGCAGGGAGAGATCCAGGCTGATGAAAGCTGTACAGAGGGATTTCAAAACCTTGACTCTAGAGATGGTGGTGGTGGGGCGGGGGGGGGGGGGGGGGGAAGAGAGAGAAGAAAAAGCATGTTTCAAGTCAGTGCTTTAAAACAAAGCACCACCTGAGCAAATACTACAGTATGTCTGATTAATGAATAGTATTTCTAGTCACGTTGTATTCATTGGTTACATATATCTTTTTAGCAGAGTATGTAGGACAGCCATTGTTCCCTTCTCCTCTTTTTCTTCATAGCATGACTTTGGTATTGTTAACAGCAGTGTGAAAATGTGGAAAAGTCTGCTTCACTGTCACTTCTTCCCTATGACATACAGAACTTCATCTATGGCATTTCTGGTTCGCAGACAAAATAGATAATTGGACACTCAAATCAAAAGTGAATTGTTGAAACATCTGAACCATTTATTATAATTTCAGTGAGAGAGTAGTTTTGTTTAAAAAAATAATGTCTTCTGAAAACGTTGGTTTTCATCTATTGGCAGAACCCAACAGTTTCATTAAAATAACAAACTCTAATTGCAACATCATGGTGCAAGCTCTGCCCCTTACATGTGTATATATGATGTCACAATGCACATAAAAAAGGGGCAGAGATTACAATACAACATTAATTTTGTCATTTACATACACACTGGCAAAGATATTTCCACAAATCTCCCAGTAGTTCTTGGCCAAGTATGCAGTTTCTAAGACAACCAAGGGGCACATCAGAAACAAACTTCACTTGCCATTTCCATTTTAACTTTTAAACATCTTGCCCTTGGTAATCTTGCTTTCCTTTTTCATCAAAACCCAGTAGGCAACTCTCCAGCCTCATTCCTTAAATGTGGATATGTATGTAAGACTTTTTATATGTATGTATGTATGTATGTATGTGTTTGTGAGTATGTCTGTGTGTGTGTGTGTGTTTCTTTATATGTCCTTTTCTAACCAAAGGCCTTCAAAACAGCTTAGTAACTAAAGACCAGATAAAATTTAGGGGGGAAAAAAAAGCCTGCAAGACAGATCAAGCTAGCTTGCTCTTCACTAACATGTACACACCTGCTACTACCAGGCAGTTCAACTTCAGTATGAGAATCCTTGTGTTCTCATTCCCTGGGCATTGAAAAGAATTCTTAGCTTGTTTGAAAACAGATCTAGTGCCAGAAACACAGTGCTTGCTACTTGAGCCTCTTCTCCAGAAGTTGCATGAAAAAGACAAGTGACAAAAAGGAAAGAAACACACAAATCTAAACAACATAGATAGAAAAGAAGTGCTCACTCTATGTTGCTACATTATCTCCTAAAACACTTCCTATGTGCCCTGTACTAATTTCAGGATTTGTAAGCTTATAAAGATGTTTTTCAAGGGTTGGTCTGCAGTTCTTGTCAGCAAAAATGGCTGTGTTGTATAATAATTAACAGTATAAGCTGGAAGTCCTTGACTCAAATTTAAAGCTGATTATGACCACCCCAGGAGTGAGATAGCCTAAACCAATATTTTCTACCCTGTTCTCCCACTTTCTTTCCTTATCTCTAAATGGAGGGGTGGAGTTCGTTTACAACAGTCTTTCTTCCTGGATAGCTGGATGAATTACATAAAACATATCCCGGGTAGCCAGTTTTACTCAAGAATTGGAGATCCTTCACTTCTTTAGGTGTCTGTGCTCCTAAGTGTAGGTGCATAGAACGTGCAGGTATATCCCATGGCCAAGACAAGATTTGGATTATTAGAAAATGCAGGGAATAAGAATTAGTGAAAGAAAGGAAGAAGGAACAACAGAGAAATGTTGGGGCTGCAGAATATTCAAACAATAGCTTTCCTTAAAACCAGAAATCATTCTAAAGGATCTTGAAGTGATCTGCAAGTGGTTCTTCTCTTGTTTTTTCAAGGTTTTTATTTCTTCCAAAATATGCAGATTAAACTGGACTTGGTTTTCTATTGAAGACCTGAGCAATAGTATTTATTTTTTTATTTGAACATTCTGTATCCATTAGTGACCAGCTTTCTCTGTATAGTCTATCACTGTTGGCCCAGGGGCCAAGAAGTTTGGACTGACTTCATATTGGAGTTTTATCAACTCCCTGAACTGCCCATTAAATAAATCTGTGCTGAAATCCAGGCTTTGAAATTCAAGCATCCTGAATATATACACAAAAGAAGAAAAGAAAGAATTAAGGATATACCATTCATGCTACTGGGATTTCTGGAAAGCTAGTAACAATGACCATTTGGAGGAATAGCTGAACTATGCAGTACAATCTTTCTTTCTAAGCAGCTGGTCCCAGCACTTCTAAAGGACTTACTCTCAGATGAGTGCAGGAAATAGATCTCTGAGGCAAACTTCTATATAAATCTAATTTTAACACGGAATGCAATAATACCTTTAGTTATTAAACAGAATTCTTACAAAGCTTACTACAGCAAGAGAGGCCTATATGTGTTTTTCTTTTTATTTGTTTATTATAATTATAACATCTTTCTATATCATTTTTGCCCCTAAAAGTCAAAAAGAAAAAGTACAATAAAAACTAGATAAAATTCACTAGAACTAAATAAAATTAAAAGATAATTAAAGTAATAAAATATAATACTGTAACAGCTTGAACCAAAGTCTTTTTTTTTTTTTTAATTTAAAAGACAGTTGTTCTGGATCAGGTCTCCCTGGGGAAGAGGTAAAGATATATAGACAGATAGACGATAGGCAGGCAGGCAGACAGACAGATAGAAAGATAAATAGATGATAGATATTGATCTTGGCTTAGTTGCTTGTTTGTTTGTTAATGTATCAAATAACTTTCTTCAAAAGCTTGGCAGGGTTGCCCAGATCCAGAAGAGATCTATACATCTTTAGGTGTATCCATAGATCTGATGCATTATGTACATTACATTTGTCTGGTACATCCATCTTTTATGTTATTAACATCTGCTGGGATTATTAAGTGAGTAGAATAATTAAATTCTTAAAGAGTCAGATTCTAGGTCAGCCTTAAAAGACCTTACTCTATGGATAAATCTCTGCTCTGAATATAAATTTTCATTTGTTTCATGTATTTTGAATCCAATTTTTTTGACAAACCAGGACAGTCAGCAGCACTCTCTCCATTTCTTATCCTTACAACTCTATAAAGTGGTTTAATATGACAATGACAGCCTTATTATCACCCAGTGACCTCCAGTGGGGGAAAGGGGGATATTTGAACCCAGATTTGAACCCAGATCACCAGACATCTAACACTGTAATACCTTTCAAGCATAAGAGCTTGCCTATTTTCAAGGCTGAAATAAGGATGTATATGATACACTGTGCTCGCTAAACTAAACGTTTCAGCTCCAAATCATAAGCATAAACATAAAAAGAAACTGCAAATTTATTTTTGATGTAGCATGGATCTTTGCACAGCATCCTTCACTCAAAAAAGAGAGACCTCATCAGGTGCAGAAGAATCCTGAGATTTTCAGAATTGCAGCATTTTTAAAAAAGACAGTATTCTAAAGGCAGATGGAGGAAGAGAGACTAACTATTAGTCAATGAAAAAACTCACTGAGTCATAGAATGCTGACTGTCTGTTAGGAAGAAGGGAGAATGGGGAGAGGAAAGGGCAGAACAGCATAGAACTAAGCAGGCTGAAACAGAGCAGGGATGCTTGGCTGGAAAAGGGAAGAGTACTATATATTGCAACATTTGTTTTATTTCCCGTTTGTTAATAATAAACTTATAGGAGCAACTACCCCTCTGTCTGAATGGGTAACAGTCATCCAAATATAAAATTATGGCTTCTATATTCATAAGATGCTCTCTGGTTACATATTATATTTTAAAACTACCTAATCCATCAAATTGCAAGTGTTATGAGAAATTATATAAATGTGTAGACTGAATACCTTAATGACAACCTGTGAACTTCCAAGGCTTAAAAAATGTGGATGGAAATGAAAACTTGTAAAGTGAAATAAAGAGGGGGGGAAAGGACTGAAGTCTGTGACAGCAATTGTTCTGGAGAACATTTGAATTAGGAATCTGTTACAAAATGTGAGTTAGAGCAATAAGATTCACAGATTTGTGGCTGGTAATCATGAACCTAAGTTTAATTGTGCACGGAAACTAGAAGGTGAGTTAGGAAGGTGCCTTATACTAGCTCAGTCTATTTATCCATCAGTCCTAGTTGTGACTGATATTCCTGAGTTCTAGGAAAGAAACCCTAGCTGAAAATTTAGCAAGTCACAGGCCTAATATATCTGTGGGGCACCAGGTTTACACTGTCACCCTGTAGAATTGACCATATAGAAACTGCAATCTGGATTTACTTTAGAGTAGACATGCATAAGATTATGACATTAAATTCTTGCTGCCAAAAAAAAGTCTTCTACTCCTGAATCAGAATAAAATTTTAAAAATTAGCATGAATTATTAAAAAGTTAAACTTCCAGATTGATTTGAGGAAAGATGAATATGTAAAATGGAACGCCAAAAAACCCTGTATCAGTTTTTCACTTGCTTGTTACGCTTTCTTGCCACATCTTGCTTTTGTTCATGTTTTATTTTGGTATTCCTTAATCTGATATGTGGCTAAACAGCAGAATGTGTGATTAACTGGATGAAAAAGCTTGCCAAGGAATTTGCATGACATCACTGACATAGAATAATGAGGACAAAAATAGCAGGCTGACAACAAGCAAATAGCTGTTCTTGTTTCCACTTTTTTTTCTTACATGAATGTATGATACCTTTTCATTTGTGGTACCTTTTATTTAAGATTTGGCAAGGAAAAGTCAAATGTGTGCAATTGATGAAATAGTTTCTCTGCTGTGAATACTCATGGTGTTCAACCTTGAAATGTCAATCACCAGCAAGGAATCTAACCCTATCCTCCTTTACGACATCACAGAAAAGATACATATTGGATCCAGCATCTTCAAATAGTGGATAACCATGGATACTCTGAATGCTGAGGCTGCTTGTTCCTGAAAATGTCTGAAAGGTGCCAAACCCTCAGAGAACTGCAGAGGAAATGAAGAAAACTCTCTGGCCTTATGGCTTCATGCTAGCAGAATAAATAGGTCTAGCAACTAATCAAATCAAACTTTTATTATGGTCTTTGGGCCAGAAAGCACAACAATAAAATACATAGACCTGTAATTACTAATCAAACTTACAAAATGCAATAAAATTACATAAATATATTATCATAGTAACTGCAGTACAAATAGCAGTGGCGATCACCAAAATTTGTGCTAAACTTCAACTGGAGGTAGGACAGATACCACAAATGACAGCATAAAATTGGGCAACTTGGAAAGTTATACCAGGGTCCTGGTCAGATAGAAGCAGTGACAGAAAAACATTGTGCTCTCTACCATGATAGTTCTTTAAAATGGGGAAAATATATATCTTCCTGGATCCCCTATAGAGAGAGCAACAAAGGAGCATCTGGCTCAGGGATTCCTCAGAGCCTGGCCAGGTAAAGCCTGATGAAATTTCAGAATTAGAATTGAAGCGAGACAAGCTGATGGCACATGCCCACTTGAGAAGAATCCATAAACTGTAGGGTTGGATATAGGCTTAAACTGGTTTGAAAATCAATGTTTAGGTCTAACAACTACATAGTCCAAGTCTATGCATGCTTTAAATTAAAGTCTTTTCTGGGTCAGGCTTGACATCTGGTCATTACATGACTAGCGTACATCCATGCTGTTTTCTTGGTAGTCAGACAGAAGTGATTTGTCATTGCTTTCTTACATTTCCCAGTGGGACTTCCTGGCAGTCCCCCAATCAAGTACCAATAAGGTCTGACCCTGTTCAGATTTCTCAGGAACAGCCAATGTCAGCATGCATGGGTGGCAGCATCTACCAACCCTGAATGATGTTGAAAAAGTGAAGCAGGGTCAGGCCTGGTTCATCATGGAATGGAAGGCCAGTGGGAAATCCCAAGGCTATAGCCTAGAAATGGAAAAGCATCGCAGAAGACAGACATAGCAAACCACCCCCACATGGCCACCAAGATGACAATATCTATGTGGTCTCCAAATATCAAGCTCCGATCAAAGGCGTCAATTTCCCAGAAATGTCTCTGGGAAAATCAACTTAAACCAGAAGGCAAATGATCAAGACTTTCCTCCTTTTGCACAGCATGTAGGTGCCACTGTGCAGATGTTAGTCAGCTTCTACACAGAGATTCAATTTGAATGAGACTATGGACATCTGTTGTGGGCCCTTTAAATCTCCCTCTGTTTCTTCTACTCAACAGTATCTCTAATTCAAGGACAAGAAGGGTGTACAGATGGCAGTTGCTAGGCAGGCTGAAGTTTGAGAGTTTGCTGAAAATGCCACTGTGACTGCATGAGCCTGAAAAGAGGCTTTGCTTTCTGTTTCTGTTAATGGAAGGAGGTTGCGGCATGGAGCAGAACAAACCAAGGATAAGCTATGATTTGGGGTACAGATGTAATGATAAACCATGCAAGCCATTATTAACCATGAAGCATGGCTTTGAACTATGGTTTGCTGTGGAATAATAAATCGTGGTTTGTCATCAAGAACAGTTTTCTATGTTTAAGCAATAGAAATCTTGTATGAATGAAGCATGACGACTTACCTCTGTACCTAATCTGTAGTGTAAAGTGGTCCTTGTGTCTGGAGCAACAAGAGGAAATACACTAACAAAGCAGGTAGAAAATGAGGAAAAAAACTGAGTGTGAGAAAAAAATGTTCTTTTTATGGGACATTTAGTATCATGAAGAATACTTTTTCCCATGCCAAGTTTTTTTTTCCCCATATGTCCCTTGGGATTGGAGTAATTATTGCTTCTGGGAGAGGAGGAGAATTGGTAACTGACAGTGGTATCTGGACAAAGCAGCATTACTAACAAGACTTTCTTTTCTGAAGATGCTGCCGTGCCGCACCATTGACCCAGGAGACAGTCCTCTTGCACTCAGACTTATGACTGATGTGCATAGGGTGGCATTGTAAATGCTTGTTTTATCACTCTCAAAATATCCTTGGAATTTCATATTTACTGCACATAGCAGTGATTGTCTTTTCTCTGAAACAAATCCATTGAAAGCTCCTTGAGAAGGTGGCAGACAAGGAACTCCTGGATGTGCTTGTGATGGGTATATTATATTGAAATCAGCAGCCATAAACCTGCTTCTCCTCCTCTCCTTGAATTTGGCCAGCATTCTCCTGCCATTCTGTTATTACAAAGCTTACCAAAAGCCTCTCCCTCTCTTTTGCCTTAATACACACAGGGCATTTAGTGTGGGCAATCAGCCCTAATAGTTGTCATTAAGTTTGCAGTGTGGTGGCAGGAGAAGATAAATCGAACACATACGCTTCAGCACGGCACACAGACCACTGATGGCTGCTGAGTAATGATTTTTTCCTAATTGGTGGAGAGCAGCGGCCCTAATGGATGCAGCCTCTCCGTGCATTTTCACTGCCTCTTCAATCAATAACCCTCGCTGTGCCTGGCACAGAGGATTTTCTGAAAGCCCTTTGTAGTAATGGGCTGCTGTAGGTTACATAAACCACTCTCTCTTACTGAGTCAGCCCTCTGTCAGGATCCTGGAACTCCAACAGTGGTTTTTTTAGAAGATCAGGTACAGGATACCTGCACCCCTAAGGGGCCTCTCTTCTGTTTCTGTCCTGGAGCTAACCTTATGTGCATGCTGTGGCTTTCCAAGCCCAGTGCAGTCAGTGGATGGACAGGTGGGAAGGATAGAAACCCGTTGCTGAATGGATCTCCTCCACCTCTGCCCCACCTGGACCAATATGCATCAATTTGTATTTCAATTCATATAATTCCTTATCAAGATCAGTCAGATTTTATTTGCAGCAATTCATATCCTGACGTGCATCATTCATCAGGGGCAGCTTGTATTTCTAGTCTAGGCACTTGCTCTGCTCCCTGTTATCTTTTCAGGCACAATTCAAGGTATAAACCCCTGCAAAAATGGATTCTGAAAATCTTTCAAAATGGCATTTTCCCCCTTCCTTGTTGCATTCGCTTAGAACTGCAAAGAATTCCCTGTTAAATGGTTTATTTGGGTGCTAGTTGTAGATAATGATTGCCCAATAGTGCTAAGTCCATCCCCAGGAATTCATAAAAGTTCAGCCCTGGGAACTTGCAAAAGTCCAATAACCGATTTACTCAAATCTGCTGTGAGATTTGTTTTGTGTTTATGGAAATGTGTTTGTGCTTTCATAAGGTACCCTGCCTGCCCCAAAGCTACCAAAGAAGGGGGTATATTTCTGCACAGTCCATCCGGTGTGTAAAGCCTAAAGCAACTTGACCCAACATTATACCTTTCAGATCAACTGGGATTACAGTTCACAGAATTTGCAGTAAGCATGTCCAGAGTATGTTGACTATCTGCCATGCAGGATGCTGAATTTACTATCTCATTTCACATTTTTGTGTTCCTGCTGAAGTATATTTACACACTTTTAGGCTACTGTTTGTTCCTACAGAGATGTGCCCATTTGGGAATATATGCAGCCATTCATCTTTCTTTTCTGTATGAGTTTGGGCATCCTTTTCTAACCTGGTTGGTTCCCAGCTGATTTTTCCTGGGAATGATTAGAGTTTCCAGGGACCCGGAATAACACCTCTTTCCCTTCCTCTCCCAATTCCTCCTTCCCTTCAGTCTCTTCTAAAAGTGCTACGATCATTTCTCTGACCATCAAAGTAACTTGCTTCGCTGTGTGTTCTGAAAATTTAGTGAAGTGTGCTGGGAATTATAGTTCAGCAATATCTGAAGTAACAAATGACCACACTCCTGCCTTAACTGCAACATATATTTAAAACTGCATTTCTCTTTGACATATGCACAGTGCAAAAACAGAAAAAAGCCTCCAAAGTGGTACATGTGAAATCAAAGTCACATGTTTTTGCTCGCTCCTGTTCGCTTTTAAGATTTTGGTCTCCACTGGTTACAGAAGCAATGCTGATATTTGAAAAAGAGAACTTGGTCACCATTGTCCATGCCTCACTCAATTCCAGGACTGACTGCTTTATGAAATCATCCTAAACGTCTTTAGAATTTGAGGCTTTCATTTAACTTGGACTCGTATAGAATTCCTATTCTATCTGCCTTCCATTATTTTCTAGCCTCAAAGGCCATATATAGCCAGAGCAGTAAAACAGTTATATTACTAGATTAAATTAAGCCTGAGTAAATTTTTCAGACCAAGGGCCATACCTGACCTTTGACAGGCAAACCAGAGGCTATGATTTTAAAAAAGAGGATTTGATATAATAGAATACAGTATAATGAATATGATCCCCTTGTATTTGATCATTTTCTCCTGCCACATTAAAAAGTACAATTTGTTGCCAACTTTTGAAGAGGCTCTGAAGGATGCACTTGCAGCCCAAGTCATCAGGTCTGTATACTTTTTTCAAACTCGGCAACTTTAAGACGTGTGGACTTCAACTCCCTGAATTCCCCAGCCACACATCTTAAAGTTGCCAAGTTTGAGAAACCCTGGGCTAGACATTGGATGACCTGGGTTCAAATCACTGCTCATTGATTGAATAAAGATGCTTCAATTGCTATTTCTCACTTTAATCACTTACAATACAGTTGGCTATATGGATAATAGGAAAAATCATTATACCATATTGAGAAGATATGCATATAATAAACAAATAGAATGTCCAGTTTGTATGTGGGCTTCTACTTACTAAAACCATCAGAGTATACTCAGGAATTAATTAGATCAGATTTTAATTTACTAGCTACTTTTTCACAAACATTTGCACACTTTAAAGTCATCCAGATATATTATGAGTGTTACAAATATACTCATAATGCCTGAAAGGAACTTGAATAATTTCATTATTATTCAATAACAATATAATTTGTAATAATTTCTCAATTATTAGTAGGATTACTATTATAATTAATGGTTACTCTTACAGTTTAAATGAAATCAGCAGCAGCAGGCTTTCCACCTTAATTTGTAGTGTTGTGGAGAGAGGGCAGAAGCCCTCCCTCCAAAGTGTCCAAGCATAAGAATGCCTTTGCAGATCCTGGCAAGTAGCAATTTCCACAGAGGAATTATAAGCACATTAATCTTCCCCACCCTTGGGAGGCCTGATGAATGTACATATTTGTCTTGGAAGATCTCCGCTTGAACACCCTGGGACATACGCTTGGGTATAGGTTCTCATTTCCCATCAAGTTAAACTTGTGTACCCGCTGCACATCTGCCAGACTGTCTCATCATGATAAGTCGTCATATCAATGCAGGATCTTCAACAGAAGATTCAGCTACAATCTGTCAGATGGCCATCCAGCTTTAACTATCTCTAGCAAAGGAGAGAACTGGTGTTGTCTGGTCAATATTGACTATATCTTTCCTTTAGGAGTTTTTTCATTTTAAACTTGTTAGTGCTGGTTTTGCTTTCTGCAGTAACAGCAGCTAAGTCTGGGGCTCTGAAACTCTATTTGGACATATTTCTGTTTGTGTCTACAAAGGAAGCCAATCCCCCCATTAATTTGGGCGGGGGGGTAGCTAATGTAACTTTTCTTTTAATTTTAATTGAGTCTGATATTGTTCTGATGTCTTTTTCTTCTTTTTCAACAAAGTAGAAGCCACATTTGTTTTAGGAATAAGAGCATTGTAGAAATAAATGAGCTAATTAGTAAGAGATGGAAAAATGTAAAACCATATTCTGGTCACTTTAATTAAGTTTGTAAGCCATTCACAACCTAGCAATCCAGCTCACCTTTCTTCCACTTTGTTTTTACAGTACCAACATGCAGTTTTACAGGCACTTTTAGGAGCTCACTATTACCAGCTGGGTGTAAATTGGGAGGCAGGCAAAATGGCCAGAAATCAGAAAAAAGGCTGGAGGCTCATACATTCCTACCTTCATCCTCTTCTACTACTCTTTCAGAATAGAATGTCTTCTCAAAGATCTCAGCAAGATCTAAATTGATCCAGGCCTTTGAGGCTCAGCTAAAATGCTTGCAAGCTGAGTATCTGACAATTACCTTATCTGTATCCCTAAATCTGAACATCAACTCTGTGGCAACAAGCTGATAAGATGTTGCCATTCATGCAACTTGCTCTATAGTGCTCTTTGGGGGCAAGGCAGAACGTGAGGACCCGTGGTGGTCTCTATTTGCCACTGTGAGGTTTGCATACAGACGGAAGTCAGCTGTCTGGGAAATGTGAGGCCCTTGGATAAATCCCCAGAGCTTGCAGGAACTCTGGATTCACTGCATCCAGTGCATAGGTACCCAATTTAAATCCCAGATTGTGCACCCAAAGTATTTTTAGATAACAAACTCGTTACTCTAGATTATCAGTAAAAAATCAGTAAAAAATAAAGATTAACACCCAGGCTGAAGCTCTCCTGTTCTGATTATTTTAAAGGTAAAAATCATTGAGTTTTAATTAAGTTACGTCTAAGCTTGTCAATGGCATCTGTGCTTTATCATCAGTTCCCCTTTTCCTTTTAAAACCATAGCCAAGTCTTAGGCAATTACTCTTTAACAGAGAATCCCTTAACACAACATGTGCTGCAGAATTCACTCCAACCCAGCTTCCATCAGCTTCAGCTCAGGGGCTTCTGGGTGGGGAGGGAAATCAAAAAAGTCAAGATGGCAGCTGCAACCATGAGCTGAAGCTCCACCCCCTTTTTGCATGTGTCATGTGTGTGATGCACATAAAAAAGAGACAAATCTTTAATTGCAGAGTTGTGACTGTCATCCTGACCTTTTTTTACACGCACACACACATACCCCATAGACACTTCTGCTTCAGCTGGCTTGGTGCTTCAGTTAATTTCTAAAGACATATTGGCCCCGTTTACAAATGACCCTCCCAGTTGGCTCACTTTCGCATGCCAGCAGCTCATAATATGAAATAATTCAATCAGTCATCCAGCCACCCTGCTTTTAGTCCTTCCATCCTCAGACACAGTCACTTCCTTTCCCCATCCTTCCTTCACATTTTCATTTTTTTCCTGAAGGGGAGCAAAAACTGAAAAGACTTCAAATACAGAATGCCTATAGAAGTTCTGGTTTTATGGAGCCTCTCTCAGACTTTCTGTTGATCACATACATTAGTAGGACAATAATCTTCCAGTGAATAGTTAGCACAAGAATTAGTTGACTGGAAAGGAGTTGTTTAGATCCAAAGAAGTCTGGGTCTGTCCGGGGCTTCATTTAACCTGTCTGGGGTACCTGGCTGGATCAGTTAACTCAGCTTTGGCTTTTGCGTGACCTGCCTACCCCACCCCACCTCGTTGCAGTGACCCTGTTAACCAGGTTAAATGGTGTCTTTATATTGCATATCAGATGATGCATGTCTATCTTTGTTCGGTGGCTGCATTTGACTGTTTTTCTCTTGAGAGAACCAACAAATAGCAAGAGTGCGTTGAATACTGTACGTGGATGAAATATTACTTTCCTTTTTGTACTTCTTATACAGTGGGCTAGTCACTGTCCTGGTTTTAGGGACATGGGGATTTATTTTTATACACCAGGGCCTTTTTCTCAGTGAGTCATCTGTGACTTTGTGAAATGTGAGGAGAAATATGCAGACCTGGTTTTCATGGAAGGAAAATATATAAATCTCCCCATGGTACCGCTTTATTTTAATATGAACAATTACATCCTCTCCAGGGCTATCTTAGCCCATCCCTTCCCTTTTCTTTTCCGATTTTTAATTTGATTTAGCAGCTCTCCCAGCCCTTGGCCAGCCAACAACCACAGTTCTGTGCACTTCTGACGCTGTACCTCAGGGCACGCAGCCAAGGTTCTATTTAATAAAACATCCCCTTTGCCAAGAGCAGCAATGAAATGGACGGTCACCCCCGGCAGCCAGCTCAAGCCAGGCTGTTGGCACCGGGACCATGGCTTCTTGCCCAGCCCAGCACTTAGTCAGATTCCACTGCTCCAACACGCAGGCAGGCCACAAGCAGGCTGCTGAACCTCTCATCCATGACAAGCTCATGCTTCCCCGCAAGCATCTCCAGCTTCAGTGACTGCCACCCAGCCTGCGGAAATGGTGCCGCATCCGCTCCAGAGAATGAGAGACGTTCATTCAAACTGGCAGCTGCCTTTTGTTTCACAATGGCAGCTGCCAACAGGAGACAAGCAGGGCAAGGCAAATGCACAATAGCAACATGCTAGGTGCAGAATACATTACACGCTAGATTTAAAAGGAAATAGCATGCATTTGGCTAAATATGGGGTTCGTCTCATGACTTTTGCTAACGGTGCTGGAACTATAATAGAAAAAAATTAGAAGCTGAAATAAGTATTTCTTTAAAAGAGGCAGCACGCTGAAATATTATTTTGGTACAATGATGATTAAATGAGCCGACAACTTAACATGATCCATTGGGCCTAAGTGCAAATGTAAGGAGTTTTCACCTTCTTAAAGCAGGTGCTCTGGGAAAACAAAGCAGTTTCTTGTTTCTCTGGACAGCACTTCTTGACACACTTGTGTGTGTGCCTTGAGTCAGTTTTTGACTATTGGGGACTGCATGGACTAGTCCCTGCAGTTTTCTTGGCAAGGTTTTTCAGAAGTGGTTTGCCATTGCCTCCTTCCTAGGGCTGAGAGAGAGTGACTAGCCCAAGGTCACCCAGCTGGCTTTGTGCCCAGGATGGGACTAGAACTCACAGTCTCCTGGTTTCTAGCCTGATGCCTTAACCAGTACACGAAACTGGCTCTTCTTGACATGTTTACCTGGGAATAAATCCTACTGAAATCAGTGGGAATTGCTTCTAACTGGACACTAGAATCAAACATAATTTAGTGACTACATTTTCAGACATAACATTTTAACAGAGAAATTATATTTCAAACTTTGAACAGCATCCAAATTTTGAGCTTAGAATTATTTTATAAATATTTATTTTGTGGTCACCTGTTTGCATAAGATATTAACAGCTTCAGCCAGGAGGGGTCTGTGTGTGCATGTGTGTTGTTTTTTAGCAGTATTCCGGGTTTTCAGTTTATTTTTTATCTTGGTATTCCATTCTTATTTTTAAAGGCACATTTTAAATTATTCATTTGTGCTTTTCTTATTCGCACTGTTAATCAGATTGGTGTCTTGTTCTTCTCTTGCCTTTCCATAATAGTTCACTCTTAATTGGCAGCAGAGGTTCTTTTAGGGATACCGCAGTGTCACAGATGCTACATCGTGCAAGGGTAGTGTGGGCAAAAATGGATGCTGTGGGGTTGCAGTTGTCTTGTGGTTCCAGCTGTCATTCTTCCCAGCAAACTTAAAAATAAACCACCTACAGGCCACTGTGGGTTAAAAAAAAAAAATGGTGACCACAAAGAATTGCTGGAGCAATGAGTCTCTGTTGCTTGACAAAGAGGAATCCTCCCTCCTGAAGAGCACAAATGGAATTACAGTAATTAGGGTTCCTTATCGGGACTGCAACCATCCTGATGACTATTAGATGGCAGCAAAAAATTGGAATGTTCTGTATGTTAACAACTCCGGGTCATCTGGATGGTTGCAGCCCAGATGCAGTAGTTCCAATGAACAGGTGTCCCAAATGACAATCCCATTTGGTCACAGGTAGGGTCATATTAAACCATAGGCTAAGTATTTTGCTTTGCGGGGGAGGGGGGTGAAGAGAGGATGCTTTTTTTCTCTGTGCCATCATTTTTCATTTTTAGTACTGCTAAAGACCACAACAGCTGGAAGTGGCCTTAAGTGAGTGTGCCTGGATTGTGTGTTTTACTTCATTTCATCTGTTCTCTCTTTCCCTCTCTTGCAGTGATTACTATCTGTAGAAAATAGTTGAGAAATGCAGAATATCGATACAAGTTTGATCTGAATCCAGTGGAATTAATGTCATAGAAATGTATATAGAACCTATTGTTCTCCAGACATAGCTGAGTTGCCATTACTAACAGCTTCAACCTGCATGGCTAGTCGTGATGGACCCTGGAAGCTGCTGTTCTACTTGCTGGTATATATGAAAGTAAATGTAGAAGGTGCTGGAAAGCAAGTTGAATTTTGCTCAGTCATTCATGATGATCAATTTTTTTTTTTTAATCCGCACTCAATCGTTACCGATTCTGTGGCGACTGCCTGGACGAGTCCCTGCAGTTTTCAAGGCAAGGTGTTTTGGAAGCGGTTTGCCAGTGCCTCCTTCCTAGAGCGGAGCCCAGCTGGTGAGCGCAGGAGGCGGGGTTTCCATTGCTTCGTGCCTTTTTCGGGCGTGTGCAGCTTCCGCGTTACCGGCAACTGCTCCCGTCTCCTGTGCAAGCGCCGCCAGCATTTTTCCTCCCACCGGGGTGAGAGTACCCATTTATCTACTCATGTACGTTTTCGAGCTGCTGGGTTGGCAGGAGCTGGGGAGGAAGCAGGAGCTCGCTCTGCTGCGCGGAGCTGGGCTCGAACCGCTGAAGTGTCGACCATTTCTGGCTGGCAACTTTCAGCGTCATTAAGCCACTGCGCCACCGCATCCCCCTATGATGATCAATATGTAATATTAATATGAAAAGAATTTAAATATTCTGTTAGTACTTTTGTAATCATATAAGTCATCAATGGCTACTAGAAGAAAATTAATGTTCTTATGAATTCCTATAATTATTTCCCTTAGAGTCTTCTTTCCTTAGATTTTTCTTTTTTCTTTGCCTCCTGTTTTCAGGTCCCCCAATCTCAAATCTCACTGTAAAGCATTCTAAAAACAAAGACCTTCTCTTCCATCCCCTCAGCAAAGTGTTTGATTTGTGTCCCGGTGGTCTCTTTCACCTTCACTACTGCAGGTTTTTCTCTAGGTTGCCATTTTCTACGTTCCTTTAAATCCTCCACGGTGTTGCCTCCCACCCCAGTTACCTGGCACTGTTCCAAAAGCCTCAGATCTTTGTTCCTTGAAAAGAATTTGTCCTGAATCCCTTGCCAACACCTTTACAACACCTTTTTCAAGAAACATTTGCTACACGTTCTTATTCCTCCACTGGAAAACTAAAATACATAGGCTTTTCCACGTGGCAGCCTTAACTTTCTTGGCACATATGCATAAACTGGCTGGAAATAAACCCTTTCCTCTACTTTGGCCATGGGTGGACTGTGTTTACCATGCCTGATTTGTGGTTTCCCCTAGCATTCCAGGAAAGCAGGTACCAGCTCCTTTCCTTTTCACTGGTGGCTTGTTATGGTTTCCATTGACAGACCTTTTGTACGAGCCCTCATCTGTTGCCCCTTCTTGTCTGGTGCGTCTCCCCATGGGGGAGGGGAGGGTAAATAGGCATTCCGCTGGTCTAGACCCTTCAGAAGGATAGAGGCACCCCAGCAGCCTGGAGAAAACAGCCTTGGAGGGCCACAGCACCCAGCAGCCAATGGAAATGGAGCCATTCACCTACAACGAAATGCATCAGGGAAAATGCATCAGGGGAAGTCAACAGCACCACCAGGGCTGACACAAGTCAGAAAACACTCCTCCTGATGCACAGCAGGGAAGAGGGGTAGACCCTGTGCATTCCTACCCTTGAGATATAATTAGTAGCCCATACCCCTGCTGGGACAATCTGGTCATAAAGATCAGCCCTTATGTATATTCTTCCCTTTTTCACTTGTGTCTCCCTTGTAAGCTCCTCAAAGCTGAGAGCGATGAACCTTGTCCTGGAACCCTGAAGATGCTTCTATGGAACTTTTGATGATGTAACTATACTGAGCGATCACTTCTATTTAGAGATACAGGATGTAATGACTATTTATGTTATTCTGTTAAAGAAGAAAAAAACAATGCATCTGCTGCTGTTTCACGATTACATGTTGCCAATGAACACGAGCTCCTGTAAATATGATGAATCTAAACAATCAATCAGTGAGATCTTTAAAGAGGCAACCAGGGATGGCCTCCTGACTCTGACTGTTCTGGGATTTGATGAATTACAGTATTCTGCTCGTCAATGTCTCACTGTTTACTCCTCTATAAGTATTTGGGACATATTCAATTAGGTCAGGTGATAAAGTGTGGGGGGGTGGCAAGGGGGTGCTGTTTTGCTTTGCTTTGCTTTTGGGACAACTCTGTGTTAACGCTGCCCCTAAGTGGTTACGCTGGTTTATTGCAAGTTAATTACTGATCATTTTCTTCCTTTATTTATTTATATCTGCTCATCTGTGCAGCTTCTGCTTTTCTTGCAATGTCAGCAAGTCTGGTAAGCTCATGTTTTTAGGCACGTACATTTGCATCATGTTCTGTGCAGTATTCACAAAGGGATAATTATTTTTCCCTCTTTCATTTACTGTACTAAGATTCAAGATAGATGATTGCAAGAACATCATAGACTGGATGAATCACTGAAGCTTTTTGTGCCTCAGACCAAAACACAGCGTGCCATCCAAGTAGGGCCAGATATCTTCTTCCTTTTCCTATTGTGTTATTTACCATCCTCCTAACTGTCCCATGCATCCAATGGTCTGGACAGTTTTGCATTCATGGGGGTGTGGGAGCGCAGAGGTAATCCCAGTCTGATTGAAAGCTGTAAAGAAGGGATGGAGGTCCATAACTGAGGAAAGGTGAAGGAAGATGTGAAGACAGGCGCCAAAGGGGATGCAGGTTCAACTCTGCAGACTGGGCGTAGTCAACTTCTGTTAACTAGTGTCCTTGAGTCTCCTTTCCCATTTCTCATGAGGGGTCTGGTTGGTTAAACCTTTTAAAGGCAAGAGAGCTGGACCAGAAAGCAAAAGAAGGGGCCATTTAGCAGGGAGGATCATCCTTCCCTTTGGCTGGGGCCACAGAAACTTGACATTGTGCACTATTCCCCACTCTTCACTGAAGGGCTTTTTTCTTTGTTTTCAATACTAATTTAACATAACAATTGACATTTTCCGGTTCCAACATTTTCTGTCTATGCGTTTCCTCTCCGGCATTCTTCACAGTATTTCCAAAATTCTGGGATGGATTTTTTTCCCCCCAGATTATATAGCATACTCGGTTGGGCAAGGAAAAAATCTGAGACCTGCCCTAAGCAGAAGCTATTAAAAATACATTAAAATTGGTAGTAGAAACAAGACCTCTACTAATAAAAAAATCAGAACAGTCTTCCTGAGACATTATGTGTAGGTTAATTCTATACAGTAGTTACAAGTCTCATCAACTTACTTGACTCCATCCAGTGACTTCATTGTTACAATGCTTCTTGATCATGGTTTTCACACAAGTAATAATAGGAAGAAGGCTGTTGCTTTTAATTTTCTGCTTTGTGAGTTGAATGAAATAATCATGTTGACTAAATTGTAGATTGGTTTTAAAATTATTCTCTCCTCTAAGTTCACCAGGGACACATCAGAAATTCAGGACACTCTGAGCTGGATTCATATTTTACTGGTATTGGTGACTACAGTAAGAAATCTGTATTCATCCCATAATACACAGCATGAAATGGACAATTCTCGTGGAAGGGTTCCCTATTGGATGTTATTGTGGCTGTTACTTACAAATTTTACTTACCTGTTGCTGGGGTTAGTAAAAATCACTTCATAAAACCAGGTAGGGAAAGTGTTTTAGTTCATCCACAAATCATTAAGCTAAGTACATAGGAGTAGGAGGACCAGTAAAATTGTCTCCAGCTACTCATTTTGGCAAACTTTTTTGCAAGAACTGAAGTGTGAAAAGCAGATATCTGAGTCCTCATTCTTTTATTCTATATCAACTTTAAGCTCTCCTACTTGTTGAAAGGCTTAGCTTTTTTTTAACCAAATTTAAAAGTCTTATTACCCATAAATCATAAATCCATCTTGCTCAGATAGTACCATTCAGGAAACAAGTATAAAGTAGTGACTAGGTGCAAAAAAAAGTCCTATAAAGTTGTGCATAATACAAGAAAAAGCCAAAAATATGTTCCATCACAGTTGGAACCAGCAAAGACTGAGGAAAATGATGGGATTATAATCATTTAACTAACTGCCAACAGTTACAGTAACCGTCACAAATTCAAGTTAGACTTATGAAGGAGAAATTGAGGCAAATGAAATAAGGCTTTCTCCAAAAGTGTTCTAGATATATATTTCTTCCAAATATCTGATGATGTTCATTTATAAAATTTTGGATTCACATTGAAATAAAATTCAACAGTAAACAAGTCAGTTTGAAGAGGGACTTAGTTTGGAGGAAATGCACTTGTCCTACAAGCCCTTTTTTCCAACCTGATCAATCCAGTTAGAAGGAACTAATAATACATAACTGTGTCCAAGCTCCTGAAGAGCTGCAGTAGGGCACCTTCTCTGCTCATGTAGGCCTCCTGGTGATTCAAATCCCTGGAAAGACAGGGTTTCCATTGCAAAGATTCCCAATTTCAGCAAAGCTCGAACACTGGAAGTTGTTTCTAGATGATTTATGCTCAGAAAACTGTGGAGAAAGAAGTAGGAGGATGACAGTGTATTGAAACAAAGACTTATGCAGTATTTTGCATTTGCCCTATATGGTAGAAGGTAGTAACCTGCCATAGACAATGCCAAATATTTGGGAAAATGAAAGATGTTTCAGCTCCAACCCCCTCTGTTAGCAGATGCTGTTCAACCATACAGTTAAGGCATCCAGACATTTGATTTACTAGGGGAAATGTTTTACACTATTGCTCTGAATCTGAAAATTCACACGTGCACAAACACAAACATATATACACATGCAAACAACAGGGAATTTTTTATTCCCTTTTTTTACTATTTGTCTCTAATTCATTATCTTTACTATTCCATTATGTATCAGAACATAAAGACAACCTTATACATCCTTTATTATGCACAGTTAGATCTTGTATTACTATAAAAAAAACCTACAGTTGTAAAAGCAAGCTGACAATCTGCCCAGTAATTAAATAAATTACAGTATTTCAGAGTTCCTGAAAGGGCCATTAAAATTAGACAAACAGACAGTTTCAAAGACTATTGGGGGAGAGATTTCAACTCACTCATAGTTTGTTTCCTGTGGCTGAATGATAAAAGGTTGCTCATCCAGAAAGACAAAAAAATAAATAATAAAAAATGAAAATTGTTAAGCATCATATTCAATTATCTACCATATCTTCTTCATTATTCCTGCCAGTTTTTTCCCCAGGAGTTTTAACTGGCCCCCTTTTTCCTTTGTACCATCAAAAATACAAGTCTTTTCATCAGTCTTCCCCTGTCTGACATGTAGGACTATAAAGCCCATGAGTCCCAAGCAATGTGGAAAAGACCATGCTGTCCAGAGAAAGTTGCTCTTTGTTGTTTCACTTCAGCCCATCTTTCAGTATTTAATTATCCATTTAGCATATTTCCATCTCATAGACAGTAATATGTCAAGCACAAATGGAGTGCATCCATTACATCAGCAATAAAATGCGGTTTTCAACTTTACGCTTAAAATCTAGGAGATTCTACAGTTTCACAAAATAATGTTGGTATGCTTCATTCTGAAGTGGCAAGAAGTTACAAAAGCAACTTTTATCTGCAGGTGGGGGGTTTTGATGGCAAGACTTCTGGATGGCTTTGTTGTGAATGTAGTTCCCTTGCCAGCCAGCAGAACTCAAGCCACCAGAATTCAGCCAGTAAGGATCCCCTTGGCAGTTTGCAGGCCTAGAATTCACAGATCTACAAGGAATCAAGGCTTGTGGTCATGTAGACACAGAGATCTAACCTCTCTCTATTCTGGGTTTAGAAAATTAGGCCCTTTTAAAAAGAGAAAGACAAAACTGGAGAAAAAGACAAAGGAAGAACCTGAGAAAAAATACAGCCTCTAATTAAAGTCTGGATTTGCCATGAATAGGGGGAATGCCAGGTAATACAGACTCAGACAACATCTGCTTCAAGGGAACTCTAGCTCTGAAGAAATAAATAACAAGTCCAAACAGGAATCTGTGCCTAGATTAATGTCTTTTACCGTGATGTACTACAAGTCCCTGTACAAGCTCATTAATTGTGGGTACTTCAGTCTTTTGTGTATATTCTCAGATTGTGCAAAAGGAACACCATCTCTTTAGAATCTTGTCTGGTCTGTCACCATTTGAAGATTTTGTCAATACCTTTCCATGGGTTAGGAATGGTTATTTGCAGCAAACCTGTGGCATCTTGTGGTCTGCTGGGAGCATTACATCTTCTTTTACAAATTGTATTCTTTTAAATCAAGCTGCTATTTTTCCATAATAGAAACAGCTGTATAATTCATCTTCTTCACTAGTTAATGTTTTGAATATTTAAGTTAAAAGTGGTGGCTTATATCTTTTCTCTTTTGTAGTAAACATTTTATTTTGTTTATTTGGGGAGATAGATTGGTTTATCTCCCAGGGAAGGACTATAATCCTCTAGCTATATGCCTCTAAACTACACAGCCAGGAAGTTGCATTATCAACCTTTTGATTACCAGAAAGACAGCACTGGGCATGAAAGCTCTATCACACACACTGGGATTATATAGGAAGTACAAGGTCTAGTGCCCCCTGGAGGACTGGTGGTAGCAGTGGGAACACCAAGCCACTACCCTAGAGTAGAAGGTGGCAGCAGGATGTGCGGACCCAGAAGGCTTCTGGAAAAGGATGTTTTTGTCCTCCAGCCTTTCTCCCTACAAGCTCAACCAGTTCTGTTATAGGCATTTTTGTGACATTTGATTTATTTAGGAATGTGCAATTGGTAAACACAAATAGCTTAAGCATATCCATCTTCCACTAGGGGCTGTCCCGGCACTGAAAGATGCTTTTAGCTTTCAGTTCACTTTGTACTCAAACTAATTTTTCTTTATTATTCTCAAAATTCTATTATTACTTTTCACACAGAGGTCTCCTATCAATTGCTTTTCTCAATCATGGCAAATAATGTCACTTTCTGAAACTGATGGCTTTCACTTTTGAAATCAACAATTAGTGTTCATTTAAAAAGTATCTTCTGGTCATTAACAAGTATTTTTTTAGGCAAAGGATATGACCAAGCTAGCTTTCAAATATTAGCTTCCATAATAAACTTCAAAGAAAACTCTTGGCAGTTCCCTCCCTCCCTCCCTCCCTCCCTTCCTCAGATGTGAATTGTTCACCTTCATTAGATAGCAAGTCTTACTAACCCCCATTTTGATAGGCTGTACAAAATTCATAACTATACCCCTGCATCAAATCTGGATTGCATTTCTCTAATAATCAAGTAGCAGATCTTGTGATATGGGAGAAACTCCAAGGATAACCCTTAATGCTATAGTGGTCTTAAGACTGCTATATCTTACACTGTGTAACGTACAGACGATACAGTGTTAATTACAAATGCCACAAACCTATGTTGACAAAAACATGCTTCTAATAGGGATGGCAAGCCTTGGTTTGGGGGCCCTCCTGCAGTTCCTGCAGGATGCAGCCACCTGTGCTTCAGTAGTATAGTTTTATACAGGGTACAAGTGCTCCTTGGTGTTGTACACAATGCTAACACTTTGGGTAGTGTCTAGTTCAATGCTTTTTAAAGTAAATCTGCTCTCATCCTTTCATCTAATTTATTTTTGTCTCGTAGTCCCACCTACCACAAGAGTATGGCCCTCAGAAAAGAAAGAAGTCAAAGGAGGATTTTCAGCCACCAAAAGATAGCCCAGCTGTGCTTTACATAGGGGCTTGTGTCATGCAATTACCTTGCCTTATTCACCTAATTTCATATGGAGTTCAAATGAGGTATTATTCCACCTATGTTTTCCCTTTGCTGACCTCCTTCCTTTTTTTAAAAAAAAAAGTCTGCTAGGAAGAAAAGTTGGAATAATTGCTGTCTAATGTCTTAAGCATCCTTAAGACAAACTCTTATTTTTTGGTATAGCACCCCCTAAAACACCTGGTAAATTGACCTGATGTTGACAGGCCTAAATAAGCAAAGTTCATCTTTTGTTTTTCAAAAAGCCTCTTTCATATAACCCTTTTTATACAATGGCATAACTGGTGAACACTAGTCAGTATCATTCATCATGGGATTGTGAAGAAGGGCAATTCAGCCCTGGGGGACTTTTTTGATTAGCTGAATGGATTCTTGACATCAGAGATGGAACATTTTGCTTGATTGGATAAAGCAACAGTTTCTTCAGAAAAGCTGCTTTTCATTTATCCTCTGCTTTCTATGAAACTGTGAGGTCAGAACTCACATCAAAAAGAGGAAAATAAAAAAATAAAACCAAGAAGGAGGGCCTCCTGTCCATATAGAAGATCCATGTGATCTCTTTAAATCATCCTCACTGCCCTACACATTTTGAAATCTAAGAATTTGCTTGAGAAAGCAATTAGTAACTCATTATTACAGTAATTGGTTTTATTTGGAATTTTGCATATGCCACTGTAGCTTCCTGTTTTTTCCTCTTGTATTCCCCTTTCTCCAATAAATTCCTTTTCATATCTAAAGATCTAGCTTCCTTAGTTTAAAAAGAAATCTTACCTCTAAAACCTTCTTCATGTGCACAGGACCACAGCTATGCCTTATGTTTTAGGATTGGCATCAGGGTTTATTAAGTTCCTTACTTCAAAGATTCAGTCAGAATGATCCAAAGTACTTTCCTTTCTGTTTTTTCTGTAGCTGGAACACAGAGAAAAATCCTCAACAGAACAGCTAAGAATGCCCCAGCCAGATAAACTAGAGTGCCTCAGGAGATTCAGCTTGATGGGAGGCAGTCTATCATAACTATCTTTTACCTGTAAACCCTTGAAAAAAGATCAGTGAGATTTAAATTATTGTCGTTCCACCTTGCAACAGACTTCAGTCCAAGGAGTTTCTTTGATTGATTTTGATTATGTGTATCAAGTTGGTTTTGTCCCTTAGCGACCACATAGATATTCTCCATGACAATCTGTCCCTAAGCTGGTCCTTCAGGTCTTCCAATGCTGTACCCATTGCCGCTGTAACTGAATCCATCCTCTTTGCTGCTGGTTATCCTCTTCTTTCCTTCCACCTTCCTTCCATCTTCCCAGCATTAGAGCCTTCTCTAAAGAGCTAGGTTTTCGCATAATGTGTCTTCTTTAGGACGCCCTTTAGAATGTGCCCTTGGCAGCAAGCATGGGTTTGCCCTATGTGATGATTGAAGTTACCCTTATGTTATGGGCTCTTCCAATATGTCTGTCTGAAATCTGCCCAATAACGTAACAGCTTTTGGGTGAACTCTTGCAATACATTTTTCTCAATTTAGTTGGAGCTGTGAAAATAATTTTATAAAGCATATATACCCTAAATTAATAGTAATAGAATATCTTAGATCATTTTAGCAAAGAAAATAATAATAATAACAATAACAACAACACCTTTAACACCATCAAACAACAACATCTGCCCATCCCAGGTCCTAGGGAAGAACTCAATAGGTGGATAAAAATGCCAAATCCAGCCTAAACATCTGGCTGTGTGACTCATCATCATCATCATCATCCATCACTGAAGAGACTGCAATGAATCATTCAACACCTGACAAAGAAGAAACAGTGCAGTTCTAGGTGCAGCTATGGCACAACCCAAAGAAATCCACTCACTCCAGTGGGAGGAAAAATGCTGGCAGCGCCTTGCACAGAGAGACGGGACCAGTTGCCGGTAAGCGCGAAACTGCGCTCGCCCAAAAAGGGCGCGAAGCAACGGAAATCCCACCTCCTGCGCTCGCCAGCTGGGCTATGCTCTAGGAAGGAGGCTCTGGCAAACCACTTCCGGAAAAAAAAAAAAACAATTGCCTTGAAAACTGCAAGGATTCGTCCAGGCAGTCACTGCAGGGTCAGTAATGACTGAGCGCAGACAACAACAACAAAAAAGAAATACAACAAGAATGCAGCTTGGATGAAGGAGGTAGATAAGAATAAAAAAAGAAGCTGAAATGAAAGAACTTGTAATAACAGCAGAAACGATGGAGAAAAGGGCAAGGAAGATCAAGAACTGATCAGCAGCAGGTAAAGATGAACTGCATAGGTTTTGGTTGAAACATCTGACTGGTCTGCACCCACTCATTGCCAAGCAGTTTAACAACATACTGCAAGGAGGTAAAATTGAAGATTGGTTAACATCTGGCAAAACCTACCTGATAATGAAAGATCCAACAAAAGGGCAGCACCAGGCAACTACAGGCCAATTACCTGCTTACCAACAACTTTCAAATTGCTAACTTGTGTGGTAGCTGATGCAGCCCAGCACCATCTGGTTGAAAACAAGCTCTTTCCATCTGAGCAGAAACTGCCCAAACAGCAGAGGAACAAAAGATCAGCTCCTAACTGACAAGATGATTTTGGAAAACTGGAAGAGAAGGAAGACCAACTTGAATGTACCTTGGATTGATTACAAGAAGAAATTTGACTCCCTGCCACACAATTGGATAATCAAGTGCCTAGAAATAACAGGAGTCAGTAGAAACATCAGAAGCTTTGTGCAAAGATCAATGGCGCAATGGAAGACACAGTTGCTGGTCAGTGGTGATAGACTGGGAGAGGTTAATATCAAGAGAGGAATCTTTCAAGGAGACTCACTATCACCACTACTGTTTGTCATTGCATTGTTTCCTCTGTCAACAATGCTGAACAAGTCAGGACATTGTTATCAAATTTCAAAAACATCTGCCAGGCTATCCTACCTCCTTTACATAGACAAACTGAAGCTGTATGGAAAAGCAACATCTGAAATAGAATTGCTGCTCAGTACTGTCCAGATATACAGCCAAGATATTGCAATGGAGTTTGGGCTGGACAAATTCACCATGAAGGTTTACTGAATACTGAAGAGACCAAACTGACCTACAGGAAAGACCAAATGAAGGATATAAAAGGGACATGGAAAGGCAAAGTATTACATGGCTAGCACACAAAAAACTATCAGACAAAGCAGACAACAACAAAGACCTGGCAATGGCTGAGATCAGGAAAGTTGAAGAAAGAGACACAGGGGCTAATTCTGGCTACACAAGACCAAGCCTTAAGAACAAATGCATACAAAGCCAGAATTGAGAAGAGAGCAACAGACAGCAAATGCCACCTCTGCAAAGAAGCTGAAGAAACAGTGGACCACCTAGTTAGCTGCTGCAAGAAGATTGCACAGACTGACTACAAACAACGGCATGACAAAGTAGCAACAATGGTGCACTGGAATATCAGCAAGAAATATCGCTTGCCTGCAAGCAAGAACTGGTGGGACCACAAAACAGACAAAGTCATAGAAAATGAAGAAGCTAAAGTGCTCTGGGACTTTAGAATTCAAACAGACAAGCACCTGCCACATAACACCCCAGACTTAACAATTGTTGATAAGAAAGACAAAAAAGTCTTGACAGTGGACACTGCAATACCTGGAGGCAGCAGAATAGAAGAGAAAGAACTAGAGAAAATCACAAAATACAAAGTCCTGCAAATAGAAATAGAACGACTGTGGCAAAAGAAAGCAAAGATAGTACCAATAGTCATAGGTGTCCTGGGTGCAATCCCAAAAAGTCTAGAGCACCACTTGAAGACCATCGGCATTGATAAAATCACCATCAGTCAATTGCAGAAGGCAGCTTCACTTGGACCAGCTTATATCCTGCGACGATACCTTTAACACCATCAAACAACAGCCTCTGCCTATCCCAGGTCCTTGGGAAGGACTCGATAGGTGGATAAAAATGCCCAATCCAGTCTAAACATCTGGCTGACTGTGCAACCCACAATAATAATGGTTGGTTTTTATTTCAGAGAGTTAAGCATTCTTTCCCTAGAATATTTGATCACTGATCTCCACAGTTTCATTCAACAATCCCAGCAACAATCTGCAGGGTCATTAAAAGTAAAATCAGTGTCTGTAGACTGGGAAATCCAGATTATTATAAGGATTCCGGTCAGGAACAATTATTTTCTTAAATGACTTCTATTAATATTTTGCTTATTATGGCTGTGTATGTTCAAGAATGATTAAAATTTGTAGCCACACACTTTTTTCAGGCAAAAAGATGGGCTGCTTGAATGAACTGCAGACTGGTGCTGAGCTTTTCCTTGTGTGAGGTTCAAAGCACTTCTACCGAATCATTTGCAAAACATGCGCAGCCATATAGTTTATTCGTATGCCTTAATTCTCGTCACACATTCCAGAGGATATGTGAGGGATTAAAGTGTGCAGAGGGTAAGGCAACTATGATATATATCTTATTCAGCCTCCAATATTAGACAAATATTAGCAAGCCATATAGTCTGAATTAACAATTAGAAGCACAAGCAAGCCATATCAGATTTAAATTTAAAAATGAAACAATATCTGGAAATTTGTATCATAGACTTAAAACCATTTATCAAATTGCTTGAATTCCTCTTTTCCCCATCTTTCAAAAAAGGCTAATTCAGATGTTGACAACTAGCACATATCAGCAGTTCACAGCTGCAAATCAGATGTTGATCTATCTTTCCAATATTTTATAAAAATTGTTTTGACTGCCTCTATGCGTAAAAGGTCCATAGCTCTTGATGCCTTAAAAATAGCAGATTGATCAATTTGGGAGCTGTAATATGGTTTCGTCACATGGCTTGGTCTTATCTTACTATTGCCATAGAATGGTCATAATATTGTCAGTGTATCTTTTATGGTTTAACAAGAATACCTACATTCTCCACTTGGTTAGAACTCTAGTCACTGAAAATGTACATCTCTTTACCTGTTTTGATTGCAGTCCAGTACACTTCCATCCTCTCTAAATTACTGTGACTGGCTTCTGTTACAGATACTCTTGGACTGACATAATCTATTTATAGCGTGTGCACTGAATACTCCTATTTCTCCTAAGACAAATAAATAAACATTCTTGATAAAATGACAACAGATGTTTCTCATTCAGCCACTAAGCTATTCAGCTGCTAAGCTTTTCACGCAAAAACACTTTTCATCCTGCATATTTTGCCAAGGTCCCAAGAACTGTGCAAAGTGCTTTTTCTTTATGAAGCCTCTGTACCGAAGCATGTGCAATCCCAGATTTTAACAATAATCAATGCAGTGAAATTGTAATTTCAATCTAAATTCAATATAGCTACTAGAACACAATAGTGAATTGCTCTTGGCCCTTTGAGAGGCTTCATATTTCATCCAGTGTGATGACTTAACTGAAGATAGTTGCATGCAATAACTTACATAGTCATCATACATTTTTAATGCCAGCATATGAGATGCTAAAGCAAATGCAAAATTGGAATCCCTATTATATGCCTAGGGTATATCTGTGTATCAACACTCTACTTCAGCCATGTCCAAACTGGTGCCACTCCAGATATGTTAGTACTTGCCAAGTTGGCTAGAAATCACGGCAAATGAAGTTCTGACGTCTGCTGGTCATGCACTCATCCTCATGCGTTGTGTGGTAGAATAAGGAGCCAACCTAAGTGGAAGATATGGCAGAGACTGAGCGTAAACTTGGGGGCTTTGATGAAAAATCCCATCCATGTATCTTGAGTAAGGATCAGGTATAGGCAAAAGGACATTTAAACAACAGTGGAGAGGCTGAGGGTGCAGAAGGGTAATAGCTGTAGTAACCTCATTGACTCCAACTTTAGATTTATTAAGTACAGAAAAGTATTAGTATGTAATCATTTATCCATTACAGTTACTGCATATCCCTCATTTCCTCCAGGAGCTCAAATACTGCATACATTCATTAATTTCCTTCAATTTTTCACTACAACAATAATCCTGTGAGATCGATCATATTGGGAGATCAAAATTAGCCCAAAGTCACCCCCAAAGCTTCTAAAGCTGAGACTGGATTAGACTTGAACATGGGTCTCTGGGGACTAGTCTAATACCACATAATTACATATGTGCAGTTTTTCTCTACATAACATCTTCCAGATATATTGGACTACAGTTTCCATCATCCCCATCCAAGCTGATAAAGAAGCATATGGTTAACCAGCAGAGGGCACCAGATAGATAAAGGCTGATGTGTTTTTATATACTAATGGTAGACTCCTTAGGTATATGCTAGTATTTTAAACTGTTGGTGTTGGTTTGTTGTTGGTTTTTTACATTGCTTTGCTTTTTATATATTTTATATTTTTTAAATGAAAAGTGGGCTACAAATGGCAATCAATCATTTAATCTATCATTGTCTATTGAGATGTTGAACTCGTTGAAGCTACAGTACAGGATTTAGTCCCAGATAGGTTGGTGTAGAACTGAAACTTTATGCTGCTAAGTTTAGACACTGCTTAATGCCAGGTCAGTTAAAAACAAGGCCCCCATCATAGGTGACTTGATAACTGAGGAGGGGGCAGACCTGGCATGTATTACTGAGACCTGGCTGGGGCCTGAGGGGGGGGTGCCCCTCTCGGAAATGTGCCCAGCTGGGTTTACGGTGTGGCACCAGCCGAGATACCAGGACAGGGGAGGAGGGGTGGCTGTCGTCATCCGAGACTCTCTAATGGCCTTCAGGGGCATTGCTCCACAAATGTCTGGCTGTGAGACACTGTTTCTTAGGTTGGGTGCCCGCGAACAGTTGGGAGTGCTGCTACTGTACCAGCCTCCCTGCTGCGTGGCAGCCTCCCTGCCTGAGCTGCTGGAGGCCGTCTCGGGGCTGGCAGTGGAGTTCCCCAGGCTTATGGTTCTGGGGGACTTCAACCTGCCATCCCTGGGACAGTCCTCGGAGGCAGCTCGGGAGTTCATGGCTACCATGACAGCCATGGGCCTGTCTCAAATTGTGCGGGACCCAACCCGAGATAGTGGCCACATGCCGGATTTAGTTTTCTTGTCTGAGCAATGGCAAAGTGATCTGAGGGGAGATGTACAGCTTTCCCCGGTGTCATGGTCAGATCACATCCTGGTGACCCTGAGTTTCTCCTATGCCACCCCACTCCGGAGGGAGGCTGGACCCATGCGATTGGTCTGCCCCTGGCACCTGATGGACCCGTCAGGGTTTCAGAGGGAGCTGGGGGATATTCCCATGGACCTCCTGCACGGTCCAGCGGAGGCCCTGGCTGCTGCCTGGAATAGAGAAGCAGCCAGGGCCTTGGATAGGATCGTGCCTTTGCGGCCTCTCTTGCCATGTCGGCCCCGACACTCCCCGTGGTTTACGGAGGAGCTGAGGGTGCTGAAGAGGGTTAAGAGACGCCTAGAGCGCGCTGGAGGAAGACACGGACTGAATCCGACCGAACACGTGTTAGAGCTGCTATTAAGGCCTACACTGTGGTGATAAGGGTGGCGAAGCAGCAGTACTTCTCCGCCCTTATTGCGTCTGCAGAGTGCTGCCCAGCAGCCCTGTTTGGGATCACCACGTCCCTCCTTCGTAAGGGGGATCTGGTGGTTCATTTGCAGGGCCGCAAGGAGGAATTTGCAGAGCACCTGCAGGATAAAATCGCTCGGATTCATTCCAAGTTGGACTCCGAGCGTGGTGCAGGGTCTGGGGAGATACCAGGGGATCGTTCTTGCCTAGTTATCTGGGAACGGTTTGATCCTGTGGTTCCTGAGGAAGTGGACAGGATCCTCCGGACTGTGAGGGCCACCACTTGTCATCTGGACCCATGCCCCTCCTGGCTGGTGAAAGCAGCTCGGGAGGTGACATGTGGTTGGATCCAGGCGATGGTTAATGCATCCTTGCAGGAGGGAGTGTTTCCAGCACCCTTTAAAGAGGTGTTGGTGCACCCCCTCCTCAAGAAGCCCTCCCTGGATCCTACTGTACTGGACAACTTTCGTCCAGTCTCCCACCTCCCCTTTTTGGGGAAGGTGGTTGAGAAAGTGGTGGTTTCGCAGCTCCAAAGGGTCCTGGAGGAAACGGATTATCTGGACCCCTATCAGTCAGGTTTCAGGCCCGGCTATGGAACGGAAACAGCATTGGTCACACTTATGGATGATCTCTGGCGGGAGCGGGATGGTGGAAGTGCGACCATCCTTGCTCTCCTTGATCTTGATCTCTCGGTGGCATTCGATACCGTTGACCACGGTATCCTATTGGGACGGCTCAGGGATATGGGGGTGGGCAGCACAGTTTTGTGCTGGCTCACCTCCTTTCTCCGGGGCCGATCCCAATCGGTGGTGATAGGGAGCGAGAGATCCCATCCTCGGCCCCTCCATTGTGGGGTGCCGCAGGGTTCGGTTCTCTCTCCGCTCCTTTTCAACATCTATATGAAACCGCTGGGCGAGATCATCCGCCATCATGGGATGAGGTATCATCAGTATGCTAATGATACTCAACTATATATCTCCATCCCTGGTGAGGTAAGTGATGCCGTGACCGCCCTTTTGCGGTGCCTGGAGGCTGTGAGGGTCTGGATGGGGAACAACAGGCTCTGGCTGAACCCTGGCAAGACGGAGTGGCTGTGGGCTCCTCTGTATCCAGGACGTTGTTATCATTGGTTCTGGATGGGGTGGCACTGCCCCAGACAGACCCAGTGTGTAATTTGGGGGTCCTCCTGGACTCACAGCTCCTGCTCGAAGAGCAGGTGGCAGCCGTGGCCACGAGGGCTTTTGCACAGCTTCGGGTTGTGCACCAGTTACGCCCTTTCCTGGATCGGGATGCCCTGCGTACAGTCACTCATGCCTTGTTATCTCCCAGATAGACTACTGCAATGCGCTCTACATGGGGCTACCCTTGAAGAGTATCCGGAAGCTTCAGCTGGTCCAGAATGCGGCCGCACGAGCAATTTTTGGGGCCCGAAGAAGGACCCATATAACACCTTTGCTCCGTGAGCTGCATTGGGTACCGGTTTGCTTCTGGGTCCAATTCAAGGTGTTTGTTATTACCTTTAAAGCCCTACATGGCATGGGGCCAGGTTACCTGAAGGACCGCCTCGCCCCCACGATTTCAACCCATCCCACCTGATCTCACAGAGAGGGCATACTCCGGATCCCCGCGGTAAAAGAACTTCGACTAGCGGGGTCCAGAAGGCGGGCCTTCTCTGCTGTAGCCCCCGCCCTTTGGAACATCTTGCCCCCGAGGGTGAGACAGGCCCCCTCACTCCAGGCCTTTCGGAGGGTTTTGAAGACCTGGCTCTGCCATCTGGCCTGGGGCAGGGAGGGAGGATACCAGAAAAGGGGTTGGCTGGCCCCTTAGCAGCCTGGTGTGGCCCTATTGGCCTCTTGGAGTTTTTAGCTTTTTATCTCTATCTAATTTTTGTAAATTTTTAGTTTTTATAATTTTTATAACTTTTAAACCTTTTATAATTTAATTATGTATTTTGATTTTAGTGGTTGTAAGCCGCCCAGAGTCCCCCGTTGTAGGGGAGATGGGCGGGGACAAATCAAATAAATAAAATTAATTAATTAATTAATTAAATATTTAGACAACCTTGTGATCAATTAGAAGATTTTAAAATTATCTGGACAGTACATTTTAACATGTTAAATCATTTTAAATATAAGATTATAGATGCCTACAGATGGCAGACACTGCTCTTCTCTTTCACACAGAAAAACATCTCTTGGAAGAGCAGAGTTACACTTTGAAGGATTTCTTAATTTTTGAAAAGGCTACATAATTGACCATGTGTTGTAAATTGTGCTCCCTTCTGCACTTCACTGCAGACTCAGAGGTCTTTCAGACAAAGGCACAGTCCCTGTAGATAAGCCCTCTATTGATCATATAACTTCATAACAGGGACTTGTAATTGTGAGCAATTGCAATATATCTCTTTGCCAATCCTGTTGTTTCAGTGTCAGGGAAATGCTGTTTCAAAGTAGTGAATGCCACTTCAGGAATAGCAATGTATCACTCTCTTATGCTTAAAGGGGCAATCTGTGCTCTCTTTGGAAAGGGCGCTCCCTCCCAGGATCCCACTCTAACAGCATCCCAGCATGGTTAAATAAAGGACCCAAATGCAACATTGCTGGCACTGAGATATGAAAGGCAGTGGAGATTTGTCACCATGGCAAGCTTCAAAAGATGGGGAAATTAGCTAGCCGTTTATTCGCTGACAGACCAAGTGCTGATTGGCTAGTAATGCTTTATATGCTCTAGACTCACAGTCATGTAAGCATGCATGTAAGCATGCTTACAGTGTCCAAACAGATCTGGGGGGGGAAAGCAAAATAGCATAGATCAGTGTTTTTCAAACTTGGCAACTTTAAGATGTGTAGTGAAACTCGAAAAATTAGAATATCGTGCAAATGTTCATTTATGTCAGTATGGCAACTCAAAAGGTGAAACCAATATATGAGATAGACGCATTACATGCAAAGCGAAATATGTCAAGCCTTACTTTGGTATAATTGTGATGATTATGACGTACAGCTTATGAAAACCCCAAATTCACAATCTCAGAAAATTAGAATGTTACATGACATCAATAACACAAGGATTGGACATAGAACAATATCAGACCTCTGCAAAGTAGAAGCATGCATATGTACTCAGTACTTGGTTTGGGCCCCTTTTGCAACAATGACTGCCGCAATGCGGCGTGGCATGGATGCTATCAGCCTGTGGCACTGCTGAGGTGTTATGGAAGACCAGGATGCTTCAATAGCGGCCTTCAGCTCCACTGCATTGTTCGGTCTCATGTCCCTCATTTTTCTCTTGGCAATGCCCCATAGATTCTCTATGGGGTTCAGGTCAGGCGAGTTTGCTGGCCACTCAAGCACAGTAATCCCATGGTCATTGAACCAGGTTTTGGTACTTTTGGCAGTGTGGGCAGGTGCCAAGTCCTGCTGGAAAATGAAGTCAGCATCACCATAAAGCTCGTCTGCGGAAGGAAGCATGAAGTGCTCCAAAGTCTCCTGGTAGACGGCTGCGTTGACCCTGGACTTAATGAAGCAGAGTGGACCAACACCAGCAGATGACATGGCTCCCCAAATCAACACAGACTCTGGAAACTTCACACTGGACTTCAAGCATCGTGCATTGTGTGCCTCTCCATTCTTCCTCCAGACTCTGGGTCCTTGGTTCCCAAATGAGATGCAAAAGTTGCTCTCATCAGAAAAGAGGACTTTGGACCACTGGGCAACAGACCAGTTCTTTTTTTCTGTAGCCCAGGTAAGACGCTTCTGACGTTGTTTGTTGTTCAGGAGCGGCTTGACAAGAGGAATACGACATTTGAAGCCCATGTCCAGGATCCGTCTGTGTGTGGTGGCTCTTGATGCACTAACTCCAGCCTCAGCCCACTCCTTGTGAAAGTCCCCAACACTTTTGAATGGCCTTTTCCTGACAATCCTCTCCAGGCTGCGGTCCTCCCTGCTGCTTGTGCACCTTTTTCTCCCACACTTTTCCCTTCCACATAACCACCTATTGATGTGCTTTGATACAGCACTTTGGGAACATCCAACTTCTTTTGCAATTACCTTTTGGGGCTTTCCCTCCTTATGGAGGATGTCAATGATGGTTTTCTGCACAACTGTCAGGTCAGCAGTCTTTCCCATGCTTGTGATTCCTACTGAACCAGCCTGAGAGACCATTGAAAGGCTCAGGAACCCTTTACAGGTGTTATGGATTCATTAGCTGATTAGAGTGGGACACTTTGAGCCTAGAATATTGAACCTTTTCACACTATTCTAATTTTCTGAGATTGTGAATTTGGGGTTTTCATAAGCTGTACGCCATAATCATCACAATTATACCAAAGTAAGGCTTGACATATCTCGCTTTGCATGTAATGCGTCTATCTCATATATTGGTTTCACCTTTTGAGTTGCCATACTGACATAAATGAACATTTGCACGATATTCTAATTTTTTGAGTTTCACCTGTAGACTTCAGCTCCCAGAATTCTGGGAGTTGAAGTCCACACATCTTAAGGTTGCCAAGTTTGAAAAACACTGGCATAGATCAGTTTTGGGGACCTTTTGAACTGGATTCAGAAGGGTTGAATGATGGAAAGGCTAGCCATCTCAAAGATCTCTTGGTAAGGGGCCAGGTAATTGTTCCTTTATTCACCATCACCCTCTAAAGCTTGCCATCTTAATGAACTGGATGTGACTCCTGGCTCCTATCTAAATTTGGTTGTGCTGAGCTGAGAAAGTTTTGAGAGCAGACCTTAATAGCAAATTTCATTACATTATATTCTGACATTTCTTTTAAGCAGCTTAAAACAGCATGGATAGTTCTCTACCACCACCACCACCCCCATCCCAGTTTAGCTTTATAGCTTGAGTAGATGTTGGATCACCAAGAGACAATGAATTGTCGAATAAGTAAGGATTTGAAGCCAAGCCTCCCTGGTTTACTAAACTGTGTACCTACTGGAGGTACAAGGTATTGAACTGGTCTAACAATTTAATCTTAAGATGTATTTATTTTGTTATTTAGCATTTAGAATAGTGTGTGAATGTAGGTGTGTTTAAGCAGCTTTCTTCTATGCCCCTAAAGATGTTAGATATTCCTGAGCAGCTTTTCTTAAACTGGGGGTAATTACCCCCAAAGGGGTAATTTATATATACCCTGGGGTAATGGAGCAATTTGTAATTGCTTGTTTGTGAATCAAGAATCCAGTTCGGGACTGCCACTGCTGAGACACTTGTGTAAAACAACAGAGTCTAGGGTTTGTTTGGGAGGGAGGGCGGGTTAATGACATTGTTCAAGCCTGGGAAAGGGGGTAATTGGGTCAAACAGTTTACGAACCACAGTTCTAGAAAGTGGAGGTAGATTCATCTACATTGTGAGGTCATTTATTCATTCATTCATTCATTCATATTTATATAGCCGCCCATCTCACAAATGTGACTCTGGGTGGCGTACAGTAAAAAACAAGCCGTAAAATGAACAGTGTTAAAAACATTCCACAATTAAAAAACATTAATATTATTAAAAGACTAGGAGAGAGCATATTCAATGTTACAGGCAATGTAAGCTACCTGACCATAATGCTTTATATATTGTATAATTTTCAAGTTTGCTTGTCAAAATGTGCAGTGCTCAAATCCAACCATGCTGCTTACTGTTGTTTTCAGGAATAAGTTCCCATAAACGCATAAATGCCTTAATAGCTGGACAGGCTGCACTTTTCTAGGGAATAGAGGCAAGCCTGGGATGCCTCCTAGCAGAGACAGCTGAATCCTGATTCCCAGATGAGTAAATGAGAACTTACCCTTTGCAATCCGTTCTTAGCCACTGTCTTCTATGAGCAAGGACAAGTTGTAGCATCAGCCAAATAGGTCTACCAGTTCTGGGCTGCAAAAATTTGGGCAGTCATGTGGGAGCAAAAAGTAAGAGTCTTGAAATATAAAAATTCTGTAAAATAAATAATCTTGTAATCATCCAGATCGTTGGAGCCTAGAACTGGTAGCCCTACTACTAAATTGAGTTGGAGCATGTTCAATTAGCAGACTTTTGTGTAAGAAACTCTCTAAAGTTCTTCTGAAGTACAACCTTTGTATGAGATGTATAATGAACAACATTGAAATTGAACATTGCTACAGCAGTGTGATATCGTGTAACCTTTGTGGACGTTATGTGAAGAGATTGGACCAATAGTAGCCATACCATATCTGGGCTGCAAAAATCTGGAAAACCACTAGATGGTAACAAAAGTTTTCTGCATCTTTTTGCTACTAAATATTGGCCATCTGAATATCCAGATGCAGTATATCCATCATTTGGAAATTAAGAATTCATTGCAACATCCAGGTATGATTGTAATGCTAAACTGTTAGCCATAGCTATCTAAATAAGCCTGACCTGCCCATTGTCTTGAGTACTTCTGTTTCTCTATTCATGCATATCAGAGATGATAAGAACCATTGGTTTAATAACTAAGAATCACTGACTAACAAGGTTGAAGTGAACTGTGTTTTGTTTGATTTATTGGAATGAGCCAGAATCAGAAACCATGATTCAACTGTAACATGTTTCAATAAACTTAACTTTCAGCTAACCATAGTTGACATGGCCTTTATCAGATAAAATGACAAAATATGGCTAGTTCTATGTTTAGATACTTCTGTATTTAAACAAGTCAGATAACAGGCTATCAGATACGAGCTTCAAAAATCCAGGTGACTACAAGCAAAAAGATGCAGAAAACATTTTTCTGTCATCTACTGGCGTTCCAAATTTCCTCAGGCCAGACTTGGTAGCCATATTAGAGAGAGGGTTATAATAGGACAACATAGGCTGACAAAATGGTCTTCTTACCGCTGAGGATGTTTGTGCCTCTAGAGAAAATGGCAAAATATTCAAGGTACTGGGGGGAGGGGTTTGTTTTGTGTTGAGTATTTTTTTTTTTTTTTTACTGGACTGAAATGTATGTTAAAATAACCTGCATTCCATTCTGTTCTGTTAGACTGACCTCTCTCACAATGGAGAATGAAACCCCCAGTCTAGCTGTGGTTGAAATATCGTGGCTGTAAAAAAAATAACTATTTGAGATGTCAGTCAGTTAAATATATGTATTTTTGTAGCTTCTGTTTGTCTTGCCTTGATTTTACTCATTGAACAAATGCACATCTGTTTATTGCAAAACTTGAATGATTTTTTTGGTTCTCTTAAAGGAAAGGGAACCTCATTTGAGAATTACTAATTAAGACACAAAAGATACCAGCTCTCCCTTGGTGCAATTCCAGGATCCCATAACTCTCAACTTCCCCAAATCTATGCACCTTAAATCCAATGCTTTTGGAACTTCCAGACACCAACTCAGATATTTTTTATTCAGTACTGTCCAGATTAGGCTAGTGCAGCTTACTTCAGTTTTTCACCAACCTGTTACTTTACAAGTTCATTAAACTACAATGTCCTTCATTTACAGTAGTATCCATGCTGATGGGAAATCATGGTGGTTTTGGTCAACATGTCTAGCAGGCAAGAAATTGGTAAACATCTAGATAACCCTGAATAGCAGCAGCTCTGTAGAGTCTTCCACCATATTTTTCAATCATTTACACTGGTCTTTTTAACTCAAGGCTCGGGAGCTGAATTTGGGACTTAGCACAGATTTCCTGAAACAGCTGGGATTAATGGCAGATGTCATTTGGGCACAGATTAAAATAGATGTAAACTAAGCTTTGACTGAATCATTTGGCAGCTTCTCCCATACACATTTCGCCCTAATCTGATCTCAGGAGGCTGACGTATGATTTCCTGGTGAAGTTTTTTGCACATCATGTGCCAGGTTTTCTCTGCATTGAAGAGGACACCGCAGAACTATCAATTTACTTCAAGATCCATTATAAACCACAAGCACAAAGAAATAAAACGTTGTTCTACTGAAGCATAGCAAGGGAGGCATGCCATTTTATTTATGACTTTAAAATGAATGTATATTAAAATAATTATGACCTACATTAAATGTTTTGATTTCATTTTGAATCAATATAGGCTTACTTCAAGCTACAAGGAGTACTGATTTCCTAGGCCAAAGTATAATAATTATAGCCATCTGCATGAGGTGTGGATATGAATTAGGGATTCTAATCGATGGCTAATTATAAATCAGTGTTATTTATTCAGTGCAATAAGTGTGTATTGGTTAGTTGTGATTGCATTCCATTTAAGAAGAGTTATTGTTCTCAACATCTGACATTTTTATTGTTTGTTGGGGGGATGGGGAGAAGAAAAATCATCATGGAAATGGAAAGAAATATGAGTGGAGTTGATTTCAGGTTTAACAGCACAGTGGATTAGACCATAACTAAATTTTGTAATATACTGTTTTTGCAGGAAACTCACTGTTCAAGCAGATATATTTCACAAGTTAATCACTTCTAATTGGAAGGCAATTTTCTATCAAAGTAGAAATGTGTACAGAAATTGCCTTTATATTATATGACAGTTGCATTTAAGGTTTATCTCATTCTGAAATATTTCTTTGATTCTGTATATACGCATTTCAACATCTATATTTTCTATTTAAGGGGAAAATACTCTTTTTTTGACTTCTGTTTAAGTATAATTGATGCAGCTTTGAATGCATTTATAGAGTAGGTTGTTTGACAAGTACAGAGACTCCACTCTCACCTTTGTACTTTCTTTCTCCTGTCACAGAGAGGTACATCTCTCACTTGTGGACTCTCTAGGACCTCTGGCCTGGCCATTTTTTTCTGCTGCCCAATTGACAAGCAAGGCAGCAGACACAAGATTGTTATAAAGCAGCATTCACATTGCTCCCTGTTCCCTCTCAGAGACCCTTGCCTGGGACATTCCCCTTCCATTCCCTCCATGATCTTGATGAAGCAAGAAACCAGCAACTTGGGTTAGGACCGCTAGGAGGGAGCCAGGAATTAGGTGAATGGCATGCCTTAGTGTGGAAGATACAGAGAAGAAAATGAGATGCATTCTCAGTGGGGAATCAATGTGGTTCTTAGATCTGAGAAGATTGCCCACCCCTGTCATATCATACTTCTAGTTTTTTCTGCCTCTCTCTGCTGCTGCCATTACCATTTGGAGAGCTTATTTTGGCCCTAAAAGGTAGGGAGAGGCAGGGCAGATACATCTCCAAAACCCTTTCCATTAAGGAGAAAAGGCTGAGATGCTGCTCTCCCTGGAAAGTTCTACAGTAGTATCATTGATGTCTGCTCTGAATTTAAAGGTCTGGAGCCAGCTATTAGGATAATGATGTAAACTTTCCAGAAAAAGAGTGAAGTAGAGAGTAGATAAGGGGAGAGAAAGAACTATACTATTATGATTGCTCATTTTCAAGAACAATTGCTATTGGTAAAGGCTAACTACACATATACTATTGTTACACATACTGTCTGGAATAAATGGCTATTGAATTCCAAGCATTTGTATATGAGTGGTTTCCCCCTTCAAGTACAGGTAGATTCTGTTTACTCTGATTAATCTTGCTGTGAATCCAATTTTTGCACTAATTCTTGAGATTTACATGCCTATATAAGCATCACATTCCTACATATGTTATCCTTTCAGGATAAGCAGAGTTCAGCAAAGAACAGAAAGGGAGTAAGAAGTAGTAAGCCAAAATAATTAAAGCCATCAGATAAAAGGAAACAAAATACAGCTAAATCTATATATAATTTCTATATATTCTTCGATACTTTCCTATGCATGCAAACCATTCTTGCTCCCACCAGGTTCATACACTGCTTCATTACATTGTTCTTTTAACTTCTCATCTCACTCTTTCTGAGAATTACATCAGCTCCAACCAGCCACAACTTTCTACATCTTCCCCTTCCTCTCAACCTATTTACTCTTCTCTTTTGTATTCAGCCCACATTTATTGATCACACATGCATTCCTGACTCTATCTCTTCTTGCTTTTCTTCACCCACTTAACTAGCAGTTCCAATTGCATTAAACCAATTGTCATTTCCATATCACAAAGTGGGTAGAAGCACAATCTTATACATAGCCATTTTAGCTTCTTTTGGCAAACACAACATTCCATATACTACCCACTACCTTTCTATGTGTATTTGCACATCTTAATTTTTTTCCACCCATTTTCCCATATTTACTAAACATTCTACCATGGTACTCAAACTCATCTACTTGCCCTTTGATACATCAATTTTCAGAGACCTCATTACATTATTCAATATATTTGCTGCAAATTATTCAGGTTTTCAGTCAACAATATGGCATCAACTGTATATTAAGTATATGTACATTCCCATACATTCATATCCCCAACCAACATACCTCTAACATCACTACAAGCATTCCTGACACATTTGGCCATAAGTATATTAAATAACAAAAGAGACATCTTGTCTTACTATCTACTGAGTGCTGAACCATTCACTAAGATTTCCATTTATTTTCACACATGCTGTACTTCCATCATATATTTCTGTTACCACATTCAGCAACCAACCTTCAAATCCATACTCACACAAAATATTCCATTTCAATATTCACTTTATATTCAAATACTCACTTTATTATACTGCTTCTCTGAATCAACAGTCGTACAATAAACTTTCCCATTTCATTTCTCAGTGACCTCTGAAGAGCATAAATCTGGTTTACACACTCCCTGCCCTGCATACACCACATTGCACTCCCCAAATTATGTTCATGATCACCTCTCTATTCTTTTCAACTGTAATGTTGCCAAATATCTTCCCATTAATTAATCTCCCAGTAGCTTTTGCATTTACTCTTGGTATCTTTCCCTTTTCAGAGGGGAAAAATAGCAGCATTTTTCCAGTCATCAGGCACAGATGAAGCCTTCATACATGCACTAAAGTTGCCCAGCCAGTCCATAAGAAAAACACTTCCACATTTAAAAATTTTCCCAGTTATGCAACCTACACCTGTAGTCTTACCATTTTTCAACTTGTCACAGCTTTTATGACTTTCTTTTCATCATTTTTTCATGGAAATTAACATAGCAGTTGTTTCAATTTCACTGTCTGACAGATCATTAACATTCCCATAAAATCTCTAAAGAACAGCATTTGTTCATTTCAGTTTCAACCCAAATTATTTCATCACTTTTATTTTTAATCCCATTCACTTTGATGGAAGCTCTTTTCACTAATTGCAAAACATTTTATTTTCATCAAAATTATTTTGCATTTTCTCTGTCTATAACTGCTGCTTGCTCTCTTTGACTGCATCATTTACAATTATCTTTTTCTCTATATACACAATATACTGTGTCTTTCCCACATTCTTACTTTTTGCAGCAACCAATTTTCTTACATGCATTTTCCTCATTGACAGCTCCTTTCCCTTCATCATTCCATAAAGCATATTTTCTCATACTTTCCGTTAGTGTAACTCTACGCATTTCTATGTGTAGAGTTACACTTTGTAACGAAATTCTTTTCAAGTAGCTTCTGCACTCTAGCTTTCTTTATGTCCACTTCCATTAATTCTCTTGGAATATTAATCTACAGGTGAAACTTGAAAAATTAGAATATCATGCAAATCTTCATTTATGTCAGTATGGCAACTCAAAAGGTGAAACCAATATATGAGATAGACGCATTACATGCAAAGCGAGATATGTCAAGCCTTACTTTGGTATAATTGTGATGATTATGGCGTACAGCTTTTGAAAACCCCAAATTCACAATCTCAGAAAATTAGAATAGTGTGAAAAGGGTCAATATTCTAGGCTCAAAGTGTCCCACTCTAATCAGCTAATGAATCCATAACACCTGCAAAGGGTTCCTGAGCCTTTCAATGGTCTCTCAGGCTGGTTCAGTAGGAATCACAAGCATGGGAAAGACTGCTGACCTGACAGTTGTGCAGAAAACCATCATTGACACCCTCCATAAGGAGGGAAAGCCCCAAAAGGTAATTGCAAAAGAAGTTGGATGTTCCCAAAGTGCTGTATCAAAGCACATCAATAGGTGGTTATGTGGAAGGGAAAAGTGTGGGAGAAAAAGGTGCACAAGCAGCAGGGAGGACCGCAGCCTGGAGAGGATTGTCAGGAAAAGGCCATTCAAAAGTGTTGGGGACTTTCACAAGGAGTGGGCTGAGGCTGGAGTTAGTGCATCAAGAGCCACCACACACAGACGGATCCTGGACATGGGCTTCAAATGTCGTATTCCTCTTGTCAAGCCGCTCCTGAACAACAAACAACGTCAGAAGCGTCTTACCTGGGCTACAGAAAAAAAGAACTGGTCTGTTGCCCAGTGGTCCAAAGTCCTCTTTTCTGATGAGAGCAACTTTTGCATCTCATTTGGGAACCAAGGACCCAGAGTCTGGAGGAAGAATGGAGAGGCACACAATGCACGATGCTTGAAGTCCAGTGTGAAGTTTCCAGAGTCTGTGTTGATTTGGGGAGCCATGTCATCTGCTGGTGTTGGTCCACTCTGCTTCATTAAGTCCAGGGTCAACGCAGCCGTCTACCAGGAGATTTTGGAGCACTTCATGCTTCCTTCCGCAGACGAGCTTTATGGGGATGCTGACTTCATTTTCCAGCAGGACTTGGCACCTGCCCACACTGCCAAAAGTACCAAAACCTGGTTCAATGACCATGGGATTACTGTGCTTGAGTGGCCAGCAAACTCGCCTGACCTGAACCCCATAGAGAATCTATGGGGCATTGCCAAGAGAAAGATGAGGGACATGAGACCGAACAATGCAGTGGAGCTGAAGGCCGCTATTGAAGCATCCTGGTCTTCCATAACACCTCAGCAGTGCCACAGGCTGATAGCATCCATGCCACGCCGCATTGCGGCAGTCATTGTTGCAAAAGGGGCCCAAACCAAGTACTGAGTACATATGCATGCTTATACTTTGCAGAGGTCCGATATTGTTCTATGTCCAATCCTTGTGTTATTGATGTCATGTAATATTCTAATTTTCTGAGATTGTGAATTTGGGGTTTTCATAAGCTGTACGCCATAATCATCACAATTATACCAAAGTAAGGCTTGACATATCTCGCTTTGCATGTAATGTGTCTATCTCATATATTGGTTTCAACTTTTGAGTTGCCATACTGACATAAATGAACATTTGCACGATATTCTAATTTTTTGAGTTTCACCTGTATCTCCTATTACTTTTTTATATAGGACTCCTATTTCATTTCCTGTAGTCATTTTATTTTCACTCCAGCTTTGTTCATTTCTTCCTTTTCTTGGATTTTTCCAAAGATCCAATCTTCATACTACCAAAATTAATCTGTTCCACCTTCAGAATCCCTCATCACTCTTGTAACCTTTACTGATTCCCTTTATCTTTTATCATAAAGAATCAAATCAATCATGCTTTTAGATTTATATTCATTCTTTTGCCATGTATGCACACACAATTAACAGACCTATGCTTAAACCATGCATTCAAAACAGACCTTTTTCTAAGGAGATACTCACCAGTTACCACTCTCATTCATTCTTTTGTTTCAGAGTATCCAATCACTTTTTCTGTGTCTTATTTATCTTCTCACCCATCCATTAATGCCATGTAACACAATAATTTTTGCCCCCAGAATAACATTCATTCAGATCAAGAGTATAACTTTCAATCATCACCAACCATTAGATTCCTACTGCCATATATAACAACTCAGACTTTCTTATATATATTTTAGCCCTTCATTCATAATAAAGCCCACACCTTTAATTCCCTGAATATAATATAATTTACAAAATTTACATTCCAAACTGCAAACTTCCAAATGCTATGGACACCACCAATGGGTCCATAGATCTGAATTTCACCAACTATCATTGCTTTCATCAATTGAAGCTCCCACAGAATAGTTTTAGTAAGATAGAAAAGGCATGGACTAGGTTACCAGCTTAGCTGGACCCATGCCACATGCAGCATTCCTTGCTAATAATAAAGACAGTATTGGCCAATTTTGTGAAAATTTGGCCTATAGTCTAAAAATGCACCCATACTCAGATTATTTATTTTTGGTTTGTTTGTTTGTTTAGCAAATTTATATGGCTTCCATTTTAACCAAGTAACTCTGTGTGACTTATAAAATTACAGTTCAGGTTGAGACACAGCTCTCAAATATTAATAGTTGAAATTAATATTCTCCCCCTTAATTCTTTTTGGGTCTTCTCAAAATATGCTCTGTCTGGTCAAATGTCTGCCAAAAATTTTATATCTGCATTTGACAATGATTTTATTTCAGTATTTGATCTTTTACTGTTGTCTTTTGACTGTATTTGTTGGTTAACATGTAATGGTATTTCTAATATGCAAGGATACTTTTCAACTGTGCTAGAAACTGATAGGCATGCAGTTTTCAAACCCTACTTTCAAAAGAAGCTGTTCACAGTAATTTACCTACTATGGAATCCAACACATTTCACAAATGTCTAGCATGTATTACATATTCATTTTACAGATCCACTGTCAGATCTTCCTCATCTCCTGGAACAACCCCAACATTGCAGTGAAAAGCATGTCATGATGAGCTAATTGATTTCAGTAGAGAACTTCTTATATGCTTTTAGACGGTGCCTAGAACTTAGTTCAGAACCTGTTAGTATGTGATACTAGACTCTATGTAATGTTGCCCAGAAATACCTCTTGTACAAAATGCAAAAAGGTGTAGACTAGACTGCAACATTTAACTGGTGTGCAAGCTTAGCAGCAGTTTCTCCTAGGATGCAGAGGTTGAGTAGGTAGGTAGGTAGATTGTAAGAAAGCAGTCCTGTGAGCCATAAAGGGCTCTAAGGGTCAGAATTAGCCCTTTGAATTACACATAGAAGCCCATAGGAAGGCACTGCGGGGCCCAAAATATTGGTGTAACATGCTCATCAAAATTTCAGGTCTGCTTCCTCAGGGGCAATACCAACAGACACCACTAGAACTGTCAGATGACCTCAATGTACCAATAGCAACTTGGTCTTGCTGGGGTTGAGCTTCAGCCTGGTTCATCCCATTTGGACACTAACAGCCTCCAGACACAGAATCAAGGCATTGACAACATCTCCTACACAGTTTGGGGTAGCAGTAACTGGGAATCATCATGCCATACCCAAACTGAGAATTGACTTCTACCAACAACTTCATATAAAGCAGCAGGGGAGAGAGATATCTGGACTATATGACAAACCCAACTGGGGCCATCCACTAAGGAAGGTGGAAAACTACTATAAAACAGTAACCCCAGTTCCCAATCCTCAAGACAGTCCAGAAAGATAATATGATCAGTGGTACTGAAGGCCACCGAGAGGTTCAACAAGACCAAGAAGGATGCTTTACCTCTATCCAAATCCCAGCAAAAGTCATTGAAAAGAGCAGCTGGGGTCATCTCTGCCCAATACTCAGGCATGACCCGTCCCTGAAAATGTCTAGTTAATAAATGTTATCTAGGATCAAATCTAAAGCAAATCCTATCCTTCCTGCCACAATCATGATATCCCACCATCACTCAAACACTGCTGCTTTTATTATACAACCTAACATGTAAATGTGTACATTTCATTCGTTGGGAGTCCTATACAGTCGTAGAATCCCAACATGCTGACTTTACTGAACATATGTGTTGCAGGTTCTCCTGTACATTAACTGGATACAGAAACATCTATTTTCATCAAAATAATCTTGCGTATCCTTGACTTCAGTTAGCACTCCAAGGATGAAATAGAAGTTTTTCCGTTTTCTTTTTTAGCTCTGATAAAAACCAGGCCCATGCACTGATTGGATCATTTTGCAGATCACTACCAATTTAGAATTACATTCTTAAATTCAGGTTTAACTGGGGAATGAAGAAGTTTGGAAAGAATGCTGACCAAGTAATGGCACCAACCCCAGGCTGATGGCAAAGAGTTCTTTCTTCAGCTTGACTCACCGGTGGTAACTCCTTTGTTATGGCAAGCACGTTGCCTATCTTGTGTGCCACAAGCAGAAATTAGCAATTTTACAAACACATCTGTGGAATTGCACCACCATGCAAAACTGATACCTTCACTACATGACAAGTAAGTCAGATTTCCATTGCTCATAACCAAGAATAACCTCCACAGACCAAATAGAATAAAAGCAGGTACCACAAACACAGCTGTCACGTGAATCCAAGCATTGCTGCTAGGCTATGTGCACAGAATGGTTACATAATATGAATATATTTTATTCCCCTTTCCTTTTGGCTTTACCATTGCCCGTAACTGATACTGCTGAAAAAAGAAAACTATGAGCCAAAACAGATGCCATGATTCCAGTGAAAATCAGTGTAATCAGGAAAGAACTTTAATTACATCTTCTTTCAGCAGGTGAAAGTTCAGATGCATGAAGAGAGGGTTACTCAGCTGAGTTTCTCCTATTTTCTCCACCACAAGACCAGTATATGGAAGTAGCTTCCAGTCTTTTGTGGTTTGGAAAGCATTAATCCACCAGCCACTGCGATATCAGGAAAAACTGTGGCTGACTGAATGCACATTTCTGGTTTTCTCTAACATTTTCACACATAATCATGCGCAGATCAAAGGCCAAGAAAAAGCTGCTTGCGTGTATGGAAAAACCATCTATGTAAACCAGGGACTCTGCTACTTGTTTTAGTCTAAAAAGATAGTGCCTCTACATTTCTAGCTACTCCCACAAGCAACTTAAGGCTCCAGTTCAATCCTTCCTAAAGGAACAACTACTCCAAACTGCTTTGAAAACAGCAAAATAATATCTTGAAAATCTTGTCCTTTATCCGCAAGTGTGTTTAGTAAGGCTTTCAGCCTGGTCCTCAAACAAAAATGGTATGTCCGTTGATGACTGAGATTGTTTTAGGAAGCCATTGATTCCATAATGATCTTCAGAATCACAAAATTTTTCCACTTCTTGCTTGAGCTCATAGTTTCTCTTGAGATATATTAACATACTTTCTATTCCCTGTATCTTACTCAACTGTTTCCTCTGTGAAGCAATCAAGTCATTTAATCCTGATATTACAATAGAAGTGTAGACTCTGTAGGCCATTGAAACAAATTCCATTTGTCAAGCTCAGGAATGGACTAATAACAAGCTTCCACTAGGTATTTAGTTTATTAGAGCCATTGATATGAATTTGAGAGTGGATTGTTTTTTCCTATTATCTATTTCCAAGAATTACACACACATATGCACACACATCCCCCCCCAAAAAAAAAGAATTATCACCAATCAGACTGAACATGTTAATGCACCCTATTCTGTCCTAGGAAAATTATTTCATAGACTAGGAAGGAAGGAGGCAGGCAGGCAAGCAGACCCTTCTGAAGCCTAGGTACACAAATCTTAACAAAACCTTGTGAAAATCTCAAGAAACAAGGGATAACTCCAGCAAATGTACAACCCTCTTCCTGAGGAAGATTTTAGTGAAAAAAAAATTCCTCTTAAAATGATAAAGACAAGCATTGTGTTATTAAAAGGGACTGTATCTGAGAAAGGAAGAAACAGAAAGATCAAGGAAATACAAAGAATTGCAAATAAAAATCAATCAGCTCAGTATAATTTTATCTATAGTAGCCATTTTTGTTTCAGAGCATATGCAGAGTTCAGTGCAGAAAGAATGGGGTGACAGAGAGCATCATCCTGAGGACACACTGGGGAGACTTCTGCCTGTCAGCAAGAAACGTACAGGAATGACTGTTCTTTTATCCAGTAATACAATATTGCCTGTGCCTACAATACTCAAATGGCAACGAACATTGTGCTTTCTTTAAAAAAATGCCAAAGGAACAAAGGAAACAGTATTTTTTATTGCATTTGCAGCCTCTATTTCTGAATGTATGTTGTAAGGGTGGTAATTACATATGGAATCTGAACACTAGGCTGTAAGTCCATAATTGTTTCTTGATGCATATGTTTATCAAACGCTTGCCAATTCTGTCTTTCACGAGTACCCTTCTGACAACAGACTGATGAAGTCATGAGGAATGGGCTTCAAATTGCTGAAATGGAAAAACAGGTGACAGGTCCCCTGTTTTTATATCTATAACTGCTCACACTGACAAGCCTGATTCACTTAGGTAAAAAAAGAAAAGCAAGCAAAATGAAATAGTGAATGACTCGGATATTGCCACAATTCCAGTTTGATATTCAGGAGGAAAATGAAGGATTTGTGATTGTCATAATCCTTAGTATCATTCTACAATGACGCAGGCAGCCATTCTATTACCCAGGTTGGAAGACTTAACTTTTCTTTCTACTTGTTTTTAAACTTCCTTTTCATTGCTTCCAGGAGCATCTGTTGGGGGGGGAGGGGTTCAAAATCTGCAAGGCAGCAGGCATGGTGTTGCAACGAAAGTCTTGCCCCTTTAGTGCACATGCTCAAAATGGGTGGAGCTCGAATTGCAACTCTGTGTCCACCATTTTGCAGATTTTGACTCCCCTCCTCATGGACACTCCTGATGTCTTCCCAACTTGCCTCCACCTTCACTACCCTCATAGCCTCTTTTGGCCATTTCCAACCTGCAAGTTTTGAACCTTGTCTCTGATCCATTTGCCCTGGAATAGGCTGTGGAGTCATAGAATTACAACCTATTTTAAAATGAAGGAGAAAAGACTAGATATTTACATTTACCCAGTAATAATGCAACTATAATCCCACAGTGAGCTATCCTGGATGTATTATTTCATCCTGGCTTCAAACATTTGCTATCTAATCATTATTTTCATTTTGATATGATAGTTTTTAGATTCCTTTTCATGTTTTATTGGCAGGTTGGTGCCTGAATTAATAAAGACACCTAACAATTTCAATGTGTTAGAAATTCACAGACCTTACTCCTTGTGGGCACAGCATGTTCTAAACAAATGTGGATTTTATTAATTCCCAAATGCAATCAGTCAGCATCCCAAGCTCCTTGAATCCAGTGAGTTTATCTGATTGGAGTGCTGCGCATCCCAATGTACCATTTATTCTGCTTCTTCATGCTGTGCGTGCTCAGAGTGCTTTGCGATAATACCATAAGACCCTTGCAGCATGATAGGAAGAAGAAATGGTCCCTCGTGTGCCACGTAGCTTGGAGCAAGGTGCTGAATTTGAATTGCTCCTGCCCACTGACCCAGAATCCGAATTAGAATTTCTCAAAGCATTCTGCCTAAAGCTTTAATTCTTAAAGCATTGTGAATAAACTGAGACTACATCACTGGAGACCTTCTAGAGGATACCTCAAATCATCAAAAGTGTTGACAAATTATAACACAAAGGGAAACCAGTCATATGTCATCAATGAGATAAACATCTTTCAGGAGCTCTTACATGACCACACACCCAGAGAGGTTGTTAATAGGCAGTCATAAATATTAGGGTGCACAAGTATGTTTTGATGACCAAAGGGACAACCCCTGGTGGTAAGGGCACACCGTTATATACATTATCAACAGGGTTTAATTAACTTTGGTATTATATAATTGCTGGCATGAATCCCTATAAGATAGTTAATGATGCATGTATCTAATTATCACTGGGGGTAATGTAAGTACTGTGTGTCTGCTGGAGTTACAATCTTCCTGTGCATACAAGATAAAAAATTAAGAAATACTAAGGAAGGATGGTTCTCTTAAGTTACCAGCAGGGATCTTTGGCCATCCAAAGTAATATTTCATGTCATGATTTTTCAGCCTCAAGGATACAAATAACATATCACAGGCATTCCACTTTCTACCTTCATCTCCCTGCAATGGCCTAAAACGCTTCAGTAGAAACAGATTAATATTTCTAGCAAATGTGTTAAATGGTTCAGTTTAGCCCAGATATAAGATGAAAATACGTATGTTGATACCTACAACAAAGTTACTCAGTTTTTCTAAAGAGCAGACAAGGGAAAGTCTTATTGAGATGGCTATCATTGCAAACCCAAAAGATACATATTGCTGTTTTGCTGTGGAAGAGAGTAACACTTGCTTTCTGGGGATTGGCATTTGTAAGAATATCTCTGTGATCCTATCCAAGCTGAAGACATCACTTTCATCTTCCCTATAAGACATGGCTATGTCACTTATTCACTGAATCTACAGTAATGTATTCATATATAATGCAAATTGAGGTCATATATTTTCTTTTATAGGCAGAGCCTGATGACTTGTTGGCCATATGCCATCAGACAAAGCCTTGCTCAGCTCACTTGGTCTCCTAAATTCAGACCCAAAACTCTTTGACTTGGGTTTTTCAGAATAAAAAATGGCAAATAAATATGTCCCACAGAGTACATAAAGAGGTTCTGAAATCAATCATTCCATGATAGTCAACAAAACAGTTACATAAAGAGCCATAACTAATCTTAAACCGCTAGCTCTTTGCTTCTACCAGAAATCTGACAGCCTGGGTTTTGTGTGTTAGGGCACATCTGGCCAGCAGTACTTGCTCAAGGCCTATTAAATACCGTGTATCATAGCATACAGCCATAGCTTGCTTTTTTGTCTAAGCCAGGGTTTCTCAACCTTGACAGCTTTAGGATGCATGGACATCAAGTCCCAGAATTCCCATGCTGGCTGGGAAATTCCAGGAAATGACATCCACATATTTTAAAGTTGCCAAGGTTGAGAAACACTGGTCTAAGCAATTTGTCTGTCAGGTGACCCCACTGCTTGATCTTTTGTTCCCTTTCCCTGAGGTTTGCTGCCTCAGATCTTGATCTCTGCTTGGTTTGATCAATCTAATGGGAGCCCTCTTGATCTATCACTACTCAGTTAGCATCCAACCTTTCTTTTGTTTGGATTACACCTCTGCCTATGACATGACTGGTTTGAACACCCAATTCTTCTACCATCACAACATTCCTGTTCCAGAGCTTAACTTGCCGGAATCTGACAGGTAGTTAGGATGTAACAATTACATATTTCAGATCCTCTGTGGAGAGGGTTGGGTAGGGGGAAGGATTAGGACTAAGGCACTGTTTGCTCATTAAAGTCCACTGCAAATGGCGCAAATCAGCCTGACTTGAAAGGGGAGTGGTGTTGGGGGGTGTAATTGATACCCCCAGCAAAAAAAAAACAAAGTGTCTGAAAATGTCAAGTCCACTCCGTCTGTGGGTCTGTGGGAGTCAAATGAAGTGCCGATATAGGTTGCATGCACATTTGATGTGAGTTGACCTTCATGGGCAGTTATAACTCTGGACCATAAGCTTTCTTTCCTGGATACACAAAATGGTAACTATTTTCAGCAAAAGAAATGAACTAAACTTTAAGTTTGCATTATTCTATTTGCCTGAAAACGATATGTGCCTTTGCCAGTTCTAAAGTTCTATACAGTACTGACTTTTCCTGTTATTATATTACATCTTCTCCTGCTGGCAGATCAGTTGGGCAAGTCCAAATACACCTTTCAAGAGATATCTTACCTAATTAACTTTGGACTGTTAATTATATAAGGTTCATAACTTTGAAATAACACAGTGTTTGCTTATATCTGAAGCTTATCTTATGATATCCTTAGCTCTGGACTCTTTTCTGCTAACCTGCTCCACCAACATGGTAAACACTTTATTAAAGTCACCAAGTGGTTGTTTCTGATTGAATTGATTCTGGAACTTTGTCCTGCTTGTGGTGACCAGTTTAACCTTTGATATTTTTACAGTACATAGGCTTTACAGTACATAGGCAGTACTGATAGGCTTACGCTATCAGTAAGCATGGAGTGCTTAATAATTCTCCTAATCAGCAAACTGTTTTTAGCAGAGACCACAGTTATCTTGGTCAGAAAAGTGGCAGTGTTCTTAGTGCTATATGCATCTAAGGATAAGTATCAGCTCCCACTGACACATCTTACTTTTGCTCTTCTGGGGAAAATCTAGGCCACAGGAATAAGCGGGTTCCCCTTCTGTGTGCAATTGCCATTCAGTGCTTACACACAATCAAAAAGCTTGCGATTAAAGGGTGATAGTATTATCTACAATATTCAGATGGCTTTATAATAATGCTGCAAAAATGTACCTTATTCCCCGTCATTGCAGTTTGAAACATACGATAGAATGTGGAAAGTGACACAATTGTTTCTATCTGTCATGCCAACACAGCCTTTAAAGAAGATGAAGTTGTATTATGTCAAAGCAAAGAGACATCTCTCTTTTCTAAGCACCTGCAACAACTTTCAGACTTTCTACCATTTTACAGTCTGTGAAGAACACCCACGTTGAAAAGGTTATAAATAAATAAAACTAAATAAATAAGTTTTGATTGCTGCTACTAGGACTCAGAAGGAAAATTCTATCAAAATTCATTCACTTACTGTCCAGCATCTTCTTCAGGCAGTAGAAAGAAGCAAAATATTTCAGGGAAGGGAATGTATTCAAACACACTCAGACTAGTATTCTGAATTAAGAGTGATGTTTTAAGGTATCATGCTAACTCTCTGTCAGCCTTGCAAGGTAGTCCAGACAAGGAACACAACCAGGAGTAGTAGCTCTGTCTTTATTGTAAGGTTACATCAACAGAATCTTGCAAGTCTGAAAGTACATCTCTCCCCCCTCATCTTTACAGTCCAAGAAACTGCAGGCTCAGCTGCCTTTTATCCGACCATTGCCTAGTCTGCAGCTCTTCCTCCTGTCTCCCAAGGTCATTTCCTCATACCATTACACTCACCTTGGAATTGTCTTCTGTAAGGCTCTATGCCAAAGTGGGCATCTGGCAAATGTACAGGGATTCAATTGTGCCTACCTTCCCCAATTTGTACTTTTGAAATATGATAGACAAGAACTCCCATCATGTCCACTCAGCACAGTGCTGTGCTGACAAAGTGAAACATGGATGATCTGTCTTTTCATGATTAGTCTTGACAAAAGCACCATGTAACAATTTATATGTCTAAAACACCATGCTAATATTTTTTCCCCTTCAATTAAAAAAAAAAGCAATTGACATATTTTGTAGCTGTAGCACAAAGTAAAATTTAACTGGAGGGTAACCATTTCCAGAAACCCATATGGCCTTTTATAGTTCACTTTGATTCTGCCCTATTTTACACCCCACAAGATCTCTGCATTGTCATAGACATGAGATGGTATTTATTTACTAGCTTTTTAAATTCTCCCTCAGCACTTTGGTCATGTTAATCTAGTAAGAGATTTTTCTTAGATATTTAAACACTAGTAAATGCTTAATCCAATACAGTTCTAAAATAATTTAAATAATATTTTTAAAAATATGGACTAATTTGTATGATTATTATTTTAAGTATTTAGCATAAATAAATATAATGCTAACCTGTCTTTCATTTAGGCATTTTCTTTTTTTTTTCAAATAATTTTATTAAGAATTATAAATGAAAAGTATAAAAGTCAATACAAACTACAAAAAATACAAACAGAAAAACAGAAAAAAGAGTGGGGGAGAGAGTGTAGGGGAAAAAAGGGGAAAGAAAAAGAAAAAAAGGAAAATAACTCCCCCTTCATCCTAGCAGGTTAAAAACAGTTTTAACAGCTCATCACCGTCTCAAAATAAAACATAATCTCTCTTCTCCCCACAATTCATCTCTTAAGTAACAAAACAAAATCCAAATGCTTCGTCAATCATTATCAGCAAAAGTCCAGTAATGGCAGCCAGATATAACAATTTTCCTCTTTTATATATATTTTGTCTGCGCTCAGTCATTACTGACCCTGCAGTGACTGCCTGGATGAATCCTTGCAGTTTTCAAGGCAATTGTTTTTCGGAAGTGGTTTGCCAGAGCCTCCTTCCTAGAGCAGAGCCCAGCTGGCGAGCGCAGGAGGCGGGGTTTCCGTTGCTTCGTGCCCTTTTCGGGCGAGCGCGGTTTCGCGCTTACCGGCAACTGGTCCCGTCTCTCTGTGCAAGGCGCTGCCAGCATTTTTCCTCCCACCGGAGTGAGAGTCCCCATTTATCTACTCACGTGAGTTTTCGAACTGTTGGGTTGACAGGAGCTGGGGGGGGGGGGAACAGGAGCTCGCCCTGTTAACGCTAAGGCTGGACTTGAACCGCCGAAGCGTCAGCCATTTCTGGCCGGCAACTTTCAGCATCATTAAGCCGCTGCGCCACCGCGTCCCCCTTTTCCTCTTTTAGCCCTGATCAAACAAGCCAACCTTATAAACCTTCCCTGAATTTTTAAAAAATTATTCTTTAATCCCTTCAGAAAAAGTCCCAGAGGTAATTTGCTGATCATCTGTGTATCCAAACAAAAATCCTTCAGAACTTGAACAGATTTCTTTTGCATGTCCATTAGATAAAGTTTATTGTTTTGTCACTTCTAAAAAAGTCTTTCCAAACTTTAGCAGAGTTATTTTGTATATCCAGAAGAAAAAAAATTATCCAAATCAATTTCCTGGTTTGATATCTGTTCATCTCCTTTACAGGATAAATCATCCATCGGATCTATTTGCATTATATTTAAGTCCTCCTTCAAATTAATTTCATAAACATCCATTATAACTTGTTCTTGTTTTACAACTTCATTAAAGCATGTTCTGTCCAGTTTCTCAAGCAATTGATCCATTCTATCCAGTAACTTGGCTGAGAGGTATTTAAAAGTTTGCCCTAAGGATTTCTGCTCCATTTTCTTTGTCCTCTAGCTCCCTGTAATGTCCAGCCTTCAAGGTCTCCTTATCATAAAGAAACAAAAGCAATTGCCATTTTCCCATAAGAAGATATCTTCTAATAAACTCAAAACTATAATTCCAAATTTCTCTGGCCCCTTAATCCATTAACTTTCCAAAATCCATATACTAAGCTCCCTTTTGCTGTATTGTCCCAAAAAAATCATATATTTTCAAAACATTTAAGATCAAATTTACACCATCATCTTTTAAGGAGGTGGAGACTCACCCGATGAATACAGTAAAATCTTGCCAGTCCGAAGGGTCTTAATTTCTCCAATATACAACACATAAAAAATTAATCCAAAAAAGTGATTGAGATATAAAGCTCGGTCGAGCTTAGTGTCCATAAAGCTGCTTTGCGAGTGTGAGCTTGATGTAATCCTGACTCCCAGCCACTCCACTCATAAGCCAACCATAAAATGACAGTTTCCACTGTCTACTCATGAGTAGCAGCTGTCCGGAGTCATGTGGATCATCTTAATGATCTCTCCTTTGATCTGGAGAGATTACGCTGGCCCAAATCCAACATCTAGCCACAATTTCCCTCACAAAAAACTGTCTTACTAGCCAGCAAGCCATAAGATGTCAGCTTGCCATGCCACTCACAGGAAGTGTCCACCTGGTCACATTTATGCATTTTCAAATAAAGGTAATCTATAAAAGCTGCCTGCTTAAAAATTGGGCTCCCCCCCCCCATGGGTTTTTTGAACATTACAGTAAGAGATATAACCCATAGCAAGGAAAAATTGAACTAATAGTTCTCTTTTTGTTTAAATACTGAGGAATGATGCTATAACTTGCGCAGGCAGTTCCCTATAATTTTGTCCTGCAAAATATTGATCACCTAATAATAGCATATCTAGAAGGCCCTGCAGTTATTTTAAAAGAAAGGAAAGAAAGAAGGAAGGGGTAAAACATTGCAAATTATTCTTATTTAGTTAAAGAAATCTTTCAGGATGTGATAGTCCAAATCAGCAAAGATATCTTGCCCTCAACAAATGTTCATTCTTGATCCCAGTGAAAACCATACTTCCAATTTAAGTTTCATCTTCATAAAACAAAAATACATTCTAAAGGGGAGATGTACTTCAATAATCACTGCAATAATTTGTATAGCTTTATCAATTGTTTTATGAGTTACCAATGCATCATCTAGCTGCAAGGAAAGTCAGCATTATTAGCCTCCACAGCAGATGAGCGACTGAAGATGAAAATGACTTGTTATGGCTATCTAATGAGTTGATCACAAAGGCAAAATTCAAATTGGGAACTACCTGATGTGCAACTACTTGAGACACCATGTAATACCAGCTCTCTTTATTATCCCATTATCATGAATATATGGTTGCCGCTAACATGTAGTTGACAATATTGCACACCAATGAGCTGTTCCAATCATAGCCCCCAATTCCACAGCACAGCATTTTATCCATTTTAAAGGGCAAATGTAATGAACAGAACAAGATGGTTAGGCCTTTAAGAGCCTATTCAAATGTGCACTGTAGAGTGTGAACTTGTAAGTCTAGGGAAGCAGTTCTAGGTGATAAGTCATCTGTGTAAAATGTTGTTTTGGCAAATTTTTATCACAGGGGCAGATGAAGACCATAAGAGTACACTGTCGTCATTGTTGTTGCTATAGCGATTATTATTTTAACATTGGCTGTCAGCAATGAAGCTTCTCTGATTTTCAACTTATCTTGGACCCAGAGATCAGGTACTTTTAACGCTTTTCCAAACATGGCTGTACAAACCACTGAGCCCTCTCAGAGCTGTTGCTTAAGCTAGTTTACCTCAGATGCTCTTGGCATCTGCCATAATAATGGGGACTAATATTTCTACCAAGAAAGAATGTGACTTTCTGTTCTTCAGGGTAGAGAAGAAACAGGGTTTCATGGTTCATTTCTATAAAACCTGATGCATAATGCATTATCTCATTCAAAAGTAAATAGAGGATATATACATGGATGAAAGATTAAATCCTGGAAATTCTAAACAATTGACCGGAAGCATAAGCATGGCAAATTGATTCTGCTAGCTGTCTGTGAGAAGAAATGGAGGAGAAAAGGGGAGAAAAGACAGAGTATTTGGGTATTCTTTAATCACGTGTAAGATGCTAAAAATCCTTTCAAAAAAATAAAACATATAGACAAGATTGACTCCTATGCTAAGATTTTTTATTCATATACATGTGTGTGTCTGTGTCTGTGTGCGTGTATTGTGAGATTTTATATATACAGTATATATATATGAATGACAATACCTTTCTCAATAACAGGGATGTAGAAAGAAAATATAGAGCACATGCAGCTCTGCTCAAGAAGAAAGAAATCCTTGAAGAAAATTGTATTTGGTCTTCATAGGGAAAAGAAAAAAGATTAATTTAAATACCTAGGTGGTCTTGGCTGATTGGCTGGTTTTATGTCAGCACTGACCCTATAGTAACCCTCTCTTACTGATCAAAGGGATTACACTACAGACTCCCAGGCGAGTGTGTTGTCTGGAAAAGTCTGCCAGTGCTCCATCTATTGGCTCCTAAGGAGCTGCTGCTCCAGTCTCTTCCGAGGACATCTGCACTTATTACCTGCAGGCTTCCACTGACCTTCCTTTAGAGCCAAAGATGTTTGGGCTGATAATTTACAACATACTGTCCCAATCTGGCATTCTCTAGGTGTGTAGGATTACTGCTCCCATAATCCCTAGCTAACTAAGCATCAGGGAACTTGTAGACCACTCCGCTGGAGGTTGCTGGATTAAGAAAACAAACTTAGAAAGATTGTCAACTATTAAAGTTGCCTCCTGGTAGCATTTGAGGGGTAGGGTGGAAATATGGCAAGAATGTGGCATAATTGGTTGAATAATAATGCTGTTGAATGTAAACAGCATTAAGGAAAAACATTGTAAGAGAGGAGTAAGGGGAGTCATTATTCTGGTATCTATGCCAATCTAATGTCAACTGATCAAGCAGTCAACTAATCAAGCCATTTTTCCTTAGTTACTTCATGAATCCAATGATGCAGCTTTCTAAAGAGCAGAAAAGATGCTGCATGTATAAATAGTTCTTAATTATGGAGTCAGTATGAGATAGCCTTTGACTGAACTTACTATCCCAACTGAAAAATAAGAATATTTGATATCATAGGCTTATTTGAGAAACAAAATTTCTGACAATTATAAAGTTCTCTAAATATCAACCATGACCATGGCCAAAATAGACACCTGCGATGACCTGCAGTTGCGCATCCACACCCCATATGAACAGAACTCCTACTCAGACCTTCAGGTTCAGGATCTAGATCTGCTCTTCGGCCCATACAATGGAAAGAGAAGTTTCAAAGAGGAAGGGGGGAAAAAATTTCTCCGCTATCCTGAGCCCTTTCTAGAATATACTCAAATTGAGATGAAAAATAGCAGGCAGATCCCTAGAGAATGGAAACTGAAGCGGGGGGTGGGCTTTTTACTTTTTCCATTCCATTCCCTTTCTGAAACATTCCTTTAGTACATGAGAAAGGCACTAAAAAAGGCATCCCCCTCCCCTATTTTATGCTGTTAATGCCAGAACTAAATGTCAGAACATAATGCCCAGTTCTGAGCTACCAAAGGTAGGAGAGTTAGAGAAAGTCAGTTGTTTGCTTTTCCCTTTTCCCCTTTTTTCCTTTGATTTTCAGGGACCACTCTCAACTTACTATGGCTTGGCCAACTACAACATTTCATCCATTGCTACCAAGGCCCAAAAGCAGGAGCAGGTAGTGCTACAGATCTATGAAAAAGTATCACTATCTCTACTGTACTAGGAGATGCAGCTACCATGTCCACGCTCCACAAGTCCTGGATGGAAGTACCTGGATGGAACATCCCTTGTGGACTTTTCCTTGATTCTATAATAAATGGAGTTATGGATGTAGTGAGTAAATGAATATTTCCAAAGATGAAAGTGGTGTTTATACATGCATACGCACACACCCATGTGTGTGTGTGTGTGTGTGTGTGTGTGTATCACTTTCATCCTTGAAATGTTATATTTATATAATAAATACATATATAAATTATATATTTCTTCCATTTGTAAAAATCTAGAACAGCTTACAACAGTTATAAAAACAGTATTACAGAATAAAAACAATTAAAAGTTCAATATTAAAAGGCATTATTAACTGATGAAGGCAAACATAATATTTGTCAAGTACACTCCCTGTAGTGATTCACTATCCAATGGTGATTACTAATGATGGATCAGCTACAAGACTCTTCCCCACACGCCTTATGATGTACTTTCCTCCCATCCTTGAGAAGGGAAGAAAACAAATTGCTTGGAAAACCGCTGCCCCCACAGCATTCCTCTTGTCATACCTCTGAAATGAGGCCAGCAGAAGCGTAGCTGTTTGTTGCTGTTGCTGTTGCTTCTGCTTCTGCTGCTTCCAAGAGACCAAAGGACAAGGAAGGGGAATCTACCTGCCTCCTTGCTCCTCCCCCAACACACACACACAAGCATGGATCCTCACCTTTCCTGCTCCTCTCCCTTTGCTGCCTCATCCATTCCCCTCCACTTGCTGGAGAGCACTACCACCAGCCATGGCCAGAGTAGCAAATCACCACTGCACCCAGAAGGCAGATCTTCCAGGATCAGCAGTTAGTTGAGGTTGCTGCTGTTGGCAGTGACAGAACCAGGGAGATAGGACAGGAATGAAGCAGCGATGTCAAAGGGAGTTTCCCAGTGGGAATATCACCTCATGGAAGAGATCCCATGTTGCCAATATTGCCCTAATCCTCAGGAAGGAAAAATGTTGATTGCTGTAGAGGTTCTGGTCTTTCCAGCAGCTAAAGGAGAAATTACCAAGGAGGTACAGAGCCCCATGGCCAGACCAGAGGATGCAGTCCTGTAGATGAGACAATTGGAGTCCTGCAAGTCATTGGCTCACTTAGATTCATCTTGCATGAGACATAAAGAGTTTGCATGTAGTCCTTGCTTAATGGTAGCAATTGGGATCAGAATTTCCATCAGTAAGTGATGCAGTCATAAAGTGCGACATCATGTGAAAGCACCGCTTAGCAGTCCCCAGTTACTATCGTTAAACGAATCACTGCAGATTAGGTATGGATCCCACGTGACTGCAACTTCCAACTTCCTGTCAGCTTCCCCATTGACTTTGCTTGTGGGAAGCCAGCAGGGAAGGTCGCAATCGCAATCACGTGACCATGGGACACTGCAATGGTCAAAAATGCAGGCCAGTTGCCAAGCTGATTGCATGACTTTGGGGGCACTGCAATGGCCAGAACTTCAAGGACCAGTCATAAGTACCACTCATTCAGTGGCATAGTGAGTTCAAATGGTTGCTAAACAAGTGGTCATTAACTGAGGACCACTTGTACATAGAGGAAGTCTCATTACATTTTTCAATGGAAAACTGTAATTTCCTCCGGGATCATCCCACAAAAGCTTATGCCGCTTAATAAAATTTGTTAGCTGGAAAGTTGCTAGCAGACTCCTCCTGATTTTTTGCCACAATAGACTAACATAGCTATCCTCCCACAATAACTACATTAGTGTAAGCCAGGCCACTAAGCTATGGCTTTGTACAGAGCCATTGTTATTGTGATTACTATTATTGACCATATAGTTGGAATCCTTGGTTGTGATGTACAGAAGAAAGAGGAGCCCATAATGGATATTTATTTTATTGGTTAGGTGGGTAACTGTTGCATTATGGAACAGAAAATTTTGGTTCCAATCCCAGTGGTTCAACTATTTTTATCTAAAATTGTGGGTATTACAAGAACTACTAAAGAAAGCTTCACTTTGGGTAGCCCTACAGCAAAACTCTTACCTGTGAAGATCATGACATATTAACTACTTTGCCAGAAGACATGATTCTTAGGAACCTTTCCAAGAAGCAATTGTAAGAGCTGAATTTGGAGAAACAGAGTAATTCACAACAGGAAAAGAAATGAGACAAAGATGTACATTGTTCCCATATCTCTTATACAGCAATATAGGTAGTCCTCGACTTATGACCATTCATTCAGTGACTGGTCAAAGTTACAATGGCACAGAATGAATGGTGGTTATGACTGGTCCTCGGAGTTCCGGCCATCCCAGCACCTCCACAGCCATACGATTGTGATCTGGGTACTTGGCAACCCAGTCACACTTACAACCGGTTGTCAAGTACCCCATGATCACATGATCACCATTTGTAACCTTCCACATTGGCTTCCCCAGAAGGACAAAGGGGAAGCTGGCAGGGAAGATCGCAAGTTGTTGGAATAAGTCTCCCCCCACCCACGCACCTTCCCCCAGCCTCTCTGCCTCACACTGCACCGGCCACTCGCACACCCCTGTACACCCTCCCCAACCTGTGCCACACCCTCATGCACTCTCCCCAACCCACACAGCACCTCTTGCACACCCTCATGCATCATTCCCGACCCACATGGCAGCTCCCACGCACCCTCCTTAACTCTCCCTGACCCACATGGCACCTCTCACGCAACCCTGCACACCTTCCTCAACCCCCCTCCCCGCACACACCACTGAAGGTGGACAGTATGCTAGAAAAGTAAAGAAGAAATTTATTGTAGGGAGGAAGATAATATTAAACTTAATACAGCATCATGAAAGATAAGGACATTTCAATGACAACAGTGAGCAGAATAATTAATGCGATTATTCCCACTTTGCCAGAAGCATGGGGGCACAAAATTGAAAAAAATAAATAAGTAAAGCAATGTTCCCATATCACATCTCAGTGTGATGTATAGTTATTAAAAACGGACATTGAGGAGCAGCCAAAAAGAATATCCTTCAGTTTTTTGATCTGGGGACTGTTATTAATGTACTGCATATACTGCAAGAATCACCAATCAGTCCTGGACCAAATAAAGATGGAGTATGCCCTTGAGGCAATGAACAGCAAGCAGGTTGTGATGCAAGCAGACAACGGACTAGATAAAAAGATTATGCTTTGAAAGTCTGCAGGAAGTAGATAGGAAAGACAATGGCTAAAGTAGACAGGTAGGATTAGTAAGATTATTGCAATGTTCTTGGAAGTGCTACAAGTTATTGCTGAAGATGGCTTTAGACAGCAGACATTTGTCCATGCAGTCACAGTAGGAGTCTATCTTGACTCGATAGCACCTAATACGTGAGTGAATCCTTAGTGTGGTGCCAAGAACTGGACAAACATTCAAGATGGGGCCTGGTCAAAACAGAAGAAAATGGAACAATTGCTTTGCATTACTTAGTAACTACAGACTAAAACTGCCTTTGACCTTTTTTTTCCCAGCCAGATCACATCAGTGATCATACTCAGCTTCCTATCAACTACTATTGAAAGATTATCTTCGCAAGTACTATTTCTAATACAGGTATCCTTCATTGCTATACCTGTGCATTTGGGTTAAATTTCATATTTCATATTGTCTTTCTCTAACCAGTCAAAATGTTTTGAATGTCTGTTTTCTAGGGCATTAGCTATCCCAGACAATTTTGTGTCATCTGCAGATTTGACACAAAATCATCTAAGTTTTTAATTTATTTTTTTTTAAAGTTGAGCCATTCTGGACCCAGGATTCATGCCATTCTATTTGACACCTCACTCCAGTTGGTAAAGGAAGCATTGATGAGTATCCTTACAGTACTTAACTCACCTTAACTCAACAGATAACACTTAATGGTTATATTATCCAGCCCACAGTTGAAGAAATAGTGTGTGGTGATGGGATTAGGTACTATCATTGTTTCTACAATGCTGCTAGGAATAGACAATGTTTTAACTATGCTTTAGCAGTGTAATTGTAACTTAGCGGCAGGTAGCTTAATAGCATATTTGCCTATCTAGTTCACTAGTGCTGACATTGGCATCTGAGTTTCTTTGAAAATTTGAATTAAACTTCTCTGAAAAATTCACTAAACTATGAAATGTCTATACGGTGATATTCTAAGATGTTAATGGTATATTGGAATATATTAGCTATACTGATAGTCCCCAGTTTAAGAATGAGTTCCATTCCCAAGGTCAGTCCTTAAGTCAAATTTGTGTGTAAGCCAAAATAGTATTATTGTATAATACTGTCTGTATAAGTAATATTGGGTAATGAATTCGAACCATTGTGTATGTAACTTGAATCATTGTGTATTTAACTCGAATCTTGCTACAATAGACTCCATTCTTAACTATAAGTCATCTGTTACCCAGGAGTTCTTAACCTGAGGACTACCTGTATGATATTTCAGATTTGCTGGTTATTCAACACGTTAGTTATCCACCTGTATTTTATTACTTATATTGGTTTCTCTTTTTTTAATTTTTTACTATGCTTTATATGTTCTTTTAAATCTGTATATGTATCAGTAAAAAAAAAACCAAAAAAGAAAAAAATCACTAAACTTTGTGTATCATAGGAACTATTATTTCAAAATGTCCAAGGTTTCTACAGTGTTCTTATACAAGCTTAGACAAAGGTGAGCTGATGTAGAAGGAGTGGTATGCATTTTAAAGAAAGGTGACAGATCTCTCTGCTAATAGGCTCCTTGATCGGACCTCCAATGTTTCCTTTAAAAAAAAATCTAGAATTAAAGTGTGTCTCAGCAGATGGCAGCATCTGGCTAACCTGATCTGAGCTGAGAAACTAAACAGGATCAACTCTGGATAGGACCTGCATGGGAGATCCTGTCAGATACATGGAAAAAAATATCCTGGGAGAAGTTACATGAAAAGCCACTGATTGGAAAATCTGGAAGACAATGGCAAACCACTTCTGTACTATTGCCAAGAAAACTATAAATGTATTCGCAAGGTCACCAGGAACTGAGCTGTATGTCTTTACATTTCAGCATAAAAGCATAGAGATGCCTCTAATACAGGCTCATCCCCTAAAAAGAGGAAATGCATCAACAGCAACAAAAGCCACAAAATGTAATTGGCAAAAAACAAAAAGGTGTACATATATAACATTAGACATAACTATTGCAATTTAAAAATAAATATAATCTCTCTTACCCTGTGAGGAATCTATGATCCATGCTTGCTCAGTCTGCCGTCCAAACATTAACTGCTACTGGGCAATCTCAAGGCTACGTACTTCTTTCTGTGATAGGACAGGACTTCAGATGACAACGCTGCCAAACAAAAGGCTGTCCTGAGTTGTTAGTACTGTTGCTACTGCTGCTATTTGACAGTCTTACTACCACCCTCACCACCTAGTACTCTGAACTTTGAGATGGAGGAATGAGCCCAAGAATCTGGAACAACTGGTGTATCAGACTTTGACCTCTCCATGGTTCCCCTTAGTGCTCCATCATTAACTCTGTGAGATTCCAGCACGCAGAGGGATTAATGCACTTAGCTTATTGATGTCATAACACACAAAGCTCCTTGGTGATGATGTAATGTCAGAAAAGAGCTTTTTCAGTTATGGCAGCTAGCTGACTGCTGCAAGTACTCACTTTGTGTTGGTGGTACAAATATGAATGCAGAGGGCAGACAGGGAAAAATACTCCTACAAAAAAGAAAAATCTCAGTTCTGATGCACGATAGTAATGTCTTTAGCCATTTAAAATTATATCATGACACTTCCATCTGAGGAACAAAATCTAGCAATGTTCCCATAATCCACCACAAGTTTGGAGAATCACTTATATCTGCATTGTTATGATAATGAAGTGCAGGATCTGAGTCACTGTTATTGTAATTCACTGAGGAGAGAATCACAGTAAGCAGCAGAAAAAGAGGAATAACTCATTATTTCAGCTGATCTATCTCTATTGACAGGTTTCTATAGTTTGTTTATTTCTATTCTCTGTACAGAGAACATCACTTGTTGCTGTTGCATTTATTTATTTATCTGACCAAAAGATTTGATCAATCATTCTTCCTCCCTAAGGTCATACTGCAGGAGCAGCCAGACGTGCCAGGATTATGCTCAGAACAGAAGCCATTTAAACTTCAGTGACAAGGTAACTGCCTGAAAGATGTGGTGGAAAAGGGGTGAACCCACTTTCATTTGTTGAGTCATCTGGAAAAACTGTGTGCAGAACTGATTGGACTGTAAAGCTACTGGAGGCCAAGGATGATACTCTCATATCAATACAGGAAGAGAGTTCAGATTGGAATGTTATTTTTCCCTAAATGTTGTGGAATTCACAACCCAAAAGGCCTTTGGCTTCATGACGCTCTTGAGAGCAGACCTCATATTAAGATACATAAAGAGAGCAACGTTGGTAAAAGGACAGAACTCACAGTGCAGCAGCAATTCCTGCCGTATGGGCAGAAATGATCTAAGGCAATTAGAAGGTACCACAGGAAGTGGCTGTTGGGCCTATTAGCATCATAAAGCAGAATTCTCGTTTAGTTCCACCAATGCTCTATCTGTTTACCTATTTCTGGCCAAGCTAGCTCTAAGGTTCTGAGAAATCTGTAAGCTCGTTTGCACACACCCATGAGCAATTTGAAAAACAAATACAATTTCCAAAGTAAACTTTATTTCTCTTGACCTGCTGAACTTTGAGGAACAGACTATATGGCCAAAGCTGGAATAAATATGGCTATTTACAATATGTTATTTTTATTATTTATTTATTTACTGTTAAAAAAAAAAAAACATTTTAAGCCTAAACAAACTGTGAACAAATTTTTGTACACAACTGCAACTGCTGAATCATTGCTGCCTTTACAGGATATTGTTTTTAACTAATTTTTAAGCAGGTTTCCCCTACCTGCTGCTCTCCTGATGAATTAGACTTCAAATGCTATTGTTCCACATGATTTGGATTGTGACAGAAGTTAAAGCCCAATATCTGGAGGATGCAAAATTGAAAAAAGCTATTTTTTGGTAGAACAGAGCTTGCTAATAAACTCCATCATATCTATAGCTGAAATATAGCTCTTTATGTACTGAAGTTAGTTATCTTAGAATTGATTCAAGAACCATATTAGGGGCAAAAAATCATGAAAACTGATCTATCAACAGCTATTGGCACTGAGGTAGGAAAAAAAAAAAGCAGTCATACCTAGAAAGTCCTGCCTTCCTTGATGGTTTTCTAGAGATATTTGGCTGGCCAATGCTGAAAATAGAGTTTGGACTGAACGTATCTGATCTGTTTATTTCGGAATGAATACTTCCTTCAGCTTGCTAATGATTTTCTATCATCAACATTCCAATGATCAGTGATATAATATCAGTTTAGCATGACAGACAGATTATTACAATCTATTGTTTGTTGGGCTTCCAATTATTCTCAAAATACAGTCAGTAAAAAATGTAGCAGCATGTTGGACTGAACTTACTTCATCAGTTTTGAATTAGTACCACAAAGGCAGAATTAGTACCACAAAGGCAGACATATTTAAGATTACCAGCTGTATACATCTTCATATTGGAATACCTGAAGAACCAACATATACCTACTTGGCCATCAGAATAATCCTTAGGGGTCGTACTTTGACTCACAGTGTGGAATTAAGGTGATTGAGGACTGATATTCTCAAGCTCAGATGTTTTGCTCTCCATTCATAGATAATGTAGTGTCTTACATTTGTTTGGAGCAGAGACAGGCAAAGATCTCCAGACTTTGTGGGTCATAACTCCCACAATTTGCTTCTGACTAGGCTGATGGGAGCTGAAGTCCAAATAATCTGGACAGCACCAAACTGCCTCCTCTAGCTTTCACATTCCCTAGAAACCGTGGAAACCAAAGTAGGTTTCTGGAACTACCCGGAACAAAAGGATATGGTTTTTATTGTTCACATACATATTCATCACAAAATTCCTCTTTGGAGTAAGCAATATTATGCAAAGCACAGAAAAGGGGGAAAAACACTGTAAGATAACAAAATTAAAGACATGAGATATGAAAAGGAAAAGGAAAAGGAAACGTAGCTTAATCTAGTTTATACTAACATGATCCATTAAATCTCTCCATACCTTTCTATTCTTAGAAAACATCCTTATTTCCACCTTATCCATACAGTTTCATATACTGTCGTTTGTTTTTAAACTTCTCAACTCTCTTTGAAAATTTCACCAATTCCACCCAACAATACCTTTCTTAGTCTCAACTTACCATATTTTTCCGACAATAAGACACCCCCATGTACAAGACGACCCCCATTTTTCCAACCCCAAATTAAGAAATCAATATTTTAAAGATAGTGCAGAACACATTTTTATTTAGTAATTAGTTAACATTTACCTGCTACACTCGGTGGGAGGAGGTCCAAACCGTCTCTCTGCAGCTCTATTTCCATGCTCTTTTGCATAACTGATTACATTCAATCATGAGTGAAACTGCCAATAGCTTGTCTCTGCAGACAGACTTCTAATTGGTTTGTTCAGCATCAGCTGACGCCAGTTACATAAGGCTCGTGATTGGAGGAAGTCTGTTTGGGAGACAAGCTATTTCACTCGTGATTGGAGGCTAGCAATAGGAGGAAGCCTCTCTGCAGAAACAAAGTATGGGCAGTTTTGCAACCGCGCGATTCTTGGCTGACTTCCTTGAATAAGACGCCCTTCAATTTTTACGGTAAGGATTTTAGAAAAAAGTATCGTCTTATAGTCGGAAAAATACAGTATTTACTCATCCTTCGTATATCTGTTTTGTAATTCAACCTTCATTCATTCTCTGTAAGACCAAAGCATGTGCTGCTTTTGAACTAGTTATTCATTTTCATGTTCAACCTACATTCATTCAGCACGCAGTCATTCATGACCCCATTTTTTATTGTTTTACAATACACATTTCTTAAGTACTCAGTTCCCACAGCATTTGGCTTATACTTTGGTATTTCTCCTGGCCTACTGAACTCTCTTCCATATGACAAAGGAAACAGGACCACACTTTTATGCCCAGCTATCTTTTTGTTGTTGTTGTTGTTGTTGTTGTGAAACATTTATTCCTCACAACAGGCCACATACTACCCACTCCCTCTCTACCAGTATTTACATATGTTAAAACTTCTCCATTCATTTTCTCAATTTTACTAAACAATGCACTATGGTACAGAAATTCATCTATCTCACCATTTATGTCTAACTTACAATTGTTCACTCCACTTTCTCTCAACCCAACTACCGTGCTTTCTGACACATTAATTTTCAAACACCTCCCTGCATCATTCAATTTAACATTTGTTGCAAATTGTTCAGGATCTTTGCCAGCATCACAGCATCATCTGTATATAAAATTATGCATTATATTCATGTCCCAAACCAGCACACTCTAACATCACCATAAGTATGTCTTACAATTTTAGCAATAAATTCATTAAACAACCAAGGAAATATCATGCATCCTTCTCTTACTCATGTTCAGTATTGAGCCATTCATTAAACATTCCATTTATTTTCACACAAAACTTTCCATAATTGAAACCTATTCACTTTATCATACAGTTTCCCCAAATCAACATCTAATAATATTTTTATATACTTTTTTTTACTTGTAATGCCACCTAGAGACACTTCTACAGTGAGATGGGCGGATATACAGGTGAAACTCGAAAAATTAGAATATCGTGCAAATCTTCATTTATGTCAGTATGGCAACTCAAAAGGTGAAACCAATATATGAGATAGACGCATTACATGCAAAGCGAGATATGTCAAGCCTTACTTTGGTATAATTGTGATGATTATGGCGTACAGCTTTTGAAAACCCCAAATTCACAATCTCAGAAAATTAGAATAGTGTGAAAAGGGTCAATATTCTAGGCTCAAAGTGTCCCACTCTAAGCAGCTAATGAATCCATAACACCTGCAAAGGGTTCCTGAGCCTTTCAATGGTCTCTCAGGCTGGTTCAGTAGGAATCACAAGCATGGGAAAGACTGCTGACCTGACAGTTGTGCAGAAAACCATCATTGACACCCTCCATAAGGAGGGAAAGCCCCAAAAGGTAATTGCAAAAGAAGTTGGATGTTCCCAAAGTGCTGTATCAAAGCACATCAATAGAAGGTTATGTGGAAGGGAAAAGTGTGGGAGAAAAAGGTGCACAAGCAGCAGGGAGGACCGCAGCCTGGAGAGGATTGTCAGGAAAAGGCCATTCAAAAGTGTTGGGGACTTTCACAAGGAGTGGACTGAGGCTGGAGTTAGTGCATCAAGAGCCACCACACACATACGTATCCTGGACATGGGCTTCAAATGTCGTATTCCTCTTGTCAAGCCGCTCCTGGACAACAAACAACGTCAGAAGCGTCTTACCTGGGCTACAGAAAAAAAGAACTGGTCTGTTGCCCAGTGGTCCAAAGTCCTCTTTTCTGATGAGAGCAACTTTTGCATCTCATTTGGGAACCAAGGACCCAGAGTCTGGAGGAAGAATGGAGAGGCACACAATGCACGATGCTTGAAGTCCAGTGTGAAGTTTCCACAGTCTGTGTTGATTTGGGGAGCCATGTCATCTGCTGGTGTTGGTCCACTGTGCTTCATTAAGTCCAGGGTCAACGCAGCCGTCTACCAGGAGATTTTGGAGCACTTCATGCTTCCTTCCGCAGATGAGCTTTATGGGGATGCTGACTTCATTTTCCAGCAGGACTTGGCACCTGCCCACACTGCCAAAAGTACCAAAACCTGGTTCAGTGACCATGGGATTACAGTGCTTGAGTGGCCAGCAAATTTGCCTCACCTGAACCCCATAGAGAATCTATGGGGCATTGCCAAGGGACATGAGACCGAACAATGCAGCGGAGCTGAAGGCCGCTATTGAAGCATCCTGGTCTTCCATAACACCTCAGCAGTGCCACAGGCTGATAGCATCCATGCCACGCCGTATTGCGGCAGTCATTGCTGCAAAAGGGGCCCAAACCAAGTACTGAGTACATATGCATGCTTATACTTTGCAGAGGTCCGATATTGTTCTATTTCCAATCCTTGTGTTATTGATGTCATGTAATATTCTAATTTTCTGAGATTGTGAATTTGGGGTTTTCATAAGCTGTACGCCATAATCGTCACAATTATACCAAAGTAAGGCTTGACATATCTCGCTTTGCATGTAATGCGTCTATCTCATATATTGGTTTCACCTTTTGAGTTGCCATACTGACATAAATGAACATTTGCACGATATTCTAATTTTTCGAGTTTCACCTGTATAAATTATATAAATAAATAAATAAAATAAGCTTTATTGTATCAGTAATGACTTACTCAAGAGCATTCCTTGCCCAGCATAAAGCAGCACTGAACTTCCCAACATTTGCTCATTTTCACATCATAGACTCTTCTAATCACAATTCTGTCATGCACTTTCCCAGATACACTTAACAATTTAATCCCCATGTTGTTGCTATTTCGTACTTTACATTATTGCTCTGCATAATGTTGCTTTCCCTGAAGATATGAGGGGTACGTATGTACGTATGTTTAAGGCTCTAGGATTCCATATAACCTCTTAACCTTATTTGAAATATTTCATTTCATTCTTTATTTGGACATCTAGAGGGCAGCTTGTATACAAGCTGTTATTTTAATTCCAACAAACAACCTGAAAATAAAGGCTTTTCTGCTCTTTTTCTCAGATGGAATTACTGCTTGAACTATATTGATTCCACATGATGGTATGTTTTTGATCCATTATGATTGATTGCTTTGTGGTTTTATTCATTCTGGATAATTTTAATTGGATTCATTGTGGATGTTTTACTTATTTTCTCTATATGTATCTTGTAAAAATCTTGTAGTCCTATTTTAAACTGGGGGATGCAGAACTGAATGCAATACTCTAAGTGGGGCCTGACCAAGGCAGAGTACAGAGGGATAATTACTTCCCACTATCTGGACTCTGTGTTCCTCTTGATGCTCTTCAAGATGTCGGTGGCCTTCTTTGCAACTGGATTACACTGCTGGGACATGTTGAGTTTGTGGTCCACTATTACACCTAAGTCCTTCTTGCAAGTCCTTGAAATTAAAAACATAACATATATGGGTACACATGGTATGTGCAGGCCATACCTCCTGGCTGAACAACTGCATTTATTATTAATTTAATTCATGTGTACAATTTATAACCCGTATTTTTCATGTTAAAAATAATGTATAGATGCAAGTTCACCTATGCATATACAGATTAAGTGGAGACTTCTTTTCCAGAAAGACAGAAAACTTTTGTATTTCACCTTTACATTTTGGCTATAATGCCGTTTTTGTTATAATTAACTACTCTACTTTTATGTTTTACTGAGTGTTACTTTTTTATAGAACTTATTGTTTCTTCCCCCCACCCCCAGAGTTCTGATGATTAAAGCCTGCAGTAAAATAATATCTTATTTTTTAAAAAATCAGCCCAATGGATGGAGGCAGGGGAGGGTGAAGAGGAAGGTATCCTAATTGTTAATTGAAAAACACTCGAGCAGTTTTCTGGCAGGAGTTACACAGGCTACTGTATTCTGATGTACCTCAAATATGTTTCACTGGCATTTGCAGTAAAAGACCTGCAATAAGAATGTGACCATGAAGTACACTGCAGCAGATAAACAATACTTTCACTCACCAGAAAGTAGCCACCGAACATCCAATACACCAAAGGTAAGGGGTGCAATCTGTCCTGCAGCACAGGGTAGCAGCCTACTTCAGGCAGCAGTGTGGGATGTGCAATAGGCGTTGTCTCTAGTGGGCAGCTGACATTGGGTCTCCATCCACTTTCTGGTCAGCCTTCTGTGACTCACAATGCTGGGCTAGAGTGGTCCTTGATGTGTTCCAGTAGGGCTTCTTTCATGTGCTTATGCAGAAGAACAGTGGGTAAAAACTCTATACAAATAAAATCAATCAACGAAAAAAGTCAGTACAGTAAAGAACATTGTTTGCTTAGATGCACATACAAAATCTGTGTGTGCATTAATCAGGATTTTAAAAGGAATCTAAATGCTATTTTTGTATTTTCAGTTAGTGAAGTTGATTATTCGTGGAATCAGGGTCCTTTTTTCTATAAGCCATCATTACATTTGGAATTAGTACAGCTTTTATTTGTGAGTTACAATCCATAGTTTACACTATCCTTGTAGATTTTTATTCTTGCGTTTTACTGCAATTTTGAAACCACTGCAATGAACAGAAGACAATTTAGTCCACACAATGGCATTGTCAGTGTTAAGGGCCCCAACCACTACAGGAGTTCAAATAAGGAACAATAAGAAACATGCAGTGGAAAAGATCTCACATAACCAAAATAGAGGTTATAGAAAATGCCTGCCAACTCAGCACCTTCTCTTCTGATTAACTGAGGGAACCTTAAGAGGCAACATCCCTTAAAGACTTGAGAGCTGGGAGCGGTCCTTGAGCTGAGTAGTATGGGAGAAGTGGGGTATCTTTCTAGGCCACAGGGTTTTTTTCTCTTTGAAGAGAGGCTTTTCAAGAAATGTGAAGGCACAGACTGAAGGGGAAGAAAAAAGATGGAAGACCTATCTCAGACAACGTGGTTTTGCACGACAGAATCTGCATAGCCTCTACTGCCCCAAAGCAATAGGTAGTCGTCTCTATCCTCAGGCTTTGTCCAGGACTCCTGCCCGGGGGGGGGGGGGGGGGGGGTATTTCAGTGAATACTTACTTTGAATGAATTAAGCCTTTCATTCAAGGGCTGATTTAATAAGAATATTTCCCCTTGTGAGATTGAGAAAGACTTTTAGGCTGCTTGCAGGTTATTTATGAAAATAAACCAATTCAGCTTGCCTGACATCCTGACTTACACAAGGACAACAAAGGAAGAAAGCAGTCCCATGTCTTTAATTTTGGTTTTCACCAATTCACTTATATGCCCTTCAGAATTTCAGAAGTGGAAAATAAAGTCAATCTTGGTCATGAGCAAATAGGATATAGCCTGGTGTAAGGGTGATATAAGGCAAGCATTTCATATATTTGCTAGATGTAATTACCCATCTTTTCTGCAGACATTCAAGGAGGCTTACATGGATCTTTCTCTCTCTCCATTTTATCGCCATAGCAACCCTATGAGGTAGTTCAGGCTCAAAGAGAGTAACTGGTCCAAAGTCACTCAATAGGTTTCCATGGTTGAATGTGGACTTGAATCTGGATCTCCACCTTAACTACACCATGCACCACCTTACACAGACTAAGGCGTAAAGATGACTCAGTTCCTCCCTCAATCAAACAATATTTTAAAATTATTTTGCTGCCATTAGTCATAGCAGTGCAGAATCTCCAATTATTCAGGAACAGTTTGCCTTAATTCCTTGCTCTGAGAAAGAAGTCGTGTCAGCAAGAATCCTTGGAGAGTTCCTGCACAGGCCAAATAGTTATTTGCCTCCAACTGTAGCAAAACAGAATGGCATTAGCAGACATTCTCCAGGGCCACCTTATGCTTAGTTTCTTATTCTCCAGAGCAGCAACACTCACAGGAAAATAAAAAGCAACTGCACTGCAGAAGGGGGGCTCAGGACTGGCAGGGAGGGGTGGTTGGAAGACACCATGACGGATGGTAGCAAGATTTGCTGCCCAAGCCATATGATTCAGCAGCGTTTGTGGTAAGGCCAGCCTTGGCCTGACTGGCAGCGATAGGGTCCTAAACAAAAACATGCCACAAGCAGAAGGTGTCAAATGACAAGAAAGTGAGATTATATCTAAGGCAAAATATATACTGCATGCTACTTATGTAAACTGTTCCATTGATAACCTTTAGAAGGCACTGGTTCCTTCTTTTTTTTTTTCCAGTTCAATAACTGAGCAAGGAACTAGCCAAGAAGGGACAGAATTGTAAACCTAATATTTATATGAGAAGTACGCATCACTAAGGAGATGACAACAATACTAACCCTACAAAACCAAGGTATATCATGTAGAAATAAAACCCCCAGCTCCCTTCTCCTTGAAATAAGCATTTACACATTACCACCAAACTACAAGAGAATGCATACATTGCACATAGCTCCCTAGGATTGACCCCTTGCGTTCCTTTTGCATTCCTTTCAACCATCATAAAACTTGACTTTTCTTCTAGACTTGCCTCCATGACCACAAGCCCTACCCCTCAATCCCAGTTTGGCGCCACCCCGTGACTGTCCTCCCACTAAGCCAGCCAGCATCTCCTCCAGCCAGCGAATAGAAAAGTGCAAACTGCAAATGCCAGCTGCCACTCACTCTTACCCTCAGTCCTCCCTCAATGCAAAGGCAAAAAGAAATCAAACAGAAAAAGCAGCCACTGTGCAAGGAAGCAGGAAAGCCATCCTGCAGAGCAATTTGGGAGGTCAGGCAAGGGGACATAATGCCTTGGCTACAGGATGGAAGGGAAAATCCCAAGGGCCACAAGTCAATACAACAGGAAATTGCTAGAGTTTAAAGAAATGCTACAAAACTGTCTTCGCAGTGGTTCCTCTGGGGCAAGACCTGAGCCAGCTCAGCGCAGCTTCCCAAGACTCAGCATCATGGGGACTCTCAGACTGGCACAGTGCCTATTTGTACAAGTGGGTGTAATACTGAGCTTCCTTTACCAAAGCATTTTTCTCTACCTATGTGCCAAAGCAGCAGATGGGATTTCCAGGCAATGGATGCCATCATACAATGGTGTGGATTCTCCAAAGATATGAGCTTCTTTTTAATCACATGAAATCATGACAGAGTTAAATCTCATGAGATTTCAATGACCTCACCCACAAGAACTTGCATGAATCCATCCCCAGGATGGTCAAGATTTCACAAGATTGCCAAGATGTTCAGTACTGAACTGGGATCTTCAGCATGCAAAATATGTACTCTATCATTGGATAAGACATCATCACTAAAAGATACAGTGACTTTCAAGTATTCTTCTAAAATTTAAGACTAGGGCAGATCATTCATCAGTAATATCCTAATGGCAAAATAATGCAAAATATAGACTAGCTATAATGCAGGGATCCCAGATCCCAGCCATATCTTCCAGTGCGTACAATGCATTTTCATACTGAATATGCAATGGTGGCTATCCTGTACAAATTAAAATACTAATAGTAAAAAAAATGATGCCACCTTAAGTAATAAAAATCCAGGAAATGCTAATTTAACTGATTTTGGGGAAACCAAATGTCTGGTCTTTTGAGTATCTTTCCCACGTGTTAAATCAAGTGGAAATCCTGTAGGGAAGAAACAGTAAGTGGTCTTGTAATTAAAGATGATATCATAAAGTATAGGCATTAAAGTGGCACAACTAAAGTTGCAAGCAATTCTAGTTCTACAATTTACTCATTTTCTCATGAAGCCTTTGCACCCAAAAGATCATAATTTTAAAGCAGCTGAATGTGTGTATATGTGCCATCTTCTGTCAAGAATTTAAATTAGAAAAGTAATGTCTAAAAAAAGAGGTAATGTCAGTTTTATTATTTGCAACAATTAACACCACCCAGCCCATTACTCAGCAGCAGGAGCTGAACTTTAAATCTTCAACATCCTAGTTGAAGAGGTTGCTGGTTTGCACTGACATCATTCCTGATTTGGGAAGGTGGAGAAATGCCTATTTCCTGTAACATGTCCTTCCCAAATTATGGAAAATGACAGACACCAATTTCACAACCAGAATCCAGTTAATTATCAATAAAATTTATCACTGACAGGACAAGGACAAGAACAAGCAAAGCAATGTCAAAAAAAATTACAAGGAGAGCTAAAATTTCACTATATATTAAATTCTTACAGAATGAAGGTAATGTTGATAGCTCATTTAAGGGCTGTGACAAAGGATCTGAAAGAAAGGCGTCATACAATGCATTAGCATCAATAAAGCATCTCTATTCAAAGTGTTAAAACAGCCACATCCTTTGTAAGCCTTATATGGCTGCTTCAAAAGTTGTGTCTGGTTATTTCCACATGTTTACACTGGCACAACCACTTTACTGATAGTCTGTCATGGAAAAGTCAGAAGAACTGAGCACAACACTGGGTAGAAATAACCAACCATTTATTTCAATGATCATTGGTCTGAGCTTTGCAAGGAGAGGAACATAGCAGGTAAGACCTTTTATAAGAATTTTGAAATTGTAGAGTGGGAAAATCTAGGGCTCTGATTAGCTGTCAGATCTTGAGAAAACCAGGTAAATTTGACTGTGTAAGGAGAGTTGTTTTATTGCAATGGAAACCTGCAGTTTTTTAGAGGTGGAGTGATGGAAATCGCCACTGTCTCTGGTTAGCAAGCCAAAGAAGTTAGGTGCTTGTTGCCCCAAAGAAGTTAGGTGCTTATGGCCCAGTTACTTTGCTGCAATTTTGTTACTAGATTTGCCATAGTCAATTGCACAGGGCTGGATCCTGCCTCTAGTCACTTTCATTGTTACTGGTTAGCAACACTTCTTTTCAGCACGGAAAGAGCAGGGCATTTGTTAAGGGGCAAGAATAGTTCCTTTGGGTCTGACAGGCTTATGTAAAGTGCAGAACTGAACCTGATCCTGCTCATGTTTGCAAGGTCGGGGGAAGTGTCTTAGAAATAAACTCTTATTTCAGCCATAGCATGGTCCCCGCAGAAATGTTGTTTGTGCACACACGTACACACAAGGATAGCTTTTAAAAGCTGTGCAAAGGACATAGATGCTTTAATGCTCTGAAGAGAGTAGTTAATTTGCACTAACATGCTTTGCAAAGCAACTCCTTTGAATGCTTTGTCTAGCCCTAATTTATTTACGTTATTAATGAAGCTGAATAGAGAAATCAACTTTCTTCAAACCAAAATACTTTTTGAAACTATTATTTGCAGTGGGACTCATCAGATTAGCTCCTGGTCAAGAAAGAAACCAAGGGCTTGACCTGATCCTTAGGAAGTTTATTAAGTTTCTTACCAGGCTGCTGCATTATTTTATGTTGCTTGCACTGGGGTAGAAATTAGATTATTCATGTTAAAGAATGAGGCTTCTTAAAACAAAGCAGTAGCCTCATAAAATATTGAGTAAAAAAATATGTGCATAATATTCAACAACTATGCTGCCTAACACCTTTCTGTAAAATTCCAGGCAGATGGATAGGGGATTAGGAATATTTTAGAGGAGCACCCTCTATCCTGAGGAGTCTTTTCTGATTGTTGTTAATGTAGAGATGAGCTTATTTCAAAAAAATCATCACTCCAGATCAGTCTCAGAGGAAATGAGTTAATAAATCATAAGGTGTGCATCTAGAACAGCTTTCTTTTACCAGAGCTTATCTGATGCCCTTCAAATGTATATCTGGAAAAATACCACATTGGGGAAGCTTAATGAGCAAGACAGCAAGGAATCTGAAATTGTCAAAGCAGGACCAGGGGCCATTTGTACATAGCAGATGATATCCAATGATAAAAGTTTGTTTCTTTGCTGTTCCTTTAATTTCAGCAGAGATACTTATTTTGTAAGTGCAAAACATTCTCTTTTTTGGAGAGACGGGCAGACAAATGAATAAATCTAAAGGATTTTGAAGAATTGCACATATTAACTTTAAGAAGTCATCTACAACATACAGTAAAGGACAGTAACAGCCACTATGTAGGACAGACAGGCAGAAGACTAGCAGAGTGCATTCATGAACATCAACTAGCAGTTGTAAGACATGATGAAAACTCCTTAATCTCACAACACATGGACAGACTCAAGCATAGTTTCAACTGGGAAACTGTGAGCATCCTAGACCAAGCTAAATCCAAACATGCTAGGGAATTCCTATAACCTTGGCATTCAAACAAATCAGCCATCAATAGGCACATAGAAATAAACCACATTTACAAACCATTCAAAAGAGACAATAAAAAAGCTAAGAAGGAAACAAAAAGACCAGAACACATCCTCTCCAGCCTCAAACAGCCAGATAATCATGGATTAACACCAGGCAAACAATCACACAGAAAACAATACCCTAATCAAGGAGAAAACCTACCTCCGCCAACACTGGCAGGGCAAGCTACTACATATAAACAGGGAGCAAACTCCACACTCACTCACACTGATGATGTTACCTAGTTGGGTAATGAAACATCTGCAAGCAAGCAAGCAAGTTTAGAGAGCACCAAGGACTCCATAACTTACAAAATCAGCAAAAGCAGGGGCATATTCACATTTTGCAAAAAATTGTGTGTTTACCTTTGGTTTGGAGCTACCAACACTGGTTTTCTAAAATGGTTGCTTTCGCTGTCTCCTAGCTGCCTTAGCTTCCCCTCACTTCCTCAGGACTATATCTGAAGTCACAGGAATAATCACTATGCTAATTGGCACAACATGCACACCATGAACTGAGGGGTCAGGGATGCCAGTATCTCAGCCTGCGGGTTGCCAACAAACCCAGCATTGAACTGAAAGCCAAGATGTATATAAGCCCTTAATACGAAGCACAGAGGAAAGCTGTATGTTTTTGGATAAGTGCTGGAGAACAGAGTACGCAGAACCTATTTATCTCCTCTTGACTCCTCTATGAATCAAGGGTTCTGTTTTAGGGAACCTATGAGAGGACACCTGCCCTGTCAAACAAAATACTGCTGTGCTTGGCTTACATCCACTAAATATTTGTTTTTAAGACCAAAGAGGAAGAATACACAGGTGCCAGCTGCTGGGAAAGAAAGCATTGCTTTGCATTCAAATGTCATGATAAGCTCTTCCAATGGGGATGTTTCGTCTTGCTCACACCATTGTTTCTACAGGACCCAGTTTTGTTTTCTCCCATTAAGGGTACTACAAATACACTTTGTGCTTTACAGTAGAGTAAATCTGCAGCGCTCTCGGCAATTCACAGCAAACAGGAAATAATTATTTCTGGCTCTGAATATTGCAGGTCTTTTGTGAGCCACTAATAACCATGCTGCTTTTTTGACACGACACTCACTTGGCACCATTTCCATAGTATAAAAGGATTGTTTTAACTGTCTTGTGAAAACAGTAGGGGGAACTATGCATCTAAAGAAAAAGAAGTTGGGGTCAGAAGATGCAATTTCATGGCAAGGATCTCTTTACTACAATGGGGATGTTTCCATTTATGCAATTTTCCAAAATAGAATTAAAATATTACACTCCACAGGTTGAGGAAAGGCACGTTTTCCCATGCTTCCCACTCCTCTGGTTTGAATCCAGGTGACTCAAACTCTGATTTTTTTTCCTTTTACCACAGCTAACAGCAGACTTCATATTATACATATGCTTCCCTAAGGTGGGTGATGAGACCTGATTCAAGAACAGTATGGATAGCTATTTCAGTTACTTATTGGCTTATATCTGTAAAATTACTGGAGTCAACCATTATAATTACTCATTCTGCCTTGAACAGTTTTGCATCAGCTTTGAAAGTCATCTCTTTAAAAGGGAGTGGCATATGTATGGGAATATAGCATGTTTTTTAAACACAGTGAATATCCATATAATGAAGTCCTTTTAAAAAAAGAAAAGGCAAGAGAAGAACAATCACTCTGGACTCTCTGAGTGTGAGATTTTCCTTTTTTTAGATTCAGTTTAATTGTAACCAAAAGGGATCCTCCTGAAGAAAGCAGTTAAGTTTCTGTAAAATTGAAAAAGCAACTTATTCTCTTATTTATGCTACAAAGAGCAAAAAGCAATTGATTAAATCAGGACTAGGGAAAAAAACCCTTGGGGTTATATGTGGGTCAGCCAGCACCTTCTTTTTTGTGGCCCCCAGAAAAAGTGGAATCTATTTTATTTTTTATATTTTATTTGCATTTTTAGAAGGGAAGGAATTAAGTGGGGAAAAACCTGAAAATTCCCCACAAGTTTGAGAGTGTGGCCTTTGACCTGCAATAGAAAGCCCTGCATGGCTCTTGAGCTGATATAAGTTGCACACTCCTGCCATAGCCAATTTAAGGAATTTGGGGGCACAATGTAATGCGTTTGGATGCCACATCCTCCCCCCCCCCCCGACCTAATTTATTGTTGCAGGTGGATCCCTGCAAAATTAGATGTTAAAGCTATATAATGAAAACAGAGTACTCATTGGACCAGAACTAAGTATTATAGCTATATTCGAAGAAACATATTATACACACACACACACCACTTTTATTAGAATTCAAATTCTTTTTAGAGAGAAAATGCATTTATGTTTGAAATGCTATTTTTCCTTGCTTTCTGTCCTTTATACCTTTCCAAAAATGTTACAGCAACTGCCTGTTTCAGCTACACAAAGAAAACAGAATAACCTCATCAACATGAGAGTCTTCCTATTGCTAGAAGTAACATCTCAGTGTCCATTTGTTCCTATCCGCTGCTTCCTGTCTTTTAATCAGTTATCCATCTATGACAGTGTTTCTCAAACTTGGCAACTTTAAGATGTGTGGACTTCAACTCCCAGAACTCCCCAGCCAGCTGATCTATGAGAAGACCTGTTGCCTTAATTCACCACTAGTCAGCTTCCCCAAGAGTCTTTGTCAAAAGCTCTTCCAGGGCCAAAGATACAGTGTCAACTGGATCATCATCTCTCCCCATGTTCCAGTTCACTCTCAAACGATCTCCACGCCCCCCCACCCCACCCCACCCCAAACAGTGGCAATGGCAGGGCAGCCAGCTCCTTGGTCTCTTCTCATAGCCCCTCCTCAGTGCTAACAGACAGGAGGGCGGGCTCTGGCCAGGCAGTCAGGTGGCAGAAGCACCATTGGGCATTGGCTAGGCTGGTGGCAGAAAGGAGGACAGTGGCCCTAATAAAGGACAAAAGAAGGACAGTGTTGAGGAGTGATTTAAAAAAAAATGACTAATTCATCTCCAAGTAAAAAAACCTGTAATAAGAAAGAGTCATGCTAGAGGTGCACTGACCAAATCTATACAGGCTAGTGTTGACATGGACGCAACTTTCTAGCACTGCCTAACAGCTTTTTCTTGTCTAGCAAAAATTTCCCAAACACCTTTTTCCTTGTTATTTCAATCTACCTCACCGTGACTAAGAGCACAGAATCCTCTCTGCTTCTTATTATAAATGCATTTGGCCATTCTGAATGTAATGAGCCCTTTCATTTGGGCATTTTGGATTAACTAGATAACCAGTACCATTTCCAGCTTAGGTCTCTGCTACAAAATGCTACAGTGCATCTTTCTCTTCACATTCATTCTAATTAGCAATATACTTTTCTCTGGAACATACGAATGTCGGTTTCTTTTCACTGCCCACACTCATGCATGCACATGCTTATCTCTCAACACGTAATACTTTGTTTTCTCCCCAGTTCCTCCTCACTTATGCACACATCAGACTTAGCTACCAGAACTGGGCTGCAAAAATCTGGGGGCAACCCAGATCTAGTGGTTCCAGCCTCCATGTCACAACCCATGCAAACATCAGGAGAGATTCTCCTTGCTCTGGGATGTGGTGGGCCCTGGGCATGCAAGCTGGATTGTGGACACAGTCCAGCAGGCAGGCAAGAGGCAACGTACCTCCGTGTCCCTCTGCAATGGCCTGCAGAACACCAGAGTGCTTTTCTCTCTCAGTCTCCACAGCAGCCCAGCCTGGCATGTTCAGCAAAGGCAGCAGAAGTTTGCGCAGTTGCTAGCTAAGTCAGGACGGAATGAGGGTAGCTCAGGAGAATGGCAGATGGTCACAAGCAGGGGACTACTGGAGAGGTAAGCAGAGTACAGGGAAGGAGGGAGGGAGGGATGTCTTGAAAGAACCCCCCTTTTTTTTCCTGGAGCTTAATGCAACTGCATGCACTGCAATCGACTTCAACTGCCCTGACTCCTGGATTCAATAAACAGCCAAAGAACAATCCAAGCTTTACATAGGTGTATTTAGGATAGAACACCAGGCCAGATGGATGTAACGCGGTGCTAAATGTTTAGAACATAAATCAGCGTACACATATCTCAACTTTCTCTAATCAGATGGACTGCAACTTTGATTTTCCCCAAATAGGACAAACACCATGCTAATTGGGAAATTATGGGAATTAATCTCCAAAGTTTAGAATAGTTAGCATATACAGTCACACGGGCCTCTTAATGCAACATTTCCAACCCTGGTGCCCTCCAAATGTATTGACAACAGGATCATAGCATGAAGGTTAAGGATGAAATTCAGTTTAGGTGGAAGACAAAAGTTAAGCAAAGCCTTTTTGAAGCATTAATGTGCAGTTATTACCTCCTAACTTTAATTTAGGAATTCTTAAAAACCAGCAAATTGGAGGAAGATTTTCAATTTTCAACATTTAAATTACCATACTAACCCAGCTCCTTCCTTGGCCGTGAACAGCACATAGTTACTGTTCTTCCAATGCAAAGTTAAAGCTTATGACAGATAAAAGAGGGACACTCTTTTCTGCTCTGATCTAACTGTTCTAGGAGCAAAGGATTTATTTACATCACTTCAAAAACTGTTTTTAGAAGACACATTACCTGAATGGGAAGCTGGGCCTTCCAGGCACATCTGTCTGAGTCCATTAGCAAGGCAGACACAGGAGAGCATCGAATGCTTCGCAGAGTTCAAGCTAATCCACAGAAGTGGAATTAGAGGGACTCATGGTTTGCCATCCACAGCAAGTTGCGCTAATCATCATGTAGCAATAAAAAGCCAGCTAAGGACATACTAGAATCCAAAGTCAAACATTCAAGCAGGATCAAGAAGAAAATCAAGCCAATTGGAAGTTAGTGGGTCCAAAAGCCAAGGTAAAGAAAGACTGAGTTTGACACAAAACATGGGAAATAGAACTAGTATGCCTGAGAAGAAGGCCATCATTTCAGTTGAAGATGAAACCTGATCTGAAGCTGAGATTCAAGTAATTGTCTCCCAAATCTGGTACTCTTCAGCTGTGTGGGGACCACGACTCCCAGAATTCCTGACTAGATGGTAAACATGAAATCTGCATATTGTAGATCCAATACATCTGCAAAGCGTTAGTTTGAGAAAGGTTGAGGTAATAGCTCATGACAAATCCAGGGAAGATCGCACATCTCATCTGCTGGCCTCCAAGTGAGTGCTCTTGTTTGTGGCAATGTGATCATGATTGGCTGGCTTGGAGTGGATGTGATCTTCAACTGGCCTGTGCACCCTCAAATGCTGGGAATATCAAAGTAGAAACAGGGCTTCAGCTGTGTAGATTAAGGAATTTCAGTGTTGTGGATTACAAGGACAGTTTGCACTTCTGGTCTGACTCTTACCTTATTATAAATCTTTCCTTTGCTATTATTAGGTGGCTGTAAGCATGCCATTCTCCTTCACCTTCAGTCTTCCAATTTTCAACATGGGTGCAAAATGCCATTTATTTAATATAGCAATCTTCCTTAATCAGGACCTCCTACAGATCTCTTAAGGCTATAAATTCCATCATCCTTCAACTAAGAGAGACCTGTCAGATTGGGAAATGCTATCTTTCAGGGTTCTTGCAAGGAATACCACCAATTGATGCATTTTGAACATCTGAAAGTAGTATACAGAAGTCACTCTTATTAAAGTAGAATCAGAATGGTCCTAATGTGTCATAATCCAAAATTTGCTTGTGTATGTTGCATGCACTTTCTGCGAAGCATGCCCAGAAAGTGTTAAATCTTCTCACCCAGTTCTCCTCCAGCTACAGGGTTCTTCCTCCTTTAAAAACTGCATTCCCACGATGGACGTCATATCTCCTTTGACCCTGCTGCTTCCTCTGCCAAACAGAACTACTCCTCTGTAAATATGCCCTAAACAAAGAGGAACTCTGGAGCGTGCAAATCAGTTCTTCCTAATGTCAAAAGCCGTCCTTGGCAGGCTAACTCCTTCCACCTGCACACCTGAAGCGGCAGAGGCAGAGCAGGAGGGCTGGAAAGGCAGGATTCGCACGGAGGAGAGCACAAGGAAAGGCTGCACTCCTGTCTTTTGTCTGCTCTTCCTTCCCGCAGGCACTTGACTGAGATTCAGACCTCCTTGGCCCGCAGCTCCGAGTGACTGGGGGACCCGTTTGCTTCCCGCAGCCTCTGCAAGCCGCAGCCTCCGGCCCCAATCGGAGCAGCAGCTGGAAGTTCCATCCAAAGAGGCCGGAGAAGCTATTTTCATCTTCAGCTGCTGCAGATTTATTTCTGGGATGGCGGCTGCACTGCGCAGCTGACACAGACCTGGGAATCCATCAAAAGTAATTGAAACAGAAGAGATTCTGCAATCAACCAATTAAGTCGCAGGAGCCAGGAAAATGCAGCTTCGAGCTGCAGAAGATCGGCGCAGCCTGATAGTGTCTTGTATATATTACTTTTCGCCTGAAAACTCTGTTCAAAGCAGAAACTTGGTCACTCGTTCCTGGGAGGGGGGTGACGAATGGAAAGCAACAGGGAATTAGTTTTCCTTCTGGGGAGCAGAACAAACAAAAACACGGCGCCTTCGCACGCTGCCGAAATGGGACCGTTGAATTGCTCCCCTCCCTCCTTCCCATGGTTGTCGTCCTCTGCAGCGCGAGGCCCCTGGGGCTGTTCATTTTCCTCCGTGCCGGAAGATCTCTCCCGCTTCTCTCCAGCCTGCTCTGCTGCTGCTGCTGCTGCTGCTGCTTCCTCGTGGAGCGGCTGCCACAATTTAGCTGCTTACAAGTCCTGTACAAATCAGCCGAGCCTGGGGGCTCATCACCACAGGGAGGGGCTGTCTGCGCAGGCAGGCTGCTCTTTCCAGCTAATCGATGGCTCTCTGTTGGGCCGGAGGGGGGTGCGCGCTGCTACCCTCGCCGCTCCGCAGGTAAGCAGGCTTGTGACTTCCTAATCAACTTTCACAGGGATTTCGCGATAGATTTTCACTGTTTCATCCTAAATCATTGAACCAGGAAAGCAGACTTAAAGTTGATCTTGTACAAAGGGGGAGGGAAGCCTCGTTCACTGTGCATCAACAGGCAGCATTAGGGGAAAAACCCAAGATGCTGCATCTGATCAACTCTCGGATTAAGAAAAGGGTCGCGTTCACCCGCTGCCCCCACTGGCGCAGACCGCCTTCCCGGATCTAGCTCTGGCTGCCAGGAGAGTTGCTGTCAGATGCAGAATTGGCAGGCCAAAAGATTTGGGTACCTGCTCTCTGCCTAAACGCAAACCATAAACAGTGGCATCCCACACTGCTGCTCTCCAAATTTTGTCTCACGGAGGACTGGTATCCAATCCCCAAGTTTCCACCGAACCCTTCTCTAACATGCCAAGGCCAGGGGGCCATGAGAATCAGTGATGGCTCATGAGGGCTTTGCCCTTAAAACGAAAAATCAAACGATGGCCCTCACTGCTCTTTTGACTTTACTGCCTCCAGTTCTGGTAGACACAATACAAGAAAGATGCTGAGGAACCAGAAAGAGAGGGGCCCGGAGGCTAAATCTGAAGGAGAATGTTTAAAAGAAGAGGACATGTTTAGCCTAAAGAAAAGAAGGCTAAAGGAGACATGATAGCAGTCTCCCAATACTTGAAGGGCTCTCAGAGAAGTGGACAATGCTGCCCTGCCACACTTCACAGATTTGCCAAATACCGTAAGCCGCTCTTGTGAAATAGTCTGAGCTTTCATCTAAAATACACCAATTCCAAGCACATCCCATACCTTTCAATGGAAGCCACTTCCCAAGACATTTGCTAAACATTACATGCTGAACTGATTGGTCAATTACTATTTTGGTTTATCTTTGAGTCTCTCATGTTGGTCTTCCCTCGCAGAGCTACAGTCAAGCTGAAGGCACTTGGCTGAGAGTTCCCTGTATATACTACCTAAGAAAGATGTGGTCATGTAAAGGCACCATAATGGCTTCTCCCTGGCTCAGAAACTGGTGGTTCCACCTGAAAATATGCCAGAATGTATTGCTTTGTATTTTAGAGAAATGATATAATTTCAGGAGGTTTTTTTTAAGAAGTAAGCAGAATTTTGTTCGTATTGTGCTTAAATTTTGGTATTTTGAAATGACCGATTTAAAAAAGGGAAGAAATCTAAAATGAGTTGAAAAAGTAATTCTCTAAGTTCAGATTCACCCAGAATGAAGACACTTTCCTCATTTAATTTTCTTTTTAAAACCACATGGAAATATTTTGTAGAAATTAAGTATTTGTCCAAAGCTTCAACAGATGCAAAGAACAGAAAAACAAATAATGATCCCAATTGGAAAGCATAGTGCTTATTCTGGAACTTCTAGCTTCCTCCCAAGAAAAAGAAATCCATATATAAATGAAGGCTGATGAAACTTAGCTGTACATCATTGCTCAAGGCCAAATGGGGGATGCCATGGAAAGCTTGAACCAGTGTCTGGAGGTTGTTGGGATTTGGGTGGGGCAAAAAAAACCTCAGACCAATTGATATCCAGGGACAATGGCCCCAGTAGTTACTTTGGATGGGGCTGTGCTCTCCTTGAAGGAATTAGTTCTAATCTGGAGGTCCTCCTGACTGTACAGTCACTGGTTAAGCAGCAGATGGAGACCGTGGCTAGAGGAGCCTTTATCCAGCTCCAGCTGATGCATCAGTTATGACCCTATCTAGACCAGGATGCCTTGGCAATAATAACTCGTCCTTTGATCACCACTTGGTTGGATTACCGTAGCATGGTCATGTGGGGCAGGTTTTGGAAATAGCCTGAAAGCTGCAGCTTGTCCAAAATGTAGCAGCTAGATTGTTGACAGGATATTCCTCTCACCACTCCTAAGTCACTGGTTAGGCTACAAGTAAGCTTCCAGGCCCACCTCAAAGTGCTTGTTACTACCTGCAAAGTCATGTACTGTATAGCACTTCAGGCATCTCTTGCCAAGGTTGTACCTACCTGTCTGGTAAGAACACTATCTGATGAGAAGGCCTGCTGAAAGTCCCCATTGCGTGTGTAATTAGGAAAACATGGATTAGTCAACAGGCCATGTTTTCTTTGACTCCTGTACTTTGGAATACCTTGCCCCTGGAGGTCTGTGCAGACCTCCCCCTTTTGACATTTTGCAAAACTCTGCAAACAGCTCTATTCTTCCTTGTTTTTAATCAGGATTGAATGTTTATGATGGCCATTTTCCAAAACTATGCAAAACACAGAAAGGAAATAAGAAACAAATCAAAGAAAGGCATGAGATAAGAAAAAGTAATATAGCTGAATCTAATTTATACCAACACCATTCTCCATACTTTTTATCTCTGCAAATTATCTTTGCTTTTACCAAATCCATGCAGCTCTTCATATATTATCTTCTGTTCTTTATCTCATGGTTTTGTGGTTGTCATCAACTCTATCTAATCACAATGTTTGTGGTCTTCTCCAGCCTCTCAACCCATTTACTCTTCCATTTGTTTTGTGATTTGGTCCTCATCCATATTGTCTATATGACTAAACTTTTCAACATACTTCTTTCATTATCTGCGACCCTTTCTGTTTATCTCTAGGTACTAATAAAGCACCTTTTCTGAAAAATAACTTTTTGAAAAAACTGATTTGAGCTAAGTGTAACTGCATTTCTTGTTTGTTTATTTCCTTTTTTGCCCACCACTAGTGATAAAATCTCATGTCCAAAAAGTTTTGCCTGGCACAGAAACTGAAGGGTACATTCAAATACATATTCATGACCATTATATTAGCAACACCAGATAAAATCACACAGGCAGGTTTTGCAAACTTTTATTAATCAGCAACTCAGTTACAGTACATGAATATTGCATAGATACATCATGTAGAATGTATTCAAAGATATCCTTGTGTTTATGCTCTCAGTACATATGTGAACATAATCAATTGGTGCACAAAACTCACTGGCGGGCAAAAAAGGAACAACAGCCCTTGTTCAACATGATGTGGAAAACTCTGGTCTGTGTGCTTAGAATCTCTTTTTAAATAATAGTACTGAATAGCTGCAGCTTCCAGTAATTATTGTTTAAATTGTATGTGCTCAGAACTGTTCAGCTTCTCCCAACCTTTTGCTCTCTCCAGATGCACTGGATAGATGTTTAATTAGAATTCCTAGAATTCCCAGACATTGGCTGGAAATTCTGAGAGTTCAAATCTATCTGGAAGGCACAGATTTGGGGAAGTTTGTTACACTAAAGCCAGGAATTAAGTTCAGCACAATCTCTTGTGAGGTTGATTTGTCATCTACATTTGTACAGACTGTCAGATCTGATTATGAGGAGAAACAGGAACATCATCAGGAAAACCATTGTCTCCTTTTTCTTAATTCTTACATATGTTTGTCCTGTAGTTTTATTTATGTTCCCTTTTATGATGAATGTCTTCCAGTTCCAGAAATCATCCTGCCTGATGTGTTGAACTATGAAAGGGACAGGTTTTGAAGAACATACAGAATCTTTCCAGAATTATCAGTGAGTGGATAAGTGTTTTTCCCACCACCAAACTAAAAAAAGATTTGTAGTGTGAAAGTCACCTTTCCATATCTATACTTGTCTATCTCTAGATAATATCTCTCAAAATAAAATATATAGGCATCAACACAGGATAGTTTATCCAGTTCATAAGACATCTATCTTCCTTTTATATGTTCAAGTTAGCCCTCACAGGTAAGTTTCAATGGGGTAACAAAACTTCTATGGGAGTTAACCATTTTCTGCACCCATTTCCAGAAGAGACAAAAACATGGGAGCAAGAATTTTAAAGAAAAAAATCATTATAGTTTTTAAAGCCCTCTGTTTTAAATATAGTGGGGGGGGGGGGGTTCCTGGCTTTGCTAAAGTTGTTACTCCCCTCATAATCCCTCCCCATATGTACCATTGTAAAATTCCATTATTCCTTGATTCTCCTGCTTCGTTCCTCGAATGCCTTTTTTCTATTTTGAACTCTTCCACTTTGATCACCTTGCTTCTCCCTCTGTCGCATACATTTTGTTCTGTTCATTGGCTTTCTTTTTGTTACTGCATTCTTTGGTTTGCCTTTAGTTGTCCTTATCTTTATAGTCACATCTTCCATATCTTACTTATACCTAACCCTGACCTTCTTGTTTCCTGTCATTCAATAATGGAGGCAGAGAATGGATACATCCACTTTCCAGCCCAAGCAACCCTTTGTCCTATTCTGAAGCCAACTCTTACCTAGAAGTGGAGTGGCTAATGGAAATAAGGAGCTGCCATTTTGCTTCCTGGCCATTTCCTCCCACCAGGTTCTTGGGGAAGAAGCATTGCAAAGATATATCCAGTTCTCTCCCATCATGAAGTGAAAGTACTGACTGAAGGTATACAAGCATCTATGATCCATTCTTCCTTTCCTGTTTACCCTGCATTGCATTTCTTGGTCATACTAGATTGTGGCAATGCGCATGATAATAATGAGTTCCAGGTCCTTTTTTTTCAGGTTTCTCTTTGGATAGCAAGGAAAGGACAAAAATTAGGTTAATTAGCAATAGAACCATAGTGAGCAAAAGTCGTCTCTGAGAAAAGTATTCCTCAAAAAAGTAAGGAAGCCTCAAAACAATCTATGATGAAAATCAATCACCTGTATTAGTCAAAATATGTTATCAGGGAAAATTATATATGGTGGGCAGAAATGTAGTTCATCATCCCAGGGTGGTGGAGTGTTTTTGTTTTTAGTGTTTTTTTGTTTTTGTTTTTGTACTTTGTTTTGTTTTAATAAAGAGTGAAGCAGCTGATGGAAAATAAAATCAGGAGTAGAGAAGAGTAGGGAAGTTGTGAAAAGGGAGGAGAGAGAGTTAATCCTTTTCCTTCCTGCCATTTGTCCACTTAAAATCACACCTCTCACTCCACAGACTGCTTTTTCATGCAGGGAGAGGAATGTTTATCTTTCCCCAATGGGAAATAGAGCAGCTGAGAAGAGAATATGAGCATAGCAAGAATGTGATATAATAAAGTAGAAAACATCCATCATCTATGGGATAGATGCTTGCTATCATTAACAGATTGCTAAGAGCAAGATAAATCATACCAGACCCAATGCTTTTTGCAAGCATAGCTTTTGTTCCCCGCATTTCAAGACAAGTAGCACCTATTCAGCTTTGACTGATCTGGAAAGCTAAGCAGTGTGAGCCCTGGTTAGTACTTGCATAGGGGGCAGCTGGGAAATCTAGGGTTGTAGACTAGATTGGGAAGTCCAAAAACATCTCAGGAACAGGCAATGTGGGACCCCACGTATGTCACTAGCGTTCATGTTCAGCTTGAAGGCAATTTACTCCCATTTTGTGATCCTTGGAACATTCACAGGTCTTGCTGTCAAAATTTGGTGATAATCATTTTGGTCTCCTCCCTTGGTGACATCACATCATTATGCAACCCTACAGTTTTCAGAGACCTAAATAAATAAATAAAGGTGTAGACACCTTCCCCAAGAGTTGTTCACTCTTTGTTAGGGCTATTTTGCGTATTTGCCCTGTTGCTGAATACCTTAGACAGAAAAAACAGCAGCGAGTCCCCAGGGTTCACAATCTGTATTTTATCAGTTAGGATGATGAGTGGGAAAGAAAAGATGATTGTGAGAGTTACTACAGTGGAGAGAAACTGTAAAGTTGCACTATTCATAAATTGGATAGCTAACGCTACATTCCAATGATGCAAGTATTTTTCCCTCCATAATTTTCCAGTAGCATTTTGTATGCTACACAGCAGAACATGTAATCCCGACTTCAAGACAAAACTCCTTGTATTCCTTTGTCCTCTGGCCATGTAATAGCTACAGTCATGACATTCAACTGCAGGAATAGCAGTGGGCCATCTGCCTTGTGCATTGCCATCACCAGTAAATTATCCAAGGAGCAAAACGGATAGAACTGCGGGCAGAGTTGTGCATCGGCTTGCATTTGTGGCCAGTGTAGAAGAGTGACAGATGAGCAACAGGCCAAAGAATCAGGGCAGGAGGGAAGTAAGCCATGGGAAATCTATGGGAAATCACAAACTGAATTTCAGTGCTATTTTTAACCCTACTTGTGCAACTAAAATGATCAAACTGGAGATATGGGAGTCCTGGGTGGCCTCTATTGCCATGCGTTTGATTATGAATCTTACTGCATCACACAATGCCTTTAATGATGCATTGCTTTTCTTCCAGCCATTCTTCAACAAGGCTAAAGAGGGAGAGGAAGAGAGGTGGACCACGCTAGTCAGACAGAGATAACTCTCATTCACACTGATGACACCACTCTGTTATTTTTCATACCTCCTCTCACCTTAAAGATCAGAAGCCTCCAACCACACCGCCTAGGCAGGGAAAAAACTCTAGTCCTACTGGATTGGCAGACTGGGAGAGAGAGGCAACTATAGGCATTCAGAAAGGAGCTGTCAGCCTTCATTATTAATATCCCCCTGTTAATATTTAATGTCATAAAACTGCAGCTCCCTCCGCAGCAGAATCATCAGACATGCAGGGGTCATACCAAGTGGAATTCTTTAGGCAGGAGATTCAGGGTCCCTGTTCTGTTGCTTCATGCCAAGACTGCTAAAGACGTTCTAGATGGAAATAAGATGATGGGGAGCTGAATAAAGCACATGTCACGGGGAAAGGAACTCATCACTTTGAACTCCGCATTCTTCCTGTAAGTTACTTCCTTTATACAAAATGCTTTACAATATTTATATAAAATCACGTGTGTTTTTAAGCATGGTTGGCAGTAGTCATGTGTAACCCCTATTCTTCCATCGCTTGCTCACCACTCTACTACTTCCTTCTTTATCCCCCAACTCTAAAGGAATGCACAAAGAGAGAAAGGGTGATGGGTTTTACTGATGCCACTTCCTCTTGCCCACCTTCTCTAGTCTCAGAAAAACTGACACTTTCAAGAGAAAGTTTTGTCAGAATTTTATTAGATATTATAATAGGCTTCAGAGCTGGTAACCCCATCTCCACACAAAAGGTATCTATAATCTGTGAAACTGGCAATAATATTTTGGATGGTGGAAGAGTGAAATAAAAGCATGCACTCTTTAAGGCAATTTCTTCTTTTTAAAATGATAATTTAAAGGGGACAGTTATAATTTCTTCATGTTACCAATTTAGCAAAGGCTGCTCTACAATTAATACGTTTACACAACACACACACACGGTTTAATTAAGGGAACTGTGCTCTGTAAGGAAGGCCAAAGAAAAGCTTATGAGCAAGGAGAAGAAGAAAGAAGCCATTTGAAATGGATACAACTCTGTGGGAAAAAAGGGAATGAAGAATAAAGAAATTGCTTCTGATGCCATACCTCAGTTCACAGATGACATCAACGTAACTAAGGAGAGTAACTGTACTCACCTTCCTGCATGACCTCAGTCTAAAAACTGATACAAGTACATTTAAAGAGCAGTTCTGTCTTTCATGCATACAGAGCAAAGGTGAGGAAAGACTCAAATGCCATGGGAGATCAGTCAAGGGGTAAGTCCAGCTTCACTCACTGGAACTTTCAAGGAAATGTGATGAGCATCTGCTTTCTATAGAGAGAGACTGTCCCAGAATAGCCATGAACCCAAACCTCCCACACAGCTGTTCCCAGCATGAATCCCATCACCCTGCTTTTGTCCCCCTTGATGCTGGAGCTGGCTTTTGGGGTATCAAAGAGACATTGACATAGTGTACAAGCTAAGTGCAGTTCACAGTCTCAAATACTGTCTGGGGTGGGGAGATATTCAAACCTACCGCATAAAAGGTGAGGAAGTAACAAGAACATGATGCAGCAAGAACAAACCTCGTTCATGTACTTGGTTTTGGCCTCAGACAGAAGGCTGCAAAGCTCCTGCCACTGTGTAGTTGATGCCTTTGTTTTCCAGGCAGGGAGAGGACAGAAATGCATTTGCTTCTACTTGGGGGGGGGGGGGGGGGGGGGGACTGGGATGCCCATCTAAAATGAAGCCGCTGTGTTTGCTTTAAAGAAAGGTTACGTGCAAGCGCCGTTAGCACCAGGCAAGTTGCTTTCCTCTAGCACAGAGGCTGAGCCGCGCATCACCTTCCTTGGCTCAATGCCCAGGAGCCTCAATCCACTTCACAGTATCAGGTCTTTCCTGTTTGCTGCGTGCTCTGCTTTGCCAGCATGTCGCTAAAGTGCCTTTCAGCGTTCATCCCTTTAAAACATTTCTCCTCTGGGCACAGATTCAGCTCCAGTTCCAAAAGCTCTCACAGTAATTGAGGAGGGAGTGCTAAATGGCATACAAGTTGAATATTACAATGGCGATACATTAAAACTTTCCCGTAATATGCAATGGTTGTTTAAACTTTCTGTCTTGTGTTCACACTGCCTTCTTAGTCTGGTACCCCATATATAGCAACACCGTGGACTGCACCTCCTCATCAATCAGTTGTTCACACTTGGAGCTGCCATGCTGGACAACAGGCTTTGGAACACTTCTGACTAAGCAGAACACTTCAGATGTGCATTTAATAATTGGGGGCACTTCCAAATGCACAAAGCCTTGAATCTTGTGTTCTTATATGTCCTGTTCTTTATTCATTGCTCTCCCCATTTTTACTAGTGGAACTGACTCAATGAGTGAAAAGATTTGCTCAAGGACAATATTTTACTGTGTTTTAATGGGAGGGGAATTCAGCAGAAATTTGATTTCAGATTATCCAGGTTCTAAACCACCAGCTTGCTTACTGAGTCATTGTGCCCAGGGAGAGATACAGTATGAAATGTATAAAAATATTTGGCTTTATTTGGGGTGGTCCTTTGATCTTCAAGGCATAAAAAGTTCATCTCATCACCATTCCCTGATTCCCAGTGTGAAAATACAGAAGTCATTCCAGCTTATGGAAAGTGGGAAGCTCTGAGCAAGTCTGCAAATAGGGGCAGCAGGATTACTTCACTAGATAATTATAGTAAATATTTACTGTAATGGCAAACCCCCTCAAATTGAGAAGTCAGAATTAAAGCAAGGACATGCCCTTTAACTATCCCATTTTATTGCCTGAACCACTAGGGAGCTCAGCATACTAAGATTTGCAAATGAAGTGTTTGATATTGGCTGGGACATTAAATTACTTATCCAGTACTATAAAATGCATGGGTATAGTATATCATCCTTGCACAGAAATTTCATCTCACCATTTCCCAGTTAACTCTTCCAACGAATTTCACATTGTAACACAAAGCTCATTAAAGCTTGAGGGAAAGACTTGCCTTATATTGGTAAGATATATGATTCTTAATTTTTGATGGGATGGAATGCTTTCTCCATAATAATTCCTTTCAAGAGATGTTTCCTAAAAGGTCTTATACCTACTAAAGTAGGTATAATGATATCTTGTCTTAGATTTGATGTTGTAAAGGGTTGTGAAGGCTTTCAAATTTCAGTTACTGTACAAGTTTTCATAACCATTTTCAAGTTGGTTTGCTTTTTGTGTAGATCACTGGGGCCTTCATATCGTTATGTATAAGGAATAGCCAATTTCTAAGGAAAGTAAGAACCACCTTTCTAGGTTTGATACTGATCAAACTTTCATCTAGGATTGTGTTGTTGCTTATGAGCAGAGATCCTTCAAGTGAAGGAAATAATGTGAAAAGAGAAGTGGAATAATGTGTATTAAGTATTAAGATTTTTTTTCTCTTTAGAGGATTTAGGCTTCTTAACATCTGACATATTTCATAGCCCTTTGTAGAAAATCTGTAGTTGTAGCTTCATACAAATCAGAAATGGTACTTTCAAATCATCGTAGCTTAAGGATCAAAATCTGCAATAAAGATAATATAAGCTTCATTCATTCCCTATTAAATTACTGTTATTATTATTACTACTTTGGTGTTTTGCTTTTTGTTTTGGTGCCTTTGAGTCAGTATTGACTCCTCACAACTGCCTGGACAAGTCTCTGCAATTTTCTTGGCAAGTTTTTTTTTATCAGAAGTAGTTTGCCCTTGCCTCCTTCCTAGGGCTGAGAGAAAGTAACTGGCCCAAGATCATCCAGCTGGCTTTGTGCCTAAGGCAGGACTAGAACGCACAGCCTCCCAGGGTTCTAGCCTGCTGCCTTAACCACTACACCAAACTGGCTCTCTGTATTATTGTAATCACACAATATTTCCAGGACCATTATTCAAGAAACAAGCTGTTGAAGTAAGGTATTTACATTCATTGCTTTATCATACTGAGTGTGACCCCTTGCCTTTCACTTACTGTCACAGCGATCTCCAGGGGCTTGTATAAGAATCAACTCCAGGCTTACCACCTGATATTCTTTTACTGGAGATAGACTGGATGAAATCTGGGCAAAGCATTGTGGATGGATTCAAACACTGTCCTAAACCAGTGTGTGTGTGTGTGTGTGTGTGTGTGTGTGTGTGAATCCTTGTTGTGGAAACCATAGTGGCCTGGTTATCCATAATATTAAATCCAATAGAATAGTTCATACATTGCACTAAGTCAAAAACAAATGGTATTAAGGCATGGGGATCCAATCTGTATCTGATCTGGCAAATCAAGGTAAGGGATGACCAGAGTTGAACAAATGGTATCCACAATGTGCTGCACTTGGATCTAACCCTTATAGGCACCAACTTCCAAAGGTGGTTTCAAGTTGAACCATTGTTAAGATGTGCCATGCACATAAATTATACACACATTTTGTTTTTCAGATAGGATCCTAGAGACATTCTAGAGTGCAGCATTTTGTACAGGTGAAACTCGAAAAATTAGAATATCGTGCAAATCTTCATTTATGTCAGTATGGCAACTCAAAAGGTGAAACCAATATATGAGATAGACGCATTACATGCAAAGCGAGATATGTCAAGCCTTACTTTGGTATAATTGTGATGATTATGGCATATAGCTTATGAAAACCCCAAATTCACAATCTCAGAAAATTAGAATAGTGTGAAAAGGTTCAATATTCTAGGCTCAAAGTGTCCCACTCTAATCAGCTAATGAATCCATAACACCTGCAAAGGGTTCCTGAGCCTTTCAATGGTCTCTCAGGCTGGTTCAGTAGGAATCACAAGCATGGGAAAGACTGCTGACCTGACAGTTGTGCAGAAAACCATCACTGACACCCTCCATAAGGAGGGAAAGCCCCAAAAGGTAATTGCAAAAGAAGTTGGATGTTCCCAAAGTGCTGTATCAAAGCACATCAATAGAAGGTTATGTGGAAGGGAAAAGTGTGGTAGAAAAAGGTGCACAAGCAGCAGGGATGACCGCAGCCTGGAGAGGATTGTCAGGAAAAGGCCATTCAAAAGTGTTGGGGACTTTCACAAGGAGTGGGCTGAGGCTGGAGTTAGTGCATCAAGAGCCAGCACACACAGACGGATCCTGGACATGGGCTTCAAATGTCGTATTCCTCTTGTCAAGCCGCTCCTGAACAACAAACAACATCAGAAGCGTCTTACCTGGGCTACAGAAAAAAAGAACTGGTCTGTTGCCCAGTGGTCCAAAGTCTTCTTTTCTGATGAGAGCAACTTTTGCATCTCATTTGGGAACCAAGGACCCAGAGTCTGGAGGACGAATCAAGAGGCACACAATGCACGATGCTTGAAGTCCAGTGTGAAGTTTCCACAGTCTGTGTTGATTTGGGGAGCCATGTCATCTGCTGGTGTCGGTCCACTCTGCTTCATTAAGTCCAGGGTCAACGCAGCCATCTACCAGGAAATTTTGGAGCACTTCATGCTTCCTTCCGCAGACGAGCTTTATGGGGATGCTGACTTCATTTTCCAGCAGGACTTGGCACCTGCCCACACTGCCAAAAGTACCAAAACCTGGTTCAATGACCATGGGATTACTGTGCTTGAGTGGCCAGCAAACTCACCTGACCTGAACCCCATAGAGAATCTATGGGGCATTGCCAAGAGAAAGATGAGGGACATGAGACCGAACAATGCAGTGGAGCTGAAGGCCGCTATTGAAGCATCCTGGTCTTCCATAACACCTCAGCAGTGCCACAGGCTGATAGCATCCATGCCACGCCGCATTGCGGCAGTCATTGCTGCAAAAGGGGCCCAAACCAAGTACTGAGTACATATGCATGCTTATACTTTGCAGAGGTCCGATATTGTTCTATTTCCAATCCTTGTGTTATTGATGTCATGTAATGTTCTAATTTTCTGAGATTGTGAATTTGGGGTTTTCATAAGCTGTACGCCATAATCATCACAATTATACCAAAGTAAGGCTTGACATATCTCGCTTTGCATGTAATGCGTCTATCTCATATATTGGTTTCACCTTTTGAGTTGCCATACTGACATAAATGAACATTTGCACGATATTCTAATTTTTCGAGTTTCACCTGTATATTTATGAAACCATTTTGGAGATGTGCCAAACACCAGATCTGCTTGTGGGTATATCTAGATCAGTATTCTCTATAATAATTGGAAGCATCTTTTCAGAGTTTCAGAATTCAGTCTTCACCAGCTGTCTTGGAAAGATGATAGTGATTGAACCTGGGATTCAGAAACCAGTTAAGTGTAGGAACTTTGGGAGAGGCAGTTAATTGGGATAAAATTTCATTTATTCATCTGAGGAAGTGAAAGACTTTAGCCAGGCCTGAGCATGATATATTCTACTACTATTGAGTTCTGGGCTGGCCAAAGAACTTCCTCAATTCATAGTTTCCCATGTTTCTGTTAAAATACAGTCACATTAAAATAAAGCTGGAAGTATGTAGGGATGGGTACATCTATGCAATCACTGTTGTTCCTGGAGCATTTCACAGAGCAAGGACAGGAAGCTATTGCCATGCAGTACATACTATCTCTGATCTATCTTTATTGAGAAAATGAGAGGTGCTAAAGTGCTATCATGCCACTCATAAGGTATACCCCAACACTGAGGGGAATGGAACATAGAAGTAGAAAGTGCTGCATCAAGTTAACCAAAGAATAAAAGCTTTAAAGAATACAGGCTGTCAGTCTCTTTGAAGCACACTTGAGCGGTATGCCTGGAATAAGAACGCCATGCCTTTCCTGGCATAACTCTTTAATTTAAAGTTTAACAATTTAAAGTTTTCATTGTTAGGAAGTATTTCAAATCCAATTTGTAAAATGATATAGGTTTCTATCTTCTCTGCTGTTTTTAATTGTTGGGCTGGAGCAGGGGCTCAGAGGTCTCCTGCCATTGGTCATCCTGCAGAGGCCATTGGAACCAACGGCCAGAAGCAAAGCAGTAAGGCCCTGCCAGCTCCATTTGCTGCTTTACTTCCATGCTGGGCTGGGCCCTTTCATAGGGGCTCCCTTCTCTGAGGAAAAACTGGAAGTCCATCTGCTTGAGGTGATGGCATTTATTACCTTGGGATCCTCTGCCTGGTGAGCACAAGGTCTGGACAGGCTCCAGGAGACCAGGGCTCCACTCGGAAAACCCCTTGGTCATTAGTACATTACAGCTGCTTTGAGGGAATCCTGGTCATCTAATTATTTCTTGGAGGCCTGAAGAAATCAAGTTATTTCTTTGAGTCTGAAAACATCTATATTCTGAACTGTGAGAAACTCTCTGATGCTCTCCTTTTCCTTCCACATAATAATTTCATCTTGTTTTTAAATTGTAAGCTTCATAGAATAGTTATTCATCTGTAAGCCTTTCTGGCTGAACAGCAGGGTATAAATTCCAGGTATAGTTTACTATTCCTATTGAAAACATAGCATAGGGAAGTAAATCCAGATTAAATGACTGAGGACATCTTCTTGTGATACATGCTTAGGATAGGACTGTAAGGCTGTTTCTCCAATTTGGAAAAAAATCATGTGTAGTAAACTATGCTTGGTATCTAAGCCTTGATCCTGACATTAAAACACCAGGCTAGCCAACTATTCTATCATAACATAAATTTACTTTATGGAGAAATAAAAACTGTCATTCTGAAAGTGGAGGAAGAAATTTCCTTTTGCAGCCCTGCTTCTCATTGAAAAAAAGTCATGATTTGGTAACTGAGACTGGAGTAGGAAATTATGACACTGGAATTGACTTTAGGTGCTTCTAGTGCTCCAGTGGATGATTGCTTCAATAATTCAGAGACAGCAGAACCTTTGTATACAAGCAAGCACATACATTAATATCCATATATGAGAATGTTGCACTGTGACCAGGGCTGAATTGAATAATGTGTTTATTCATGAATGTATGTATGCAACAGTTCTGTGTATCTGCTAGGATGTATGCAAGATGACACAAAGCACTTCAACAACATGTTTAGACTTTGCAGCATGAGAGATGAGGAATCAAACAGGTGAAAACAGTAGTATTTTTCTTGGCAGGCAGGGATGGATAAGCAGTTATATTCACTACTGTACAATACAGACCCTCTAGCTAAATCCTACCAAAAATTAATTGACTAAAAGCACAGATATCCCACTGAATGCACTAAAACCTTTAGTATTCCCAGACTCATAATATGGGCAAAGCTCTAGCCTCTCATAAGCAGGGAATTACGTAATGGTCATATTTTCAACTTTATGGAAATTATTTAACAATTTGGAATCCTTCCAGGTTTCATAGCATGCAAAACAGAATGCCTTGTAACATTGCTGCTGATTGCTATGTTGTATGAAATGCATGTTTAAGGTGCTAAATGCTTGGGAATTCAACCATTACCTTTGTGATATGACAATTGAACTATATTTACAAAAACCTTTCTGATCCCTATAGTGGAAAATCATCTTATTTTCCTATTCTGCCAGATTTAAAAAAAAACTTTGTAAATTAACACACATGTTTAGCATAAAGAAAACAGCCTAACCAGTTGAGTAATATCATCTTAGTGTGCCAAGATAATTGGACATATAGCTCCAAAGAGTAAAATTACCAAGATTTTATTTCTGATACTAAATTCATTTGTGCTGCATTTTCTACATCGGTCTGCATTTCAATATAAAACCTTCCTTGAGTAGAATAAATACTGGATTTCAAATGGGCAGTTATTTGCTTTCTATCACAACACTAACAATATTCACAGCAAGCCCCAAAATAGTCAAAGGCTGTAATTGTATGCATAATTTCCTGAGAAAGATCTTCTGAACTTCCAGGTAAACATGCATTACAAACCATCATAAAGCAAAATGTGGAAATTATTCTGTGGACTTCTACACATAACAAGTTTTGGTTGTTTCTATTGCCAAAGCCCAGTGCAGAATTATTTTTGGCTCTTATCCGACAGCATAATTAAATTTATTAACCTTACCACTCCAATTCTATGCAGGTTTTCTGTGTTAATTGTAGCAAAGTGAAACATTATCGATGGCTTCACATAATCACAGCTTCCCCTCTTAAAATGTCTTTTGGAATAGTGGTTAAAAAAAAAATAAAAGAGAGAAAGGGAAGTTCTTAGCCTTCAATGAAATGCATATAATACTTTGAATCAACTTGTTAAAACAAAATCATATTGAAAAGCAAACTGTATTTACTATTTATTTATACTCAGGCAGAGGCTTACCTGTTGCATATGTGATGCAGTTCATTCATTCAAGCAACAGATTCCAAAGAGGGCGTTACAGTCCTGTCTTCATTGGCACTTTCTGGTTATCACCCTTAAAAATGAACTCCCACTGAAAAGGGGAAGGAATACTTTTTTTCCCCTTTTGCCTCAGAGACCAACAAAAAAAATAATTCAAGATTAGCTTTGCTGCTTCATACTATGTCCTTTCCCAAGATCAAGGAACAACATCTAACAGCATGTTTAAAAGAGTTAAGAAATATAAAACAAAATATAAAATAGTGAAATACAGTACACCAGTACAGGTTCCAACCAAGCTTACTTTTCACCAAATTAATAGATTTGCATATGGATTCTCTTCTAAGCTGCTAATATGAGTTAATGTTCCTCCATATAACAACAATCCCTGAATATAGAAAAAGTGGCTATTATAGTGTAATTGCTATGGGTAATGCCAATTGGATAGTCTTATTATAAGTACATGATACTTCCTAACCATTGTGGAAAATTATAACACTTTTGAAAAAGTGAGCACTGTACAGTCAGTGCATCTTTTTTTCAGGGCCAGCCCTGCCGTAAGGCAAAGAGAGGCAAGTACCTCTGCTGATAGGTAGCGCTGGCAATCTTCCAAACCATCATCCTTCCCCTTCTCTTGGAAATTGTCTTCCACCTATTACATTAGTCTGCTGCCCTCAGGTATCACACAAGACTCCTTACCAGCCTTTGTCTGAAGACATTTCAATCGCCTTCTAAATGGATGCTGATGGGAGAGGTGCTATCTTGTCTTTCAGCCAAATGCTTAATGTAATCTTGATATTTCTGTAAGCACTGATAAAGCTGCTTACCACAATCAGCCATATCTCACCTTGATAGATTCCGGATTTAATTTTTTTAAATGTCCTACAGGAGCGAAATTAACGAGACAAGGAGTAGTTTCATCAGTTTTTCACCATAAAGAAAATAAAGGGTGCTAAGCTTACCAGATAGAAGGCGCCATTGTGAGTCCTACCACACACATAGAAAACTGCATATCTAATGCAAAACACACTCGGATGATCTATCAACAGCTGTAATTTGTAGAGGAGTCTTGGAAGCAACTGAAAAATATGGCTGCTCAGAAATCTCTGCAAACAAGTTTTTAAAAAAAAAAAAAATCCTCTTACTTCTGCTTCTGGAGGAACAGGATTCATGGACATGTTTCCAGATTTTTACTTCCTGGTTGGACTCCCCACCATGCCTCTGCCTCCCAATCCCCAGTTTGCAAACAACAGAAGGTGAAGGTAATGTGGAGTAAAAGCAGGCTGGACCTAGTTTCCTTTGGGGCCAACTTGCTGGTAGAAGCCACGCTTGTCATTACAAAATTAGGAAAACATAGCAATCAGGATCTCCTTTCCTCCCCTGCTCTTTCATAACATTTGTATTGGACTGAATCTACTGCTACAGTATTAGTGAAAGAAGCACCAGTCCAATTGGTTAATTAAAGTTAAACTCATCTATCCACAGCTATTAAAATGCCAATTAAGGCATCAATATATGAGGACTTCCAACATTTCCACTTTGGTGATTCAGCAGTAAATAGGAGTATGGGAGAAATTCTTGAATAGCTGAAATGATATGACTCCGTATAAAGAAACTAAGGCTGAGAAGATTTCAAACTGTGCTGTGCAAGATTGTCTGGTATTGCTTTACTCCCCCCACCCCCATGTGAGCTGACTGAAAGGTGTGAGATGATGAGCTGAGCCATAGTACAGTAGGCTTTTTGAGATAACATGGCCAGCTGCTGGAAAATGGCCTATATGTATGTTTCTGTAGTAAGGCTTATCCCTAAACTCTTATCAGAAGGAGCATTCATTCTGTGTCCATTCAGGCAAGCTAAGCAGCATAACATATTTGCAATTTTGCCACGTTATTTGTTTCACAGGGGAAAGAAAAGGAGAAGGGCATGGGCTGTAGTTACTTATATAGAGGGAAATGATGGATATGGGGAGAAATAAACTGTTCTATAAACAAAGCGGCCTTATGAACATTTGGAAGTTCTAGCAGAGGGATAAACAATGGAACACTATGTATTGATTAATTCATCGACTCAGTAACTACATTTCTGCACTGTCATATTTCCCTACTGACTAATGGTAGTATACATCTAAAACCAAAATGTGTTACAATAATACAATAAATCAATATAAAACTCTTTTGATATAGGGTGTGTGCTGTTTTCCATGAAGCACACAGCTTTGGGAGGAATGCACCTACAAAGGAAAGGAAGAGGATATCTACCTAACCAGCCGGATTAGCTACATCAACCTGGCAGTCAATGAACTGACAGTTGTCATAGGCGGATCTCACTCATAGTCTTTTCCTTCTCCAACCACAGCTGAAAGCTTTAATCTGAGCATTATGAACAGAGAGACATGCACAGTTCTGATTGACGCAGGGCATAAATGTCAACATTGTTGCTGTGAAAGTTCCCTTATCTGACCTGAATAGAATATTTATGCCTTGGGAAAAGGACTTCTCTTTGCTGATGTCACAGGAATCACCACCATCCCCATTTGGGTCACAATCCTTCTCTGGCAAAATGGCAGAGGAAGGGGAGAACTCTGACCATATTCACTTCTCTGTTTTGGGCCAACACATTTGAGACTATTTTCAGAGTATAAGATGTGAAAGGAAAGACCAGATAGTAGATCAAGATGGTAAAGATTCTCTCTGGAGTAGGAAACCTGTGGCTTTTCTGATATTGCAGCATCTCTCACCACTGACCAGACTGGCTGGGACTATGAAAGTTGTAGTTCAGGTCTAAAGTTTCCTCAGCACAGCCTATAGGGATTTTTTTTTTTTTTAAGAAAAACATATCCCAATTTGGCATTCCAAGAAATGTACTGGAATCTATTTCACATACCATAAGTTAAGCTTTCACCATCAAGTGTATATTGAGGCATAAAGTGGGAAAAGCAAGCTTCATAATTGAATTCTTCCTTTCTTCAGAAAGCAAAGTCCCAGTAGTTTCCATGTATTACGCCTTCATAGTGCTGAGACTCTCTAAAACTCTTTGACCCTAGCCCATGTACTTGAATCATCTTAACTTTCAAAGCCAATATTTATGTTCCAGAAATGTTGTTTTCCCAGATCCTTAAGGGACTTCCTGATATCATCATATCAATAGCCTAGGATAACAATTCTCAGCTTTTCTGATTATTTAAATGTTTAGCCAAATGCTTTCTGAAAATACAGGGCAGGTTTCAATAATTTATAACACATATTATAATATAAATGGGAAACTAGGCTCACCCATCTGTATTGTCTTGATTGTCTAAAGAAGAAACTCTTTGAGACTTCCAAAGAATATTCAGAATGAGTGGATCTGCCTCCTATACATTCATTTCCATTTGCTGGAGTTCTGATTCTTAAAACAGGGCTGATAAACTGAAGCATGAATTTAAATTAATCTGTCTCCATAAACAGATGCAAATGGAGGAGCGCTTGAGGGTCTGTATTAATACCTTAGACAGATTCAACATAATTTTTTTAAAATATTGACATTTTTAGTATGGTTGTGGAAGGGATCACAGCCCTATTTTACAGCCAGATTCTCACTCCAAACTGGCCCAAAACATTTTGCACTGGTCCAGAGAACAGCTCTTCCAACTTATACATTTCTTGGGAATGTGAATCAAGAAAAAAAAATGGGAAAATGCCTCCCAATACTGCTTTTTTTTATCAGGGTAAGATGAAATTTTTTAAGAAAATTAAATCATTATGAGATGCAATATGCCAAATTTTGAAAAAAATCAAATCAAGGTTTTTCAAGTTATACCAGTGTTTCTCAACCTTGGCAACTTTAAGATGTGTGGACTTTAACTCCCAGAATTCCTCAGCCAGCATGCTGGTTAGGGAATTCTGGGAGTTGAAGTCCATATATCTTAAAATTGTCAAGGCTGAGAAACACGGGGCTATGCACAGCACAATTCAAAAAGCAGAGCCCAAGTGACAATGTACAATTATTAGGACAGCAAGTGTCTGTTACCAACCATTTAAAATGCTATAATTAGACAAGCAAAGATCACTCCGTTTTCAAGACAGACTCTGAATCCAATTCCCCACAGGATTTTGAATCAGAAGCTGGGTGAGTAAAAAATGGCTCTGAATTGCCCATACCTCATTGGATTTGGTCTTCTCCCAACTTTTTAGTAATGACTGAAAATGTATTTTTTCATAAAATCTGTTAATGAAACCTCAAAGTTATAATTTGGGTATATTAACTAGTAAAAGTGGAGATTCAGCATGAGTTTGAACAAATTCTAGATTTATAATTTCTTACAAACATATTTTATTAATTTAGTTTAACTTATTTGATCTGACACGACAGCCCACTCCAGAAGATTCTGGGCAGCTTATAAAACATGATTTTAGAGAGACAAACCTCACCAAAGTCAATATACACCTTTTATTCTGGAGTTAATTCATAATAAATCTTAGTCAGCAGATCCATTCAGAATTGTTCAGAAAACTGTGTGGCACACATCAGCCAGTAGTCTCACAGTTTCACTAAATCCTTTTAAACTAAGTGAAAGGATGAAGCTTAATCAAATAATTCCTCTCTGAACACAAGATGGCAGCCTTAAATACATACAGTCCCACACAGCTTTTAATCTTACAGATCATTAAATTCCTAATTTACACATTATGTTTTTGTGGGCCTGCCCATAACTCATTAGTGTTAAACTCATGAGTTGTAAAGATCAGCAAGTATGACAGCTGCTGGGTTTTTTTAAAAAGAAAAAAGAAAAAACAACATGCTCCTACTTTTGAAGGTGCATTGCTTGTCAAAAGGATGCTGTTTTTAATTCACCCTTAGGTTGGTTTTCACACTTAAGAGCAAAAACAGAGGTTGATTCTGTTGCTCTTTACCTGAATATAACATTTTCTATTTGGTATAAATTATCCATGAGTATTACTGACCACACAAAAAGAGGGAGCTGATATCTAGCAAGCTTGGTGTGTGTTGAGTTCTGGAGTTTGGGGCAGCATTTGGCAAGAGAATTTTACATAAGAAGTGTGCATAAAACTAAATGAGCAACTCACTCATCATGAAAATACTTCCTGTCACCCTTCATTCTTAAAACGTTAAATTTCTTCATTCAGCTTAATATGCCTTTAGAAAATATGATCAGGATTGGGGCATTAAAATGAAATACTGAGATCTTTCTGTCTGTGAAAATGTAATAGATGAAAAAATACCTCACCTCCCAGAATTTACTGACCCAGATATATTACCTAGGAATCCTGGGAATTCAGGGTAGGAAGAACCAGGATTAAATACTCATCATACATACTTCAAGATGTAACACATGTTAATGGAGCTAGTTTATAGGTTCAGTTATCACTCGCTAAACTAGGAAAGCAGTAGATTAGGATCTCTTGGTATAATCAATGGAGTATTTTTGCAATAGATTGGAAATGATTTATTATTACTATTTAATAGTAACAGCACAAAAAGCAGCTGATTGATTGACTGATCGATTAATTAGATTTGTATCCTGCCTTTCCACCAAAGAAAAAATGTACTTAAGGCTGTCAACAAAGATAATAAATTACAGAAAAAAATAATTAAAAATAATTAAAACAACATAATTACCAGGATAAAATTTAAACATGTTTACTACTACTGCTTCTATTCCTTTTTTCCCCTTCCTAAATAAGTCTGCTGAAATATCAGTAGTTTGTCAGGAAAACCAGGAGTGGATTTTTGTATGGTTCAGTCATCCTAGAGTATAGTTTACTGGCTCCACCATTTTGCACCTGGATCTATCTCCTCTCCTACACATTATTTTCACATAGCTCTAGATGACAGCCTTTAGTACTATAGTAAATAGAACAACCAACCAAGATACATTTTGTACTTTGTATATTCTAAGGACAGAGAAAAATGGTGATGTGGAAAAATGTGTGAATCAGATTTACATTCCCATTTTGCGCTGATGTGCTGTTTCTGCCACCTGTGAACAAGAGAAGGCTTGAGTGGACACAATAGGCCTGCCACTAAATGTCAGTCTTCCCAACCTGGTGCCCTACACAGGCCTTGGCCTAATTTAAGACTACTATGGATGAAACACCAAAGAGCACTAAATAGATGTGAGAGAGAGAAAGACAGAGACAGAGACAGAGAAATAAGCAAGGACAAGTAGTTGGAAATTGCTTGTAAGCACCGACCTTCTTGGCCCACTCTTGCAGACATATTGCATTTTGAACATGGCTTCTATGTCATTTGCGAAACCTCTCTTGGCTCCTTTAAAACTAAAAAGGTATCTACCTGTTTAAGCAGACTCAGAGAATAGAACCAAAAGGTACCTTGATAGCTGTCACTCAGGCAAGTCCCATATCGCTGGGTACTTTTCACTCATAACAGCGTCACCACCAGAAACAAAGACAGGCACAATGAGCCGTATTTTCAGTTTTCACTTGACAAAGAAGGAGAAGACTTCTTGGAGCTGTCAGAGGGGCATGATGGACAAAGGAGGGCAAGCGTGAGAAGAATGACTTCTGAAGATAGAGGACAACATCAACAAAAGAGAGAAGCAAATGGTATAAAGTAAAAAGTGATTCTCGCCATGACATAGTGAGTTCCTGGATTCCAGTGCAATGATTTAAATTGCAATTGTATGTGTCTTTATCTATGGGAAAATACTATTGAATTCATGAAATTTAGCCCTGAGTAGAATTATATGCTTTGCACTTTCCTAATTCTGTCCAGAACCTGAAGTGCTTGAAAACTAGTTCCAAGTGGGATAATAATATCTGGTGATGGGAATAATTTCCTACAATCATTTGAATTCGTTAGATCACCTTTTTAATTAACAGGCCATTCAATCTGGAAATTAAACATTATAGTGAGAACAATGGCATTAGCCCAGCAGGATTTACAATTTTGCTCCTTAAGAGGAGACTACCTTGCAAAATGGAAATAGAATGGTATTTGGGAGGATGTGAAATTATTTGTCCTGAAGATGATCAACAGCATAATCAGAGTGGTATCTCACCTTCTCTAGGATCTGTAGAATTAGTTGCTTGGCTAGTTTAGACATGTCATTTTGCAAACTGAAAACATTCATAAACAATGATATTTTCCTCTGGTGCAAGGAACCGCTCAAACCTACTCTGGCAGCATTCTCCCCTTAGAAACAGATATGCATAAATTGTTTCTAATGAGACCATCTGCCTTTTATAGCCCTCTTTGGAACTAAATAGTACCCAAAGACCACTCTGTCTTGTACAGATCGATGGATTAAATGCCTGCTCCTGCTTGTGAAAGAAAGAAAAGTGAATTGGATTTGCTGAAAGGGAACATGTTTTGATTACAATCATTCAGAATGACTGGATTGTAGCAAATGACAGTTTGAAAAAAAATGGCTAAACTTCAGTGGTCCAGGGAACATAAGAAAGAGTTTACAAGTAGTCTTCATCAAATCAGATTCTGATGAACATCCAGCAATCCTACATTTGTTGTTGAATTACATAATCACCAGTGATCATGATGGCTGAGTCTGACAGGATCTTGAATCCAAAGATATCTGGAGGGATATAAGCTCCCCACACCCATTCAGTACCATTAATTTATTGCAGATGAGGAAAATTCTCAAAACATCTCTTCTTAAAAATGTTCCTCTTAAAATTAAAAATCTTGGTTTTGAAAGCTTCTTATTTACAAGATAACTGTTTAACATGAGTGCCTTTCAGTATGTTTCCAATACTTCATACTTTCCAAGAGCTATCCTGGCTGCTGATGGTAGAAAGAGAAGCAACAAATGAACATAGTACAATTTCATGCACTGGGAAAACATTTTAGATGCTGCAAAGTGTGTGAGGATCACAACTCTACATTGCAATAATTTCATGTTGATTCACAGTCCATTGCGCTGGTAGAAAGTCACTCTACATTGCATTTGTGCTTGGAGCATTAACATACACATATATGCATACATGTTATAAGTAATGATTAAATCATTATGCACTACATTAGATCATTAGTGGTGAACTAATGAAATATGGACTATACACACAAAGAATATGGGAAGATAAAGTAAATCAAGATGTAATAACAGAAATAGGATATAATTTCATTCATTCTCATATGGACTCTAAAGGATGTTTAATGTCTCACCCTAAGAAAATTAATAGTATATAAACTATAAAGAAACACATTCACCAATGTTTTGCACATGAGAGATGTTCTTTTTTCTCTAAGTAAAAAATGTTCTCATTTATTCCAAATGGCTTAGAGTTAGAAAATGGATTAAAAATGTGGCTAATTTTGCATGAGATAGATATTGGCTCACCAGTGCTATCACGTCAGAGAAGAAACTACTTACTAGACTTTTCCTAATTTTGAGTTATGTGGAGAAATATGTTTATTATTTTTAAAGTTCAAATTATTTGGCTTGTAGTCTGAGAACCCCAGCAGCATAATGGGATATAATCATGGGAACTTGTGTTTAAATCCCTGCTTGCCATGAAGCTAAACTTAGATGTGTCTCCTGGGTGAAGACAGACATAAGTGCTAATCCATGATCCAAATGTTTATTTGCCACATTCTGAAGCATATGTATTCTTCATCCGAATTGTTATTTTCAAATCATAGAAAATAATTCCACTCCATCCTGCCCCGGTCAGACCCACTCCAATTACTGTATCCAGTTCTGAATATTACATTTTAAGAAAGATTCAGATAAACCAGAACAAATTAAGAGAAGTGCAACAAAGATGCACTTCGGACTTGGAATTATGATGTAAGGAGGAATATAATTTGGTGTGCATATTTGTCTTTAGCCTTTTCTTTTCCTATTCCCTCCCTCCTCTCCTGACACCTACCATGGGTATATGTAATATTCTTCTTTCAGAATAATACACCATGCCTCTGGTGAAAAGAATGTTGACAATAAAAACTTATCCTATAATACAGTTTTTAAAGTGCCAGAGGATTCTTCACTGGTTATTCTGTAATTCAGGAAAAATGTGTGTTTAAACCCTTTCCACCATACTGAGAGTTGTTGTTGTTGTTGTTTTACACTTTCCCAAATTAGAGTACCTCACAGGAATTTGTGAGGATTAAATTCAGATCTATTTATGGATATAACTATCAATTCTTCAACAGCATCATTCTGTAGCCCCTGGCATCTCATTTTGCAGCTGTAATAGGTTGTCACACTGCAAATAGGGACAGGTCCTAGTTTTTAAGAGCGCCAAGTGTGGAAATTACTGCAGCTCAATAGCAAAACAATGCTTTGCATGCAAGCAAATGTTTCTGTGCAGAAGATCTAAGGTTCAGGTGCTGGCATCTCCAGTTAAAAGGATCAGATGACAGGTGAAGAGGAAGTTGCTGCCAATTGTAGAACCAATCCATCAGTGACTGGTAGTTACAAGCAGTATCTGATACCTCCAGAATGAAGTACTGTTTTTCCAGCCTAGATTTATCTGCCTTTTAATTTCCTATAATGCCCCCAACTCATGCCTCTCAGTGCAAAATTAAATAGCAACTAGACCCAGTTGCCCAGATGATGAGATACATACATACATACATAGATACATAGATACATAGATACATAGATACATACATACATACATACATACATAGATTTGTATGGCCACTGCACATACAAAATGGGTGGAGCCGGCAGATTTTGACACACAGACACCCTTGCAGATATCACTACATCATTGTAGGTTCTTAGAGGTAGCTGGTAAGCCAGTATCAGAAAACCTGGCTTTTAGATCTGTGATATAATCCATCGGGTTTTTAGTAGTCTGTCCTAACTATGTAAATGCCTGCAACTCCTGTTGGATCAGAATAAGGATCAAACCAACATAATGAGTGCAATACCTGCTGCAGTGACCACTGCAATACACTCTCCATAGGATTTAGTAACTAATCTGGAAACTTCAATTAATACAGAATTCAGCAGCCAAATTAGTCTCTGGAAGCACTTACTGGACATTTCCACACAATATGGTGTGCCTTTCTTTGCTTTCACACCCCTATCATCCCATCCCATTCTCTCTCCTAGACAACTGAGCCAAATTACTTCTGGTTCAGTTGCACTGCAAGGACAGTTCTGAAGCCACTTGTCAGCTGGACACCCTGGAGCTTTGCAAAGCTTGGTGGCAAGCTGTTTCTCCACTAGAAGGATCTCTCACTGCATTCCTCCCTCTGCCTCATGAGCTTTAGCATTGTTAGCTGGTCTGGCATGGGAAATGCTAGTCTGATAGCTTCATATTTTCTTATTCCGTCAGATCCCTTCTTCTCTTTGGGAGAGGATGAGCAGGACTGCTTACATTTTTATTTCCTTTCTTTCCCTTTTGAATGAAAGGGGGCAACATTGCAGGACATACAACAACTCAGGGCCAAGCAGTGATTTCTACCCCTCGTTCTCAGCGTTTCTGAGTTGGCAGCAGGGAAGGTGATTGTAGACTGTTTTCAAACTGCTATGGAGGGATTGGGAAGTAAAAACTGTGCTCATGTGGAAGTGCCCACCAAGATGACATTACTTTTAGATATTATGCCAAATGCCCATTTATCTCCACATGGAATACAGAGCACTGGTTATTACTTTTAAAACCCTTTACACTTGGGGCCTGGTAATCTGAGAATAACTATATGATTCTTATCCTTGCTTATTGGCATCATCTGGGGAGCTTGCCTATGTGTGCCATGGAGTCCTCTGGCAGCAATTTGGAACTGAATTTTCTGTACAGCTGTCTCTGGAATGTACTCTTTGTCAAACTGAGTGAACAGTTCTCCTTATTCTCATGTAAAAGATTTGATAATATTAAACAGGCTTCTAATTGTTGATGGTTTTAATTTAAACCTTAATGTTGAACTGTTATTTTAATGCTGTCATTAATTCTGGCAAGGATGTCTGCAGGGTGTGGTCAAAAAAGTCAAGATGGTGGCCATTATGGTGTGATCAAAGCTGCACCTGGCTTTTATGTGTGTTGCACCATCACAGCCACCATCTTGACTTTTTTTTAACCACACCCTGAAGACACCCCTGAATTCTGGTTTTATGTTGCTGTTAGACTATAGTAGTTGGTGATAACTAAGATAGACATGAGAATGTTATCAACATGTCTGTCACTATTTACCTAGAAAGTTTTAAACAACTTCTGAGGTCACATTTAGTCTGTTAGAATATTGCATCTTCCTCTACAATCCTTTCTCAACTAAGAATTGGGCCACACCTCTGCTTTATCTGTGAACAGAGCAGACTTGTGGGTGGCTGTCTTGTCATGTCTCCTTTGATTCTGAGTATGTATGCCACAAGCAACAAAATTCCTCTCAGGTCTCCTTCAATACTCCAAAAACAACTTTTTGCTGTCTCCCATCTGATTTTGTGTGGGTTGGATTCAATTATTTTTAACTGGGCATGAATAATAGAAAATTTTACCAAAAGATACATTGGAGGTTGGATTGTGAGCTAAAACAAAAAGCTAATTTAAAGCCAAATAAGGCTCTAAAGAGAGATCCCTGGAAGAGCAATTTTGTCATAGTGAACATCATCAGAACAAAAAAGCACAAAAACTTGCTCAAGTGTGAGTTCATAAAAGCAAACAAAAACATTTTATTAGCTAGTTAAATACTCATAGAATGAAATGGGAAAGGAGGAGGGATAAATTCCTATCATATTTTTAATGAAGATACTAATCAATAAATAAAAGCAACTTACTTTTAAAAGTCTATTATAGAAATTTGACATTAAAAGTCTACATGGTTGTCATCATTCTTTAACTCAAAAGTTATTTGTGCAAGGCTGACTTGCAACTGCTTTTAATGAAAGCAAATAATCTGATCACAGATTTTTATGTCAATTAATTTGGCCTAAAATCTAAATCAGCCCTTGAGTCAGTCACAGGGTTCATACATTGCACTATGCTATAATGTGATTTGTGTGGCTTTGGCTTAGCTGAATTCAGCAATTATGCCAATAGAAGAGAATTAACAATTATGGCTTGTAAACCATGATTTATGGTTAAGTGTATTTATGAACCTAACCAATTGTGTTTTCTTCAGTAAGCCAGAGTTAAATAAACCATAGTGAAAAAGATTGTCAGCCTTTTACTTGCCAATATTGCCAATCCTGTCTGTTCTCCCCACTTTCCCAATTGCCAGGGGAAAAAAGCTTCTAGATAGCTCAAAATAAACAACTAAAAGCAAAACTTGGCTGGTTGCCACTCTTTGCTGAATGTTTGACTTCAGTTTCCATTCGGTTTTTTTTTTTTTTTTGGTTTTTTTTTTTGGCACTTCCAGACACCAACCGTTTCTCTCCCCAACCACTTTGAATTTAAAGCCCATCCAATATTGGGCTTTAATATATGACTCCATCATCCTGACCATTCCAGAACTTTTCAGACCTCAGGATTCCATGAAGGTGGGGTAAGTTGACATGCTGAGAACTGCCAACTGGTCAGTGTTTGCTCTTTGGGGGCAATGGCCAAGCACAGAGAAATGCCAGAAAACCAGGACTCAACTGCTCATCAGAAACTGATTGTTTAAAATAACTGTTTGGCCACCCCTTTCTGACTTGTTAAAAAAATAAAAGGGGGGATAGTTCTACTGTTCTACTGTTTTGAGGCTCACCATGGTGGCATGATGGTAGAACCTCATTTCATACCTCAGACCTAGCATTTTGGCTCCTTTTCAAGCCAGCATGATGATATAGTGCAATACCAGCAGGGAGGCTCATCAGCAAGGTGCCCTCTTTAGTGACAATTCAGGGAATCCCATGTAACAGGGTAATGAAATATTTCTGCCCTCAAAGGAACTTTCCTTGCTGCAGAACAGGTTTTCTCCATTTATACAAAGGACAAACTGGTGAAATCCAGTCTGCACCTTTATAATTCCACCAAGGATTTTAAGAATATAGTTTTAGCCTGTAAATAACTTCTGATTTGCTGGTTAGACCCAAGACATCAGAAACAGGGCATTGTCCTGAACTAGTAAAGGAACACTCAGTCTCTACAAAGAGGCTAGATTTCACTGATCCCCACATTCTATAAAACTGTGGTTAGGGAAGAAGGGGAGGAAGAAGAAAAATGGGAATTTATCTATGAATATCCAAACAGCAGGGCCAAAAGTATCTCTCTAACCATTCTGTTTGCCAAGGATTGCAGCTCACTTGTGCCTTTTAATGAAATTTGTTTAAAAAGGTGCTACCAGACACCTGTTAGGTTGTTGATATTTCTCTCAGAAATTTTAATTCTAATTTAACATTTCTCACAATGTAGTCTGCATATAAGCTAATTAAATCAGGTGACAGCATATAACTTTAGCATATTACATTTTCAGTTCTGAACTATTTAGTTGCTTCATATTCCATTGTAGCTGTTCTTTCCTGCTTATCATATATTATACATCTTTTACATTACTCCATACAAATGTCATCACTTTCAATAATCTCTCTCTCTCTCTCTCTTCTCTGTCTTCCCACCTCACCTTCCTACCCTCCGTGGTTTTTCCCTCTTCCAGGCCATCTTCAGATGCCACTGGTAGGGCTTTGCTGTTTGTCCTTCTAGTTAGAAATTCTTATTTGCTGTTGTGATAAGAGCTGTTTTCTTCTCAAATATTCCATAGGCCACCACTATGCTGGGATCACTACCCACTCCTATTTTGATAACATGTATTTCTTATTTTTCCTTCTCTTAAGATTTATGTCCCTGCCCCCTCCTTTCCTCCCTTCTCTCTCCCCTCCCCATTCTGAAAAAAGCTTATATTTAATTCAGTATTAAAATCATTTTTAATAAAGATTCTTTAAATGAGTCCATGTCCTATGCATCTTTTGTAGATAGTAACTGAGATTAATCTATGTTAAAAACCTAACATAACATAGTGCTGCCTGGAACACCTTAAAACAGCTACATCTTTTTCTGAGCTTGTGTGGCAGTTTTCAGCAGATGCATGATCCTGGGAAAAGATGAATTTGGCCTAAGGTGATCTTGACAGCCATACTATATATACTTACAACAGCATATCTAATGCTGATAGAGAATTGATTGCACAAATGGTTAGTGTGGCTAGAAACGGAGCAGACAAAAATACCAGCAGTGAAGCAATAGTTAGACACTATGTGGGTGTAGGAGGCATTGACAAAAATAACAGGCTGTATCTGTGTTACAGAAAAGAGATAAAGGGCTACATCTAATATGCCCAGGCTCTTGGCTCCTGGGGAGGCTTCCATGAGGAAAAGGGGATAACATTCTCAGATTCTCCCATCCTTCTGCATGAATGTTTTTAAAATGAAAGGTAAACTGTAGGACAACCATAAAAGTTATTTAAAACACAGCATAATTTTGGTTTAGAAACCAAATGAAGAGCAACAATTTAAAATTTTCTTAAAAGCTTGTGCATATAAAACAGTCTTAATTTTTTTAAAAAAATTGATTGACAAACAGTGCATTCCATTATTTTAAGTGATAGCACCTAACCAACCTTGGCTGATCTTTGACGTTAAAGCAAGGTCTAAGTTTATCAGTACTTGGAAGGGAGACCATCAGGATATTCCAAAAAATCATTGTCTGGAAGAATGCAATGACAAACCATGTACTATTGTTGCTCCCCCCCCCAAAAAAAACCCCAACATGTACTTGTCCATATAGTCATCAGGAGTCTTGGAAATAAAGGATAATTTTACTTAAATAAAAGATTCACTCATTCAGCAGATTTCAGTATGCACAGGCATTCAGAGTAGGATCTTAGATAAAAGGGATGGGTAGGAGAATATAGAATATTAGTGGATTTTCTATATGTTCACTAATATAGAGCATTCATAAAAAGATTTTCTGTGTTACTTAGAAGAAAACTCACCCCCATTATATCAGCCCGCCCCACTCGGTCCGGCAGAAAGGGCATATTGCGGACCCCACCAGTCAAGGAATTTCAGCTGGCAGAGTCTAGGAAGAAGACCTTTTCTGCCATGGCCCCCACCCTGTAGAACTTGCCACCTGAGGTGCAGTCCGCCTCCACTCTCATGGCCTTCCGGAAGAGTGTGACATCTTGCCTATGACAGATGGCCTGGGGGCCTGATGGGGGTTTGCATTGTTGGAACTGGCTGGTGGGGTAATCAATTCTGCCCCACCATCATCATCTTGAATTTTATATAGTCTTTTTATATAGTTTTAATTTTTTAGCTAATTTAATATAGAGATTTATATTCTTACTGTTTTTAATGTTTGATTTTAATTGTGAGCCGCCCAGCGTCACCCTCTGGGGGAGATGGGCAGCATATAAATTTAATAAATCAATAACAAATATATAAAAGTAACTCACATTTGCATAAAAGAAATTGAAACGTATGGGGAATACAAAAATAATTTTTATAACTTTTCAGCACAGACAATGAAAAATTATTTTGATGCATTAAAAACAAGAAGCTGGTTAGAAAGACAGGTAGGACTATTCTGTATTAATGGAGTCAAAGGAGACTAAAGAATTTGCATGAATTATGTGTATGTGTTCAGTGCAGAAGATGTACAGCAGATATTCATGTCTAAATAGACATTTTCAGAAAGTGAGACTAAGAAGCTGGTGCAGGAAACGTGACAAGGCATGGAGTTCTAGACATTATTGACCAATTGAAAACAAATCACCAGCTCCAAATGGCATCCATCTGGGAGTTTAAAAAAAAAAAAACTTAAATGGGAAAATACTGATCTAATAGCAAAATGTCCCAAAGACTGACTTTTGAGTCAGAGGACTGGAAAATGACCAGTGAAATGCCAATTGATGATGATAGTGTCCAGGGCAAATCTAGGAAATTAAGATCAATTAACTTATGTTCTAGTTAATATGTGAAAATGTTATTAAACATACTAGATAAAAATTACCAAGAAGATAAATTTACCAAACATAAAGACAAATCTATCAGCATAGGTTCTGAAAATTGCTCTGTCTCACTAATCTTACAGGGTTTTGAGAATATCAGCAAGCATCAAAGCAGGAATGATTTGATAGATTTTGTAAAATTCCTAAACAATACTGAGCAATCATGGCATAAAAGGAGACGTTAAAGAACAAGAAGGAGAGAATGGGAAGGAATAGAGTGAAAGGATGAAAGACAGTGTAATTCAAGGGTATACAGTATTTTAAATCGAATGATTTTTCATTTATGCAGATGACCAGGAGGTAGGGATGAGATAGCCAGGTTTGCCAGTGACACCAAATAATTTAAAGTGGTTAAAGGAAAAGCAAAAAGCAATAAAAGACTCTTTCCAAACTGTGGGAAAATTGTAAAATAGTCCAGCATAAGTTAAGAGTCCTAACTTTATTTGATGGTGCATGGTGTCTGACCAGGAAATAGAATTTGGGGTTGTCAAGGGTAGGTTAAGGAAAGCATCAACCCATTATTGGACCTCTGTGAAAAATTATGTTAAAAAATTATGTTTTTATGTTATGTTATCATAACATAAAAATTATGTTATGATGCAACTATACTTACAGTAATATGTCATGGTTACTGCACCTTAAAAAATGAATATGAAATATGGCATGATACCCTGTGATGATATTACATAGCTAAGGTGCCAAAAATGTAATCCAAATGGTCAGGAAGTAGAGAAACTCTTTATGAAGGAATCCTGCAGTGACTGAGACCTTTGGTTGTTGTTTTTTAATGTTTAAGAGTTGACCTGATAGAGGTATATAAAATTACAGAAGAGTATAGAGATGGTGGATACAGAAGCTTTTCTCTTCCTCTATTAATAGTAGAATCCAGGATTATCCAATGACATTGAATGGTGGGATCTTCAGGACAGATACCTGGACATTTTTCTTTATTATGAAATCTGATAAAATAGGATATAGTTGCTGCTGGTAGTTGGTGTAAGCAGCACTGAGCTGGATGGATCAATGGCCTGACTTAGTTTAGATGAATAGTTACGTTTTCAGTGTTGATTGCACATTTGCAAAGCCCCACCCGTCCTTTCTCTTTTATATCCAGAAGTCTTGATTATCACTGTCAACTGTTTTTCCAACTTGCATATCAGTAAAATTTTACTAATGAGAAAAGTGTATATATTCAAATTGGTTGAGGCAAAAAGTTCTGGATGTGCAATATACATTAAAGGGTATTTTCAGGACATCAAATGCTGACTGTAGTTCTCTTCTGGGGTTAAAAAGAGGCTGGTGGTTTCAAGGAAGAACAAATCATTTGGAATACCTTATGTGGAGAGAGATCTTTTGTCCTGTCTTGAGGTAAGAGTGTGGGTGCACATTTGCAATTCTGAAGTACGTCCCAGAGACAGTTACCAGAAGGAGTAATTGAATTGGCAGGCTAAGATATGATAGAAATATATTAAATAACTTTCTTGCTACACTTTCTGGAAGGCGGGAGAAGAGGTGGTTTATGCAGTAATGCTGCAGAAATTAGTGCAGTGTCAATCTGAACCTTTTTGGGGATGGGGGTCCCTCTGAGTCAGTACTGACTCCTGGCAACTGCCGAGACAGTGTTGACTCCTGGAGAACTACCTGCAGTTTTCATGGCAAGATTTTCAGAAGGGGTTTGCCCTTGCCTCGTTCCTAGGGCTGAGACAGAGAGTGACTGGCCCAAGGTCACCCAGCTGGCTTCGTGCCTAAGGCAGGACTAGAACTCACAGTCTCCCGGTTTCCAGCCCGATGCTTTAACCACTGCACCAAACTGGTTCTTAAGTTGAACCTACACTAGACAATATTCTTTTGCCACAGCTCAGTCACTTTTGCAGTAAACAAATATCATCTCACACAAGCAGGATTAAAAGTCCTGCTGTATATGAAAAGATATTTCTTCAGGAGGGCTGGGGGGAAAGGCAACAAAGAAACCTCTAAGTCTTCTTAAGGCAAGTCTACAAAGTGGGGAGATATGGAAGCTTTAGGTCTACTTGGTTTCATTTTCAGAGACTTGCCTTGAGCAACCAAAAAAGAGAGAGAGAGATCTGAGAATGTATGTGTTTCTACTCCCTTTCTGCAGCAACCAAGAGCAAAGGAACTGGTGAGGCAGTGAAGTTTTCCAGTTGTACAGTGTAAAAGGTTTCTGTTACCAGAGGCTAGGGAAGAGAACAAACCAAACTTAAATGAAAAAAAGCCATGATTTGTTTAACATTTGTAAGCCAGAACCTGGCTCTTTCAACAAACCATAGTCATAAGCTTTGGCTTAGTTCAGGTGAGCAAAGCAAAGACACCACAATAACATGAACATGAGTGGGGCTTGGAAACCTTGGGAGTTTTGTGTGGGATGCTTGTATTTTAATGTGTTAAACCTTTCAAATAGTGTATACAACTATTTTATTTGGGTTTGTATTGAAAATTATTGGGAAATGAAAATTAACAGGAAATTTCATCTTAGTTTTCTAATGGCTTGCTACTAAATTTCTGCATCAGGATTACGGAGCATTCAGGCAACACACAAAAAAATACACCAATGTGCCAGTATTCACTTCTTCATTCACCAAAATGAAGTGAAAGGCAAGCAGCCTGCAATCCTGCTACAGCTCAAACAGCTGTTTTGTATTACCTTCCTACACTCCTGGCATCATCCCTGATATTGGGGGGGAAATGAATAGAACACAGACATAGGCAAAAAGATAAGCAACAGATAATGAAGAAGCTATGTAGCTTGCAAGAATACAAATTCCAGTTTTCATGCATGTATCCCAGAGAGATGTGAGGCTCTGTTGCAATAATCATGGTGCCAATGTCCAAAACATTTGCCTTCTAAAAAGATCATAGTGACTGATCCTATGCATGTATCTCTTGTTGGCAAAAGGGTGTTGCATCAAACAGCATTTTCTTTAAAAAATATCCATCTGCAGAATTCCTTTTCAGACTGGATTACTATAAAGCCTAAAGCTGCATTTGGTATCAGTGAATTTCTTTGATTTTGGGAATCTGTTACACTTACTCCATCAGACCAACTTGAATCGCTGGGCTGCTGGGAGGATAACCAGGCATCCCAACTCAAACTCCTGGGATGAAAAGGTGAGATAAAAAAATAAATAACTAACAAGCCAGTACTTGAATGTTGCAGTAAGACTTTTTAAAGTGATGGTCCTAGCATCGATGCACTCTTGGATGCTCTATTTCATGCAGCAAACTGTCCAGCCAACACTCTATCTGCAAAGCAAGAAGGAATGGCTGATTGTAAAATTAATGTTGTGAAGTATGAATTTGATAAATCCTTCTCTATTAATGTCATCCAGTGCTATTTGCCATTTATTTTTAGAGGAGGAGGATTGTCCTGATGGCCAAGATTATGTTGAAAGTATGAAAATCACTGGTTTCTGACTCCCAATAGCAAAAACAAAAAGCTATTTTCTCCTCCAAATTATCCTGCTAACACTGAAAACACTTGGAGGAAATCATAAGTAATTCTGCAGCACTTCTAGCTAATTACCTGTCCATTGACAGATCTTTTGACACCAGAACTGAGATGAAACTGGGTTTGAGTCAGCTGTTCTCACCATTTTAATTACCAAGACACTACAAGCCCTTCTGTATGATGGTTTGCAGTAAAGAGATTAAATTCTCTCCATTTAAAGATAAAGATCTAATAGCCAATCAGAACGTGCCTGTCTGGCTAATTAGTGAGCCAAAATGTCTCAGCCAATCAGTATCCAGCAATCGGCCAGTAATGGGTGCCTCAATCTTTCTACTCATTTTCATGAAAAGACAAATTCCTTTCTTCTCCCTCCAAAAACTGCTTTTTTAAAAAAGTAAATTGAAAGGGTTTCTATCCACCTTGCTGTATACACCCTGGCATGACTACTGTGTATTTTGTCCCTTTTACAATCCTGCCACCTTGCCATTATAACGGACACCAGGTGTTAGAAGGCAGGATGGCTAATCTCTTCTGAAGTCTGGAGACTATGAAGGACTTGATGGGAAGAAACAGGTCTAATTTTAATCCTGGCATGACTGTATGGCCAGAAGTCATCCTTTTCTGTCACTGGCACCAGATGGGGTTGCATTCAAGAAGCAGATTTGCAGTCTGGGGATTTCCTGGACTTGCAGTTTCTGCTGGAGCAACAGCTACACGTCAGGGTCAGAAGAGCCTTTGTCTAGCTTTGGATAGTGTGTCAGATACAGTTTGTCGTAGAATAGGATGTGCTGTCAGGAGTGACTCATGCCCTTGTCACCTTGCATTTGGCCTATTGTAATTAGGTGTACATGGGATTGCCCTGAAAAGCCACCAGCTTCAGTTGGTGCAAGATCAGCTGCCCACTTGTTGATAGGAGAGAACCATTATAGGCAGATAACCCCTTTGTTGTAGGAGCTGCACTGATGGCCAGTTTGCTTCCAGGTACAATACAGGGTGCTGGTTATTACCTATAAAGATCCTCGAGTCCTGGATATCTCCAAAACTTTTAAGTAGAACCTGCCCACCCAATACAGTCTAGCCAGGAAAGTTCCCCTCACCCCCATCCATCTGGGAGATCAGGGACTGGACAGCCTGGAAGCAGGGCTTCTTTGCAATGGCTGCTTCCCTTTGGAGCAGTTTGTCCCCAAAATTAGGATGCCTCCATGTTGATATCTGGGACTGTTAAGACACAACTCTTCTGCAGAACCTTTACAGAATAAGTATTTGATACCAAGCTGGGGTTATGTGTTATTCAGGGACTTACCCAGGAGTAGTGAGGCTGATGAATGAGATTATGTTTTTATTATTTATGTTTTTATTTTTACCTTTGCTCTATTCTAATGTCTTACTGTATTGACATTACCTAGAGTCTGAGGTTGAGGCAGCACACAAATCTTAGTAAATAAATAATATATCTTCTTGCATGGCTACACAGACTGCCCCATTTGAACCAACAAAGCAAACTAGAACCACCTCTGTAGTACCATTTGGAAATTCCATCATGATGCTGAGGCTGCTCCTAAGGTTGTGGCGGTGGTGGGGGTACAGCTTTACACTGGTTCTTCTCCTTTCTCCAGGGTAAGTTCCAGTCAGTGCTGATGGGGGGAGAGAAACCCACCTCATAGCCCCCTACTTGTTGGGGGCCACAGGGCTTGATGCTGCCCTGCTCCTGTTTAACATCTACATGAAGCTGCTGGGGAAGGTCATTTGATGATACAGGGTGAGATATCATCAGTATGCAGATGAGACTTAATTGTACATCCTCACCTCAGGCCAACCGAACAATGCTGTGGAAGTTCTGTCCCAATATCTGGAGGATTTGGGGGGTCTGATTGATGAGGAACAGGCTCAAGCTTAACCCTAGCAAGACTGAGTGACTTTGGTTTTCGCTCCTCCAGATTTGGTGATTTTCCATGTTTAGTTCTGGATGGAGTTGTACTACCCAAGACAGAGCCAGTGCACAATTTGGGGTCCTCTTAGATTTCTAGCTCTGTTCAGGAGAGGATAGCTTTGTACAGCTGTGCATCAATTGTGCTTTTTCCTGGACTGGGAGGCACCGTAGACAGTCACTCATCCTTTGGCCACCGCCTAAATGGATTACTGTACTGAGGCTGCCCTTGAAGAACATCCAGAAGTGACAATTGGTTTAGAATGTGGCTGCACAGGCAATGATAGGTGTTTCTCATTTTATCTGTGCTACATCTTTGCTTTGTGAGCTGCATAAGCTCCTAATAGGCTTCTAAGTAGAATTCAAGGTGCTGGTTGTCATCTAAAAAATACTTCACGGCATGAGGCCAGAACATTTGAGGGACTACCTCTTTCTGATTGTTTCTCCCTACCCAATTAGATCCAGCAGGAGGAATATGGTCTGGGTCCTATTGATTAAAGAATGACATCTAGTAGGACCCAGGAAGTGTGCCTTTTCTGTAATGGAAACTACCCTTTGGAAAAGTGGACCATCCAATATTAGATTGGCCCCAATACTGGTGGCTTTCTGGAGAGTGCTTAAGACCCGGCTGTTCTACCCAACGTGGGGGTCAGGAAGTTTGTGAACCCAATGTGGTTTGTCATTTTTAGGGAAGAATTATCAACTGCCCTTTTTCATTTTCATTGTATGCTGAATGGTTTTGTTACTTGTTATTTATACTGTTATTATAAATTCTGTTTGCCGCCCAGAGTCACCTTGATGAGATGAGGGGCTATATAGAAAGAAAGAAAGAAAGAAAGAAAGAAAGAAAGAAAGAAAGAAAGAAAGAAAGAAAGAAAGAAAGAAAGAAAAAGAAAGATCCCCTATTTGCACAGGAAGCCTTGTCATTATAACAAGAGGAAGAGGGCCCCAAGTGTAAAAAAAAAAGGCCACAGCAAGGTTGACTCACCTCTGGGGGATTCAGTGAGCTCCATGATTGGGCAATCACCCACATCTGGCAATGTCCTGTCTGCAAATAGATGTTTCCATTGCTGAAATCACATTCCTGGGTTGAGCATGTGCTCAAGGGCAGTTTAGTTCACAATTCAGTGTCCCTCTTCATATGCCACTATGACATCTGGCTTTGTCTGGTAGACCTAGAGATTAAAGTGAAAAACAAAATAGATTCTGCAAGGTTAAAGTCTGTTCATCCTTGATAAAAACATTATTCCTTTTCTATGCACTACAGTCAGGAAACAAAGCGTATTCACAAATCTACACTCAATTTTAGTGTAGATGAAAATGAAACTAAATATAACATGGAACAAATATAGCAAAAGGTATTTCAATCTCTTTCTTTCTCTCTTTCAGTAAAATGAATATGCTGCAGACCAGTATGCTACCTGCAGGGCCGACCTTGCGTTTGGGCACAGGTGGCAACTTTCAAGTTCCTCTTACCTCCTAAACTTAAACTTAGGCTAGCTAGGGTGATGTAGTTTTACTTTTAAATTCCTACAGGTTGTTAAGGGAACAAATCATAGTACCAAGGTATCCAATAAGTGCCATAGAAGTAATTAAAAACAATAAAACAACCAACCTCTCTTTCATACATACTATAGTATGTATGCTTGAGTTTATTATACTCCAGCTACTGTTATCACACACTAAATCATGAAATGTCCACTCCTAAATGTTGTACACAGGTGTAATTTTAGGAAGAGTAATTTATGATTTAAATATTAATTCACAAATGGTGTGTAAGCATTACTGCAAACCTTAGAATCAGGATCTTAGAAGAGTTATTTTCCTTTTAACTTCCATGTGTGTCATGGCAGCCATTTTGTAAAAGGTCAAGTATTCCCCATAGCAGCCATTTTGTGAGAATCCTGGCAACATGCTGTTAAAAATTAAAATGCACCTACTGACCCAAAAAGGTTGGAGACCCCTGGGTTAGACTGAGACAGATGTGTTAAAGACCACACCATATGCTTTATGGTTGAATGGAAAGTTAGAACGAAGGCTCTCCAGTTCCATATCTATTTCATCACACTGCTCAGGCTGTCTTAACTGCAGCTATATCTTAAGAGATCACATCAATAAGCCAGAAACCCTGAGGTGCCAAGTGTAGGAATCTATACTTCAAGGTCAGTTTCTGGAAGTTAGTCCTCCTAGTGTCATGGGGTTAAACAAATAGCTGGTAAAGAAATAAACCTGTCAAATAAATTGTATTTTGCAGAGGTCCCAAGAAACAGACAGGTCTGCTGTTTGTACTGAAAAGAATGTGTTACAGATTTGCTCACATTAAAACTCTATAACATTTCAGGATGTTTGTGACACAAATAAGAACACAGGAGCATCAGACAAGAGAAAGTTGTTTAGTATGAAAACCCAGTGACCCTTCGTTCAACCAAATGACTTGGGGGACTTGCTATTCAACCTACTCATAAGTTGAAAAAACATTAACTAGAAGTCTTAATTATATGATTCCCCAATGACAGACACCAGGGACAACAAATTTGTCCTGATAGTAACAGCTGGTATTTAAGCATTTTTTTCACATAAGTCCAGCCATACAGCTCTTTCAGGAAACCACAGCCTAACTGATGAGAAGCAAAAAAATATACTGAACCAGGCCCAAATCAGATACACATGACTGAGAATCAAGAAGGGTTTATAGAAGAATTACCAAATACTTTTAGCGTAGTAAGTCACAAGCAAGAGAAGCTAAACATGGATTGTACTCTGTCCTACCAGTGTGAGTAGTGCAGCAATACATACCATAAAAAGAAAACACAAATGTTACTGCAAAAAAGAGTTTTGTAAGGGTAGAATTCAACCAGATTGCTTGTGCTATTAAGTTTATAGCTCTATTCTAGGGAAAGAACAGATTCAAGATCTCTGAATATTCAGTTTCACCTTAGAAATGTAGGTTTTCTAACTTCCTTCTAGTCTTGGCTTTGTTTCCCCCATATTAAATTCCAGGAGTTCCTGGAAATTAATAGAATCACAAATATTTTAATAGCCTAAAGTCCAGGATATATTTGTAATTTTCTTCTTGAACAACTGTGGAGGCAGATGAACAATGCTAGTAGCTCAAGATGCAAGCTGATCTAACAAAGCAATCCTACATTTTAGTGGGGCGAGGGCTATGTGGCAGAAAATCTATCACTTCTAGAGCTTTACTAGCACTTTTAAATCAGGATAGGAATTACTAGCCCTTCTTTCCCCCCCCCCCCCCCCCCAGGAGTTTCTGGAGGGTACTTTATTTTCCCAATCATGGAAATAAATAGGAGGGGAAAACATCATGCCAGATTCAGACTGATATAAGCTAGATGGCTGAGTAAACACCCACTTTGGACCCTATCACCATAAAAAATGTCTAGTGGTACATCAACCCATGGGGTTTTCAGAAGGCACATTTGGGATCTTCAGGATGCTGTTCCTATCATAGAATAGCACTTCTACCACACACTAATCCTTCCTCTGCCCCCACCAGCCTTTGACAGGTCTTGAAAGTGGTCTGCTGGTCTCCATTCAAACTAGAGCTATAGATGTATTTCAAGCTGAAATATCAGATGTTTGATTTGGAGTTTTTAGTATAACTTTATCCATGAAAATCTTTCATCTTCTTTGTAATATCTTCCATATTGAAAGGAGCTATGATTCAGATATGAGCAAGCAAACCAATTAAATGTTTTAAAGAAAAACTGTCTGCCTACAAAATAACTTGGGGAAGATCCTTTTTATATAGTACTAGACAACCCGTGATCCACTTGGTCATGTTTCCTTACCTAAACAGAGAAACAGAATGATCAAGGACAAAAAAGCAGTGGGAGTGTGAGCAATTTCCCCATTGATTTTCTTTGTGGGAAGCTGGCAGGGAGCCTCAGAAACCAACCTTCCTTCCTTCCTTCCTTCCTTCCTTCCTTCCTTCCTTCCTTCCTTCCTTCCTTCCTTCCTTCCTTCCTTCCTTCATATAATATAGGCATGTGCCATTTGCCCTCCCTTCACGACCATCAGGAGAGTCCCTGTGAAGCTTCCTCCTCCTCCTCCTTGACTGACCCACAGAACTGCCTGCCACTTTGCTGGGGGGAGGTGAAATAAAGGGAGCATGCATCATGAGGAATACTGCATATCCACTCCCCATTCCAGCATGTCCCCAAGGGCCCCCTCCTTGGAGGGAGAAAGAGGGCTCACCCATTGGCCACCAGCATCCCCAGCCAGTCTACCTCACCAGCAGGCATCCAAGTCAGTCCCTCATCAATGCCCACAGCCATTAAAAAATTTCAAATTTCAGCCTCAGTTCCAAAACAGCCAATTGCCACTCACCCATTGGGCGTTGCTGCCAGCCAATTGGGCATAGGAGGCAGAGGGAGGCAGGAAAGAGGTTGGGGAGCCTTTCCCTTCCCTTCCTTTCCCTTCCCTCCCTCCCTTCCAACATATAATATAGGCTTGTGCCATTTGCCCTCCCCTCAAGACCCTCAGGAAAGGCCTGGTGAAACCTGCTCCTCCTCCTCCTCTTCCTCCTCAGATGACCCACAAAACTGCCTGCCACTTTGCTGGGAGGAGATAGAACAAAAGGAGCCATGGACCATAAGGAAAACTGCACCCCCTCTCCCCATTCTGGTGTGTCCCCAAGGGCCCCCTCCCTTGAGGAAGGAAGAGCGTTTACCCATCAACCACTGGTGCCCCCCCCAACCAGCCCAGGTGGGAAAGAGGTTGGGATATGCCCATGATGATCATGTGACCTGGGCTGACCACGGTGGTTAAGCAGCACAGTAGTGCTGAAGCAGCCACAAATTTCCCAAATTTCAATCCCACTGGAGTAATTGGTCTCAGATTTTGGATGCATTCTGTAAGTTAGCCCATTTAAGGTACCTTGGTACAAAAATGGTCACCCTATGATGCACCATTTTGCCCAGTTGAAGGTTACAGACATGAAAGTTTCAGTAGTATATAGATTTTCAACCCAGTAGCTATGTAACTGGGACAGGGGAAAGCCATTGAGTAAAGAGAACAATCTTTCTCTCTCAGTCTAACATACATACTGGAAAGCAGAAGGAAGACTCAGAGAACTGGGCCTTTTTTAAAATATCATTGGACCAATCCATTAGTCCATCTTGCCCAATATTCTCCATGCCACCCTTCCCAAACTGCTGCTGGGAGTTATAATCCAACATACCTGAAGGCATCATATGGAGAAGGCTCTGTGCTGAATAACAACAGACTGCCAGAATTTCACATAGAAGCCTTTTCTGCCATACCTGGAGACAGCAGGAACTGAATCTATGTGCAAATAAGATCTCTGGAGCTGGGAAAGAAAAAAAGGAATATCTGAAAACATATTAACAATTATAAATGTGATATAAACATAAATCAATTACCATATGAATATTTCAGAGTCAATCTTACCTTTCAAAAGGGGCAATTAGCTCTTTAGTCTAGCATTCTGGAGCCAAAGGGTTCAAATAGCCTTCAGAGACTTTACCCAAACAAAATCAGTAATAAATGTGTGCTAGAGTTTGGGCTTATTTAGTTCCTGGGATTCTATGCATTAATCCCTTACCTCTTCAGATCTTACTGAATTACAATTCTTAGCAACTATGGCCACCATGGCCAATGGGGGAGTGATGCTGAGAGGTTTAGTCATATTTAGAGGCCACAGGTTTCTCACAGCCAATGTAAAACTTTTATTTTACATTTTGAGTTCTAATAATGCCATTAATTACATTAATGTAATTAAAAGTATATAAGCATAGGTCAGATGGAGAGAGACAGAGAGACAGAAATGCAGAAAGGGAGAAACTGATCAAAATGTAAATTAAGCATGGTCCCCAGTAATTGGATATGAGAGAATCTGGATATCCCAAGGCTGTAGAATACAGTAGACTCAGAAGTTATCATCTACCTCCTGCATTTTCCTAGGTTGCTGCTGCCTGTTTACTTTAGCTGGGAAGTTGGGATGACATTCATACTTTGGGTGACCCTGTTGGGAGTATATACTCTTGGCATATACTCCCAGAGTTCTTGATTCATCCTTCCCAGTAACAGCCCACCACCATCAGAATGAGGCAGCATAGCAGGACTTGAGGAGCATGTGATAGGTAAGTACTAAAACAATTTAAATCCATTGACAACTATCCCTTCCTCTTGATTCACATGGGAATGGATGACATGGCCAGAAAAGACCTTGAAAGACTCTCTGGCCACTATGAGCTCTGGGGCAGGAAGGTGAAGGAACTGGGAGCATTAGTAGTTCATTCATCAGTCTTTTCAGTTGAGGGTCACCATGCCAGAGGAGAAAACAGGATCCTGAAAGTCAACAACTGGCTATGTGGATAATATCGCCAAGTAAGTATTTGGATTCTATGGCAATGACTAATGCTACTTTCATGAAGGACTCTTTTGAAGAAACAATCTACATCTGCATTTAGCAAGCTCTTTGCCAGTCTCATCCTGAAGGTATTAACTAGAATAAAAGCCCAGAACTGAACATGTAGCCAAAGGCTGGGGCCAAGAAAACCAACACAAAGGCAGGAGGCCCGGGTAAGGGACTCACAGGAAACTGCAAGAGAGACAGCAGTAGGTGATGCACTAGTTTCTACACGAATGCCCAGAATTCAGGAAATAAACAGGGAGAACTAGAGGCCTTAACTCAGAAAATAAATGTGATGTGATAGCCATCATTAAAACTTAGTAGGATGATATTCATGAATGGCAACCAACTATCTGGAAGGCTAGAACTTATTCTAAAAGAACAGACCCAACAGAAAGAGTGGGGGTACTGAATTGCATATGAAGAAAATACATACAAGTAGTCCTTGCATTATGATGGCAATTTGGATGGGAATTTCCGTTGCTAAATGATGTGGTTGTAACATCACTTTACTGCATCACTTAGTGACAGCAATCCCAGCAGTCTTGGTTTCTGTCACAACCCCAGGACCACATGGATCATTAAGCAGGAAGAGGCAGGAGTCCCAGGCAAGCAGGCTGGCAGGTGAGAGTTATGGGCACAGGGGGTGGGCACTAGGGAGCATGGCAGGTGTTACAGGTGGGGAGCTAAGTGCCACAGGTGGGTGCTAGGGAGTGTGGGCAGGTGCTGTGGGTGGGTGGGGTGCCATGGGTGGGCGCTAGGGAATGCAGGCAGAAGAGCAGCAGAGGGGGGACCATTGTTAATGTAGCCCAGCCTGAATTTTGATCACGTGACCACAGGAGCACTGCAATGGCTGGAACTTCAAGGACTGGTCATAAGTCCATTTTTTCAATGCCATTGTAACTTTGAACATAAGTTCAACAATGGACATAACCTGAGGACTACCTGTACTTACATAGGAATTCAGGAACTGAAGCATGGAAATTCTGTTAGAATGTTTGGGTAAGGGGGAGAGAAATAACAGTGATACTTTAGGGGAGGTTATTATACCTGGTCAGGCAGAAGTTACAGATCTTTCTGTGTCAGATGGCCAATAATGATAATAGGATATTTCTATTACCTTGACATCTGCTGGGAATATAACTCTGCTAAGACTCTGAGATCCAACAAATTCTTCTTGTCTCTTGCCAGAAACTTCATTTGTCAGAAAGTAGAAGAAAAAACAAGGTCTGCTGTTGTGGGCCTAATCCTCATCAACGGGAAGATATTGCTTAAAGAAGCAAAGGTAATTGGTACGTTAGGAGAAAGTGATCATGTTATTCTTGAATTCATGATATCCAGGGGAGGAGAAACTGAGTAGAGTCAGATCTGCATACTAGTTTTCAGAAATGCTGATTTTGATAAAGGGTAGGTCAGATCCAATAACTTGAAATTGTGAAGGGAAAAAAGTGTCCAGGAGGATGGGAAATCTTATGCAATGGAATGTAGTGGAGAAAATAACAAACAAAATGGACACTGCACATTCTCCCTGCCCCCTATCTTTTGGATATCACCAGGGTCAAATGACTCAAAGCTGGCAGGCTGGCCACTGAAGAGAATTAAAAAAAGACAGGCTTGAGCAGTGGAATAAAAAGAATAAGATGGAATTTAACAGGGAGAAATATTAAGTTCTGCAGCTGGGTAGGAAAAAAGTGCAAGTATAAGATGGGGGATACCTGGGTTAGCACTAGTACATGTGAAAGGGATCTGAGAATTTGTCAACCACTAGTTAAACATGAGTCAGCAGTGTGATGCAGCTACAGGTAGTCCTCAAGTTACAACTGCAGTTGGGACCAGGATTGCCATCACTAAGCAAAGCGGTTGTAAAGAGCAATGTCACATGACCGCATCGTTTAGCAACAGCAATCCAAACAGTCCCAGTTGTCAGTTGTCCTTGTAACCCAAGATGTGCAGATCGTTAAGCGGGAAGTGGAGGGAGTCCCAGATAAGGAGCACGGGGGGGGGGGGGCTGGGAGGCCTGGTGCAGGCCATGTATGAGTTGGGGGAGAGGGTGCTCAGTTCAGTGTGAGCTCAGAAAGGTAGGTGAATGAGAGCGCGAGGTGCACGCAATTGCAGGGAGGCCGAGAAAAGAGGGCTCAGGGTATGTGCAATTGCAGGGAAATCATGGAAAGAAGGTACAGGGTATGTGCGTACATGTGTGTGATTGCAGGGAGGCCAGAGAAAGAGGGAACAGGATATGTGTGTGTGTGTGTGTGATCACAGGGAGGCCATGGAAAGAGGTCATGGGGGTGTGTGCATGTGTGCAAGCACAAAGAGGCCAAGGAAAGAGGGGGTATGTCCATGCATATGCACGATCACAGGGAGGCTATGGAAAGAGGGCATGGGGTGCATGCATGCATGCGAGTGCAGGGAGGCTTAGGAAAGAGGGTGTGGGGTGTGTGCAAGCGAAGGGGGGAAGGAGGACACAGTGAGTGTGAGTGAAGAAAGGCCTTGGGGGGGAGACTTACGCCAGCAACTTGCAACCCTCCTTGCTGGCATCCCATTGACTTTGCTTGTGGGAAGCAGGCAGGGAAGGTTGCAAATGGTGATCATGTGATTGCAGGGTGCTTGGCAACCAGTCGTAAGTGCAAATGGGTTGCCAAGCTCCCAGATCATGATCACATGACCACAGGGGTACTGGGATGGCCGTAACTTTGAAGGAGTTTCTGGCTGTTACCAGAAAAGGAGTTGTAACTCTCCTTTTTCAGCACCATTGTAACTTTGAACAGTCACTGAACAAATGGTCATAACTCGAGGACTACCTGTATTAAAAAGGCAGATGCTATCTTGGATGTATTAGCAGAGCATAGAGTCCACATCACAGGAAGTAATTCTTCTACACTGCTCTGCCCCCCCTCAGAACCCACTTGTACACTATTCTATTGTCCCAGAGGGCAGGAACAGAACCAATGGGTTAAAACTATAATGAAGTAGGTTTAGACTGGATATCAGGAGGAACTTCCCAACGGCATTAGATATCAGTTAGTGGAACATACTGCCACATGAAGTGGCAAGTTCTTCTCCGAAGGTCTTCAAATGAAGGCTGGATGGTCATCTGTCAGAGACCCTGAAACAGATCCTGCATTGAGAAAGGGGTTGGGCTAGATTTGTTTTTTGTTGCACTTCTGCCTGCCATGGTCAAGAGAGAGTAATTTACATATATCCCTAAAAATACAGTAAAAAGTTCACCGTACAGATAGGAAAGAAGCAATGAAAACGCAAACAGATGTCTATATGACCTCTTAGATCCCTTCCAGTTCTGTGATTCTATGAAATGGGCTGGGGTCACACGACACAATGATCTCCCTTTTTGGGCCTGAAAGATTTTCAGAATAATCAAGTGTAGAATTTTGTACAGATGCAGCCAAACTAGGTGTTTATCTGACAGTTAAACACATTACATGAATTACATGCGCTCCACTACCACATACACACACATTTCTCTCCCTCGTTTTGCCTTCTTTTCTGTGATCTTAACACTCTTCTCTGCTCTTAGTTTACACACACGTTTCTCTCCTTACCAAGCAGAAGCACTCGTATATTTTCTTTCTCTTTAACTTTTAGAGTACTTTGGATGAGTGTAGAGCAAAGCAGATTGTTTCGCTACAGCAGACTGGATACTCTCCAAAAGTGTGTATTTGAATTCCCAGTGAATTCCTCAGAAATCCACATACCTGGCTGGCCCCAGGTTGGGAAGACCATTCTAGAGGACTTCTTGGATTACCTTCAGCCAAGGTGCTTTCCAAATATTGTACACCAGGCTTTTTCCTACTAGGGCAGGAAAGGGATGGGGAAGGCCTACACACAGACACACACAGACATATGCAGTTATCAGGGGGAGGGTGCCTTCCTGTGCCAGGTGGTCCAATCCCACAGCACATGTAGTTCTGGATCCTAAGTTCAAAGAAACAATATGTGTAAGATAATGTAAAGAAAGACCAATCCATAATGAGGTGGTCATCTTGAATATTTTTGGGTTTCAGCTGGTATATTGTTATGACTTTTTATCTTTTTCCTTTTTCAAAATTATAAACAACTCCAGCAAGGGATGAGAGAACAGTGATGAGCAAGCACACATCCCCTTCTGCTAGATAGGACAAACCGTAGTATATTGTAAAATAGCATAGCATAGCTTAAGTATGTAAACATACACGTTGTATAAATTGCCCAGACTTTTTATAAATGTTTACCTTCCATGGAACTTTAAAACTAGCTAGGGAATGCAAGATAGCTGTGACCTTTGTGGTCAGTTTTTGTGCGGTTTTGGTGGCCAAGAGGATCAAACTGCAATTCTGTATCTAGTCAAAGGCAAGACAAACCTGAATTTAACCTCTGTCTCCCACCACCACCAAAAAGGGAAAGAATCACCTTAAAACTTCCATTTTAGGTATCTAGAATGATATCTAAAGGTAAATTGTTTGGGGGAAGGCTTGGTCTTTCAGGGAAGTATCAACTTCTAGCATTTTCCCAATTTGGAGAGCACCAAGTTGGGGAAGGCTACATTATTAAAATTTCTATCCCATTTGGACAATATACTGATCGTTTCTGACACGTACTCAAAATAATAAAATGAGAACTTATTTTGTGACATTCTGGTTGGTCTCAGTAAAATCAGCTGTATATTATTGTGGAGAATAATCACAATATCTTTGCCTCCCTACAGCAAGGTATCTGTATCTTTGAACAGTACATTCATCTGTAATCTGGATACTTCTTTTGCTAGTCTACCTCTGCGCCTCTCTCCTTACCTAATTCCCATTGTACTGTAATAAGAAAGAACAAATATTGTGTGTATTATTTAACCCAGTAAATTGCGCATGGCTTTCATTTTCTCTCCATCTTTTAAAAACATGGAAAAACGTATTTTCATTTGTTGGTATTTGTTTTAAAAGCAAGAGAAAACCAGACATGTACCTTGTCTACTCCCAACCATCACATTTTTTACCAATTTCCTACATGGTTACCTTGCAGTTTTCCTATGTGGATATATAAAAAAGTACCACTGAAAAAGAATATGTATGTTATTGTTATACCATGTCCATTCTTTACTTATTTAACTGTAGGCCTTTACATCTACTCAAATTAATTCCCAGTTAGGAAGGTATACAAATTTTGGGAAGCTACAGCCAATCATGCTACTGGCTTATTGTTTAAAAGATTCTATATATTTTAATTGCAGTTATTTATTTTATTCTTTAAATCAACTGCATCTATTAACATAATAAAGAGAGAATAAAACATCCAGGGCTGGTGTAATGTAGTGTGTAGCATTACTTGGGGCATTTCCTAAGGCTAGGGAGATCTTATTTGTTTAATAAGTACTCATGAATATGCAAATCAGCATCAGTGCAGCACCTCAATTCTGTCACAATTAATGAGTTGCAAATTAATGTGACAACAAAAGGAAATTCTATTTAGCAACAGAACTACAATGTTTTATACAAAATGCAGAGATGTGGGTGGTTCTAACCATAGGAAATACCTGGCTCCTTTGTACTTTCTTCCTCCATCACCAGGGATTGACTTCAACTAGAAGGCACTTTTAGCTTACTATTGCCATTCAACAATCTAAGATAATCCTATCCAATGTTTGCTTAATTGTTGTACTATATGTTACAGAAAAAAAAATACTCTTGGCCGTTCTATTTTGTTGCAGCTACCAATTTGCACAGTAGTCTGAAGTAACACTTTGATATCATCCTGGTTAACCTAAAGCCCATTGTACACTCCTTCTACTTTAAACCTTGTGAGTTGTTTGCAAGGCCTATATAAAATTAATCCTCTCATTAAAATATACTTCAGTTTTGTTGACTTAGGTGAGTATTTTGCAGACTGGTTCCTATAATCCATCTCTCTCTGAACTAATATAGGTTAGAGCTACAATATCTGGACTGCAAAAAACCACACAACTGCTGGAAGACAAGAAAGCAAATCTACTACTGTCCTCTAATGATTTGTCCAGGTTTTTGCATCCCATGCTCAGCATAGGCAATAGCACTACCATTCAAAGGCCAATAAAGGTTACAACACTTGAGGACTTTTAATTTAGGGAAACAAAAGTAGGGGGAAATGGGGTAAAGATTTATAGGATTATGAGCAAGCAAATAGATTTGTTGTCACAAGATATGATGGGTATCCAGTGTCACTAACTAGGATAGCTTTTAAAGGGAAATTTCATTGAGTTAAGACAGTGGCAGATACCTACAACCCAAACGGTTCAATGCTGCCTCTGCATGTAATACCAGATGCTAAAATATAAGACTTGGGAAGAACTTTGCTTTCATGACCTGACTGTAGGATTTCCTACTGGATAACATTAATTGCTTTAGGAACAAGATACTGGGCTAGACAGGCACGTAGTCTGATCCAGCAGTATATTTATGTTCTAAATCAATGATAGTTTTATCATGGATTTCAAAAGAATCAAGATTTTACTCTATGAGTGCAAAACAAAAACAAAAACATTTTTACAGCAATGTTTAGCATGTTAATTCAAAAGTACCCCTGCTAAGTAAATTCCACTATACTCTTTAGAGAGCATGAGTTTATGATTTCAGTTTTACATAGGTTTTTTTAGGTTAAACTGCTGCTGGTTATAATAAAGAAAAGTCTAAGTGTTTTAATTCCCATTCTGAACAGTGAAAGAACCAAAAATAAAAGGCCTATCCTTTCAATAGCTATCTTTATATTCACATTTTAATGCACTTTTACAGTTAATACAAGTCTCTAGAATACATCTGCCTCTTAAGTCATCAGAAAAAGTGACTTTTGCAATTCACATTTGAAAAGAGGCAGCATTCTTTTCAAGAAAGTTATACTATTCATCCTTAGCCTATTCTCTATATCTTACCTCAGCTTTCAACATCTTCATAAAGTTGTAACCTGAGCACTGTAATATAACTTGAATAAAAATCATAGGACTTATCCAACAAACAGGATCCGAAACTGCTTGTAAATGTATTTAAACCATAATTTGGTATATTTGCATGACATTTTTCTAGACGATTTTTCAAGCAATTCATCTATAAAGTTGTTTTTTGAAAAATCTTAAAATTATGCTGTTCCAAAACAAATCACTATGCTTTACCTATTGTAATGCTTTTATAGAGGGGGAGAGCTATCTATTTGTCCCTCTCATCTCCAGTAAGCAGCAGCAGAAGATGAAGAGTATAGTACAGCCAGTGCCAAAGAAGGGCAGAGCTGCTGAGGAAGGGTTACAAGACTCCAGCAGCTTATAGCCACTCAGATGATTCTCCACTCAGCAACCTGTACCCTTACACCTCCAATCAAATGGTTCAAATTTATCTTCTCTCTACTGAATAATTTGACACAGGCAGTTTTGTCTAGCAAAGTATCTCACCAGCCAATCATGCTCAATATTAACTGGGAGATAGGGAAACAGGTACTCCTAAAGATATCTCTACAATGTTTTAAAAAATTGCTTGGCTATTAAACCCTGGTAAACAAATGTAATATCTACATGATACAATGCTTGTAACAATGCTGCTTGTGTCCAAGACATCATGAAAAAATAATTAATATCTGACTTAGCATAGGGTCAAACACACAGGTCATTCCTAACTATGCTGACACAAAATTACAAAATTTGTGTTTGGTACAAAATCCATCTTTTTTTTTCCCCTTAAAACTGCAACATCACATGCAAGTATGTAAAGGCCAAAATGTGTGTCACAACTTCATGATACCTATTTTGTCTTTCCCCATCCCTCCTCCCATCCCACCTGCAGACAGTTATGGCCAAATCTTGTCCTATGGTATAACGAGAACCCACAATTGTGTACATATTTGTAGTTTTGAACAAAGAGGGATTGTATATAACTGAAGACTGAATTTTCTTTTCTTTCTAAGTGGAGAGTGTATACAGTTCTACTCATGGAAAGAGAGAGATACCATTGGGGCTCAGTTGGGCTCTTAGTTCACTCAAAGGTCATGCAGAAAATTTTGTTATTTCAGCATTGCTTTTTCAACAGTTTTATTGCCTTTAGCATCTTTTTTTGTAAAATATAAATACAAAGGCAGAAGAATTTACTTACAAAGTTAAAACACAAATCTCAAACATAAACACACAATTCAGAAAAAAGATTTAGCTTCTGTACAGTTTTAAGCAACTTCAACATAGGTTAGTTTTCAGTATTTTACAGAAAAATAGTTCAAAGTTTTCTTTAAATAAAGAGCATCAAATGTTTAAACATATTTGTGTGTGTGTGTTTGTGTGTATATATACATATATATAAACAATCCAGTTTGCCATGTGAAAACTAAATTTCACATCTTTAAATTAAGATACAAAAGTTCACACAATTAGTAGATGTGCATGAGTATGGTTTTAATTTATATTACAGTCTACTGAATTATATTCAATAGTGTGTACCTGGCCAAAGCAGGAATTTTTGTAAACAAAAACAAAAATATAATGAAGTGCCTTCCCCAATAAAGTTTCCCAAGCCAACAATATGACTTTGATCACATCACCTATAATAGGTATCTCCTATGTAACCAGTGCTTTGTATGACGCAAAGCCATTTTCTCTATTTTTAAAAAAAGTTCCATGTAAAAACAAATCTATATCAAAGTTTGTGTGCACTTAAAGGAACGTGTACACAGCCTTTTACAAATTTTACAATTTGTAAAAACAGAGTGAAATCTCTTTAAAAAAAATCTTCCAAAAGTCCACCCATCTGAGATGTGTGTGTGTGTGTGTGTGTGTGTGTGTGTGTGTATTAGAGGAAAGCTATCTTTTTAACAGTATCCTTTTCTTTACAGAAACAACTGCAGTAACACATATACATAAAGAAATATCTTTACACAGAACTATACATTAAGTAGCTGGGAGATTCACCAATGAATATCAATTTTTTCATCCGGATGCAACCACTCAAGTGAGGCTCCAAGCAAAGATTGTAACTCATTAGTAAATTCTACCAAGTCCAACAGTTCCTTGCCTTCTGGGTTGAAAGCTTCGAGATCCTTTTGGCAAGCAAACAGCTGACTCAAAGATACCTGTTTGAAAAATTCTGCTTCCGTAACACTGACAACTTCCAAACTTGGGAAACTGCAGCGAAATATCCTGGGTGACATTTTCAGCCTCTTTGCTACATCAGAAAGCAAAAACCAGTTCCGTGGTCTACAAAGGCAAAAAAGATGTTCAAAGTATTGACAAGATGCTGCAGAAGTTTCAATCAACATGATTCTGTTAGTAATAATTTTGTGTACGTTTCTATTTAAGGCAAAGAAATCAAAAATAGCTTAGACTCTGTACTCTTCCTCCCTCTTCCTGCTCCCCCTTCCAGTAAACTCATGGGTGAAATCCAACTTTGAACAAGCAAACATCTGTTCACACAATGGGACACAATTTCTTCTCATTTTTCCCCCCTATCCTCCCACATGTCCTGCTCTCACACCGTCCTTGGTCTGTTTTCATAATCTGCACCAGGCCAGTAGATTTTTCTTTGTGAATATGCTGCAATATCAGCATATATTCACACACATAGAAATAGATTTGCATTGAGTATGAACAATTTCTGTGTTTTAAAGAAGCCAATCTATGCGGAGTTTTTATGTTCAAAATAAATAAAACTTAGGATATGAAACCCAATTCTAGCAAAATGAATAGCAAAAGGATCAGTGCATTTAATAAGACAAAAAGATGACCTTGAATATGTCAATAACAACTCAAATATTTGTTCATTAACATAAGCTGGGGAAACAAGTTTATCTATCTTCCCCTCCAGTATAAATAATAATAGTGCTTACCCCTGAGAAAGAGACACTTGGATGTTATAACATGGCAAGAGAGGCACATCTGAGAATTCAAACTCCAAGATATCACTAAAGCCATCTTCATCCTCATCACTTGGACCAGGTGGATTAGACAGGATGTCAAATCCTGATTCGCCTTTTGGCTCTATTTAAATAAACAAAAAAATAAATGACCTTTTGTCAAATATACAGTGGCTTTTCTTCCCTTCTCTTTCTTGTATTTGACTTGCTCTCTCTTCCATGAATTCTGCCTCCCCCCACCCATACATATACACACACACATTTGGAAATGTCCCACGCAAAATACAAAGAAAAAAAAAGCCACATCTTCTTACCACACACAGAGCTGCCATAGAAGTCCCAGGACAAGCCAGGGTCATCAACATCACGACCTTGGAGATCAGTTAAATATTCTAGAGAGATACAACAAATATTGAGATAAAACAAAAAGTTGAGAAGTTTTGCAAACTATCATAGCATGTCAAAAATATATTCCAGAAAGTTTTTATGTTTATCTAAAAGCACAGAGTATCAACATTATAAATCAGAATACCACAGAACTCTAAGTGAGGTGATACCAGAGATCTTATTTCTTCTCAAATATAATTATTCTACCTCCATTTACTTGTCTTTTTAGCAGCTTCCCATTCCTACTTTCAGTATTCTCATTTTGCACACTTCAAAAACTGATTCTGAAGAAATAGTCTATAAACATTAGGCTACACTTGCTACAGATACATTTGTCTCACATGATCAGGCCAAGATCTTCACATCTTTATCAGAAGACCTTTCTTTGATGCCCCGAGCTTTGAAAGCACAACAGGTGGCAACACAAACCTGAACTTGGCTAATTCCCCCCAAAAGCTAAGCAGGGTTGGATTTGGTTAGTACTTGGATGGATGAGAATCTACCAGGATATACAAGGGCTGTAGGCTAAAAGAAAGTAATGTCAAACCCCGCACCAGGAGCTGAGGTTTTTTATCCGTGTTAGAGATAAAGCCTTCTAGTGATGGCAGCAAACTATGGGAACTCCCCTAGCCCAAGTATGTATTCCCTTAAGGCTACCTTTTAGGTACCATTGGCACCTAACCAATGGGCACTTTATAGCACTTTTGTTCTTAGATCATTCTTAAGTGATTTTACATTGCTCATTGCTGTTTTTAGTATTTGTTGCTTTATTGTTTCATTTTAATTGTTAATTGCATTAATATTCAAATAAGGCTGTTCTGTTCTGGACAAAATAGCTTTAGTATTTCCAGCTGCAACAGAGCCAAAGGGGAATGTATAAAAAAGAAGAAAGCAATATACTGATTGCAGAAATGTCCCTGACTGTACATTTCATACTGATTATTCATACCTCCCTCCCCACATCCCAAAATCTGGATGGTATCATAATTTTGGCCACTGTTGATACCAGACAGATGAAGACATCTATGAGCTGGAAGATACTAACGCTATAACTCATAATACTAATATTGTGAGAAAAGCCCGTATTTCTGTTATTAGTTAGGCAAGAAAATATCTGAATACCACAACCCTGATTTTTATTGTTACCTGAAGTGTAATTTAAGTTTTGTAGAAAATGAAATTGCAAATGAACAAGCATTGTTATAAGCAAAGAAAAAAATTCTATATACCTGTTAGAAAAGTCTCCATTAGTTCACTGTGTGTCATTTTCACAATTGTTCTACCTGAGTATGTAGCAAGCGTTGGGTCAGCGCCATAAGAAAGGAGCAATCGGACAATTTCTAGATGATCATTTTCCACTGCATCATGGATAGGCCTTGGGAAGGGAAGAGAGAAACTTATTTGTTTCAAATTCAAACAATATAGTAAGCGGTGTTCTGCCTCCATTTAAAACAAGAAGTATGAGCACTATTTGTAAGTCATGAAGAAGACTATTGCACAAAGTGCTTTTCTCAAATTTTAAAATACCTTAACTTCAGGAACTGAAACTTATATAATATACATATACTCTATTAAACAGCATGCCTCTTGGAGAAAGTTATTCACAATTAATTGCCCCCGTTACCACTTTACTCAAGTTTCCTCCTTTCTTCTGCCTCCCATCCGTTTAAACGAACATCACTTTGAACAACAATCAAATCCCGTACTATTGGCATATTTGGTATCAAAAGGTATATGTATGTGTAAACAATACTCTGAGCATTCACATCATTGGTCTGCTCTTGCAAAATGTAACTCCTCAAAACCCAAACAAATAGCTGCCTTAATGTTTTCCAATTTTATATAAATTTAGTTTTCACTACAGCAATCATTCAAAATGTACAATAATTATTACCAACCTCTGCTTTGTGATTCAAGGGAGAGCAAGAACTTTACAGGTATACATAACAATTATTAGCTGAAACCCTTAGAAGTATTTTCTAACAACTATAAATGTAAATTATGCTATCAAAAGCTATACTGAGTGATTTCTTAAAATACGTCTGCATGAATATAGATAACACACATGCAAGTGTGTTTAAGACTATGGACAAAAACCAGATCTTCAATCACTGGAATTATAGAGGACAGCAAAGCTAGAGGCAAATTTGCTTTTGTTAGAAATATTTTGATTTGCTTTATCTGAATCAAAATCCTGACATTAAAGTCAAAAGACATGATGATTTCAAACCCTGATACTGTTAGGAAACTCAACAAAATGGAAATATACACACAGGGCTTACCCACATTATATTAACTGAAGCCAAAAACAAGATGTCATCTGTTTCCATTCTATGTATAAAAGCCACCTGGGCTAGCAGTTAAATCTTTCTTTGGCACTAATTCAACACCTACAGGTAGTCCTTACTTAACAATAGTAATTGTGACTGGAATTTCTGATGCTAAGTGACGCGGTTGTAAAGCACGACATCGCACGACTACATTGCTTAATGACAGCAATCCTGAGAGTCGGCTTCCCATAAGCAAAGTCAATGGGGAAGCCATCTGGAAGCTGCAAGTCCCAGGCAGCTTGCAAGCAGGCCAGAGAGTGGGTGATTACTACAGAGTGAGGTAGGGGGATGCTGCAGTGAGTGCATGCAGGCTGGGGACGGGTTGCTGTGGGCTGGGGAAGGGGTGCTACAGTGTGCGCGCTATGAAGTACAAGATTCCTGGGATCTCGTACTTGTACTTCCTCAGGAGAAAAAGCAGTGGGAGCAACTTGCAACCTTCACGGCCAGATTCCCCACTGACTTTGCTTGCGGGAAGCCGGCAGGAATGTCGCAAATGGTGATCACATGACTATTGGATGCTGCAACCATCAAAAGTGTGAGCCGGTTGCCAAGCCCTCAGACTGCAATCACATGATGGTCTGAACTTCGAGGACCAGTCATAAGTACCACTTGTTCAGTGCCATCCCAATTTTGAACAATCACACTGACTGAGTGGTCATTAAACAAGGACTACCTGTATTGCTTCTGAAAACAGCAGCTAGCTTTATAGGACCTGCTATGTGGGACACATCTTTCCTCTCTTTCTCCTCTAATACCTTTTTGCTACTTCCTGACTATCTAATGATAGAATTGATCCTACACACATACATATTGGGGCCGGTCTGCCCATTGGGCAAATGGAACACTTGCTCTAGAGGAATCAATTCAATCCATCCACTGACTCACTGACCCATTGACTGAGGAAGCTTGAGGTAGTTTCTGAAGTTTTTGTGCATTGTTCAGCTAAGTGGCAGTCACTGCTTGGAATGAGCAAGTGTTGACAGCCTTGGATTGGATCGTGCCTATGCAGATCCCAGAGAGCCCCCTGATTTTCAGAGACACTGCAGGAAAAGAAGCAAAATGACTGGGGCACAGTCTTGTCCAGTTATCTGGTCTGAGTTCTAACTGGTTACTCCCAAAGAAGTGGACAGGATCCTTTGGATGCTTTTTTTTTTTTAGAATAAGAATTTTTTTATATAAATAACTCAAGGTGGCAAACATACATAACTGCCCAGAGTTGCTCTGCAGTGAGATGGATGGTGTCAAATTTGAAATCAATCAATCAATCAATCTCCCTCCTCCTATTTTCCCCACAACAACTACCCTGTGAGGTGTGTTAGGCTGAGAGAGAACGTCTGCCCAAAGTCACCCAGCTGGCTTTCATGCCTAATGCAGGACTAGAACTCACCATCTCCTGGTTTCTAGGCCAGCATCTTAACCACTACACCAAACTGGCTCTCCTGCCACCTGTGTGTTAAATTCATACTCCTCCTGGCTGGTTAATGCCTCCAAGGAAGTGACATGTGGCTGTGTTCAAGTAGTGATAAGTGCCTCTCTACAAAAGGGGGTAGTTCCACCTGCCTTGAAGGAGGCAGTGGCCACCCCCTCCTCAGGAGGCCATCACTGGACACAGCTATACTGGACAATTTTCATCCAGTCTCCAACTTTCCCTTTTTAGGGAAGGTTGTTGAGAAGATGGTAGGCCTGCAGCTTCAAAGGGCCCTGGAGGAAGCAGATTATCAGGACCCACTGCAGTCTGGGTTCAGGCCAATACAGTATATAGTGTCAAGACAGCACTGATCACATTTGTGGATGACCTCTGGCAGACTCAGGATGGAGGTAGTGTATCCATCCTGGCCCTTCTTGAGCTCTTAGCAGCTTTCAATGCCATCAATCACTGTCTTCTTCTGGGCCTGCTGAGGGGGCTGGCAGTAGGATGCACTGTCCTTCAGTGGTTATCCTCCTTTCTCTTATGTCTTATATTTTTTCATGTGTCATGAGACTAAAAGATCCCACAAAGTATAGATGACTGTAGGAGAGCACATCTTTTGAATATGAGAACTTAACATGCTAACTCTAAACAAAAAATTGTAAGATTTTCACATACAGTACTGTGCAAAAGTTTCAGGCAGGTATGAAAAAATGCTGTAAAGTAAGAATGCTTTCAAAAATATATATTGTAATTGTTTATGTTTATCAATTTACAAAATGCAAAGTGAGCGAACAGAAGAGAAATCTAAATCAAATCAGTATTTGGTGTGACTACCCTTTGGCTTCAAACCAGCATCAATTCTTACACTTGCACACTTTGTACACTTGCACAAAGTCAAGGATCTTGTAGGATTAGAGTCAGGTGTATGATTAACCAATTGTACCAAGCAGGTGCTTATGATCATCAATCTCATATGTAGGTTGAAACACACTCATTAACTGAAACAGAAACAGCTGTGTAGGAGGCTTAAAACTGGGTGAGGAACAGCCACACTCTGCTACTAAGGTGAGGTTGTGGAAGAGTTTCATGTCACAGGCCATACACCATGGCAAGTCTGAGCACAGCAACAAGACACAAGGTAGTTAGACTGCATCAGCAAGGTTTCTCCCAGGCAAAAGTTTCAAAGCAAACTGAGGTTTCAAGATGTGCTGTTCAAGCTCTTTTGAAGAAGCACAAAGAAACGGGCAACACCGAGGACCGCAGACACAGTGGTTGGCCAAGGAAACTTAATGCAGCAGATGGAAGATACATCATGCTTACTTCCCTTCAACACCGGAAGATGTCCAGCAGTGCCATCAGCACAGAACTGGCAGAAACCAGTGGGACCCAGGTACACCCGTCTACTGTCCGGAGAAGTCTGGCCAGAAGTGGTCTTCATGGAAGAATTGCGGCCAAAAAGCCATACCTCCAATGTGGAAACAAGGCTAAGCGACTCAACTATGCACGGAAACATAGGAACTGGGGTGCAGAAAAATGGCAGCAGGTGCTTTGGACTGATGAGTCAAAATTTGAAAGATTTGGCTGTAGCAGGAAGCAGTTTGTTTGCCGAAGGGCTGGAGAACAGTACAAGAATGAGTGTCTGCAGGCAACAGGGAAGCATGGTGGAGGTTCCTTGCAAGTTTGGGGCTGCATTTCTGCCAATGGAGTTGGAGATTTGGTCAGGATCAATGGTGTCCTCAATGCTGAGAAATACAGGCAGATACTTATCCATCATGCCATACCATCAGGGAGACGTGTGATTGGCCCCAAATTTATTCTGCAGCAGGACAACGACCCCAAACATACAGCCAATGTCATTAAGAACTATCTTCAGCGTCAAGAAGAACAAGGAGTCCTGGAAGTGATGGTTTGGCCCCCACAGAGCCCTGATCTCAACATCATCAAGTCTGTCTGGGATTACATGAAGAGACAGAAGAATTTGAGGCAGCCTATATCCACAGGAGATCTGTGGTTAGTTCTCCAAGATGTCTGGAACAACCTATCTGCCGAGTTCCTTCAAAAACTGTGTGCAAGTGTACCTAGAAGAATTTATGGTGTTTTGAAGGCAAAGGGTGGTCACACCAAATATTGATTCGATTTGGATTTCTCTTCTGTTTGCTCACTCTGCATTTTGTAAATTGATAAACATAAACCATTACAATATATATTTTTGAAAGCATTCTTACTTTACAGCATTTTTTTTACACCTGCCTAAAACTTTTGCACAGTACTGTATATGTACATTTAATACTGGAGCTTTAAGTTTAATATATGCATACAATTGGACATTAGCAGCTATATGCTATCATCTGCTATACAACTTTTAATAAAAGCCCACTAGTGACCCATTCAACTTCCTGTTTTTGGAGATTGCCTGGGAGAGTAAAAATATCATTTAAAAATTGATAAGAAGAATATAGGGGATAGATTTGCATAAGTGATTTGTGAAGCATGCCTGCTCACTATATTTAACCACCTATGTATTTTTCGTACTGTAGTCAAAAGCAATAATGCAGGAAATTAGGCAGCTAACAGTAATGGCCTCAAAACCATTTATCCATGTAACAGAGCAATGCTTGCATCTTCTTTACACACAGATTCTATACAAACACACACACACACACACACACACACCATACATGCATAGTTAATCCACAAAGTGAGAGATGTATACACTGAAGAAAATGTTGCTTGCCATTTAAATTGGTGACCAGTAAAATAGGACTAAGGCAGAAAGAGAGCCAAAGATGGTAAAGTTTGATATACCTTGTTGTTGAAAGTGGGATGTATAGCTGGTTGTGGAGTGGAATGAGATAGGGAGGGCCCCATGGCCTGGGAAAGTGAAGGCAGGATTTGGGAAGGAGTTGAGATTGGGGGGCACCACAAGCACTTAACATTAGGGTGGTGATGGGTAAAGGGAGATGATGGAAATCTGAGAATGGGCTACTCATAAGGATGGCACTGTTGATATCTGAAATTGACTCTGCCTTCCAGCTCTCAGTATTCATCTCTCATACTAGGTCACCAGATCCTCAGAGGTGCTGATTACTGGCTGTTGCTACTAAATGCCAGGCCAGTATATAAGAAGGCTGCTCTCATCCATGATTTGATTATGGATGAGGCAATTAATCTGGCACCTGGGCGTGCCAAAAAGGGATGTTCCCTCTCCAAAATATGCCCAATTGTGGCTCATGTTTGGCACTAGCCATGACCCCAAAGCAGAGGTGGTGCCAGTTGTCAACTGGGAAGTCCTAACAACTTTCAGAGGCACTGCTCTGCACATAACGATGTACAACCCTGTAGCTGAAGTTGGGGTCTAAAAAGCAATTGATGTTGTTGCTGTTTTGCTGGCTTCCCTGTTGCACAGCAAATCCCTGCCAGAGCTGTTCAATTCTGTCATGGAGCTGGCGATGGAGTATCACGTACTGGTAGTTCTGGGAGATTTCAACCTGCCCTCTTGTGGCACAGAGGTGGCACAGACGTTCATGGCAACCATGGACCTGATTCAGATCATCCAGGACCTAACTCAGACAGGTGGTCACATGCTAGATCTGTTTTTTGTCTTCAGGCAGTTCCAACATGATCTGAAGGTGGAGGACATTCTGGTTACTCCTTTGTCATGGTCAGCTTGCTCTCTGATTGTTTTTTGGCTTGCTGGTGCTGCCCCCACACACAGCGAGGTTGAAACCATGAGATCACTCTGTCCCTGATGACTATCAGAGGGAGCTTGAGGTTTTCTTGAGATTGAACAGTTTGACTGAGGCCCTAGTTTCTACTTGGAATGAGCATATTATAAGACCCTTGGATTGGAGCTCCTAGAAGGCCTCTCCCTGTCCTTCAATCTCAGGAGGCTCAGTGAGATTAAATGGCAGAAGAGATGCCTAGAGTGCCACTGAAGAAAGACATTCAGTGAATTTGATCCAGCGTAAGTAAAAACTCATTTTAAAGTGATCGCTTCCCTGCTGGGGAGGGATGGGCCACAAGAATACCTATAAGGCCATTGTGAGGAATATCCTAGGCATCTGACAGATAAATTTGCTCAGATCTTCTTAGTGCTGGACTCTGACTGGGCAGGTCCAGTCAAATCACTGAGGTACAGTCTTGCTCAGTTACATAGGAAGACCTTAACCCTGTAACTCTTGAAGAAATGCCCAGGGTCCTTGGGGCTGTTAATGCTGCACTGATTACCAGTAGTATTCTAGGTGGAAGCTAAGGGGCTGCTTGTTACCTACAAATCTTTACATGATACAGGACCTAGTTATTTCAGCGACTATCTTTCTCCCATTGTTTCTGCCTGCCCCACAAGATCAGATACAGTCAGCATGCTCTGGGTCCCATCCATTAAGCAATGTCATCTAATGGGACCTAAGAGGCATGCCATGTCTGTTGCTGCACCTGCCCTCTGGAACACTATCCCCCCAGAGATGCAAATGGCCCAACCCTGCTTTCTTTTAAACGTGCTTTGAATATCTGACTCTTTTCTCAGGCTATGGGCTAGGGTAGAATGCAGGTTTTCTACATGAGGGGATTTATTGACTGCTTGTGGGTATTTTGTTCTACTGGGATAACCAACTTTTTTTTCCTCTTTTACCTGTGGTTTTATACCTTTAGTTTTAATTCTGTAGACTTAAAAGACTGTAACCCAGTGCCTTAGAGTTGGGTGGTCTTAGAAATCTGACTTATAAATAAATAAATAAATGTAATATTGCTATCAACGTTGAAGGGAATAGAGGAAAGAGAAGGAATTTAGTAGTTCCAGTTTATGCCTCTTTCAATAAAGGATTCATGCAACAAATGTGTACAACTCAAGTTTTATATGCCCAAATCCCCACCTTTAAACAAAAAAAGCAGATATTCCTGGTATAGAAGTTCTGTATACATCAGTACTACAAGATAAGTACACCAGCATCACCTAAACAGAGAAGAAATGCAGAAAGACCCTGCTGAGTTCATCTTCAAGCTACCAGGGGAAGACTTTGTGAAAGCTAACCTTAAGGTTATGGTACAGAGAGTCAGTTTTACTTTAATCTCTTCTCAGCTCCCTGCCTGTGGAAATCACATCACTCTTGAAAGTGCCTGCCTCTTCTAGGCAGCACCTTCATTCACCCTAAGGCCTACAAAAACTGCATTCTCTCCCAGCTGCTGCAGGCATTCAGCTATTCTATAGACCTCATAGCCCAATCTCTTTTGCACGCACTCAGACTCACCTGTCCAACCACTGTGGAATATCTTAAAAAAAAAAAAAAAAACCGGAGACAATACTTTGTATGTATGCCAAATATTTAAACACTATAGTAACTTAGTGGTCAAGAAAAGACACTCTGTGCATACTCAGATGCTTTCTCACTTACTGACTTCATAAACTGCACAAATGCCATTTAAATCAGGTATCCAGTGCTATGCTCTTGCCTTGAGGCTCTATTTTTCAATGAATTTAATTACCATGGCTACTTAACAGATAAGATAGTTTAAATGACCCAAGTGATTTTTTTCTTGCAGTATGTTAGGTGAAACCTAGTCACAGAAATCCATGCCATCTGATATTTCTCTCGCAAAAATTAACTGTTTAGGATACTGTCATGAAACAGAGTAGCAGCAGAGTAAAACGCGGAAAGTAGATAAACATTTTAGCACACTCCTGTCTTAAATGGAAATGTTGAACAAGTGAAGATAACATCTACAAGCAATAATACTCAACAAAAACAACTGGATGCAGAGAAGTCACAGAACAAAAAATGGGGAGGAGAAATTAATGAGAGGCAGAAAAGTATAATTCTAGCTCCCCATTTCCATTTTAGCCATCTCCCCACTCTCCAAGATTATCAGAAGCACAAAGTGACTAAAATCTTATACGGTGAGCACAGGAGAACAGAGCGAAGTATTTCTACTAGGAGTTTAATTAATAAAGTATGTTAAATGGAGATAGTACTAGAGAAAAGACGGAAAATATAATGTAGGCCCAGTGCACTGCTGGAGTTGCTGAAGCCCATCCACTGCAGTCAACCTTTACATCCCTAATTCTGTTTTGAAAGTAGATGACAAACAGTCCATAAAATTATCCAAACTACTCAATAATTCCTTCACGTCTTACCACCTAGAATTGCCTTTCTCGACTTTGAGAAACAGAGGCATAGCCTTAAGGTAAGGGTTGTCTGGTGCACACATAGTTAATACTTTTGTATTGGGGTATTATATCTGGGTTACAAGCCTGAACAATATGATTGAGGTTTTTAACAGCAAGAGCAGTCCTACAATGCAGGAAAGCCTCCCTCTTCCTGGAGATTTTCAAACATATGGCAGGTAGCCATTTGTTGAAGATGCACTAGCTCTGGATTTCCTTCCTCAGTCAAGAAATGGGTAAGTGGCTGGCAAATTCTCTACGAGCTCTATGATTCTGTACTTTTAACCAAGTATACAGCAGGGGCAGGAAAAATTCCTGCAGTAAGTAAACAGAAAAAAATTAATCATTCTACTTTGCCTTCTGCTACTGCTTACTCCATGTTCAAAAAGAGCTGAATACTTTCATCTTATGGAAGTTTATTCTGCTGAATGAGACAGTGTGTATTTTAACTGGAAATCTGAACTTTTACAGTGCTTATTTTTATTTGGAAATTGTAGATGTAGAGAAAATGCAGAAAAGGAAAATCAAGATAATCAACAACCCAAAGCAACTTCCCTGTGTGGAAAGTTTGGGTTTCTTAACTTATAAAAAAGCAATTAAAGGGAGACTTCATAGAGGTATATAAAATTATACGCAGTACAAATTTATAGGGAGGAGTTTTTCTTTGTTTCATGTAATACCAGAACCCAGTGTCATTCAATGAAGAAGAAAAGGATGAAATAATAAAACACTACTTCATTAATCTGATGTTTGAACTGCAGAATTTACTACTCAGAATGAAATGATAACTGTTATTTGGATGCTTTTTGAAGATTAGATAAATTCATGGAGAATATGGCTAGGAATTGCTACTAGATTTTACGGCTATACACATATTACTTCCAGTGTCACCACTTGCTGGGGACCACAAGCATGAGGTGCTATTGTGACTGTAAATATGGATATGCTGAATAGGAACATGCTTTCCTATTAAGCTTACTAACATAATTCTCATGAAAATTAATCATATGAGATACAAAAATTTGTACGTGTGGTCTTTCCTATGAATATATCCAGCTAAAACATGTTTTATAGTGCTTAGCACCATCGCTGAATGTATACCACGTTATAATGCCCCCCCCCATTAAAACCAATTTCCTTGGAAAGTACCCATGAAAAATTATCATAAACTTATAAAATACTTAAGATTACAAAAAAGGAGAGAGGAAGACAGTGAGAGATCAGGTGAGAATGCTAAAAACTCTTAGAAACAGTAGCTAATCTGGTTTTCTTAAAGTTATTGCCAAAATTCTTTTTGTTCTATTAAGTACATTTAATATTAACTTTGCCATAATAGAATTCAAGCATACTGTCTTCCATCGATCATGATAAATCTATTTCAACTAATTTGCTACTGGAGCCTGTTTCCAGGTTCTTAATCTGTGTATCTTCTACTGTGGTAGCAGCTGGGGTATCTGTGTATGGATCTATACTTTGTCCAAGCTGTTGCTTCACTTCCTTTTATTAATGAATATGGAAAGAGTGTGTGTGTGTGTGTGTGTGTGAGAGAGAGAGAGAGAGAGAGAGACAGAGAGAGAGAGAGACAGAGAGAGAGAGAGACAGAGAGAGACAGAGAGAGAGAGAGAGAGACAGAGAGAGATTTGACCACAGTTTCCATCACTCTCCAGTACAGAGTGGGGAAAAAGAGATGGTACAATCTGTGTTTAATCCAGTGGTTACCCCCTGTACATTACAAAGGGCAGATGAAGGTAAATTACAGCAGAATCTGCCACTTATTACATGATGAACATTAGTCTCTGACCATACAAGTAATCCCCACAGATTTGACAGTAACATCCTTAGTAAAAGCAATTCATGATAGCAATTTTGCACATTATGGGGAAAAGGTTCAAGGAATGAAAAAAAGTTACCTTTTGAGCCATGGTTTTGTGTTTATACCACATGCTGCAAACATTTCTATGGCTTATTGTGTAAAGTAATCTTATTAAAACAAAGGCCTGACTGCTTCGTTAAAAAATCCCACACCATGGGGGTGCGTACCTCTTCTCATACTTTTTATTTAGTTGGCTAGTGGAAGGAACAAACATTCAAAATGTCTCTACAGAATCAATGAGGTGACAACCTCTGCTCAGAAGTTTTTAACAAGCTTTGTTTTTTCCCTGAAATCTTTGCAAGTTTCTATTCAAATGCCAATAATTACAAGGCTATTGGCTTACAGACATGCTAATTTAGAGCCGAGTTACCAGATATGGTGATAAGTGATAAAACATTCAACAGAGGAACTCCAAGAATATGCTCCAACATTATTATAGATCTTTTTAAAAAATAAACACAACTAAACTGCTTTAGAAAAGATAAACTTTACATAACAATCACAGTAAGAAAAGTTTAGTGAATAGTAATGGAAGAGGAATGATCTAACAATTTAAAAACCTTCTAGGGGGAAAGCATGTCTACTGCCTGTTTCCTTATGACTAGTAAAAACTAAAATTGTATTTTTACCTAAACTTTGTATTAATATTTATTAGTATTTAAGGGGGTCACAAGAGCCAGCCTGGTGTAGCGATTAAGGCATCAGACTAGAAACTGGGAGACTGTGAGTTCCAATCCTGCTTGAGGCATGAAGCCGGTTGGATGACTCTCTCTCAGCCCTAGGAAGCAGGCAATGGCAAACCACTTTCAAAATTTTGCCAAGAATGCTGCAGGGACTTGACCAGACAATCAACAGGAGTCAACACTGACTCGAAGGCACACAAAATCACTGATTCTTTCCTAATAACAAAATTAAAATTTGTTGATACAGACTTGCAGCCTAAATGTACCAAAGAGTGACACGGTATTGCTTGCTATATTGACTTCTGTACAGTATACAAGGCCAAAAGCAACTACTGTATATAGACCTCATTTTGGGAGAAATATGCCATTTCTTTAAAGAAGATTATAAACTTGGGACAACAGTAATCCAACTATATATTAATGCAATACTGAAGCATAGGAGATTTAGATGTGGTTTAACTAAAATGGCTAACCTAGTTCCATCCTGAGCGCTGCAGTTAACGTCCGCTCCATATTCTAGGAGATGTCGCACAATGCTCAGCCAACCTCTGGCACAGGCCTCATGTAGGGCACAATAACCAGCATTGTCACGATGATTTACATCACAGACTTTGTTTTCCAAACAATACAGAACCACTTCCTGAAAAAGAAGGAGAAAACAGACCAAATTGTTTGTTGCTGCGGAAATATACATACCATTACTTTTAACATGCTGGGAATACCCCTCTGATTGGGCTATTAGCAAGTTACAAAGGAAAGAAGGAAGCTACCATACAGCTCTCATCTCAGGTGAAGAAGTCAAATGGTTGAAAAACAAAGCCAGCAATTAGCCCAGAAGGAAGACTGAGATATCTCAAGCAAGACTGGCTCTCAACACATTTGTTTTAACAATTTCAAAAGAGTTACCATACAAATAAATGTACAAGGATAATGGAGTAAACTAATTTACAAGGAACAATTGTTTTCCACATTAACAGAAGAAACAATGTGGATGCATACACACAGTTCTTTTAATATACTGGATTTTCCCTGTGGCAAAAATCTCTTCAGACTTTTAAGAGAATACTTTAGTTTCACTTCTCTTTATGTATGCCTCTTTCCATTGCCTTATATATTAATTAATGACATGCAAAATTTTCTGTATTTCAATTGTGCCACATATCAAAAGTCATCATAAGTCATGGAATCATCATGTTGGGGGGTTTTTTCTTGCCTCTACTCCATTCCCAGGACCAAAGATACACCAAAATGCATCACCAACTGAAGTTTCTATGTGCCTGTGAAATAACATGTAGATTAGTCTTCCCACTGGGACTTTCCTTAATATTTTATTATTGACTTGAGATACTTCATGGATGTAAGAATCACTTGTCAATTAAGGTCAATGAACAGAAATTGTTTATACTAGTTTGAAAGAAAGAAGAATTTTCACAACAATCAATTGGATGCAAGATTTCATTTTGTTACATTTCTTGGCAAGTATGGAAATTTCAGCCTACGAGCATTCCATGACCTAGCTTAAAGATCAGAATACCTGTAGTACATCCTCCTCAATTTGGCTATAATGGTTTTTTAAAAATCTGTAGTGAAAAGACTATAGTGCAATGCCATCAGGTTTGTTAAGATCATTGCTAACTTTTAACATTTCCTTTAATTTCTGAAAAAGTTATTGTGGCATAAGCTTTCATGTATGAGAACCATTCCTTTAAGTGTGTGAAGTACTTTCTACCAACACAGCAGACTTTTCTTTGATGTTCTATGCCTGCTGGAAAGCTCACCATAATCTGCCATCTTCACAAATCTAACCTAAAGAGTTAGTAGCTAAGATTCCGCACGAAACTGTTCATTTAACATGCCATTTACTAACCAACTTTATATAATTGCTAGCAAACTAACGAAAAGGTTGTCCAAACCAAACGAAGAAGACAACAGATGCATAACTTTGTCACTGAGTATATCAGCCACTTGGTGAACAAGGAGGGTGAGCTTTTAAAGTGGCAAGCCTGCTGAAATCAGTGGTAGACATCCATGCAATTTTTGCACAATCCAACTGCATATTCAATTAAAGTAATACAATCACAAAGAGACACCTTTGGGAAAAAAAAGTTATGCATCCCCTATTTCTATATTAAATGTTGTAAGGGCAATTAGTTAATTAAAACCATTGCTACAGCTAATTGTAAACTGACCTAAAACAGGATTGGAACATCTCTACCTACATCTGCTCCAGCAGCCTTCCACAAACGTGTTCACTCCTATCGTTTTGCCTACAATCTTCATCATTCCCAATAACTGATCACACTAGGGAGGCATACAGGACAAAACAAATGATAGAACTTAGGTGATGAAGTCTGCCACACAGTTTTCAAGGTTTCAGGAAAGTCTTTGCAACTTTTCTACCTGAGGTAATTTAGATGATGGCCCCAAAACTGAGTATCCTCTGTGGGTAAAGCTTCTATTGTGGTAGACTTAGAACTAATTAGCATTAATCAATGAACAATGTAACATTTGCCTATATTAATAAATAAATATGTGTAAAAGAGAAATTGTCAGGATTTTCCCTCTTGGACATATGCTCTTGTTTAAACCCATTCATTTAATCTGTGCAATAGATCCTGAAAGACTGCACCCATTCCATATACAGCTTCTCTCCATAGAACTGGAGAAGTTCCCAGTGGATTTTATCCAATGTCATTCACCATGAAACATAGCAATGTAGAGTTTTATGGTTAATTAATTAAATGCCTCGTTAACTATTTAATTATGATTTATTCAATTCATAGAGATTTCAGCCTTCTCTGCTGAATTTCAGAAACGTGGTTGATAGCACATGACTAGTTTGAATATGAAAGTAGGGGCCCTGGGAAAAAATGTCAAAACCTTGCACATAAATATTTAGATCTTTATTTGTGTAATCACCAAAATTATTGTTTCTGTGTGTGTTTCTCATTAATCCAAAATTTGCATCTGCTAGGAAGCCTATTGGTCAGATTTAACTCATAAGCAATTTTTACACCTTTCAGACAATTTACAATATTTTCATCAGAATTTTCATGAACCAAAAGCTATAAAGAAATTATTTCCTTATCAGAGTACATGCCTGAGTCAGAATCAGTCAGAAACGTAAATAATTATTTCCTAATACTTGAATACTATACTTGTTAATAAAAATTGATTCAGACTGATTACAGCCCTAGGTAGGTCATTCTAGAATGAACTTAATGGAGCACAATAAATGTAATATTTCGCATTTAATAAGTCAGGTTTATTTGTTTTTAAAAATATATATTCCTTCTTCATTGCCAAAACATATCTAATATGAACAAAAATGTATTTAAAGTAGTAATTTAAAAGTGAGGAAGTGAAATAAGAGAAAGACCAACAGGCACACAAGCTGAGAAGCAGTTCCACTTGCTAGTCTCCGCTGATGTTTTAGTAGATTGCTTCCACAGATCCATATTCCTAAATACGGCTCTACAGAGCATTCTGTGTAGCATCCTCAGTTCAAGCCAGCAAAGAAAATCACTAAAAGAATAAACGTGACTAAAGTCTCTTTACAATGCAACAGCCAGACCTGTCACAGTGATTTACATCACAGACCTTGTCTTCCAAACAATACAGAACCACTTCCACGGGAAGGGTGGGGAGAAAAAACTGTTTGTTGCTATGGAGACACCTTTAAAATCAGAGGTTGTCACTTAAAGAAAACAGATGGGGAGGGGGGCATTTTTCACTCTGGAAATTCTCCTTTAAAATTGGGAAGTGGTGGGGAAGAAGATAAAAGTTCTCAAAGGGAGAGTTCTAAAACAGTATCCAGAAAGATAAGATACCTATTGGGAAATACAGAGCCTTTGCAGCCAAAGTTCCCTGGTGGTCCACAAACTCTGTAGACCAAACACTACAAGGTAGTCCAGAAGGTAAATCCAATTCTTTGGGGAGATCACAAAGGAAGCCCCCAATTTTCTCTCTACAAACCTATCCGTTACCTTTACCTATTCACTTATAATTTACTGCCTTTGCTAGCACATTCCTGTATTGTACAGCAGGGAATGCTGAGAAAACACATTTACAGGAGTATTTCTTTAATTAAAAAGCTCATGCTCAACTTATTAAAACATACATTTTTTAAAAAGTCCCCTAAGTTATTCATCAAATTATACTCAAGAGATGAAGAAAATGAGTTTGTCAGCAAATCTCAAAAATTGGTTGTATTGTTCCTGGTTGATTTATTTTTAAGAGTTTTATTGTTAAGCATTTCCCATGTAATGTTGTGAAAGGCCACTCAAAAGGCTGCATCTGCAAACTAGTATTATGACACTGAGGCTGAACTTCAGGTCTGACAGCAGCCCAATTCACACAGAAAGAGCCATGCATGTTTTTTCCATAGTGTATCCGTGGTATCCTCTGTGCATAACTGAGCTCTAGTTGTGGAAAGATAAACACTGAGATCAAGCAACAGGATCATGTTACCTCAATACCATTTTGGCGTGAGCCTTTTTTAAAATATATATATATAGAGAGAGAGAGCACTTTGTTGCCACAAGCTTGTTGGTAGTTAATATGCACAGAGGAAGGGAAGGAGAAGTGCAAACTGAGACAGACGCAGTGGACCCAAACTTATTATCACCTAACCACCACCTTCAAATGCCTCTCCCTCTTCCTTCAAACTGTGCATTCAAGTACAGCTGCTTCAAAAGGAATTTTAATTTGGTATTTGTCACTGTTTATTCGCTAAAGACCTTCAGCACTGTCCTTTATTTTTATTGAAACCTCACAGAATATATTTTGAATTAATTAAGCTACCCAACATCCTAGGAAATCAGACAAGATTGTCACTTGCAGCAGTTTTGTACTGAGGTAATCAACAGAAGTTCAAATAGATATTCATTTAAAATAGCATCACATACATAAATAAGGAGGTATTAAACTCTTATTGTTGGATCATGGTGTCAAAAGGAAAGAGAAGTTCAGAATTAGCTTCTCTAATAGCTGGCACCTTGGTGTTCTATTAGACCAGGGAGACATGTAGCAAATGGTCCTGTTCAATCATGTCCTGTTTCCTCTGCAGCTATCACATGTTAAATCTTCAGTGAGTTATTACAGGTTATCCACACCACTGAGGGCAGGGGGGATGCAAATAAAAAAATATTATACACCTTATATTTGCTTGCTGATATCTGCTACTTCGGCTGGCTTGGCTATATAAGGGTCAATACTTGGAGAAAGATAAGGGCATCTGTGGGGAGAGGGAACAAAAAGGTTAAGATGATGGCCACGGCCGACGCATATAAAAAAGGAGCAGGGCTTCAACTGCATGGATGTGGCTGCCATCTTGACTTTGTCCTTCCCACAGACACCCTTACTCAGTCAGACTCCTTCCTTTGTACTCTCCACTCATTCTCTCTCTTAGGCAAAAACTGAGGGTTCAAAAGCAAGTACCAAAGCAGGCTTGAGAAGCTGGGTCTTGCAATGCCCCTTCATTAACATCACATTGAGAGAAACAGTGCATACAACGAAATAAAGACTAGACCCTCCATCTGCCTTTTTGCCTTCTCAGGATATCTCATACGTTCTTGTAGCAAGAGCATTGTCACTTGTGAGAGAGCCCATGAGAGAATACTTTGTGAGAGTGATTCTCACACTACCTACGTCACTACACTGCTAACTTATTTTTTTCTTTTCCCCACCACCCAGCTTACTGCACTCCTTTCCCATTTCTCCCTCTTTCACCCCTATTCTAAACTTACTAAGTAGGGAGAAAGAATTCCTTTTTTTTTTCTTGTTGGCAGCTAGGCACAATTAGATGAATTATCAACTGAGTATTAGGCAAGGCATCTATATTCATGGAGTTTACCAAAACTGGCATCAGAGTCCTAATATGGACATTCCTATTTTTCTACCTACCTCATTTTTAGTGATTGTTTGGGTCACCTCCTAAGCAATAGGATCCCAGACTGATACTCTTGTTTGGACTTAAAAGCATTTGCCATACTATATACTTGCTAATTGCTCTGACACTCTGATGTAAAGAACCAGAACTAGTTTTCCATGGTCAACCTCAAAGCTAATAGGACAAAAAGATGAAGGATGGCATTCTTAACCATCTTTCAACTCCAAGAGCTTTTTCACAGTTCCTGAAACTGCCCCTTATCAGTTTAGTAAGGACTCAATTAGGAAGATCGCTGAGTCTTCTTTAACTGCTTAGCAGTCCTGCTTGATTTAACATAAATTTATATAATTAAGATATTCAGAATATATTGCCTTATTAAGATATAGCTAAACCATTACCAAGATTGTAATCTGTGCTAGTATGTGTTTAATTGTAACAAGGGTTTAGGTTTCTCTCCCTCTTTTTCAGATTTCTGCTTTTCTCTTTCTGTTAAAATGAAGTAAATAATAACATTCAATTATATAGCCAAGGAAAATGACTAAGTTGTTGCCCAAGCCAAATAAATCATGGGACTTCTGCATTTATAAGGTGTTACACCACCTTACCACACAGGAGGCTGGATGCTTTGTGTATCACAAAGCACTTGGATCTAAGTTTGCTATATTACCTAGCCTCTCAATGTAGGCTTTCATAAGGAACCTCTCCTAATTCTTCTTCATCAAGAGAAACTGTTGGTCATTTTTTTCTTAAAATCTTAGGGTTTAATTAAGATTAATTAAAGAACATAAAAATTTTGGGTATCTTGCTTCTGACTAAGTTGTATATGACCTCTCTTTTCTGTTCCTTGCTTTTTTTTCTTTTGCTGCTCCAGAAATAAAGTTCTTCAATTAAAACATTTTAAAAAAAACCAAGTTATATCAGGATCTTGTCCAACTTGCCATTTAACATACATCTTTTTCACAAAACATGATCAATGCCTAAAAATGTAGTAAGTTTAAAAATAAAATATATAGCAATCTGTAGTTCAGATACTGTGTTTTCACATTACGAGTACAATCCATAGTCCACTGAAATCTTTACCTCCTAAGATTGACTGGTTCTAAATACTCTGTATTTTTCAAAAAACTGAATTGACTCACAAAATGCATCTATATACAGTATACCAATAATGCAATGTTTAAAGCAGCCCTAAAAAGCAGCATGCCTATACTCTTATACTGTGAAAATAATGAAAATCACTAATCCTTTGTAAATACAGCAAAGATATATAGATCCTTCAACTCTGCTCCACCCTTTATCTTACTTCACATAGGATTCCAATCCTGCAAAGCACACCATACTCCAAATTCTTATTGTCAATGACAGGCACCTATTCAGGTTGAAGGTTATTAAATTACATGGGTTTATATGGTTTCTCTCCTAAACCAACTCACAAAATATACTAATTGCATGCTTGAATAAAAAAACAGAGCAGAGAGCCTCAAGATATTTCATCATGTTGAGAGGAAATACAGGTTCTTAAACATGTGAACAATTAGAATCATATGTGACACCAAACATCTTCCATATTCTAATTCAAAGTAGTGATCTTCAGAAACAATGCTTGCCTCATATCCCAGTCGTGCTGCCCTTTGCAGAAGAGTTTCTCCAGCATTCTTATTGACAATAAGCCTTCGGGCTTCTGGTGGCATGGGACGACTTGGGGCAATCTCCTGAGGTGTACTTGCAATTTGCAGCTGTGAGGGCTGAAGAGAAGGCAATAATGAGGGAGTCTGTTGCTGCAGGCAATCATACCATGTGCGCCCATGTGATTTGACTGGTGAAGAATCTCAATCTGAAGGAGCCTCTGGTTGCTTCCAGATTCTCATTAACTGTAACCTGTCAAAATCTTTACTGAATTCCATACCCCATCCCATCTACCCTCAATAATTCACTAAAAATCTTTCCTTTTTCTAAAAAAAAACTGTACGGTAGTGACATCTTCTGAATTACTACATCTTAAAAGTTCAAGGCCAATATTCTCAATGTACAAGACTCCCATGAAATCATGCAATTTGTCATAGAATAAAGCTGAATGAGCCGTGAGTTAAAGTAAAAAGAAGGCATTTAAGAATTTAATCTGGGTGATTTTACCAATCTGATAGTAATGGCAACTGAGTCATGATAAAAAGATACCTTCTCAATGCTTTCAATATCTGTTATGTCATCTCCAGTCAAGGATGACCTTGTTCTCCTCTCCTGCAGTGCCAAATGTTTTGTTTTACACTGACGTTTCCCTGGCGGCTTCTCACACTCGCTGTGTTTCTGCAGCAGGGATGCAGCCTGGAAATCCTCTTCTTCATCCATGCACAGCCCATCTGTCTTCCAGTTTTCTTTAATTTTCTGCTGCTTGGCAGCCAACCTTGAAGTCAAAGTACAGCTTGGCTGAGTTTGCCTTTTGCTGTTTATATTGGTGGATGAAAGACTCTTCGTATATGAAGACATCGGGAACAGAGGGATACCTAAATGGAAGGAAAGGCATTGCACATTGTATGGCATGTTGAATGGGAAGACAGATAAAGATATGCATTTTTATATATCTATATCTATATCTATGTGTGTGTGTGTGTGTGTGTGTGTGTGTGTGTGTAAATACACACACTCACATATCTAGCATTCAACACAAGTCCTTGCATTGTTTAAAAGCATTAATCTTCACATATGTATTGCACTACTGTTTTTAACACATGTTTTAACTGTAATTGTTAAAACAAATATTAAGGATGTAGAATGAATTGTTATAACTTCTAAGCAATGTTCTCTAATCTGCCTTAGTCAAAGGACAATAAACAATCAAACAATTTAGACACCACATCACAGATATAGTGGCAAATTAATACGATGCCAGTCTATCTTCTCAAGATACTGCTTTGGATACAAATGAGAGAAGAGGCTTTCTTACCTGTAACTTCATGATGCTAAAATGGGAATATATTGCTCTTTTAGGTGTAGAACTGCTGAACCTTTTCACCTTGGAAGTCTGTTTTTTGTTTTTGCTTTTTTTTTAATAGAACAATAGCAAGTGTCAAAGGCACTTGCATTGTCATGAATATGTCAAAGGACGCAAATGATTTCCAAAAACAGAAATGGCACTTAAATATCTTATTCCCATTTTTGTCTTTGAAAAGTATCCCTTTGCATACCAAAATAAAGAAAACACTGGAGCCAATTTCTTGCAGCATTTTGAAATGGGTTCATAGATCCAGATAGTCAGCCACGTACCTCTGAAAAATTACTATCAATAAATAACTGCCTTTCCTGTCTAAACGACAGAAAGTACCTAACTTTTTCTGAGAAAGTTAAGGTTTTTTGCAAGCATGCTAGGTACTTAACCCAAATGGAATCAATATATAGTGACCCACTGACTACCTTAACTTCTCAAAAAAAAAAAAAAAATCCCACAGTTCATTCCATGTTTTGCAATATTCTGCTATCCGTGCCTGAGAAAATGGTTGCCTGATACATGAGAAAAATGTGACAAAAAGCACATATGTTCTATAACTATATTTTCAATATAAAAAGATTCATTACAACTACTAACCTTCGAACTAAATGAATGACTAAAAGTTGCCTTAGAAGTACTTGCATGCGTATTTCAAGGGCTTCCAACATTTTTAAGTCAGTGGGTACTTCTGGAATTTTGAAAGTGTCACAGTGCCATCACACAATGGCTACCATGAGTCAGACATGCAAGTTTTGCAAAAAACGTAATATAAAAAAGAGCTGGGGTCTTAGGCCCAAAGATAAAACCCGTTCTGATGAATCCAGCTTTTTGTTCTATCAGAATCTCTCTTTACAGAAAGGAAAAACAAGTTAAGCTAAAAAGCAAGCAATTGTCCCAAGAACCCAACTGCAACACAATGGCCTGAGCCTTTAAAACTCACTGCTTATGACCTACAGTTCTCTCCATACACAACCAATTGTTCACTCTCATCCCCAGAACATCTGATCCATGCATTCCAATTATTCATTTCTCCTAACACATTTTTTCACACACAATCTCCCTTCCTCCCTCCTCCATAAATCCTCTGCAGCCCATTTGATTCTAACCAGTTTTGCTTTCTCCTACAACCCATCCTATTCTCCTCACATTTTCTATCTGCTCTTCCACTGTCCTCTACCTACCACTTCTATCTGGAGCAATGTTGGGATCCATCTCTTCATTTGTTACCCATGCCCCCACCAGTAGGAGCAGTTCAAGGTAAAGGGCTGAGCTCTAGACACTCGTCACCTTTTGGTTCAATCATCAAATGAGGGTTACATGACTGAATTTACAAACATTCTCCCTGTAAATCAATAAGACTATATTGGGAAAAGTATTTGTCTTCCATGTGTCCTTTTTGCATACTTTTAATTTGAATGGAGAAACAATGACATATGCAAAGGAAAAGCTCACAGTAACTTGAAATAGTAGAGCTAACTGAACCTCCTCAGTATCCTACCAAAAAGGCCTAAGATTTTACTGTCTTTCACAGGGTGTAGCCTAATGTCAAAAGCTTAGGAAAATAAAGCACATCAGCCCTGTCAACAGATACCCTGTCCTGAAAGGCAAAAGTCTAGCTTCACTGGACTAGGAAAAAGAGCATTATTCTCAATGCCCTGATCCTGTGAGATAGGCAGAAAGAGTACAATACAATCCGCTTATTCCCCTAGCAAGGAGGAGACTGTTTTACTTCTTAGCTAGATGGTAAACAGAATTTTCACTTTTTCCCCCATCTAATATAGACCACACACAATAGCAAAACCAACGAAACTACTGTCTATTAGCATACACAAGTAGCATTCATAGAAATAGACTCATGTTTTGAAGCTGTAGTTGGAGAACCTTGTTGGCTGTTCCATTTAGGCAGGGATTGATGATCAGCTTCTGTACAGCTTGTATTTAACGTCTGGGTGGAGATGACAGCTGATGGATTCACAGAAATTATGCAAAATAGGCAGGAATGTGTTAAGTGCTTCAGCAAGGCCAGGATTAGTTGGAGTCCTTTCAGATTATTAAATTATGTCAAGACTATAACTAGGGATTACACTATAGATCTTGTGTGTTGCCCATCCCAAAATACCTAACAAAAATGTGATAAGAAAATATTGCTTTCCTCTACATTAGGGTACTTAATCCAAATTACTTTTACAAATAAGTATAAACAAGTCTGGCTCCAGATTTCTGAGCCTTAGTTCAGGCTATTTCAGGCTACCAGCTATCACTCTAAAGTGCTCTAAAGGACTGCTACTAGGTATGCTCATGAATAAGCCCAACAGGAAGGCTTTTGACTACAGTAGCATAGTTTCCTGAGTGGTAGCGCTGATGGGAACTTGGCATAATGAACCAGGTATAAAACCTTGTTGGACCCTTGTGATAGTAAGTTTCCCAGGGAAAGGGACCTATTTCAACCCAAGGGTACAACACCAGCGATCAAGCATTTCAGTAGTATATTATAGTATTGTTGCACTTATAGTATTTAAATTATCATTTTATTTTATCTGAACTGCTTTGGAATACATTGTATTTATGGAAAAATGAAGTTCACAAGTAAAGTAACTGACTAAATAGGAAAGAGAAGATGTGGTAAAACCAGCTATATAGAAGAACCCTGCCACTACAAATTAGACCATAAAGGACAAGAGATTCAGGACATCATCTGTCACTTCTCCTAACATAAATCAGATAGAAGCTGATGTCTTTTTATCTCCCAGCTCCCTGAACATGAAGACTTAGCCCAGAAGTTCAAAACCTAATGGAGCAGTTTATTCCCATGAGTGATCAAAAACTCAGAACATTTTATACTTGGCTTAATTTTAGCCTATTTGATATAGTCATATTTTATAAAATCAACCAATAGAAGAGAATATATGTAACTCAGGATTGTATTGTGGAGTCCTTGGTGCTCTCTGAGCTTGGTTGTTGGTTTGCAGACATTTCATTACCCAACTAGGTAACATCACTAGCTCAGAGAGCACCAAGGACTCCACAACAAAATCAACCATTTTCGAATGATAAGAATGCATTATTATGATCATAAACATCATACAAAAATTGTTCAGGATTGTTTCTAAAACAAACATAAACATCTAGGATATTGGTTTTAAAATAATTAATATTATACCACACTCTGCAAATTTGGCAAAACAAGCACAACTTAATTTTCATAGTGGTTAAGTCTTTTATATAGTAATAATATAATATATATTATAATACATTATAAAATACATTACAATAAATATATTATTATATTATAATATAATTATATTCTATCCCCCAAAAATCACTACTGACAACTTCTTAGCACTGGTGGCAGCATGCGTCACTAAATAATGCTAGATTTCCCTAGTAATCTCTGCATACCTTGTTCATTGTCACTTGTTTTGAGGGACTCTTCAGACCAACTTCTATTGCTTTTGACCTCTGACCTTTTCTTGGTGTGCCTTTCTTCTGTGCAGTCTTTGACCTTTGCAGTGGCCTCTGGCTGAACAGCCTCAGCTAAATCTTTCCTGCTTTGCCGGCCCAACTTGCCGGGTGGGGATCTCTCTGGTGACACCTGCTGCTCCCATAGTTCCCTAAGATGCTGCAGGTGACGCTGCTTTTTGGGATGGAGCCCTGTTAATTCAATGCACACCTTCAGGTTGGTCACCTCATTACAATTGGGCTCTTCTAAGTGGTTAGAGGAATTGTTTGTCATTTCCCTCTCAGGCCAGTCATCTAATGGAAAAATAACTAAAAATTAATCAAAAGGCCCTGAACTTGAAACAAAAGCTATAGTTCACTTGTGGGGCAGATTCTTTCAGCTTCACCATTATACTTGCATTTTAAAAGGTTAGCTCAGGAAGGGGTTGCATGCACTACAGCCCTCTGCATTGTCCAATAATTACATTGTCCAATGACTAGTTTTTAACCCTTCAAATTTCCAAACATAATTCAGGGAAAATTTGGGATTGGCAGAATCAAGGCCATAAAGGGGCACTTTAATCCAAACAATGTTCATTTCACAAACCATGCCTTAAAACAGACCAACTGGACTTGGTTACCTTTAGAGTTCTTCTTCTTTTTTGCTTTTGATGCAAATTCTTCTTCCAGTTCCTCTACAAAGTTTTCTTTAAGGCTTCCATCATTCTGCATATTCTCACCAGAATGTTTACGCTTTCGGTCCAGATGTGGGCACGGAACCTGGCTGATATCTTCTAATGATTGGTCATTTGTCTTTTCATATACAGTAAATCTCTCCAAACAAATATCTGCTGGAGAACCTTTGTCCTCAGGAATTTCAGAACTGTGATCATGGATATTTTCTGTATTATGAAAATAACCTTTAAATAAAGCCACATTATTAATTTAGTTAGTTTATTGTGCAAGAATGCATCTGATCTCTTCAGAGTAAATCTAGTGACAACATATATTTTTAAAGCAAATCTTTTTCAGGCTGAATTTTAGAGCAGCTGTACAAAAACCAATAGGAAAACCAAGTACATAGAAACCTCACTATCACTTCACTAAACTATTAATTCACAAGGAAAACTGAGGTGGCTATAACAATATTGTTAGTTGCCTGCCTTAATACAAATGCAAACCCAAAAAATGTGAGTTATAAAATAGGTCCATAATCTGAGATTCCAGGCAGCATGCAAAGATTTTGGATGCTGTCCCCCAAACCTTAGATGTGGCTCCTGACACCTTTAGAAGTTGTTAACCAATTGTAATGTGTAATGCAATACTGTAGAAGGGGGAAATTATTAAGTACACAACTAGCAAGTTATTCGTTATCTTTGATTTTAAATAAATTGACATGCAAATAAAATCAACTGTAGTTTTGCTCTGACCCCAGTCAATATTTTTTGCAATGTGGTCCCTATCTCATCCCTCAAATATAAAGCACAGTCCTTGGTTCAGGAAAAAGCTCAGCATCCTTGCTCTTAAGCATAACCTACAGTGGGAATGGAGATGGTCTGTGGACAGAAAGTGACCTAGCAGCCTTTCCTGTGATACACTAATTCTTCTGCAGGGTCCCACCACTCCCATACCATGCAGCTCTTTTCCCACTGAGAGGGTTGGGAAATTATGGCCCTTGTTTTCTTCTCTCTAATATCTAGCCATTTTTACCAATGAACAGAGCAAGGTGAGGAGACTGGAGGAAGTGTGTTTTGACTTTGGCTCTGTCCTATGTCAGCCTGCATTTCCCTGAATTATGGTAATATTCATACAAGTGTATTCATTAAGTAAAATATTTTAGAAGTGTAATACAGCTCCATGTGTAGTGCAGGCACTACTACCTTTCTTCCAGAATTTTGCCAGTTGCTCTCCCTCAGCCCATTAAGAATGTTTTCCACCTTGAGTTATATATAAACAAAGGTGGGATAGAAATCTAATAACAATAACTTTTATTATTTTACCCAACTATGACAGCCATATGTAGGCCATGAAAATTGAGCTGATATTTTGTATCCTTAATGTTATGGTAAACCTTAAAGGCACTTCTATATACTACACAGCAAAATTCACCTTGGCAGGTCATGATCTTCAGTGGACATATATTGCTGAAATGGATCTAAGTAAACCAAATTCTGTATGAGAAAAGTATAAGGATGAGCCTTCACTTTTTAAATTGCAATGTTATTTCCCTCCCCCCCCCCCCCTTCATCTAGGGAAGAAAAATTATCCACTTCTGTTAGGCTTATATGTCTTTTCTATATTTTTGTGATTCCAGTTCTTTTATGATTTTTTAAAAGAATGCATCTAATTGCTTTTTCCTTCTATTTGTGCCTCTTGTCTTGTTTGTCCCATCTCCTCCACATATTTTTCCTTTATCTCATCCATCTTATTACTGACTTAACTTCCTCCTCTTTTTGTGACATGCCTTATTTTCTTCAGCAACCCACTAAAAATGGATGTTTGAAAAGTAGACCTGTCAATTGTAATCCTATCCACCTTTACTCTAAAGTGTTTGGTCTGTGGCAAGTGTTTTAAGACTGTAGTCTTGCAGAAGTTTAGAAATTTCAGGAAAGAGGCTGTTTTAAAAAAGGAAAGACTTAAATTGAGCAGTTTTACAGCAACAACTCATTTAACAGTGAAACCTGATGTGAAAGTAAAAGAATTTCACAGAGATCCTATTTTAGTTTGACTTATGTTTAGATATTTACATGACAACATGACATGACCCTGTTTTTCTCCTATTACAATTTCTTCAATGACATGGGGCAACATATATATATATATATATAGTTCCAGATTATGAAAAGGTTCATAATCTTAAACAGTATGGGAAAACAGAAAAATATCTTGTTACAAAGTTAATTTTAATGGTCTGTAATGCAAACAGGTGTTAAACCTTCTCTACATAATTCTTAGGGTTACATACTTGTGGGGAAAATTGGGAGGAAGCATTATGTACACCACCTTAAGCTTTTGAACAAAAAGTGACATATAAATCTAACAAATATATTTTTAAGATAAAGCTACTTTTTTCTTTTTTGTTGACAAAATTATCTCCAAGTCATAATAAAGGCAATAACAAATATCCCCAAGATACCGGATAAAGTCTGCAAATCTTTGCAACTTGTATTTCTATGAAACAAATGGTATAGTTAGGCACTTCTATTCACTGTTAGATGGTCCTCACTTGCTGCAGGAAGAAAGTGCTCACTCTGACTTTGTGAGAGGACTGATCGAGATGATACTGATCTAAATTCTGTTACAATTATAAGCAAAATTTGAAAAATGTGTTATATTAACCTATGGTTATGTAGGTTGTTTCAACCTAATGGATTGATACTAATAGACTCACCACTTAAGTCAAATGCTAAAATACACACCCATTGTATACAACTTCCATATCCCCTTCATTTGCTTTTTGGGCCCTTAAACCACAGCAAGCAGACTTCAAATACATTAAGGTTGCTACCTCTTTTTTTTTTCTTTCACTCTAAACCAAGAGTGAGCAACTTGTGGCCTTCAGCCTTATGCTGCCCCAAACCGTTTTGTATGGCTCTTAACTAAAGTTCAGTAGCAAACTGCCAAATGAAAGTACAATTTCCTGTACCAGCAAAGAAGAAACAGAAGCTGTCAGATGACAGCTTAACACGTGTTTTAAAAAATTATACCCTTCCCAAATCCTCCAAAACTGAAAATTCTGTCACTATCCATTCATGTGATGTCATTACATCTCCATCCTGCTTGTGGCCCTCAGTTCCCCCTTCCCAATGCTGCCCTCAGCCACTGAAAGGTTGCCAGCCTCTGACCTAAAATCTACTAAATGCTGTTCGCCATCTCAGTTCCAGCCTCCTATCTCTTAACCAGTGACAAAGGAACATAGAGACAAGAGCAGAGGAAGTGCATAAGTGCTTATGTCAACAAACCCTTCTGTCCTGAACCTAAATCAGAGCTAAGACAAATATTCAGAAGAAACATAAGCACCCAAATATAGCTAGACATCAAATGACTATACAGAATACAGACAAGTATTACCTCAATAGCTATTTGTCAAATTTTATTTTATTTCCACCATATAAGTCCTTGGTAGAAAATTATTATACCACTAAACTCTCCTCTCATTTTACCCTTATGTATCAGTATGCAATAATTTAATCCAGCACAAACATTTCTCTCCTTTACTAGTCTGTATTCTCTCTATATGAGAGTGGTTAAGGCATCAGGCTAGAAACCAGGAGACCCTGAGTTCTAGTCCTGCCTTAGGCACAAAGCCAGCTGGGTGACCTTGGGCCAGTCCTTCTCTCTCAGCCCTAGGAAGGAGGCGAGGGCAAGCACTTCTGAAAACCTTTGCCAAGAGAATTGCATGAACGTGTCTAGGCAGTCGCCAGGAGCAACACTGACTCAAAGGCAGGGGGGAAAAAATTCTACATATAAAAATCCAAAGGAAAAAGTAATTTCACAAACATTGCACAATTAAGCCACTATTAATCTACTGAGTGTGAGGATTTTATTCAGCAGTGTTTGATGTTAGGCATTTCTTATATTAGCACTTTACAGTCTAACATTTCCAACCTGTAGCTTTAGTCCAACTATAGTAATGCAGAAACTAACACAAACTTGCATTCCTTTGCAAATTCAAAAATAGATGCCCTTCTAGGACCATTCATTGTCTGTAATATTCCAATCTTAATTGAACATACTGTAACAAACAAGTTTTAACTTTGCCTAATTATTGTCAATAGAAAACACTTTCAAAAGGATTTTTTTTATTTTCTGAAAATTGATGACAAAAGCAGCTTTTCAACTCTTCTTCAGTATGCTTTTTAATTCTTACACTGGGAACTTTCCTAGGAGAAAAGCACTGGCCAGTGTTATTTCTATCCATTTCACTACCAGGGCAATGGATGGAAATAAACATGGGCTAAACTGCCAGTAAGCATAGTGGGCTCTCCTATATACTGTCAGAGATATTTGGACAGCATTTAATCAAGCAGACTGTGATATCAATACAACATATGCTTGCTTGAATGAGATTGTGTCCCAGTGCAACAGTCCCATCTCTACACCAAAGCACCAAGAATGTTTCTCCATTCCTATGCATTCACTGTAGCCAAACTATTATTAGTACAATGGAAAGTACAATTGACTAGTCCCATTCAGACTAGATCTGCTCGTAAAAATTAAGAAATGAGCTATACTACTTGAGATTGCATGCAGGATTCCACTTTGAAATGCTCTGCCATGTAAACAGCTTTCTGCCAGGAAAACACAAAATTATAGGGAGAAAGATTTTAATGAGCCTGTATTGTACTAGTTTCTACACATATAAGATTATATTTGGGTTTAAAAAATACACACTTTTGGCTTTACTCTCTTCTAATACCTGTCTATGGCATCCAGTCTCACACCCCACATAGCAGGTCTTAGCATTGTGCTCCTTCACCACATTACCCATCTTATGTTGTCAATTCTCTCTTCTTTTAGAAAAAAGCTTGGAGGAACCCATAAGAATGTCCGTAGAATGTACAAAAGATACATGAGAAAAATTAAAGGGATAAACATCCCTGGCTTGTAAAAATGAAAACAATCACCACATTGAAAACAAACAAGGACAGTCCAAAGGCTGGACATATTTAGTAGCTACATAAAGCTGAGGATCTGTTGGGGGGAAAAATACAGAACACTGAGACAAGGAGAACTGAAAGAATTATTGTGCAAGAGAGCATGGCTGTCAACTTGAAAATGCGTACTCCACATTTTAACAATAAAATTTGGTTTTATTCTGCCTGACTTATACCTGTCTTATACCTCTGCTAAACATATGATCGTGCCAAGTACTTATGCTTATTGGTATATTCTATATAAGGTCACCACTTCCTAAAGTAACAACAATCATCCTAGAAAAAGCTTTCTGCTCAGGTTTCCTGATCAGCTGCAGTTTCAGGGAGCAAATGGAAACTCCATGAGACTACTTGGAAATTTTCTCTATCTTGTAGACATGACCATTACAGAAACTAGCAGACAAAAGAAAAGTGATGTTTTTAAGCTGTTTATCACAAATGTTTTTAATGTATTTATTAGCCCCTCTTCTGAATTATGTTGCAAGCATTTCATCAATCCGTAGACAAAAAAATACACCCAGCAATGACAGAGTAATTTGACCAAAATTTCATGATACAGAAGCTAAGAGCTAGACCATATATTACACCTACTATGGGGATCAACAATCCGGTGTCTCCTTTGCTTCCTTGTAAACTAAAATAAGTACCACATCATGTCATGAGTGCTACATGATTCCTGCCTCACTCCATCAATGATTACTAATTGCACTGAGTAGAAAAAGGGAAACTCAGATGATAAACCTAAATCACACAGGGAGTGCCTCTGCATGTTACAGTAATAGGAGATAAAAAGGGGGCCACAGGATATCATTTATAATATCTGATAGTAATATACTAACTCCTTAATTCTTATTTGATCTCTGTACAGATGTATCATTTACAAGACTGTATTTTTAAGGTTCCACCATCCTATCAATTCACAGCAACCTTGGGATGCAAACCAGAGACATGGATTTTGAAAAGATCTGTATTTGTACTCTTCACTCAGCCTGAGAGACTCAATGCTCATTTTTATTCCAAGCCGTTGTATACATATCCCTCAATAATTCAGTACTTTTTATCTCATACAGCCTTGAAAATGATGTTTGGTAACAAGGAATAAGTGGAAGTAGGGATCTGATTGTTTATTCTGATCATTGCTACTTTCTGGATAATTTTAAGGTTTCAAGTAAGGATCAGTCTGAACATATATTTGATAACTACATTTTGCCTTTCTGAAACAAAGCCATTAAATCCCAGAAGAAAATCTGTAATACAGTAAAATTAACTGATGTTCTTAGAATGAATTTGGGCAGCTAGCATGGATAACCCATTCCATCATAAATTGTTTCAAAATATTCCTTGACCAAACATACCCTTCAATCAACTGACATGCATTATATGTATCTTAGACTTGTGCCACAACTGCCTTTTATTCAAAGACTTATTCACCCTTTGTATCCTTACTATGTTTGGACTTTACTGCCTTTGACAGAAGCCAGTTCCTCACTCTACCCTATCACTTGCTATGGCCTGCCCAAATGCATGAGAGCATAAACAGTAGCTGCTTTTCTTTTAACCTACCAATACTTTTGGGTTTTCTATGCTATTCAGTTGTGACATGAGCTGTAGACAGAAAAAAGACACCAGAAACAAGCCCTGGATAGCACCTTCAAGAAGAGAAGAAGAGAAGAAGAATTTCCTCTTTTTCAAAGAGGAAATTCACTGACATTACCCAGCCAAGAGTTCCTTTATGGTATACTAACAGTGCTTCAAAATATTTTTGAACTGGTAGGTGAGTATATGAATTTATAAGTAACATATCAAAAAGTTAAGGAAGTAAACCAGTAACTTGTGATTGAATTTCCCATTGGTTCATATATTCAGATGCTCCAAATAAAAAAAGTTATATGCATATTAAGTACCCAAACTAGTCAAATTAGAACATAATATCTCTCTTCTCAGTGAGTAAATTAGCTCTCCTTCTCCAAAAATCTGCTGATAAGACTAATGTATGCTTACATCTGTCTTTGTCATTTGGCCCAGCAATGACATCTTCCAAAGTGACAGACTTAGGCTTTTTTTCATTATTTCCTTTCAAGTTTTCCCAGTCTGCTTGGTTGAATCGGCAGACCTCTGAGCCTTTGGTTGCTACATGGCCTTCTCTCTCTTTCATCTCCAACTCTGAGAAGCGCATCATTGCACGCTAGAAAGAGAATTGATATGAAAAAAAGACTCACAATAAGAGCTACTTCATTTACCTTACCTTAAATGAAAGTACATCCAAATGAAAAGTTCTGTTCAAAGTCAAGTAGATGATGCATACAAAATTGAGATACAATTATTTGAGCTATATATAATTTAAAAAATTAAAAATCTCAGTATACAAAAGATATTGTATTTATACACAAATATATGCACAATTATTTCATATATATACATTTATACCATATATATAATTCATACACACACACATACACACATATGGATAGTATGCAGGTATGTGTGTATAATATACACATACGCACACAAACACACCTTTTGAGAGATATAACAAGCAAAAAAGAAAAACAATACAATGAATAAAGACGATCATGGCCCACAATTTCCCTCTGTGTACTTGGAAATGAAATTTTAACTCAAAGTTTTATGTAAGATTCTAGTAATAAAAATTTGAAGAACTGACCTCACAGTAAGCAGCAGGTAGACATAAAATACTGTCCTCTTGTAATCCTTCCATCTATGTAATTAAAATGGGCACTCAATGGATCATTTGGATAATTTCATCCATTTTTATAAGCATCAACTAATTCTTTTCTTAACAATGCAAACAATTTGGCTTAACTCATCTTGTCATAAATCGTAAACTTAACCTACAATATTTGCCATCATTCAACATCAAATTCATTACAACTTCTATTCTACCATGCTATATTTTTGCTTGGTAAAGAAGTTGTGTTAATTTACTAAAATACAGCTCCTTTATCAAATGCCACATTTAGAATATTAATTAGAACCTTTGCCATTACCATACAATGCTGGCCAAGCAAGCAACAAGCTATAAAAAAACTACTTATGCAAATAAGAAACATGCATTCTTCAGCTCTTCACTATTATATAATATGCTTTTTGAGATTAAATTATTTACTATTATTTACATATATTTTGTATCTATTAGTGCTCAACTTCCTCTCACCTCATAGTAGTACCCTCATATATGCACATTTATCATTAATTGTGTCAATAGACTTAAATTTATAGTACATACATACATTCTCCCAACCCGTATAACATCAACTTTCATTCTCAACTGCAATTTTATAAAGCAAAAGTGTTTTGGTAAGTAAACCCCAGAGACTCACCTGCAAGGCCCGCTGTTCTCGACTCAGTTGGCTAGAATCTGCATACAGTTCAGTTGTAACACACTTGAATCGGTCACCTACGTAACCAGCAGAGTTTGCTATTCTCTTTGCCAGCTTAGATGGCTTAGGTTTCAGGAGTTTGCCATCATTAGATTCCATACCCTCAGTCCCATCTTTGGCATATGTCTGATTGATTTCAATGTTTGACTCTGCATTTCCCATACAAAGCTGTTTAGCATCATCTGGCATTTTACAAAAGGACATAGCCAAGCCATCATTCCCATGAGCAGTCTCCAGAAACACAGAGGAAGGGGGAATCGTCAATCTCTCTCTATTGTGGCTTGCTGAGAGATCATCTTTTCTTAAGTTGAAGATTGATGGGGGTGGACTCTGGACTTGCTTAAAGTTGTACACTTCATGGAAATTATTTCTTCCACATTCTTCTCTCATTACAATAAAATCTCTATGCTGAAAGGCTTGTTCCACCTTGTGCTTTGAAGGGTCATTTGTTTGATTACCATTTTCAATCGGAAAGCTAGGATTTGTCAAACCTGTTTCACCTTTCACATCTTGTTCATCTCTCAATTCTGCAAACATGAGTTTATCACTTTTGGCACTATTTTTACTATGACTTGAACTTTGGTGTGATTTCACATTTCTCTCTGTAGGTACTTCAAAATGCAACTTTGTGCTGGTTTCCAGCATCTCTGGCAATCTGCTTCTCAAAGCAGGGTCTTCATAACGGAGCCTTTCGTGTGATCTAGATCTCCTTTCTGATTTATCATCTTTTAGCTCAAGAGCTGCATGGGATAGCAACATTGGATGTACCATGCCCATACCCAGTGCATCTTGATATGTCATAAACTCACCACTGCTAGTTGGCAGACTGTATGGAATAGTAGGTTTAGGAGCCAAATGCCCAGGGAAAAGACTGCCATTAGGTAACAGAACTGGGTGAGGATACACAGGTCCTTTTCCATGTAGAGGCAAAGGACCTAATGCTAAACCATCTGGAATTGGATATGGGAGATAGCTTCTTGGATAGGGCAATGGTGGAGATCGGAATGCATCATTTGGAGAGAAAAATATGGAACCTGGGGCAAGAGTGTTTTCATTTGCCTTGAACATAGGTTCTTGATTATTGCATTTAGCTGCCTTATTACTATGCTTTGATGATGATGGAGATGACGACGATGATACTAAAGGTTGTCCTATATGCTGTATGACAGATGCAGTAGTTTCTACTGAAATGTTAGTCTTGGGACAATCTACATTAGGATTTGGAGCTGGAGAAGCAGATGCTGGGCGACCTTCACTCGACAAAGACCCTGAAATATTATTAATTACTGTTTCTGTACCTCCCATTCTAGGGCAAGAAGAACTTCGTTGTTGAGGTGTTACCCAGTCGGGTGCCTTGTTTTTCAACTGCATGTTTTTGCCACTGTTATCTTCATTAGGAGCTGGACCAGGAACCACCCAGGAGGAAGGTGCGGTACTAATTATCTCAGGCCTGTAGACAGGACAACCATTTCCAGGAGAAATAGTTTCTTTTGGAAGATCACCTCCAGGTAAAACCAACCCTCCTCCAGCCCTGCTATGAACTAACACAGTTGGTACCATTTTCTTAACATGATCAGACTTTGTTATATCTACATCAGCAACTTTTGATGACAAATCCAGTGGTTTGTCTATGATATCTTTGGTAACAATTTGCTGCTTTTCTAATAATGGAGGGGATCTGCTATCTTTCCTGTCATGACCTGTTTTCCTTGCATGCACTGCAGGTTGCTGAGAAATTTCATTTGGATCATGTGTTTTGGGAGCTTTCCCATTTGAGACTCTTGAAGAAAATTCACTGCTTACATTCATGTATGGCTTGGGGAGTGCAACTGAAGAAGGAGAAGTTGAAATTCTAGAAAAGTGTTTATGGAAATCTGAGTAAGCATCTCCAACCTGTGTTGGAAGATGGACTCTAGGTGATGGCCTGGGTGAATGAGGCAGCAAAACAGTAGGGTCAGTTGGCATATTATTAGCAGCTGGCTTAGCAGATGGGACTCTGGGTGGTTTACTATTTTGAATATGTGGATAGGTATGAGAGTCTATGGGATTTGCTGGACTCACTCCCATCTTCCAAGACAAGCCTTTATCTGGACAGTGTCCCAAAGGGGGAATTGCAGGTGATGCTGATGTAGCTGAGATCCTCATCGGCGAAGCTAATGATGATGGAATGTGGGGAGCAACATAATGAGAAGGTGGCAAGTATAAAAAACGTTCGCCATTTGTACATACAGGTGAATAAGTCAGATGCTGTGGCAAGCTAAAATTGGACTGCTGAGGTAGCAAAGCCTTATACATATTCAATGAATACTTATTTGGTGAATCAAGAAAAGGATAAATAGCACCCTCCATATAAGGATTTACCCAGGGTAGCCTTAGGTAACTAGCACCATTGACACTGAGAGGACTTTGTTTGTCACTTGAGCTTCTGTCCAAGCCTAAGGTCTCCCCAGTTGGAACAGAACTCTTTTGTATTCCAGGTGGTGTTTTGTACAGAGCACTGAAGCCATTTGGGTTCTTTCCAGCTCCATTTTCAATTGCTTCAGTGGGATTAGACTTGAACTGTATCTCTGGGTTTCTTTCAGGACCAAATCCAAGGCCAGTAATAGCACTTGTAGCATCCCGGGGCTTGTCTGAGCCAAGTCCACATAAACTGGAATAAACAATACTACTGGGGACTCTAAGCCCTTCCCGCATAAGTCCAGAGCGATCCATAGTCAGAGCTGCAAGGCTGTCAATGCGATGCACTGCCGCTGTATCCACCTTTGTAGAATAAAAAAAGATGTTATTTTGGCATCTAGTTAAAGTGGTAATCAAGACTACAGTTAGTATTTTTAATCAATGGAAACAATAGGAAATAATAGGCTTTCCATAATTAAGAACAATGTGCATCAATAAATATAAAGGAAATGAAGCATTTAAAATTATAAGCTGTTTCATACATGAGTTTAAAGAGCCTGTCTTTTATTGGCCAAGTTTGATTTTTTTAAGAAAAATTAAGAATAACTTGACAGGCATTCAGATCCTTTCATACTTAGCAGACTTCTATGTAGATACTACCTTTAAATAATAATCTCTTAAAATTTCTCCTACTCATATGACATACCCATTAAAAGAAATAGATTTCAACAGCTGTATTTTTTACCAGCTGTGGTCCTTTTTAGGGGGATCTTCCTAGAACAAATGTCAATGCATTGGTATACATATCCATGTATCTAAAGTAACAAATTACCCAAATAATACTTTTAAAAACTCTCCTTACGAGTTAGGATATTTAGATTCCAACCCTTTATACACATTTAAGAAGTCCCGTAAACTCAGTAGGATTTACTCTAAGTACGCATGAAAAGTATCATGCAATTATAACTTCAAAGGCTAGTGATTCCACAAAAGATGTAATCTGTTGTTTTCCCCAGTATCTACATAATAGTGAGGAGTTTGTGGGAAAGAGAAAGGCAAAACCACTCTTTCAGTGGCACTGCTGTTTGGTCTTTCCTCCCCAGTTTTGCCCTTTATGTAAGTTTAAGAGGATGAGCTACCCAAGCAGCAGCAAACCATAGTATGATGCAAACAAGCAAGACCTGGGCCATTCTCCAGCACTAAACCAGCACCAAAACACAAGCTTGTTTTCCAATGACAGCTAGTCGCTGTCTTTTTTCTTATTTGCAAAGAAACAACTTATCACTTTGCAAAGAAACAACTCCAAAACCTCTCTGTCTGCTGGGTCAGATAAGGTCCCTACTGCCAAATAGTTCAACAAGAAAGTGACAGCAAAAACATTTTAAGGCATGGAATTGGCTATCCTGCAGAAATAATATCTGGAGGCATACAACTGGCATACAAACCAGCTTTCAAACAGCTCTGAGTGGCAAAGCTGTGGTAGCTAGGTGCTCTCAAGACACTGAGACTATACAGTAGTAAGAGTTCATAACCAAGCCTGTGCAACTATCAATCACAGAATTCCTAAGTGTGGAAGAATGATTGTAATATTATTTAGAACTACCATAACTGCTCATGATATGCCACTAAGTATATCACAGAATAAAAGCCTTAGGATTCACTCTACAAAAAAATATAGCATGGAAAGTTTTACCATGAAGCCTTACTCATGCCACAAAAAAAAAAAAACAAAAATGCAATCTTAATGTCTGAATGCCACATCTGAATAGTGGTAAACTAAATGCTTCATCAGTTCCAACTGTACTTAATTATTTGTAAATGAAAAAAATACAACAGGTTAACAACAAAAATTATATCATTAATCTACATTATCCATTTCTTACCACACTGTGGTTCAGGTGATTTTCTTCCCTTAATTCCAGCCTGCTTTTCAAGACATCTCCATCATTAACAGGGATTTTCCTGTTTTTAAGAGAATGTTTTTTAAAAAAAAAAAAACTTAGAAATAAAATTATAAACCATTTACATCTTGATGTCTGCTTTTTCCTATTAAATTATCTTTATTAATACATTAATATGCAGTTGAAAATATTATGGCAGCACAGCACTTTGGATTGTAGGCAAAAGGTGCTCTGGAGTGTACTGGGGCATGAGCACAGCACCTATAGGCAACTACTTAAAACACCCAGTGTTTGTTTGGTTCAAGGAATTACATATAAATGCCTCATTTGCACACACTCAGACGCCAAACTATATTTTTGTGTTTGGATCCAAAGCCCTAATAAATATCCTATCTACTCTTCATTGGGACTCTGCTCTTTAGAATATGTTATGATCTTTTTTGTTCAATTTCAAAACTTTTCCTATAAAATGAAGTGCAGTGTTTCTTTAGAGACATACAATAAGCCTAGTTAACATTCCAGGTTGGTTTATCTTTTTTAAAAAAATGTAGGAAGTAGAAAATTAGTACACCCTTCTAATATCATACAAACATTAGCTGTTCGGTGATGAAGAGGGAGCCACACATCTGTGCCTTGGCAGTGTTGCAGCCCAGGGACTTGTTATCATAGAAAATGCCGATAAAAAAGCACCTTAGAGCCAACTTTCAAATCCCAGGGACACAATTGCTGACATATAGCAGAAGGAAAGTTTCATCATTACCCAGAAGGGCCAATTCTAATCCTATGATATTTAAAGTGACATGATCAATATATAAGATGAAGCAGCACCCATATTTTTTACGGTTTTGACCCATTATTATAGCAAAACACAGCTGGCAAAACACAGAAAGAGTATATTTTTGTATGTATCCCTTTTCTAATGCTTTGATAACAATATGTAATGCCAAAAGTCTTCATCTGCCATGTTTTGTAAATTATTATTTATTTCGTAGTATTTGTTCGCATATCACTTTAAACCAAAAAGAAACAAGCTATAATCTCCAGCAAGGGTTAGCAATCTGTAGCCCTTAGCATAACCTATAAGGGAGACATCAGGTAAAAATTGTCATGTCACTCCAGAGTGCCAAAAAAAAAAAAAAAAGTGGGTTTTAGAAAGAGAAAAAAATGGTGTCAAAAAGAGAATGGCTGTCATCAGCTACTATGTGCACTTCCAATCAGAAAACCATTGAGGAAATATGCTCCTCAACAGAACAATGTTGTAACATTAAACACAAATATTGTACTATTTGTGAATTGAAATATAGTCATTTTATCAAGTCTCCAATAAAACTTACTCTGAAAAATGTATTTGTAAAATGGACAGGTGAGTATTAATAGCAGTGCTTAATATAATGTGATGCTATACGTGACTATTCAAAACTAAGCCCAATGAATGAAATTATTTACTCTCCTGAAACTGACCATAAGACTGCAGCCTAGAATGAACTTAATATATGTGCCTTAAATCAATTACCATTGAGCTATCCCATGGATTTCAAAGGAATGTAATTGTGATTCACTTTCTCTGGGCTAGGACCAAAAAATTATGCAAGGGTATGTGTAAGAATGAATGACAGAGAGAGAAAAAGAGGGCTGAGAACTTTGGGACCTACTCCTTTCCAGTATCTTCCACATTGCTAAAAATACTGTAATCAAGAGTCCTATGGCACACTGAAGACTCAGCAAATTTATTATAGCATAAACTTACCAGGGCTACATGAATGTTGATTCTGCTGTAACAGACTAACAATAAGTATCCCTCTGAAAACTTGAACATCATTTGTTAAAATAGTAAATCACGGACTGGTCTGTTCTGAATCATGTCTTTTGTTCCCATCCCATGATGCCTTATGAAATGCATCTCCACAAATTTATCATCATATAACTACCTAGTAAAAATGGCTGGGCAGAGGGCTGCATCTGAGCCCCAAACCTTTTTCTGTTGTCCCCACAGGATCACATCACCAAAATTCATTAGCATAACACCAAAAATCGGTGTGTAATTTTCTTCCTTTTTAAAATTAAATAACAAGCAATAGAATACCTAAGGCAACAGAAATTCTGCAGTAATAATGGTGTAGTTTAAGTTTTCTGAAACTTAAATATTTACCTGTCTTCATTAATCCCACACATGCGGACCCTCTCACTGCTCATCCAGCTATGAACATTGCCATACAGGGGAGTTGCAGAAAGCATGACGTCACTTAGAAGAGACTCTTTCTTCACACGTGCTTATAATCTATTTAAAAACAAGAACATAAGGAATTGAGAAAACTGGCCTAGAAGGAAGTGCAAATATCACAGCAGAATCACCAGCCTCTTTTTTGATAATTAATTCTGAATGCAGGATTGGTAGAGAATAAAAGTGTATAGTTAAAATACATACAATAAAAGAGCACGCTGAAGAAATTTATAGGTCAGTTGAGATAGATCTTCTCTCCTCATATGCTTTCTGAGAATTAAGATTTATTCCACACTATTGACAAATCTAACACTTTGAGAGTTTCATTCAAATTTAGAAAAATAACATCATTCTATTTTTATGAACAAAATTCACCTGACTTGTACTCAGGAGAGGGACAACTATTTGATATTCCAGCAAAGTATACCTATAGAATGTATCTCATTCTTCTACAGTATTGATTACCTTGAAAACATAATGTGGCACAATGGAACTAGGCTCTAGAATGAATAAGCCATCGAAGGAAATCCAACTAATACTAATTAGTATATCATTTATTGCATGTATTCCTGGCTCAGCTAACTAAAGATGTTAGAAACTGTAGTCTAACATAGTATATGGAAAGCACCAAGTTGAGAGATTGATCTACTCCACTGCTAAGCAGTAAAGCCATAAAATATATTAAGCAAACAGTTCTAGCAGAAATCTATTATCTATCATCTGTCTATCTAGTATGCTGCTTCAGCCACCAGAATAACTCTAGTCAATTTATATGTTAGGATTTAAAAACAGCAAAACAAAAATAATAAAAGGAAACAAGAACCAAGAAGACAATACTTCAGCATACTGGGGAAAGGATACACCAAATTCAACCACAATCATAAAACCAATATACACTGTTAGGGAGCAGATCACCTCACCCTATATCTTAAGCCCTTCTGAAACAGCCAGGTTTTCAGAATTTTATGAAATCACAGTAGGGTCAGAGCTACACAGACTTTGGGAGAACAATGCTCCACAAGACAGGTACAATTACAGAGAAGACACATCTCCTATAGTGCTTAACAGATGGGATCTGGAACATGCCACTCTACATCCTTCTGATTGGGCAGAAACAACAGAAGAAAGTTGGTACCATAAGTAAGCAGATCCTAAGCCACAAAGGGCTTATAGGTGACAACCAACACCTATAATTGCACCAGGAAGACCACAGGTAGCCAGTACAGCTAGCAGAGAAGAGATGCTGCATGGGCAAAACAGAAGCTCCCATAACTACCCACACAGCCACATTCTACACCAGTTGTCACTTTCAGTAATTTTCAAGAGTAAAGTGTAAGTTTATTTCAATAGTCCAAACTTGAGGTGACCATAAGAAGGCAGTCCTGATCCAGGAAAGAATGAAATTAGTGCACAAGAAGGATTTTGGGAAAGGTCTTTGTGGCTGCAATTGCCACCTAGTCTCCAAACATGAATCAAGAGTCCATAAGGACCCCCAAATTATGTACAAATTTTACCTGAGGAAGTGCAATCCTATCAAGAACTAAATTCCTGGGACTGGAAGGTCCTTGAAACCAAAGCCATTCAGTCCCCATCCAGCCTTTACAGACTCCAGACACCAGGACAAGGACCTCTACAGCACTGACTGTCTGGCCAGAGGTCAAAATGTAAAGCTGCACATCATCCACATACTGATGACAGCTGAGCCCTTGCTAATGGGTGACTGTCAGCTAGCAGTGTTATGTAAATATGGAATAGGAGTGGGAAAAATATTAAACCTTCTGGAACCCCACATAGCAAGGGCTTCAAACTAGATGTTTCCTCACCTACTAGCACTGACTAGAACCAACCCCAGAGGAAGGGGAGAGTCACAGTGACCCCATTTCCAGTCCTTGGAGATTGACCAGAAGCATACTATGATCGAAGGTTTCAAATGCCACTGACAGATCAAAGCAAGACCAGGGGACTTGTACCATCTCTACTCAAGTCCTGACAGTGATATTCCACAAGGACAATCAATGCTGTCTTAGTATTATATCCAGCCTTACTGAAAAAAGCCTGACTGAAAAAACTCCAGATTATCCACTTCCTTCAGAGCACTCTGAAGCTGCCACACCACTACCTTCTTCACAAGCTTTCCCAGAAAGGGGAAGTTGGATAGATAAAAAATTATCCAACAATCTTGGATCCAGCAATGACTTTCTGAGGAAGGGATGTACTACTACTTCCTTCAAGCAGGCAGGACAACCCCACCCCCCTCAAAAAGAATTAACTATTGCTTAAAACCAACCATTGTCACCTCAGATGCCTTGATAACTAGAAGAGACAAGTGACCAATACATAGGCAGCAGTGCTAAGATTGTGAGGACCTCTGTCCACTTCTTGAGATTCACAGGTTCAAACTCCTCCCCAGATAATAGAGCAAGACTCCTGCTCAGCCAGTGCCCAGCCAGACGACATGCCCAGCCAGAGCACATGCCCAGCCAGAGTCTATCTGAATGAATCCAAGTGACTTTGTCAGACGCCTAGCAGATTCCTCACAACAGCCCTTCTAATGTTCATCCTGGCCCTCCACCCCCATAAAAGTTAACAGATTAACCTTAAAAAAGGGCACCGGATGGCATTCTGCAAATGTGATAAGGATGTAAAAATAATTACATTTTGCTGCCCTTATCATCACCATGTTGGTCATAATATGAACTCATACAAATGTTGCATCAGACTCATTCTTCATCTTTCTCCAGCTCTACGTGTCTTTTCTGACTCTTCATTTACTGGAGCTCCTCTGAAAACCCAAGGGGACCACGACAATCAGAACAGAGGCCACTCAGATACAATCCTATCTAAAGCCATTAGGACTCCCCCATTCCAGAAAGCAACTAAGACCGTAGGTGAACTGCCCAAGCACTATCTGGAAACCAAGTTTATCAGGCACCAGGGCACTCTTATCTAATAGGGCCAGCCTTTATGCACTGGGAAGCAGGACCAAAAACCTCCAAAGGAATCAGAAAGTGATTTTAATATGACAAAGGATAGATATTAACGTTCCTTATCTTCAGATTCCATCACATCTGCCCAAAGACAGAGACTAGATCTAATATATGACCACCCATGTATACTGGTTTATCTTCTCTTAAATGGAAGTGTTAGGCCTGGATAGCTCTTACAGGATATGTAAGTTACTAATCTTGTTAGTATAATTCCTTTCCATATATTTTAAGCCTTAGCCATCTAAAGTGTCATTTAAGAAAGCATAAAGAAAAAAATAGTGCAACAAACCACTCTATCAGAATACAAAAAAGTCCAGAAATTATGCTTGATCCAACAGAGGTTACCTTTGCAGACCTTATTTTTGTTTGCTGTCTCTCTCACACTCTGTAGTAAGTTTCTGGAAACCTTGAAATCCAAATTAGAAATCAAGAGTTTTGCACATCAAAGCCCAATAAATTTCATACCAACACAGAATTGAAAGGAGCCATTTAGGCCATCCAACACTACGCTCAGTGCAAGAATTCCAAATTAAAGCATCCTCTCAGGTGGCTGTCCAAACTCTGCTAGCACATACCAGAAGAAATGTTCAGCAGTTGACTCCACTAAACACTTTTACTGTTACAAAGCTTTTCCCAATATTCAGCCCAAATCTACTTTTCTGTAACTTCTGTGTCCTGCACCGTGCACTCTGACAGGATGAAAGTCTTGATCTTTTCTGTGTGACACTCCTTCAGTCAGATTTTCTAAAGTCTAAAATACTCAATTGCCCTCAGCTTTCCTTGTAAGATTCAGCTTCCAGTCCCTTCGGCATCCTTCTCCTCAAAATCAATTTCTCTGGCTCTTTCTTAAAGTGTGATGCCCAGAATTGGATGCAGTACATAACCCGGTGTCCAACCAATACAGAACTACCTCCTGTGATTTGGAAGCTACACTTTTATTGATGTAGCCTAAACCTGCATTTGGATTCTTAGTAACTCCATCACACTGCTAGCCCATATTTATTTTGCAATCAGGTACAATTCCAACATCTCAGACTTCACAAGTGTAATTCAAGACAGATGGCAACACCTAGTTGACCTTGGCTGAACTCAAAAAAATTAAGCAGAATTGGACCGTTATTATTTGGAATGGCAGACCACCATAAATTTCCAGGAATACAAACTAACAATCTTTGTTTAAAAAAAATCTTCTTGGAATAAGGTAATGGCAAACCAATTCTATAATATTACCAAGAAACCAATACAGATGTGTCCATAACAAAGAGCTGAGATGACCTAAGGGAGACGGTATCATATATTATTAAGCCTGAGGTCCCCCATCCTAACCTGGGCATTTGATTTCTTTTATCTAACTGAAGTGCTTTGCATATTTATTTATGTGTTTATTTATTTGTTTATTTATTTATTTATTTTATTGGATTTCTCCACCGCCCATCTCCACCACAATAGGGGACTCTGGGTGACTTACAAAGAACATTAAAACTATAAATACATCTAAAACACATAAAACATCCAAAATTTAAAACAATACTAAAGAAAGGAAGATCCAAGCAGATGGAAAATCAGGCTGCAGAGAGCTGGCCACTACGGGGCTATCCATCCCCCTGCTTGAAGTATTCCCTCCCCACCCCAGGCCAAGTGGCAGAACCAGGTCTTCAAGGCCCTTCGGAAGGCCAGGAGTGAGGGGGCCAATCGCACCTCCAGGGGCAGAATGTTCCAAAGACGTTCCATATATCTTCATTAAATTTCATTCTGTTCTTTTTAGCCCATTTCTTTAATCCAATAAGATCATTTGAATTTTTTTTCCCTATCTCCTACAGTATTAGCTATCCTATCCAGCTGTGTGTCATCTGCAAATCTGAAATCCTCATTAATGACTAGCCATCTCATTAAGGAAAATGTTGAAGACGACCAGGGTCAAAACTGCATTTTATGACACTTAACTTGATACCTCCCTTCATCTTGGTAAGGAAATGTTTTTTTTAAATTTTTTGAGTGCCATTTTTAAACTAACTCTTGATCCACTTAAGACTTGCCATCCAGTTCATAATTTAACATAGTTTGCTAACCAGAATGTTATGGGCTACTCTGTAAAACGTTTTGTTGGAGTCAAGATATATTAAGTTCATAGCAGTCAGATAATCTACAAAGGAAGTTACCCAGTCAAAAACGAAATAAGGTCATTAAACTGAGTCTAAAGAGATATCCTGGTATGGGAGCAGAGTGAGAGTGAATCTTTGAACAACTGACGCAGGCAGAAATCCTATCCATCACTAAAACAATAATAAACAACATGTCTGTTTCTACTTTAAAGAAAGTTTCTAAGATTCCAGGCTCCAAGAAAAAGCTGAAGGGGGATGTTATGGGCTATGAAAGATTGAAGTGCCATAAATAAACAGGAGGTTCTAATTTTAAAATGGTAACATTTTAATTTTCCTGGAGTAGGAATCTGCATCCCAGCCCAGAAAAGGGTTAAAAATAGTAGGTGGGTCACTAAACTCCCCTCTCTTGATTTGATTAAGTAACCAAACCCTAGTGGCTTTTACCATTGGAGCTGTTGTTGCTGATCTGCTGCTGCTGCTGCTTTGAGTGCTTTCAGTAATTCAATGACGCCTGTTCACTCCAGGGAAAGAAATCATTAGCGGGCTCACTGGAGAAGCATTAGCAGTCCAAAAGGATCAGTGCTGCGTGCAGTAGGGAAGGCAGGTGAAAGGCAACCAGATTTCTGTATCCAGAAGGAGAAGGACTTTGCCTGCCTTTATTCCTTCCAGAACAAGCTATCTCCACCAGCATTAAATTCTAGTTTGCTGCATGAGTGAAGTGTCAGGACAAGCTGCGTTTTATTAACATGATTATCCCAACGCATGATTTATTCCAGTGCCAGATTTTAATTGTTCTTTGGAGGCTCAGTCGTTTATTTTGATTGAGGTTCAGCCTACATCCCGCTGTTAGATGCTGGGTTAATGGGAGGGACTTGAACACACAGGATACTCCTTCAGTTTTTCCTCTCATGAAAAAAGAAAGAAAAGTGCAGGCATATACTGATGTGAGCTAGATATGTCTTATATTATTACGCACTGTAGGTCTGCAATCCTGTATATGCACTCAGGAGGCCAAGGCCTTAAACACATATGGGACTAATTGGAGGTAAAATGTTTTAGGTATAGTGCTGTACAGCGACAAATACTGAAAATACATGTTCCCTATGTCCAGTTACTAGTTTGGATGGAATAGAATCTAGCTGACTTTTAAATTAGGACTTTGTTAAGTTCCTGTACAGCAGTAGTCAGACTCGGAGGGATTACCTTACCCTAGAGAGCCTTTCTCAGCTGGGGTTCCAGGGAACCCTAGGATTCTACGAAAGGTCATGACTGAAAAAACATAAACGTTCCATGAGCTGTAGATATAATCATTTTTATGCAGGGGTTCCTCCAGGCTAAAACGTTTGAGAAAGGCTACCCTAGAGTAAACAACAGAATCAGCATATGGTTAGCACCCACACAAAAACAAGCTTAAGGAACTCAGCTTAGGCTCCAAAACACATAATTTAACCCTTTTTCATATATCAAGAGTGGAAACAGGACACCAGATTGAGTTTTACACCATGCTTTGTGCATGATCAGTGGCCTTCAGAAAGAAACGTTTTTAAATCCTATGCTTTTTCACTTGTTGTATTCATCCCTCCCTTCCCTGAAGCAGAATCCCATGCACAGAACAAATGCATTTTAATGAAATGACATGCTCCCCTACTACCTTCCACAGTAACTAGCTTCCAATATAAGGTAGTTGGCCCAAACCGCTATGAGAACAGGAAACCAAACTGTACCCTTCCTTTTCCTCCTTCCTCTTCCTTCACCAATCCCTGCCACTACCACCATAGTGGCTAGAAGAAAATATTGCGCTATCATTCAAAAGGAGTTATTCCACTGGAAAGATGGGTTTGCTGAACAGATTTACTGTTTTCCAGATGTAACACTCGCAATGTTTTCAAACACAGCAGCCACAGCCTGGAGAGAGTGATTTAGAGTTTTACATACAGTTAGTAGCCGCCCAGTGTGCTGCCTCATCTGTAAGGAATGGAGTGGACACAAAGTCCAAATAGATAGGGTTGTCTGACAGGAGGGAAGGGTGCCACTCACTCTCCCTCCCCTTTCTGAAAATAAAACATGATAGGGAGCCTACTTATTGAGCTTTTGATCTTTTGCTAGTAATGTACTGTTGCTATCAGCTGCTGTACCTGACTGGTTAAGCTATCTATATTTTGGGAACAGCAACAACAAAAATCACCCTGAGTGAAATCCCAAAACATGCTTTTTGGAAGTCCCACTGCACGGGAGCGCTCGCTTCTAAGAGCCTGTAATTTTAGGAACATGTTATGCAAATGAATCTACACACTGCATATAATGGGTTGCTGGCTGGAAAATCTAAGCAAACTGCACAATAATCTGCCTAGATATGATAGTCTACCTTCCAAAACACTGCAATAATTTTAAGAAAGCACTGAGAAAAAGAAAACTATGTTGCTATCTGCTGCAAGACAAACATCTCTCTACTATTCCACACTGCAAAACTGCCTCAAACAAAGGTGTTTGCAGAGAGGCCTGCGTGAGGCTCGCACAGCCAGCTCTTCAAACACCACAGCTACATGCCGGTGAGACAAGGATAAAGCGTTTAAGGAGGGAGAAGCCACTGAATTAGGAGCGAAAAGCGCTTTTGGAGGATCAGAGGTTGTTCTGGGTGTGTGCGGTGGCTGAGCCAGTTCTTAGGGATTGTGCAAAATAAAGCCAAGCACTATGATCGGTGTGTGTTCCTTTGGGGAGGTGGGTGGGGTGAGAAGTTTGCTAGTTCCTGCTCGTTTTTTAGGGTCGTGCTTTGCAGTTGGATGCATACATACGTTATTTATAATCATCGCCGCCCTGATGAACTTTTTGTGAACTGTTTAAAAGTGGAGGTCTGTTGAACAAACAGCGGCGCCACTGCCAGCCATAATTTCATTGCAACAAGCAACAGACTTTAACTCTTCAGACTCCCTGCATTCAGCCTTTCCTTGTAGGATGGAGAAAAGGGGGGAGAAAGGGGGGGCAAAGGGGGGGAATAAATGCTGCTTATATACTGGGTCTGTGGCGATTGTCAAAAAGATAAAGAACTTTTTCCAAATAAAGCAGTCCATCACTCACTGCAGCAGGAACATTTAGATTTAGTGACTAGTGCTGGGCTTGGAAGCCCTAGTGAAATCAAAGCACTCACTTAGTAGCTGACCTTCAATCTTAGTTATACTAACTTAAACCTAAATAAATAACCATTCTCAGGTTGTCTCAGAACTAAGTCCTATCACACTCAATGAGACTGATTCCTAGTCACTGGTAGGTAGGAATAGGGCTTTTTAGAACTGGGTTGGCCTTAGGTTAGGCCTTATGAGCCTCAAGAGCAATGTTAAGAGGTGAACTTACACTAGTAAAAATAAAAAGTGTGGATAGAAATGTTTAGGCTAGAGGTCCAATCCTGTTTACTTTGCATAACTAGGTTTTCAGGAAGTTAGTTGGGTAGCGTTTTCATCTGCTGCTCCAAAATAACGGAGTTTAAAAGTAATGCATGTGGTTAAGCACTAGAAGCTGTTGGCCTACTTGGCTCAACCTTAAATTTAACCTTAAATTTAACATACTGTTGTCTACTGGTTTTAAGACACACACACCAGCCAGACCTTCTAACTAAGAATTACTGAAGTCCAACACATCTGAAGAATTCAGTCAGAAACTAGTTAAGATTTCCCTTCTCCCCATTATCTATTGTGTGTATGTATGTGTGTGCACTTCAGAGTCACTGTTGATGCCTGGACAAATCCCTGCAGTTTTCTAGAACCAGTTTGGAGTAGCAGTTTACAGTTTAGTCAGTTTGGCGAAGTGGTTAAGGCATCAGGCTAGAAACCAGGAGACCTTGAGTTCTAATCCTGCCCTAGTCATGAAGCAACTGAGTGAACTTGGGCCAGTCCCTCTCTCTCAGCCCTAGGAAGCAGGCAAGGGCAAACCCCTTCTGAAAAGCCTCACCAAGAAAACTGCAGGGACTAGTCCAGGCAGTCCCCAGGAGTCAAAAACTGACTCCAAGGCACCCCAAAAATACACATTATCTATTATTCTGTAACGCTTCTCTTTGGCGGTGTGGTAATGTAGTTCAGTGAATTTGGAAAAGAGTTGGGAAAACAAACGGGAAAAAACCCATCCTAGAATACAGAAGCCCATTTTGTTCACTCAATTACAGAAAACTTTTAAACGCGCTCACCACCTTCCCATATTTAATGGCGCGGAAAGCTCCCCACTGCTTAGATGCAACTCGCGCATGCTGGGCTGCGCGGCTTGAGTTCCCAGGAGCTGTTGAAGGAACAGCAGTAGCAGGTTCATTCCGCGCCAGGCGAAGCTCAAAGCTCTCTCCGCCGCCGCGGGAAGAAAGGAACCGCGCCGCACCTCCTTAAGAGCTCTCCGTGCTCGCTCGCCCGCTCGTTGCGCGAGAATGTGACCCAAGAGGCGAAAGTCAGGCTCTAACCGCCGCAGAGGCTACGAAATTTCCTTCCCAGAGGTATCTGCCTGACAGAGCTAGAACGATGATTTGCAGGACGGAATTTCGCTGCGAAGGGAGGGCGGCTGGCGTGCAATAAATGAATAAATAAATAGCGCGTGCAAGCGGCAACCTGCTTCTCGATTCTTGCCGAGCCGAATCTCCCTCCCCCTCCAGTCAACCGCGCTCAGGTTACAGGGCAGACAGGAAAATAAATAAATAAAAAGGAATCCCGGCGCTCGGCCTCTCTGGCTGAACACCCAGTTCTCCGGGCACCATTGGCCGTCGCAACTCCGCGCCGCTGTGAGGCAGACAAACGCGTACACGCAGAGCCTGACTTGGCTGTTTGATCTTCATCTCTCCCCCTCCCCCTCCCCCTCCCCCTCCCCCTCCCCTCCCCCTCCCTTCTTTCTTCAAAAGGGAAACGTTTGCGTCTCCCTCGCAACGGCAACAGACTTTTGGCAGCTTCTGACGCCAGCGGCTGCGGGCGCAGAAGCAAAGTTTTGCTAGCACGCTCCTGCCTTCGCAAACTAGAAAAACCTGATGCCCGCGGCCAAGGGAAGCGGCGGCGGCGGCGCTTTGCTCTCGACTCCTAGGAAGGAGGGGAGGGGTCAGGGGAAGCCATTCAGCGTGTCAAGCCGCTCTCGTCTCCCTCCCCCCTCCCTCCCCGCTTTCCCGCGATTCTCCTGGTGAGGACGCCTTTATTGCTAGCGAGTGCACTGAAAAGGTGAAAGCAAAATAGTGCACGAGGAAGCCTCAGCGGGGCTCGGGCAGCCCTAGCGAGCCAAGAAGGAGAGAGAATGCAGCGAGCACACGAGTTCCCTTTTGGCGCCTTTACTCTTTCCACCTCCAGCTCCTGTTGGCAGCCCGCCAGTTTCCACTGCATAAACCACAGCCGTCGTCAGCTGAACTGCAGGCGGCTCTAGCTACAGCGTTGGTTAATGTCGGCGGGTAATAGCTGGAGCCGAGCGGAGCACATAAGACCTCCCCAAAAAAGCAAGACTTGACGGGCACACCTCTCATGGTTGCTCTTTCAGTTCTCGCCTAAGCAAGCCGAGGGAAGGATCGCTTCTGAAACGGTGACTGAACTCTCCGAACGCGAGGAATCAAATGGGATAGTGGGGACCAATCTCCGTGATACGTTGAACGCTTCGCTGAAACCGCTTATTCTTACATGCACCGGTCATAAACTTTTAGTAGGGACTGGATAGGCACATCTGAACTAAAATTCTATTGCCCCGTACTCAATCAAGCTTCACGAGATAGATTAGACTGGGAAATGGAGCCGCGACACACACTGGTTGAGTTCCCACGTTACGGTAACCTACTACACGAGTAATTGTACACACACTTTATATCCCATTTTTCCTCCAGGGGCCCAGAGTGGGTAGGTACTGCTCTTTCCTCAGTGTTTTCCCCACAAAAACAATCTGAAAGGTAGGCTGGGCTAGAAAGATAGGGATTGATCCAAAATCATCCAGTGAGCTTTCGATTCAACCAGGGCCCTAGTCCGATTCCGTAACTACTATGCTATACCAGTTTATCATACTGTGTGAAGTCCATCGATTAAACAAACTGTAGGTAAAAACGATCTATAGCTTAGAGCAAATAGTGACCCAGCCACTGGATTTCAGTTCAAGTGTGGATAGTTTTTACAACTTTAAGCGTTTTCTTACAAGCAAGCTCTGCAGTTTAAGTGCGACCAAGTCCTTCTGAACTTCTGCGTTAGTATGTTAGTCACGCTCTATTGTATTTAAAAGATCCTAGTCGAAGGTAATATCGCGTAGAATGGCAACCGTAAGATATTGTTGCAGCCTTCAATATTATCAGCGTTTTAGTTCTTTTGCTAGCAGTTACTGAATGGTTAATATAGTTACATATATTTGAATGCACAGTTGTTAGCGGGGGAGAAAGAAGAATGTACTGTAATAAACACAGCGCTGTTTGCGAGGAGAGGTAGGAAACGGCAAAGTGACTGCCGCGCGGACGGGGCGGGAGGAAAAACTGACCTTTAGCCGAGATGTGTGGCATTTCGCCTGACCATAAAACTAAGCACAGTGCGCCTGCAAGTTCTTACAAAGTAAAAATACATATCGAAGCTCTGTAGAAAGCTGCTTAGTTTGACAAAACAACACGCCCAGAAAGGAACCGGTCAAATGTCTATTTTGGGGGGAGGGCTGTTAAACTTCCTCTTCTCTGCGCTCTCGGTTCCCTCGAGGCTCCCAAGACTGTCACGTACAGAGAAGCGATCCGGACTTTCCAGTAACCACAATGCTGTTCGTCGGAGCGACGGACTCTAGGGCTGGGCATTGATTGAGCAGACACCGCTATTAGGCAAGCGATTCAAGCCCTGACACAGATAACGCGAGTGGAGGAAGGACGGAACGTCGCCCGTTGCGGCTTTAGGCACGGAGAAAGCTGTTTTAGCAGCGTGAGCGTAACTCCTTGCAAGTAGAGGAGCACTGTGTTGGTGTGCCAAGAGGCGGCGGCGGTAAGGTGTTAGGAGAATGCGGCGTCCGCGGCCAGAGGGCTTTCCTGCCTCTCCCGGGAGGCTCGGGGAATCCCTGCTTTGCAGAGAAGTCGAGGCTCCAGCCTTCGCTTTGTGGGTGGGGGCACAATCGGCAGCTCATCAATTCTACTTTCTCATTACCGCCACCCAGTCCTCTCTGTGGTTGCCTCTATTACACACTGAGCTTTAGACCGCATCCGCAGAGCCAGCCTCTCGTCTCCTTTTTTCCAGTTTCGTATTTCCATAAATCGTTAAGAAAGCGATGTGATTTCTGCCTTTTGACGCCATTTGCTAGCAAAACTTGTGAATAAGTGATGCGGAGGGAGGGGAAGTGAGGGGCGGCCGTCAATAAGGGAAAGGTAAAATGGCTGGTGAGCCTTCAAATAACCTTGCTGCCCGTCTCGCTCACCTCATTTCTGCCAGCGGCTTATAGAACGGAGAAATAGCGCCCTCCCCACATGTCAGCCTTAGATTAGTGAAAAGCTGCGCAGTACATTTCCTCCACAGGATTGAATGCATGTGTGAAGGGGGACTGTCAGGGCAAGCGGGCGGGCATGGAGTTACCGTTTCAAGGGTCTACCCCCGTGGAAAAGGTTGCACAGTCACAGGAAAATGTAAGCTCGGGAACTAAATTCAGAGCCTTTAACGCTATCACAAAAGATAGCCCTTTAAATCTGCTGCTTAAAGAGGGAGTACGGTGATCTCGTATCTCTTGCTCTACACCTACTCTCCCTAGACGCAGAGAGAGAGCACTGAACCAACCCCATTTTAGCATTGTGATCGAATTCCCACACCTCCAATAAAGGAGTTTTGCCCCGTTACCCCTGAAATGTTCGTGATAACACTTCTTGGGGCAAGGCAAGCAGAAGAGCGCTCGCTCGCTCTTACTGGGCAGGCTTAGAGCAGCGGGAAGCAACACGGCGATGGGAGACGCTCACTTCGTCTGGACGAGAGCACTCCTCGTCGGCCTTTCCCATAACTCCCACCAGCCTTTAAACACCCCGTTAGATCTTCGCCTTGATCTCCCAGGCGCGCCATTTTAGGCAAATACAGGATCGGCAGCGAAGTTGCTGCTGATTCCAGAAACAAGCAGGCAGCGACAGAGTCTTAGTTGTGGCGGAAGAGGAGGAACAGTGGAGATCGCGCTACCGCAGGAGAGAGACATCCACCGAGCCAGTCTCCTTGGCACGAGTAGACCTGTCAGGTAATTAAGCAAACGTTTCTCCTTTTGGGTCGGCCAAACCAGAGCTTGGGGAAAACGCGGAAGAGGCCACGCTGGCTTCCGCTGCCGGCTGCAGCCGCAACCCCATTAACCTTTTGAAGGCCTCTTAGGCCCAGACGGAAGCAAAGCGTTCATTTTCCCAGAGTCGGCCTGAGGCGGATTCCCCCCGCCCCCGCCCCCGAAACAATGCTCTTTTGGTTTCACTATTACTGGAAGGCCAGAAAAATCCGTAGTGGATGCTGGGCTCTATAACATACAGGGCAGCGGGACCTCAGAACCAGGTACTCGGGCAGCGGGATTCGATGTGCATATTTATAGTTTGGTAAGAACGTTCCACTTTTACAAAAACGTCTAATTCACAGGCTTAATAAGGAAGTTCGGTTTCAGAAGGAAAAACCCACATCCGCAAACGTATGCTTGTGAATCGTATACATCTGCGCTGTATAAATAGACCCAAGGCCTAGGATCATTGAATGAAAGTAGGCTCAGTTGACCCACACCCTGGGCCTTTGTAAGCACCAGCGTCTAATATTCGCCCGCACAATCGTACACACCGGTTCCTTTACCCACGTAGCAGCACACCCTCATGATTCATGAGATCCTCGCCCTTTTTCTTGATCCATGGCTGCCTCAGTTCGCTTGCGCCGCGTTACACAGAGTGCTGGGCCGGCAGCCGAGCTGTGCGTCCCCGGAGGGCAGAGGCGCCTCCCGTGTTCACCGGAGAAGCCAGCAGATATTGAATCACGGGCGAGTTGATTTTGCTTAATTGTGGCTGACAGTACCTGTGGTTTCCTCATTTACGGAGCAACAGCATTGAGGGGCCTGATTGATTGGGAGCGCAGCGCCTCCCACTCCCTTTTCCCCGGCAGACACACACTCCGCCGCCACCTCCGAGAGAACCCTGCGTGAAGGCGAATCCCCCGGGAGGGGAAAAGAAGCCGCTTCTCATTATTCAGCAAATGGCCGGCGCGCCAACAGCGAGAGATTCAGCTTGGTTGGTTCGCTGTCGAACGCTCTGCTGAGCTTAACTAGCCTTAAATCCTCTTGCTTCCCCTCAGGCCCGTCGGCCTGCCTGCCTTCGCCTGCGTCGTCGGCCCCACCGCCTCCACCTCCTCGCCCGCCACCAGATTGGTCCGGGAGTTAAGCACTCGCAAATAGAGACGGTTTTAACCAGGGCGGGAGGGGGAGGCAGCGCGGAATGATCGCCGCTTCTTGAAAAGCACTTAAGCTGAAGGCCCCGTGCTCCTGATAGCAAACGTAGTTTAATTTTTATTTTTTTTTATATATATATATCAATCAATCAGTCCAAACCAACCGCCTTCGTGATGCCTAAGCAAAGGAGATCCACACACGATCCCACATGCAAACTCTCGGCATCAATACTAACTGCACCATGGGGGGGGGGGGAATGGTGCAGGTGAATTCATGCTCATTTGGCTGTTCCCCGCCCCATCCCCAAACATGAAAAGCTCCATTATTTGCCTGAAAATTCCTGTTGTGGGTATCTGTATTTAAATCCAGAGGAGTGCATTAGTCTTAAATATCAGAAAAGGAGCCACATGGCAACTGCCTGCAAGCCACTGGATACGGGATCATTTCCTATTTAATATGAAATCTGCGTTCTCGATCTCAAAGCAACCCATCAAATGGGAGACTTTCTATTACTCCTTTTTCCCCCTCATCTCCGGGCTTTAAGTTTCCAACACTGTCATCTCAGAAGTGGTGGTCATTCCATTAAACTGTGTTGTGAACTCTTAAACTGTCTAAGTAGACATAAACCTGATTGGAGTGAGGGGGTTACTCACAGCCACAGCCAAGAGCAGGGTCTTTTCTGTGACTCAGGTCAGTGCTGAAGGTCATTTAGGTTGGGTCATGGGCTAGGGCGCTACTCCAAGAGCTTGGACTGCAAGGGGAATCTGGAAATGGGACTCTGAGCCCAAACACAGCCGCCACCCCACAAGGATGAAAGTCAGCTGGGTGGAACTGCCTCCTGTCTTACAACAGTCTCCTCTTTAGCAGTGCATGTTCCACTGTTGCTAAAGAAGCCTTAGTAGCGGACCCGGACGGGTCTGCCTTCTTAATAAACTAGCAGTGACAGCCCCCGGACAAGAATGGGCCTGGAGCATTGCTCAGGCTTCGCAAATGAAGCTTGATGGTGGAGCAGTGAGGCTTCCTCTCTCTGCGTATTAAAGTCGGCCCTCAGCAGCAGCCCCAAGAGTCTCAGCAGAGCCATCTTTGCCATCTTGAAGTCGGCCCCACGTTGGGGTGGGGGAGGAGGTTGGGCATGGTAGCAACTGTGCTGCAGATGGGCGGCTATGAATTTTTTGCTGCTGCTTAGAGCCTTAATTACTGGCTCTTGATCCGTGGGACTACGACACGATACCGCCAAGGTTAAAACGCCCAGAACAGCTCTGAGCAGATGTGAGTGAGTTGGCAGACGCGCAAATGAGGTTTGCCTCCAAGCACGATAACAAGTGACTAATACATTGCATATCGCTGAAAGAAAATTATTTTCCTCTAATTTGCATTAGCTCTTTTCCCCTTAAGACCAAACTAAAAAATCAACGGCAGTCCGCTATCAGAGGCAGCAGCCTAATCCTGGGGAAATAATAATAAAAATGCCAGGCAACTTTAAGAGAATTGTGGAAGCACGGAAAAGATTTGCCAATATTTTGGCGAGCCAGTTGTGTTTATCTTCCACCTTTGCTCCAAGGCAAAAGTAGTTTCGCAAGCAACATTCCTAGAGAAAATGGTAGACGTCATGTTAAAATCCGATTTATAGCTCTGATGTTTAAGGACTGCTGGAGGGATCTTCCACCAAAAACGCTTTTTGCAAGGAAGCCGGAGGCTGACAAATATGCTGCATGAGAGTTACGAGGAATAAATTCTATGTACAAATGCGAGTCACCCTTAAACGAATCAGCTCTTGCCCAATGAAAGATTCAGATTGCAAGCCAAATGAAATTTGTTTGAAAAGACTGATTCTACAAGCCAAAATAAAATGCTGCTGTTTGTAAGATTGCCCTTTTTAGTCCTACACATGCTTCTCAGGAGTAAGTTTCCTTGAGTTCAGTGAAGCTTATTTCCTGCAAAGGCACCATTAGGCCTGCAGCCCCAAAGCCTATTCCATTAATTTCAAGCTCTTTAAGAGCAATTAACTCATCTAAAAACAGGTTTCCTGTTAATTCAAATCTGCATCATTTTTGCATTTCCCACATCTGTAATTCAAATGCAGAACCACCTAGGGAAGCTAGAATAGAGGTTCAGTTAAACATGACAGCCTCCTTTTTATCACACTCAGTTACTTGTGACATTGTGGCCCCTTACAAGTCATTCTCACATATAGAAAGGTAGTGTCTTTTATTTAAATATTTTTATAGAGTCTTTCATCTATATAAAAGAGATATTTCAGTGTAATGAACATCACAAAAATGCTTCCCTCTCCCCATGCCAAGGGAACTGTTTCAGACATAAGAGAAACAAGGCAAGTAGATTCATGTGCACTAGGCTTCCAGAGTAACGTCACAAGTAACAGATGCGGGAAGAGTTCTTGCATTTTAATGCAGGAAGAGATAGTACTTCCTCTTCAGATATTACACCATGGCATGACGCACCCCCTTCTTCCTAATGTCTGAAGCCATGTGGGATCACTTGCAGGAATGTAATGCTCTCTTCCAGCTGAGATAATTGCATATACAGTTGCAAGAAAAAGTATGTGAACCTTTTGGAATTTCATGGTGTTCTGCATTAATTTGTCATAAAATGTGATCTGACCGCCATCTAAGTCAAGAGTATTGACAAATATAATGTGCCTAAAATAATAACACAAAAACAATTCTGATCCTTCATGTCTTTATTGAGAACAACCATAAAAACCTCATAGTGCTAATGGAAAAAGTATGTGAACCCTTGAGTTGATCTCAGAAAAGCTAATTGGAGTCAGGTGTTAGCATACCTGGAGTCTTGTTAAGCCTTGGAGGTGTGGACTAGAGCTACATTGACTGATAAAAACCACTCAAACTTTTTGAGTTTGCTCCACACAAAAAGAATACACTTATGTGAGCCATGCCTCGTCAAAAAGAGCTTTCAGAGGATCTACGATCAAGAATTGTTGATTTACATAAAGCTGGAAAGGGTTACAAAGTGATTTCAAAGACCTTAGAAATTCACCAGTCTACCATTAGGCAAACGATCTACAAATGGAGACACTTTGGGACTGTGGCTACTCTACCAAGAAGTGTGCACCCAGTCAAAATGACCCCAAGAGCACAACGAAGACTCATCAATGAGGTAAAGAAACAACCCCAAGTGAAGCCAAAGATTTGAAGGCATCATTGGACCTGGCTAACATCTGTGTTCATGAGTACAGTACGTAAAACATTGAACAAGCAGGGTGTCTATGGCAGGACACTACAAAGGAAGCCGCTGCTTACTACAAAGAACATTGCTGCACGCCTGAAGTTTGCGAAAGAGCACATTGACACTCCACAGCGGTATTGGCAAAATGTTTTGTGGACTGATGAAACAAAGATTGAACTATTTGGAAAGAACACACAGCACTACATCTGGCTTAAAAAGGGCACTGCATATCATCATGAAAACATCATCCCAACCGTAAAGTATGGTGAAGGAAACATCATGATTTGGGCCTGCTTTGCTGCATCAGGGCCTGGCCAGCTTGCAGTCATTGAGGGGAAGACGAATTCCCAGGTGTATCAAAAAATTCTTCAGGATAATGTGAGAATGTCTGTACGTCAGCTGAAACTCTGTAGAAGTTGGGTGTTGCAACAGGACAATGACCCAAAACACCGGAGCAAGTCCACAACAGAATGGCTTCAGAAAAACAAAATCCACCTTTTGGAGTGGCCAAGTCAGAGCCCAGACCTCAACCCAATAGAGATGCTATGGAATGACTTGAAGAGAGCCATACACATGAGACGTCCAAAGAATATGACAGAGCTAAAGCAGTTCTGCCAGGAAGAATAGGCTAAAATCCCTCCTGAATGATGTGCAGGTCTGATCCACAGCTACAGGAAGCGCCTGGTTGAGGTTATTGCTGCCAAGGGGGGGTCAACCAGTTATTGATTCCAAGGGCTCACTTACTTTTTCCACTAGCATTTTGAATGTTGAACGAGTGTGTTCAATAAAGACATGAAGGATCAGAATTGTTTTTGTGTTTTTATTTTAGGCACATTATATTTGTCAATGCTCTTGACTTAGATGATGGTCAGATCACGTTTTATGACAAATTAATGCAGAACGCCATGAAATTCCAAAAGGTTCACATACTTTTTCTTGCAACTGTAGCCTTTCAATATGTTATAGGACCATAGTTTTGGAAAGGACCTTAGTGTCCATCTAATCCATTGGTAGACATATAGTGTATGTAAAACATTCAGATGTTTTAAACTCAACTCTTATCAGCCCAGCCTCCATTGGCAATGATAAATATAAAAGTTGGATCCAAAACATTTAGAATGTGCCAAGAGACCTACTTCTGATCTAATCTAACCTTGCTGGACGCAGAATTTTCAAAGCGAGCTGCCACTATGGCATCATAAGCAAATTCAACTTTGTTCAGCATTTAATTACCTCCAGTGAAACAGAACCCACTACCATGAGAGAGTCTTTGCTTACTGCCAAACATCTCTCCCTGTTAGAAAGTTGCTCCCAACATTTAATCAAAATCTGCTTCCCTAAAACTTCCTTATTTATTCTAGTTCTGTCCTCTGGAACAACAGAAAACAACCAGTGTTTGTGTAATAAATATTTAAAGACTACATCAAATCTCTTCTTATTCAGGCTAACTATACCCAGCTTTTTCAACCACTCCTTATTTGATTTGATTACCATCACCAGCCCACACTATCCAGGCTGCTCTGAACCTGATTCAGTTTCACTGTCTCCATAAAAATGTTATGCCCACAACTAAATACATGTTGTTAAACACAGCAATTTTTTTTCACTATATATAAGCAAGGAATAGATTTGCATTGCAGAGAGATTCCCAAATGGGACCTAATTAATTCCAATTATGAAAAGGAATGAAACTACTCCAATTTGTTCAGCTGCCATTGGACCAAAGCTGAGAGCTTTTTGTTCATGTGCAATCAAAGGGTTATTCTAGACAACAAGCTCCAATCCTACTGAGCCAAAGCAAAGTCTAGGATTTAAGCAATGCCACAGAATAAAGTAAAATGAAACTTTTTTTACATTTTTCTTATGCATACACTTATGTGAAAGACAGTATTAATACTGAAAAAATCAATTTAATGATACAGGATTCTAATCAAAGCTTAATATAAGCAGGGTAGATAGATTTCAAGAATTGCATTTCTACAATACTTATATACTCTTATGAAGGAATAAGTGTCACTGAGTTCAAAAGAAGACAAGTACAAGATTATGTTGTTTGGCATCAAATTGTATTTCATCCAAAATCGTTTCCAGATTTATGCTTCTGTCATTCTTTGTCATCTTTCCAAGATCACTTATCAGATACGGATTTTACTTTATATTTTATCAAAACAGAAAGGAGTGAGATTCACTAACATAGCCAGATTCTAAGGCCCTATTTTAAAATAAAAAGATAAAGTCTTATTTGAGTCAAACTGGACTCCTGGTGGCTTTATGGCCAAATGCATGTAGTTTTCCTGGCAATGGTATAGAAGCGGTATGCCACTTCCTTCTTCCAGAATGATTTTAGACCTCTCAGTCTAGGCTCCAACACTGGAACTCCCTGCTAGTCTCCCATCTAAGTAGTAGCTAGGCCCAACCCTACTTAGCTTCCAAGCCCAAGCAAAGTAAGCCAGATGTAAATATACAGGTACTCCTTGACTTACGATCACAATTGAGACCAGAACTTCCATCACTAAGCAATGCAGTCATTAAGTGAGTCGTGCCCAATGTAATGACCTTTTTTGCAGTGGTCATTAAGCAAATCACATGGTTAAGTGAATTTGGCTTCCCCCATTGACTTTGCTTGTCGGAAGCCCCCTGAGAAGGTCACAAATGGCGATAACGTGACCCCGTGACACTGCAACTATCGTAAATACATGTTGGTTGCCAAATGCCCAAATTTTGATCACGTGACCATGAGGATGTTGCAACAGTCATAAGTGTGAGGACTGATCATAAGTTGCTTTTTTTCAGTACTGTCATAACTTCAAACAGTTGTTAAACAAATGGTTATAACCAGGTCGGGGACTACCTGTAATGTATTTTCATTAAAATGTTATGGAAAAACCTAAAAGAATTATCAAATCACCTTGTAAGCCTTAAATAAGACAGGAAGGGCACAAAATAATGAAAGCTGATTAGGTGAAGGGATGTATGTAGCAAATGGTCTGCTAGGTTTTCAAATAGTTCCAAGGCTGTTTGTTCCAAAGCTGGCGCCAGAGTAGAATGCAAGCTGTGAGTTAATTTTCTTCTGCTGCTTCAGTCTTGCTCTAAAAACAATAGCTAGCTTCTCAATTCATCCAGATAGGACCAAGTCTATGCTTTAATTTGGAGTCCAGTGCAAACTGATCCTCTGCATATTTATTTTTCTGAATTTAGAACATTCTCCCTTGTAAATGTGGCTAGGATTGCAGCTTAAATCTGGCTTATAACAAATTATCAACAGACAATGCAAATTATTGTTCTCTTAATAAAATGGTTGAAATAATTATCAAATGAATGTGATATAAGTTTGAAGGAAACCAGCAAATAATCTTACAGGGAACAAGTGTCTCTACATAGATAACACTTGTCAAAATCTCTACTATCTTTACCTCCTTAACAAATTTTTGCAAAACAAAAAAAATAAAGGTAGGAAAATGGGAGGAAAATATGTGAGCTTTACAAAATGAGGTCTTGACCCTTGTATACTTAATAAAGTAGAATAACTGCACATCAAAGGCCTCTTTAGTAGTACATAACGATGAATGCTATTGCAAAACTGGTTCTGTTCTATTCTCTAACAAAAAAAAAGTGAGAATAGCAACCCCTTGTTTCAGAATTAATTCACTTTATTTCAGAACTTCATTTAATATTTAAAAACAATACAAACTGATTAGTTTGATAAATGCTGCAGAGATGTCCTTAGCATAAACTCATTCATGTTTGGAATTCTTATCTTGTGCATATCAAAACACACAAACATACTGTGTTTTGTAATTCCTTCTCCTTCATTTTTGTAAAACCTAATACAGTAATTTTCTTCCATGAAAGCTAGGCAGTTTTGAATCAGTCTTCAGTAAGAGGAAGTTCCATCCCACTATGAGCAAAAGTGATGCTTACATGTGGACTCCCCAACCACCCTCCGCTATCAGACTAAATATTTGAGAGTGATTACAGCCCAGTTAGTTCAATGTGGTGTTCATATGATCAGTGCCTTAGGCCCCAAGCCTCTTGGTTGAGCTCTGCTTTGTGAAAGTTGTCGGTGTTTTAGTTTCAAGTAAAGGCCATTCATATTTAACTTAAGGATGTGTTTGCATTTGGAGCTGACTTATAGCAGGCTCTTGGCCTGGAATAAAACACTCTTAATCCTGAAAGAATATAGAAATTTACTGGTAGCTACTTTTCACTCTTTAATTTTCTCCTTAATATGCCCATTTAAGTAGAGTCAAATGAGAAACTATTTTTTGGTTTTTGGTATTGATGTTTTTTGCTGTTTATTATTTTGTTTATGTGGGATGAAAAATGTTTAATTTGATATGGCAATTCATTCCCTGATACATGAATTATATTAAAAGGGCTAGTTGCCCTGGTATCTGCTGCTAAATAATGGCTAGAGGCTAGAACAGGAAGAAAAACTTTGTCTTCTCCAGCCAATTTGCACATGTAGAAAAAATGTTCATCTACCTCTTGAATGAAAGGATAGGTGGACATTTACTCTTTCTGATCAAATATATTTACTGAAGACATGTGAAAACAGTATCCAAGCCACTATGCATGAAAGGGGTTGACAGCTTGTGGGTCTCTAGGTGGCTGTGGACTGCAACTTCCATGTTCCCCATTGGCTAGCATTGACAAGCAGATCCCTAATCCATAGATTAACCTTCACCATAGGCCTTGCATATGGAAACAAGCCCTCAAGGGACATTTACCTCCTCATCCTTAGTATATTTTAAGATGGTTAATATTCCCCTGGCATTTTCACGAGATCCACTAATGGGGGGAGGCCCTTATTTTCTCAAATTTTCTTTTTAACATTTTCGGATTTTTGTTTTGTTGTCTTACATGTTATATGTAAACCATGCAATCTCATGTATGATTTAGGTTTTATATATTATTGAAAGGTCACTGGGAAGTTTTAGAAATCTTAAAAGCTGGAACTGAGCTCTATAGAAAAAGCACATTTTATTAATTGGGTATAATTTTATCATGAATTATTTTTTAGGAAAGAAATAAGATTTTGAAGATTCCAGTTCTTCAAGCATTTGTCCTGTTTATACAGGATGTAGAATGAGCTCAAAGAGCTAGTGAAGGTGTTATTTGATTGTGGTCAAGAGCTAGCCCTCATTCTTAACTGCCCAGTGGACAAGAGCAGCTTTCAACTGGGGTTACTGTGGGTGATGATAATAACCTCCCAATTAGCCAAGTCCCAGTAGTTGCCCAAGGACTCTTGTCTGTTTAACTGCAACATCAAACAACTCTAGCATTACAAGTTGAAGAGAACTCGGAGAATGAAGGAGTCACAAAACTTCTCAGTGGAATCAGTTTACACATTAAATTAAGATTCCCCAGTGATGAGATGGGCAAGGATGTGCATGCATGTGTGAATCAGTCTTCAGCTAAGCTAAAACATGTTAAGCATAGATTTTTTTCCCCTATAATTAATATGCAGGCATTAGACAACCATTGCAGAAGAATTTTAAAATAGTATACCCATCCCCTTTTGTACAATGTAAGAAGAAACTTTCCTCCCCAGTAATTTAAGGCTTCTGTCCTAAACACAGGTAACTGGGGAATAAGGCCCACCGAACTCATGTGGATTTTACTTCTCCACCTACTCTGGAAGTTCCTCAAAGAACGGAGGAGAGACGGTTTTCTTCTCTTCACCACCACCAGCACCACCCCCGGAAAAAAGAAAACAACCCACCCCACCAAGACTTCCAAGGAACCTTTCAAATCTGTTGAGCCTGCCGTAAAGAAGCAGGAAGAAGACGCCGCCTTTGTCGGGTGTGCTCTCTGCAAGAACCGGAACGAAGCTGTCGTCCCCTACCACCACCCCCCATTTAGCTTCCTCTCTCCCTCCTCCCTCGCGCCATAGTGAGAGCTTTGTGTAAAAGCCGAAGAGGCGCTGGCTGCTCGCGCTCCCAACAGCTGTCACATTATTTGCACTAGCTGTAAACAGCCTTCGCGCCCCCCTTCTTTCGCCCGCCTCCCCACACCACATAGTTAAATCCAGACTAACAATCCCCAGTTAGAGATCAAGCCAACAACAGCAGCATTGTGTCTGCCTCGGCCGCTTTAGCATCTCTCTTGCAGCTGGTTTACTCGAAACAAGGAGCCCCCTCTCTTCGCTTCCCGCCCGGGAAGCCAGGGAACTGTTTGTGTCAGCTGATCCATCATTCCGCGGGCCCTCCTTGTCAATCTAGGGGCGTTTTAAAAAAAAGCTTTCCCTCCACGCAGAGGGAGGCCGTCCGCCCGCCCGCCCCGCCCGCGCGTGGACATTTCCTCCCGGAAAAGCCCGGGCAGGTCCGCCATCCAGTGGCCCCCTATGCCCAGCTGTGCTAGCCTCGCCTCCCCTGGGCTCAGCCTCAGCCCTGCACGATGACAGGGTCGCGCTCCGACCTCGGGGCTCCAAGGAGCTCCAGGCCTCTTGTTCCGGCGGAGAGGTTTCCCCGTTGGTGGCGGTTGCGAGCGGCGCGCTGCGTGGAGGAGAGAGAGAAGCAAGGAATGAGAGCTGCGCTCCGCAGCTACTTCCCGCTTGGCCGCTGCTGCTGGTCCTCAAGGCCCTCTCCGTTTGCCTAGGCGATAAGACTGAGCCGACGCTCCCGAAGGGCTTCGTAGAAGCTGCCGGGACGATAAAGGCTTTTACTGCTGATGGCCCCGCGGTCCTCGCTGCGCCTGGAGGAGGGATGAGGAAATCTTTCCTTCGCCAAGGCCTCCCACTGTGGAGACCAGGCGCCAAGTCGGCGATCTTCCAGCTCAGTCGTTTGCCGGACTCCGCGTAAAGCCGGTTCGACAGAGCTGAGAAAAGGAGCCACCGGCTCTGGCCAAATTCCTTTTCGAAAGAACTTTCCGTTCTCTTCAGACGGAGAGAGCTGCTGATGTCACAGCGCGCTAGTCTCGAAGGTGGTGGGTTGGAGTTAGCGAGTTGCAGGAATCCAGCCTTTTGTTTTGTAAACCACGGCTTATGGCCTAGCACGAAGAGCGAACACAGCCTGAATACGGAGCAAGGGGAAGAGTCGTTCATGCACATCGTTCTGCTTGAAACAAGGCGACTCCACCTTGCTAAACAAGGGAAAGGGGCGGGGGGAGAGTTTAAGGAGCCTAGTGGCCTTGGTGCTGGCTGGGAATTCTGGGGGCTGTGGTCCCAACACTTTTAGATGCTACCTTGTTGCAAAGTTTGGCTACTGCAACTCCTCTGCACTCTTAAGTGTGCAATCTCATGCAGTGTTTACTTGAAGTTTACTGGAGCCTTTTCTCCGGTAAATCTGAGCTATCCCCAGGTCCCAGGCCCACTGATTACTTAGGGCCCATAGCCACAGAAGGCAAAATAAGATTCCTTATGCCCATAGAGGAGGGCTATGGTGGCCTGGATCAAACCCAGAGCATTCTATCTCACAAAGATGTCCTAAGCAGGCTGGACTTTTAACTGCAAAATTTACTCCCACTCCTCCTCTTGGGACGTGAAAAATAAAGTTAATTTGCCACACACGGGAGGCACAGAAGGGAGCACTGAACAGGTGCTCTGCTGTTTGGGTGCAAGTGCCAATTCCGCTCAGCCTGCCTTTTGTATGTAGAACTGCTCCATACAGCATTTGCAGATTCTGTGTCTCTAAAGGCAGGCGGTCTCAGCACTGACTTTTTCCTTGAGAAAGTAGTCCTTTTCACAGGGCCATTTCTCTTAATCTCATCTGCCTTTAAGTTGACTATAATTCATCTCGATTAAAAGAGAGGCCAGGTGGTAGAACTATGAAGCCAAGTCTCAAAGGGTGCAGTTTAGGAACCACCAATGGCTACAAAAATTAATTTATGACCCTAAATCCATTCACATTGTGTGACTTCAGTGTGCAAACTTAGTTATTTTATAAGACAAGCGTTAATTTTTGTGCTTTTATGTTTGTAGGTCCAAGTCCAGAGGAACATACCTAGACTGTAAGTAAACTTTGTTATACTAGTATTTTCTTTCTACTTGTTTGTTTTTAATAATTTTTTAAAGGGCCCATCAGCAATATGATTAAAAAGCTTGGATACCAAACACACTTGGAAACAAAAAAATAAATTGGCAGTAAGTCTTATACATGGACATAGTTGTACTGTCAGTGGGGTCATGCCTATATGTATGCAAGATCATTGCCAAGCTAAACACTGCAATATAATATAGGATTATGATTAAAGAATACCTTAGAAACAAAAAGTTTGATCCTGTTCATCAAACTTCCTCAACCTGGTGCCCCTTCAAAGCAAGCTGGACTCCAAGTGCCATAATCCTTATTGCTGGTTATAAGAATGGATGTCCAACATGTCTGGAGTACACCAGGCTGAATAAGGCTATGTAACTGGGATAACAGAAGGGATAGAATGTTACTATACTTATCTAGAAGTTCCACTACATCTATTTTTGAGTAGCCCCACACAGACCAAGCTCTTGCTGTTTCCACAGTGTCACCTTTACCAATACCTATAAAAACTTAGGGGAGTTTCTTCAAAGCAAGCAGTAATCCTACTAGATATTCTTTTGTCAGCAGTGCCTCGCTCCCCAAGAGGCCAAACAGGTACATTCAAGGGAACCTACTTCCAGGTAAATACACGTAAAATCACAGGGCTAGCGATATGAAACAGTAGCATTGGATGACTTGAGGCAAACATCTCTGATCCAACTAACAAGAAAGATAAAACACTTCCTAATTCACAGCTGCAGGCTTTCCGACTAACAGGCTGCATTTATCTCATCTTTCTAGCCAAATTCCCCAGTAAGTGAGTCCAAGTATTCAAGCAGTTGAGCCTTCTGTGGTCAGTTATAACCATTGCCTCAACCAAGCTGGCAAACTTCTCTACTATGGAGGGTGTCTATACGCGGGTATTAAGAAAAACCATCTCTTGCTAACTAAGCAAAGGCTGCAACACATTCTTTTAAGACAGAGTAGTGATTTCGTGCCTAGCAAACCTCTTTCAGCACAAAGGTTTGAGAGGAAGAGAAGGGGAGGGAAGAAAGGAGTGCGTGAGCACCAGTACTCTCGTATTTCTGGGCTGTTGTCCCCCTGGGAACCAAGAACCAAGTGTAGCTTCAATCAAATGCTGACTTCTCCTTTGGGAGCTCAGTAGGAAACCTGAGCTCATAAGTTTATGCCTGCCTCCATCTATGATGGCCGAGTCTTCCCCCCTCCCCTCACTTTGTTATCAGCAATTTGTATATAAAAAGGTATAATTTTGCCTGATTAGAAAAGAACCAAATCTGATTGGCGATACGTTTTTCTTGCTAAAATGTTTTTTTGAAACAACCTTGTAACAGCTGCACCAGGCACACAGTTTCTCAAGCATCTTGCTTCTTTCAGAATGACTGGAATAAAGCAGTTTTTCAAAGCACACATAGCACCTTCATAATTTTGTCTTCATTTGTAAAGAAGCAGTCTCTTAAGGCAGTCCCTAACTATGCTTCCTTGATAAGAGGTTTCTTGGAGCTCAATGGAGCTTTTCAGTGTTACAACCAGAGACTCCTAGGTCTGGGCACGCTCAACATTTTGTAGCATCTGGAATTGGAAATGTATAAGATCCATGGGAAGTATTTACAGTTCACTCCATTCAGACCAATCCCCCACCATTAGATTAACTGAATGAACTGGTTAGCTCCTTTAGCCTCACAATACAAGTGGCATAAGCCCAAACATGATTCAACTCTGTATATAGCTCTCAAAGTGAAGCCAGCAAGATTGACCAAGTGCTCATGTTGCCCAAAAGTGTTTAGGCCAGTGTTTTGTTCCTTTAAGAGCTGCTCCTGCTGATACATGGTCCTGCTGTGTCTCCAGAAATTATCAGGAAGGAGCTGGCAGGAGGGAGGTGCGGGTTCTTGGGTAGGACCAAAAGGAAATGTAGCCATACCATGCACTGGGCCAAGAAGCAACCAGAAGAAAACGAGATCACAGGAACCGCAGCTGAATGGGGGAATGGAGACTCAGTCACTTCCTGCTCTGAGGGTTTCTGAACTCGAAGGGGAAGCCTAGCCAGACATTGTAACTCCCCTCGGTCTTTGTTTTGCTGTTTTAACGTGTTTTAGACATTGTAACTCCCCTCAGTCTTTTGTTTTGCTGTTGTTTCAGAACTTAACAATCCCTGGTTCAATAGAATTTCAGCCCTAGGCTCACTAAAAGCACTAAGGAAACTGGGACCATCCCCTGGCTTGAAATACGAAGCTTTGCTGCAGTAACATAAGCACCTTTAAGCTATTACATTTTGTTTGTTGTTGCAACTATAGATTCTTCATTTCAGCAGAGCTTAATCTCCCAGTTGTGACTTTCAAATCATCTACTTGCTATTAAATTAATCATGTTTTGAATTCTTACTTTTTAAAGTATATTTCACTGCAAACCTGTACATTTTTGAAGCATTCTGTCTCCCTCTCATTTCATTAAATTTCTTTTGACTATTTTCCCTTCCAGCTTTCTAAACATTATCTAAACATAAGGTAGCCCATTTTGAAAGTAGGCCCTGAGTTTGTTGAGGCTTATTTCCAAGTATTGACACAGACAACTGTAGACAGGCTTCTGTTGTAAATTACAAAAAAACAAACTAGAATAACTGTACTTAATCTTGATCTGCAAGTTTGCGATCCATCTTCCTTACTTTTGCACAAGGCACTTGTGGTTAACTAAATTTAAGCTGATTTTCTGGCTTTATACAACACTGAGCTAAGCACGTCAGCCAAACTGACACACACAGCACATTACACTACATTGTAATGTAGTTTGTGATCCAGTGCATCATGTGAATACAGCCACTATACTTGCCAAAGATTAGAAAGAATACCAAACATTTAAGGGAATATCAATTTATTAAATAGCACTATCAGGGAAACTATAGAAAGATGAAAATGTATTTTTAAAAAGTCACTTGCCCAGATCATGAATACAAAACTAACAATTCAACAAACTCCAAAACAAAATGCATTTAAGGCAAGCAAGAACAGTTACTAAGAAGCAAATGTCTAAAAACATAAAAGTAATCCAACATATATAGTGAAGTTGGTACACTATATATGCTGGAAATCAGGAAAAAAGTGCAATTCAATGTATTTTTACTGAGAAGTTTTACTGAGGTAAATGAGCTGTCTTAAGTTCACTGACTTGGAACTTTAGATAGCAAAGATGCAAAAGAAGAAATTATGGTAGATCTTATGGAGTATATGAACTGATCCACACATTGTGCTCAACCATGGTTTGCTTACTTCTGATCTATTTAATAATCAAGAATTCACATATCATACCAAGGTATTAACTCATTGTCTGCAAACCACAGCAGCTGGGTTCATATAAAATGACAAGCCAAAGTTGAACTCCATTGTAGCTTAGCATTTTATATGACCCTACCCTAAATATGTTCACTGTGGAAGATACTTAACAAATGCCCATCTCTGATTTGGGGAGGAATAGAAAGAGGTAACATTTCTGTGGTGTTATCAGACTAAAATTGGAGTTAATTTGAACTTTGAAAAAAGTATTATTTTGGTTTTATTCTTTGTTGGTTTTTAGTTTTATTGTCTCTATCATTTTATAGCTATATAATTTAATGTTTACAGTTATATTAAAATGGACCATCTTTGATGATGAAGTGGTGCAGAAAAAGTTTACATTAAAATGTGATAAAGAATGAAGCACCTGAGCTGCTTCAGCAAGTTCACCCCATCCAACAAGCTCTTACAAGAATCGAGCTGTATAAGTTTCTTACCAGAATTTTGGAAGAGATTTCCAACCTCATACAGTTTTAAGGGATCAGGGGCAAACCAAAGAGTGTAACTTTGTTATTAGCTTAACTATGTCTTAAATTAGTCAGTCAAACCAGTCTTGCTGAAGAAAATGCCTTGCTGATGACAGGTCAGCATGATTTCTGCAATGAGAAGTCCTATCTTGCCAAGCCTTTTCTCTGAACATTTATTATGTGGCTAGAGATAATCAGGTATAAAAGTTACATGCTATTTGACAGACTTCCACACCAATGACTCTTTAAATAAACTTAACAATCATTAGATTAAAAGATACATACTTTGTAAGATTAATAGCTGGTTAAATCTTAGCCTAGGATGTAAATATTTTTCTCAGTTGAAGGGATTATAAGATGGGGCTATTAAAATATTAATACTTTATATGAAGCCCAGGATAAATGATGATGTAGCCAACTACCTTATCTACCATGCTCCTGTTTAATGAAATTCTAATAATCTGTGAAGACCACCTGATGAATTTGTCCAAGTTGTGTAAATAGGTAACAAAATGGCAAATAGGATTCAGTATAAATCAATGAATTTTGCAAATAAATGCAAAACATTTGGAATAAAAATCATAATTGCATATAATGAGGCCAGTCTTACGACAACGAACCAGGAAAGAGATATTAATATCATAGCAGACAATTCAATGAAAAAGCCAAGCCACTCAGTGTGCAAAAGCACTTTGAAAGAGTTATATAAAGTTTCCTTTATATAATATGTGATTTGGCTTTATTTAGAAAATGGTATATAAGTCTGATCACATCATCTCAATATATAGGTATTATCTAAACTGGCTAATACAATGTGTGCGCGCAGAACACTACCATTCTGTGGAGCTCCACTTCTGATGTTACCAGTTATCCACTTCCCTAGCATCCACATGTACAGCAGCATTCTACGAGGAGAATCCTTCACTAGTACAGTTGTGTACACAGCAGTTTCTAAATGAAGTAGAGTCTCAGTTGCACAGGGTTTTAATTGTGTGAAAACCATTGTATTACTCTGAAATGTGTGAAGCTTCTTTGCCTTACAGAAGCTATTTCATAAAACATGTAGTTAATGTGTGGAAGCAACTTGTTTAAATTGCTTTTTAAAAGATGCTACTAAACACCAGGTGCTTGAGAAGGTGCTTTGAGGGGGTGCCCTCAAAATCTGTTTCTAGATTTCTTCAGGGCAACAACCTGAGGGTTTCCAGAAAAAACATTGTATTAGAGTCCTGAGTCTGACCGTCAGGGCTTAGGCTAAGGTCTTGTTACAAGTAATATATGTAATATCTCATCTTTATACTGATGTAGAATGTATTCCAGCTAATTCGAAATATAATTTCCCATAAAAGATGGTCCCCTCATGCCTCCAGATTTGTTCTGTTTGCATTATTAATCATAAGGATTGAGAAAGAAAAGGCTATTTCCATAAATGTAGGTTGTATGGTTCAACCTCATATGCTTTCAATAACTTCAGTGGTACCTATTCAGATTACTATAAATGATCATGTTCTTAAAAACACATGCTTCTTAGAACGATGCTGTTCTTCCTAACAATCTCCTAGAATTTTAATTGAACTTACTTCTGAGGAAGCTGTGCCCTAGTTAAAAATGTTACCTAGAAACATCTGTCTCTTTTGAAATAAAAGTAGATAGGTACTGCTTTGCTGAAATCTGATGGTTTCCTACTGGTGCAGTTAAACCTATAGTACCAGTCGTATACACACTTACATAACTCTGGCTAACACAGAATCTTTGTGCATAGCTGTATAACATTAATAAAGTATTTTCAAATTACAAGACTACAATTACAAAAATCAAGGTATTGCCATTAAATCAATATATTAACCCTTAGACGTGGACAGAAGCTTCAGGCTTTATTTCCAATAAATGTGTTTTATGATCTAGTGTTGCATGTAAAAAGCTGGCTCCTTCTGAATCTTTGATGGAGAAGAGATTCAGTTCCATCCTATAAAATATTTACTTAGAAGCCAGTCTTTTTGTATTCATTCATGTTTGTTCACAGACAGTTCTACATAGGACGGTAGCCTTAGCCAGGCAATTAAATACAAAGGGCACAATCCTATGCATAGTTCTTTGAAAAAAACTGTCATTGTGTGGTAGGAGGGAGAGTTTTCATAATATTATGCTTCAGAAGAAACATTTGCAAGCAGAGGGCTTCCAGTACAAAGAGTGGACTCTCTTGCAGGAGATTATTTTGTATGACTGTTCTAAACAGGTGCAAGAAGCGGGAGAAAATGGGTTTCTTTTTCTGAATTGTCTGGCCACTACTAAATTAGGGCAATACAAAATCTGCAGAAGACTCTCTTCTGAGGAGACATGCTACAGCGCAGAACTATAACCCACCCCCTTTCCGTACGGTCCATTGACTTCGCTCAACTCTCTGTACAACCAGTTTCCAGGGAAGCTGTTGCTGCTGCCAGAATCTGTGTTTTACTTTTTTAATTGCCTTATCAAATTAAAACCCAGCATTTGTCTTCTGGAAGAAAGACACATCAGTATTTCTTTTCAATTAATACACAAGCACACATATAGAATCACCATGGACTTCTAGTCTTTCTAGAGTTGTGCAGGATAATGTTCAAGGCAATGAAAGCCACCCACTTCCTCCTCCAAGTTTCATAGTTCTGAAAACTGAAGACTAGCAGACTGAGTTAACAAGTCTTTTAGCATTTGTACCTAGACATTAAATTTAGTTTAATTTAGCTTGCAGTGTTTAATTTTAGCAGATTTCCCTCTTTTTGGCATGCAAATCAATATGGCAATTACCATCTAAAAGCTTACCCAGCCCCAGGTCAATGTAAATTGATCATTGTCCATCTTCTACAGAACAATACCAGGAGCTTGTGGTGCATAATAAGATTATGCTCAAAACTGTCTTGCATATCACACAATTATATTTCATGCTGTTGAAGGATCATCTTCCATGCGGGCTTCCTAGCACATTGCATCACACTGGATATAATGGACAGAGTGTGCTTATGTATTAATTTCAGTATAAGCATAAAGACCAAGAAATAAGATATCACCATTGCACCCCGGCTTGCAATACTTCATTCATAAGCTTAAGGCAAAAGCCTCCTATATAAGTTTCTCTGTGATTAGGATTTTATATGATTTGGTTTTAAAGGAAGGAAAGCTAAAAATGTTTTGGACACCAAGCAAATATGTGTGGTGGGGGGGAAGCTCCTCCAAGAAGAGAATGTAATTTGGGGGGAGGGGGGAGGGAATAGCTACTACAAGCTGGTGACCTCTTTGCTTTCTGCCCATAAGTCAGCTCATCCATTAAGAGAGGCACTGCACATGCCAGAGGAACCCTTGTGAAACATTCATTAACTTCTGCCTAGAAAGATCCCTTCAGCGGCTTGCTAAAGGTTCAGGACTTGATAGCTGAGCGGAGCGAAGGAAAAGAGAGGTCAATTCAAAGAAATTCTCACTTATTGGCCTTGTTTGGTGAAAGGACAGAAGGATTAAATGCAGCCAGCACTGTTTGAGGATATGGGAACTCCCCCTGTCTGCAAATGAGGCCTCTGCTCCACAGTCCAAGACAGGATCCTTGCATTCAGTCCCCCAACCCACCCACCCTTCTGATATAGCAAAAGGATGTTAGTCAGGCTCTCTGGAAGGAATCTGCTTGATCTATTTAAGTAGTTAGATTGCTGGAGTGGGTAGATTGAGATGAAAAAAAACCCACTCTTTTTTCCTTTCTCCTTACACTTGTTTAAAGAAATGCAGCACCCTAAGCACTGGAGGCCCTGGTACTGAATGTGTGCACTGCTGTTATGAAGCCTGTCTGGAAACGAAAGACAGAACATGAAGTGGCTTAGACAGATGGCTATAAATTGAACTAGTGGTCAAATTAGAATAGCAGCTCCTACAGGTTTGCTGCATATAAATCCAGTCCAGAAAATCCCAGCAGCCTAGTTTCCAGAATAAAGAAATTAGACTAACTAGTCAAAAGTCCCTTCTTCCAATCCCATCTCCCAGTATAGGTGGCCTTGGGCAAGCTACTTAACAACACAGTCCATTCTCACAGAATTTAAAAAATAGAACATACTTGAAATCAACTCTTATAAAGGGCAATGAAGATCCATTTTTGAGTGCATAAACATACAGGGCACACACAGACTGGGTTCACACATTGGACAAGATCATGGCATGTTTAGCCATGCTTTAATGAATAAATTGGCTGGCATCCCATAATTTTAAGTCACAAAGCCAGACATAATCCAATGTTTACCAACCACAATGGTTGGAATGATACAACACCCAGCCAGATACTAAAAGCAGCGTGCATAAGAGTATCCCCAGGAACAATCCACATGTCCTCTACTGGAAGTAAGCTTCATTAAACTCAGCAATATTTCTGAGTTTATGACTGGGTTCACACAGTGTGCTAAGCTATAAAGTGATTGCTTGGTGTGTTATACCAACTCAGCCACTGGATTTGTAAACCATGGTTTATGGCTTGGCATTGCAGCCAGCCTAGCCAGTTGCAATTTTTTCAACAAGCCAGGCATTAAGCATGGCTTAGCAGCAGTATGAGCTCAATCTAAAGGTTCAAATTACAAAGCGCAGAGCCAAAATAAAGAAAAAATCAGCTGAAATGAGAGTGTATTAATGTCCTATAAATCTTGCTACTGTTGCAACGTAAAGTGGAAACTCCATCAAAGGAAAATAAGTTTATAGTCTTTCTGTGACCATTCTGTGGCTTCCTTTACACCAGTTAATAACAAGGCTGAGTACAACTTGAAAGCCTAGTTAGTACTTCATTCCCTGGCCAGAACAGGAAGAATCATTGAACACCCTAATGTTTGGTTAGATAACATAATACACCCTGTTGTGAAAAAAAAGTTCCTGATCTGTGTTCTCCACATTCCCCCTACTTCCATTTCAGCACTGAGGGTGTGTACTTTAGGACTGATAAGCAATCTTACTAGGCAAGTTCATTTATTTGCCACCTTCATACTCCACCCTTCCTCTAAGCTCAGGTGGAGCATGACATTGGTCTAATTTGTCCTCATCACAGACAACTTTCCTGAAGTAGGTTAGAACACCCTTTTCCAAACCACCTATGCTGGACTGAGAGGTGAGTTCTCTATGGAGAATAATTCAACCACTAATTCTGAAAGACGAGGCTTAACCATCTTGTTTCACATATATTTGCAGAAGAGCTTATTATTCTGTTTGATTCTAATGACTGACACACACAAAAAAAAGGAATTGATTGGTATTATGTCTCGAATAATAGGTATTAAAATGGCATTTGTCCACACTTTCTAGAAAAGACAATCCCTCCAAAAACACCCCTGCATCATAATGCTCAGGTAGTGGTTCCTTTTCAACCCTTCTGCTTCGAATAGGGCCTAGGAAGCCTGCAGCAATGTTAACAGTGAGTTTTACATCAGAAGCACGAAAGGGGTGGGTGGGGGCAGGGAAGAGCTATTCTAAACACAATGAAGTCAATGAATGTTCGTTGTTAGTAAGTCTACTTCAGCTGCCACATTTCTCTAGAGAAAAAAGCATACCAAGCACCGTACAAATGCAAACAGCGAACAATTATTTTGGAAGGAAAGGGACTAATTGAGCAGCCCAAAGTAGCGAGGAGCCAGCAGAACCACAACTTCCAGACACTCCCAAACCCTGAAGTTGATGGTGCTCATGGCTGGTGGCTGCCGTTTAGGATCGAGGCACCCGTCACTCTGGATACCTGCACCCCAAATGCCAGTATTTAAGACAGGATTGTTTCTGTACCTAAGAGCCAGGAGAGTCTTCCCTTGTGTCTCTACATCCACCCGTTAACCTCCAGAAGGGCGCTTAACTGGCATCAGTGCGAGTTTGGGGAATGAAGTGGCAGGTACTGAGGTTCCGTTAACTGATCGGATTTTTCTCGCGCACCCGCCACCCCCGCCTCTTTCCTCTCTCCTAGATGTATATATTTAGCTAGCAGACACCCGGAGGGTTTTAAAAAGACTCCGAGTTCCCTCCTCCCACCATCATGCAGCAAATACGTTCAAGAACTGCTTGCAGCAGGGGAGCAACCGAGACTCTCATCTGTTTGGTTGATTACAGCCCTAAAACGGAGGACGTGTAATTTCAGTTCTCGCTCCAGATCTTGGTCTTGATTTCCAGGGGCCCACTTATCCGGGGGCGGGGGAAGGGAGGGGGAAGAGGCGCTGTAAGCTTTATTTGTCCTCGTCCCTATTAGCTATGCAGCCAATCTATCATTTCCGGCGGTGCTTCCATCTAATTACCGATGTATTTAGATGTGACGTGCAAAGAACTGCCGAGCTGCCTGCTTGGCTCTGCGTGGACTCCTCGTCGGGAACCTTTCCAGAGAGGGCTGGAGCGCCGGGAGTCTGAGCTCCAGACAAAGAGAAAAAAGCTGATCCGCGCTGCAGGGCAAATCCAACACAAATCAGCTTTCCCCAGAGCTGAGGAAGGGTCTGCGACCCGAGGCAGGACGGGGGGGACGGTTACTCGGAAGGGATGAGCGTTTGTATTCTTCCTAGGTGGTTTGGCGCTGCCCTCGTCACCCCATTCCCCCTTCCCCGATCACAGAAAAGAAAACATAAACGAGACGTGCTGGCAAAGTCAGAACCACTATGTACCCTCTGAGACTTCGGGCAAGTCTAACGCGCCTCAAGGCATCGGTGGGTAAGTTTGTGCCTAGTTTGCTCCGTTTGTATGAAACAAATATAAGCAAGCAAGCCAGTCGGCCAGCCCAGCCCAACCCAGCCCAGCAGTGTGAAACAAAGTCAGTCCTGACGGACGCGCTTCCCTACTTTCCAAACCCCACCCACCACCGCTGTTGAAGAAGAGAACTGGATTCGGCTTCGAAGGTTGTTTGCTCGGAGATCTTTGCCCGGAGAGCTCCTCTCTGCCTCTGCTTTGTCCTTTTAGGTCATACACAAGCGCGCGCGCACACACACCTCCGTCCTAGGGAAAAGCGAGCTCTTATTCTCCAGCTTGATCCTCCCTCCTCCACGTCTGGCTTGCCTTGTGTTCTTCTGTATTTGTCTGGCTCTGCACCACCAGGACACGGGGTTAAGCGCGCTCAGCGGAGTTCCCAAACAAGAGGAAACTTCTGGGAACGGAAGATTCTGGCACTCGCCTTGAAAAGGAGTGGGAAACTGATCTTTACGAGGCATTTAGATAACAGGGGTGAGCAACCCAGGGGTTGCACCACGGTCTGCCCTAAAGTAGGCACAGGATCGTAGCAGCTGACTAACCTGAAGCCTATTCCCTTAGCGCACAAAAATCGAGTAAGGGCTGACCCATGAAGGGTTAACACCACCCATCCTCAAGCACCGAATATCGTGGTGACCTTTTCCTCTGCGTCTCCCCAACACTCCCTTTCAGGCTCCGGTTCTTTCGCTCGGAGGGAGCCTGAACGGCTGTCTAGACCGATCTATCATAGGCGGCCGAAACAATACCGGGGGAAAAACCTCCTTCTCTTTCTCTGGATTGCTGTATCTCACCTTCGAGAAAGCGACGAGGATTAAAGAAATTGTCCGTCCTGCCAGCCCCCAAAGACCATTCAGAATGTTAGAAAATGTCCACCTTCGTGCCGGACAAATGGGATCTTTGCCTGCTCTTTTTTTAACACTCGCCAGAGACGCACCACACATTTCTGTTCCTATTCCGCAACCGAACGGGGAGAAGGCTGGGCTCATTCAGATATAATACAGCTAGTTAGTGGAGTGGGAAAGACTAGACTAGAATCTAGGCCTCCCAGGCACCGGGAAGTCTAATCATAGCCTCGAAAGGGCTTGGCCCACAGATCCAATTTTCTTGGGCTCACCATCCCTACTTCGAAACAAGGTAGTTTCCACTGTGCGAACTAGAGGGCAAATTCTGCCATGGGTGGGGAACCTAGAGTGGCTTGCACCATTCTTTGTCAAGGATACTTCGAAGAAACTCGCAATTACCAATTCTGAGAACTCTCCTGAGTTTAAGCCAAGCTCGAGAGAGGGTGAGGGAGGAAAAAGATTAACCCCCTGCTTTACAACCCTCTTAAAATCAGTTAAGGGTTTTGTTCCCTTGTTCACGAGAAAACAAACCGACCACCTTTCAGGTCATCCACGCAAACGCATATACAGTTTGTAAAGGGTGGGTGCAAGGGGAGAACTGAGAGTGAGCACAATTCTCCTGGTCCTCTTTAGGCTGGAGCAGTTCCACTGCTCTTCTATAAGGGAAATGGTTTGAGCGTTGTTATCCCTATCTTGAGGGCATCGCATCCCAGGACAAGCCTGCCGGTGCGACTACAATATTTCCAAAACGAAGTTGCCATAGAGAGCGAGCAAGCAAATGACAAATAGTGGTTAGAAATGGAGCTTAGCAGCATGAAAATAGGCGCGTGAGGGAAAAGGGGACCCATTTGCCAAGGATGAATGTTAATGCCCTAGGACAGCTGGTTTTGACCTGTAGGCTCTGTCTCCAATGCCCCAGAGAGAGGCTGTAAGGGCGTTTGGCGTCCTCCCACGTAAGGGGGGAGGGGAGAAGTCCCGCTCCTTATCTTGGTTGGCAGATAGTCTTCGAGGGGCCCTGCTCAGGGAGCCCTTTGCCCTGGGCCTCCTTCACAAGGAGCCAGGAGCAGGGAAAAGTTCAGAAAACCTTGACAGAGCTGGACTCGGCACAGGTCGTCCTTCCGCCAGCGTCCTTTTCAGAGAAAGGAAACGCAAAGCCACGGGCTTCCTCGAAACAGACGGAAACCCCAAAGGGAGGATCGTTAGGAGAATAATGCGGAAACAGGCTCCTGGGCGATCGCCATTAAAATACAAGCACATATTTGGCCACAATCCTGCTGCGGTGGTAGGGCATTCCTTTCGACCCAGCCCTCCTCCCAGAGCCACCGACATACCTCGCTCTCATGTGCCTGAGATGCAGCTAGCACGCCAGAAGCGGAAGGCGAGCGACGCGTCGCAAGTGAAAGATCGCCCCCGAAGCAGCTGGGCGAGAAGCAAAGGAGCTACGTGCCTCAGACACGGTGCTCCGGCATCCCCGGAATTGACAGGGATGGGGGGAGGGGATTGCAAAGAGCCTTGCTGCCCCTTTCTCTGCCCCACGGACTAGCAGACAACTTTTCAAGCTCTCCGAAGCCACAAGGAAGGTGCAACGGACCCGTGAAATCCCCAGCTGTTACGTTAGACCCCACGCTCGCCACACACATTCTTTGAACCGGAGTACCATTTCTAGAACATCCCCAGCCCACCCCGCCAAATCGCGTCTCCAGTGGCCTCAAAAACCACCGGTGAAAAAACCTCCCACCACCTCCACAGGCCTTCTCAAAGAGCCCTTAGGAAAAACAAGCACACCCACCACACTGAGATACAGATACAGAAGTCTTTTCTCTCAATCACACGTCGCTCTTCCGTTCCTGGCACTCATCTTTTTACTCCGCTGCCCGGCGAGCCATAAGGACGAGCCAAGAGGCTTTCCAGCAACACTTCCCGGGGCCCTGAGCTTCCTCGATCGAACTCTGAGCCTTTTTCCCCTCCACCCACTCTCCCCTTTCCCCTTGGGAGCCGAAAAGTGGCGGCTGCCAGAGGTGGGGCTTTTACAGCCCTTTCCAAATCGGAAAGATAAAAGAGAGCGAGACGCTGTAAGCTCTGCCTCCCTCCCCCCCCCCCCCTTCCTGCTGGAGCAGACAGACCGCGACCGGCAGCTTCTCTTTTCTCGTCTCTCCACCGCCCCCCCTCCCCGCCCCGCACTGCTTCACAGCCCAACTGCTTCCAAACTTCTAGCCAGCCCGCACGACACAGCCGCCCCCGGAGCACCCCACCCGCAATTCTCAGCCAAGGCACATCCAGGCTGTGACCGCTGGACTTGCTAACCTCTGTCTTCTCGATTCCGCCTTCCACCTGGAAGCCCGGATCCTTTCAAGTTGAAATACATTCTGGCAACAATCCCAGCATTAGAAAGGCAAGCTCCCAGTAAGGCGCGCGCTGTCTTTTTTTCTCTTTCGTGCGCACCTTCACACATACCCCAGCCACACCTGGGGTGGAAGGAAAAGAACGCCGAGCCTTGGTCTAGCCTTTGCCCAAGCCGAGAAATCTAAGCGAGGAGACAGATACTTCGGACGAGTCGGGCTCGGGGTCCCTTGGGTCCCTTGCCCGCCGCGGCGCTTCCGCGAAACGCGAGTAGCATTCAGTGGGAAGAGCACTGACCTTAGTCTCCGCTCCAGAGACGCAGCCGGGGACACACAGTCCAGCGCTGCCGTCGTCTGTCCCTTTCCGAGCGAGCCGCGTCCGTTTTCTAGGCGGGTGAGAAAAGTTTGCCGACCTCGGAGGCGAGAGGCCGGAGCTGCCCCAGAGACTGACGAGCTGGCCCCGGCGGAACTAGCCAGAAGCAGGTGGGGCAGCGTGGGCGGAGAGAGAGGCCGAATGCCGGCGTTTCCCTCGGCTGAGTTCAACAGCCCGCCGGGCTCCCTCTGGTTGCTCTCCGGCTCCGCTTTAGCAACGCCATGTTGCTGCTGTGGCTTCTCGGGGCTGATCTCGGCAGCTCTTGGCGGCGACTACAGGCTCCTTTCCCCCTCCCTTTGGAGAGCCCGTGTCCTGGCGGCGGCTATGAGTGTGCGCGTGTGTGGCTGGGCTGGCTCTGGGGATTTAATCCACCGGGAAAGCCGCTCTTCCTCACCTTGCCGCTGGGAGAGCGGACTCCGTCTGCTGCACGCTGTCCCCCCCCCCGCACCGCCTCCTCCTCCTCCTCCCCGCCCCCTTCTCTCTCTCCTCCCCCCGTGGGTTTAGCACTCAGGGAGCCACCGCCAGCAGAAGCAGAGGCAGCAGCAAAGCCGCCGCCGTGCTCTCCCAGCGAATCTCCCCTCACTCCCGAGTGCCTCGCTTTTTTCTTGTTCCAAGGCTCTTCGCTTTCTCTTCTTAATTGATTCCTCCTCCAGTTCTCCCCCCCCCCCCCCGGTTTCCTGGCTTCTCGTTCTCTCTCTCTTGGCTGACTGAGCTGGTCTCCGCAAGCCCCCCTTTTCCACACGCCCTGCCTGCTTCTTCGCCTGAGGGCGTCCTGAGGAGACTCCGCTCTCCTTTTGACCAAGAGAGGTTGAAAAGGAAAGTCTCCCGCCCCCTTCCAGACTCCCTGCTCGGCTCGGCTCGCTACCCAGAAGGCCAGTGGAGAGCCGCAATTACCATAAAGCTCCTCTCCCTCCGCTTCGCCAAGCTGTCAAAGCCCCAGCGGCAGGCGCAGCCAGACACCAGCGCTAGACCGCCGTGCTCACCGACCGGGCTGCCTTGCCTTTTCGCCCCAGCAGAACGCCTCTGCCCCCCAGTGCGGGCGCTTCTTCGCCTCAGGATGGGCCTCCCCGCCTTCTCAGCACCTTTCTGGGCCGCTCGCAGTCACCCCTCAGCCTTCTCAACGGCGAGGGAAAAGTGCCCACGCCGCAGAAGGCATCCTTGTTCTCCTTGCTAAGGGAGCAGATGCCTCCTAGCCTCCCGCCGTTTCTTTTCCCCCTCCAGGTGAGACCATTCTCCGGCCCGCCACGTTTTTCCTTCTACTCTCACATCCCCGAGAGTCCCAGAAGGACTGTTTCTTTGTCTCCCCCTCCCCTCCCACGCGCTCTATTGTCATGCACAGTGTACCCCTTTCCCATTTGCCCCCCCTGCACTTTCCGTCTTCTCTGACCAGCGCTCTCCCCTCCCCCCACGGAAATGCCTCTCAAGACCTCCTTTTTTTAAGAGAACGACGTGGTGCTTTGCCTTCCTTCCAACCTGTACTTAAGTCTCCCTCCAAACGAACCATTTTCCATTATCTCGCTTCTCCAGAAGCATATAAACCGTCGTTCTCCTCGAGTGTCTCCCTCCTCCCGCGTTTTGTTAATCGGCCCTGCACCCACAGCTCTTCATTTGGCTCGTCTTCCCTATTCGCTATTTTTGTCCCACCGTGGGATGCTCTGTCTTTCCGCCCCCGCCCCGTCGCCCCGAGCCTTTCTGTTGTAATGGGAAACATTCGTTTTTCAGCAGCTACTTTCCGGAATAACAAACGGCTTCCCTTCGTTTGATTTCTGAAAGGCAACGCTCGGTTGCTGTCTCTGAAATTCCCAAACACGTTTGTATGTGACGTGGAAATCGCGGGGAGCGGGAAGTCGTGCTCGGCGTCTGCTTCGCACGCCGGCTTCCCTCAATACAATTCGGATCGCTGGGACGCTGGTCCTTTGGCGTATCGGCTGCGAGTGGTATTTTTGACTTAGTAGGTCAGCTGGTGAATGTCGGGTTCGCGACGCCCATCTTGACTGATGCTCGCTTATTCGGTTCTTCCGCTCGCAGCTCGTGGTTCTTTACTGCATTTCAGCGGTGGCTGGAATTCACAAGACGCAATCTACAGGAAATAACTCTGTACCTCAAGAAGTGGGGGGTGCGCGCGCATTCCGTGGCCATTTATCACAGGAGTAGGGTAGCACCGTTCCTCACTACAGAGATTTATCTATCGTGTCAACCAATCAGTCCTTGACCGATACGCTAGCAATGAAAACAGGCTTTATATCGCGACAACTATGGCTGGATGACGAGATAGATCTCTAGTGAGGAAAGGCACAGTAGGGATTGCTAAGTATGACAGCACTCTATATGCATATGCTTTGGAGCAAGCCCCACTGAGCATTATGGGTCTGGATTCATAAGAAACCTGAGCAGTATCGTGCTGTCTGTCTCCGATTCTTACTTCCGATCCTTGCTTGAGAAACTTCCCACTAGCTGTGTAAGACAACTATGGACCTAAACATGCATTTCAGGAAGTCACATTAAATTCCTTGGGACCTGCTTCCAATTGGACAGGTCTTGCTAATGGCTATGAAAAGGAGCAAGTGGGGGAAGGGACCATAAACCAGCCCGGTGAAAATGAATGGAATTTTATTATCACCCACTACAGTGGTAATTATATCACGCCCGCTTTCACCCCAGTCTTTAAATGTGCGTATAAGCTGTTTACACCAAGGTAAACAAGGAGAGGAAAGAAGATCCAGTACACAGAACTCCAGAAAAACTATGATCAGCCTGTTTGTCATCGTGAAGTCCAGGAATCTGTGGGAAAAAAGAAAGCACCTTTAAACCTGAATCCTAGCAACATTTTCCTAGTCTAAAATGTGGCTTACTCAATATGCCAGAACACCTCTGAAGTTTCCTTTTCTAATCATGCAAATCTCTTGTGCTTAAAGGAAAATAGGAGCTCCTTTGAACAGCTTTCTGCTCAGAAAGCATTTCATATGGTTTCTGATTTTAGCTTGCACCTTTATAGAAAAGAAGGAAGGGCAGGACCTACCTCCTTTTTTATCTCAAAGAAGGAGTGAAAAATACCTACATCTGTAACCTGAAACCTTGGGTGCACACACAAGCTCTTCAGCTTTTTAAACAGCTGACAGAAACAACAAAAAGACCTCCCTTTCCTAAGCAGTCGGGTAAATGCTCTTAAGCGGGAAGGGAACAAGTTTTAAATGAAGCACCTTGCCTCCGCTGGAAATGCTTTGGAAATATTTTTCTCAAAAGTGACTGAAAGGAGAGCTCAAAATCTGATTTGGGGCCAATTCAGTCTTGTTCTGTGTTCCTGAGTTAATGTGTCTAAAAATGTTGCACACATTTTTTCCATATCTCCGATAAGGAGTACAAGGACTCGTGGCCTATTACACTGTAATTCTATTTTTTATAAAGTAATTTTAGAACTATTGTAGACATTAAACGTTATTAGGCTGACCGCACATGAGATATAGACACAGCTGAAAACTGGGGGTTGGGATAGAGGTTTGTGTTTATTCCGTAGCAAAAAATAAAATGGGGGGGGGGGGGAGAAAGAACTTCTTGTTAAGACTTCTACTTCGCCTTCCTTTTCGGAGTCACCAGACTTAGCTGGTAAAGTTAATTATTTCCAAATTTAAATCCTTCCAGTGTTGTTCTTTTCAAACTTTCTAAAGCATATTTTATCACTCATTATCTAGTGTGAGGCTGTAGCCTTAAACGAACTGGAGTTGTCAGAGGACTATGATCCGACCCTCTTAAAGATAAACTTCCCGGCAATCCTGGGGGAGGTGTGCCACGCTCCTGACTGAACCCAGACCGCTTGGTTTCAATCGCACCCTTACTTTACCGGGTTCTCGTGTGGGGCTGCCTACGGGGACTGCACTCTTCCATCGCTCCTCATCGCACAGAGGCCTTCGCAGCCACGCTCTTAGCGGAAACCTTGGCAAGTTGGTTTTCTTCCCCTCCTTTGCGTGCGCTGGGCTTTTCCCCTCCCCTCATTCTCCCTTCAGGATTTCCTGAGACTGCAAATCCTCAGCCTCCCCAGCGGCCCAGCCGCGGCCTTGGTGGGTGTTTCGCCGCCTCTCCCCTTCTCCGCGGTGTTTGGCTGAGTGGAGTCTCCACCGAGGGAGATACGGATGAAGGAACTGAAGTCGCGATCGCCAGGCCCTCCCTCTCTCGCCCATCCTCGGGGAGCTGACCTGGAGATCAGGCGGTTGTGCTGCACTCGGGAAAAAAACTCGAGAGCGAGCTGGAGACAGCGGCGCTCCGGGTGGTGCCTATCGAAAGCTAGCGAGGGAGAGGTTCACTCCCAGCACTGCCGTAGTAGGTGCCCTGAGCGTTGAATAACCTCTCGAAAACGCTGCTGCTGCTGCTAAGGGCTGGCCAAAAGGGAAATGGGATCTCGAAGCTGCGGCCGCTTTCGCCTCGCTTCCCCTAGCTGGTCTGGCCAGGCAACGGATTCACAGGGCTCCTATTTCTTAACTCCACGTGGTCGTTCGCTGCCCTTTTTCTGGGCAACAATGCCTCTGCCTCAGAAAGCAGGAGGTTGGTCTCGTACCAAGGCACGTAATCAATCAAGAAGGCCTTGCCGTGCTGGAGGCCCGGGGCCTGATCAACCTCCGCCCGTGACTCAGTCCTTTTCTCCTTCCTAAGGGTGTCGCCGGGATTAAATTCATTAGCGCTCTGCTCAGCTACGAAGACGCGCAGCGCCGAGGAAAAAAACTACAAATAACTCAACGCAATTCTGAGCTCTGAATGGCCCTCCTTGAGTGTGCCTTAAATCAAGCTGCTGCTGTCGCTTCCTGGGAGCCTGGTTTAATGGGAGTGTAGAAATCTGAATAGCAAAACAAGGCCACCTTGGCTTGGCCTTATACAGCAGATATGATCAGTCTTGCACGCCTGATTTCACCATCAGGAAAATAAAAGAAGTTGAAATTGCTGTTTATTTAAAACACACACACACACCTGGCTGCACTAGCTAGAATTCCTTATGTAGCAATCTAGAATTCCATTTACTGTATTTTCCCAACCAGTCTTCCAGTTTCTTGTGTTATGCCTTTGCTGCACAGAGTAACCAAATTTTGTGTTAGCAACATTTTGTGTTACAAACTACAACACACTGAGACATCCACCCAAATGCAGAGCCACGTTTTAACAGGTATTGTGTTTTATTTTAGAAAGTCACATGCTTGGACTGTAATCCTAAATGAACTGACTTGGAAGCAGGCTCCTGGGTAATTAATGGGTGTTGCTTCTGAGTAGACCCAACTAGGAATAGTGCAGAAGGGATTAAAAACTCTCAGTGGTTGCAGTTCTACTGGACACATCAGCTGGCGTCCACACTGGTATATACACAAAATGCTGGTACAGTCACTAGACAGGAAAGAACATGTTTCAGTCAGGCTTGTGTCTCTCACACACACACACACAGCCGGCAAGTGAGAGAGAACTCAGAAGGCCTCTCTATCTCTGAAACCTTACCACTGAAAAAACAAAAATAGGACTGAGCTGGCCTGTCAAAAAAAACAAAAGTTCTGCTTTGGTGAATATATGATCATGTATATATCATCTGTAGAACTTACCAGTGCAGTTCTGCTCTGGTGTAAATTTAAGATTCTATTGAAATTCATTTTTTTTTTTAAATATATTTTTTCTGTCTTGCCATGGTTAGGCTTAGGGAAAGCAAAATTTCTCCTTGAGTCTTCTTTCCACCCAGTGGAGGATGTGGAAATCACTGAGAATTGTGTGTTTGGGTTTGTGTGTGTGTGAGAGAGAGAGAGAGAGAGAGTGCAAGCGAGCGAGCGCTTGGTGGTTTGGTGTAGTGTTTTAAGGCACCAGGCTAGAAACTGAGAGACAATATTCTAGTGCCACTTTAGAGACAAAGCCAGCCAGATGAACTTGGGCCAGTCACTCTCAGCCCTAGGAAGAAGGCAATGGCAAACCATTTCCAAAATCTTGCTAAGAAAACTGCAGGGACTCATCCAGGTAATCACCAGGAGTCAACACTGACTCAAAGGCATGAGCGCGCGCACGCGCACACACACATACACACACACATGGGAGGGAGGGAGAGTTTGTATCTTTGTGAGCATATGAGTAAGAGAGGGTGTGTGTACATGTATGCCCCTAGGTTCAGATGCAGGCTGGCAGATGCAGCATGGAGGCCACAAAGGTTGTATACCAGTGAATTCATTCAGCTGTGATGTGTTGAAAGGGGGCAAAAGATCCACATATCCTTCTTCATGGACTGTTGAAGAGTAACTATTGTACCCAAGAGGCCTCCAAATATTATTGAATTACAATTCTCAACAGAGTGCATGGCAGTCACATGGACTACAATACCAATCATCCATAGCCAAGTGGATGGGAATGTGTTATTTATTTCCACCACATAGGTGCCTCCCATTTAGTAAAGGAGTATCTACCATAATTCTGCTCCACAGTTCACTATTCAAAAAGTAGCCATTATCTCTGTTCCAGACAGAAGCAACCTCCAGATCAGTGGAAAAGATGTTAGTGAACAATGGTGATCTACTGTATCTAGATGGGAGTACTATAGTTTTCTCTCATACTATTCCTCCTATCTCTGGTCCAGTTGTAAAAACAACAGATGAGGTGCAGCACTCTCCTGACAATGCCACTTCAGGACACATTTGATAACTTGCTCCCTGTCACTTCAAACTAACAACCCCAAACAAAATAAACAAATAATTAAATGCTGAAGAGATTGCAAGAAACACCCTCATTACATAGAGGTGGTGTTGTTGGAATATATGAGACTCCACCTGTAGTATAAAGTGATATTGTTCTGATATAGGTTTATTACCTCATCTGTCCCTGGTAAGAACTCCACCTCAGTGAGAAAAGGAATTGATGTATTATTTTTTTTCTTTAAATCAATTTAACAAATTCTGTCAACATGATCATAAACCAACTTGTATATAATAAATGAATAATAAACGACATTTTTAAAATGGATAATGTATACTTGCAAAATCAACACTACTTATTTTAAAGCACAGATAAGGACATTGTGAGCCACCAAATACAGCTTCTTGCTTACATGGCTGGGAGATATAATCAGCAACATCTGAGATGGTGGGAAAGGCCCAGGTCCCTTATTTCTCCTTCAGAGCAAATATACTTTGAATGGGAACCTGGTTGCATATTCAAGGCAAGGCTTTGGGGCAGAAGTCAGGAATTTACCCAGTGACTGAATAGGTGGTGAGCAGTGAGTGAAATGAAGGAAATGAAGCAATGCATCTTAATATAATGAGAAGAGTTTACTGCCATTTTGGACCATTTAATATCATCTGCCTTTACTATGTGTGGCATACAAATGTTTTCAGAACACACCAACTTGAGAACCAACAGTGAAATTACTTTGGTTAACTGAAAAGACCATCCTCCAGAAGGAAATATTTATTTATTATTTTAAGCACCTACATCAGGCCCTGCCAGAACTGTTGCAGTTGAACTCTGGCCATTAGTGGCTGTTTATAGCCTAGCCAGTTTGACTGCTCGCATGTTGGGCCTGGAAATCCTGGGAGAGTTTCCAAGGGGACTCACTAAGAGCTGCCCTTTGCAACAGAGCAGAAGGTTGAGCTGCCTGTCATTCCTGGGGTACAGCAGGAAAAGGGAAGCCAGTGACATGCCTGATGGTATGAAAGGGGAGTCTAGCCTCTTGCTGCTCTGACAACCAATCACAGAGCATTGGTGACAAGCTCTGAAAGGGCTACTCTCTGCAACCTTGTTCAGTTCTCTTAGCTCTCAGAAGAGACAGCTGGCTTGTAAGGGAGAACTGGTGAGGCAAGCAAGCAAGAGAGGACAGATGAAGAGGAGGCAAATCAGTCACACCCTCAAACTTCCTGACTTTCTCCTCACAATCCCAGAGCACAAGGCTCCGTTTCCATTGACCAACCCAAATAATAGATGTACCACCTCCACTAGAAACAAACAAATGAAGCAGAATCTCTTAGAAAAGCTGTAAATTGTCAGATCTTAGGGCAAGGACCAATTTCTAACTGTGTTTATATAAAAGCATATCTGATATAACTCATTTAGACCAACCCCATGTAGTTTGAGTTAGGAAATAATACTTCCCAAATTCTCTGAGACTATGTTTGGATGAATACACAAGAGTGCTTCCAGAATAATCCTTTTGAATAAATGTGTCCAGTGATTTTCATCATTTTTTCCCTTTTTGTCACTTTCTCCCATCCAATTAATCCAGTTTAGCGAGGCTACTTAGATTCAGGATCCAAATATTTTCTGGATTCTTCACCTAAAAGCTACAGGTCTGAATAAAGACAGGAATGGTTCCCAGAGAAGTAAGCCAGGCTCATTTTGACTTGGAATTTTGGGTGTGAATAAGGTTATTTTTTGCATTAGTGATCTATAGCATGTAGAGTCCTATAACCATTGCTGGGCCAAAATAACAGTAATATGGAGAGGCTTTGTATAATTTCAACAGTAATGTGGACAGGCTTTATATCGCTTCATTTTATATTATGATATACATGCCTTGTGCATCCTTTATTTATTATGGATACCTGAGTAAATTAAAATTATCCTTCAGATGTCATCTATCTAGTACCTTCCCCACATACTGAAACTACAACTTCCAGGATTTCGAACAAGTAACCCCCATGCTGGGAATTGTAGCACAGAAGCCCAAAGACAGTTGAATGGCACCTAACTGGGGAAAGGAGGGTATATCTTAACCTGGTTAAGGCTCAGGCATTCTAATCAAGGCATTTTAATCCAAGCAAGCTTGAGTGCCATTTGGCTATAAATCCCTTGAAACAAATTGACAGACCAATTCAGACATTCACATCCAAGCCTGCAAGAATGCAGACAACCTGAGGGGCAGAAGTAAGAGTTTCCCCTTACTGCAGCCTGGGGTAATGGCATAACTAGACTTCAGACTGCAAGTAAGGGATATAGGTTCTATGACCTTCCATACAAGCCTCTTGTCTGCTGCATCTGGAAAACTAGTGTCAGGAACAGGGCAAAGGTAATGGGAGGGCACACTTTCTGGTCATCCCAAAAAGTGCCCCCCTCCCATTCAGCATCCAAGGTGGTATGGTCAAGGTACAGGTTGGTAACTCAGTTTTGAACAGCAAGCTCTGGATACCAGCCATTGGGCTGCTTCTCTGCTAAAGTGTACTACAATGCTGGGAAAGGGGGGAAAGCCGCAATCTTGCAGCCAACACCAGCTTTGGCTTTAATGATTGGATACAAGTGGTGAGTCATTTTCTGCCTCTTTCTACTCCAAAAGCAGCAATCCTCTTTTCCCTGGGGTTGGGGCTTTAGAGCCACCATGGTGGCAGTCTCAGAGCTACTGTGGGTTCCTCCCTGTTGCAAACTAGAAGCACACAAGATGCCAGGCCAGAACCCCAGTTTGAGGTAGTGCACACAGTGCTGGAGAGTTACTTGTGGCCCAGTAGTTAGTATGAGACAGCTGCTTTTCCGTTCAGGCTGGAGAGCTTTCACAGCACCAGGCAGAGGAAATGACAATGCGAATTCTTAGAGCTGGGCTGAAGAAATGGTGTGAATTGGAGAAAGTCTTGGGAGTTTTAAAGCATGTGTTTTTAACAGAAAAGGAAAAAGACAAAAAAAATTTTTTTTTCAATGACTGAGAGGCATCCAACAAAGGATTCCCTGGCTTCTTGAAGTTACACAGATCACAAGCAAGAGCTTCTGGCAAAGCACAAAACGTCACTGAAAACTTTCTAACACCAGGAATGCCTCCCCTGTGAATGCCAATATTTCAAGACACAAAACAGGAAAAAGACTGAAATGGGTTCAGCATTTAAACAGAAAACCTCGTTTGTAGGCCTGAGAAATGAAATTGTCCAGAGGGCTGCCTGATTGCTTGTTTTTGTAAGTAAAACCAAAGAGGGTTTGGTTCTGATATTTTAATTCTATGTCAGTCTAAAAACAGCCTCCCCAATATGCAGATACCTAAACTGGGAATCTCATTGAACTCCAATGGATACGTCTAGGTGCATATTCAGCTAGTCTTCAGAAAGTCAGTTTTTTTCTGGTCTGCATCTGAACTATAAATTTAACAGACTGATCAGTTTGCAAACACTCTTGTTTTTCAGGAAAGCATCAGTCTCAAAAATGCAGGGGAGACTCTTTAAATCTGCTAACTTCTTTCTGCCTGGGCTAATCCTAGTCAAGCCAAATGGCACCCATTTCCTCTCTGCCAGTCTATTGCAGGCTCCAATTGCTCACGTTAGACAGTAATGAAATTACAAGGATTTGTTAATCCAGGCTCCGGATCTCTGCAACACAGAGAGGCATATTAGCCCCGCTCCTAGTACAGCAGCTGCAAAAAAAGGGGGGAAGGGTAGCTGTCTTCCTGGCTTTATTTATATGTTTGTTTGTTCAATTTATATAGCTGCCCATCTCACATATGTGATGGCTTTACTGGAACTAGGCAGGTAATTCTGCTGTCAGGACCACCTTGCAAAGGGAAGATGTTCAAAGGAAACACACACTAGACATTAGGCTGCCTTCTGTAGAATGAGAGCTAGGAGTCCTCTTTGTTTTCCCTCATCTTCACCTTAGCTGGGATTTGATAGGCCACCCCATGAAAGAACAGCAACTAATCACACATACTTGTTTCCTTAAATTTTCAGAAGACAAGAGAGAGAAAAACCTAAGTTGGGACAAAGCAAGAGGAACAACTGCAGCAAATCTCAGAGGTCCACCCTGAGGCTGCTTTTCGACTTGACTAACTTGCTGGATGAGACTAAATTATTTTAAAGGAAAGCCCGTTGGGTTCTAATTCTACACTCGGGTGGTTGCAACTGTGAGTGGGGACCAAGAGGCACACACAAATGCGTAAACTTTGCTTGCTTCAAAAGGCAGAAGTAATTATAGAGTAGATTTCCCCAACCTGGTGCCCTCTGAACAATGACTCCCATAATTCACAACTTCATGACCAATGATCTACTGGCTGTGAATGATAGGAGGTACTGTCCAATGTTCCTGGAGGATATCTGGTTGAAGAAAGCTGCAGTAGGGGAAGCAAGGTGATCTAACTTTGAGAAATTCTGCCAGTTTTATCTGCCAGGGGATGGGAGCACATTGGTTTCATACAGATTTCTTATTTATTTTAAAACTGCAGAATTGCAACAGATATATGACTTGCCTATGTGTAACTATCATGGATTAAACAGATGTTTCCCTGTCGCCTGATCACTCATTGGAGAAAATGCTTCTCAATGGAGCCAGTGATATCACTTCAGTTAATCAGTTTTCAGAGCTGACAAAGCAGTTCCAGATAGACTGCAACTAACCTTCCTTTCACAAAGGTAATTTATAAGGCTACTAAGAACTGTACATCATCACCCTATGCAGGAAAAATAATTTCACAATCTGTATTTGCAGGTATACCCATAGACAAGCTAAATACAGTTAGTTAAACTTTCTGAGTTTGCAGGATGCTCTTAAACATCATTAAGTGGCATATTAGCTAAAATGTATTTGGCCAGTTTGTGGTTCAGTGTGTCATGCAAGCATGGCCATTGAAGGTTGTGTCAGAGGTAGCATTCCTTAGTTCAAAATGTTAGTTTCTAAATTTTACATAATCACATCTATTTCCTCAGTATTTCTATAAGCTACAAGTATGAGATGCAAGTAAAAACACAGCACCTCCAGGCAAATATATTTATTGCATTTGTGGATTACAGCCCATTGCAACAATACCCTTGCTGGGAACAGCCCCTGATGAAATGTAGTTGAAACACTTAAATCTTGCAAGCTACACAACAGCAGAAGCCTCTGAAATTCTGAATTCAGCACATTTACAAGCAAGGCAACTGAGGGATACACCCTTACAAGAACCTTTACATAAAACTAGATTCACCTAATATATAGAAAACTAAATAACAAAGAGAGGTCAGAACTAGGACATCTTTCTCAGCCAGACAGGCATATTGACACTGAAGAAAAACTTGATATATTAAATATGACCTACGGTGAAGTAAATGTGCCTTAGATTCATACTTAAGCATCTGGATAGAGTGGTTTCAGTAAGCGTGCCTAGGCTGGTCACCAAAGCATTGGACAGAGCCACAATGACCCTGGTATACTTAAAAGTCCATGGAATGCACTACTGAGTCAGATCTATTGGCCAGACTGCAGCTTGCATCTTAAAAGCATTTAGCAGCATGGTAAGTTATTTGTTTTTTAACCCCATGTTTGAGCTGCTGACACAACAGCTTATAGTCTGCAGAGAAGCAAAAGTTACCAAACTTTTGCCCAAAGTCAAAAGAAGGCTCAAAGTTTCGCAGGAGAGGACATTAGGCACGCTGGCATTTATCCCCAAGACACTGCGGGTAGGTTTGCAATCCTGGACTTCAAGGCCCCAGGGCGGAAGAAAATCTCCCTCCCCCTCTCAGCTCATCCGCCTTCTTGGCCCTGGGCGGCTTTCTCTTGGTACTCGAAGGGGAATTTCCCACAAGCCAGACTGGAGCTCTAGCTAGGCCTTCTCAGAAGCCGCCTGTCGCAGCTCTTTCCTTGGAGCCAACAGGGTCAGCAACTGCAGGTGACAAGAAAAGAAAGCCCTTGTAAACCTCACCCTGGTGCATGATGAGTCATCCCCAGAGTTCCCCTAAGTCAAAGAAAACTTGGCAATCCCCCAAAGCCGGAACCGTTAGGAGGGGTTGTGCCTCGTTGTTTCCCTTTGCTCATTTGATCCCCTCTGAAGTTGGGAGGGCACGAGAGATGCTCTACGTAGAGGACAGGGGAGCGTGTGTTTCTGATGCTGCCGCCACCGTGTATGTCAGGCTTCTGTCGTCTTTCAAAGGATCGGAAAAGGTTTTCATCTTGGCAGTAAGATTAGCAGCTAACGAAGTTCGGCGGCTGCAGCCCACACGTCTTCAGTTGCCTGCGTTTATCCTTCCATAAAAGCCGATTCCTTTATTAGAAACAGGAGATGTCTCTCCTACCTCCCCTCTGAAATCCCAACAGGCGAAGCGCAGCCCGACACCTCCCCCAGCATAACGCACATCAAATCCCCTCTGACAAGTCTCTGCCAAACATTCCCGACGCCGGTGGCTGCCTCTCTTCCAACGGGGCCATCCAGCAGCGCACGCAGCACACAAAGAGTCTTCGCCAATCTCATTTCCCTAGGGCAGGTAGCTAAACGCAACACACCCTTTTATTACGAGGGCAGCCAATGTCTCTCCAGAAAACCCCTTTTCCGAGGAGCAGCAAGCATCAATCTGCAAACTATTAATCCTTTTCTCATGGGGCAGCCGACAATCAGCAGCAAATCCAACCTTCCCTGGGGCCACTGCTTTTAACATTCCCTCCCCAAAGCACCGAAACGCTCTTCCCTTCCTCCATCCTTTTGCACAGGTGTTGCCACTCTTTGCATTTCTAAGACTACACACACGCACACCCCTCCCCAGAAAGCAACTAACACCTCCATCATCTTAAGCAATTCCCCCACCAGCAGCACCTTCCTTTTTCCTTCGAGAAAAGTCGCTTCCTTTATTAGAAACAGAAGGCACGCCTCCCGCCTCTCTGGGATGAAGAGCCTCCCCCCCCCCTCCCCGCACACGCTCGGATTAAAAACAAAAACAAAACAAAAAAACAAAAAAAACCCACCAAAACACAAAACCTCAGGCACATCCACCCCCGCTTCAGATTTCCCATCCCTAATGGCAGGCGGCCCTCCCCTTCTCAGGCTCAACCAACCCGCCCTTCCCTCTCCCTCATATCCCTCATTACCAGGCGCAGCCAACCTCCCTCCCCTCCCGAAGCGGAGCCAACCACCCATCAAATCCCCCTTCACCAACCACTGCTCCCGCTCTCCCTCCCTCCTCGCTCCCGCATCAGCAGGTCCGAGAGACGGCAGTGCGGTTGCTCCTGTGTGGTAGCCAGAGCTAACAGACTGAGCGAGCGCAGACTAGGCTAGGTTTCCCCGGGCGTCGCTGCCGGCAGAGCCAACGCGTTGGATGCCAGCGGGCTCCCTGCCTGTGCCTCGCGCTCTCCAGCGCGCCAGGCCCAAGGGAGCTTCTCGGTGCCAAGGAAGGGTAGAGCCGGAGCGCGCAAATCTTTGCAGCACGAAGCGCCATTCAACAGCAGCCTAGAACGGGCAGGCAGGTGACCCTGCCAAACACAATGAAAAGCGTCCTCCCTCCTCTAAACGGTCTGAGATAAAGCTACCGGGAAAGGGCGGGGGTGGGGGAGAGAAAATAAGATAAAATCTTCCGAGGCAAGCTGTGATACCACCCATGACTTAACTACGACCTGTGTGGCGAGGCAAGCGAGCAGCTCTTTTCAGAGCGAACCGGCGCTGCCGAGTCTTCCTTGGCACAGGCCCCAGAGCAAGAGAGGCAGCGAACCCTGCCCCGAAGATGGAAAGAGGGGCTGGGAGCCGGCAACCTACGCCGCCCTGCGAGCCCGAGGTGGGGGAAGGGCAGAAAGCGAGAAAGAAACAGCCACCAGAATAAGAAACGCCCGGGCGCCAACTCGGCCGGGCTTTAGCGGTGCACCGCGGGCAGCTACGGCTCTCCTCGCAGTCACAGAAAGGCAACGCAAAAAGGGCGCGAAGAGAGGCTTCTCTCAGGCGGGAAGTTGCCACTTGGCTACTCTTGGCGCCTCCTCTCCTGAAGCCCAAGGTTTCTTCCGCCAGTGGGTGAGAAAACCCAAAGGGGCCAAATGGCGGCCTTGGCGAGGGAGCGGGAGCAATGGATGGTGTGGGGGAGAGAGAAGGGAAATCAGTGCGCACCACATGCCCTTCTGCTATTCCGCACAGAAGCAAGCCTAGCCCTAGGCCTGACACGGCCTCTCTTCTTTGCAACAGCGCTGACTCACTAAGCCAAGAAGGGCCAGCGCACGAGAAGGGAAGCCCCGGAGTTGGCTTGGTTGCTGCCCCACACCAGCGACTAACGCTCGGAGCGGAAGGAAGGCTGGTGCGGGAGGTGGTTGGGGGGGGTGCTGTCTGCCTTGCTCTGTACGCTGAAGGGCTGCGAGCCTCCCTCTATTAGGCTATCCAAAGGCACTCTTTCTAGTGGCCAGAAGCAAGCCCGCGAACGAGCGATAAGATGGAGAGCGGCGGCGGCGCCTGGGTGAGGAGGCAGTCAGTCTCTGGGACTGTGTGACACGAAAAGATGGCGCTGCCTCGCTTCCCCTCCCCCTTCCCCTCCAGCAGCCTCCTTCGCTCACGGCTTCCACTTCCTCCCCAGCAGCTTCGCCGGGCCCGTTTCAAGGCTCCCCCTTATGCAGCCGGACACCATTATTAGCTCGGTGGGTCTCTGCCTTTTCTCCTTCATCCCGCTCCGCCTGTCACTCCTCCCCCCACCCCCGTTGGCTGGTTAACTTTCCTGTTTTCTTTTTTCTTTCCTTTTATTTTCCTGTCAGACAGCTTGCGGTGGGGGAGGGGAACGGGTAAACGAACCAGAAGGGCGGAATGAAAAGTTCCCTCGCGGCTGTCCTCTCCGCTCCCCACCCTCAATTTCCTCCCTCCGCCCCCGGAGCCACCAGGGCGGGAAGGCCAAGGAGCTTGGAGGGGTGGAGGAGCTGCACCGACTCCCGGGGAGGAGGAAGGAAGCCGCGCCGGAGAGTTTGACCGAGTTTCTGGCACCGACAGACAAAGCAATCACCCCGGTCTATTTGGGCTTCCAGTCGCCGGTGCAAACAGAAAGAAAATAGACCCTAGATCCAGTAGCCCCTTAATCTAGCTATCGATCCTCCCTGCCTCTATTTGGGGAACGAAATGCCCACGCGCCTCTTTCCCATTAGAGTCCCATTTTCACTTCGGACTGCGACCTTTTTGTCCCTCCGGTCAAGGCCGACCTGAACCCACGTCCTCCCGGCTTTAGAAGAGCGAGGGGTCCCAGCCCGATCGTGTTGCCCGACCGCGTTTCGGGTCTCTTTCCCTTCTTTCTCGCCACTGTGCTCCTCTCCTTCCCCTCCCCCGCGTTCTGGTTCTTTGATGTTGTTTTTTGCTGCCTCCCCGCCCAGCACCTTTACTGATGGATGGAGGGGGCTGAGCTGGGCTGGAAGGAAGGGAAAGAGTTTCTGTGCGACTGGCAACGCTGCAGATGTCACAGTCGTCGGAGAAGTTTAACTGCCTGGAAATTCGGTCACAAAAGAGGAGAGCCAGCAGCCCTTTGAGTCGGTTCCAAATTACCTACCCCCTCCCGTGCAGTGCTAGAAATCCCCCGCCCCGGTGTACACAACGCAGAGAGACATTGGTCCTAAGTGCTAAGAATTTGGAGGGGTTTGTTTTGGGGGTGAAGTCTGCAAATGACTTTCAGCTCCGCGGTTGCCTGTTTTAGAAGCTGTTAATTGAACTTAGTGATATGGGATGCTGCTTGGGCAGAGAGGCGAGAAGGCCTCGCTGGTTCTTTACAAGCGGAGAGCCATCAGTGGGGTTCACTGATTGCCCCCCACCTTCTTCACACACTTCCCGTCGTTGAAGCACAAACAAAATACCGGAGACTGTAAATAACATTGAAGTACAGAGCTGTGTATATGTGTGTGTGTGTGTGTGTATACGAATGTGGGTGTGTAAATTACAATATTGCCACCACTCTGCTTTGCCTGCAAGGGCTTTGTTGCAATCTGCTTTAAAGTAGACTGGATATTCCCCTTTAGGGACAAAAAATGCAATATCGAGAGAGACTTGCTCTAGAATCACATCATAAGTAGAAACCTGATAAACGCATGGAATTCAGTATTTACACACACTGTTGTGAATGCACGCAAACAATTGGCAAATATAGATTTCAACAAAATTTATTGCTAAGAAAGATATTTTTGATCTGTATTTCAGTGCAGTTTCTTCCTCCACCCCCCACCCCCCCATCCCCCATCTCCAGCAAGCAGAGATCCATGCTCTTGTTTGTTTGCGTCCTTTTCCTTATTGTTGCTGCTGTGCCTGATAGTCACTTAAGTGGAGGCTCCGTCATGGTGCTTACGAAAGTGAAGTGTCCCGCCTGGTTGTTTGTGACTGGTCAGGTCAAGAAAATTCTGACCTCTGATCTGCTGCACTCTGGAGGCCCATGAGTGACGTTGTTGGCTTGCATGTTAACATTTTGCGATGGTGCTAGCCTTTTATTTGTTCTTAGAAAATAGCTGGGGAAACTCAGAAGCTCTCTACTTGTCCATTTCAAGATCATTGATTTGTGCTGCCAGGGAACTCTGTGCGCAGAGTTGCTCTTTCACCTCCAGACACACAACAAGAACTGTCACCCAGGCAGCACACATACGCCAATCTGGAGACTGTGGTCTAGCAGAAATTATCTTGTAAACCCTCCTGAGCTCCGATGCCCAGCCTCTTGCATCCTGTGCTGGTTCTGGAACACTTGAAGTCCAAAAGGCTTCAGCAATGTAAATGGAGAAAAAGAAAAAGCGAAGGGGTAGGGCTCGTCACAGAAGGTCTATTTCTGCACTTTTAGATATTTTTTTCAACCCCATGCCCTTGAGAAGTGCTGGTTTACAATTTCCATCATCCCCAGTCAGCATGCCGAGGTTCGCAAAAGCCAGTCCGGAGAAAATCCAGCCCATCTCTCCCCCTCCAGGGTACCAGTGGGGACACTTCGTCTCCTTCATTGCTTTTGCTTTTCAATGGACTCCGAGTGGCAAATTTAACTGTATATGGTGATTTGCCACAATGGGAAGCACCTCTCAGTACCTGCTATCCAGCTCCGGATTGAATATTAACACACCTCCACCTCCCGCTGTCCGCCCGGAGGTTTTGCCTTTTAGGCTTTTGTCTGCTTTCCTGAAGGCCATCAGGCACCAGGCACTTTCTTCTTTAAAGGCAGTGGGGCTAATCGGATTACTGTAGGGGCTGACTGAGTGGTGGGATAACCCATTTTGATTCTTTAAAAAAACGGGTGCAGGGGTCCCCGAGGCCACAGCACCTGAACAATGACCTACGTAGGCCAATGGTTTGGCTGAAGATGCTAATTCCCTTCTCTAAGAGGCTTGCTTTGACTTCCTCCCCAGAAAGGATGTCTGCCGTGTCCTAATCGATCCTGTTTTCTGGCACTCTTGCAGCTCAAAACACCTTGATAGGTAAGCAGGACTAAGGCAGAATTGCCACCAAAGCAGGATTACATATTGGCTCGATCCACTGCTTTGTTAGATGCATATATTGACTGACATTCAGCACGACAGAAACATCGGGTGGCAAACACACGTATTTGGGAAGAGCTCTAAGGGATCTTCTAAACAAAAATAAGACTAAAGAGAAACCTTTTTCCTGCATATTCATCAACAATGATCTGTCACAATACTTTGGTTTTACCAGGCTGTACAGAAATGGGCATTATCAAATAAATGTCAAATGGAGCTGTAAAACGGGTGTCTGGAAACACCTTTCTTAGCCAACTAATTTCATAAAGTGGGGGGATGGTTCATAGAATCAAGAACCCTTTAGGGCTGAATTTGAGGCGGTACTGAAAAATGCCAGCACGTGTTTTCAATATCAGGGCTCAGATCTGGTGTGTGTGAGCTGGAGACAGATGTTTTTCTTCTCCTTCTGAGAGCTGGAAATAGTGTGATAAAGCCGCGCTTGCAGCCTCCCCTACTCCTCCGTGCCCCAGCCTTGTATCAGCTTAACAAGGTTTTCAGGTTTTACTGTTATAGTCCTGCAAACCTGATTGACCGGAGGCCATAAAAGGACAAAACAAATGAAGGTGGGGTGAGCTCTTAAATAAAACTACCATCTCTCACCAACCTTTTAAAGAAAAGTGTTTTTCAACTGCTATGGAATGCTTTTTTCTCTCTCTCAAGTCTACCTGCCTGTCCAAACACGGCTGGAATTATGCAGCAACACTTCAGGGTCAGAGGGTGTGATTCTCAAGAGCCCTCAGCAGCTACATGTTAGAGGTATATCCCACTTTGTTCCTTCTCTCTGTTGTACTAGTGAGCAGAATCCTGACCATTTTTGAATTTTATGTTCTTTTTTGGCTGACATGAATGGCGAGCAATTCCAAACAGTCCGAGCGAGTGATTTGAGGGAACAATGGATTAATCTCAAAGATCGTGGCTGAGCATGGACTGCTGCCAATCTCACGGAGTCCTCCCCAGCTTCTTCTGGTGAAAACGAGAGCCTCCGGCCAGCTCTGCCTGGTAAACAGGGAGCGCATTTGTGCAGGCGCACCGAGTAAACAGTGCCTGGCAAACAGACCACCGGCTTGGCGGTGGCTGCGAGCAGAAACCTTCCACTTCTCAGCACTTAGCAACCGAGCCAAGCGTTGTTCGCCGCGCTCTCTCCCGGAGCCAGGCAGGCAGGCTCGATTTGATTTACATTCTTGTTACGATGCAAAGCTTTCGCCTAGCAGTTCAAGGGCAGGACAGGAACCGTGCAAGCGGAGTCTTGTGAACGGAAATCTCTCATTTACAAGGTTCTGCTCCGTCACCGAAAGCCACCCTCGAGCACATTTGTTCCGCACGCAGCTCCCTTTTATCTTCTCCACTCGCTCCTTCTTCCCACGTCTCGCAAGGCGATGAGGGTTGGGGGAAGGGAGCCAGTGAGGAACTCCAGGCAAATGCTACAGAAGCAAGTGAGCTCGGCTTGGCCTCCCGCTTAGGCCCAGGGCAAGCAGAATGTAAATAGGAAAGCGAGCTCCGGCTCCACACATAGACGAGAGTCTCCAAGGCCAGACAAACAGGACTCGTGCACGTGATCAGGCTGCCCTACAAGTCTGTGAAGGCAGCAGAGGGGGAAAGAATCTCCGCCACCACTTTATGGGCTCGGAGTGTGGAGACGGTTGGATGGATTCTGATAGAAGCCAAGAGCCAGGCTGGCCTAATGCGGCCCAAGAAAAGCGCCCATTAATTTTTAACAATCCCTCCCTCCAATTCTCCAGTCTGGCTGCTAACCTGCCTTGAAGAAGCACTTGGGAATGGGAAACAGAGAGAGAAACCAGGAGAAGAGGGAGAGCATACTTTATGGTAATTCTTTTTTCTTCTCTCTCTCCAAGGACTTCCCAGAATCTCGCAGTTCATCTCGTGGATGTCCTTAACCTGAAATGGTAAAGGTTCGGATCCTAAACCAGCTGTTGGGAGAAAGTCATACTGAAAATAAATGTGACGTAGTTAGGTACAGTCAGTAGGTAGATGATAAGGATAAAAGTTATGCATTTATGTTCTGAAGAAAGCTATGCGGAGGGATTTGAAAAAAAAAAGAACAACCTGAAATTTAATGGATACTTTTGTTTCTACCTTTCTTGAAAAAAATAAGCAGAATTAGGAAATCTCACCAAGATATTACAAAATAGTCAAGCCAGTTTGTGTGGTCTACTTTCCTTGATAGTTTGAAATCACATGTCAGGAGTATATTTTTCAAAAGAACAAATTTCTACACTTCATAGAAATAATCACCACATACTTTTTCAATAATAAATATAATGATTTCTTAATCACTGGAATACTGAACAACTTTCATATGAGATTCTTTCAGATTCCTCTCACAATTCCCCTCATGTATCAAAGGCTATGATTTTAACTTTAGAAGAAGGGTGCTCCTCCCTCTTCTACACCCAAAATAAATGGTCTTCATTTATCAGCTGGGTTCATATGTCATGTTAAACCATAACTTGGTTTCTTTCATTTTGGTTTAGCATCTTGTATAAATACAGACATTGTGATTCTAAAACCTGGTTAATGCTAAGAGAATTGTGTGAACCTAGCCAGTTGTGGCTTCTTTAATGAACCTTGATTAAGGAAACTATGGTTTATTGTGATAAGTGAACCCATTCATTTTCCCATTATCTTTTTCCTTATCACATGCTGGGGGAAGGGACTTTCTAGCCATCTGTATAACTTCACCCAATGTGTTAGAAATTAAGCACGAGCTGAGTTTCCAGTATATTAGTTACTGTGCTAGAAATTTTGCTGTTTCTATGTCTGTTAATAAGCAGGTATACCTATTCTAGGCATTTCATAATTATTTTAAAATTATTTATGTAACACAGAGGTGGGTTACCTGTCAGCCCAATCCCTCTTTTGGCAACCATTTTGAGGCAAAAGCAGGCATAAACAATATGCTTTTTGAAAGAGAAAAGGTCCAAAGTACTCCTGAGCCCTTGAAAATACTGTTTTTGTCAAAAGGTTTGGTATTGCTTTGACATTTTTCATAATTATTACTTTGCGATATCATGGCCATTCCCTCAGCCACCAAAAGGCTACATTACACAGAATTATATTCTTGTGCTGGGGGGGGGAGAAGGGGGGCTATTTTAAGACTAGTCATAGAACTCTTTAATGTCTGCTTTGGAGCTGAGATTCAGTGGTGAAGGACTCTCAGTACTAATGTGTGAATGTGCCATTTAGCCCAATTAGCAAGATGCTTCATGCAATTGCTTTAGTTTGGGATGAAAGCAGTTCAAGTAATATGGGTTCTATTTGGAGTATCTACCTGTCACATAATAAGAGTACAAGATAATCCACAATTGCACACAATAAATGCTAAAGAGGAGAGAGAAAGCCAGTTCTAGCATTCTGCTAGGATTTCTAGCATTTTCTCTCAGTTGGCCAGTCAACTTAGCAGTGTTGTCTTCCTGCACCTTGTAGTTGAATCTTCCTGCCATTTTTTAATGAACCAACAAATATAAAAAATTGGTTTTCATTCAGAAACTAGGCCAAAGTTTTGTACCATTTTGTTACGTAAATCTCAGGTTTTGTACCCATCCCCCAAGTAAGTAATTAATATACCTTCTCTGGGGATTCCTGAGCACTCTGAAACCAACATTGTTTTACTTCCAAAATATGTGTAACCAACATTTTGTATAATTTTGTTCACCAATCAAAGGGTCAGGGGATAGAAATATTTCAAATTTGGGTTCCAGGTTACAGCTAAAATATATATCATTATCATATTCACAAAAATATATATATAAAAGTTCATATCAATTTTGTATCACTGCGTTCTACAAACTCCATGTTTTACATCTCTCCTAGAAGAAAGTAACAAAATGTTCAGTTGGTCGCTCCTCAAGGAGGTGTGCCAGTTACTTGGTGAATGGGTACAAAATTCAAGAGATTTGGAACATTAGTGATGCAAAACTGGTACATCATTTTGCCTTGGGCTTTGAAGAAAAGGACCAACCCAGTTGGTTTTTGAGTGCTCAAGAGATTCACCATAAAAGGTAGGATCAATGTGAGTTTCCTTCTTTTAAAAATTGCTAGATAAATGTTAGGGGGAAAAAACCATATGTTGCATATTGTTCAGTGACAATTAGTCTAGTTAAGCTACACTGAAGAGAATATTTCAAAGGGGCTTATTCCTTAGTAAATGTACACAGCAACTTTCTATGGTTAGTATGGTTGGACTAGGTATGTGGAGACCAAAATTACACCTCCCCTGGTTTACTAGTGAACCCTGAGTCAACTGGTATTCTTCAGCCTAGCCCATCCCACAGAGTAGAAGCTGATTTTATTATTTAACTACTTAAGATGTTCTCCAACGAACTCTGTGAGGATAACATTGCATATAGACATGTAGTTTGACCTCTTTTCTCAAACTATTTCAGTATAGCAGCAATATTAGTGGATTTTTGCAAACCAAGTGAACTATGGAATCAACTGTCAGCAAACTTTGGAGAAGATAATTGTCAATTATGAAGCAACTATTTGGGGGACAATGACCTGTTTTACTTCCTCTTAAATCAGATAGTATTGACTAGTGCCTCAAGGCTATTGTTTGGGAAAGGTATTATTGAAATGGAAAGAGTCAGCAATTTGCGATTTCCCCCCTCCCCCATACTTTTTGACATCAAAAAAGGTATCTGCATTTGATCTGAAGCATTTTCTTTTCCTATTTAAAATCCTGTTTATAGCTTAACCTTCCATTGCATTGTCAACAAAAGCTGCTGCTCTTTCATGAAAAGCAATGTTTCTCCTGAAAATACCAAAGGTTTTCTTTTCTAGCACATTCTCCACTTATAGGCAAAACCATTCACTGCCTAATGACCAGATTTCTTACCATCAGGCTGTGAGTGCTCCAGAGTTGGAAATAGCTAGCTAAGCAAGTCTATTTTTAATAGACTTCTTTTCGTCACAGGAGGCCTGGGTTATTTTTGTAGCTACCACATCTCCAAATTCCCTCTCTGGCCTCTGAAGAAGCATGTCAGTAAGTATATACCCTTATCCCAGATTTTAAGATAGAGAAAAGAATCAGATTCTTAATCAAGTTTGGGTTTTCATGCTTCAACATCTTAAAATTACAATTTTCACTACAGTACTTTGTTTCTCAAGTCATTCCTCCCCAAGTTTTGTGAATGTGAATGTTGATAAGGGCTTTTTAAAAAATGTCACTGTCCCCTTTCAAATCAGTGTCCATCTTGCCGCAAAGATGGTTTAGGGCCATATTTTTGTTTTCAGCCTTTTCCATCTGTTCCCCAAAGATAAAGGATATTGCTTTATACTTCTGAATAACTCAGTGATAGATGTAATATCATCCGTTAAAGCTATTGGTAATTTAACTATTCTCTTGATCTATAATTGATTTCACTTTTTAATATATGAAGCCTTGTGTGTGTTACATGCATACTGTTTTATGTCATAAAACAGAAACGGTAAGAATAATTGAAACCAATGCATCTGCTAAGACAGCAATAGAAAAAGTACAGCTTTACCAGTGTCCTTTTTGTGGCCCCCAAAGCCCACCAGATTGGGAAAGGAATTTAGTCCCTTTTCAGTTTTGGGGGGAGGGAGTTGTGGATTTTAAGAACAGAAGGAAAGCCCTAAACCTTGCAAATGAACTTAAAATTAGTTTGATGGAAGTTGTACTTTTGGAGTGCAGTTCTCAACATATATACAAACCTTTGTGCAAGTCAGCAAAAGTTGTATATGTCAATTCTGGTAGAAGTTCTAGGAGCAGTTGCTGGTGTATAGGCACTTGACCAGAAATTATGCTGTGTACTGATGTCCTCAAAAATCTTGTATTCCAACTTTCCTTAATCAAGTGCCCTGATAGTGTTGAGAACTCTCAGAATTCCTAGCTGGCATAGGTAAGGGCACTAATATGAACAAAATCTTTTGTATTCTAACCCATTAATGGGTTTGGTGATGTGGAAGTGAAGTCCAAAGCCTTGAATCACTGATCTGATGTGTAATCAAAGAGAAGTGGAACAGTGGAGAAGCTGGGCCCTTTTAATGGTATACACTCAGGGAATAAGTTAGAAACTGAAGACTAAAAGAAGAAAAAATAGGAATGAGAGCAGAAAAAGAGAGGAATCAAGGAAGCCTAGAAAGGGGCAACAATCCGGTAAAACAGCAAGTACAAAGGAACAGGGGAAGGAATTAAAGGAAGATTTGCCCAATGGAATTTTACAGCCTTCCACTAACTGGCACCTGTCAGATATGTTGGATTACAACTCCAGTAATTCTCAATGACTATTGCTGGAAATTATGGTGTTGTAATCCAGCACATGTGAAGGGTGGCAGCTTGAAGGCTCCATTACAGCATTCCCTTGTCACTATTTTTATATGAAAAGTTGATTTCAGAGAAAATCTGAATCTTTATTTTATTTCACATTTATTTTGCTCTCTGGCAAAAATGTATGCAAAATTCTGGCAGATTAATGGACCTGCCCTGCATGTTTAGCATGAGCCACAGATTAAGAGCAGTAATGTCATCAAATATGACATTGCATCCATTTGAATAATGTCAGTTTGCTGATACTGACATACTAGCAAAAATACTTGAGCTGCAACCTTAAGCTTCTTTACTTTCCACTGAAATCTGTAAAAATTACCTTTAAAGCACTTGTTTAGTACTGAAATAATAGCCTTATTCAAATAATTGAAACTTGTGACCCTCTATGCCTCTGTTCCCAGCATTGCCCAATGCATTGATTTGCTATAATTTTTTGATTTGCTACAAATTGGAGTGTAAATGATGTGCAATTAAGAGGTAAGGAAACTTTGTCAGTTTGGATGGATTCTACTCTCCACAGGTCTGACATGCCTTTTTAAATGCTTGCACAATTGAAAAGACACTGAGTCAGAAAGGGGCTGGCTGGCTTATTTATTTGTTTGTTTGTTTGTTTGTTTATTTATTTCACTGACTTCCAACCATTGGTGGGTATCAGCACATTGCAATAAATCATACACCATGTTTTGCATGCTACAGCAGCTGAGGTCACATAATATACTAAGCCAGGGCTTCTCAAAGTATGGGACATTATGGGAAACATAGAAGGGGATCCTCTCTTCTTTTTTTTAATGCTGCCCCAGACATGGTAGTCAATCTTTGAATCATTGGAAGTGTCACATAAATAAATTCATTTCTCATTTTAGTGGGTCATGGTACCACCAAATTTGAGTACTGCTGCACTAAGCCCAAGCTAAACAAACCACAGAGCAAACCATAACGTTTTTGTGAACTGTGCTAGCACTGAAGATTTTGTTACAGAACCTAACTAGTTTGTACTGCTGCAGCTTTAGAATAGTTCAAATTCATTAATATCTAATTATTCTGATTCAACTGGTTTGTATACTGAGTTGTATTCTCTTGCATCTGTTTTGATTACTATGGTACAAAGCTGTCAGATAAAATTTACACAGGCAGCCAAGTTATTTAGCCATTATCTGGATTCAGAAGTGGTCTTGAAACAGTTGTTAGGTATCCCTGCTATTGTTACTTTCAGTTCTATCAGATCTAATTTATTATGTCTAGGAAGGGAGAAAGCTATACAGGTAGTCCTCATTTAGCAACTGCTTTGTTTAACAACCGTTCACAGTTACGACAGTGATGGAAAAGTAACTTCGCAACCAATCCTCGCATTTAGGACCTTCGCAGGTCTGTATAGCAAAGAAAAGCTGAAGTAAGATCGTAATAACAGTTGCAGTTTCACTGAGCAACCATTTTGCTTTAATGACTGAGTTGCCAGTCCCAATTGTGGTTACTAAATGAGGACTACCTGTATTTGCAGTTTTTAGGCAACCATAAAACTTACTGTTCCAAGCCCCTAAAAGCTAATATATGCGGAGCTTATCCATATATTTTTTTTTTTTAAATAGTCACAGGGCGCTGGGTTCCAGCAAAGTAGCTGAAGTTGAAATGTGTCAGGTTTGTACTGTAGTACAAATGTGGGTATCATCAAAATAGATCTTGGGGGGAGGGGGGAAGGTACAGTTTGCAGAGTGAAAGAAAATAAGAAAAGTGGATGATTAAAGACAAATGACCACCAAAATAAAATACTTTTTTTTATACAACTTATAGTTAAACTAGGACATTCTCTTTCACAAGATGTAACATCAGCTACCAGAATATGTAACTTTATAAGGGGATCAAATGTGTTTATGGCAGATATTGCTGCATGTATATTAGCCTAATATGGGAGTCACTCGATTCCATTTCCGAGAAACAGGAGCAAGAATTTGCAATATAAAAATGATTCCTGTTTTGGCCAAGTGGCTGTTAGAATATTGAAAAACAGCCGATTGTATTATGATACCTCACATGTGATAGCTTGAATCTTTTATTTTCATTTAATACATTTACTTTGCCTCTACTTTTCACTGTAAAATGATCTGAATTATAATAACCATTATAGTAAAACTTAATAAATATAAGCATTATTAAATCAACTAGATGTAATGGTTAAGAAAATCTTAATAGGACCCAAGCTAGCACTAAAAATAGGAAAACTTCTTTGTAGACTTTACCTGCTGCCTAATATATAACAGCAAATCTAACAATAAATTGTTATAATAATATAACAATAAAAATATGGGCATCTTTATGTCCAAACAAACAATTGGCTTTTAAGTTTTCTTATTTGCTTAAGGTGATAACCACTGTTTATTTTGTCTTCATTTATAATTTTTAAAATTGTTTCTATATTCAATAATAGTTTGTATTTTGTTTTTCTTCATGTTGTTAGCTGTCTTGAGAACTGTTTGTAGCAGGAACATGGAACATATACGTGAGTCCCTCCCGTCAAACAATGCCATCTTGTCCTACCTTCTCAGTGGCAGAACCCGCCCTGTGAAGTAGCATCCCCCCAGAGATGGCCCTGACCTTGCTAGCCTTTTACAAGACGTTGAAGACCTGGCTGTTTCTCCAGGCATTTGGGTCAGATGGGTTATTTCTGATGGTGAGTGGGGTCATAGTTTATCTGTGGACATTGAGGAGTTACGTGTGGAGGATCTGTGTGTTTTCGTCCTGTAAGATGTCCAGAGTCACTTGTGGGCGATGGGTGGCTGTATAAATCAAATAAATAATAAAAATGGTGTTAAGTTAAAATATTTGGAAGTCAGTTTGAGTGCCACCACAGAAAAGGCCCTTCCTTTATTGGCTACCCATCTGGAGAAGGTCTTCTGTAGAAGACCTTATTTTACAAATAGGGTTTTATGCAAGTTGGGCTGCTGCTGCTGCTGCTGCTGCTGCTGCTGCTGCTGCTATTATTACTATTGTCATCGTCATCATCATCATCATCCTTTATATGTAATCTGGCTCCAGGTCATTTTGGGAGGAAAACTAATTCAAAAAATATTGCTGATCTACAGCTCCTAGTGATCCCAGCAAGCATAAGCAGTGGTGAAGAATGCTGAAAGTTGTCACTCAGCCACATCTGGAAAGCGATGGGATGCCCAGTCCTGCTATAAACAAACTTGAAGAAAGTGAAGATCTTTTAACAATTGTTTAATATGATCCATCACAGTGAAGAGACTATGATTGGGCCAGGGTATTCATGCTCTTCAAAGGCAACCCTATTCAAAATGCATTTTGGTAATTTAAGATGGGTGTTATTACACTGCCAATAAGTGTGACTTAGTTGTCTCTTTCTAAGAAAGAATACTGGTTTAATTTTTGCATCAGAACTATGAGCAAACCAGGAGAATGTAAATATAAAAGTTAATAGGAACCAGAAATATATTCTATTATGCATTATATTTGTTTTGAATGGAGTTATTTCTTGCTTGAGCTTTCAAGGTGATACATATTTAAATAAATATTTAAATGTTAATATTGACTGCACTAAAAAGTAGTGTGCTCACCACTATTGTTACCTTTTAGGGAGAAGGAAGACAAAATAAAGCATTTATTGGATAGAGTCAGAACTGAAATCCTTCTGCAGATTATACAAGTTCTGGGAATAATTAAAAAAGAAAATATTGAAAACAACCTGATTGAAGCCTACAGTACTTGAGTATTATTGACAAAGATCCACATTGAGATTGCTTTTAAAGAATCTCATAATATAGTAAAGATTATTAGATTTATTGTGGCATAAGTAGTTACACATATTATTGCTATATTGTGGTCTGTCTCTTTTCTTTAGAGTGCCACCAGACCTTGTCACTGTTTTTGCTACCACAAACTGACACAGCTATCTTCCTTGACATTTTGATAAATTAGATAAATAACTAATTTAAATTTGTTTAGATACTACTACAGCACCTTAATTTTTTTTAAATGCCTTAGGACAATCAACCCAATTGATTTCTCTGTCATGTATGAATGTGGCTGATTCACTAAGGAAAGCACATAGAAGAAAACAAATGTAGGTTTTGCATTTATATTGGGAGATAGTTGTCATTTGACTTTTACATGTGTAAATGACATTGTAGGTAATGGCTGCAAAGAGGGAAGGAAGGATAGCATTCATTGTCTTTGTAGGAGAGTCTCCTATTATTGCATATCTCCTACTTTAGTTTTTTTCTAATCTGATGCCCTCCAGATGTATTGGGATTACAATTCTGATAATTCCTAGCCAACTGCTGGTTTACCATTCTGGGAATTTTAATCCCAAAACATCTGAAAGATATCATGTTGGAGAAGTCTGTCTTATCTTATGATATATTTCTCATCTCAGGAATACAGGAAGAGACATGACCGGAAGCAGTTAGTAGTATTTATTGGAAGGAGGAAAAATGATTTACAAAACTAACATTCTTCCCTCTCCCATTTAGATTATCAGAAACATCTGCATTGCACTGTAGTCATCCCCCAGTCATATAAGAAGTGGGATACTTTATTAATACGATTATCATAGATGCTAAAAAAAACAGTTTAAATAATATGAATACCCATCCATAGTTATCTTACCTTCTATTTCCCCAAAGTTTCAGGTCCTTTAAATTTTTTAGAATGTATTCTTATGTTTAATGTGGAACATTATATTATTTTTCTGACTAGATGTACAGTATAAACATTTTAGAACAAAATCAATGTGCTTATGTATGTTAGGTTTGGTTTCTTCACCTTTAAAGATCAAGTCTCATCCATATTACCACATTATGAAAACATTAGCTCTAGAGATGGTTTTATGATATCTCAAGAATTAACACAAAGTAGCTGAAAAGGAAGTTAACTTTTTACGGAAACTTACTGCTGCAGTTTACCCAACAGGGTGCTCTCTCCAGATGACTTAAGACTGAAACTCTCAGAATTCTCAGACAGCAGCCAGATCCAATCTCGAAGGCATCAGGTTTGGGAATTTTGGTAGATTGCCCTAATTCAGTAGACTGTTTCATGATCTGCACATTCAGTAGTCTACCAAGCAGTAATGGGCACCAACACTGTGTATTAAATAATGTGAGATGAATGGGGGTATGATTTACAAACCGGTAAAAGGAGAATTAAAATGGCTGGTATTCATATACTAATTTGTGTGTGAGTCAGGCTATTAGCCATCAACCAATTGCCATCTGAGACCTTATTGTGTGAATTTATACAATCTGAATTGGCCTCGGGTAAATCTTATATTGGGTTGATCTTGTTCCAAGTCCTGAAATGGGAAAAGTACTTTTGGGAAGAGGTCTGTACTATCACAAATACTTAATGTTGTGTATTGGCTGACTTCTGGTGCAAAACAATGTGCAAGCTATCATTGCTTAGCTGCAGCTTATATAGTCCTTAAAGTAGTGTTATCATTGGATTATCCTACATCACATTTTCCTAATTCAAAATGTAGTGTAAGGAATTGAGAGGAATATAGTCTTAGCACTATACAGTTGAGTTCATAATAATCATATACTTGTGAGAGTTGTTTCCTACATAATTAAAACAATATATGAAAGCTCACAGTGTACATATCTAGTGGCATGTATAGCAAAACCAAGAAAAATGAGAGATGAGTCTTATTTTTAGAAAGAAATATGAAGTAAAAAATCCTGTTTGTTTTGATACAGAATGAAAAAACAAATGCATCACTCCATTTCCCACGGCTTGAAAATGTGCAGACAAAGATCTCAATTTAGTTTTGGTAGTGATGCCTCTCTGCCTATTAGAGTGTTCTGTTCTCAGTACACTTATGATAAAGTAAATGCTGGGTCTGGATGTCCCAGAGCTTTATTCTATTCTCTTACAACCTCATGTCAGTACTGTAAGCCCTTTCTTTAGCCTTGTGCTATAGGTGAATGGAAGGAGCTCGCAGGCATTTTTTGGCTTGTTGACATATAATTCTAAAGTAAAAAGGCAAAGATTCCCCTGAGTTGGGCTGAATTTCTAGTGACGTGTCCATGTAGTTTTCTTAGCAGCAATATGGAAGAAGTTTTCTGTTCCCTTTCTCTGGAATGTTTTTTCAACCTCCCAATTTAGCCTACAGTCTTGTAACTTCCTGGTGGTCTCCCCTTCAAGTGCTAACTTGATCAGGCTCTGCTTAGCTTTTTGAGATAAGCAAGGGTCAGTTGGGTGCTATCACCAAATGGTGATATACTTCCACAAGGTATTATTTTGGAAGCAGGAACTACTGTTACATATTCCTTCTTCTCAAGAACCTTGTCAAAATTCTTCAGTCTCCATGATAACAACATTAGAATATAAGATGAATTCTGGACATATTTATTTCCTCCCCACTACATTTAGTTATTTTATATACTACTTCCCAAAAATATGAATATAACCTCATCTTCCAGTTTTAATTGGTAAATATCATTTTGCTGATTGAAGTCTGTCATTTACTATTAACATCTGTGTCAGCTAGAGCATACTGACACAACGTGCCCAGCAATAGCTCACTTGCATCTGTTAGGTTCCCTGCCCCACCCAATTTACATTTTTCATTAGATTCTTTTCATCATAAAAAGAGAATCTGGCAAGCTGCAAAACAAAGTGCTGGCCGCTAACATCATATTTATGTACAGGACTGCTTCTAGACAATAGAACCCCATAAGCATTCTTAGTCAATAAAAGTTGTAGGGACCCAATGCTTTGTTTGTTTGCAAATGTACCAAACACTTAACAAAAGCAAAAAGCAAAAGCTGGACAATAACAAGCACCCTGGGAGGCCAGAAGGAATGGGGAAGAAGATCAGTAATTCAACTACTGATAAGTGGGTGTTTTGTGACTGGCCATGCCCACCATGGCAGCCAGTTTGATGACTACCCCACCCTTACCCCATGAAGACTTCTGTGAGGGCACCCACAACATGTAAAAATTCCAGTTATTCCCACCAGCCAGAAAAAAGTCTGTCTGAGTTGGAAGTTACAGGTAAGAATATGTATCCTTGCCTGCATCAAAAGAGCTTTTCAGCCAGTTTAATAGGCCCCATATGAGCTATGTATAGCTCTCTTGATCATTTGTAGAGATCAAACAGAATTTTCTTTCAGTGAAATAGAAACTAATAACAAATAATAGTAACTAACAGTTAATGAATCTAATCATCTCCAACTGTCCATTTCTTCTAGCCCCATCTCATTTGTTTCTCAGCACATAAATATATGCCTCCATCCCAGCATATGCTTATATATAACCAGATGTGCATTTGCATCTGTATTGGCTAAGCATGCAGGAACCTCATTCTTCATGCATTTCTCCCTTGCTGGATCATAGGATATTAAAGCTAATATAATTAATTATCAAATATGCATAATGTTAAAAGAAAAGTCATTTACCTATTACCTGGGTAATCCTCGGAGGATCTTAGAGCAGCATGCATCATCTCACAAGTTCCATCTTTTTCTCCCAAGAACCCTGGGAAGAAGATGAGGCAGAGGAGCAATAATGCTCCAGATCATTTCATTGAGCAGGAATCTGAACTGTCTCCAAGTTCAAGTCTAATGCTACATTCAGGATTATGGAAGGTCCCCAATAGCACAGCAGTTTTGATCAATACTAGATATGCTGTTCGTTCAGACACAGCAAAGTTTTATCCTGAAGAGCAGTTTGCTCAAATAAGTAGCCTAGTTTTACAGTGCTGACCATTTTGTTAAATTCTCTAGAATAAATTTTCAATTTTTTTTTAGAATAAATTTTCATTTTAAAAATAAAGGGGCATTATCAGTTTAGTGTCTTTCAATACTCCATCTATTATAATCTTTAAACAAAAATATTAAGCATTTGGCCAGTCTTGTTTGGTCTTGAAACCTAAGTGGAGTTAGGCCTGGTTAGTACTTGGAAGGGAGACTGGATTGTAAACTACACTAGGAAGTAAAAAAAAATGCTGGAAAAAGGCAATGATAAATCACTTTTTTTTGAGAGCCAGTTTGATCTAGTGGCTAAAGCACCAGGCTATTAACCAGGAGACTGTGAGTTCTAGTCCGACCTTAGGCATGAAAGCCAGCTAGGTGACTTTGTGCCAGTCACTCTCTCAGCCCATGATATCAGGCTCAGGTAACAAGCTGGTCAATCTATTCCTGTCACAACCAATGGATCAATGTTTGGTTGATCCAAAAAAAGCAGACCCTGCACCTGCGGGAAAACACTAGGAAGAAAAAGAAAATATCTAAAGTATAGAATCTTAGATCAGTAGAATTGGAAGTAATCACAAAGATCATCTAGTTCAACCTTTTTCATCATGCAGGAGAACCATTTAAACCATCTGTGAGAGGTGGCTTGTTAATTCTCTTCTTAAAAACCTCTAGAGATGGAGAACCCATACCTTCCATAAGTAGACTGTTCTACTGTTGCACAGATCTTACCATCAGGAAGTTTTTTCTTATATTTAAATGAAACCCAGGTATCTATAACTTATATCTGGTCCTAGTTTCTGTGGCCATGAAAATAGTTCATGGCCATCTTCCCTGTAGCTTCACTTTATGTACCTGAGCATGGTTATCCTGTCTCCTCTAAGTCTCCTATTCTTCAGACTGAACATCCCAAGTACCTTTAGTCTATCTTCACAGAGTATGTCTGCAAGTCACTATATCATCTTTGTTGCCTTCTTCTAAACCCTTTCCAACATGCCTGGAAATGGGGTGACCAGAATTGTACATAGTACTCCAGGAGTGATCTCACCAGTACCAGCAGAGTTTTTAAGGTTTTTAAGCAGAGAGGAATAATAACCTCACATGTCTTTGACACGCTTCTTTTAATGCAGCCCCAAATTATACTCACCTTCTAGCAGCTGTCTCACACTTCTGACTCATGTCAGCTTGTTGTCAAATACCATACCCAAGTCCTTCTCAGATGTAGTCATGAATCCTTCATCTTCTATGCATGTCCTACATTTTTTCTCTAAATGTAATACCTCATATTTCTCCCTATTAAGAAGCGTTTTGTTCCTCCCAGCCCAATCTCCCAATCTGTCCAGATTAGATTGGAATCTCATTCTGTTCTCCTGGGTGGTGGACAGATCTCCTAATATTATGTCAACTGTGAATTTAATAAGCATGCCATCATCCAGGTCATTAATAAACAAATCATGGAACAAACAGGCCTCTTTGCCAGGATTGTTTTGTTTGATGGGTTAAAATGTCCATCACTACTTACTGCAAAGCTAAGCTTTATCAAGCTCTGTAGATTTGGGGATAAGGCACATGAAATACTGCAATTCTGAAGAATTAGTTTCATCTCACCTTTTTTTTTTTTTTTGCTGTAATATACTATAGAACAAAAAATTAGGTACTTTGGATTTCAGCAAGGAAAAACATGGTGCATTCAGCAATAGTTGATGGATCACTGCAATAATAAAAGGACCTTGTATTTTTATAATTAAATACACTGCTATGATAATATTTTATAACAACTAGAATAAAATAATCAAAATAAGGAAAAATGCAATTTCTAAAGCCATCAACCTGTCCCTTGTGTATGTACAAAGTCCAAATGTATTCAGACATATCCCAACTGCCAGGACATTTAAAGAAAAAAATACTGTATGAACAGCAGTGAAAGGATGATATGCTGACAATTCTCCACAAGAGTTTTATTAAAATTACCTAAATTTTGCTCACATTTCAGCAGCATACCTAAACTGACCCAGAGCAGTTAAACTATTAAACTCTTTCAGTTATAATTTCAAAACTTTTTGTTTATAAAGTGATAAGTATTTGTTTATGTTATTCACTGCAATTTTAATCAGGACAGACCTTTTATGTGAGCTTAGATGGAGGAAGAAATCTTCATTTAGAATTCTGCAGTAGCTCCAGTCATGATTGCGTAGATAGAATTATCTCAATATTTGTTCCAAGAGAACAGAGGAAAAATGGAATCACTAAGAAATAGCACTCTCTTTCTCCACGGCAGAAAAGTGATTTCTCATGGTTGACTTCAATAGGAGGACTCACAGACAGCTGTTAACCTATGTTCAGATTATATGATTCCATTTAGAACACTACATGGAAGGTGAAACTGATATTTCACCCAAATGAAATTATTGGTAATGCTAAGCAATACATACTTTACCTTATTTCCATTGAGGATAATTAAATTAACTAATTACTGAATAGGCCTCAAATCACTGCCATCAGTTCCATTACTTCCGAAATATGTGTATAAGAATGATTTTAATGTTTACATATTATTTGTAGAGAACTATCCTGCTGAAATGATACGAACCTTGGATGTACTTCTCATTACTTTCTCTGTTCACATTATTTTCTATCCCCATGTTCAGTGTTTGTATCATTTTTATACTCTTCTTCCTTATCATTGCTGACTGATTCCCCAACATAGAGTTACTGTTTTATTTTGTAGAAAATAGAAAATAACAATTCTATTTTCAACTTCATTCAAAGTGATAGTCTACCATATATAGATTTATTTATTTATTCATGTGGTCATCCATCTCACATACATGACTCTGACTCTTCGTAAGAGCTAGAAGCAAGGGGAGGGAAGAGTAGCACAAATGTAACAGCCACATGGATTAATTACACAATTAATATGATTTTTGTATCAGTTTCATACTCAAAATGTTTGATATTTATAAACTGAATTATGCATAATGAAAACAATCTTTCTGATTTACTTCATTTAAAATTTTGCCAAGGTAACTTTGTGATAGAACATTAATTCTTGGTGCAATTCTTGGTCCTGATCTGATTTTTTTTTTTTTTTTTTTTTTGGTAGCAACAAACTCTTTTCTTAAAAAAGCTGGAAGTGCCTGTGGACTTTCGAGACTGTTGAGGCAATCCACTGATTTGCAGGCATTTCCTCCACCCTTAGATATGCAGAATGGAATCTCTGAAGTCCTGTCTAGCTCAAAAGTCCCATATATTCCCTTTAATATCTTTCCAACTTTCATCTGTAGAAATGGAATTTGGAGAAATCTTTGTAACAATAGCAGAGTAGATTATGTATCCTTTTAATGGGGAGCATATCACCATTGAGAGCCAGTTTGGTGTAGTGGTTAAGGCATCAGGCTAGAAACTAGGAGACCATGAGTTCTAATCCTGCCTTAGGCACAAAGTCAGCTGGGTGACCTTGGGCCAGTCATTCTCTCAGCCCTAGGAAGCAGATAAGGCCAAACCACTTCTGAAAATCTTGCCATGACAACTGCAGGGATTTGTCCAGGCAATCTCCAGGACTTGGTGCGGCACACAGACACGCACACACAAATCACCCTTAGTCTATTTCTAATAGCCAATTTGAAGCTCACGCAGAAAAACTTTTTGCTTTGGACAGCTACACATCTGTGATATTTTCAGGACATTCCAATTTGTTTGTTATTTGCAAAGAGGCTAATTGTTCATTAATGCAAGTTTTTCATTTAATCTCAAAGTGAATCAGTCTGAGCTGCAATGGGACAACACCAGTGTGCCTGTCTGTCTGGGGAGTAGCACTGTTTTCACCAGTGACCCTAAATTAAATGCTTTGCTTCAACCTTCTCCAAGCAGGTGACCTTTGGAAGTGTTGTGGTTGTTATGGTCCAGCAAGTCAACCCTGACTTCACCTATCTCAGTTTAATTTTTGGACCAAAAATATAGCTAAGTTTAAGGAAGAGGCTTTCACATGATCTAAAAAGCCTATCAATTTTCAAATAATTCTGGCCCAAAAGAACCACATATTGGTCCCCAAATTGTTTTTGGGGAAACTAGGATTCTGATTAACATCAATTAAAAAAAACTTGCAACTTTTTCTTTGGTTTAGGAAAAAATGGACAACCTTTCTGGCCCAAAAGTGAACTACAACACCAGCTGTCACCGAAACCAAGCTTTTTGGCAGATTGAGGGTACAATCACTGCAAGGGGAAGTTAAAGCCTGTTTCCCACACCAATCCTTTTCAACATGCCTGTTTTCCCCATGCTATTAGGTGGGGAAACCCAGTTCAGGTGGCTGTGCCTATCTGACCTTGCTGATTTCAAAAACAGCCAAGTAGAATCAAATCTGATTAGCACTCAGATAGGAAACCATCAAGAAATCCCAGGGCTGTACACCAGACTAGGAAGTTAAAAAAAAAACATCCAGGAAGAAAGCAATGACAAGCTGTTTCTCTAGAGTTGTCAAGAAAACTACATAGATATGTCCATGTAGACATCAGAAGTCAAGCTTGACATTATCTTGCTAACTGGGGGAAGCCACAGTGTCAGTTGCACTGGAAACACTGGGTGAAAAGAGATAAAACACACATACACAATACCAGGCAATTCTAGTACTGGAGCAAAACTGTTGTCTTCACTCATCAGCTGATAGCTCTTTGGGCAGCAGGGAGAGTAGCCAAACATTACAGGTTGCTGACATGAGGTTTATAGTAATTTCTGTAGGCTTTATTCTGGCGGTGATCCATTCCATTGTGCTGCTTTAGGAATGCCAAGGTGTGTATATGTACTAGGTGGGATGTCAATCTTCCTATCTTCTAACTGCAGATATAGTCACCTCATACAATTTGAGAGACTGCTTTTGAAATGCTAGTCTATTTCAAAGGTAGCTAGCATTTCATGTAGGGCCAATATGTGGTTCTGACTTCATGGTTGACTTCCCAGTTATTGTAGCTTGCTATTTTAGTTGTGATCCACTTGTAATAGAGTGTCGGTTGCACATTGTTTCTTTTATGGATCATTGAAGTATTGAATACAATCAGTGGTACTATATAAGCATGGTTAGGAAGCATATTAACCAACATTTGGATTTTGTAGTACTTTGTACTAGAGATATTCTGCAGCTGTAGGATAACTTATGGAACTGATTATTCTTTCCTGCATGATGAATAATGACATACTGACGAGTATTTGTTACAAACTCCATATTTTCTTTATGAAAATATTGTTATCAGTTAGAATTACATTTTTATACCACTGGCTATTATTGCCAAAGACAGAAGTATAAATCAGGTAATGTGATACCTGATAACTTTTTATTGGTTAAGATTCATCAGCTCTCAAGTAAAATGTGACTTTTAGTTTGTGTACTCCTTACTTTGTATTTTCTTTGCAAAATCCTGTGTGAATCCTAAACAGATTTCAGAATCACCATATATGAAATGAATAATTTATCTGAGATGTTTTTATTAACCTCCTTATAATACAGTTCTAACCATGGGTATTAGATATGTACCCTACCAAGTTCAATATCATTTTCTCCTATGTAAATTTGTTTCACCTTTGGGAAAGGTGTGGGACAGATTTAGTAATCGCATTTATTGTCAGCTTCCAGAAGAGATGGGCTTTCTTGTAATGCGTAGAACAGGTAAATCACTGAAGCAATGAAAACCAGTGCTTGAAGGCTCTTCCTTCTAGAAGTTACTTTCCAAATCTATTTGCCTGCCCTGCACCCTTCCCCTCTGGGAATTGTCAGCAGACAAAGCGCTAGTCAGCCAGCACTGAAAAGCATTCTCAGTGCAAAATGCCTTCAAGCACCAGCCCATTTCATTGGAGTGAAAGTGCACATGGCAGGAGAAAACCCAAAGAAGTATTGAGTCAAGAAGCATTCCAATGAGAAGGACCAAGATTTGCAGGTGATGCCCTGCAGATCAGAAGTTCCCCATGATTGCAGCCTTAACTGAGATACAGTCATGAATTTATTCCCATTCCTACATCAGCTTGATAAAAGAGCTCTGTAGAACATGAAAGCTTTCGTCAATAAAAAGATGTGGTAAAATTTACCATATTTCCTATGGTTTTTTCTCTCAAACATGATATATTTTTGATGCCATCATATTAATCTATACTATTGTTTTTGTTAATATTAAAAATTGTAGGTTCATAAAAGAGACTGCTTCATTTTTTATCAAACTAATGAAGGTTGTCTAATCTGACTCCAGTTAAGCACACATATCTATACTTTGTGTGGCACATTTTGCTGATTTTTCAAAGATCTTTCCAATTAAAAATGCCTGAGCCTGCTCTAGGTGGCCAATAAATCTCATGAGTACTTCTATTTATACAGACGAATTCTGAAGGACAAACTGAAAAGGAAGCTTCAACATTACTGTTAATGCTATGAAGTTACTTCAGTTGCATAGGTACTATATAAAACAAAAATCATCCAATCTGGAGCCACTCCTCAAAGACCAGAAGCAACTGCAGCCACTTGAAGACTCAGCAAATTTGCTGTAGGCTTCTCCCAATGTCTTGTGGGATCTCCAGGGAAGCAGAAATTATTTACCCAGGCCTATTGGTAAAGTATTATGGTGGTTTTCTCACATTAGATTGCCAGTATGTTGATAAGAGTTTTTATGAACTTACAATGGGGCAGTTATCTTACCTTTACACAAAAGGGAATTAACATACAACCATTACTTGATGACAGAAATAGGTATTATATGGCTGAGTTTTCACACCACACTTAACCCAACCAGCTACTGAACCAGGCAAAGCTCCCCCTATTCCAGTGGCACTACACAATCACACTAGCATGATCAAGGGCTACTATTTGGTCCATATCCACTTTCTCTAGTCCTGCTTGGTGTTCCCATGAGCCATTGTACCACAAAAGTATTGGCAACAGTTCACAGTGCTAATGAGCGTTGCTAAGTGGCCAGGCAGGTAGCACTGGGCAGAGCTTAAGGACTGCAGCCAATCAGTGTTGGGAGGCATGTCCTGTACTGTCAGACCTTAGCAATGAGTTTTATAATGGAGTACCTTACATCAGTGTTTCTCAACCTTGGCAATTTTAAGATGTGTGGATAACGATTCCCAGAATTCCCCAGCCAGCACATCTTAAAGTTGCCAAGGTTGAAAAACACTGCCTTACATTGTAAACTACTTGATATTTCTATCCTTTTTTCCTGATTGAGCAGAGTTTAGACACCATCCCAAATTTGATTGGGCTCTAGTGTTTGCACCACATAGTCAGGGAGAATATTTTAACCCATGATTAACGCAATACTTTTTTGGAGATAAAATTATTATTTCTTCTCTGGGTACTGATTGGGCTTTTATATTTGTATGACACATTTATCCTGCTGTCAACAAAGTTACCACATCAACCAATGATTCATTTTAAACAGAATAGTTCCTCAAAACAATTCAGTCATTCTAAGTAAGGGTACTCTGTCTGGGCTGTAAATATCTGGATTACCATCAGGTGGCTGAAGAGTCATATGGAAGAGTCTAATTCTTTCTGCTGTCTGGTAGTCTCTGGAAGGTTTGCAGTGGGGGAATGATAGCCCTAGTTAAGTGATAATGTCCCATTACTCTTTCACTCATACACATATAATTTAACCCTGAGAGGCACAATCTTTGATTGTGTGCTGAAGCTTTCAGTACTATATAAAGTTTCAGCATCTTGCCAGAATGACCAAACACATGTGCTTGAGTTGGGAAAATACCAGGGATGCCAAGCATGAATTTGTGCATGGCAAGGAGCACCCAAAGCATATTTGCTTATACATCTTAATACAATTTTTAAAATTTTGCTCTGTGTTTGTATTTGTAATTCATCCCTTTCTCAATTGCATCTCCAGACATCTGGGAAGATGGGAATGAGTTTACTGAAGCTAGGACCAAAAGATTCATGCTTGCCTGTGTCACCAATAAAAAAAAATTAATGACCCTAACAAAAGCTTTAAAAAACGTATGCCTTTTAATAAAATGTGTTATTGTGAAAAGGTGCTACCAAACTCCTGCTGATTTTTGGCTATCATAGACTAACAGTTCTCCTCCTACAATGTCTAGTTCTATTTAAGAGGCCCCGACAAATTCAAATGACTTTCCCAGGTAAGCTGCCTTGTATTGCCAACCTGTTACTACCAAGTTGAAACAGTGTTCTTTAATTTCAGACACATTCCTACACCTAGCAATTTTTAATACTGTCCTTTGTAGCAATTTTAAGATGTGTATTGCAAGAATGCTCCCACTTGCAACCAGATCCTATGCATATCTACCTAGTTGCAGATAGATTTTTAACAAGTATATTTACTCAGAAGTAAAACCCATCAAATGCAATGCAAATAATTTCCAGGTAGAATTGCATCCCTGGGCTTGTTACATGGCTAGATGAGGATTTGTGAATTACCG